>OY757020.1:124309060-125780192 GCA_963580285.1 Lucinisca nassula | reverse complement strand
GGTCATCGGTGCTGGGACTGGTAATAAACTGATTACCGAGCCTTGCGCTGACCACCATCACCCTCACTCCGAGTACCGATTCAAATGCCGCTAAATCGTTCAAGCTAGCAGGTCTGTCAAGAGGTACTCCGGCCAGCTGGCTAATGGCTACTGCCAAATCCGTTTGCTCGTGCCTGTCTTTGGCACGAAGATTTTTGTAGAAGCTTTCGGGCACTTTCCTATAATGCAAAATGAGTTCGAGATTTCGTTTCTTCCCTCGGGTTTTAGAAATTTCTACCCACTCTTCGGGCGTGCATTGGTTTAATTTAGCCCGGCTGACCGAAATGGCTCTTGCCAGACACAACTGATCATTATTTACAATCGATACAATAGAAGTTTTTATTTTACATGCATTTTTCTCGCCTTTAAGATTTGTGATCTTTTTTCGGGCCCCTCCCTTGGGTAGATCGACGGAACCGATTAAGATATCGAAACTGTCATCAACGGATAAGTTTTTATTACTGTTGAGGACATTTTCGATGATTTCCATGACCATGTTCGCGTTGATGTCGTCCCAGGGCTGTAGGGGAACTACGATAGGGTCGTGCAATCCTTCGTGTTGAATGATCACGCGACCTAAATCGTTTCCCGCTAACGCGCCCCGGGCTTCATTCAACACTTGGTCGAACATCTCATGCAAACCATCTCTGATGTCCTCCAGTCTTTCTCCGTGATGCTGTTCGTCAATCTTAACCTGGTATCCGCGATCTACCGCGGCATTTTTGGCGTACGTCCTTCTCGATTTCTCTCTTATTTCGTACATCAGTCCATTGGCTGGTGGTGGGGTGTCGGGTTTGTGAGATGGTCCCGGCTGAGGCTCATCCCCTCTTCCTACCTGCAATAATAAAAATAATAATCGTAATAATAATAATAATAATTAAAGCGATAATAATAATGATAATAATAACAATGACAAAACAACAACAACGTCTCCTACTTCTATTCTACTTCTACAGCTGCAACTACTACTACTACTCCTACTCTACTACTACTACTACTGCGCTCATTCAAATATTTGTTAATAAAAATAATAACAATAACAGAATATTAAGAATAATAATGGTTATAATAATAATAATGATAATAATAATACATGTAATAATGATGATAATAAAAGAACAACGTCTACTACTACTATTTCTAGTGCTACTATTACTACTACTACTACTACTACAAATACTACTTTTTCGACTACTGTAAATAAAAATAATGATAACAATAACAAAATATTAAGAATAATAATGGTTATAAATAATAATTATGAGTGTTACCATATATGGGTATGGTGGCCATTTTGGTCATGTGACCTGGACCTAAAACGGTTCCCCCAATAAATGCGCCTTATCGTAAGGAGCAAAAATCTTATACTTTAGTACTGTATTCTGAATCGTTTGCAGGATAAAATGCATTCTCACTTTTCCAATACAAAAGCATATGTGTCAAAGTTTGACCTAGGCCCAAAGAAGGTCAAGGTCAACCCAGGGTCACCATTTTAGCAATTTATGATGGGCCTACGTCCCAGATGCTATTTATCAAGTTTCCTGGAAATCTGCCCAGTGGTTCTGGAGAAGACTATTTTTGAAGGGTTTTTACCATATATGGCTTGGCGGCCATTTTTGTCATGTGACCTGGACTGCATGAGCAAATTTTGGTTTCCCCCATCCCATAGAGGCTCCATATGAAATTTGACTTCAATCGGCCCAACAGTTTCCGAGGAGAAGCAGTTCGAAAATTTTCACATTTTTCACCTCGGCGAGGCTATACTAAATGGAATTAATATTTTGCAAGTTCATTGGTTAGATCTCATTGATATCTATCAGTATGCCAAAAATTGTTTAAATATTCCAAGCGGTTAAGTCACTATCACCAATTTTCACCAACCGGTTATGGACAGACAGACAGACAGACCATATATGGCTTGGCGGCCATTTGGTCAGGTGACCTGGACCCCATGAACAAATTTTGGTTTCCCCCATCCCATAGAGGCTCCATATGAAATTTGACTTCAATCGGCCCAACGGTTTCCGAGGAGAAGCAGTTCGAAAATTTTCACATTTTTCGCCTCGGCGAGGCTATACTAAATGGAATGTAATATTTCGCAAGTTCATTGGTTAGATCTCATTAGTATCTATCAGTATGCCAAAATTTGTTTAAATATTCCAAGCGGTTAAGTCACTATCACCAGTTTTCACAAACTGGTTACGGACGGACTGACAGAATGACACGGTGATTTTAGGGCACTCTTAGAAATCAACCGACTTCAGTCGGTCGCTTTTTCTGCGGGTCGTGCAATTATAATCACAATGATGATAATAAAACAACAACAATGTCTACTACTACTATTTCTAGTGATGCTACTACTTCTACTTCTACAGCTACAACTACCACTCCTGCAATTACTTCTACTACTACTACTACAAATACTACTATTTCGACTACTGTGAATAAAAACAATGATAACAATAACAAAAAATTAAGAATAATAATGGTTTAAATAATAATAATAACAATGATGATAATAAAACAACAACAACGTCTACTACTACTATTTCTAGTGCTACTACTAGTACTACTACTATTACAACTACTACTATTACTACTACTGTTAATACATATAATGAAAAAATATTGATAAAATGATGATTACAACTTATGATGATAATAAAATAATGAGTATTTACCTGCACTACGGAGTTTCCATGTGAATCTTCTCGCCCCCCGCTTATTTCTTTTTGTTCCTCAAACTGAAATGATAATAATGATTGTAATGAACTGATATAACGCATGGCTGAAAATGGATAAAATTATCAGTTAAAAATATGTCTAAACATTAGTGCACATGATTATCGTTAATTAAGATGAAATCGTTGTTTTAACACAATTTTGCTCAGACTTCTTTTAGCAGAAATATGTATGACAGTGGTTAATTTATGGAATTGAATATATTTACCTGTGCCATTTGGCACAATTCACCATCTTCTATAACCAACTCCGTAGTGTCCCATTCTTCCATCTGCAAAAATATAAATAACATTTTTACAACAATAACAAAAACGACGACAATTGCTCATCTTAATTATAGCCCGCTATAAAGAAACAGTTTGTGCATGTAGTGATTAGAGTTTTTTTAAACGAAAAGTAAAGAAAAGACCGGATACAATATACCATCTAATATTTTTTATCAGGACGAATGTTTGAAAAAACAGTAAAGCGATTTATTAAATAAACAGAAATCGATAGAACCGCCTCGTCGAAGCGGTTCTATCGAGTCCCCACATTCTATGTTTGGGGCAGAAATAAGAAAAATAGTACAATTTTTCATTTAAAAAAAAAATCCATATAAGCAGAAAAAATGACAATGTATTTGTATAGGTGTGTTTTTGTAATGGATTAGATTTTAAAGACAGTAAGGACAGGACACCAACTTATATATATATATATATATATAAGCTTACAATAAAATAATAAAGTGGATCCTATTTTTTCTTATTTTTCAACTATATATATATATATATATATATATATATATATATATATATATATATATATATTTTTTTTTTTTCAATCAGAACGTGTTTTTTTTTAAAAAATGAAAAGGAATTTATCAAAAGAACAGAAATTTACCCGTATATCCTGACTTAAATTTCCATCCTCAATCGCGAGCACTGTCTCATCCCTGTCTCATCCCTTTCTTCCATCTGTAATATTAATAATAATGATAATTATAATAAAGATAAAAATATTGTGGGGGCTTGGCAGGACCGTCTCGATGATGCGGTTCTTTCGAGTACCCACAATAAGAACAATAATGTATACCCCTACCAAACCCCAGTTTTACTACATAAAAGCGTGGTTTCAAGGGGTCGAAATTTTCAGACGTGTTTTCGTGAAACAGAGAAAAATTAATTAAAATTCTTACCTGCCCCCGACCAAGTCTAAGAGACGTGCTTTTAAATGAATATTAAATAGAGTTGAAAGCCATATAGTTTTAACCCGGGAATTTTAACACAATACAATACGAAAACACGCCTATACAATTACATCTCAAATTATAACGTTGGAAAAAAAAATAATTTTAAGATGAAAAAAAAATGGAAATTTCTTTATTTTTGCTAAAACATAGATCGTGGGTACTCGATAGGACCGCCTCATCAAAACGGTCCTACCAAGCCCCCACGATCTATGCTTAAAATCCGAAATAAGAAAAATAATGTATACCCCTGCAAACCCCAGTTTTAGTAAATAAAAGAGGGGTTCTAGGGACCGAAATCATTTTGGGCGTGTTTTCGTGATGGAACGTATATGAAACAGCGAAAAGATAATTAAAATTCTTACCTGCCCCGACCATTCGCCATCTTCAACACAGGACTGCGCCAGTGCGTCCATTTCGTCATCAAAACTTAAAGCATTTGATGCTCCGTCCATTTCTATTTGTGTTCGTACAAAATCCAGCGCGAGTTCGAAATCTACAACACTTTCCATCTTTATCACTCAACTGCTAAAACGATATTAAAACGTTAGGCCGGACGTGCGCGTTCTTACGAGGAAGCTGAAATCAGAACGAGGCTGTCGTCTCCCATTGGCCGATGCTCGACACATTCGGAATGTTGCTTGGCAACTAGTTTTTGGTTATTGATAAACGCCGCCATTATAATGGTCAAGGCGTTGTTATTATGATGTAACGTGGGAACTAATTAAGATGACTTTCTCTACGCCTGCACCTGTCAGTAGTAATATCCTAAATGTTGGGATGGAAGACTGCTGCTACCGTGCAACGTTACAACAACGTCGTTTCATTTAACATGCGCAACAATTTGCGTTAACGACGGACTGACTGCCTCTGACCAAACGGAGCTAACCCTGATCAAGCGCATCTATTTCCGCTATGTCCTAACCCTGATCAAGCGCATCTATTTCCGCTATGTCCCCAGTATAACCTCTTTATACCGACATTCGTTATAACGGCACACTCGTTATAACGATAATTTAAACGGTAGAAATCCTCAAAACTAAGCAATGATCTGATCAGCTTGATAGGAAATGCGTGTATAAATTACATAGCCAAGAAAAATTCTCCGAGATACAAATGTTATAGATATATGTTAGAGTAGCCTTGCCGAGGCGGTTCTCACGAGTACCCACAACTATATCTTGGAACAGTAATAAGGAAAATAAGGTTTACCCCACTGCATACCCAAAGTTTACAGTTTAAAAGCTAGGTTTAAGGGAGTCGAAATTATATGGGCGCGTTTTCGCGATGATTTAACGAATTTATAATAGCGACAGAAGCGGAGCAAATCCTCTCCGTATCAAGAGTTTCGCCTCGACGTCGTTTCGCTTTAAAGTATTTTTGTTCTGGCTACGCCCCCACGATATCTGTATAAATTCCATAGCCAAGAAAGATTCTACGGGATACAAATGTTGTAGATATGTCCGGTAAAGGTCTCGCAAAACTGGAAGCAACGTCCCCAAAATGATCTATACGGCGTTGACGGGGACGTGAAACCTCAAATCGAACAAACAAAACTTTTTTTCCCGGAACGCAGTCCATTCTTCGTAATCGAAGTTCATCAAATCGCGCTCTTCCAACACCTTCCATTGTTTTCCCTGTTTTCGAGGCGATAATTGTTTTGCGGGTGAGAACCTTAATTTGCGCCCCATCAATACTATACCGGGTAGTATCTCCCTAAATATTGGGATAGGAGCGCTCGAGCGAACGGGGTAGACCCCGATCACCCCCGACCTGATCAGGGACAGCGAACTTCGCCAATCCGCAGGAACATCTTTCGCCTCAAAATTTAGGATACTTACGGCGTAATTACCGTGACTTACGTCATTCGAACACTCGTCCGATATTTAGGGTAGTTTTGTCATCAAATCGTTTCATTTACGTTTCACCGGAAGTTATGCGCATGCGCAGTTAGTGACGCTAAAGTGACGCTAATACTACTAACAACAACATGAATAAACCGCCACAGAAGAACCGCCTTGGAACGGTCAGTGGAAAAAATCGATTTTACATGGCCACAGTACTCGCCCTTACCTCTGTCGCTGTATACACTAATTTTGTTCAGTCCGCATGAAGGCTTCCTAACTCATTAGCGTAACATCTCCGAGAACATACAAATAAAAATCTACAGAGATGAAACAAGGTTGAGGACTCGAAAGCATACAACAACAGAATTGCTTGAGCAAAAGAATACCAACAGTTAGACTCCAAGGGCCCCGACCAAAGACGGAGCATCAGGCGCCAACCAATATAAAGAATACTAATATAAAATAAAATTCCATTTATGTTTTTACGCTGGAACCGTCATATAATCTTAAGCCCGACCCACCGGTGTGCAATCAAAGAGTGAAGCAAAGTTGCCAACCGTGATTGGGTAAACCACCATGCAAGTTTGCTTGACGAAGTTTCAAGAGGACTGATTTGAGGTTTTCCAATGTTAGAAAGTCTTTACCTAAGACAATGATATCATCTAGATATACCAAACATATTTCGTATTGTAGGCCTCTTAATACTATTTCCATTAGTCTAGAATAGCTCTTGGGAGCATTTTTGAGTCCAAAACACATAACTTTGAAGGAAAAAGAACCCATTCCGGCAAAGCTTGTTTTGGGCCGATCTCACTTATTTATGGAAATCTGCCAATAACCGCTGGCCATCTAATGTATGAAAATACCGTGAACCTGACAACCTTTCGAAAGTTTCATCTATGCGTGGAAGGGGATAAGAATCTAATTTCGTTATTGCATTGAGAGCTCTAAAGTCTACACAAAACCTCCATTCCCCAGTCTGTTTCTTTGAAACTAAACAAATTGGCGAGTTCCCGGGACTAGTACTAGATTCAATTACATCGTGTTCTAGCATCTTTTTGTCAACAATCTAGTCAGCAGTCTGCTGAACCAATTTTTGACAATGTTCCGCCCCCAGGTATTAGACTTCCTGCCTTGCCGTGGCCCTGGGGGCTCAATTCCCACTGGGCACATTGCCGCTGTGGTCTCTGTGCCCACTGGGAAGAGCTAAAGGAAGTACCACCCGTTTGCCGTGGGTGGCGTCCTGTAAGCCGGAAGAAGGGATCCTGGAGGTTGAGGGTTACCTGAGGTGGCGGTGCTTCAGGTACCCAACACGCCTCTTTGGCCTGGCTTTTCGGTGTAGACGGGTGGCCGTGCGGTCCGGCACGGTCAATCGGCTGGTCACGCCGAGCCCTAGAGATACCGCTTTGCTTTCTCTTCAACTCTTTTTGTATCTTTCCTGATACCAACCATATGCCCATTTACCTTACCCTTTTCTGTCTTTTTTTATCTCTAGAAGGCGGTGGCTAAACGGATCAATCGTGTAGGCATTTTGTTTATGCGAGTATATCTCACGTGTATCTCTAACACCTGCGAGTTGGATAACCACTCCATTATGGTGTTCCCTTGTAGGGCTCCACGGAGGGCGGAGAGCACTTGGGACGAAACTATAATTTTTTCCTTATGCCTAATGGAAAAAAACATAACCGCAACGCATCCAAACGTAAAAAAGATGAGGAATCATCCGAAACGGATGAACCCAGTCAGAAGTCTAGTCAACAGTCAAGCCAGCAGTCTGCAGCACCAAAGCAACTTAATTTTCCACGCTTCTTGGTAATGTCTTCATGTGAAGATACACGCACTGTGTCAAGTCTATCCCCATTCGTGATAGAAAAGAGCATCATGTCCATTGCCGGACATCCCAAAAGCATAAAAACGCTTAAGTCAGGTGACCTTTTATTAGAAGTCGAGAGAGAGCAGCAGGTGAAAAGCCTGCTTGGTACCACAAAGCTCTTCGATCTCAAGGTCAAAGTATCTCTGCATAATACACTTAATTCGTGTAAAGGTGTTATCCGCAGCCCAGAGCTCCGTCCTTGCAGTGATGCAGAGATAGTTGAGAACTTGAGATCGGAAGGCGTCATTGGTGTACGTAACATCCAAGTTCGTAGAGGTGGTGTATTGAAGCCAACGGGTACCTACGTGTTGACTTTTAATACACCAGTTCTGCCCAAGAAAATAAAAGTAGCATATCTTTCAGTTAACGTGGATGTATATATACCAAACCCTCTCAGATGTTACTCGTGTCAGGTTTTTGGCCACCACGAAAGCAGATGTCAGAAGAAAAAACTCTGTCCAAATTGTGGTGAAGAAAAACATGTCGATAACCATCAAAACTGTAAGAATGAGGCCAAATGTGTAAATTGTGGTGGCAAGCATGCTGTTTTCTCTCGAGATTGTCCGGCATGGAAAAAAGAAAAAGAAATACTTACTGTCAAATACCAAAGGGGGATAACATTCCCAGAAGCGCGGAAAATTGTTGACGAGCGACACACAACACCAACCACCAGTTACGCCAGCATCACAAAGGGTGCTGGTAAACAAGTTTCAAGCTCCGCAACACAGACTGTTGAATCATGCATAGCTGAATTAAAGAAATCCGGTGCATGGAGCAAATCCACTCCAGCACCACAAAGTTCAACCAATTTATCAAATGGCGCAATCCAGGTTGCTGCGGATCGGTCGACAGCGACCGTACCGAAGCCAGCGCCGCATGTAAAAGAGAAACTCGACCCAGGTCGAACTAATAAGGGATCGGAAGATCCGAAAAAGCAATTGTCTCTAAAACTAACAGACAGACAACGTAAAATGGAAAGAGACAATATAAAATTTCAGAACAGATTCGGATCTTTGAGTGACAGTGATATGGAGTTTGAAGCTCCATCATCACCAAGTAGCAATAACAGATCGAGGTCTGCAACACCACGAGCTGGTGGAAGCAGATCTATATCACCAATTGCAGCTCCAATATAGTTTCTAGTCTTAATCTCTTCATAAAATGGATTTAAAACACAAAATAATACAATGGAATTGTCGAGGTCTTAAATCAAATTATAACGAACTGTTATTACTTATTTCGTTGTTAAACCCATCGGTTTTTTGTTTGCAAGAAACTTTTTTAAAAACTGATGACAACATTGATGTCAGGGGTTTCAATACATACAACTATATCTATTCTGATGGTAACAAACCATCTGGTGGCAGTTCAATTTTTGTTAAATCATGTTTACCACAAAGAGAGATCAAATTAAAAACAGACCTACAAGCTGTGGCAGTGTCAGTTTCTCTGGATAAAGAAACTACAATTTGCTCTCTATATATCCCTCCCTCATTTTCTTTAAAGCCCGAACAGCTTGACACATTGCTGAGTCAACTTCCATCGACATATCTTTTAGTTGGCGACTTCAATGGTCACAATATTCTATGGGGCTGTAAAGATATCAATAACAGAGGAGCACTTGTCGAAGATTTTATTGCAAAGAGCGATCTTTGCCTGATGAATGATAAATCTTATACTTACCTTCACCCTGCGACAGGTCATTTGTCTTCTTTAGATCTCTCTTTGTGCCACCCATCTCTCTTCTTGGACTATGACTGGTCTGTTCATGATGATCAGTGCGGAAGTGATCACTTCCCTGTTATAATTGAGAGTGTAAACGAACCAGATGAGGACTGTAACCAGAAATGGAAAATGAATAAAGCCGACTGGGAATTATTCCATAATTTATGTGAAGAAGAGTTATCAATTGATCATTTTAATGAATCATCCGACATTGTTTCTGATTTCACAGATACACTTATTAACATATCAGAACAATGCATTCCAAAGACCTCCACAAATACTAAGAAAAGCAAGCCTTGGTTTAATAATGACTGTAAAGAAGCTATTAAAAAGCGTAAACAGGCTCTAAATAAGTTCTGCAAAAATCCCACTTCAGAAAAGCTCAACGACGTAAAAGTTTTTAGAGCTAAAGCTCGGCGAACAATCCGAGCTTCCAAACGAAAGTCATGGAGAGAATATGTCTCCAAATTGAACTATAAAACCCCCATTAAAAAGGTTTGGGATATGGTACGAAAAATTTCAGGAAAAACAAAGTCTTCTAGTTTTACACATTTAAATACTGAATTTGACACAATAGCTTCAACAAAAAAAGATATTTCAGATACTCTTGGGCACACATTCTTGAGAAATTCATCATCACGTAATTATTCTGACACTTTTAGAAATTTCAAAAAGGACCAAGAGAAAAGAAATCTAAACTTTAAATCCCTTAATCACGAAGAATACAACAAACCTTTTAACTTATCCGAACTCGTTGAAGCTATTGAAAAATCACATGATACGGCAACCGGCCCCGATGAAATTCATTATCAGATGCTTAAGCATCTGCCAAAAAGTTCTCTTACAACACTTTTAGATATCTTTAATAATATTTGGGAAACGGGGGTCTGTCCTGAGAGCTGGCGTGTAGCTACAGTTGTACCAATTCCGAAACCAGGGAAAGATCATGCAGAACCTACAAATTATCGTCCGATAGCTTTGACAAGTTGTTTATGTAAAACATTGGAGAGAATGATAAACAAGAGATTAGTCTGGTACTTAGAGTCCAACAACCTCATTTCAGAATATCAATCGGGCTTTCGTTCGGAACGTAGTACCAATGACAATTTAATAAGACTAGAAACATTTATACGAGATGCTTTTATTAACAAAGAACACGTAGTAGCTGTCTTTTTCGACTTGGAGAAAGCATATGATACAACATGGCGTTATGGAATATTGAAAGATCTACATAACATTGGCTTAAGAGGAAAACTTCCTAGTTTTATTGAAAGCTTTTTAGGGGAGCGCATGTTTCAGGTGCGTGTGGGGTCTACCCTGTCAGATTTCTATGATCAAGAACAGGGTGTCCCACAGGGTAGTATTCTTTCAACTACGCTATTTAACATCAAAATAAACAATATTGTACAATGTTTGGACGACAAAACTGATTGTTCATTGTATGTTGATGATTTTTGTATATGTTACCGTTCAAAAAATATGAAAACAATTGAACGAAAGTTACAACAAAATTTAAAAAGAATAGAAGAATGGACTGATAAAAATTGTTTCAAGTTCTCCAAGTCGAAAACGCAGTGTGTTCATTTTTGTAAACTACGGAAGAAACACGAACATCCTTCCCTGTTTTTATACGGATCACAAATTCCTGTTGTTGAAGAAGCCAAATTTCTTGGGGTCATACTTGATCAAAAGTTATCTTTTATTCCCCATATTAAATATCTTAAAGCGAAATGCTTAAAAGCTTTGAATATTTTGAAAGTTTTAGCTCATACAAGTTGGGGAGCAGATCGGTATACTTTATTACATCTTTACCGGTCTTTAATAAGATCTAAATTAGATTATGGGTCTGTTGTTTATGGTTCTGCCAGAAAGTCCTATTTAAAATCCTTGGATACTATCCATCACCAAGGCCTTCGTCTGGCCATGGGAGCCTTCCGTACTTCTCCCGTATTAAGCCTTTATGTAGAAGCAGGTGAACCATCTTTAACCTCGCGCAGAGAGAAACTTTCTCTTCAGTATGCTATTAGACTTGCTGCAAATCCATCTAACCCGGCATCCAAAATTTCATTTCCACCTCAATTTGTAGATAAGTATGAAACAAAACCCACAGCAATCAAACCTTTTGGATTACGTATTTTACCACTGCTAGAAAATTCAGGTATCGACCTTAAAAATATTCAAAAACATGAAACGGCCGAAGTTCCATCTTGGTGTATTAAAAAACCTTCTATTCTGTTCGACTTACATGATGGCAAAAAATCCGAATCAAATCCAATACTTCTCAAACAAAACTTTCAGGTACTGCAGTCACGTTACAATGATTACCAGCAAGTCTATACTGATGGTTCCAAAGAAGGAGATAAAGTTGGTTGTGCGTATGTTTCTAAAGATACGCACAAAACCATGCGCCTTCCAGATGGTTCATCTATTTTTACAGCTGAAGCCAAAGCAATAGACCTAGCTTTAGATTTTATCAGTTCTTCAACAATTCAAAAAGCAATTATATTTTCTGATTCACTTTCTGTGCTTAAGGCTTTAGACCATTCGTCATCTAAAAATCCTCAAATTCAAAAATTGATCGAAAGGCATCATGAAATTTCTAAAACACACCAAATCTTGTTTTGTTGGCTTCCGAGCCATATTGGCATTGTCGGCAATGAATGTGCTGACAAGAAAGCAAAGGAATCGCTCAATCTTGATCCATCTGTTTTTAAAATTCCTTTTAATAATTTTAAACCATTTATCAACAGATACATCTTGTCGGAATGGCAAGGCGAATGGGACCGTGCAATAAATAACAAACTCCAGGCCATTAAACCTGTCGTTAGTACAAAATGCTCTCCTCCACAGTTTTCCAGAAAAGAGGACGTAGTATTAACACGACTGCGCATCGGCCATACTAGAGCTACTCATTCTTATATTTTTAATGGTGATGATCAGCCTTCTTGTGTAGGTTGTGATCAGCCATTCACTGTGAAACATATCTTAATTGACTGTGTTGACTTTTTACCCTCACGTATTTTATATTTCAAAGCTGACACTTTGCAACAACTGTTTCGAGATGTACCTGTTGATAATATTATTTTATTCTTAAAAGAAATTGGACTTTTTCATAAGATTTAACTGTTTCAGATTTTTATATATTATCATTCTGACTTTTTACTTTTAATATCATCATAATTATTCTTGCCGTTTAACCATTAACCGTTTGACGCTTATGACCCACAAAGAGGGTTGACGCGTCGTTAAACACGAAATCATCATCATCATCATCATGACAATGTTCCGCGTTTCTTGGTCGTCACGTCGCTTGACGATACACGAACTGTATCAAGCCTTTCTCCCTTTGTTATCCTGCAATGTATTGTAGCCATAGCCGGACACCCAAAGAGTATTCAAACACTCAAATCAGGTGACCTTCTCAAGGAACTCGAGAGAAAACAGCAAGTCACAAGCCTGCTCGCCACCAAAAAGCTCTTTGTTCTTTCAAAAAATATCTCTTCACAACACACTAAACTCATCTAAGGGAGTGATTCGCAGTCCAGAACTGCGTCCTTGTACAGACGAAGAGATCATTGATAACCTGAAGGATTAAGGCGTAATTGGTATTCGTTACCAATGGTGTACTAAAACCAGCAGCTACTTATGTGTTGACTTTTAATACACCAATTCTACCCAAGAAAATCAAAGTAGCATACCTTTCCATTAACGTAGAGGTATACATCCCAAACCCTCTTAGATGTTACTCTTGTCAGGCTTTTGGCCATCACGAAAGCAGATGTCAGAGAAAAAACAACTCTGTCCTGATTGTGGTGAAAAAAAGCATGTTGATTATCACCTCAACTGCAAAAATGAACCCAAATGCGTAAATTGTGATGGCAAACATGCTGTTTTCTCCCGAGACTGTCCGGCGTGGAATAAAGAAAAAGAAATACTCACCGTCGAATACTAAAGGGGGATAACATTCCAAGAAGTGCGGAAAATAGTCGAAGAGCGGTACATAAAACCAGCCACCAGTTTTGCCAGCATCACAAAGGGTGCTAGTGTAAAATGTTTTGACTTTTAATACACCAATTCTACCCAAGAAAATCAAAGTAGCATATCTTTCCATTAACGTATAGGTATACATCCCAAACCCTCTTACATGTTACTCTTGTCAGGCTTTTGGCCATCACGAAAGCAGATGTCAGAGAAAAAACTCTGTCCTAATTGTGGTGAAGAAAACCATGTTGATTATCACATCAACTGCAAAAATGAACCCAAATGCGTAAATTGTGATGGCAAACATGCTGTTTTCTCCCGAGACTGTCCGGCGTGGAATATAGAAAAAGAAATACTCACCGTTGGATAACATTCCCAGAAGCGCGGAAAATTGTCGAAGAGCGATACATAACACCAACCACCAGTTTTGCCAGCATCACAAAGGGTGCTAGTGTAAAATGTACCAGCTCCGCAACACGGACTACTGAATCATACATAGCTGATTTGAAAAAATCTGGTGCATGGAGTAAAGTAGAAGTAAAATAAAGATCAGGAATCGGAACAATTAACTTTCTCCACCAATCAAAGACACCAAAGAGAAAGAAACACAAACATTAAGCATAAGTAAAGTAGAAGTAAAACAAAGATCAGGAATTGATACATTAACTTACACCACCCATAAAATACACCAAAGGGAAAGAAATACAAACATTAAGCGACCAGACCATAATGGAAACCTAAACAAAGCAAGGCCATAAGGACAGTTACTTTCCCACAAAATGGCCATATGGCCATCCAAAATTAAGACACAAGTGATACACACAGTAAGTAACAAACAACAACATAAATAAATCGCCACAGAAGAGCCGCCTTGGAACGGTCAGTGGAAGATTTCCACTGGGGGGCTTTAATCGATTTTACGTGGCCACAATCCTCGCCCTTCCGTCGCGATTTAGACAAATAATTTGTTCAGTCCGCATGAAGGCCTCCTAACTCATCAATGCAACATCTCCGTGAACACAAAAATCAAAGAACCACAGAGGTGAGACAACGGTGAGGACTCGACAGCAAGAAACCACTGAAATGCTGGAGCAAAAGAAAACCAACAGTTAGACTCCGATGAGCCCGACCAGAGACAGAGCATCAGGCACCAACCGACATTATCTCTCTAATTCTCAATAAGCCTTTACGTTGAAGCCGTCATAGAATCTGAGGCTTGACCCACCGGCGTGCAATTAAAGAGGGAAGCAAAGTTGCAAACCGTGATTGGGTTAACTACCATGCATGCAGTCTGTCGTATAATATCCATGTTGTACCCAATCTTTTTATATCGAAGAATGATTTTACGAAATTGGGTGTTGAAGTCATTGCGGTTATATATTTTTCTGAATTTATATACTAAGTCACCATAAAATTCGGGTTCCGATAGACCTTGTTGCAGAAGAGATTTAAGTCCAATATTGAATTTTGAAATTAAATCAGAATGGCGTCTATAAAATTTTGAAAAGGCTTTGCGTAGTTTATGATACCGATAACCCTGATTAAGGAGTTTAGCCGTTAATAATTTATTACGAGTGTTGAAGTCGGTTACATGACTATACACTCTAGCAAATCGAATTAATTGCGAAATATAAACGCCATAGGATGGCGCACGAGGAACATCACCATCCAAAAAAGGAAAATTTACAATCTCAAAATCAAAGTCATCGCGTTTATCATAAATTTTGCACGAAACAAATCCATCTACAATAGATAGATATAAATCCAAAAACGGGGCCTCGGTATCAGAAGAATTTGCTTTATTTAACTGAAGTTCTAGGGGGTAAATCTCACTGATCAAAAACCATCAAAATAGGTATTATCAATATTTAATAAATCATCTAAATATCTAGAAGTAGAGCTAAACGCTTCAATAATTTCAGATTGGTTATCAATGGAAAGCGACAAAATGAAAAGTAGAAGTAAAACAAAGATCAGGAATTGATACAATTAACTTACTCCATCCATAAAAGACACCAAAGGGAAAGAAATACAAACATTAAGCGACCAGACCATAATGGAGACCTAAACAAAGGAAGGCCATAAGGACAGTTACTTTCCCACAAAATGGCCATATGGCCATCCAAAATTAAAAGACACAAGTGATACACACAGTAAGTAACAAACAACAACATAAATAAATCGCCACAGAAGAGCCGCCTTGGAACGGTCAGTGGAAGATTTCCACTGGGGGGCTTAAATCGATTTTACGTGGCCACAATCCTCGCCCTTACTTCCGTCGCGATTTAGACAAATAATTTGTTCAGTCCGCATGAAGGCCTCCTAACTCATCAGTGCAACATCTCCGTGAACACAGAAATCAAAGAACCACAGAGGTGAGACAACGGTGAGGACTCGACAGCAAGAAACCACTGAAATGCTGGAGCAAAAGAAAACCAACAGTTAGACTCCGATGAGCCCGACCAGAGACAGAGCATCAGGCACCAACCAACATTATCTCTTTAATTTTCAATAAGCCTTTACGTTGGAGCCGTCATAGAATCTGAGGTCTCTTTCATAACAATACAAGAACAGATCAGCCACAAGAGGTGCGCAATTAGTACCCATCGGAATACCCACAATTTGTCTAAATAACTTAGTACCGAATCTAATATAAATAGTGTCAAGTAGAAAGGTGAGGGCATCACACACTTTCTGACATGACCAAAGTGTATAATTTTAGAAGTGAAAAATGCATTTCTGACATTACATGCAAGATAGAGAGAATCTTCTCTGTGAAAAGCCCATTCAATTAAATCATTAAGCTTTTCTTTTATAAGATTATGAGGAAGTGGAGGAAGTGTAGTGTAAAGAGTGGAAAAATCGTAGGTAGACAGACTAGAAGCACGAAAATGTCTAGATTTCAATTTATTTAAAACCTCATTCGAATTTTTTATAGACCAAAACAGATTTCTTCCTGATCTTTCAAAGACTTTATCACAATATTTAATTACATGCCTTTAATAGCAGTAAGACAGGAAGTTAATAATTTAGAAAGTTCAGTGGTAGTGCAAGAGCTAGAATTTGCAATAAACCGTGCTTTGTAAGGTTTTTTATGAAGTTTTGGTAACCAGTATAGCGTAGGAAGCTTGTCTTGGCCTTCGTTAACACACACAGCAAACTTGGTGGCTGAAAGACAAACATGTTTATCTACTATAGCTCTCTCTTCAGCTAAAGGCTGAAGTTCATAGGCCTTAGTACCACCAAGCTCCTGCTTAAGCGTGTTAACATAGTGGAGCCGTCACACAACGACGACGTTGTTAGCGGCCTTGTCTGCAGGGGCCAAAACAAACTTCTTATGAAATTCTTGAATACCTAGTTTAAGATGACGTAAAGACGTCTTGGGCTTAGGAGGTAATAAGTTAGTATTTTGAGAATAGAAAGAAATGCGTTTATTCACTAGTTTTAAAATGCTAAGTTTCCAGTCCTTAAGGGCTTTATGCTCAACATACTCTCGCTTACACCATCGATTACCGAATTCATTCAAGGAAGCAGCGATTTCATCTCTACATTTACTGAAATCAATTTTAGAAGGAAACCGATATTTCGGTCCTTTAGAAATTATATTCCTTATCCTAGAATCAGGAATAATTTTCAAATTGCCAGTAATTACATGACCAGCAGCAGGATAGCAATACTTTGAGTTTTTACAATCACATGAATCAGGAGTATTAGTATCAATATCAAGATCTGAAACAAGTTTATTGAAATTAAAAATGATAGATCTAACAGGTTTGTTACATTTATAGCAAATTATAGGTGTCTCAGTATTTTGACAATAAGCAGGAATGGAAGAAAGTACCGATCTCTCACGGAAGATACTGGGCAAATCTATAAAATCCATACCCTTATTAATGAAAACCCACTCCAGCACCACAAAGTTCAACCAATTTATCAAATGACGCAATCCAGGTTGCTCCGGATCGGTCGACAGCGACCGTACCGAAGCCAGCGCCGGATGTAAAAGAGAAACCCGACTCGGGTCGAACTAATCAGGGATCGGAAGTTCCGATCAAAAAACATCAATTGTCTCGAAGACAAACAGACAGACAACGTAAAATGGAAAGAGACTATAAAATTTCAGAACAGATTCGGATCTTTGAGTGACAGTGATATGGAGTTCACTGAAACTCCATCATCACCAAGTGGCAATAACAGATCGAGTTCAGCAACACCAAGAGGTGTTGGTAGCAGATCTATATCCCCAATGGCAGCTCCAAAATAGTTTCTAGTCTTAATCTCTTCATAAAATGGATTTAAAACACAAAATATTCAATGGAATTGTCGAGGTCCTAAATCAAAATATAATGAACTCTTATTACTTATTTCGTTAATAAACCCATCGGTGTTTTGTTTGCAAGAAACTTTTTTTTAAAAACTGATGACAACATTGATGTCAGGGGTTTAAATACATACAACTATATCTATACTGTTGGTAACAAACCATCTGGTGGCAGTTCAATTTTGGTTAAATCATGTTTACCCCAAAGAGAGATCAAATTAAAAACAGACCTACAAGCTGTAGCAGTATCGGTTTCTCTGGATAAAGAAACTACAATTTGCTCTCTATATATCCCACCCTCATTTTCTTTCAAGCCCGAACATCTTGACTCATTGCCCCCAGGTATTAGACTTCCTGCCTTGCCGTGGCCCTAGGGGCTCAATTCCCACTGGGCACATTGCCGCTGTGGTCTCTGTGCCCACTGGGAAGAGCTAAAGGAAGTACCACCCGTTTGCCGTGGGTGGCGTCCTGTAAGCCGGAAGAAGGGATCCTGGAGGATGAGGGTTACCTGAGGTGGCGGTGCTTCAGGTACCCAACACGCCTCTTTGGCCTGGCTTTTCGGTGTAGACGGGTGGCCGTGCGGTCCGGCACGGTCAATCGGCTGGTCGTGCCGAGCCCTAGAGATACCGCTTTGCTTTCTCTTCAACTCTTTTTGTGTGTGTGTGTGTGAATTCGGGTTTAACGTCGCTTTCAACAATTTTTCAGTCATATCACGACGGTGTCTGGTTGCGACAGGGAGCTCAATGCTCACTTTTATAGTGCTGCCTCACTGAAGTATTATGTCCCAGACACGTTACATGGTACCACACCCAGTCACATTATCCTGACACTGGGTCGACCAGTCCTAGCTCTACCCCGTAAATCTGAGTGCCAAGCGAGGAGCAGCTAGTACCCATTTTTAACGACTTTCGTATGTCGCGGCCCGGGATCGAACCCGTGACCTCCCGTTCCCCGGAGCGGACACTCTACCAACTGAGCTATCGGGGCCGGTCACAACTCTTTTTGTATCTTTCCTGATACCAACCATATGCCCATTTACCCTACCCTTTTCTGTCTTTTTATCTCTAGAAGGCGGTGGCTAAAGGGATCAATCGTGTAGGCATTTTGTTTATACGACTATATCTCACGTGTATCTCTTAACACCTGCGAGTTGGATAACCACTCCATTATGGTGTTCCCTTGTAGGGCTCCACGGAGGGCGGAGAGCACTTGGGACGAAACTAGAATATTTTCCTTATGCCTAATGGAAAAAAACATAACCGCAACTACGCACATAACCGCAACGCAGCTAAACGTAAAAAGATGAGGATTCATCCGAAACGGATGAACCCAGTCAGCAGTCAAGTCAGCTGTTTGAAACTCCAAAGCTCAACAATTTTCCACGCTTTTTGGTGATGACATCACGCGATGATACACGTACGGTGTCAGATTTATCACCTTTTGTTATCGAAAAGAGTTTAGTGTCCATTGCCGGACATCCAAAAAGTATATAAAAAAAAAACTAAAGTCAGATGATCTCCTCTTGGAAGTCGAGAGAGAACAGCAGGTCAAAATCCTGCTTGGTACCACAAAGCTGTTCGATCTCAACGTCAAAGTATCGTTGCACAAAACACTCAATTCATGTAAAGATGTCATCCGCAGCCCAGAGCTACGTCCGTGCACCGATACCGAGATTTTTGAGAATTTAAGAGATGAAGGCGTCATTGGTGTACGTAACATCCAAGTTCGTATAGGTGGTGTATTGAAGCCAACAAGTACCTACGTGTTGACATTTAATACACCTTGCATATCTGTCTGTTAACGTAGAGGTGTATATACCAAACCCTCTCAGATGTTATCATTGTCAGGTTTTGGGTCACCACGAAAGCAGATGTCAGAAGAAACAACTCTGTCCAAACTGTGGTGGGGTAAAACATGTCGATGACCATCAAAACTGCAAGAATGAGGCCAAATGCGTCAATTGTGGTGACAAGCATGCTGTTTTCTCTCGAGATTGTCCGGCATGGAAAAAAGAAAAAGAAATATTCACTGTCAAATACCAAAGCGGGATAACATTCCCAGAAGCGCGGAAAATTGTTGATGAGTGATACACAACACCAACCACCAGTTACGCCAGCATCACAAAGGGTGCTGGTGTAAAAGTTTCCAGCTCCGCAACACAGACTGCTGAATCATACATAGCTGAACTGAAAAAATCTGGTGCATGCAGTAAATCCACTCCAGCACCACAAAGTTCAACCAATTTATCAAATGGCGCAATCCAGGTTGCTTCGGATCGGTCGACAGCGACCGTACCGAAGCCAGCGCCGCATGCAAAAGAGAAACTCGACTCAGGTCGAACTAATAAGAGATCAGAAGATCCGAAGAAACAACACTTGTCTCAAAAACAAACAGACCGGCAACGTAAAATGCAAAGAGACAATATAAAATTCCAGAACAGATTCGGATCTTTGAGTGACAGTGATATGGAGTTCAATGAAACTCCATCATCACCAAGCGGCAATAACAGATAGAAGTCAGCAACACCACGAGTTGGTGGTAGCAGATCTATATCACCAATTGCAGCTCCAAAATAGTTTCTAGTCTTAATCTCTTCATAAAATGGATTTAAAACACAAAATAATACAATGGAAATTTTCGAGGTCTTAAATCAAACTATAATGAACGCTTATTACTTATTTCGTTATTAAACCCATCGGTTTTTTGTTTGCAAGAAACTTTTTTAAAAACTGATGACAACATTGATGTCAAGGGTTTCAATACATACAACTATATCTATTCTGATGGTAACAAACCATCTGGTGGCAGTTCAATTTTTGTGAAATCATGTTTACCACAAAGAGAGATCAAATTAAAAACAGACCTACAAGCTGTAGCAGTATCGGTTTCTCTGGATAAAGAAACTACAATTTGCTCTCTATATATCCCACCCTCATTTTCTTTAAAGCCCGAACACCTTGACTCCTTGCTGAGTCAACTTCCATCACCATATCTTTTAGTTGGCGACTTCAATGGTCACAATATTCTATGGGGCTGTAAAGATATCAATAACAGAGGAGCACTCGTCGAAGATTTTATTGCAAAAAGCGATCTTTGCTTGATGAATGATAAATCTTATACCTACCTTCACCCTGCGACAGGTCATTTGTCTTCTTTAGATCTCTCTTTGTGTCACCCATCTCTCTTCTTGGACTATGACTGGTCTGTTCATGATGATCAGTGCGGAAGTGATCACTTCCCTGTTATAACTGAGAGCGTAAACGAACCAGATGAGGACTGTAACCAGAAATGGAAAATGAATAAAGCCGACTGGGAATTATTCCATAATTTATGTGAAGAAGAGTTATCAGTTGATCACCTAAATGAATCATCCGACATTGTTTCTGATTTCACAGATACACTTATTAATATATCAGAACAATGCATTCCAAAGACCTCCACAAATACTAAGAAAAGCAAGCCTTGGTTTAATAATGACTGTAAAGAAGCTATTCAAAAGCGCAAACAGGCTCTAAATAAGTTCTGCAAAAGCTAAACGAAGTAACAGTTTTTCGAGCTAAAGCTCGGCGAACAATCCGAGCTTCAAAACGAAAGTCATGGAGGGAATATGTTTCAAAATTGAACTACAAAACCCCCATTAAAAATGTTTGGGACATGGTACGAAAATTTCAGGAAAAACAAAGCCCGCTAGTTTTACACATTTAAATACCGAATTTGACACAATAGCTTCAACAAAAAAAGATATTTCAGATACTCTTGGGAGCACATTCTTGAGAAATTCATCATCGCGTAATTATTCTGACTCTTTTAGAAATTTCAAAAAGGACCATGAGAAAAGAAATCTAAACTTTAAATCCCTTAATCACGAAGAATACAACAAGCCTTTTAACTTATCCGAACTTGTTGAAACCATTGAAAAATCACATGATACGGCAACCGGCCCCGATGAAATTCATTATCAGATACTTAAGCATCTGCCAAAAAGTTCTCTTAACACTTTTAGATATCTTTAATTTGGGAAACGGGGGTCTGTCCTGAGAGCTGGCGTGTAGCTACAGTTGTACCAATTCCGAAACCTGTCCTGAGAGCTGGCGTGTAGCTACAGTTGTACCAATTCCGAAACCAGAGAAAGATCATGCAGAACCTGCAAATTATCGTCCGATAGCTTTGACAAGTTGTTTGTGTAAAACATTGGAGAGAATGATAAACAAGAGATTTGTCTGGTACTTAGAGTCCAACAACCTCATTTCAGAATATCAATCGGATTTTCGTTCGGAACGTAGTACCAACGACAATTTAATAAGACTAGAAACATTTATACGAAATGCTTTTATTAACAAAGAACACGTAGTAGCTGTTTTTTGCGACTTGGAGAAAGCATACGATACCAAATGGCGTTATGGAATATTGAAAGATCTCCATAACATTGGCTTAAGAGGAAAACTTCCCAGTTTTATTGAAAGCTTTTTAGGGGAGCGCATGTTTCAGGTGCGTGTGGGGTCTACCGTGTCAGATTTCTATGATCAAGAACAGGGTGCCCCACAGGGTAGTATTCTTTCAACTACGCTATTTAACATCAAAATAAACAATATTGTACAATGTTTGGACGACAAAACTGACTGTTCCTTGTATGTTGACGATTTTTGTATATGTTACCGTTCAAAAAATATGAAAACAATTGAACGAAAGTTACAACAAAATTTAAAAAGAATAGAAGAATGGACTGATAAAAATGGTTTCAAGTTCTCCAAGTCGAAAACGCAGTGTGTTCATTTTTGTAAACTACGGAAGAAACATGAACATCCTTCCTTGTTTTTATACGGATCACAAATTCCTGTTGTTGAAGAAGCCAAATTTCTTTGGGTCATATTTGATCAAAAGTTATCTTTTATTCCCCATATTAAATATCTTAAAGATGGTACTAATGCAGTTTTGTCTACATTTTTACCAAAAATTTTAATCGCTGATTTTCCCAGGAAAAACATCATCGAATACATGTAATTGTTTTATAAAATCGAAAAATTTTCCACGACATACATAGCAAGACAACGTCTTTTTTCACGCTTTGCTACCCTGTCTATATTTCTTCGTCCCGAATATAAATATTGATCCGACTCAGAGCATATTCATATGACCTTTGCTAACCCTAAGTTTACGCGTGCGCAGAAGAAGCTGTGTACAGGAAAAAAATGTCGGCCAGCGAGGACGGAAAAAAGAAACGCGGTCGTCCTGTTTCAAGAAACGATTGAAAGCCCAATTCGATTCGAAGTGGAACAAATCAAGGATAAACATCGGGCAACAAATAGACAGGTGGAATGCTCTGAAGACGCAGCTCGGCCTGAATTTCCACGCCGATCTAGCTGGATTCCTAATCGACAGGTTTGACCCATTTATTTGTCATTTATTTATCCGGTCACGCTCTTGTTGGATAAGAAAAGCATGCGTTTTAATGTTTTTATATCAACATGTCAAGATACGGATATTATGTGCTAGAAATGGACGTTTCTTGCTGATTTTTTGTTGGTTTGTCGCTGATTACTTTCGGAAATTTTCCATGCTAATTTTAGTGGCACTGTGAGGGGGCCAGCAAAGGGGAAATGAATTTTCAATAAGTAAATGTATACTGAAATTGCATAAAAGTCACCAACCCATTCTTATATGCGATTGTGATGTTTCCTGCCCAGGAATTTGCAAGCAGAAGTATTCAGGAGACGCAGTATGATCAAACTTTCTATATGTAAAAGCACAAAAAGCACAATCTGAGAATTTTGAGAGTGGAATTGGATTTTAAAAAGGGTGTCACAGGATTTTTATTCAAAATGGAATTTTTCTCTGGAGTTCATTTCAAAATGGATTGTCTGGTTGTGTTTTCATCAAAAACTTTTCGGAAATTCTGTGGACGTTTTGCAAACAGTTTAGGCCCAGATTTGGCATCTGATCTGGGCCTGCACTGTTTGCCAAGTACCATTTTGGGGTTTCTTGTAAAAGTTGCTGATAAAGAGAAAAAGTGATCGTATCTATCTATCCTACGATTGGTCAAGATTGACCATGTTTGCAGGATAAAAGCCTACACAGTAAGCATGGGATTACGCTAGGGTTCTTGAATCTGCACATGGGATGGTTGTCCCTGCACAGAGGACCTCCAGTTAATGTACGGATCCGAAAGATGGTGCAATTTATAACATTCATCCCTGCAAATGCTGCCAGTTGAGGGTGTTCAAACACTGAAATTTTATCACCGCTGCCCAGGATAGAACCCGGGACAGCTGGCATCGCTGCCCAGGATCGAACCCTGGACAGCTCGCATGAGAGGCAAGGCCACTAACCACTGAGCTATTATGCCTTAAGGCCTACAAGTAGCCGTTTAGATCACCAAATACAGGGAGCTCAAGTTGACATCCAGATCCGAAGATTGGTGCACTGCATTTGCATCATTAATCGTTTCAAATCAGCCTGTGCATCCATCCACCATGACAAGACCTTTTGCTTATGTTGCTTTTCATAGATCATATCATATTGAAGGTACATGCGATCATGAAGCATCTGATCAGACTGCGCAGATGCACGGGCAGATCTGAGTCTTCCCTGATCACTCAAACCTTCTTGTAGGTTTTGTCATGCGCTGGCTCATGTGTGTAATTTGGTTGTCAGCTCTGGAAAATTTACAAATATAAAATGACTGAAATATTGTTGCTGGGTTGTTAAATCCCCAACCCCCCCCCCCCCCACACATACACACACACACAAAAAAAAAATCTGAAAAATTTAGGCAAGGTCGGTCACCAGTACTTGCTATTTTCTTTTGTCCGGAATACTTCATATATAGATATTGCATGTTTTGCTTGTCTCCTGTAGGTATGAAATAGAAATGGAGAAACTGGCCCGTCAGGTTGCTGTGACCTCAACTCAGCTTGCTTTGGTGCCACTGGAAGCCCTGCTCTGTCAAGAATTTCATCAGCAGGAGAGTTTGCCTATGGAAGGTATAGCAATTTGCATTTACCAGGTAGTTTTCCTCTGAACTCCATTTTTATACTTTCAACCCCCCTTTTATATAGTAAAAACTAGGGACTCAGTTCTGCTCAGAAACTTAGATAGTGGGTATGCGATAGAAATGCCTTGTTGAGGCGGTTCTATCAAGGCCCAGCAATCAATGTTTTGAGCAAAACTAAGAAAAATATCACAATTTTGCATCTTAAAATTTCAATTTCTGGCTGAAAAATGACAATTTTTGCGACCAGCTAAGACTCAGATCATCCTGCACATCTGCACAGTCTGATTAGATTCTTTGCTATTGGCACAAGTCTTCTAGGGCTTCTGGAATATCCAGGGGGTAACAAGCCAAAGCTTGCCAGACTGACTGTGTGCACGTGTTGATTTGAGTCATTCCTGGTTACACTGATCTAATACAACTGTATTAATATAACTGTACCTTATGAAATGCACAGGCTCACATATTTTGGGTACCATTCAGTGATACCAACCATGTCTCTTTTGGGTACATGCCCTACCCCATCCACTTGAGAAAAAAAAACTATTTCAGATATAGAGTCCACATGGGGTGTTCATATGAGTATGGGGATTCTTTAGACGACTTTATATTTGAAGAATATATATTTATATCTTGTTTTTTTTTGTTTGGGTTTTACGGCCCTTTCAAGATTATTTCACTCATATCGAGCCGATCGTTAATCATAGGTGGGCGAAAACCGGAGCACCTGGAGAAAAAACAACCTGACCTCCCGTTGCAGAACTTGACGTCTCACACGTGACCCGAGCGAGGCTCGAACTCACGGTGGTGAGAGACCTAATGACTAAAGAGTCAGCGCTCTTATCCATTAGGCCACGGAGACCCGATTTATATCTTGTTAAAATACATGGATGCCAGTTGGCAGTGCCCGCCTTAGCATAGTGATTCAGGGGCCTTTTCTTAATATCTTCTCAGGGATTCGGAAATGTCAGGGATGGAAGTCATGCAGTAAGACAGTGACAGTGAACATCATGCAAGTTCAAAAAGAACCAAGAATGAGAAGTCAACCAGTTTTGTGGATCCATTTGAGTAAGCTCTTAAACATGGTATTTGAGCCCCGCCAAGCGAATTTGGGTCTTCGAGCATTCCGTCATGACAAATTTTAACTGCGCATGCCCAGCCATTCAGAGGGTCCAGGGATATGGCTTTCTGTCTGAAGGTTCCTCTTGCTTCACTGTTTGTTTGAGCGAGCAGCGAAGGTTCTGGCGAGACTGCGCGGGTGCGCAGTCTCGCCTGAACCTTCGCTGCTCGCATAGGCGATAAGTACCAAAATCGCTTGACGGGGCCCGTTTTGTCTTTCAGCTTAGGCAACTCATCTATATCTTTAACAGTATTAACCTTTAGAAGCAAGGAATAGGAATCAACAATGGGGTGTGCCTGTTTTCTGGCTAGCTAGTTTCAGTCAATTAGGCCTCATCAGTGACCCCCAAAGCCTTTAATGATAAACTGATGTTTGGATAAAATTCTTATATAATTTCTGAGGAAAGAAAGGCAAGGGCCCATAAATCTTGGAGTTATATCCCTTGGTAGCTTTTCCAATTTATTACATATTTTGCTCATTTTTGTGTCAGTGAAACATACATCGTCAGGTCTAATTTAACGACGGGCCTCCGTGGCCTAGTGGATAAGAGCGCTGACTCTTAGTCATTAAGTCTCTCACCGCCGTAGGTTCGAGCCTCGCTCGGGCCACGTGTGAGACGCCAAGTTCTGCAACGGAAGGTCAGGTGGTTTTTCTCCGGGTAACACGGTTTTCGCCCAACTCTGATTAACGATCGGCTCGATATGAGTGAAATAATCTTGAAAGGGCCGTAAAACCCAAACCACAAAAAAGGTCTAATTTAACAGTAAGGAAGGTACATTGTTTAGTGTACCAAAATAGGGAAAGAAGACACTGAACTGTTGGTCTTGCTTTTATCATAGGTTTTCCAGTTTATATGGAGGATCTTATTTAAGTGTTCATGTATTAATTTATGGAATTTATTGAACAAGTTGAGGAAAAGTGATAAAATGCGAGGCTTCTCCGAGCATTTAATCCTTCCTTCTCAACGGGTTTAATAAATTGAATAATACTTCAGCACCAGTGCAAGATTCTATTTATCATATGACAAGACAAATTTTATACAAGATTTGTGTGCAAAAATGTCAATATTCCGCCATTAGTATATGGGACGTCGTCAAGGACGTTGTGTGTTTAATGTTACATAACATATATCTAGCTAATTTGCATATTAAATCCAGTATTGGTTAATGGAATTTTATTTCATGGCCTTATTACACTGTCAGACATGACATCATTATATTTTGCATTTTGAATGATTTTTAGCCTGATAACTTTTATGTTTCTGATCCTACTTCAATATAACTTATACCACACTTGGTCCCTCTAGTTTAATAGGGATTGTACTACATTTAATTTTTTAGCTATTAATCCAAAAGTTTGCAGATTCATTATGCATCATACGAAAATATCCTCATGTTTTTGAGCTGGGTCTGGTGGCTCAAGCAGATTGTTTCTGACAGCTGATCATGCTGTCACAGGTTTGATCCTAGGGTTCTGCAACATTCTTTCATGGAGAAAGATAATACACCCCAACCCCTTTATAACACTATTGTTGGGATCCAGAGAAGAAACCGTGTTAGTTTAACAACCGTGTTATATCTAAACAAAAATGTATCGATTATATAGAAAAATGACCATTCGTGGTCTATTCTATATAATCTATACAGTTTTGGGATCCAACTGGAAACCGTGTTATATCAAAAACCGTGTTACAATGAGTGTGTTATAACGAGGTTGTGGTGTAATACATGTATATTTTTACATCAGTTTCTCACTCCCTTGATGGAAGAAGGGCAGTTGTCAGTCAGTGGCAAAACAATTTGCACTATATTGGATAATAGCTTTGGTTAGCCTGCCCAGGAAATGTGTGGTTAGGTTTAATTGACTTGCTTGACATGATTTAAATACTGTTGACTGGGTGGTTTCAATGTTTGTGCTACTTCTGTTCTTGCAGCATCAGTATTGAAATATCTGAAGATGAAGATGATGACAGTTCTGTTGGTTCAGATGTTGATTATGAGCCAAGTGTGAATATTACTCTTGGGTAAGCATGTAAATATAATTCTTTTGTAGTTGAAATATCATTTTAACAGAATAATCATCTGCTAGGAAGACTACATGAATATAATATATGGTAGATGTAGTGCTTGTTCTACTTGGTTCGATTCCTGACTGTTCCAGGCTTTCAGAGCAGGAGTCTTTAATCCAAGGCCCTGTCTCTGTCTGACCTTAGCGGCTGGTGGGACGTTTAACTCCAGCACACACACACACACACACACACACACAAGCACACACACACCAAATAGAAACCACCATCTATACAACATTAGCCAAGCTTGACTAATTTTTGCCAGGGTAATGGCCCTCTGTCGGTTTTTGCCAATTTATGATCTTTCCCCCTGAAAGTATACCCATTCACCTTAAAATCATTATGTGCAGCTTTAGAGATCACTTCTTCACTCTCTGTTCCTTAAAACATTTAGGAGATTAAAAAAATAAGTCTGTTGAAAGTGTAAAATCTGAATACAGTGCTTAGGATAGGCATGTTTTAGACACAGAATGAAACTGTCAATATATCTTTTTATCACATGATGTCGCTGATATGCAGTGGATAACGTCATGTTATAAATATCGTATGACCACACATGTAATAACACTTTGGCGGGAACAAGTAACGTCATGACAGCGCCCATGTCAACCATGCACTTTCTGCAGACTAATTCTCAACTTTAAAGGCGATAAAATCCTATTTCAAATGGTCATTTTATAACCGTGGTAATTTCATATAAAATTTATGAAACTCACCAAAGGCTCGTTTCATAAAATTTCATATGAAATGACCACTTGTATCAGATCCTCTATATATATATATACAAGATGTTAGTTCTATATAAAGAATATGGTTTTAAAAACATTTAGATTTACTAGACCAAGCAATGCTGAAAACATTCAGAAGGTAACATTTGATGAGTCTGAGTTTGGCCTACAAGAAGAGACAGACATTCTGGACAATGAAGAGGTGGTGGAAGATGTTCCAGGAATATTGCGAATAGTGTCGCCAGCTGACCAACATATTCTCGCAAACGACTGCCTGTATTTGGTGTATCAGCATCCCTTACTGAATTTGGCTCGACTAAGTGTTCCACCGAGTTGCACCAGCCCTGGATGTTCTGAAGTCGTTAACATTGTTCATGAAAGTGTTGGGTCAGCTTTCTACATAAAATGGGTAAATTAATTGTTTTCTACAAAAATAGTCTCAGAGGTAATAGCCAAATTGCTTCATGCAATGTGAGTTGAGCTGGTATGATGTAAAATGGCTGTGAGCCAAAGAAAACTGATTTAACTGTGCCATGGTACTATTAAAATTGTCAGACGAACAAGCTGATATGGTTTTGTGATAAGTTCAGTCAATTTTGTAAGTCCCATTTTATGGGCTTGGTCGCCACCAAGGGAGAAGATATGAATAATATCCCCAAGTTAATAACATAATTGTACGGGACGCATGTAAGTCAAACGAAAAACATAGACAGGAATTGGTGCAGTTAGATCCAAATTCCAAATAAAAAAAGGAAATAAGTAAATTTAATGTACATGTAATAACGTTGATAACATAAATATATGATACGCTGCACCAGTAGCTCTTTCCCATATACCTGGCAACTTGGCAATATGAACACAGAACAGCAAAGGACCTCAAAAAACACTCACTGGACTTTTCAAAACAGGAAATACATAACCAGCTACCATAGTCTTATATTAGGCTAGATAGCCATCCCATTATGATAACACATCAAGTGCCATTAAGCATCCTTTTATTTCTCCAAAAAAGGTACTTTCCTCTTGAAATTTTCTGATATTTTTCTTATATTCTAAACATAAGTTGTGGGTTCTTGTTTGAACGGCCTCATAGAGGCATTTCAAACAAGTACTCACAACCCATGTCTTGGAGCACGACTAAGGAAAATAGTGTTAACCCCTAAATCGAGTCCTCTGTATATAAATTGGGTCTAGTGGGGAATTCATTTTACAGACATGATGCTGATACAATATTACAAAAATAAATACTACTTTCCATTAGTGTCTCATTTGTAACTGCATTAGACATGTTATAACATTCTGCATTTTAGGTTTGCAAGTCAGGTCACCAAGTTTACAAGTGGTGCTCCCAGCCGATCCTCAACAGACGACTGCATGGCGGTGATTTGCTGTTGTCAGCGTCAATATTGCTCTCTGGCAACAACTTCTCCAAAATAGCACTATTCGCCAGATTTCTGAAGTTGTGGTTTCTGTGCTCTGAAGTCTTCCTAAGGATACAGAGAGTCTATTTAGTTCCATCCATAGACTCTTTCTGGGATGAAAAGCAGACTGAGCTCCTGTCTGGTCTTAAGGAAGAACCTATAGTAGTGCTGGGTAAGTAGCTTTTGATTGCTAAATGTAGATAGTAAAACTATGCAGTTTACTACTGTGGTCTAGATTTATGCTGATTCAAGAGGGGCAGCTGTTAGTTTCTGACTAAAGATTGTGCACTGTACTGGTCTACCCTTATCTTGCTGTTCTTGACAAGCCATGTCTTTGCAAACAGTGTAGATCCACACTGTTTGACATTCAGTCCATGAATTTCTAGGAATAAATTAAATCAAGTAATCTGATTGGTGTGACTTATTTGAATATTCAGCAAGATAAGGGTTAACTGATTATGTAAAAGCCTGCTCTGAAAAGTGTGGATAGGTAAATTGACCTGCTAAAAATGACTGAAAAGTGTTGGACTGGGCCATTAAACTTAAAAAACAAACAAAACATAACTAAATTGATAAAGGTAATAGAAAATATAAACCCTGTTGTTTCAGAGAGATTTTCCTTAGTCATAAGAGAGAGATCTAAAGTGTTTTTTTTTAGACAGGTGGACCTTATTCTTATGGCGTTGCAATTCAGTTAGTAGTAAGATAATCTTTTGCATTGGTCAGACTGATCACATATAAATGAATGTTTTCAAACCCAGAAATATACTGTTTGATGTATAAAGATTAAAATTGAGTGGCATCCTCACTACAAAAGATCTTATATGAGTGCTCATGTATTATCGAATTCATTAAACAAGTTAAACAAGAAAATTGATAAAATGCGAGGCTTTGTTGAGCATTTCATCCAGTTTCCTCAACGAGTCTAACCAATTTAACAATACATGAGCAAGGATGCAAGATTCTTATTATCATACGACATTTAAACAATTTATGAACAACCTGAATCTATGATAAAAACACATCATGTTGTTTTTGTAAGATTATATGCTTATGCGTAAATAATAATGTTTAACAGGGGATGGAAGAATGGACAGCCCTGGTCATTGTGCCCAGTATTGCTCTTACACAATGATGGAAAATTCAAGCAAAAAGATTATCTCCATCATCACTTTGGACAAGCGACAAGCAGATCGTAAAAGTGGAAACTTGGAGAAGCTTGGGTTTGTGAAAACCATGGCCTTGCTTGGAGAGAAAGAAGTGGCTGTTGGGGAAGTGGTAACAGATGCACATATGCAAATCACAGCTGTTATGAGTAAGTAGACCTCATTGGTTCCGAAGAAAAATGATATAAGAAAATAGAATATATTTTCACTTTATAAACATAAATTGTAGAACAAAAATATTGGATTTTCGAGATTGACAGCCCAGTCAACACTATTTATCCACCCATTGATACAGTGCAGTATAAGTCCACCCATTGATACAGTGCAGTATAAGTCAATGAGACACAAAGTAGAAGTAAAACAAAGATCAGGAATTGATACAATTAACTTACTCCACCCATAAAAGACACCAAAGGGAAAGAAATACAAACATTAAGCGACCAGACCATAATGGAAACCTAAACAAAGGAAGGCCATAAGGACAGTTACTTTCCCACAAAATGGCCATATGGCCATCCAAAATTAAAAGACACAAGTGATACACACAGTAAGTAACAAACAACAACATAAATAAATCGCCACAGAAGAGCCGCCTTGGAACGGTCAGTGGAAGATTTCCACTGGGGGGGGGGCTTAAATCGATTTTACGTGGCCACAATCCTCGCCCTTACCTCCGTCGCGACTCAGACAAACAACCCGCCCAGTCCGCATGAAGGCCCCCCAACCCACCAGCGCAACACCCCCGCGAACACAAAAAAAAACAAAGAACCACAGAGGTGAGACAACGGTGAGGACTCGACAGCAAGAAACCACTGAAATGCCGGAGCAAAACAAAACCAACAGCCAGACCCCGACCAGAGACAGAGCATCAGGCACAAACCAACATTACCTTGAATTAGATCTCTCTACTAATTTTCAATAAGCCCCCAAGTTGGAGCCGTCATAGAATCTGAGGCCTGACCCACCGGCGTGCAATTAAAGAGGAAAGCAAAGCCGCCAACCGCGACTGGGCCAACCACCACGCATGCAGTCTGTCGTATAACACCCATGCCGTACCCAATCTTCCCATATCGAAGAACGACCTCACGCAATTGGGCGCCGAAGCCACCGCGGCCATTTATTTTTTCTGAACCCACATACTAGGTCACCATAAAATCCGGGCTCCGACAGACCCCGCTGCAGAAGAGACCCAAGTCCAATATTGAACCCTGAAATTAAATCAGAATGGCGACTATAAAACCCCGAAAAGGCCACGCGGTACCGACAACCCCGATCAAGGAGCCTAGCCGTTAATAATTTATTACGAGTGTTGAAGTCAGTCACATGACTACACAAGTTTGGTCTCAAAATAATTGTCGGTCTCTGAGCTCCAGACATTTCGCCTCAAACTAAAAAGACTTTGACAATATTTATATTAGATTCGGTACTAAGTTATTTAGACAAATTGTGGGTATTCCGATGTGTACTAATTGCGCACCTCTTGTGGCTGATCTGTTCTTGTATTGTTATGAAAGAGACTTCATTTTGTCACTTTCCATTGATAACCAATCTGAAATAATTGAAGCTTTTAGCTCTACTTCTAGATATTTAGATGATTTATTAAATCTTGGTAATACCTATTTTGATGGTTTGATCAGTCAGATTTACCCCCTAGAACTTCAGTTAAATAAAGCAAATTCTTCTGATACCGAGGCCCCGTTTTTGGATTTACATCTATCTATTGTAGATGGATTTGTTTCGTGCAAAATTTATGATAAAGTAGAAGTAAAACAAAGATCAGGAATTGATACAATTAACTTACTCCACCCATAAAAGACACCAAAGGGAAAGAAATACAAACATTAAGCGACCAGACCATAATGGAAACCTAAACAAAGGAAGGCCATAAGGACAGTTACTTTCCCACAAAATGGCCATATGGCCATCCAAAATTAAAAGACACAAGTGATACACACAGTAAGTAACAAACAACAACATAAATAAATCGCCACAGAAGAGCCGCCTTGGAACGGTCAGTGGAAGATTTCCACTGGGGGGCTTAAATCGATTTTACGTGGCCACAATCCTCGCCCTTACTTCCGTTGCGATTTAGACAAATAATTTGTTCCGTCCGCATGAAGGCCTCCTAACTCATCAGTGCAACATCTCCGTGAACACAGAAATCAAAGAACCACAGAGGTGAGACAACGGTGAGGACTCGACAGCAAGAAACCACTGAAATGCTGGAGCAAAAGAAAACCAACAGTTAGACTCCGATGAGCCCGACCAGAGACAGAGCATCAGGCACCAACCAACATTATCTCTTTAATTTTCAATAAGCCTTTACGTTGGAGCCGTCATAGAATCTGAGGCCTGACCCCCCCGGCGTGCAATTAAAGAGGGAAGCAAAGTTGCCAAACTCGATGACTTTGATTTTGAGATTGTAAATTTTCCTTTTTTGGATGGTGATGTTCCTCGTGCGCCATCCTATGGCGTTTATATTTCGCAATTAATTTGATTTGCTAGAGTGTGTAGTCATGTAACTGACTTCAACACTCGTAATAAATTATTAACGGCTAAACTCCTTAATCAGGGTTATCGGTACCATAAATTACGCAAAGCCTTTTCAAAATTTTATAGACGCCATTCTGATTTAATTTCAAAATTCAATATTGGACTTAAATCTCTTCTGCAACAAGGTCTATCGGAACCCGAATTTTATGGTGACTTAGTATATAAATTCAGAAAATTATATAACCGCAATGACTTCAGCACCCAATTTCGTAAAATCGTTCTTCGATATAAAACGATTGGGTACAACATGGATATTATACGACAGACTGCATGCATGGTAGTTAACTCAATCACGGTTGGCAACTTTGTTTCCCTCTTTAATTGCACGTCGATGGGTCAGGCCTCAGATTCTATGACGGCTCCAACGTAAAGGCTTATTGAGAATTAGAGAGATAATGCTGGTTGGTGTCTTTAATTGCACGCCGGTGGGTCAGGCCTCAGATTCTATGACGGCTCCAACGTAAAGGCTTATTGAGAATTAGAGAGATAATGCTGGTTGGTGCCTGATGCTCTGTCTCTGGTCTGGCTCATCGGAGTCTAATTTTTGGTTTTCTTTTGCTCCAGCATTTCAGTGGTTTCTTGCTGTCGAGTCCTCACCGTTGTCTCACCTCTGTGGTTCTTTGATTTTTGTGTTCACGGAGATGTTGCACTGATGAGTTAGGAGGCCTTCATGCGGACTGAACAAATTATTTGTCTAAATCGCGAAAGAAGTGAGGGCGAGGATTGTGGCCACGTAAAATCGATTTAAGCCCCCCAGTGGAAATCTTCGACTGACCGTTCCAAGGCGGCTCTTCTGTGGCGATTTATTTATGTTGTTGTTTGTTACTTACTGTGTGTATCACTTGTGTCTTTTGGTTTTGGATGGCCATATGGCCATTTTGTGGGAAAGTAACTGTCCTTATGGCCTTCCTTTGTTTAGGTTTCCATTATGGTCTGGTCGCTTATTGTTTGTATTTCTTTCCCTTTGGTGTCTTTTATGGGTGGAGTAAGTTAATTGCATCAAGTCCTGATCTTTGTTTTACTTCTACTTTGATGTATATTATTTTGACAGAGGATAAAGTGTTACCTGACATTTGATCTAAAAACAATTGTGGGTCACTATGACCTATATTTCAATAATGAGTGGTTTTGCCATGTAACGTGAAGACTTTTATAAATGAACAGTGTACTTTTGGATTGTGAATTTTTGTGCTTATTATTACATTATGAAGATGACATTGTGTATGTTGCTTGACGTCACAAGATTGTGAAAATGATACCCATTAGATTTTAAACAAACACAATGTTTTGTTATTTCAGAAAAGGACTTCCCAGCTGTGAAGCACTCTTTTGATATTTGGCATGCTGCTAAGAATATTGGGAAGAAAACCGTCAAGGTGAGTCTTTAGAATAATGCCGAAGTGGAGGAGGACATTTTTTTTGGCAGATCCCGTCGGCGAATGCGTATGGCACTTTTTTGTGTGCAGTATACCTCATGAACCACGGGGTGGATTTCATTGTAGTTTAATGTCAGGCAACCAACATGGTTTGCGATCGCAGCAAAGATTCAGATCAGCTTACTCATCTGTTCACCATATGGAGATGATGAACCCTATATATTGACTTTCAAGGTCAGGGTCAAGGTCACAAATGACTAACGTAAAAACTTTGAGAACATGATAGAAGACACAGGTGAATGCATGCAGTTGCGAGGGGATGGTACGCTTGCATTGCCTTCTTTCTCTTATTTTGGCTCAAAAACACAAATTTGGGGTATTCGTTAGATGCGCCTTGATGAGATGTTTCCGACACATAGCCTCAGTTTATATTTTGAGCAGCAATATGAAAAATCTCAATTAATCTGAAAAAATTGTTTTTCCAAGGTAAAACCGAAGTGTATTTGTATAGGCGTGTTTTCTAATTAAGCACACAGCAAAAAATGGAAGATAATGGCTTTTCAGCAATGCACCATTGGTCTCACGAGTAAAGTAAATTTTCTGTCTTCAACATTTTCTAAAAGCTGATACATGTATTGAGGACAATAATGTCATTTGAATATATATCATGAATATAAGTTGTTTTCAATTTCGTGTATATCATGAATATATACCTGAACTGGCAGGTTCCGTTGCAACTATAAAAGTATACATTCATTTTTGGCTGTTGAAAGCATTTTTCACACCATCAATATCATTTTTTTACTGATTTTTTTTTCACTAGGCTGGACAAGACAAGCAATGCAAGGCTCTTCTACCATGGTCTCAGCATGTTGTCAACCACTTCTGGCATACCACTCTGTCAGCCAACACTTACGATGAATTTATTGTAAGTATATGTACACATAAATTTTTGCACACAAGACAAGGAAATCCATGGTTTGACTCTGGGATAGAAATTATGTTCTGACCCTTGTGTTCTGACCAAGGGACCAAATAGTCTCACATGTTTTATAAGCACTGGTTGAATACGACCTCACATGCGCCGTCGTTAAGTCACGCCACTGAACGTACGTGACGTCACTAAACGTCACACCATTGTCATTCCAAGATGACCGACATTGGCAGAGTGACTGCGGTTTAAAGATCCAGCCGTCCCTCGGAATCACTATCGGCAAGCCTCGTGATGCCAGACAGTGATCCGAGGGACAGATTTTTAAATCCACCCCCACACCGATATAAGATTCTTATAAGTATCTTCTCTCCCGACATGTTAGTTTTTCAAGTTAAACTGACTCCTAATTTTTTATGTCCCATATACATGCGCCAAATTGATTCAAACTTCATAGGAAGACCTTCTAAAACAGTTTAAATCATTCGGCTCAGATGAAGAAGCTGGCCTTCAAATTATAGCCCTGCTTCGGCCCACTTGTTACACTATGGATCAGGTGAGCGAACCTCTGGGCCCTCTGTTTCTAGGTGTTGCTGTTGTACTCTGGTTTATATTACTTCCATGATAAAAACAAGTTAGCCACTGAAGTCTCATAGCAATTTGTGTTTCATAACCAGATCAATCAGATGATGGTATGAAATTTAATATTGATAAACTAGAGCTGCATCATATATTTGCTTCAAAAAAGTGGTCTATGTAGGCAAACCATTCTATTTTGGGTGGTTCTTGGGTACTTTTCGGTCCAGTTATGCTTGAAAATGAAACTGGAATGACTTTCCTCATCAAAATTGCATGTTGTTAGGGGTCTGTTCTAAAAGTGTAATCAACACACACACACCCCACCTTGCAACTTCCATATGCTTTCTGAAACAACTTTATTTTGGAATTTCAGGAGTACTGCAGAGTTGGGAGAATTTCCAAAATCAGATTCTGATGTATGCTTCAAAGCGGTTTGCCTACACTCCTCCAGTATATCGGGCCAGAAATCAACTAGCAGCCCTTCCCTACAATGAGCATGTGAACAGGCCATGTCATATAAATCAAGATGGTTCTAAAAGGTAACATATAAAGATTTTAGTCAAGTATTCAGTCTTGCTTAGAAAACTTTTACTCTCTTAACCCATAAAATTGTTGTCTGCTTTGTCATCTGCCGGTTACTTTTAAAGTAATTTTTTTGCAAACTTTGTGGACCTAGATCAGATTGCTCCTTTAGGAGCAGTCTGATCAGGGTCCACACTGTTTGCCTTTATGCTATTTTTTATACTAAGTTTGCAAAAAATTAAGCAGACGTCATTTTCAGATGTAGATTTTTCTCGGCGTTGATAACTGTTTTGAAATTTGCAATCAAAAGTATGATAGATATAATAGCAAACTAAATTTAATGAAGTTCACTGATATTCAGTTTTCTTTATGGTACTGCTACATGTGGGAGGTTCCATCATTATTTTAATCTCTTCACAAGATTTATAGAAGCCCTTGTGGCGCAGTGGTTATGGTACTCGCCTCATAAACCAGATGTCACAAGTTCGAACCCGGGCCTCTCCTCGAATGAGTCTTTAAACCGAGGTCCTGTCTCTATATGAACTTAGCTGTTGGTGGAATGTAAAACTCACAACACCCACGAGATTTATGAATGATGATTCAATTTTTATATATCTATAAACTCATTTCTCAGAGATGCATGGGTAGCCATACAGTTGGTCTAGATGTCTGATTTTCATCAGACACTTTAGTCTATGTTGATAACTGTGTGTCAGTTAACGGGCCTCCGTGGCCTAATGGATAAGAGCGCTGACTCTTAGTCATTAGGTCTCTCACCGCCGTGGGTTCGAGCCTCGCTCGGGTCACGTGTGAGACGCCAAGCTCTGCAAGGGAAGGTCAGGTGGTTTTTCTCCGGGTACTCCGGTTTTCGCCAACCTTTGATTTGCGTTCGGCTCGATATGAGAGAAATAATCTTAAAAAAGGACCGTACAACCCAAACCAAAAAAAAATACTGTGTCAGTGATCAGGGAAGGCTGAAGATACATCAGCTTGCTTGAGCCTAAACTGGCCTCAGGCGATAAAACAATATACACATGTGCTTTTTTCATGAAGGTACCAGAGGCTCTTCAACAAGAAAAGCTCCAGATGGACTGTTGTAGAGGAGGAGACTGCTAAACAGTATGAATACATCCCAGAACTGATGTGCAAGATAGTAGCAACAAGGCTAGAAGATAGAGTCGGGATGCAGGGTCCAGCTGTTCTGCAAGCAGACGATCCAAGGAGAACATCTAAAAACATTGCTCCAATTCCACCACCACCCACAAGGGAGCTAGTTGAGCTAAAGAAATCGCGGTTAAAGAGAGACATTTCAGAGGCTTGAAAAGTGGAACTTCGTAGTCATGAAAGATCAGTAGACTAGATAAGGCGGGTATTTGGTGATATTTAAGAGATAATTTTCCTTATCTTTCAACAAAAACATATGTTGTGTAGTCATTTGAACCGCCTCATTGAGGCGATTCAAATGAGTACCCACAACATATGTTTTTGTTGATTGTGGGTACTCATTTGAATCATTGAGGCGGTTTAAATGAGTAGCTACTCATTTTAACCGCCTCGTTGGGGCGGTTCAAATGAGTACCCACAACATGTTTTTGCTGAATGTGGGTACTCATTTGAACCGCCTCATTGAGGCAGTAACTGCCTCATTGAGGCGGTTCAAATGAGTACCCACAACATAGGTTTTTGTTGAGCAATAAGGAAAATAATCCTTTCATTATCAGCGAATACCCGCCTTATCTAGTCTACTGATTCTGGATTTTTCATCTGAAATTGTTCATTTTTAGACATTAAAATTTTCAATGCATTTGAATGGCCAAGTTTTCATTATGGTTGTTCATGAACATAAACAGTGCTTCATTACTCCAAGCCTTTTATAAAACAACTTGCACTCTGTTGTTCTGAAATTCTATTGACAAAACACAAAAATTCCAACCCATCCATCCGAAAGTCTGGAAGTAGTAAATGATTAAACAAAAATACCCTTATTTATCCATTTTGTAAATATTTATTTGACTAGATGCATAACCATAATGTATCACAGTGGCCCAGATACAGAGCACATGAAAAATTTGGAAAGATTTTGGATATTTTTTTCAATAATAAAAAAACATGATGTGGGTACTCATTAGAACAAAAAAAAATTGATGAGTTTCCACATGATTGTATTTTTCATGGAGCATTGACAAAAAGTTAGTTGTCAATTATCAGATATTCTTCTTACAAGTCTACTGATAACATAAGGGACCACGTGGCACAGCCAGATGATGGTCTGACTGGGGATCAGGTCACATATTCGATTCCAAGGTTTGGCAACACTCCTTTTTGGAGACCGATGAATTTTTTTTTACTGTCATTCTGTTCCTTTTCCTGATGCAAGAACAGTAGTTGTCAGTTGCTGGCAAAACAATGTGCATTGTACTTGTTAACCGCTGCATGCCCAGGAAAAATGTGGTTGGTAGCAGGCCTAGGTAGCTCAGCCTGATGCACGTCTGACTGGTGATCAGTAGGACACAGGTTTGATTCCTGCCTGGGTCGGCAACATTCCTTCATGTAGATTATGAAATCTTTTCAATGGCCATTCTCACTTTTACACTGATTGAAGAAGGGCAGTTGTCAGTTTCGGGTGAAAGAATGCTCACAGTACTGGTTAACAGCTTACGGTTGAGCTAGCCCAGGCAAAGTGTGGATAGGTAAAATGACTGCCTCAAAAATGACCTAAATAGTCTTGACTTAGCCGTTAAACCCCAATACAAACAAAAATGTGGTTGGGTTAACAGACCTGCGTGATATGACTTGATTAGTGTTGACTGGGCATAAAACCTTAGTGGTGCATAATTGTAAAACTGACAAAGCCAAAACAAAAGTTTCTTCAGCCAAGACGGCCATGATAAATCCAGTGTATTGGCCAAATCTGTCTGGATACTTGGTTCGTATGTTCCACACACAGCAGCTGGGGATCACACGTCGATTCCCAGCACCCAGCCTGCCATGTTGCCACAGTGTAAACTGCCGGTATCCAGCATGGCGACGACCTTTGTTCCTGTCTGCCTCTGCTGGAACAGCAAGAACATCCTGCCGGTACAGGCGGGCAATGTCAAGTACATCTTCATCAAGAACCAGAAGCTGAAATTGCTGAAAAGACAATCAGAACAGATTATATAAACCTGTTGAAAACTAAACCAGGCACTGCAATTCCTACAATTTACATGTGTGTCCTGCAATGACTGATCGGCCTACACAGTCTGAAAAGAGTCACTGTTGGTCTCATGAAGAGGCTAGGGGTCTGTAGCTATCCATAGACTGCACAGTGATGACTGATTAGATAGCAGATGTGCATACTGGTCAGTCTTCACTGGTCATACATGTAATTGTAAGAATTGTGCCCTGGCTCAAATGTTTTGTTAGTTGTGGAGGTTAACAGCCCGGTCAACACTAAGATCATTTGTGAGCCTGTCCGTTTACCTATCCACACTTGTCCTGTGCAGACTTATACATTAGTAGTTGTTTACCAGAAACTGAAACTGCCCTTGTTGAAGGGAGAGAATGACCGTGGAGATTTCATCTCCATGATAGAATGCAGCCAACTCTGGCAGGTATCAAATTTGTGTCCCCCTGAAACCCAGTGTAAGCTACTGAGGCCGGCTTCTCAAATCTTTCGTTATCCAGATGTACAACTGCATCATTTGAAAAAGTGTTGATAGGTAAACTGACCAGCTCAGAATGACCAAAAATATTTGTTGTTTGACTTTTGAAATATAGGTATACCTATCAAAGGTACATTGTTCATTGTCTTGATAAATTATCCAGAGATAAGGAGTAAATACTTGTCTGAGATGGACTTTCCACAGATCATTTGGATTCGAGTTGCTCAACTGGATCGGTGGCAAGTTGTTTCCAGATGGGTATACACTCCCTATTTCCGCTTATTATTATACCCCCGGCATACGAAGTATGTCAGGGGGTATATACGTTTCGTCTTTCCGTCCGTTCGTTGGTTCGTTCGTATGTTCGTTCGTTCGTTCGTCAACCTTTACGTCAAAGTTTTGCGTTAAACCTTTTTGATTGCTCATATCTCTGTAACCACATGTTGGATTCTCTTCATATTTGGTACAGGATATCTCTATAGCATTATCTTTCATATGGAATATCTAAGCCCCTGGGTTGGTTGTCTGTCTGTCCGTTCATCTACTTTTACGTCATAGTTTTGTGTTAAACCTTTTTCATTGCTGATATCTCTGTAACCACATGTTAGATTCTCTTCATGTTTGGTACAGGATATCTCTATAGCATTACCTTTCATATGCAATATCTAAGCCCCTGGGTCAAGCCCCTGGGTGGGCTGGCTGTCTGTCTGTTCATCTAATTTTACTTCAAAGTTTTGTGTTAACCCTTTTTCATTGCTGATATCTCTGTAACCACATGTTAGATTCTCTTCATGTTTAGTAAAGGATATCTCTATAGCATTACCTTTCATATGGAATATCTAAGCCCCTGGGTCAAGCGCCTTGGTGGGTGTCTGTCTGTCTGTTCATCTAATTTTACGTCAAAGTTTTGTGTTAAACCTTTTTCATTGCTGATATCTCTGCATCCACATGTTAGATTCTCTTCATGTATGGTAAAGGATATCTCTATAGCATTACCTTTCATATGGATTATCTAAGCCTCTGGGTCAAGCCCCTGGGCGGCTGTCTGTCCATTCATCTACTTGTACGTCAAAGTTTTGTGTTAAACTTTTTTCATGGCTGATATCTCTGTATCCACATGTTAGATTCTCTTCATGTTTGATAAATGATTTCATGATGCATGTCGCTTCCCCCACCCAGAGTGACCTTGACCTCAAGGTCACGGACTTAGAAATTTTACATTTGGATAAAGTTTTATGTCAAAGTTAATAGATTCCTGTATGTTCTATTTGATGCCCTCACTCTCTTGGTCCATTTATAAATTTTATGTTTGGTTTAGCTTTTACAAGCACATTTATAGATTCTTATAGCTTCTTGACTTCATTCATATTACATACAAGCTCGAAAGATATATCAGAGGTTGGCGCTGGCCGGGGGTATACGTGACCCACTGGTCACTTTCTCTAGTTTGAACTGCGTTTGTTTTTTGAAACACCATTTTTGCCTCCGGATATTTGGTGTGGTAATAGAGGTATAGGTAAGTTTGATAGTGAAAATATCACAGTGGTAAAAATGTGAATTCATTTTAGATGTGACGAAGAGGGATTCAGTGTCTGGTTACAAGCAAGCGATCACTACTTTCTAATATCTTATATTTGGAAGTAAATGAGCCTCGTTGTGAGAAAACTTGCTAATTGTATGTGAACACTAAGGCCAAGTATGCTAGCGCTTCCATGCAGTCTGATCAGCGCCTTTGGTGCTTAATGTCAAGATTTATGCCTATGTTGGGTTTCTGAGATGAAGAAGGGTGGAGTTTTTGTCACACCTTGACTCTCTCCCAAAGACAGATTTTCTCATATAATAATAAATATAATATAAATAGGCTCAAATAATATTTACCGCAAGTCTTGACAGACACTGTTGTGGTTGTTTGCCACAACAAAGGTTCTCCTCTGGCTGAGGCATCTCCCTGCAAAATGTGCAGGTGCACCATGGCAGGGCTGGATTGTCACCTACTGGTGCCGGGTTTGATCCCTCAGGCAGATCAGCAGTTACTGGCACTGGCTGAGGATCTGGCTGAATCATGTCCATGACGTCCTGCATCAGTGATGGTTCCTTCTCGACTGTCATAAGCAATAATTCTCTAACTTTCTCCTCCGTCATATTATTGATGGCTCCCTGTTGTAATAAAAGAACATAGTGTCCAATTACAGAAATATGAGAGCCAGGTACGACACAACCTGCAATGGTACCTACATATGGAACCTATTTTATATACAGGAAATCTTGTAAGGGATTTTCTCATGTCTCAGTTATGCAGATTGGCAGCCTTCTGTAAAGATCACAGAGTTCCTTTCGCTGTGAGTATGTTACATCCTGTGTCTAGTAGGGCTGGCTAATCAGAGCTGAAAAGATAATCGATTATCAGTCCTATTGTGATCGATAATCGATTAGTAATCACTGAAGATTTTGTCATAATTTTACCAGTCACTCATAAATCCTACTGGTTTCATTGGGCGCAGGGATTGAGATGTCATTTCATCTCATTGTCGGGTATAAGTCCCACAAAATTGGAAGCAACGTCTCCAAAATGACCTAACTAGTGTTGACGGGGACGTTAAACCTCAATTCAAACAAACAAAAACCAGTCATGCTTTCTGACGGAGCATTACTCTTACCATATGTTATACTTTACCACATGTTTTTGCATAAACAGGCCAGACCCAGATAAGACCACACAGAATGCGGCGTCTCATCTGGGTCTGCACTGTTTGCCACTCATCCAACTATTTCAGGACATCTTTGGCTAGTAAATTCTACTTATAAGATAATCTACTACCAAAAATCAGTAGTGATAATCTTATTTTTGGAATTTATCGAACAATTATCGTGACAATCTTAGTGTCAAGGCATTTAGCTCTCATTCTTATGATCCTGTGCATGACAAAACATACAACTAAACCGTTGCGACCAGCAGAGGCTCAAATTAACCTGTGCACCCATGCACTATAGCGAGACGTTTTGTGTATGTCTCTTTCCATAGATGGTGGCCTGTAGCAGGTACATGTGGTCAGTAAAGGCTGAGCAGTCTGCGGGGATATGCAGGCTAATCCAAGTCTTTGCTGGTCGCTCAAGCCTTGTAGATTTTGTCATGCGTTGGCTCATATAGTATAAGAAAAAAGTCTGCTTTTCTTATAGCTTTACATAATTGACCATATTTGCTTCATAGTAATAAATTGTCTTCAATATGTTCATCAAATCCACTTATTTTCATATAATAAAATTGTTACAAAAACTTTTCTCCTTTTTATTAGGGGTGGTTGGGTGCAGCAAAGATGATGTGTATCTTACATACTTGGGGTCCAACTGATATTTGCTTATTTGCTTACAGTTAGGCAAGGCCTGTTGTCCAGGGTAGAGCGAGAGTGTTGTTACTTCTTCTTTCTGTACTCATCCATTCATTTTAACCTTTCTTCTCAGTTGCTCAGTTTAATCTCCTCTTTTCTCCCTTTCTCTGGGAGACGATACAAAATGACCCGTAAGCGTTGACATGTTGTTGAACCCAAAACAATCAACCAAACCTTCTCTACATTACCCGCATTTCCTCCTTCTTCTTTTCTAAAGCAGTCGCTGCCGCTGCTTCCCGTTCAGCCTGTAGAGTCCTGGCAGCTCTCGCTTCCCCTCTCCTCTTTACCACCCGCCTTCTCACTACACTGCCTTGTCCTCTGCCTCTGCCTCTTGTAGAAGTAGCTGGCAGTCTCCGCCTGGCTGTTTTCTCCGAATTCTACAAGCGGGGCATTTCAAATTTATTTGTTCATAATGCCGTATTCTACCGGGCCTCCCTGGCCTAATGAATAAGAGCGCTGACTCTTAGTCATTTGGTCTCTCACCGCCGTGGGTTCGAGCCCCACTCGGGACACGTGTGAGACGCCCAGTTCTGTAACGGAAGGTCAGGTGGTTTTTCTCCGGGTACTCCGGTTTTCGCCCACCTATGATTAACGATCGGTTCGATATAAGTGAAATAATCTTGAAAGGGCCGTAAAATCCAAACAAACCAAAACAATATGCCGTATTCTACATAATTAGGGCAAATATTGGCCCCTGCCCATCAGGCTTGAAGAAATAGGTAGGACTGCATGATGCTTGAACGCAGAGCTGAAATCGACCTTACATGAGTACTGGAAAAACACTGATACGTTGTAAGCCTGCCGCAGAAAGACCGTCTATGCATATAAAACATATACTACTCCAAGTTTGATAGGGATCACTTTTTATATACCAAAGTTTGCACTGAAAATTTAAAATTTCTTAACAGAATTTGTACTCGGTATATTGATAAATATCTTAAGCAGACACTCATGTGCAGTTCAGTTCTCATAAAAGTGCACACTTCTCATACTTCGCAAATGAATTCATGCACCCCCAAAATCTTGCGTAACACTGCTTTCAAACAGACCTATCAAACTTGTCAGTGTTCCTTTACCAAGCGTAAAAAGGACTTCATTTGATTTGTGAAACACTAAAATGCCTAGGGGACAATTAAGAAACCGTCTGAGCCCCGAAGAAATTAATCGTGGCGTCGGAATGATGGAATCTGGCGTCTCTCAACGTCGTGTTGCTGGGATTCTGAATGTGTCTCAGAGCGTGGTTTCCCGAATGTGGAGTCGGCATCTTACCCACGGAAATCCTTCACACAGACATGGCGGGATCGAGAAAGGGCTACAACTCAACGTCAGGGCCGTTTCTTGTTGATTCAGTCTTGACGTCAACGGTTCCTGAACGCTACGCGTTTGCATAACGAGCTTATGAACGGAACTGGAGTACGAATTTCTACACAAACTGTCGGAAACGGGCTCCACGAGTTCGGACTTAATGCCACGAGGCCTGCTGTACGTGTTCCGTTGACGAGACAGCACCTGCTAGACCGGTTGGATTTTGCCAGGACTAACGTCAGGCGGACGGTTCGTGACTAGACGCCAGTACTGTTTACCGAGGAGTCCAGATTCTGTCTAGACTTCACTTATAAACGTCAATTAGTGTGGCGAATGTCTGAAGAGCAATTCGATGACTTGAATGTGGCAGAGCATGATCGCTGTGGAAAGGGGTCAGTCATGGTTTGGGCTGGGATAAACGTGAACGGTAAAACTGACTTGTACGTCGTTGAAAACGGAACGTTAATGGCATTGAGGTACTGTAATGATATTCTTGATGAGTTTGTGAGACCATTTGCAGATGCTTTCGGCCCGGACTTATTCTGATAGCCGATAATGCCCGTCCCAACCGCGCCAACGTCACTGATTCCTATCTGGAACCTGAGACAACCGTTCGTATTTACTGGCCTGCTCGGTCACCGGACTTAAATCCGATTGAGCATGCGCAGGACATGCTACAGCGTGCTGTTTCGGCCCGACCTGTGCATCCGATGCCTTTACAGGAGCTCAAAGATGCATTGGTTGCTGAATGAAAGCTGATTCCACAAAACCGGATACACACTCGGATTACGAGCATGCGCAGGCGATGTCGTACTGTAATTGATGCCCGTGGACGCCATACACGTTACTAGGCACGTTTGTCTAAACAAATTTGGACATTTCTAAAAAAATCAGTTGTCCAAATCCCTTCGTGTTACGGCAAAGTTTGGGGGTGCCAAGACGGTTGTTGTTGTCACGCTTGAATGCTGTACCAGTTGACAAAATTAACCACTAGGTTAAGTGAAGGATACGTTTTCTATCATTATGTATCAAATTTGGATTCAGCTGATTAATTCATCCAAAAATTATTTTGCATTAAAAAAGTGATCCCTATCAAACTTTGAGTAGTATATATTTTCATTCGACGGTAGGTCTTGATATGTCATTTCATCTCAGTGCCAGATAAAAAAAACCCAAAATTCGAAGAAGCACCTCAAAATGATCTATACAGTGTTGACAGGGACGTTTAACCTCAAATCAAATAAAGCGTTGATACATTGTTCTTATAACGCTCAACACTATCTAACTGCACAAAAATTAGCTGGCCTCGATAGCGTCTGACCTGTGATCAGTCCTCCATTAGTCGGCAACATACCTTCGTGGTGATTGATCGTGATTTCTTTTCTACGGTCATCCGCCTCCTGCCACTGATTCAAGAATGGCAATTGTCGATTTCTGGCCAAAGAATGTGCAATGTACTGGCTCACCGCTTACGCACAAGCCTGAACAGGACAGGTTGTGACAGGTAAACCTGCTCAAAAATGACCCAAAATAGTATTTTCTGGGCCGTTAAATTCCGAGACAAACTGCAAAAATTGAAAAGTAGCTCAAATAAATTTGCTTGAACAAAAAATATTGGAACATTATATGGAGCCGGCGCATGACAAGACCTACAATTAATCAGGTGCCACCAGCAGGGACTCGAATCAACCTGCGCACCCTTCTCTTTCCGAAGATCGTAGCCTGTAGTATAGGTACATGCGAACAGTGAAGACTGATCAGACTGCGCGGACGCACAGGTTGGTATGAGTCTTCGCTGGCCGCTCAAGCTATCTTGTAGGTTTTGTCATGCGCTGGCTCATGTTATAAGTCTTCGTCTTCGTCTCTGTATGACCTACTGTAGTTGTTGATGAGAAAACAACTCATCTCCTCTACAAACTAAAAAAAAATTTTGGTTGCTAATTACAGCATGTGTGCTACGTAAACTGAAAGCGGTAATAATGCCTTATTTATTTATTTCTGAAATACCCAGCAGGCACACGTCGCTTGGGCAACGTCGAATTAACGTCGGGGCATGACGTTACATCAACGTCAATCCTACGTCGTATCGTCGTCATATGCAGGCTGGGTAAATGTTTGGCACGAACAGCAGTCTGAAACATGGTCTTTAGCAACCAAGTTCATCGGAGGACAAGGAAAAAGAGGCAACAAAAAAAAATATGACAAGAAGTTGTGTGACACTGAAAATGGTCTAGACCCAGTAAAACGTTAGTTGCATTTCAAATATAATCAACCCCAGGGGCTATCCGGTATTGCTTTTACATGCTCTAAATAATGGAAACATCAAGTTAATTAGCCTTGTTTGTGTCGTTTTCCGTATTAAATAGCCGATGCCCGGTGCTTTTGTTAGAGTATTAGAATGTAAACAACGAAAACAGTCAAATATCGATTTTCCCAAAATCTCCCGTCGAGTGCCCCTTTCCGACTTTTAATCACGTGCACAATAAAAATAGAACAGCCTGCGACTGCTGCAAAGTAGAAGTGAAACAAAGATCAGGAATTGATACAATTAACTTACTCCACCCATAAAAGACACCAAAGGGAAAGAAATACAAACATTAAGCGACCAGACCATAATGGAAACCTAAACAAAAGGAAGGCCATAAGGACAGTTACTTTCCCACAAAATGGCCATATGGCCATCCAAAACCAAAAGATACAAGTGATACACACAGTAAGTAACAAACAACAACATAAATAAATAGCCACAGAAGAGCCGCCTTGGAACGGTCAGTGGAAGATTTCCACTGGGGGGTTTAAATCGATTTTACGTGGCCACAATCCTCGCCCTTACTTCGGTCGCGATTTAGACAAATAATTTGTTCAGTCCGCATGAAGGCCTCCTAACTCATCAGTGCAACATCTCCGTGAACACAAAAATTAAAGAACCACAGAGGTGAGACAACGGTGAGGACTCGACAGCAAGAAACCACTGAAATGCTGGAGCAAAAGAAACCAACAGTTAGACTCCGATGAGCCCGACCAGAGACAGAGCATCAGGCACCAACCAACATTATCTCTCTAATTTTCAATAAGCCTTTACGTTGGAGCCGTCATAGAATCAAGAGGCCTGACCCACCGGCGTGCAATTAAAGAGGGAAGCAAAGTTGCCAACCGTGATTGGGTTAACTACCATGCATGCAGTCTGTCGTATAATATCCATGTTGTACCCAATCTTTTTATATCGAAGAATGATTTTACGAAATTGGGTGCTGAAGTCATTGCGGTTATATATTTTTTCTGAATTTATATACTAAGTCACAAAAGTTTCAAACTGCGGTATTTCACATCGTATGCAGAAGTAAAAGAGAACATACAGGTAATTTCTTGTAGGAATGTAATTAAAACGACACAAAAACATTGATCTGTGAAATTTACAAAGAAAGGGCGACGCCTGATTCTGAAGTCGCATGTTATTCCTCAGTTTAAGCAGCTTACCTTCGCACCCATGCTTTGAATCAAATGTTGATCGACAGCTCTGCGGAAGAATAAACGGAAAGCGCCGGAAAATAATCAGGACTTTTCATGGCCGCTTAGACAGACCATTTCGCAAAAATTACCGACTGTTTTCCGTACTGAAATAAGCCGTTCTCAGTGAAACACGCTGGCATCATTTACGGAAATGCTTAGATACATTACAAAGAAACTTTGTATGTACTTTTCGGGTGATTTTTAGAGACAAAAGTTACATTCGTACCATCTTTAAAGCGAAATGCTTAAAAGCTTTGAATCTTTTGAAAGTTTTAGCTCATTCAAGTTGGGGAGCAGATCGGTACACTTTATTACATCTTTACCGGTCTCTGATAAGATCTAAATTAGATTATTGGTCCATTGTTTATGGAACGGGCCTCCGTGGCCTAGTGGATAAGAGCGCTGACTCTTAGTCATTAGGTCTCTCACCGCCGTAGGTTCGAGCCTCGCTCGGTCCACGTGTGAGACGCCAAGTTCTGCAACGGAAGGTCAGGTGGTTTTTCTCCGGGTACTCCGGTTTTCGCCCACCTCTGATTAACGATCGGCTCGATATGAGTGAAATAATCTTGAAAGGGCCGTAACCCCCCCCCCCCCCAAAAAAAAATTGTTTATGGTTCTGCCAGAAAGTCTTATTTAAAATCTTTGGATACTATCCATCATTAAGGCCTTCGTCTGTCTATGGGGGCCTTCCGTACTTCTCCAGTATTAAGCCCTTATGTGCAAGCAGGTGAACCATCTTTAACTTCGCGCAGAGAGAAACTTTCTCTTCAATACGCTATCAGACTTGCTGCTAATCCATCTAACCCAGCATTCCAAATTTCATTTGCACCTGAATTTGTAGATAAGTATGAAACTAAACCCACAGCAATCAAACCTTTTGGATTATGAACTTTACCACTGCTAGAAAATTCAGGTATCGACCTTAAAAATATTCAAAAACATGAAACGGCCGAAGTTCCATCTTGGTGTATTAAAAAACCTTCTATTCTGTTTGACTTTCATGATGGTAAAAAAATCCGAATCAAATCCAATGCTACTCAAACAAAACTTTCAGGTACTGCAGTCACGTTATGATAGTTACCAGCAAGTCTATACTGATGGTTCCAAAGAAGGAGAAAAAGTTGGTTGTGCGTATGTTTCTCAAGATACGCACCAAACCTTGCGCCTTCCAGATGGTTCATCTATTTTTACAGCTGAAGCCAAAGCAATAGACCTAGCTTTAGATTTTATCAGTTCTTCATCATTTCAAAAAGCAATTATATTTTCTTATTAACTTTGTGTGCTAAAGGCTTTAGACCATTCATCATCTAAAAATCCTCAAATACAAAAACTGATCGAAAAACATCATGAAAATTCTAAAACGCACCAAATCTTGTTTTGTTGGCTTCCCTGCCATATCGGCATTGTCGGCAATGAGTTTGCTGACAAGAAAGCAAAGGAATTCCGTCTGTTTTTAAAATTGCTTTTAATAATTTTAAACCATTTATCAACAGATACATCTTGTCGGAATGGCAAGGCGAATGGGACCGTGCAATAAATAACAAACTCCATGCCATTAAACCTGTCGTTAGAGCAAAATGCTCTCCTCCACAGTTTTCCAGGAAAGAGGATGTAGTATTAACACGACTGCGCATTGGCCATACTAGAGTTACTCATTCTTATATTTTAAATGGTGATGAACAGCCTTCCTGTGTAGGCTGTGATCAGCCATTCACTGTGAAACATATTTTAATTGAATGTGTAGACTTTTCACAGTCCCGTAACTTATTCTTCAAAGCTGACACTTTGCAACAATTGTTTCAAGATGTACCTTTTGAAAATATTATTTTATTCTTAAAAGAAATCGGACTTTTTCATAAGATTTAACTAAGGTTTTTATACATATCAAACTAACTTTTTTACTTTTAAATATCCTCATAATTCTCAATGCCGTTAACCATTAACCGTTTGACGCTTATGACCCACAAAGAGGGTTGACGCGTCGTTAAACACGAAATCATCATCATCTTGACTCATTGCGGAGTCAACTTCAGTCGCCATATCTTTTAGTTGGCGACTTCAATGGTCACAATATTCTATTGGGCTGTAAAGATATCAATAACAGAGGAGCACCTGTTGAAGATTTTATTGCAAAGAGCAATCTTTGCTTGATGAATGATCAGTGCGGAAGTGATCACTTCCCTGTTATAATTGAGAGCGTAAACGAACCAGATGAAGACTGTAACCAGAAATGGAAAATGAATAAAGCCGATTGGGAATTATTTCATAGTTTGTGTGAAGAAGAGTTATCAGTTGATTTCTTTAATGAATCATCTGACATTGTTTCTGATTTCACAGATACACTTATTAATATATCAGAACAATGCATTCCAAAGACCTCCACAAATACTAAGAAAAGCAAGCCTTGATATAATAATGACTGTAAAGAAGATATTCATAAGCGCAAACAGGCTCTAAATCAGTTCTGCAAAAGTACCACTTCAGAAAAGCTAAACGACGTAAAAGGTTTCAAAGCTAAAGCTCGGCGAACAATCCGAGCATCCAAACGAAAGTCATGGAGAGAATATGTCTCCAAATTGAACTAAAAACCCCCATTAAAAAGGTTTTGGGATATGGTACGAAAAATTTCAGGAAAAACAAAGTCCCCTAGTTTTACACATTTTTGGATTTGACACAAAAGCTTCAACTAAAAAGACATTTCAGATACTCTTGGTAGCACATTCTTGAGTAATTCATCACCGTGAAATTATTCTGACACTTTTTGAAATTTCAAAAAGGACCAAGAGAAAAGAAATCTAAACTTCAAATCCCTCAATCACGAAGAATACAACGACCCTTTTAAATTATCAGAACTAGTTGAAGCCATTGACAAATCACATGATACGGCAACCGGCCCCGATGAAATTCATTATCAGATGCTTAAGCATCTGCCAAAAAGTTCTCTTTCAACACTTTTAGATATCTATAATAATATATTGGAAACGGGGATCTGTCCTGAGAGCTGGCGTTTTGCTACTTTTGTACCAATTCCAAAACCCGGGAAAGATCATGCAGAACCTACGAATTATCGACCGATAGCTTTGACAAGTTGTTTATGTAAAACATTGGAGAGAATGATAAACAAGAGATTAGTCTGGTACTTAGAGTCCAACAACCTCATTTCAGAATATCAGTCGGGTTTTCGTTCGGAACGTAGTACCAACGACAAATTAATAAGACTAGAAATATTTATACGAAATGCTTTTATTAACAAATAACACGTAGTAGCTGTCTTTTTCGACTTGGAGAAAGCATATGATACCACATGGCGTTATGGAATATTGAAAGATCGTCATAACTTAGGCTTAACAGGAAAGCTTCCCAGTTTTATTGAAAGCTTTTTAGGTGAGCGCATATTTCAGGTGCGTGTGGGATCTACCCTGTCAGATCTCTATGAACAAGAGCAGGGTGTCCCACAAAGTAGTAATACTCTCAACTACGCTATTTAACATAAAAATAAATAATATTGTACAATGTTTGGACGACAAAACAGACTGTTCATTATATGTTGATGATTTTTGTATATGTTACCGTTCAAAAAAATATGAAAACAATTGAACGTTCAAAAAATATGAAAACAATTGAACGAAAGTTACAACAAAATTTAAAAAGAATAGAAGAATGGACTGAAAAAATGGTTTTAAGTTCTCCAAGTCGAAAAGGCAGTGTGTTAATTTTTGTAAGCTACGGAAGAAACACGAACATCCTTCCTTGTTTTTGTATGGATCACAAATTCCTGTTGTAGAAGAAGCCAAATTTCTTGGGGTCATATTTGATCAAAAGTTAGCTTTTATTCCCCATATTAAATATCTTCAAGCGAAATGCTTAAAAGCTTTAATTTTTTTTTAATTTTAGCTCATACAAGTTGGGGAGCTGATCGGTACACTTTATTACATCTTTACCGGTCTTTAATAAGATCTAAATTAGATTATGGGTCTGTTGTTTTTTGGTTCTGCCAGAAAGTCTTATTTAAATCTTTGGATACTATCCATCACCAAGGCCTTCGTCTTGCTATGGGGGCCTTCCGTACTTCTCCAGTATTAAGCCTTTAACTTCACTACAGCTGGTGTGTGGAAATGTGTGGCGGCGGTAAAACGTCTCCCTGCCCTACATCATAGTGTAGATTATATTTTCGTGTCCTTTGGGATCAATGATTCATTGTGGAATTTTTAAAATAGTTGAGGGTAACTGATGAGGCCTAATTGGCCGAAACTAGCTAGTCTGGCCCAGAAAATATGTACACTCCAAATGTTTCAGTTCTGTGGTGTATCTCTTGCTTCCAAAGGATAACCCTTTTATAGAACATATTTATGAAGAAGCAGGTGAACCATCTTTAACTTCGCGCAGAGAGAAACTTTCTCTTCAGTATGCTATCAGACTTGCTGCTAATCCATCTAACCCGGCATTCAAAATTTCATTTTCACCTGAATTTGTAGATAAGTATGAAACTAAACCCAAATCAATCAAACCTTTTGGATTACGAATTTTACCACTGCTAGCAAATGCAGGTATCGACCTTAAAAAAAATCAAAAACATGAAACCGCGGAAGTTCCATCTTGGTGCATTAAAAAACCTAATATTCTGTTTGACTTACATGATGGCAAAAAATCCGAATAAAATCCAATACTGCTCAAACAAAATTTTCAGGTACTACAGTCACGTTACAATGATTACCAGCAAGTCTATACTGATGGTTCCAAAGAAGGAGATAAAGTTGGTTGTGCGTATGTTTCTAAAGATACGCACCAAACCTTGCGCCTTCCAGATGGTTCATCTATTTTTACAGCTGAAGTCAAAGCAATAGACTTAGCTTTAGATTTTATCAGTTCTTAAACAATTCAAAAAGCAATTATATTTGCTGATTCACTTTCTGTACTTAAGGCTTTAGACAATTCATCATCCAAAAATCCTCAAATACAAAAATTGATCGAGAAACATCACGAAATTTCTAAAACTCATAAAATTTTATTTTGTTGGCTTCCGAGCCATATTGGCATTGTCGGCAATGAGTATGCTGACAAGAAAGCAAATCTTGATCCGTCTATTTTTAAAATTCCTTTTAATAATTTTAAACCATTTATCAACAGATACATCTTGTCGGAATGGCAAGGCGAATGGGATCGTGGCGTTTTCCAGGAAAGATGATGTAGTATTAACACGATTACGCATTGGCCATACTAGAGTTTCTCACTCTTATATTTTAAATGGTGATGATCAACCTATTTGTGTAGGCTGTGATCAGCCTTTCACTGTAAAACATATCTTAATTGACTGTGTTGACTTTTCACCCTCCAGTAACATATACTACAAAGCTGACACTTTGCGACAATTGTTTCTAGATGTACCTGTTGATAATATTAGTTCATTCTTAAAAGAAATTGGACTTTTTCATAAAATTTAACTGTTTCAGATTTTTATACTATCAAACTGACATTTTTACTTTTAGTTTCTTCATAATTCTTCATGCCGTTTAGTCATTAACCGCTTGACACTTATAACCCACAAAGAGGGTTGACGCGTCGTTAAACACGAAATTATCATCCGTCCACCGGGGCCTTGAGAAATAGATTTGACTGCATGGTGCTTCCACAGCTGCAACTGACCATACATGAGTACCGGTAAACCGCTTAGAAGGACTAAGCCTGCCCAGGCAGAGTGATGCGAGTCCGACAGTCCAGTGCATATAAACCTTTTGGTTTCATTGGGCGGCTAAGGCTTGAGATGTCATTCATCATCATCATCGGGAAAAAGTCCCGCAAAACTGGGAGCAACCTCTCCGAACTGACCTAAATAGTATTGATGGGGGCGTTAAGCCTCAATGCAAACAAACAAACAAATACCATTGAACACACCGCTTTTCCCTATATGTGGGGTTGACAGGAATGGTAATTACGCGGACTTGTTAAATTGATTTACATTGAATTTCATGACTAGAGTATGTTGGTGAGCAGACGGGTTTGTGTCCTGTCAGGTCTCATTTCCCGAAGACAGGCTTTCGACTGACAGGCCTCGTTCCATAGATAAAAAGATAAGAGTTTATCTGGTATTTTGTTTTGCATGCTCAGTTTTGTATGGGATTTCCTGCGCCCTTTTCAATAATGAAACATTCGATGTATTTCAATGCATTATTGATTCTGTCTGCCCTGTCATTGGAAACTAGCGCCCAGTACCGTACGTTAGAAACTTTTTCACATTCCACAACTTATAAAATCTAATGACACGTGCGATTGTAAGAAAGCCTACAGCAAACCTACACAGTGACTTTATCACTATTTACTCTCTCCATCACGAAAACACACCTATATAATTTTGACCCCTTGAACCCCACTTTTATAAAGTGAAACTGGGGTTTACAGGGGTAAACCTTATTTTTCTTATTTCTGCTCAAAATATAGATTGTGAGTACTCGTTAGAACCGCCTCGATGACCTTATTTTTCCTATTTCTGCTCTAAAATATAGATTGTGAGTACTCGTTAGAACCGCCTCATCGAGGCGGTTCTAACGAGTACCCACAATCTATATTTTGAGCAGAAATAAGAAAAATTTGACAATTTTTTTATCTTAAAATTTCCGTTTTTTCGGCGGTAAAGATTACAATGTATTTGTATAGGCGTTTTTTCCGTAATGTCTCTCTTGTAACAATTGTTCCACGGCATTCGCAAATAGCAATGGTCATTTACGGTGTGCCATTAGTTATATAAATGGACGACAACACGCTCTATGTAGTGTTAACTGGAGTCAACAGAGGTGTCTATAATACTAAAAGAATAAACTAGCCTCAAAAACATGGTCCCGCCTATTTGGGCTGGAAGAAATGGATGGGCTGCATGATGCTTCCGAGCAGAGCTGAAACCGACCCACACACGAGTACTGGTAAACCGCTTAGAGGAACTAAGCCATCCCAGGCAAGGCGGTGCGAGTCGGACTGTCCATGCTTATAAACCATATTGGTTTCATTAGGCGACAGGGCTTGAGATGTCTTTCATCTCAATGTCGGGTAAAAGTTCTACAAAATTGTAAGCAACGTCTCCAAAATGGCCTATACAGTGTTGACGGGGACGTTAAACCTCAAATCAAACAAAAGCCTCAAAAACAAGAAAACGGTAAAATCATGCTGCGGTTAGTTTGTTCTAAATAACAAGTATCAACTTTCAAAAAATCAAACAACCAGAGATGAAACAACGGTGCGTACTCGACAGCAAGAAACAACTGCAATGCACCAACAGTTAGACTCCGATACCGGAGGTTTCAATCATATATGTATTCTAATTGTAACAGACCATCTGATGGTAGTTCAATTTTTGTTTAACGACTTACCAATAGCTTAACGCTTTAATTGAATGGACATCTCATAGGGAAGATGACATCGGACGAAAAAAAAAATCAAACATTTTTACGTAGAAAAATTTTTACGTCTTCTGACGTAAGGAAGGCCTCAATAGATCCTCCTCATTTAGGCGGTTCTAATGAATACATTGAAGATACTCGTTAGAACCGACTCATTGAGGCGTTCACACTGGTACCAACACTGTAGTACATTGTGGTTGCTCGTTAGAACTGCCTAATTGAACATTTATATATGTAGTTCTAGAACTCATTAGAAACGCCTCAATTGATCCACCTCATTGAGGCGATTCTAATAAATGTCTTGTGCGTACTCGTAAGAACCGCCTCACTGAGGCCGTTCAAACGAGTATCCACACTCTATAGTATACTGTTGGTTGTCGATACTAATATCTTTGGAATGTGACTCAATGAGTCAGTTCTAACGAACACCCAGAATTTATTTTTTGACTAAAAATGTAAAAAAAAAAATAAAAATTAATATTTATCATATGACGTCGCGTCTGAGAATGTAATAACGCCATGTAATATTTTCAATAAATATGCAAATCAGCTAGATACGTCCCGTAACGTTACATATACGACGTCCTTAACGACGTCGCGACTACTAATGGCGGAATATTGATATTTTTTGTAAACAATCGAGAATAAAATGCGTTTTAAATGTCATATGATAAATAGGATCATGCATTCGTACTCATATATTATTGAATTTATTAAACTCGTTGAGGAAAAGGGATATAATGCTCGGCAAAGCCTCGCATTTTATCCCTTTTCCGCAACTCGTTTAATAAATTCAATAAAACATGAACACTCATGTAAGATCCTCTATGTAAAATGCCAGTTCTAAAGATAAGAAAGACGCCCGTTTAGCACATGGGTTTTGTTACATGTGAGCCCCGCCAAGCGAATTTGTGTCTTCCAGCATTCCGTCATGACAAATTTTAACTGCGCATGCCCAGCAATTCAGAGGGGTCAGGGAATTGGCTTTCTGTCTGAACGTTCCTCTTGATTCACTGCTTGTATGAGCGGGCAGCGAAGGTTCTGGCGAAACTGCACGGATGCGCAGGCTCGCCTGAACCTTCGCTGCTCGCATAGGCGATAAATACCAAAATCGCTTGACTGGGCCCATGTATGCAATAACGTCTTTGTTACACGCTTCTTTATCACAAGGTTTTGGATACAACACAGTTCAAAGATAGATAAAAAATGCAAAGATTACATAGAATAATGAACACAAATAGTAATTTTATATAATATTTTTGTCTAGATGTAACATTGATGTCAATAATGTATCTTGTTTCTGTGTATACTCAAAATTCATATCCAGATGTGTTTCTTGTGTGCGTTTATTTCATTCTATGGGCGTATCCATTAGGTAAAAAACAGCAAGCTGAGTTTAGAATGAAATAATACTGGATGTCTGATCAGATTAATTCATGCCATTATTTGTTTAGCTGTGCTTATTTTATTTTTTTGTTCCACTAATTAACTGTGTTTTATTCGTTCTACATAATATTTTCTTCTTCTAGAAGAAGAAGAATGGAGAAAGATTTCTATTATATCAAAATATAAAGCAATTCAGTCATCAAAACACATTGCGATTTAGACAAAACATTTAAGATATAGATCAGCTCTAACTGTGATTTGTTGAGTAATAATGACGAGCGGGTAGCGCTCGTGATTTGTCTACTTACAACTGACCGACAAACTGTGATTTATTGATCAACAAATCATAGACTAGACCTGATCTATTTCGATTCTAACACGCTGAAAATCGGCAATAATGCTGTTGTTTCCTTCAAAATCTCACAACTTTTTGCCATTGTTAGAAAAAAATCCCGCTAAAATTATCGACTGAAACACATGCATTTATATCCTTTTCTAACGTTTGTGATGCGAGAATATGACGTTACTCCATCCATCGTCAAGGACATCGACTATTGACGTCATAAATTGGAAGTTTTTAATGACGTCACTCGTCACGCTCTTCCTTGTCGTGATTTGTTGTACAATAAAACAGTTATTTTCTATTGCCTAGATTTGTTTTGTTCAAAAATTGAAGCTTTAATTTGTTTGTTTATTATTATTAAATTCATGGACCCATTATACATTTGGGTCCGGGTTTTATTAGAACTAAATATGCTTTTTTATTAACTTTAATGATAAAAACTATTTATTTGATTCTTTGGAATTACAAAAAAAAAAAAAAAAAGATTATACATTAATCATTACTAAATTGTTTTGTTTGTCTTTTGAAATCAGTTATGGAGTGTGTCTGCTGTTACATAAGTGAGATACGTTAGCCTCACACAGACAAGAGCTGCGAATCGCTTATGCCAATTATTGTGATGTCACAGTAGCTCTCAATTTACAGCCAATCAGATTAATAAAATTGACGTAAACAAAAAAAAGAAAAAAGTAATTATACATTTATCATTACTAAATTGTTTTGTTTGGCTATTGAAATCAGTTATGGGTGTGTCTGCTGTTACGTAAGTGAGTTAAGTTAGCCTCACACAGACAAGAGCTGTCAATCACTCATGCCAATTATTGTGATGTCACAATAGATCTCATTTACAGCCAATCAGATTGATAAAATTGACGTTAACGCTTCAGAAGTCACACAAGGAATGATCCAGATTTTCCTATCTCTTCTGCAATTAGGTCTTTCGGAACCGGAACCTTATGGTGACTTACTATTTATCATATGACGTCGCGTCTGAGAGTGTAATAACGCCATGTAATATTTTCGATAATCCACTAGTGGATTTAATATGCAAATTAGGTAGATACGCCCCGTAAAATTACATGTACGACGTCCTTAATGACGTCGTGTTTACTAATGGCCGTATATTGGTATTTTTGTAAACAAACGTGAATAAAATGCGTTATAAATGTCATATGATAAATAGAATCTTGCATTCGTGCTCATGTACTCATGTAAGATCCTCTATATAAATTCAGAAAAATATGTACTTGCAATGATTTCAGTTTCGTGAAAGAAAAGGTTGGGTACAACAAATGTAATACGATAGACTACATGCACTGTAGTTAACCCAATCACGGTTAACACCTTTGCTGCCCTTGAACGCCGGTGTGTCAGGCCTCATATTCTATGACGGTTCTAGCTTAAATAGAAGTGAAGGCAATGATCATGAATCAAAACAATTAACCCACAGCTCCCATCAGAGACACCAAAGGAAAAGAAACCCAAACATGAATTAACTTGACCCTAATGGAAATACCAATACCGGAATGCCAAGAGGACAGTCACTTTTCCACAAACTGGCCGATTGGCTATCCAAAACAAAAACATATAAGCGATACACACACTCCAAGCCAAACCATAACAAAAATAAACCGCGACAGAACCGCCTTGGAATGGCCAGTAAAACGAATTCCACTGGTGCGGGGGAGGGGGAGGCTTTAATCGGTTTAACGCGGCTGCAATCCTCGCCCCTACTTCCGTCGCGATTTAGACAAATAAAGACTGTCTTGAACTATGCAAGATGGTTTTGAACTGCATTGCGTGAATTTGTTGAAGTAATCGACCTCTGGAATTGAATAAGAAAAAATACATTACGATAACACACCCGTACGACATAGTGCATTTTTCACATCTCCAAAATGGCTACATTTCTGATGAAAATCTGCCATATTTTTCTTATAAATGCTCATAACATAGGTTGTGTGTGCTCGTTAGAACCGCCTCATTGAGGCGGTTCTAACGAGTACCCACAACCTATGTATTGGAGCAGAAATAAGAAAAATAATTAAGACCCCCGTAAACCCCAGTTTTCTCTATATAAAGTGGGGTTTAGGGGGGTCTTCATTTCACGGACTTGTTCACGTGATGGAAGTGAAGGCAATGTTCAGGAACGATGTAATTAACCAACAGCTCTTATCAGTGACACCAAAGGGAAAGAAAGAGAAACATGAAATAACCAGAACCTAATGGAAACATCAATAGCGGAAAGCGAAAAGGACAGTTGCTTTCCCAGGAAATGGCCAATAGGCTATCCAAAACAAAATAATGTAATTTAAAAATTATATTTAAAAATATATTTTTCGCACACTCAAAAGACAGACCATAACAAAAATAAACCGTGACAGAAGAACCGACTTGGAACGGTCAGTGAAACGAATTCCACTTGAGGGGGGGGGGGTGAATCAAAGGTGTGGATTCGACAGCAAGAAACCACTGAAATGCTGGAGCAAAAGCAAACCAACAGTCAGGCTTCGATGGACCCGACCAGAGACAGAGCAGCCTGTCGCATAACATTAATGTTGTACCCCATCTTTTTATATCGAAGAATGATTTTACGAAATTGGGCGATGCAGTCATAGCAAATAGATATTTTTTTCTGAATTTATATACTCAGTGAACATAACCTGGGTACGGTTAACGTTGCCGTCTTTCTCAAGAAATTAACATACTTGCACACCAGACATGGAAATCCGTGATTTTACCCTGGGATAGAAATTTATGTTCTGACCCAGGTGTTCCGACCCCAACTCGAATATAATCGCGTGTTTGATAAATGCACTGGTTGATTACAACCTCACGCGCGGCGTCGTCATGCGTGACGTCACTAAACATTTATGTTGTGTCATCACAAAATGGCGGACGTCGGTAACCGAAGTGACAGCAGCTTTAAAAATTCGCAATAGAAATGGAAGATATGCAAGAAAAAGAATCTTATATGTGTGTGAGGGGCGGATAGAAAATACGTCCCTCGGGATCACTGGCAAGCCTCGTGATGCCGGACAGTGACCCTCGGGACGGATTTTTCCATCCACCTCTCACGCCCATATAAGATTCTTATAATCTTCTCCCCCAGGTATTAGACTTCCTGCCTTGCCGTGGCCCTGGGGGCTCAATTCCCACTGGGCACATTGCCGCTGTGGTCTCTGTGCCCACTGGGAAGAGCTAAAGGAAGTACCACCCGTTTGCCGTGGGTGGCGTCCTGTAAGCCGGAAGAAGGGATCCTGGAGGTTGAGGGTTACCTGAGGTGGCGGTGCTTCAGGTACCCAACACGCCTCTTTGGCCTGGCTTTTCGGTGTAGACGGGTGGCCGTGCGGTCCGGCACGGTCAATCGGCTGGTCGCGCCGAGCCCTAGAGATACCGCTTTGCTTTCTCTTCAACTCTTTTTGTATCTTTCCTGATACCAACCATATGCCCATTTACCTTACCCTTTTCTGTCTTTTTATCTCTAGAAGGCGGTGGCTAAACGGATCAATCATGTAGGATTTTGTTTATGCGAGTATATCTCACGTGTATCTCTAACACTTGCGAGTTGGATAACCACTCCATTATGGTGTTCCCTTGTAGGGCTCCACGGAGGGCGGAGAGCACTTGGGACGAAACTAGAAATTTTTCCTTATGCCTCATGGAAAAAAACATAACCGCAACGCAGCTAAACGTAAAAAAGACGAGGATTCATCCGGAACGGATGAACCCAGTCAGAAGTCAAGTCAGCAGTCGAGTCAGCAGTCAAGTCAGCAAGTTGAAACTCCAAAGCTCAACACTTTTCCACGCTTCTTGGTGATGACATCACGCGATGATACACGTACGGTGTCAGATTTATCACCCTTTGTTATCGAAAAGAGTTTAGTGTCCATTGCCGGACATCCAAAAAGTATAAAAAAAACTGAAGTCAGGTGATCTCCTCTTGGAAGTCGAGAGAGAGCAGCAGGTCAAAAACCTGCTTGGTACCACAAAACTCTTTGATCTCAACGTCAAAGTATCGTTGCACAAAACACTCAATTCATGTAAAGGTGTCATCCGCAGCCCAGAGCTACGTCCGTGCAACGATGCCGAGATTGTTGAGAATTTAAGAGATGAAGGCGTCATTGGTGTACGTAACATCCAAGTTCGTAGAAGTGGTGTATTAAAGCCAACAAGTACCTACGTGTTGACATTTAATACACCAGTTCTGCCCAAGAAAATAAAAGTTGCATATCTATCTGTTAACGTAGAGGTGTATATACCAAACCCTCTCAGATGTTATCATTGTCAGGTTTTTGGTCACCACGAAAGCAGATGTCAGAAGAAACAACTCTGTCCAAACTGTGGTGAGGAAAAACATGTCGATAACCATCAAAACTGCAAAAATGAACCCAAATGCGTCAATTGTGGTGGCAAGCATGCTGTTTTCTCTCGAGATTGTCCGGCATGGAAAAAAGAAAAAGAAATACTCACTGTCAAATACCAAAGGGGAAAACATTCCCAGAAGCGCGGAAAATTGTTGATGAGCGATACACAACACCAACCACCAGTTACGCCAGCATCACAAAGGGTGCTGGTGTAAAAGTTTCCAGCTCCGAAACACAGACTGCTGAATCATACATAGCTGAACTGAAAAAATCTGGTGCGTGGAGTAAATCCACTCCAGCACCACAAAGTTCAACCAGTTTATCAAATGGCGCAATCCAGGTTGCTTCGGAACGGTCGACAGCGACCGTACCGAAGCCAGCGCCGCATGTAAAAGAGAAACTCGACTTAGGTCGAACTAATAAGGGATCAGAAGATCCGAAGAAACAACACTTGTCTCAAAAACAAACAGACAGACAACGTAAAATGGAAAGAGACAATATAAAATTCCAGAACAGATTCGGATCTTTGAGTGACAGTGATATGGAGTTTGAAACTCCATCATCACCAAGCGGCAATAATAGATCGAGGTCAGCAACACCACGAGCTGGTGGTAGCAGATCTATATCACCAATTGCAGCTCCAATATAGTTTCTAGTCTTAATCTCTTCATAAAATGGATTTAAAACACAAAATAATACAATGGAATTGTCGAGGTCTTAAATCAAATTATAATGAACTCTTATTACTTATTTCGTTATTAAACCCATCGGTTTTTTGTTTGCAAGAAACCTTTTTAAAAACTGATGACAACATTGATGTCAGGGGTTTCAATACATACAACTATATTTATTCTGATGGTAACAAACCATCTGGTGGCAGTTCAATTCTTGTTAAATCATGTTTGCCACAAAGAGAGATCAAATTAAAAACAGACCTACAAGCTGTAGCAGTATCGGTTTCTCTGGATAAAGAAACTACAATATGCTCTTTATATATTCCACCCTCATTTTCTTTAAAGCCCGAACATCTTGACTCATTGCTGAGTCAGCTTCCATCCCCATATCTTTTAGTTGGCGACTTCAATGGTCACAATATTCTATGGGGCTGTAAAGATATCAATAACAGAGGAGCACTTGTTGAAGATTTTATTGCAAAGAGCGATCTTTGCTTGATGAACGGTAAATCTTATACTTACCTTCACCCAGCGACAGGTCATTTGTCTTCTTTAGATCTCTCTTTGTGTCACCCATCTCTCTACTTAGACTATGACTGGTCTGTTCATGATGATCAGTGCGGAAGTGATCACTTCCCTGTTATAATTGAGAGCGTAAACGAACCAGATGAGGACTGTAACCATAAATGGAAAATGAATAAAGCCGACTGGGAATTATTCCATAATTTATGTGAAGAAGAGTTATCAATTGATCATTTTAATGAATCATCCGACATTGTTTCTGATTTCACAGATACACTTATTAACATATCAGAACAATGCATTCCAAAGACCTCCACAAATACTAAGAAAAGCAAGCCTTGGTTTAATAATGACTGTAAAGAAGCTATTAAAAAGCGTAAACAGGCTCTAAATAAGTTCTGCAAAAATCCCACTTCAGAAAAGCTCAACGACGTAAAAGTTTTTAGAGCTAAAGCTCGGCGAACAATCCGAGCTTCCAAACGAAAGTCATGGAGAGAATATGCCTCCAAATTGAACTATAAAACCCCCATTAAAAAGGTTTGGGATATGGTACGAAAAATTTCAGGAAAAACAAAGTCTTCTACTTTTACACATTTAAATACTGAATTTGACACAATAGCTTCAACAAAAAAAGATATTTCAGATACTCTTGGGCACACATTCTTGAGAAATTCATCATCGCGTAATTATTCTGACACTTTTAGAAATTTCAAAAAGGACCAAGAGAAAAGAAATCTAAACTTTAAATCACTTAATCACGAAGAATACAACAAACCTTTTAACTTATCCGAACTCGTTGAAGCCGAAACGGATGATCCCAGTCACCAATCTAGTCAACAGTCTAGTCAGCAGTCTGAAGCACCTAAGATTTTAAATTTTCCACGCTTCTTGGTTATGACATCAGTCGAGGAAACTCGCACTGTGTCAAGTTTATCGCCTTTTGTTATTGAAAAGAGCATAATGTCCATTGCCGGACACCCAAAAAGCATCAAAAAGCTTAAGTCAGGTGATCTCCTCCTGGAAGTAGAGAGAGAACAGCAGGTTAAAAGCCTGCTTGGTACCACAAAGCTCTTTGATCTCAAGGTCAAGGTGTCTCTGCACAATACACTCAATTCGTGTAAAGGTGTCATCCGCAGCCCAGAGCTACGTCCTTGCACCGATGCAGAGATAATTGACAACTTGAGATCTGAGGGCGTCATTGCAGTACGTAACATCCAAGTTCGTAGAGATGGTGTATTGAAGCCAACAGGTACTTACGTGTTGACCTTTAATACACCAGTTCTGCCCAAGAAAATCAAAGTAGCATATCTTTCGGTTAACGTAGAGGTATATATACCAAACCCTCTCAGATGTTACTCATGTCAGGTTTTTGGCCACCACGAAAGCAGATGTCAGAAGAAACAACTTTGTCCAAACTGTGGTAAAGACAAACATGTTGATAATCATCAACACTGTAAGAATGAGGCCAAATGCATCAATTGTGGTGGCAATCATGCTGTTTTCTCTCGAGATTGTCCGGCATGGAAAAAAGAAAAAGAAATACTCACTGTAAAATACCAAAGAGCGATAACCTTCCCAGAAGCGCGGAAAATTGTTGAGGATCGAAACGCAACACCAACCACCAGTTACGCCAGCATCACAAAGGGTGCTGGTGTAAAAGTGTCAAGCTCCGCAACACAGACTGTTGATTCATACATAGCTGAACTGAAAAAATCTGGTGCATGGAGTAAATCCACTCCAGCGCCACAAAGTTCAACCAAGTTACCAAATGGCGCAATCCAGGTTACTTCGGATCGGTCGACAGCGACCGTACCGAAGCCAGCGCCGCATGTAAAAGAGAACCTCGACTGCGGTCGAACTAATAAGGGATCGGAAGATCCGAAAAAGCAATTGTCTCTAAAACAAACAGACAGACAACGTAAAATGGAAAGAGACAATATAAAATTTCAGAACAGATTCGGATCTTTGAGTGACAGTGATATGGAGTTTGAAGCTCCATCATCACCAAGTAGCAATAACAGATCGAGGTCTGCAACACCACGAGCTGGTGGTAGCAGATCTATATCACCAATTGCAGCTCCAATATAGTTTCTAGTCTTAATCTCTTCATAAAATGGATTTAAAACACAAAATAATACAATGGAATTGTCGAGGTCTTAAATCAAATTATAACGAACTGTTATTACTTATTTCGTTATTAAACCCATCGGTTTTTTGTTTGCAAGAAACTTTTTTAAAAACTGATGACAACATTGATGTCAGGGGTTTCAATACATACAACTATATCTATTCTGATGGTAACAAACCATCTGGTGGCAGTTCAATTTTTGTTAAATCATGTTTACCATAAAGAGAGATCAAATTAAAAACAGACCTACAAGCTGTGGCAGTGTCAGTTTCTCTGGATAAAGAAACTACAATTTGTTCTCTATATATCCCTCCCTCATTTTCTTTAAAGCCCGAACAGCTTGACACATTGCTGAGTCAACTTCCATCGCCATATCTTTTAGTTGGCGACTTCAATGGTCACAATATTCTATGGGGCTGTAAAGATATCAATAACAGAGGAGCACTTGTCGAAGATTTTATTGCAAAGAGCGATCTTTGCTTGATGAATGATAAATCTTATACTTACCTTCACCCTGCGACAGGTCATTTGTCTTCTTTAGATCTCTCTTTGTGTCACCCATCTCTCTTCATGGACTATGACTGGTCTGTTCATGATGATCAGTGCGGAAGTGATCACTTCCCTGTTATAATTGAGAGTGTAAACGAACCAGATGAGGACTGTAACCAGAAATGGAAAATGAATAAAGCCGACTGGGAATTATTCCATAATTTATGTGAAGAAGAGTTATCAATTAATCATTTTAATGAATCATCTGACATTGTTTCTGATTTCACAGATACACTTATTAACATATCAGAACAATGCATTCCAAAGACCTCCACAAATACCAAGAAAAGCAAGCCTTGGTTTAATAATGACTGTAAAGAAGCTATTAAAAAGCGTAAACAGGCTCTAAATAAGTTCTGCAAAAGTCCCACTTCAGAAAAGCTCAACGACGTAAAAGTTTTTAGAGCTAAAGCTCGGCGAACAATCCGAGCTTCCAAACGAAAGTCATGGAGAGAATATGTCTCCAAATTGAACTATAAAACCCCCATTAAAAAGGTTTGGGATATGGTACGAAAAATTTCAGGAAAAACAAAGTCTTCTAGTTTTACACATTTAAATACTGAATTTGACACAATAGCTTCAACAAAAAAAGATATTTCAGATACTCTTGGGCACACATTCTTGAGAAATTCATCATCACGTAATTATTCTGACACTTTTAGAAATTTCAAAAAGGACCAAGAGAAAAGAAATCTAAACTTTAAATCCCTTAATCACGAAGAATACAACAAACCTTTTAACTTATCCGAACTCGTTGAAGCCATTGAAAAATCACATGATACGGCAACCGGCCCCGATGAAATTCATTATCAGATGCTTAAGCATCTGCCAAAAAGTTCTCTTACAACACTTTTAGATATCTTTAATAATATTTGGGAAACGGGGGTCTGTCCTGAGAGCTGGCGTGTAGCTACAGTTGTACCAATTCCGAAACCAGGGAAAGATCATGCAGAACCTACAAATTATCGTCCGATAGCTTTGACAAGTTGTTTGTGTAAAACATTGGAGAGAATAATAAACAAGAGATTAGTCTGGTACTTAGAGTCCAACAACCTCATTTCAGAATATCAATCGGGCTTTCGTTCGGAACGTAGTACCAATGACAATTTAATGAGACTAGAAACATTTATACGAGATGCTTTTATTAACAAAGAACACGTAGTAGCTGTCTTTTTCGACTTGGAGAAAGCATATGATACAACATGGCGTTATGGAATATTGAAAGATCTACATAACATTGGCTTAAGAGGAAAACTTCCCAGTTTTATTGAAAGCTTTTTAGGGGAGCGCATGTTTCAGGTGCGTGTGGGGTCTACCGTGTCAGATTTCTATGATCAAGAACAGGGTGTCCCACAGGGTAGTATTCTTTCAACTACGCTATTTAACATCAAAATAAACAATATTGTACAATGTTTGGACGACAAAACTGATTGTTCATTGTATGTTGATGATTTTTGTATATGTTACCGTTCAAAAAATATGAAAACAATTGAACGAAAGTTACAACAAAATTTAAAAAGAATAGAAGAATGGACTGATAAAAATGGTTTCAAGTTCTCCAAGTCGAAAACGCAGTGTGTTCATTTTTGTAAACTACGGAAGAAACACGAACATCCTTCCCTGTTTTTATACGGATCACAAATTCCTGTTGTTGAAGAAGCCAAATTTCTTGGGGTCATATTTGATCAAAAGTTATCTTTTATTCCCCATATTAAATATCTTAAAGCGAAATGCTTAAAAGCTTTGAATCTTTTGAAAGTTTTAGCTCATACAAGTTGGGGAGCAGATCGGTATACTTTATTACATCTTTACCGGTCTTTAATAAGATCTAAATTAGATTATGGGTCTGTTGTTTATGGTTCTGCCAGAAAGTCCTATTTAAAATCCTTGGACACTATCCATCACCAAGGCCTTCGTCTGGCCATGGGAGCCTTCCGTACTTCTCCCGTATTAAGCCTTTATGTAGAAGCAGGTGAACCATCTTTAACCTCGCGTAGAGAGAAACTTTCTCTTCAGTATGCTATTAGACTTGCTGCAAATCCATCTAACCCGGCATCCAAAATTTCATTTCCACCTCAATTTGTAGATAAGTATGAAACAAAACCCACAGCAATCAAACCTTTTGGATTACGTATTTTACCACTGCTAGAAAATTCAGGTATCGACCTTAAAAATATTCAAAAACATGAAACGGCCGAAGTTCCATCTTGGTGTATTAAAAAACCTTCTATTCTGTTCGACTTACATGATGGAAAAAAATCCGAATCAAATCCAATACTTCTCAAACAAAACTTTCAGGTACTGCAGTCACGTTACAATGATTACCAGCAAGTCTATACTGATGGTTCCAAAGAAGGAGATAAAGTTGGTTGTGCGTATGTTTCTAAAGATACGCACAAAACCATGCGCCTTCCAGATGGTTCATCTATTTTTACAGCTGAAGCCAAAGCAATAGACCTAGCTTTAGATTTTATCAGTTCTTCAACAATTCAAAAAGCAATTATATTTTCTGATTCACTTTCTGTGCTTAAGGCCTTAGACCATTCGTCATCTAAAAATCCTCAAATTCAAAAATTGATCGAAAGGCATCATGAAATTTCTAAAACACACCAAATCTTGTTTTGTTGGCTTCCGAGCCATATTGGCATTGTCGGCAATGAATGTGCTGACAAGAAAGCAAAGGAATCGCTCAATCTTGATCCATCTGTTTTTAAAATTCCTTTTAATAATTTTAAACCATTTATCAACAGATACATCTTGTCGGAATGGCAAGGCGAATGGGACCGTGCAATAAATAACAAACTCCGGGCCATTAAACCTGTCGTTAGTACAAAATGCTCTCCTCCACAGTTTTCCAGAAAAGAGGACGTAGTATTAACACGACTGCGCATCGGCCATACTAGAGTTACTCATTCTTATATTTTTAATGGTGATGATCAGCCTTCTTGTGTAGGTTGTGATCAGCAATTCACTGTGAAACATATCTTAATTGACTGTGTTGACTTTTCACCCTCACGTATTTTATATTTCAAAGCTGACACTTTGCAACAACTGTTTCGAGATGTACCTGTTGATAATATTATTTTATTCTTAAAAGAAATTGAACTTTTTCATAAGATTTAACTGTTTCAGATTTTTATACATTATCATTCTGACTTTTTACTTTTAATATCATCATAATTATTCTTGCCGTTTAACCATTAACCGTTTGACGCTTATGACCTACAAAGAGGGTTGACGCGTCGTTAAACACGAAATCATCATCATCATCATCATCAGTCATATCACGGCGGTGTCTGGTTGCGACAGGGAACTCAATGCTCACTTTTATAGTGCTGCCTCACTGAAGTATCATGTCCGAAACATTACATGATACCACACCCAGTCACATTATCCTGACACTGGGTCGACCAGTCCTAGCTCTACCCCGTAAATCTGAGTGCCAAGCGAGGAGCAGCTAGTACCATTTTAACAACTATAGTATGTCGCGGCCCGGGATCGAACCCGAGACCTCCCGTTCCCCGGAGCGGACACTATAGGATAGAAGGTTAAATAGTATTGTGCGTGTCTCCTCAACTCGTCCTACATTATTTGATGCAGGGCATTGAAACTTGCAACATGGTTCAGACATGCAATGAACATGTGCATAAAGGAAACAGGAGGATTCTGATCCACACTCATTGCAGAATAATGTGCCCTTGAACAACTAAATATTTTGGCCGTTTGTTTGTTTGATTTAACGACCTCGTCAACACTGTAAAGATCATTTTGTTGGACTTAAACCCGACATTGAGATGAAATGACATCTCAAGCCCTGCCGCCCAATGAAACCAATAGGGTTTATAAGCATGGACGGGCCGACTCGCACCGCTTTGCCTAGGCAGGCTTAGCTCCTCTAAGCTGTTTACCAGTACTCGTGTGCGGGTCGGTTTCAGCTCTGTTTGGAAGCATCATGCAGCCCATCTATTTTTCTCAAGCCCCGATTGGCCGGTGTGAACATTTTTGTATGATAATATGCTAAATAGTACTGTTCGTGTGTCCGCAACTTCTCATAGAGTATTTGATGCATGACACTGAAACTTGCTACACCGTTCAGACATACATTGAACATGTGCATAAAGGAAACAGGATTTAAATCCAGCCCCTCATTGCAGAAATACTTTAACATTTTGGCCATATATGTAGGATAGGAGGTTAAATAGCCGCAACTCCTCCTACTACAGTATTTGATGCACGACATTGAAACTTGCAACCCAGTTCAGACAAACATTGAGCCGGCCTCGGTAGCTCAGTCGGATGCGCGCCAGACAGGAGATCAGGACGCGGGTTCGATACCTGCCGGGGTCGGCAACATTCTGGTTAACCGCTTAGGTATAAGCCTGGCCAGGAAAAGTGTGAATAGGTACACTGACCAGCTCAAAATCGACCTAAAATTACGTGGACTAGGCCGTTACACCCCAATGCAAACAAACACAATCAGCAAAAAATTTGAACATGTGCATAAAGGAAATGCTGGATCAAAAGCGAACCAACAGTTTGACTTCGATGATCCCGACCAGAGACAGAGCATCAAATATTAACCAACATTAAATTCTCATTCTCAGTAAGCCTTTACGCTGGAACCATCATAAACTCTTGAGGCCCGATCCACCGATTTGCAATTAAAGAGGGAAGCAAAATAGAAGTGACGGCAATGGTGTCAACCGTGATTGAGTTTAACTACCATGCATGCAGTCCATCGAGTAACTTTTATGCTGTACCCAATCTTTTTTATATCAAGAATGATTTTACGAAATTTGGTGCTGAAGTAATAACAAGTATGTATTTTTTTCTTAATTTATATACCAAGCCACCCAATTTGGGTTCCGATAGAGATTGTTGCAGAAGAGATTTAAGTCCAACGTTGAATTTTGAAATTAAAATCGAATTAGTTGCGAATATAAACGCCATAAGATGCCGCACCAGGAACATCGCCATCCAAGAACCGAAAATATACAATTTCAAAGTCTAAATCATCGCGGTTATCATACAGTTTGCAGGAAACAAACCCATCTACAATAGATAGATGTAAATCAAATACGGAGCCTCGGTGTTAGAAGAATTTGGTTTATCATATGACGTCGCGTCTGAGAGTGTAATAACGCCATGTATTATTTTCGATAATCCACTAGTGGATTAAATATGCAAATTAGCTAGATACGTCCCGTAACGTTACATGTACGACGTCCTTAATGACGTCGCGTTTACTAACGGCGGAATGTTGACATTTTTGTAAACAATCGTGAATAAAATACGCTTTTAATGTCAAATGATAAATAGAATCTTGCATTCGTGCTCATGTATTATTGAATTTATTAAACTCGTTGAGAAAAAGGGATAAAATGCTCGGCAAAGCCTCGCATTTTATCCCTTTTCCTCAACTCGTTTAATACATTCAATAATACATGAACACTCATGTAAGATCCTCTATTTATTTAACTGAAGTTTTTGTGGGTAAATTTGGCTGATCAAACCAGTCAATATTTAGATCATGAAATAGAAGAAAGAAGGGAAAGAAACACAAGATGAAATAACTAGACCCTAATGGAAACATCAATAGCGGAAAGCCAAAAGGACAGTCACTTTCCCACAACATGCCCAATAGGCTATCCAAAACAAAAACATGTATAAGCGATATACACACTCAAAGTCGAGCTAAACGCTTCAGTGATTTCACACTGGTTTCTTAACGGAAAGGGACATCGTGAACTCCCTTTCATAACAAAACAAGAACAGATCAGCCATAAGGGGTGCGCAATTCGTACCCATCGGGCTACCCACAATTTGTCTAAATAATTTAGTACCAAATCTTATGCAAATTTTGTCAAGTAGAAAGGTGAGAGCTTCACACATTTTCTGACATGGCCATAAAATATAATTTGTATGCCCTTCGGAAGTGAAAAAAGCATTATCTTACATTACATGCAAGATAGAGGGAATTTTCCTTACGAAATGTCCTTTCAATTAAATTTTATAAGATTTTGAGGAAGGGTAGTGTAAAGGGTGAAAAATATCATAAGTAGACAGACTTGAAACATGAAAACGTTTGGATTTCAATGTAGTAAATTTCATTAGAATTTTTATAGACTAAAGCAGATTTTTCTCTCGTCCATCTGTATTTAATGACATGTTTGGTGATGGCAGTAAGACACGGAGCTAATAATTTGAACAGTTCAAAGTAACAAATATAACGTAGGAAGCTGAAATATTGATACGTCAGTCAATATTAACTATATAAAGACAACGTTTTCGGAAATCCAAAGATGTCAGCTATCGGACAGATTATTTGATTTGATGGTATTAGGGTTGGTTGTCCGTTGCAGCTGAAATTCCTGTATTTTATGCAAACAATAGACCCTAACATGCCTAGGTAGCGCAGCCGGTTGCGCGTCTGACCGGCTCAAAAAAGGCCTAAAATAATGTTGACTGGGCCGTTAAACTCCAACACAAACCAATAAAACAAACACCAGGCGCAGCGTTCTGTGGCTTCTGATCTGGATCAACACTGTTTGCGAGAGTACCAGCATATAAAGTAGAAGTAAAACAAAGATCAGGAATTGATACAATTAACTTACTCCACCCATAAAAGACACCAAAGGGAAAGAAATACAAACATTAAGCGACCAGACCATAATGGAAACCTAAACAAAGGAAGGCCATAAGGACAGCATATAAACCCACTGGTTTTTACATAGGCTTATATAGGGAAAACCTTTAAAAATCTTCTTGTCTGAAACCAGAAGGCCCAGGTCTTCGATATTTAGTATGAAGCTTCTTCTAGTGGACCTCTACCAAGATTGTTCAAATTATAGCCCTGGGACCAAAAATGCCCCCGCGCCGGGGCCCACTGGTTTTACATAGGCTTATATAGGGAAAACCTTCAAGAAATCTTCTTGTCTGAAACCAGGAGGCCCAGGTCTTTGATATTTGGTATGAAGCTTCATCTAGACGACCGCTACGAAGATTGTTCAAAATTATAGCCCTGGGGCCTAAAATGGCCCCACACGGGGACCCACTGGTTTTACATAGGCTTATATACGGAAAAAACTTCAAAAATCGTCTTATCTGAAACCAGAAGGCCAAGGTCTTTGATATTTGGTATGAAGCTTCATCTAGAGGACCTCTACCAAGGTTGTTCAAATTATAGACCTGGGGCCAATAAGGCCCCCGCACCGGGGCCCACTTTTTACATAGGGTTATATAGGGAAAACATTTAAAAATCTTCTTTTCACAAACCAGAAGGCCCAGGTCTTTGATATTTGGTATGAAGCTTTGTCTAGTGGACCTCTACCAAAGTTGTAAAAATTATAGCCCTGGGGCCAAAAATATCCCCACACCGGGGCCCACTGGTTTTACATAGATTTATAATTGGGAAACATTTAAAAATCTTCTTGTCAGAAATCGAGAAAGCCCAGGTCTTTGATTTTTGGTAAGAAGCTTAGTCTAGTGGACCTCTATCAAGATTATTCAAATTATAGCCCTGGGGCCAAGTATGTGCCCGCTAAGGGGCCCACTTGCTTTACATAGGCTTATATAGGGAAACTCTTTATAAATCTTCTTCTCTGAAACCAGAAGGCTCAGGTCTTTGATATTTAGTATGAGGCTTAGTCTAGTGGACCTCTACCAAGATTGTTCAAATTATAGCCCTGGGACCAAAATGCCCCACCGCGCCGGGGCCACCTTGTTTTACATAGGCTAATATAGGGAAACATTTAAAAATCTTCGTCTGAAACCAGAAGGCCCAGGTCTTTGATATTTGGTATGAAGCTTTGTCTATTGGACCTCTATTAAGATTATTCAAATTAAAGCCCTGGGGCCAAAAATGCCCCCGCACCGGAGCCCACTGATTTTACATAGACTTATAATGGGGGGAAACCTTTAAAAATCTTCTTGTCTGAAACCAGAAGGCCCAGGTCTTTGATATTTGGTATGAAGCTTTGTCTAGTGGACCTCTACCAAAGTTGTAAAAATTATAGCCCTGGGGCCAAAAATGCCCCCGCGCCGGGGCCCACTGGTTTTACATAGACTTATAATTGGGAAACATTTAAAAATCTTCTTGTCTAAAACCAGAAGGCCCAGGTCTTTGATTTTTGGTATGAAGCTTAGTCTATTGGACCTCTATCAAGATTGTTCAATTTAATATTAATATATATTTTTTTTTATTTATTTCATTTATTTATTTGTCTTTTTACTTACGTATGTGTATACGCATTGTGCAAAAGTTATGTTGTTAGTACTCATTAGAATCGCTTCGATGAGGCGGTTCGAATGGGTACGGACAGCATGCACTTTGTTAAAGAACTGAAAAGATGTCCCAAAAATTTAGATGCCCCTCAGAGTTAACGCTTACGCTTGCGTAAAAACTTAAATCAAAGAAGACACAATATTGCCCACTCAGTATAACGGACAATGGCTAGTAGTTTAAATAGCTGCTTATATTTACATGCATACTAAAATACAGAGAACCCTCGTTGCAACGACAGTTTTGTTCCCAAATTATGGTGTTGTGACGGAGAGTTTTCCGCTGTGGGGGTTCCCAGTTAAGAGTATGGTATTTAACTAAAGACCCTTTTCCTCTTTGTTACTCTGGGAGGCGGAAGCCGTGGGGGTTGTTAGAGTCGCCTCGATGAGGCGATTCTAACGGAGGTCTGCGGCATTTGCTTCTTGGAGTATTAGATCACGGGACCCTGACGTGACTATGGACTCGTATTGTGCAATTCCGGTCCGAGGTTGGATCCGCGCCACTCCGAGCCGAGGCTGACTCTTGAGCCTTTGGCTGGGTGGTCTTTCCACTCGGGTTGACTTTAAAATAGTTTTGCCATTATAACGAATGTCGATGTGAGAGGGTTAACTGTACCTATTGAAAGTTCGAGGATGTCTATTAATAGCTCTTTATTAGTGTATGTAGTACATCTATGTAATATACTTTGTATGGTATGTATGTATGTAAACAAAATTGAAATAAATATGGAAAGATGAAACAAAAAAAGGTTGTTCAAATTATAGCCCTGGGGCCAAGTATGCCCGCGCTAAGGGGCCCACTTGCTTTAAATAGGCTTATATAGGAAAACTCTTTAAAAATCTTCTTCTCTGAAACCAGAAGGCCCAGGTCTTTGATATTTGGTATGAAGCTTCATTTAGTGGACCACTACCAAGATTGTTCAAATTATAGCCCTAGTGCCAAGAATGCCCCTGCGCCAGCGGGCCCACTATTTTTGTATAGGCTTAGATAAGGAAAACCTTTAAAAATCTTCTTGTCTGAAACCAGAAGGCCCAGGTCTTTGATATTTGGTATGAAGCTTTGTCTAGTGGAAATCTATTAAGATTGTTCAAATTAAAGCCCCGGGGCCAAAAATGCCCCCGCGCCGGAGCCCACTGGATTTACATAGACTTATAATGGGGGAAAACCTTTAAACATCTTCTTGTCTGAAACCAGAAGTCCCAGGTCTTTGATATTTGGTATGAAGCCTCTACCAAGATTCTTCAAATTATAGCCCTGGGGCCAAAAATGCCCCCGCGCCGGGGCCCATTTGTTTTACATAGGCTTATATGGGGAAAACTTTTAAAAATCTTCTTGTCTGAAACCAGAAGGCCCAGGTCTTTGATATTTGGTATGAAGCTTCGTGTACTGGACCGATACCAAATTATTCCAATTATTACCCTTTGGCCAAAAATACCCCCGTGTGGGGTCCCACTGATTTTACATAGGCTTATATGGGGAAACCTCTAAAAATCTTCTTGTCTGAAACCGGAAGGCCCAGGTCGCTGATATTTGGTATGAAGCTTCATGTAGATTACCTTTACCAAGATTCTGATTGTTCATATTATAGCCCTGGGGCCAAAAAAATGGCCCCGCCCCGTGGCCCACTTGTTTTACATAGGCTTATTTAGGTGAAAACCTTTAAAAATCTTCTTGTCTGTAACCAGAAGGTCCAGGCCTTTGATGTTTGGTATGAAGTTTCAACTGATGGACCTCTACCAAGATAGTTCCAATTATAGCCCTGGGTCCAAAAATGGCGCTGTCCCAGGTTTTACGTAGGCAAATATAGGGAATACCTTTTAAGGTATTCTTGTCTGAAAACAAAAGGCCTAGATCTTGGATATTTGGTATGACGCTTGCTGCGTCATTTAGTGGACCTCTTCCAAGATTGTTCAAATTCTAGCCTAGGGGCCAAAAATGCCCCCCCCCCCCCCCCACCAGGGCCCGCATCTTTTACATAGGCTTATATAGGGAAAACCTTAAAGAATTTTTTATCTGAAACCAGAAGGCCCAGGCTTATGGTATTTGAAAAATTAAGCTTTATTTAGTGGACCTCTACCAAGATTGTTCAAATTGTAGCCCTGAGGCCAAAAATTGTCCCGCCCAAGGACCCACATGTAAATCTCTTAGTTCAGGTGAGCGATATAGGACCATCATGGTCCTCTTGTTTTTATTTGTGACGATCTAAAGAGTACCCACACTCTACATTTTAGAGCAGAAATGAGAAAAATAAAGTGTACCCCCCCCCCCCCCGCCGTAAACCCCAAAAGTGGCGTTCAGAATTATACAGGCGTGTTTTCGTGATCAGCCCTCTTGAGGTCATAACGACCAGAGTTGCATGGCTAAAAGTACCCGTTACGAGGATTTTGTACAAATCACGTGATATTCACGTGGATATCAACACACGCCTAATACATGTTTAGCTCACCCTCACGTAGTGACGAGGTGAGCTTTTGGGATCACTTTTTGTGCGTGCGTGCGTCTGTAAACAATTTCTTCAAACGACATCTTCTCCTAAACCACTGATCGGATTTTGACCAAACTTCACAGGAATTGTCCTTAGGTGGTCCCCTTTCAAATATGTTCAAATGGTTCCGGTCCGTTGCACATCTAGGTCACAGGAGCCAAAAATAATTTTTTTTACAGAAAACTTAAAAATCATCTTCTCTGAAACCACAAGGCCTAGGTCTTGGATATTTGGTATGAAGCTTCATCTAGTGAACCCCTACCAAGATTGTTCAAATTATAATGCATGGGCCAAAATGCCCCCGCCCTTTGGTTTTACATAGGATTATATAGGGAAAATCTTTAAACATTTTCTTCTCTGAAACTGTAAGGCCCAGTTCTTTGATATTTGGTATGAAGCTTCATCTAGTGGACCCCTACCAAGATTGTTCAAGTTGTAGTGCTTGGGCCAAAAATGCCCCCGCCCAGTTGCCCTTTGGTTTTACATAGACTCATATAGGGAAAATCTTTAAAAACCTTCTTCTGAAACCACAAGGCCTAGGCCTTTGATATTTGGTAGGAAGCTTCATTAAGTGGACCTCTAGCAAGATTGTCCAAATTATAGCCCTGAGACCAAAAATGCCCCCGCTCCGGGTCCCTTTGGTTTTCCATAGACTTATATAGGGAAAATCTCTAAAATCTTCTTCTGTGAAACCACAAGGCATAGGTCGTTGATATTTGGTGTGAAATTTCATCTAGTGGACCTCTCAAGATTGTGCAAATTACAGCCCTGGGGCCAAAAATGCCCTCGCCCCGGGGGCCTTTGGTTTTACATAGACTTATATAGGGAAAATCTTCAAAAACCTTCTTCTGAAACCACAAGGCCTAGGCCTTTGATATTTGGTAGGAAGCTTCATTTAGTGGACCTCTAGCAAGATTGTTCAAATTATAGCCCTGAGACCAAAAATGCCCCCGCTCCGGGTCCCTTTGGTTTTACATAGACTTGAATAGGGAAATCTTTAAAAATCTTCTCTGAAACTGCAAGGCCCAGGTCTTTGATATTTGGTATGGAGCTTTATCTAGTTGACCTCAACCAATATTGTTCAAATTATAGCCCTCGGGCTACAATTGCCCCCGCCCCGGGGCCCTTTGGTTTTACATAGACTTATGTAGAGATAATTTTTGAAAAATCTTCTCTGAAACAGCAAGGCCCAGGTCTTTGATATTTGGTGTGAAGCTTCATCTAGTAGACCTCTATCAATTTTGTTTAAATTATAGCCCTGGGGCCAAAACTGCCCCCTCCCAGGGGCCATTTGGTTTTACATAGGCTTATGTAGGGAATGTCTTTAAAAAAATCACCTTCTCTGAAATTGCAAGGCCCAGGTCTTTGATATTTAGTGTGAAGCTTCATCTAGTCGACCTTTGTCAAGATTGTTCAAATTATAGCCTTTGTTAGCTCACCTGACCGAAGGTCATCGTGAGCTGTTGTGACTGAGATGTCCGGCGTCGTCGTGCGTCCGTAAACTTTTCTTGTTAACACTCAGGAGGCCACAGATTTGATCCAGTCATCATCAAACTTGGTCAGATTGATCACCATGACAATAGGTCGGTCAAATTCGAATATGGGTCATGTCAGGCCAAAAAGTAGGTCACCTGGTCATATCAAAGGAAAACCTTGTTAACACTCTAGACGCCACAATTTTGGTCCAATCATCCTCAAACTTGGTCAGGATGATCATCTTGATAATATCTCGGTCAAGTTCGAATATGGATCATGTCTGGTCAAAAATTAGGTCAGTAGGTCAAACTACAGAAAACTCTTGTTAGCACACTAGAGGCCACAATTTTTGTCTAATCATCCTCAGACTTGCTCAGAATGATCATCATGACAATATCTCGGTCAATTTCAAATATGGGTCATGTCGGGTTAAAAAGTAGGTCAGACCACAGAAAACCCTTGTTAGCACTCTAGAGGCCACAGTTTTGGTCCAATCATCTTTAAATTTGCTCAGAATGATCATCCTGACAATATCTCGGTCAAGCTTGAATATGGGTCATGTCGGGTCACAAAGAAGGTCAGTAGGGCAAATAGAAAAACATTGTTAACACTCTGAAGGCCACAGATTTGGTCCAATATTCCCCAAACTTGCTGAGAATTATCAGCCTGACAATATCTCGGTCAAGGTCGAATAGAGGTCACGTGGAGTCAAAAAGTAGGTCAGTAGGTCAGAACCTTGTTAACACTCTAGAGGCCACAGTTTTGGTACAGTCATCCTTAAACTCGCTCAGAATGATCATCCTCAAAATATCTCGGTCATGTTCGAATATGTGTCATGTCGGGTCAAAAAGTAGGCCAATAGGTCAGACCACAGAAAAACCTTGTTAACACTAGAGGCCACAGTTTTGGTCGAATCATCATCAAACTTGCTCAGAATGATCGTCTCTACAATATCTAGGTCATGTTCGAATATGGGTCATGTGGGATAAAAAGTAGGTCAAATCATAGAAAGACCTTATTTACACTAGAGACTGCAATTTTAGTCTAATTATCATCAAACTTGCTCAGAATAATCATCTTGACAATATCTAGGTCAAGTTCGAATATGAGTCATGTCGGGTCAATAAGTAGGTCAGTAGGTCAGATCATAGAAAAAACCTTTTGAACACACTAGAGGCCCCAGTTTTGGTCCGATCACCATCAAACTTGCTCAGAATGATCATCTTGACAATATCTGGGTCGAGTTTGAATGTGGGTCATGTCGAGTCAAAAAGTAGGTCAGCAGTTCAAATCATAGAAAAACGTTGTGGACACTGTCCAATCATCTTAAAACTTGCGCAGAATGATAATCTGAACAGTATCTCAGTTAAATTCGAATACGGGTCATGTCAAATCAAAAAGTAGATCAGTAGTTTATTTTGTCATAATTTTTGAACTGTTTGAGATAGAGCCTTCATATTTAACATGAAGGTTCCTTGTGACAAGGGCTTCCCACTCATATAAAAAATTTGACCTGTGACCTTGGCCTGTGACCTACTGTATCATATCTTTAGAACCGCATGAGATAGAGCCTTCATATTTGGCATGTATATTCCTTGTGACAAGGTTTTCCCAACCATTCAAAAATTTTGACCCATCACCTTGACCTTTGACCTACTTTTTCAAAACTTTTTAAGCATTTGAGATACAGCCTTCATATTTGGCATGTAGGTTCCTTGTGACAAGGGTTTCCTATTCATACATAAAATGTGACCTTTACCTTGACATTTGACCTACTTTATCATAACTGTTGAACCATTTGAGATAGTGCCTTCATATTTGGGATGTATATATCTTGTGTAAAGGTCTTCCCACCCATACAAAAAATTTTCTTATGACCTTTACCTTTGACCTACTTTGTCATAATTTTTGAAGCATTCTAGATAGAGCCTTCATATATGACATGTAGTTTCCTTGTGTCATACAAAAATGACTTGTGACCTTGACCTTGAAATGTGACCTACTTTATCATATCTTTTGAACCATTTGAGGTAGAGCCTTCATAATTGGCATGTATGTTCCTTCAGGCAACGACTTTCACCCTCACAAAAAATTTGGCCTGTGACCTTGACCTTTTTTCTCAACTTTTGAACCATTTAAGATAGAGCCTTCATATTTGGTATGTAGGGTCCTTGTGACCAAGGCTTCCCAACCATGCAGAATTTTTGACCTGTGACCTTGACCTTTGATCGTTTTTGTCATAACTTTTGAACCATTTAAGGACGAGCCTTCATATTTGGCATGTATGTTTCTTGTGACTAGGTCTTCCCACTCATGCAAAAATGACCTGCGACCTTGACCTGTGACCTACTTAATCATAACTTTGGAACATTTGAGATAGAGCCTTCATATTTGGCATGTATATTCCTAGTGACAATGGCTTCACATCCATACAAAACGTTTGACCTGTGACCTTGACCTTTGACCTACTTAATTATAACTTTTGAACCAAATGAGAATGAGCCTTCATATTTGGTGTTATGCATAAGAATTTATTTTTCTGATTCCCACTTTAACCCCACTGGGTGACCTAATAGTGCTATAAATATCTTGTTTATCTTCTTATAGAAGATTCTCGAAAACTGAGTCACAGATTTATTTCATTTTTGTAAACAACTTGTTTACAAGGAAAAGTACTTCAGAACCTTCCAGAAAGTTCAGGTTTGCATTATTTTTAGAAAATTACATCATCTTATTCCACAGCCATGTGGAACATTCTAGAGAAATCTTAGGGCCTATAAAAGAGCTTGATTTTTCTCACTGAGTGAGACCTTGGAGTTTGAAGTTTGGGCTTTTAAGAAAAGTTATGAATTCGGTGCTGGATTGTTAAAGGATATTATATTTCATTTCGGACTCAATTCTGTGGGATCAAGGAAAATAGATTAATTCAGGATATTTCATAGCATAGCTAAGTACATTTAATTTTCTTACTTCTACGGTTTAAAGATAACTTGTAAATAAATGTTGTTAAACCTTTCCAAAAGGCTTGTTTGCTTTTTCTTTCTGCTACGCCTGGCTCGTAACATTAGCATGTATTTTCCTTCTGACAAGGCACCTTACTGTATTTCCTACCATTTCATTGCTACAGTGTGGATCAGGTGAGCGATCCAGGGCCATAATGGCCCTCTTGTTGATATTTGGTATGAAGCTTCACCTTTTTAGACCTCTTCCAACATTATGCACACTAAAGCCCTTGGGCCAATAATGGCCCTCCCCGGGGCTCTATGGATCAGGTGAGCGATCCAGTGCCATCATGGCCCTCTTGTTAAATTTACCACAAAAAAAAACGAATATTCTAAGATGAAAAAGTGATATTTTTCTTAATTCTGCTCAAAATTTGGATAGTGGGTGTTGTTAGAACCGCCTCATCTTTATTTTAGAGCGGAAATAAATAAAATCGATGAGGCGGTTCTAACGAGTACCCACGATCTATATTTTGAGCAGAAATAAGAAAAATAAGGTTTACCCCTGTAAACCCCAGTTTTACTATACAAACGTGGGGTTCAAGGGGATCAGAATTCAACAGACGTGTTTCGTGATGCTAGCGCTTCTGTACTTAGTAAACCAAAACATCGAACAATACAAATGTCTAACACCATAAAACATCGAGTTCGACCCAACGTAAAACGCATGGATTAAAGATTAGGTCCACAGTGCAACCAAAGAACATAGCATAGTCGTCCACTCAAATAAAGGAAAGCAAAATTGTTTGTTTGATTTGAGGTTTACACTGTATAGGCCATTTTGGAGACGTTGCTTCCAATTTTGTGGGGCTTTTACCCGACATTGAGATGAAATGACATCTCAAGCCCTGCCGCCCAATAAAAAAGGGTGTATAAGCATGGGCGGTCCGACTCGCACCGCTTTGCATGAGGCTTAGATGCTCTAAGCGGTTTACCAGCACTCGTGTATGGGTCAGTTTCAGCTCTGCCTGGAAGCATCATTCAGCCCATCTATTTCTTCAAACCCCGATTGGCGGGGGCCGTAATGCTGTATACAATCATTAATTTTGTAGTGACCATAATTTTCCTAAAAACATTCTTGTTAACTTCTATTATTTTCATTTAAATTTATTACAGAAGCATATTGTTACCCAGACAGTTTGTTAATTTACATTGGAGTTTAACGGCTCAGTCGACACTATTTTGGGTCATTTTTGAGCCGGTCAGTTTACCTTTCCAGACTTTTCCTGGGCAGGCTTATACATAAGCGGTTTACCAGTACAGAGCACATTCTTTCGGCAGAAACTGACAATTGTCCTTCTTGAATCAGCGGAAGGGAGAGAATGACCATAGAAAAGATTTCATTATCAATCTCCACAAAAGCATGTTGCCGACCCCGGCAGGTATCGAACCCGCGTCCGTCAGACGCGCATCCGACCAAGTTACCCAGAAAGTAAATCGTACGGCCGATAAATAGTTACAGTAGAACTTCGATAACTCGAACACCAATGGCTGGTTTACCATGGCTGAGTCGAACCCATTCTTGAGCCCCTAGCGAAATCCTCTACATAAGAAATAGTGGGGGATAATTAAGGAGATATTAGTCTTTTATCTTGCAAATGTATGCTGTGTGTACTCAATGAGGCGATTCTAATGAGTACACACAGCATACATTTTCATTATAGAACACCGAAAAGATGTCTAAAAGTATCTCGTTATGGCTCCTGGCAGTAACCCTCAGTGGCTCGAACTACCCCTGTCTCGAACAGATTTTCATGGTCCCAAAGGTGTTCGAGCCATTGAAGTTCGACTGTATTGATATGACCATTTTGGTAAGTTCTCCATAATCAAGCCGACTTTCTGTCCGTCAATTTTGTTTTCCGTTGGTCGCGAAAACCTATCACGAAAACACGCCTATATTGCCTTCACCCAGTAAAACTGGGGTTTACAGGGGTAAACCTTATTTTTCTCATTTCTGCTCTAACATATAGATTGTGGGTACTCGTTAGAACCGCCTCATTTCTGCTCCGCCTCGATGAGGCGGTTCTAACGAGTGCCCACAATCTATATTTTAGAGCAGAAATAAAACAAATATCACAATTTTTCATCTTTAAATTTTCGTTTTATTCTTCGGTAAAAAAATCACAATGTATGTTCGTAATGATAGCGACAAAAGTTGGTTTCCTTGGCGATATGTGTATTTTTTCTTGCAGGGCTGTTTGTACATCAAGGTGTCCTACAGGAATGGAATGTCGAAGAGGTCTTAACATGAGATATTGTGCAAACGTAACAACTACCAAAGATCCATCGGTTATGTATGTTTTCTAGCTTAGTATCAGACATCAGCTTAATTAACAAAATAGAAGTGAAGCCGATACAATTATCCCAAAGCTCTCATCAGAGACACCACAGGGAAAAAAGCACAAACATCAAACAACTAGACCCTAATGGAAACATCAATAGCAGAAAGCCAAAAAGGATAGTTACTTTCCCACAAAATGGCCAATTGGCTATCCAAAATAAAATATTATAAGCGATACACACACTCAAAGACAAGCCATAACAAAAATAAACCGCGACTGTCACAGAAGAACCGCCTTGGAACGGTCAGTGAAACGAATTCCACTGGGCGAATAAGTCTGCCTACTGAACACCCCTTAACACCCCTACATTATATATAGAGAGAATATTTGGGCTTACGGGGGTGTTCATTGTTTTCCATACCTTTGCTTAAAATATAGATTGTGGGTACACGTTAGAACCGCCTCTTTGAGGCGGATATAAGGAGCATCAACAATCTACAGTCGAACTTCGATGGCTCGAACCACTTTGGGACCATGAAAAATTATTCGACACAGCGGTAGTTCGAGCCACTGAGGGTTACTGACAGGATGCATAACGAGATACTTTTGAACATCTTTTCGATGTTCTGTAATGAAAATGTATACTGTGTGTACTCATTAGAATCGCCTCACCGAGGGGATTCTAATGAGTACACACAGCATACATTTGCAGGATGAAAGACTAAAATCTTCTTAATTATCCCCCACTATTGCTTGTGAAGAGGATTTTCCTAGGGGCTCAAGAGCGGGTTCGACTCAGCCATGGTAAACGAGCCATCGGTGTTCGAGCCATCGAAGTTATACTGTATATTAGGTCCTGAAATAAGAAAAAAACGAACATTCTCATCTGAAACCTGCTAGCTATGGAGATAAAATACGTCATTTTAGTTTTCAGATGTGTTATCTTAACCCTTGTTGAACCAAATGGAATTTCACTCCTTATATATAGCAAGAGTCCATTTCAAAATTTAGGGGAGTTACATTACACAAACACGCCTATACAAACACATTGCCACCTTTATCGCCGAAAAAAAATGAAAATTTTATGATGAAAAAATTGTGATATTTTTCTTATTTCTGCTCCAAATATAGATTGTGGGCACTCGTTAGAACCGCCTCATCGAGGCGGTTCTAACGAGTACCCACAATCTATATTTAAGAGCAGAAATATGAAAAATAAGGTATACCCCCGGAAACCCCAGTTTTTCTATATAAAAGTGGGGTTCAAGGGGGTCAACATTATATAGGCGTGTTTTCGTGATGGACTGTGTTTTCGTCAAAATTTATTTGGAAAATGGATGAAGAGTTTGCAAACAGTGTATGCCCTGATCAGACGCCACGTCTGATCTGGGCCTGCACTGTTTTCCAAGGTATCCTTTTAGAGGTTTCTGGTACTGAATGGGTTAATACATGTTTGGAAGTGTTTGTGTGTGTAGGGGCGGGGGGGGGGGGGGCGTCGAATGTTTGTCAATCTATTAGACGTTGAAGTTATCGATAGTACAGCAGCAGGATGGATTGTTGGTGTCAGTATTTAACACAATGCAATAAAACCGCGCTCAAATTAAAAAATAACAGCAATCGGATCCATCGGGGCATGAAGAAATAGATGGACTGCATGATGCTTCCACGCAGAGCTGAAAACGACCACACACGAGTAGTGGTAAACCGCTAAGAGGATGCATGCCTGCCCAGTCAAAGCGATGCGAGTCGGACCCTCCATGCTTATAAAACACATTGGTTTCATTGAGCGACAGGGCTTGAGATGTCATTTTATCTCAGTGTCACACAAAATCTCCATACAGTATTGACCCGGACCTTAAACCTCAAAGAAAACAAACTAAAAATAAAGAGAGCGTGGCGGAAATAAATCCGGAAGTATCCGGAAGTGATTTTCGTTGTTCATATGTCTGGTATCCACATAAGGAAAAAACGCTACATCACGAAAACATGTCTATCTTCGAATCCTACTTTTATATAGTAAAACTGGGGGTTTTACAGGGGTAACCTTTTTTTTCCTTATTTCGGCTCTATAATATAGATTTTGGGTACTCGTTAGAACCGCCTCGATATTTTGGTACTTATCGCCCATGCGAGGAGCGAAGGTTCAGGCGAGCCTGCGCATCCGTGCAGTCTCGCCAGAACCTTCGCTGCTCGCTCATACAAGCAGTGAATCAAGAGGAACCTTCAGACAGAAAGCCATATACCTGCCCCACTCTAAATGGCTGGGCATGCGCAATTAAAATTTGTCATGACGGAATGCTCGAAGACACAAATTCGCTTGGCGGGGCTCATTTTATCTATATTTTGTGCAGAAATAAGAACAAAATCACCATTTTTCATCTTCTTCTTTTTATGTTTTTAGGCGGTAAAATTTTCTATGTATTTGTATAGGCCTGTTTTCGTAATGAATTCGAATATGTTGACAAATTTACCACCAAACAATGAAAAATTTTAGATAAAAAAAAATCCTGATAGTTTTCTTATATCTTCTCAAAACATAGATTGTGTGTACTCGTTAGAACTGGCCCCAGCGTACTAATGAGAACCAACATTATGTGCTTTTAGGCAGAAATAAGAAAATGATAAACTGAGTGAGTGAGTGTTTGAGTTTTACGTCCCACCAACAGCTTAGGTCATACGGAGACGGGACCTCGGTTTAAGGACTCATCAGAAAGTCTGGAGAAGCCCGGGATCGATCCTGCGACCCCTGGTGGTTTACAAGGCGAGTAGCGTAACCACTGCACCACGGAGGCTTCCAAATGATAAATTGGGGTATAAGGGGGTGGGGAACAAATTATCTAGACGTGTTTAGTAATACAAACTGGGATACTGGAGAACACTATAGACCCAGATCAAGCCTAACAATGAAAACTTACAACAACTAAGATGAAGCTGACATCCTAAGACCCCGCCCATCGGGGCTTGAAGAAATAGAAGGGATGCATGACGCGCAAGCGGTGCGAGTCCATGCTTATAAACCCTATTGGTTTCATTTGACGACGGGTCTTAGGATGTTATTTCCTCTCAATGTCGGGTAAAAGTCCCACAAAATTGGAAGCAACGTCTCGAAAATCACCTATACAGTGTTGACGGGGACGTTAAACTTCAAAACAATATACAATGATGACATCCCCAATATTGTTATTGTCTAAACCTATTTAAGGCTAGTTTTCATTCAAGTGTTAAATTGCCACTGCATCACACACATCTGTATCCTAGTGTCACGACTTTTATGCGAGAAAATGACGTTTCACTGCCAAACGTAAAATAAACTACGGGTAACGTCATAAAACGATGTTTTATATGACGTCACTCGTATCGCTCTCTGTTTTGTTGCAGATTTAGTCATTTGACCTTTCCATTGGCTATATATCCCTAACAATGTTAGAATTTTAATAAAATTAAAATTTAAATAAATAAGTGCTGTTTTTTTTTTTCAGTATTGAATTGATTAATCCATATATGCATAGGTTGGAAAACAGTGTAATCCAAGATCATTATGAAAACACCCCTATACAAATGCATTGTAACCTTTATCGCCGAAAAAAAAATGAAAAGTTTAAGATGAAAAATTGTTATATTTTTCTTATTCTCAAAATATCGAGGCGGTTATAACGAGTACCCACAATCTGTATTTTAGAGCAGAAATAAGAAAAATAAGGGTTACCAATGTAGAGCCCAGTTTTTACTATATAAAAGAGTGGTTCAAGGGGGTCAAAATTATATAGGCGTGTTTTCGTGATGTCGGTCACAACATAACGCGGCGTGTGATCAGGTTCAACACTGCTTGCCTTTAAGACATGAAATTAACGCACATGAATTTAAAGGTTAACGAAACCGTTTAAGCCCAGGTTCAGCTAAACTCCGGGGCAATCGAATAACCAATCCTGTCATTGGTTGTGTTTGTTTATTTATTTATTTCAGTGGATAAAGAGTTTAGACGGAACTGTGCAAGTCCTGACTTACGTGAAAAAAGAAAGAATGGTCCATTTTATAACAATACGAGTTGTTTGCTTCTCTAATACAATGTCAGCAATATAAGTGAATGTTTTCTATCTAACTGGTATTCTGCTCTTATTCATTACGATAACACACCCGTGTTACATAGTGCATTTTTCACATCTCCAAAATGGCTACTTTTCGGATGAAAAGCCGTGATATTTTTCTTATTCATACTGCAAACATAGGTTGTTGGTGCTCGTTAGAACCGCCTCATTGAGGCGGTTCTAACGAGTACCCACAACCTATGTCTTCGGTTCTAACAAGTACCCACAACCTATGTCTTGGAGTAAAAATAAGAAAACGAATGATTACCCCCCCCCCCCCCCCCGTAAACCCTAGTTTTCTCTACATAAAATGGGGGTGTAAGGGGGTGTTCATTTCCGGATGTGTTCACGTGATGGTTATATTTACCATCACGTGAACAAATTAACACCGCCCTAAACCCCACGTTATAGAGAGAAAACTGGGGTTTACGAGGCATATTTCTGCTCCAAGACATAGATTGACGGGCCTCAATGAGGCGGTTCTAACGAGCACCCACAACTTAAGTTTGCAGTATAAATAAGAAAAATATCATGGATTTTCATAAGAAAAGTAGCCATTTTTGGAGATGTGAAAAAATGCAATATGTTTCACGGCTGTGTTATCGTTTGTTTGATTGTTTGATTTGAGGTTAAGCGTCCCCGTCAACACTGTAAAGGTCATTTTGGAGACGTTGCTTCCAATTCTGTGGGACTTTTACCCGACCTTGAGATGAAATGACATCTCAAGCCCTGTCGTCCAATGAAACCAATAGGGTTTATTAGCATGGACGGTTCGCCTCGCACTGCGGTCCCTGGACAGGCTTAGGTCCTCTCAGCGGTTTACCAGTACTAGTTTGCGGGTCGGATTCAGCTCTGCGTGGAAGCATCATGCAGCCCATATATTCCTTCAAGCCCCTATGGGCGGGGGCCGTCTGTGTTATCGTAATGCGGTGATCAAAAATGGATGGTGGAATAAGCATCATGTTTTGTTTGTTTGTATTGGAATTTAACGGCCTAGTCAACACTATTTTGGTCATTTTTGAGCCGGTCAGTTTACCTATCCACTGGACAGGCTTATACGTAAGCGGTTAACCAGTAGTGTACATTTTTTTCGCCAGAAACTTACAACTTCCCTTCTTGAATCAGCGGAAGGGAGAGAATGACCGTAGAAAAGCTCCACGAAAGAATGTTGCCGACCCCGGCAGGTATCGAACCCGCGTCCTACTGATTACCAGTCGGTCGCGTATCCGACTGAGCTACCGAGGCCGGCTTATAAGCATCATGTACTCAGTTAAACAGACTATTATCAGCAGCTATTAAGGCGTTCACATGATCATTGTGTACGGCCATATTTGTGTCACGAACTACTTCAGATTTTTCAAATATCACTGAACTTTTAGGCTTAACTCATTCTACCAGAAACCCCAAAATGGGTTACCTGGCAAACAGTGCAGGCCCAGATCTGACGCCGCAGAACGTAGCGTTTGATCAGGGCCTACACTGTTTGCAAAATGTTCTATTTCCAAATAGACGCCCCTTAATTTTGAAATGGACTCCTGCTATATATAAGGAGGAAGATTCCATTTGGTACAAAAAAGGTTAAATGAAAAGAACATTGTCATGGTAGAAAGCACGCATTACACCTTATCAAGTTCTAGTATTGATGTCCTAAATACCTCAGATAAACATTATCAAGCTTGGCATTGAACTTCCGATGCACTTAACATAATCAAATCTTGCGTTTGATGTACTTGTAACTTAACTCTCAAAATTATGATAATTATAATAATGTAGATATGATGCGACTTTCTGCATGCTTAGTGTTTAACCCAATCACTATTAAAAATTTTGATGTCCTCTTAAACTGCACGCCCAGACTCTAGGATAGACCCAACATAAGGCTACATTACGAAAACATGCCTATACAAATGCATTGTAAGCTTTACTGCCGAAAAAAACGAAGATTTTAAGATGACAAATTGTGACATTTTTCTTATTTCCGCTCATTGCGGGTACTCGTTAGAACCGCCTCATCCTAACGTGCACCAACAATCTATATTTTAGAGCAGAAATAAGAAAAAAAAAATAAGGTGTATTCCTTGCTTCCAAAGGATAACCCTTTTATAGAACATATTTATCTCTGTAAACCCCAGTTTTACTATATACAAGTGGGGTTCAAGGGAGTCAAAAGTATATAGACGTGTTTTCGTGAGGAAGTATCCGGCTGGTTTCGGCTAAACACCTCTGTTTCATGGTCCTTCGGTGTTCAACTGGTGGTCTACTTTTGCTCCAGTGTCCAACGGTGTTGCTTCCGCCCCAGGGAGCTCAACGCTTCGTAACATTGCTTCATCATTGCCTTTTACATTACGAAAACACGCCTATACAATACATTGTAGGTAGTTGTAAATCAGGGTTGATGCCCCTGATGACATGATGCCCTGATGACATAACATCATGGCATGAATGCTTGATGACATGATGCCCTGATGACATAATATCACGACATGAATGTGATGCCTTGATGACATGATGCCATTACATGAATATGCATGCTTTTGTGACGAAGTTTTGCGCATATTTACTGTTGTTTTTCATAAATTATGGAGTATGATAGTTACCAGAATGGCTCTCATGTTTAAAATAACTTGTTATCATACGTCTGTTATACGATGCTGTTATAGTATCTGACCCTGAATATAATGTCCCTTAAAATGTCCTAATTTTTTAATATAACGTCCTCAAAAATCACCCTTTCAATGTTATCTTTGAAATGCTCTGAATAAAAACACATTAAGATAAAAACAATATAGTTTCGCTTATGAAACAACGTTTGCTTTACGACGTGGGGCGCTGGTTCATATATATATGAATTGCCTGTATCGTGCTTTACTTTGATTTTCATATACTTACTCCGATACAGTAGAACATTTGTAAATCTATTAAATCAATAGAATAAAATGGCCGCCGTCCGTAGGTTAAAAAAAGAACCGAAAATGATAGGGTCGCCTATGGTGGTAAATGAAAGGTCTCTAAATAGCGCTAATGACGTTAAAGGTTTATAAATGTTAAAATTGGCGTACAATGTCGGAAGGCCGCGGTGGTGTAATGGTTAGCACGTCTGCCTGGAATGCAGGAGATCCGTGGTTCAAGTCCCGGTTGCGGTGCGACCGATTTTTGTGCGCTAATTCATTTGTCTATTTAATTGCCTGTTTCGTGCTTTACTTTGATTTTCATATACTTACTCCGATACAGTAGAACATTTGTAAATCTAATAAATAATAAGAATAAAATGGCCGCCGTCCGAAGGTTAAAAAAAGAACCGAATATGATAGGGTCGCCTATGGCGGTAAATGAAAGGTCTCTAAATAGCGCTAATGACGTTGAAGGTTTATAAATGTTAAAATTGGCGTACAATGTCGGAAGGCCGTGGTGGTGTAATGGTTAGCACGTCTGCCCGGAATGCAGGAGATCCGTGGTTCAAGTCCCGGTTGCGGTGCGACCGATTTTTGTGCGCTAATTCATGTGTCTATTTAATTGCCTGTATCATGCTTTACTTTGATTTTCATATACTTACTCCGATACAGTAGAACATTTGTAAATCTAATAAATAAATAGAATAAAATGGCCGCCGTCCGTAGGTTAAAAAAAGAACCGAAAATGATAGGGTCGCCTATGGCGGTAAATGAAAAGTCTCTAAATAGCGCTAATGACGTTAAAGGTTTATAAATGTTAAAATTGGCGTACAATGTCGGAAGGCCGCGGTGGTGTAATGGTTAGCACGTCTGCCTGGAATGCAGGAGATCCGTGGTTCAAGTCCCGGTTGCGGTGCGACCGATTTTTGTGCGCTAATTCATTTGTCTATTTAATTGCCTGTTTCGTGCTTTACTTTGATTTTCATATACTTACTCCGATACAGTAGAACATTTGTAAATCTAATAAATAATAAGAATAAAATGGCCGCCGTCCGAAGGTTAAAAAAAGAACCGAATATGATAGGGTCGCCTATGGCGGTAAATGAAAGGTCTCTAAATAGCGCTAATGACGTTGAAGGTTTATAAATGTTAAAATTGGCGTACAATGTCGGAAGGCCGCGGTGGTGTAATGGTTAGCACGTCTGCCCGGAATGCAGGAGATCCGTGGTTCAAGTCCCGGTTGCGGTGCGACCGATTTTTGTGCGCTAATTCATTTGTCTCTTTAATTGCCTGTATCGTGCTTTACTTTGATTTTCATATACTTACTCCGATACAGTAGAACATTTGTAAATCTAATAAATAAATAGAATTAAATGGCCGCCGTCCGTAGGTTAAAAAAAGAACCGAAAATGATAGGGTCGCCTATGGCGGTAAATGAAAGGTCTCTAAATAGCGCTAATGACGTTAAAGGTTTATAAATGTTAAAATTGGCGTACAAGGTCGGAAGGCCGCGGTGGTGTAATGGTTAGCACGTCTGCCCGGAATGCAGGAGATCCGTGGTTCAAGTCCCGGTTGCGGTGCGACCAATTTTTGTGCGCTAATTCATTTGTCTATTTAATTGCCTGTATCGTGCTTTACTTTGATTTTCATATACTTACTCCGATACAGTAGAACATTTGTAAATCTAATAAATAAATAGAATAAAATGGCCGCCGTCCGTAGCTTAAAAAAAGAACCGAAATGATAGGGTCGCCTATGGTGGTAAATGAAAGGTCTCTAAATAGCGCTAATGACGTTAAAGGTTTATAAATGTTAAAATTGGCGTACAATGTCGGATGGCCGCGGTGGTGTAATGGTTAGCACGTCTGCCCGGAATGCAGGAGATCCGTGGTTCAAGTCCCGGTTGCGGTGCGACCGATTTTTGTGCGCTAATTCATCTGTCTATTTAATTGACTGTATCGTGCTTTACTTTGATTTTCATATACTTACTCCGATAAAGTAGAACATTTGTAATCTAATAAATAAATAGAATAAAATGGCCGCCGTCCGTAGGTTAAAAAAAGAACCGAAAATGATAGGGTCGCCTAGGGCGGTAAATGAAAGGTCTCTAAATAGCGCTAATGACGTTAAAGGTTTATAAATGTTAAAATTGGCGTACAATGTCGGAAGGCCGCGGTGGTGTAATGGTTAGCACGTCTGCCCGGAATGCAGGAGATCCGTGGTTCAAGTCCCGGTTGCGGTGCGACCGATTTTTGTGCGCTAATTCATTTGTCTATTTAATTGCCTGTATCGTGCTTTAATTTGATTTTCATATACTTACTCCGATACAGTAGAACATTTGTAAATCTAATAGATAAATAGAATAAAATTGCCGCCGTCCGTAGGTTAAAAAAAGAACCGAAAATGATAGGGTCGCCTATGGCGGTAAATGAAAGGTCTCTAAATAGCGCTAATGACGTTAAAGGTTTATAAATGTTAAAATTGGCGTACAATGTCGGAAGGCCGCGTTGGTGTAATGGTTAGCGCGTCTGCCCGGAATGCAGGAGATCCGTGGTTCAAGTCCCGGTTGCGGTGCGACCGATTTTTGTGCGCTAATTCATTTGTCTATTTAATTGCCTGTATCGTGCTTTACTTTGATTTTCATATACTTACTCCGATACAGTAGAACATTTGTAAATCTAATAAATAAATAGAATAAAATGGCCGCCGTCCGTAGGTTAAAAAAAGAACCGAAAATGATAGGATCGCCTATGGCGGTAAATGAAAGGTCTCTAAATAGCGCTAATGACGTTAAAGGTTTGTAAATGTTAAAATTGGCGTACAATGTCGGAAGGCCGCGGTGGTGTAATGGTTAGCACGTCTGCCCGGAATGCAGGAGATCCGTGGTTCAAGTCCCGGTTGCGGTGCGACCGATTTTTGAGCGCTAATTCATTTGTCTATTTAATTGCCTGTATCGTGCTTTACTTTGATTTTCATATACTTACTCCGATACAGTAGAACATTTGTAAATCTAATAAATAAATAGAATAAAATGGCCGTCGTCCGTAGGTTAAAAAAAGAACCGAAAATGATAGGGTCGCCTATGGCGGTAAATGAAAGGTCTCTAAATAGCGCTAATGACGTTAAAGGTTTATAAATGTTAAAATTGGCGTACAATGTCGGAAGGCCGCGTTGGTGTAATGGTTAGCACGTCTGCCCGGAATGCAGGAGATCCGTGGTTCAAGTCCCGGTTGCGGTGCGACCGATTTTTGTGCGCTAATTCATTTGTCTATTTAATTGCCTGTATCGTTTTATTATAAAAAATAACGTTACTTTAGTATAAACACTACAAAGAATGCATCCTTTCTATTTCATTTATAAATGCCTTCAAATATGCGTCGAAGGTTACAGGGAAATCCTTCGGGATATCTCCGACGAACGCGTGGCCGATAGAGCCAAACTAGAATCAATAATAACTGGTTTGCTATCTAGAACCATGTATTTGTGACTTCGTTTCTCTCAACCGCTTATTGTTGGAAAATAAAGTCAACAAACAGTTCTATATAAGCCCAGCTCAATATGATAGACGACGTCTTCTCGCTTCTCTTGTTCAAGATGACACAGGTGACGAAGGAGATTCCTCCTCAGATATTATCTCCAGATGTGCTACTGGTGTAGACCCCGACCCAGCCGAGCTTGTGAAGCTCGCCTCTGTCGGAGCCTCACTCAACATGCTACTGTCTGGAGATAACACCTGCAGAGGAATAGGAGACTCTATGCGTTGTTGCCGTCTTCTGCGAATGATGTTGATGATGATGATGATGACTATGAGTAGGATTATAACACCTCCTCCAGATGATAATGATATGATGATGACATGATCATCTAAAACAGAATAAAACATAGGAATACTATGCAAGTATAGACCTGTTTTTTATATGTGACTATCACGATTAACTTGTGTAAATTATTGATCGCCCCTCAGATTGCTTGTCAGACAGTGTCTTCTATTGCGTCCGATGTAAATACACTTTATCGCTATTGTATCGCGTCAAGTAATAAACTGTCTTCGACCCTCTTAAACACAGAATGCGGATACTCTCTAGAAAGTAATCCGCAAAGCTTCGCCTGAACCTTCGCTGGTAGCATATGTGATAATTAGAATTTATTTTTACGACCATAAAGCCATCAATGTATTTTGGATAGACAACTAGCTGTGATGCATTTTTCCTATAACCACATAGGCATATTTTATCTACTGAATCGCTCACATTTGCTAATTCACCTGACGCACTCTAAATAGCAATGTTTACATTACATGTAACCTCTTTTATTAAAAATAGTTCACATTATGAATTAGTAATTGAAGGGGTCAATGCAACAAGGGACCTAAATCCATTTTTGGTAAAAATGGAGATAGGCCCTTTGTTATTTAAAAGATACTTTTTCCCACCAGATTAAGTCCCCTACATAAAGGTATTCTTCTTTTTAGGAGGTAAAAACAGCTTTTAAATAATTGCACAAGGGGCCTAACTCCACCCATGCATTTAGGACCTTTCTTGCACAAACTAATGTCATGTGAGCCTTGGATCACAAAAGTTCAAGAGCGGTTGTTTTTTAAGAATTAGGTGAGTAAAACACATTCGTGAATGTGAATTTTATTGTTTTCTATAAGGATGTGTGCCTTACTAAGGTAATGACTAAAATATCCTCTAGTTATGCGTTGTTGTCAGTGAGAAATAAAAAAAATAAACACTTATGTTTTCATGGAGTTGGGACTTTTGTTGCAAAAACATAGTTTGGTAAATTTCTGTCCTGGTTATTGTGGCAAAATAAGCATTTTTGTAATGCTGTCTTACAATTATTCATTAACAAAAGGTTTCTAAAGCGAATTATATCTATTGTAATGCCAATCCATCCTTTTAAAGCATACAGCAGCCAAAAATGGAGATAGGACCTTTGTTGCACGGAAAGTCACATATCAAGGTAACAGGTTAAAAAAAATTACATGAGTGGGGAGACCTTGTCACAAGGAACATATGTGCCAAATATGAAGGATCTATCTTAAATGATTCAACAGTTATGACAGAAAAAGTCAAAGGTCAAGGCCACAGGTCATTGTTTTGTATGTTTGGGAAATCCTTGTTACAAGGAACCAAAATGTAAATTATGAAGGCTCTATCTCTAAGGGTTCAAAAGTTATGGCAAAGAAGGTCAAAGGTCAAGGTCACAGGTCAAAATCTTATTATGGGTGGAATGCCCTTGTAAGAAAGAATATACATGCCAATTATGAAGGCTCAAATGATCTCAAATTGTTCAAAAGTTATAAGGAGGTAGGTAACAGGTCAAGGTCACAGGTTAAAATGTTTGTATGGGTGGGAAGCCCTTGTCAGAAGAAACATACATACCGAATATGAAGACTCTAACTCAAATGGTCAAAAAGTAATGACAAAGTAGGCCACAGGTCAAAGTCAAGGGCACAATATTTGTGCACGAGTGCGAAGTCATTGTCACAAGGAACTTTCACCCTAAATATGAAGACTCTATCCCAAATTGTTAAAACGTTATGACGCAGTAGGTCAAGGACACAGGTCAAAACGTTTTGTGTGGGAAGCCATCGTCATAAGGAACATACATGTCAAATATGAAAGCTTAATGTCTAATGGTTCAAAAGTTGTGACTAAGTAGGTCAAAGGTCAAGGTCATTGGTCAAAATTTTTGAATGGGTGGGAAGCCCTCTTCACAAGAAATATACATGCGAAATAGAAATGATCTATCACAAACGGTTCAAAAGTTATTATTAAGTAGGTCACAGGTATAGGTCACAGGTCAATATTTTGCATGATTGGAATACCCGTGTCACAAGGAAAGTACATGCCAAATATGAAGGCTCTATCTTAAATGGGTTAAAAGTTGTGACAAGGCAGGTCAATAGTCAAGGTAGTGGTGAGAAGTCCTTGTCACAAGGAACATGCGTGCTTCATTTCAAATGTTTCAAAAGGTATGATAAAGTAGGTCACGTGTCAAGGTCAAGGCCACAGGTCATTATTGTATGAATAGGAAGCCCTTGTCACAAGGTACCTATATGTTAACTATGAAGGCTCTCTCTCAAATCCTTCAAAAGTTATGACAAAGTAGGTCAAAGGTCGAGGTCATAGGTCAAAATTTGTGTATAGGTGGAAAGCGTTGGTTCAAAAGTTATGATAAAGTAGGTCACGTGTCAAGTTCAAGGTCACAGACCAATTTTTGTATGAATAGGAAGGAACACAAGGAATATGCATGCCAGATATGAAAGCTCTATCCCAAATGGTTCAAAAGTTATGATAAAGTAGGTCACGTGACAAGGTCAAAGTCACAGGTAAAATGTTTTTATATGAGTGGGAAGCCCTAGTCACAAGAAACCTACATGTCAAATATGGCGGCTCTTTCTTAAACGGTTCAGTTCATAAGCTATAACAAAATGACCTACTGATCTTGTTGTTTGATTCGACATGACCCATATTCGAACTTGACTCAGATATTGTCAAGATGATCATCCTGAGCACACTTTAAGATAATCTGACGAAAACTGTGGTCTCTATAGAGTGTTCACAAGGTTTTTCGGTGATATGAAATTCCGACATACGTTTTGACCCTACATGACCCATATTCGAATTTGAGCGAGATATTGTCAAGATTATTATTCTGACCACGATTGATGATGATTGGACCAATCCTGTAGCCTCTTAAGGGTTCACAAGTGTTTTTTCTATGATTTGACCTACTGACCTACTTTTTGATCCGACATGACCCATATTCGAACTTGACTGAGATATTGCCAAGATGATCATTCTGAGCAAGATTGATGATGATGATGATGATCAGACCAAAACGGTGGCCTCAAGTGTCTTTGCAAGGTTTTTCTATGATTTGACCTACTGACCTACCTTTTGATCCGACATGACACATATTCGAACGAGTTATTGTAGGGATAATCATTCTGAGCAAGTTTGATGATAATTGGACCAAATCTGTGGCCTCTAGAGTGCTCACAAGGTTTTTCCTATGATTTGACCTACTAACATATTTTTAACCGACATGACCCAAATTCAAACTTGATCGAGATATTGTCAAGAAGATCATTCTGAGCAAGTTTAATGGTGATCTGACAAAAATTGCCTCTAGTGTGTCCACAAGGATTTTCAATGATTTGGCCTACACACCTACTTTTAAACCTGAGATGATCTTTATTCGAACTTGACCGAGATATTGTAACGATGATCATTCTGATCAAAACTGTGGCCAGATGCCATACGTTTCATTGCTTTCACTGTTTCAGTAACGGTTGGGAACTTGTCAGTTTTTGTTTTGTTATGAGAGAGACTTCATGATGTCCCTTTCTGCTGAAAACCAATCTGAAATTATTGAAGCCTTTACCTCCTCTTCTAGTGTCTTTTGTTGTCTTATGCAGAAAGTCCTTATTGAAAGGGAAACAATCAGTACCTAATACAATTAGTACCTGATACAATCAGACCCCATATCTTTCTCACAAACAAGTTAGACAACTGATAAACTGAGTGAGTGAGCAGCTCTTTCCAAAAGAATTAATAGGTGTATAGTGATCAGTATTGAGTGCAGCTCTACACAAATGAATGTGACCTGAACTTTGCATATTCACTAATATTAGTGTAATCAAATATTGTGTGAGAAGTTCAATGCATTAGTAAGACCAGTAAACCACTGGATCTAACCAAAGTAAGTATTACAGGGTCTTCTGCACTGGTGCAGTTGTATCCATTTTCGACTGTGGTACAGGTGGTCCCAAGTTCGATCCTCCATACGGGTGACGTATTTCTGGGGAAATATTCCCCGAATCAATCAAGTAGGCACAGGCCCCGATAGCTCAGTTGGTAGAGGGTCAGCTCTGGGGAACGGGAGGTCACGGGTTCGATCCCGGCCCGCGACATACCAAAGTCGTTAAAAATGGTACTAGCTGCTCCTCGCTTGGCACTCAGATTTACGGGGTAGAGCTAGGACTGGTCGACCCATTGTCAGGATAATGTGACTGGGTGTGGTATCATGTAATGTGTCTGGGACATGATACTTCAGTGAGGTAGCACTATAAACGTGAGCATTGAGCTCCCTGTGGCAACCAGACACCGCCGTGATATGACTGAAAAATTGTTGAAAGCGACGTAAAACCCGAATTCACACACACACACACACACACACACACACACACACACACACACACACACACACAATCAAGTAGGGCAACAGTCGGTGATTGGCAGAAAGATGTGCACTTACTGCTGATGAACAGCTAGATAGCATACATGTGCAGGAATAGTGCGGTAAGTTTAATCTACCATCTCTAAAATGACATTAAATGTCTTGACGAGGACGTACAGCCTCCCCAAAACACACAAAAATGGCAAACATACCATTCCACTGCTTTTTTTCTGATATAGCTTAAGGGTAGAGCAATAAAACTGCCTTTATTACTGAAGTAGTGGTTTTTGTGCCAAATATGACCATAATATGGTGCAAAAACTGCGTTTTTCAATGTTTCAATGCAACAACGGTCCTAAATCCATGTGGAGTTAGGTTCCTTTTTGCATAAATAGATTTGCCAAAAACAGCATTTATCGCTATAAAAAGCGCATAAAAGGCTTTAATGAATCTACACTTGCATTTTTTGCATATGCTAGTCCAAATATAATATTAGAATGCAAAAGATCAACCCAATATCCACCAAGTGGAAAATTCACTAAAATCGTGTTTATCTCAAAACTATGAAAAGTGGACTTAGGTCCCTTGATGCACTGACCCCTTCAATTATTATCTAGACAACAAGTACATGCAGTGAACAGTCTGGAGACTTGCAATATTTCATTACGCTATTTGTAAAACCATACATTTCCAGCAAAATATCTGTATGGTAAACCATAATTTTTTACTTTTTATGAAGTTTAGACTATATAGCTCATTTTTGGAGACATTGCTCTCAATTTTGCGGGTCTTTTACCCAACACTGAGATGAATGACATCTCAAGCTCTGCCGCGCAATAATAAGACCATTGAGTCAGATAGGGAATGATGCACCCATAGAATTCCATATCGCTGCGACTAATAATTTAGATTATTTGAATCTGTTGACAACGACAAAGAGGTGCAAATGTATAGCTTTGATGATGTATACATCTCTTTAAAATTAAAATAGAAAGGGGTATGGTTTGAAATGGAGTTCAATGCTCACTGGCTTGTTAAGAAATGAGGCGAACGCGCCATCGCTAGTTTTTATATAAGTTCACATATCGTTGTGGTTAAGGGGAGTCAAACGGTACAATATTGATCCAGTAGAAAATGTATAAGATAATATTAATTGTGACGTTGTATTTCACAAACGATTATTGTTAAGGTACACGCAACAGGCAGTTGCTGCATTTTCATTTGTTTCATGTGTGTAATCTTTCAAGGACATTGGTTCCTGCCTTGACGTTATTTCTAAAGCGTTTGTAAAAAACCGACGTCACAAATTCAGAGTTCTAGAAATTTTACATGTTTTTTTAGGGTTGGATCTGAACCGTTCTATATTGATCCAGTAGAAAATGCATCTTATTTGCGACGTCGTATTTCACAAACGATTATTCATCACATTAACAAGTCTGTGATATGAACACCCCTAAGTCGACTCTCGTTATTTCAAACTTCAAGAGACTGGAAATATTTGGTTTGAGATAAGAATACGGTTTGTGAGAATATGGCCATTTTGTGGGAAAGTAACTGTCCATATGGCCTTCCTTTGTTTAGGTTTCCATTATGGTCTGGTCGCTTAATGTTTGTATTTCTTTCCCTTTGGTGTCTTTTATGGATGGAGTAAGTTAATTGTATCAATTCCTGATCTTTGTTTTACTTCTACTTTGTGATAAAAGGAATTGAATCTAATAAAAACAAAACTAATAAAGACCGAGGCGGTTCTATCGAGTCCCCACAATCTATGTTTTTGAGCAGAAATAAGAAAGATATCTGAATTATTTTTTATCTTGAACTTTTCAGTTTTTGGTGACATTCCGAAAACATACCTATATAATTTTGAAAAAAAAAAAAAAAAAAAAAAAAAAGCAAAACTAATAAAATAGTGTATCGAATTTAGTATGACTTAACCACTAGTTTGAGATAACAGAGTTTGATGAATAAAATGCATAAAAAGTCACATGAATGATGTCTATGGAAAATCGAAATCGTCTTCTATTTCTTGTCCTGCAAGAAATACTAAGTCAATATTGTCATAGAGATGTCTTCCACCTCAATAAAACTATCAGGATACTGGCCGTATTCTCCCCTACAGACACCTAACATGGTATCCAGTTGTTCATATATCTGCCTTTCAATCGATATGAATTGTTGGCGGAGATGGTTTCTTATTTCCGCCAGTCTGCGTTGTCTTACTGGTAAATTCCACCTCAACGTGTATCCACGAAGCGCAGCAGATTGTCGTTGTTCCCGCTCGTGGATAATAGTGAGGGAAATGCCCCTGACGACTCCTTCAAGATCACGAATAGCGGGTTCTGTCAGTATGTTCATCCAACTGACTGCAAGATGCCCGCCGCCTAATATCTCCAGCGGATACCCGTAAGAGTTTAGATACGTGTGATTTTAATATCACTAGCCAGCACATATTTCTTCTCGTGTCACGGGAAGGTAATATACTCTCTGAAATATATGTTCCCATTTTCCCTGTTTAGATGTAGGTACTTGTCTCAGTAGTTTTTGTAATTGTCCTTTGACAATGCTTTCTTCACAAAAGTTACAATAAACGCATAAAGTTTCTTTACTTTGGTTCGTTTTCGAGCTAATATTCGTGTTGAAGACAGTCATTCCTACTTTCCACATTCTCGGCAACAAAAGCGGATATTCTAGGTGTATTTTTAAAGTTGTACGGTTGATTTTCCTTAAAATATTCATCGCTGTCGTCACTTCGTATGTAAACATATCGATCCATGTTAAATTATTTGTTTCTCTGTTTTAATATCACTAGCCAGCACATAACTGTTCATACTCGAAGGATATCCTTCCCATTTAACCAAATACCAGTGTAGATTCAGATGATCTGATCAGGATCTACACTGTTTGACATTAAGTTTGTGAATTTGAAGAACATCAAGTAATCTGATTGGTTCAGACAGAAATTAATTATGCAGCAGTATAAGAGTTGATCTAAGTATAACATTCATTTGCTTGTGTATTTTTTTCCAACATATTAATCTATGTAATCTGGATTGTTGTACACATATAAAGCTGACCTTCACCTGTCTGGGGACCTATGACTTATCATAACGCTTAATTCTGTCAAACAAAATTACACTGATAGGGGCTTAAAGAAATAGATTGAGCAGCATGGCGCTCCAAGCAGTGCTGAAAGTTTAGTACATGTGTACTGGTTAGTACATGTGTACTGGTAAAACTGCTAAGAGGATGTAAGCCTATCCAGGAAAAGTGACACTTCAGACCAGTCTGTGCATACAAACTCTATTGGTTTGATTGTCATCAGTGGAGCCGAGACCAGTAGACTGTTGATTCACTTCAGGCGTTGAGATGACAGTTAGACCACTAGAATACAGTCGTTTGTCTTTGGCGGTGGAGGTGGTTAGAATGGACGACAGCTGATTGTCTTCAGTTGTGACAATAGCGGCTTGACTTGAAGACGGTTGATCGTTCGTGGTGGTGACTATACTGGAATGATCTGGCTGAAAAACAAACATGTATTGGGAATTAAGCGTTGCTAGAGGGCCCTGGCAATTAAAACATACAGTACAATTTAAAAACAACAACAACAGCGTTGCTAAAGACTACAAGTTCAGAGTAAAATCAACCAGTTCAAGTCTCTGTTCAGCCTATACAATGATCACGTAACTGTCATAGGGATCTTTAACCTATACAGGGGAATGATGCCATGCAAAGAGGGTCTCGATTCAAGATGTTCATCTGAGAACAATATGTTTTGTAGCATTTCAGCCATGCATGTCAGGGACGAATACAGGAGATGGTCCTGAAATTGAATAATACACTTACATCGCATGTTATTATCTTTCTTCCACTCTTGACCAGTAATTGATTGACGTGTATGAGCTGTTGGCAAACTTCTGATCTACTGCTGGCTTATGGCATGAAAATCCTCCTCAAAGAAGCACACTTTGAGAAATCCAACACTCTTTTTGGAATAATAATCTCATCGAGCTCCATGTCAATAATACCATTACACTTTGCGAATAAGCACAAATCCTCCACTCCGTCATAATGACACCCAGTTGCTGACATTTCTCTGCTGTGTTTACAGCTAATAACACATCCGCCTCCAAATACAGTCTCTCCAATCATACACCACACCAGCACAATTAACATCTTAGCCATCATGGCGACTTTTACAAGACCACCTGACCGAAACATCCCGGATACATTACACAAAATATGTGATGGTCGATTAAAAATGTTTTGGGGATGAAAGCCTACACAGTAATCATTTAATTATGATAAAGGTCTTTAACTTCTCGATCCGAAAGACGGTGAGGTTTATGATATTCGTCCCTGCAAATGGAGCCAATGGAGCGTGTTCGGACACCGATCTTTTATCGCCGCTGCTTGGAATCGAATCCGTGAACCTGTAGCATCAGAGACAAGGCCACTACCACTGACTGAGCTAGTTCGCTTGTGTTTCAGAAATTTGAGGGTCTTGTGCTTTTCCTCCATGCGGCTATTGTATCAGTGGTCAGGGCTGCAAGCCTTAAACTGACACGGTTCCAAGCGAATGTCGGCGTCGGCTCGACGATGTTTCGACATCCCTTCCAATGCCAAGAAAGAATGTATCTGTTTAATGTCGTGTGTTGGATGCTTTTTTTAAAAAAAATATCTTGAAAACAAGCAAACAGTGAGAACCCAGACCAGACGCCGACAGACAAAGGTACCTAGTGTCTTCGCCATGTGTGCCCAGAGCAGACAATTCAGCTTGCGCATCGCACACTGCGAGCATTTCACATATTCGCGTAACCTAAACAGCGTTGACAGGAACGTTAAACCTAAAAAAAAATATACGTAATGTTTGTCCATACCGATTAGAGACTGGTCTAAATGGAAAGAACTTGCTCCCCTGACACTTTTAATTCCTTTCTAGGAGTATATATATATATATATATATATATATATATATATATATATATATATATATATATATATATATATATATATATATATATATATATATTCATGTATGTCCTTGCTCTTGGTAATAAATTGTTGGCTTGATTGATTATCAATCGACCGGACTTATAAAGCGCAGCAGCTTTCAATGTCTACAAGTCCACCTGAATACTCTGTCATTTATAGAAGATAGCCGTGCTATTCTTATCACTGTTGCGTAAGGGCTTATCAAATCATGTTTTGGATTTGACAAACAGTGTGGACCCTGATTAGACTGCTCTAAATAATGTCTGTGGTCGCTCTGTGAGGGACACTGTCTCGTTCGCATATAGTATATACCGAAACGGTTCCCAGTAGATCCGGGGTACCCACAATCTATATTTTGAGCAGAAATAAGAAAAGATTACAGTATTTCATCTTAATTTTTTTAATTTTTACGGCGGTAGTATTTATAAAGATGTGTTTTCGTAATGTGTTAAGATTGTTCCGATTTCAATGAATTCTCTACAAATCATCACGTGCACAACTCCGTGAAATAAAAGACCCCCTAAACCCTACTTTATATAGAGAAACTTGGGGGTTACGGGGGTATTCAATATTTTCTTATTTCTGCTCCAAGGCATAGATTGTGGGTACTCGTTAGAACCGCCTCAATATTTTATGTATCCTAGAGACAGTGTAGCGCTTCACAAGGTCCGCCGCTTTTTTACCTTTGTGCTAAAAACTGGACAAGTTGAGGCTTCTTTAAGGCAAGTACACAGTTGTTCACTTTTTCATATAATGGTATAAACACACCATAGAACAATAGAAGCTGCATACAACAAATGCGATTATCTTATATATATTAAAAAAACATAGATTGCTTGAAATCCATAGCAATATTAATTTAAAAAGACATGTTAAAGACACATTTTTTTCCTTATATAAAAGGGGTGGCCTGTCTAATGATCTCCAATAAACATTTCCTTCGGACCATAGTGTACATCAAAGGCTTATCTTATCTAAGTGATTATGAGGTGATTATGGGCAGATTTCTTGTTTAATAGGGGGCTCAATAAGGGTACTTGAGTGATAGTATAATTTACTGAGATTGTTTCCAACAACATATTGTTTAAATAACTTCTTTTTTATTTAAAAGTATAGTAAAGAAAAACATTGATATCCATTGTTTCCTTTAATCAAAAGTGCAAAGAAGTAAACAAACAAGGTAAATGAATTGATTAACCTCAAAATTTAATCAATCAACTTACCTTTATTTATTTATATTTATTTATTTTTTATTTATTTATTTATTTTATTTTTGTTGAAAGTATGTGATACACAAACCATATAATGTCTAAAACATTAGCATTTTATACTTTCAGTCAAGATGGAACTATAAAATGTTCTTTGTTTTAGACACAATCATATCAGAAAAGAGAGAAAAAAAAGATTTTTTTTTTTAAGATTTTATATTTCACCTTTTCAAGTTTAAACTAAAATAACAAACATAATTAAATTTATTTTTTCTTATTTATATTGCAAACATAGGTTGTGGGTGCTCGTTAGAGCCGCCTCATTGAGGTGGTTCAAACGAGTACCCACAACCTATGACTCAATGAGACGATTCTAATGAGCACCCGCAACCTACGACTTGGAGCAGAAATAAGGAAAATAATGTGAACCCCTTAAACCCCCCATTTTCTCTATAGAAAGTGGGGTTTAGGGGATTTTCCTTTTTCCTCAAAAACATATATTGTGTGTCCTCGTTAGAACCGCCCCATGGAAGCAGTTCTAACAAGCAGTCACACTGTAAAAGCAAATTGTGGGTACTTGTCTGAACTGCTTCGCTGCAGTGGTTCTAATGAGTACCCACAATATATGTTTAGAGCAGAAATAATAAAGTCATCAGGAATTTATCTGAAAAAAAAATCATTTTTGGTGGAAACAATTTAGTAATATATTTAAATTGGCACTTTCTGTAATGATTATAAATAATGGCTACTAAATATAAAATAAAAAAAGTGCTGTTGTTTCTTCCATGCAAATCAAAATAAGGACTTAGGTGTAAATGAACAGATGTCATTTGTCAAAGTCATATCCCTAGGAAACTTATTACCCTCTCTTGGTCCCCTACCTGTATGACAGCCTGAATACCCCAAGTGTATTTTATCCCAATGCTGGATTCTTTAATAAACCGTCATTAGGATGTTATGTAATCGAAAAATGTGTCTTTAAGTCGAGAACTAAATATTTGGTCTATTATATGTTCATGCGTTTTGTTAAAAGTAGAAGTAAAACAAAGATCAGGAATTGATACAATTAACTTACTCCACCCATAAAAGACACCAAAGGGAAAGAGATACAAACATTAAGCGACCAGACCATAATGGAAACTTAAACAAAGGAAGGCCATAAGGACAGTTACTTTCCCACAAAATGGCCATATGGCCATCCAAAATTAAAAGACACAAGTGATACACACAGTAAGTAACAAACAACAACATAAATAAATCGCCACAGAAGAGCCGCCTCTGAACGGTCAGTGGAAGATTTCCACTGGGGGGGGGGGCTTAAATCGATCTTACGTGGCCACAATCCTCGCCCTTACTTCCGTCGCGATTTAGACAAATAATTTGTTCAGTCCGCATGAAGGCCTCCTAACTCATCAGTGAAACATCTCCGTGAACACAAAAATCAAAGAACCACAGAGGTGAGACAACGGTGAGGACTCGACAGCAAGAAACCACTGAAATGCTGGAGCAAAAGAAAACAAATAGTTAGACTCCGATGAGCCCGACCAGAGACAGAGCATCAGGCACCAACCAGCATTATCTCTCTAATTCTCAATAAGCCTTTACGTTGGAGCCGTCATAGAATCTGAGGCCTGACCCACCGGCGTGCAATTAAAGAGGGAAGCAAAGTTGCCAACCGTGATTGGGTTAACTACCATGCATGCAGTCTGTCGTATAATATCCATGTTGTACCCAATCTTTTTATATCGAAGAATGATTTTACGAAATTGGGTGCTGAAGTCATTGCGGTTATATATTTTTCTGAATTTATATACTAAGTCACCATAAAATTCGGATTCAGATAGACCTTGTTGCAGAAGAGATTTAAGTCCAATATTGAATTTTGAAATTAAATCAGAATGGCGTCTATAAAATTTTGAAAAGTCTTTGCGTAGTTAATGGTACCGATAACCCTGATTAAGGAGTTTAGCCGTTTATAATTTATTACGAGTGTTGAAGTCAGTTAAATGACTACACACTCTAACAAATCGAATTAATTGCGAAATATAAACGCCATAGGATGGCGCACGAGGAACTTCACCATCCAAAAAAGGAAAATTTACAATCTCAAAATCAAAGTCATCGCGTTTATCATAAATTTTGCACGAAACAAATCCATCTACAATAGATAGATGTAAATCCAAACACGGGGCCTCGGTGTCAGAAGAATTTGCTTTATTTAACTGAAGTTCTAGGGGGTAAATCTGACTGATCAAACCATCAAAATAGGTATTATCAATATTTAATAAATCATCTAAATATCTAGAAGTAGAGCTAAAAGCTTCAATAATTTCAGATTGGTTATCAATGGAAAGCGACAAAATGAAGTCTCTTTCATAACAATACAAGAACAGATCAGCCACAAGAGGTGCGCAATTAGTACCCATCGGAATACCCACAATTTGTCTAAATAACTTAGTACCGAATCTAATATAAATATTGTCAAGTAGAAAGGTGAGGGCATCACACACTTTCTGACATGACCAAAGTGTATAATTCTTATGCTCTTTAGAAGTGAAAAATGCATTTCTGACATTACATGCAAGATAGAGAGAATCTTCTCTGTGAAAAGCCCATTCAATTAAATCATTAAGCTTTTCTTTTATAAGATTATGAGGAAGTGTAGTGTAAAGAGTGGAAAAATCGTAGGTAGACAGACTAGAAGCACGAAAATGTCTAGATTTCAATTTATTTAAAACCTCATTCGAATTTTTTATAGACCAAAACAGATTTCTTCCTGATCTTTCAAAGACTTTATCACAATATTTAATTACATGCGTTTTAATAGCAGTAAGACAGGAGGTTAATAATTTAGAAAGTTCAGTGGTAGTGCAAGAGCTAGAATTTGCAATAAACCGTGCTTTCCTCTGGCTTTCTTTGCCGGATCATTACAGGGTCACTGATGAGGCTTTATTAGCCGAAACTGCGTAGTATGACCCATCTTCTTTCTTATGAATGTTTTCATTGCTCTTAAAGGAACTTATTTTTGATTTTTATTTGCCTTCACTGCAGCTGGTGTTGTGCCGTGTGGCGGCCGTAAAACGTCTCCCCGTACATCAACCATAGTGTAGTTTATATTTTACGTTTGGTCCTTTGAGATCAGCGTGAATATTCTGAGAAATCAGAAATAAATTATTGGTTAAGACTCATATTCTAGACAGGTTTTTAATTTTTTGGACCCCAATTTGATTTATATAAGTCTTTGTATCGACTGCCTATTCGAAATTTGCAAAATTGCAGTATGTTTGCTCTGGCTTTCTTTGCCGGATCATTACAGGGTCACTGATGAGGCTTTATTAGCCGAAACTACGTAGTATGACCCATCTTCTTTCTTATGAATGTTTTCATTGCTCTTAAAGGAACTTATTTTTGATTTTTATTTGTAAGGTTTTTTATGAAGTTTTGGTAACCAGTATAGCGTAGGAAGCTTGTCTTGGCCTTCGTTAACACACACAGCAAACTTGGTGGCTGAAAGACAAACATGTTTATCTACTATAGCTCTCTCTTCAGCTAAAGGCTGAAGTTCATAGGCCTTAGTACCACCAAGCTCCTGCTTAAGCGTGTTAACATAGTGGAGCCGTCACACAACGACGACGTTGTTAGCGGCCTTGTCTGCAGGGGCCAAAACAAACTTCTTATGAAATTTTTGAATACCTAGTTTAAGATGACGTAAAGACGTCTTCGGCTTAGGAGGTAATAAGTTAGTATTTTGAGAATAGAAAGAAATGCGTTTATTCACTAGTTTTAAAATGCTAAGTTTCCAGTCCTTAAGGGCTTTATGCTCAACATACTCTCGCTTACACCATCAATTACCGAATTCATTCAATGAAGCAGCGATTTAATCTCTACATTTACTGAAATCAATTTTAGAAGGAAACCGATATTTCGGTCCTTTAGAAATTATATTCCTTATCCTAGAATCAGGAGTAATTTTCAAATTGCCAGTAATTACATGACCAGCAGCAGGATAGCAATACTTTGAGTTTTTACAATCACATGAATCAGGAGTATTAGTATCAATATCAAGATCTGAAACAAGTTTATTGAAATTAAAAATGATAGATCTAACAGGTTTGTTATATTTATAGCAAATTTTGAAAATAAGCAGGAATGGAAGAAAGTACCGATCTCTCACGGAAGATACTGGGCAAATCTATAAAATCCATACCCTTATTAATGAAGGATATTTTGAAGAAATGGCGTTTATGATTAATTTCAGAATCAATGTAAGGACGAAGAGTATGCTGAGTATAGCCTCTAGTTAAGAGAGCCGCATCATATAACTGATGAGAACTATCGTAGAATTTATTCGCCTCTGTCCAGAAGACGTAAAACAGAAACGGGTAATGAACTTAAAAATGAAAGCATAGAGTGGCGTCCATGATTTGATAATATAATTGACAGTCACTTCAGTCTAGTATTGTTTCGTTTAAACGCACGTGTTGGCTTTATTGAAAATGAACAAAAAAGTATTGGTGAGTTCTCTCTTTCAGTCTGTTAGCACTTCTGTATCACTGCCTGAATCAATCACGCGTGTTGTTTTAGTCTTGCGGATACCTTTGATAACGCCTTTTCTATGTTCTTTCGTTTTTTTTTTTTTTTGGTATTTTTACCATACAGCCCACCTCTCATCATCGAAGCGTATGGATGACCAGCTTTGCGCTGCTTTTTAACTTTAATTTTCCGGATTTTAGCCACCTGCCTTTCTTCTCTCTCTGAAGAAGACGTTTCGCCCTGATCGGAAACATCGTGTGTTTTGCGTTTACCGGTCCACTGGTTTTTTGTTCTTTTTAAGTTCTTTGTTTGTTTCTCATCACCAGAAGAAGAACCATCGCGGGCAGAGCAAGGGGCCGATTCTGCCAAAACCTGATCCATTGCTGTTGGAATCTGATCAGTCATTCTGACAAACTTGTCTACGTCATCTCTGTTCAAAGTCACAGACTTTGATTTCTTGATATCGAAGCTGCCACCTTTTCCAAAGCATTTAGATACATCACTGATATGACAATAAGAAGAATGGTTAAATTCATTAACAATTACTGATTTAAAATTCGATATCTCTGCCTTCATTTTCATCAGCTTTCCACTCTCATCACGCACTTGTTGAAAATCCTTGTTGAAAATCAGCCATAATAAAGTCGTATCGAGTAATGCTATAATAGATTGTTATCCTGTAAGTTCAAAACTCTGAGGTTCAAAAATGCTGCATGAATAAACTGCTGTTTGTAAAGAGCTTTTATAGGCGAAATCATATACAATCATATAACATAAGATGAAAACGTACATGTAACGAATTTGATCGTAAGTCATGCGTCAGTTATTTGCTGTAATAGCAACGCTCTTTTAAAGCAGACGTTGAAAAACGCACATGTAAATGATTTTGATTCCGTAAATTGCTGAATAAGCTTGTCGTCGTATGTCACACGTAGACTGTGTGCCAGATAACGTTTAAGCGATGATAAAAATACTATATATAGTAAAGGGTTGCTCTTAATAGCAGACGTTGAACAACGCACATGTTTTGATTGCGTAAATTGAAGAATAAGCTTGTCGTCGTATGTCACACGTAGACTGTATGCCAGATAACGTTTAAGCGATGATAAAAATACTGTATATAGTAAAAGGTTGCTCTTTATAACAGACGTTGAACAACGCACGTTTTTATTGCGTAAATTGCTGAATAAGCTCGTATGTTACACGTAGACTATATGTCAGATAACGTTTAAGCGATGTTATAAACACTATATATAGGAAAAGGGATAAAGCACTGGTGATTGTGACAGTTATTTTCGAACAGGAATAATAGGCAAAAGCGATGGAAGAACGTATGATTTCTCCAAACAATGTTTCTAGCTTACACTGGGACCTCACTAAAAACTTGATAACGCTCAAGACAATTGGCACAAATATTCGTTTACGAAAGGAAAATACAGATATGAAAATAGAGTTTTTAGACGAAAATCGAAGAAAATGTCAATTGAGCTTGACAAGTTATAACAAGTTATGCGATCTAAGAGAAAATATCACCATGATCTCAACAATGCTAAAAGGTCAAAAAGAACTTGTGACTCTTCATCCTCACGCAACATTTTTTCTAGAATCTGTTCTAAAATATGAATTCGCGAAACATCTCATCACAAACGTACCAGTCATTCAGAACTTTAAATGCGTTGGATGGCAGACACAGATTGAACACCAATGTCTCTTACCTCATTCAATCGCAGACAGATTGAGACTATGGTTCGATGATTTGCTGGAAGTGACAGATGAAAATTCTGTTATTCGAGAAAGCACTAAGGATAGTAATGCGGTAGAATGTGTGGATTCAGCAGCGTTGAAAGACTTTGAAAGAAAGCTCTCTGACCCAGACTGGCGAATTCAGATGAAATCCGAGCAGTGGCAACGTTCTTTACTTGACACTGCCATTCGTTTGACTCAGCTCGAATCCAGATTCCAGTAAAGCCGTTTACTTTTTAAAACCTTAAATGATTCGCTTCCAGCGAATAGCGGTATAGAAAGCTCGGTTTGCCATCATAGACACCCACTACACCAAATGTGGCATCTGATCAGGGTCTACACTGTAAGCATAAGCTCGGTTTGACATCACAGACCTTCGCATACACTACATTCAAATGTGGCGTCTGATCAGTGTCTACACTGTTTACTTACAATGTAGCAATGTTAAGGGTTAGACGCCACAGAAGGCAGCATTTGATGCGTGTCTAAATTCTTATGCTTTGCTGCGCAGAAAAGTAAGGGTTTAGAGGATAATGATAGCAGCCTGTGTCACTAGTCTATACGCAGATGCAACAGACTCAACCGAGCTGCCAACGCTTTGATAATGAGCAATTTTGATGTGTCTGTACCAGTAAAACTTCGGTCTCTGATGTGGATCTTCACTGTTTTGTCAATCCCGACACATTATTCCAGCTCAGATTCTATAACGCCACATGCTGACATCGCTGCGACCTTTGTTACTTACCTGGATTTCTGTCCTATATCGCTTTGAATTCCTTTTGCTGGTTGCTCTTAGATGGTATATATAACTGCAATGCCTGAATGGTGTAGAATTAGTTCAGTATAATTAATACATGGATCGTGTTTAAAAAAAAAGGCCGGTCACGTAACAAGAATGATTTTCACATTAATGTACCTTTTTCATGAATACGTGGCTAAATCTTTTATTCCGTATTATAAATTGAGAAGTGAATCGTTTGAGGCTGCAAATCGATTGATTGAAAGCTGGGAAAAAGAATTCGCTAAAAAAAGGAGAAGAGATGAAAAAAAGATTGTACGATGCCGAAAGTGACAGATCAACAAAAGAAGATCTTAAACGATTATTATTTTAATATTTCAAATCCAGCTGCCTATGCTTGACCTGAAAAGTTGTTTCGAGTGCTTAACGAAAAATATCCGAATGTATTTACAAAATCAGCGATTGCCGCCTGGTTGACGGGCGTGGACGCTTATTCTGTGTCTAAAACGCCTCGAAGAAAGTTTAAGACGTCTAGAATACTCGTAACACGCATGCATGAACAACTAGAGGTTGATTTGACATCGGTTGAAAACCTAAGCAAGTACAATGATGGTATATGATTTCTGTTGTTTATCATTGACGTTTTCACACGTTTTCTATGGATGAGAGCTCTGAAAGACAAACGAGGGCAGACCATACTGAGTGCACTTCGTCCAATCATGTCAAATCTAAGAGTAGACAAAATTCGTAGTGATGCCGGAAGTGAATTTTTGAACGCACATGTACAAAGTTATTTCAAGAAACAAGGTGTGTATTTTTATCACGGCAAATTCTCCAGTCCACGCTGCTGTTGTTGTAAGAGTCCAGTTAACTTTTAAGCGGAGATTATTTCGGTTTTTACGACATAAAAGGACTTATAGATATATCGATGATCTACAGAAGCTTGTGCAGAACTACAACTCCACGCCGCATAAAAGCTTAAATTACGTGGCACCTAAAGACGTAAATCGAGGTACCGAAGCGGATCTTTGGGCTTACATGTATTTAGACAAGAAGGGGAGAAAACTGCCGAAAAAACTCGCACCTTTTCGTTTCAGAATGAATGACTATGTTCGAATTTCTTATCTCAGACATCCATTTCGAAAATCCTATGAACAGCAGTTTACCACGGAATTATTTAAGATACGAAAACGTTGGCGCATTCAATGTTATCCGGTCTACAGACTTTCAACTTGGGATGGTAAAGAACTCATACGGGGGGATTTTAACGAGGCAGATTTAACATTGGTCGATGCGTCAACTATAGACAATTTATTCTATATAGAGAAAATCATTAAGCAGCGGAAGATTAATGGAAAACTTCATTATTTGGGTAAATGGGAAGGATATCCTTCGAGTATGAACAGTTATGTGCTGGCTAGTGATATTAAAACAGAGAAATAAATAATTTAACATGGATCGATATGTTTACATACGAAGTGACGACAGCGATGATTATTTTAAGGAAAATCAACCGTACAACTTTAAAAATGCACCTAGAATATCCGCTTTTGTTGCCGAGAATGTGGAAAGTAGGAATGACTGTCTTCAACACGAATATTAGCTCGAAAACGAACCAAAGTAAAGAAACTTTATGCGTTTATTGTAACTTTTGTGAAGAAAGCATTGTCAAAGGACAATTACAAAAATTACTGAGACAAGTACCTACATCTAAACAGGGAAAATGGGAACATATATTTCAGAGAGTATATTACCTTCCCGTGACACGAGAAGAAATATTTGAAATGGAATTTTATATAAAAACTAGCGATGGAGCGTTCGCCTCATTTCTTAACAAGCCAGTGAGCATTGAACTCCATTTCAAACCATACCCCTTTCTATTTTAATTTTAAAGAGATGTTGAATCATCAAAGCTATACATTCCTAACGCCACTCGCTGGATTGATTTCTTCAAGAAAAAGAAGCGAGAGACCGTTAGTCAGTCGGGTGGTGGACCTAAGATTGTACCTATAGATGAACTTTCAACAGACTCAGTGGTTTCAAAGCCTTTGAAGGTGAATCTTGTATCACCTGTAGAGGCAGCTACTAACCGATCTGAAAAAGAAGTGAAAAGTACAAAAAAGAAAGCTATACAAAGGAAACGCAAGCCTCGCAAACTTCGAGTTGCTCAAAAGTTCCGAAAAGTGAAGAAGAAGAGGCAACGGAAGACGGTTAAGAAAAAATTCATTAAAAAGAAGGCAAAGAAAAACAGAAGAACTCGTGATATTTTCGATTAATCACTATGTCTGTTATAAACGAGGAAAGTTTTCACGAAGGATTACCAACGCAGCTGTCTTTATTCGATTTGCCACCTACTCAAACGGCGGTCAGTCAAACTTTTCTTACAGAAATAAGACCATTGAGTCAGATAGGGAATGATGCACCCATAGAATTCCATATCGCTGCGACTAATAATTTAGATTATTTGAATCTAGCAGACTCACAGATATATGTCAAACTGAGAGTGTTAAAAGGCGATGGTAGCGCACTCGCATCTGGAGATAAGGTGGGACCAGTCAATCTATTACTGCACAGCTTATTTTCGTCAGTAGAGATCACTTTGCAAAATAAAGCGATACTTTCGTGTCCGAATTATCCATACCGTTCTATGATTCAGACTCTACTTAATTATGGTGAAGATGCCGACGACACCCAGCTTCTCGCAGAACTTTTTGTCAAAGATGACAATGATGCCCCGGAAGACACGGATCCGACAGGAAACAATGCTGGTTTGCTTGAGAGAGCTTCATACATAAGTGGGTCAAAACTACTTGATCTGCAAGGGAGCCTGCACCACGATCTGCGAAGTTTAACGCGCTACCTTCTGAACCAGGTGGATGTTAAAATCAAACTTTACCCTACATCAGCTGCCTTCTCCCTGTCAGCGGGAGATGCGACTCCTGACTATAAAATTCAGCTTGTGGACGTGAGTTTTTTGGCGAAAAAGGTGAAAGTCAACCCAGCGGTTATCTATGGTCATGCTGAAATGATGGAGAATACCAATGCTAAGTATACATTCACGCGAACAGAATGTCGAGTGCAGAGTGTACCACAAGGAAGCACGTCATTCCACTGGGACAATATATTCCAAAGACGTAGACCTTGTAGAATCGTGGTTTGCTTCGTCGAGGAACAAGCTTTTAGTGGTGCGTGCAAAAAATCCATATTTCTTCCAAAACTGCGGCGTTAAGTCGATGGTTCTCTACTGTGATGGGGAACCAGTGAATGGAGCACCTTGGGACCTTGATTTTAAGAGAAATACCATAGTTAGAGCATATTCGGATTTATACCAGTTTGTGAACAAAGCCAAAGAAAATTTTGGCAACGATATAACACGGAGAGATTTCATAAATGGCTACAGTCAGTTTACATTTTATCTAGAACCGTTCTTTGATGGAAAGAATATACACATGAACCTCGCGAAAACGGGAAATCTGCGATTAGTTGTGGACTTCGATACCGCTCTCACGGCTACGATGTCGTGTATAATCTACAGTGAAATGCAGGGTTTCTTTCAAATTACGAAAGAAAGAGACATTTTAACAGAATGAACACATCTCAGCTGGCTTGCGTCTTAAACTGTGATTATCATCTAAAAGATATAAATAGGGCAGTATTAGCAGTCGATCAGCTACCGAGATCACCGATGAGTGAATTCCCAAGCGCTTTTATCGTGAACACATGCGTTTCAAGTTCAGAAGGTGAACACTGGGTGGCTTTCTACTTCGATAAAAATAAGACTGGAGAATTCTTTGACAGTTATGGAAAATCTCCACAGAGTTATAATTTAATATTTTGGAGAGTTTTGACGCAAAATGCACGCAAATATCGGTATAATGACAGAAAACTTCAAAATGATACATCGTGCGTATGCGGACGATACTGTATCTATTTTTTAATCTTTAAAGTAAGAGGTTATTCTATGGAACATATTGTAAATAGCTTATCTTTCGATTTTAACGATCAGTATGTTTATGATTTCATAAAACATGTATTTTTTTTTTATGTGTTTTTCACACCGAGAGATATCATATGGTACGAATCTGTCTTGTAAAGCATTGGTCTCAGCATAATAACAGAATTGTATCTATTTTTAATGTTTGAAGTCAATAGCTTATCTTTCAATGTTAATGATCAATATGTTTATGATTTCATGTCAACATGTATTTTTTCATGTGTATTTCACCTTGAAAGCATTAGCAAAGATTAAATTTTAAAACAGAAATAATGTTTTGTCTCTTTTCAGATTACACATATTTTCCTCTCGGAGCCCCTATAAATAACCGCTGTAAACTAACCATTTTCACAAAAGCATGGATCAGAAACCAGTTCTACAGTTCCTAACGCCCTCGAATATTATTCTCGCAGCAAGTACAGGCGGGGGTAAAACTCATCTTGTGTATAAACTTCTGAAAAATGCCTCAGTGATGTTTGAAACGGAGCCACAATCGATCATATATTGCTTTAATGTCTACCAAAGCCCTCTGTTCGACGAGATGAAGAGTGTGGTTAAAAACATTACATTCTTCGAAGGGCTACCAGATAGAGGAAAATTGAGTGAATGGAACAGAATCAACCCTCATCATAAAGTCATCGTGCTAGACGACCTTTTACAGAAAGCTAGTGCGAGCAGCGATATAGTTGACTTGTTCTGCGTTCTCTCCAGTCATATGAACTATACAGTATTGTTTCTGGTTCAAAATGTGTTCGGTGATTCGAAGAAACTAAGAACAATTTCGCTGAACGCACATTATTTCTTCATTTTTAGAAACAAGAGGCACCAAGGACAGGTGCAGACTTTATTGTCTCAAATCCTGCCAGGCGAAACAACGTTTTCAATGGACGCCTATAAAAAAGCTGTTTTATCAAAACCTTATGGTTATTTATTGATAGATATTCATCCGAGAGGGAACCCGTCTTACGTTTTACGAACCAATATTCTTCCGGGTGAAACTACAATAGTGTATAAAGTAGAAGTAAAACAAAGATCAGGAATTGATACAATTAACTTACTCCACCCATAAAAGACACCAAAGGGAAAGAAATACAAACATTAAGCGACCAGACCATAATGGAAACCTAAACAAAGGAAGGCCATAAGGACAGTTACTTTCCCACAAAATGGCCATATGGCCATCCAAAATTAAAAGACACAAGTGATACACACAGTAAGTAACAAACATAAGCCGTTATAATGAAGCGGTTAGAACGAGAAATGAATTTTCTTTATCTGTTCACGACGTGCTCGAGACTTCAACGCATCGCTTTGATCAAAACAATCACAAAACCGCAGCTACATGCACTTCTAGAAGTGGTTTTATAAGCCGTTAAAATGAAGCGGTTGGAACGAGAAATGAATTTTCTTTATCTGTTCACGACGTGCTCGAGACTTCAACGCATCGCTTTGATCAAAACAATCACAAAACCGCAGCTACATGCTCTTCTAGAAGTGGTTTTCAATGTGCTAAAAGGGACACTTGACGTAACACCAAACAATAAAAAGCTTTCTTCTTTCTTATGAATGTTTTCATTGCTCTTAAAGGAACTCATTTTTTATTTTTATTTGCCTTCACTGCAGCTGGTGTTGTGCCGTGTGGCGGCCGTAAAACGTCTCCCCGTACATCAACCATAGTGCAGTTTATATTTTACTTTTGGTCCTTTGAGATCGGCGTGAATATTCTGAGAAATCAGAAATAAATTATTGGTTTAGACTCATATTCTAGACAGGTTTTTAATTATTTGGACCTCATTTTGATTTATATCAGTCTTTGAATCGACTGCCTATTCAAAATTCACAAAATTGCAGTATGTTTCCTCTGGCTTTCTTTGCCGGATCATTACAGGGTCACTGATGAGGCTTTATTAGCCGAAACTACGTAGTATGACCCATCTTCTTTCTTATGAATGTTTTCATTGCTCTTAAAGGAACTCATTTTTTATTTTTATTTAAAGCGCCACAAAAGCATTATTCGGCAAGTAGTCGAGCGAGGTGTAAGAAAAAAGAAGAAAATAAATATACTCATAAACCATTCTGGAGTTTTTAAGTGGGTTGTTGAAACTGCCTTAAAGCAAATGCACTATGGCTCAAGAGTTAGTTCTCATACCAAAAGAAGAATATGAATCGTTGTTAGCGAAGCAGACAACCGTCAAAGATGATGATAAACAAGAAACAATTGTTGACAACGACAAAGAGGTGCAAATGATTGAGTCACCTAACGATTATAGATGAAAATAATCAGAAAGCAGTGGAAGATGTTGTGCCAAAATCGAAATCTGTGATGAAAGGAAGCGGCAAAAAATACGTCAGATAGTCCTTTGAAACGTTTTTTAAACACCTTGGAACGCAGTCTAAACAAAACAAGAAGAGAAAACAAAAGAAAAAAACAATCAGACAGAGATGGATAATGTTTAGATAAAACCTTGAACGTTAGATAATATCGTCTGACTTTTCATAGGGAATACGTTTAATGACGTCTGATAATGAGGCCCCGTTTTTGGATTTACATCTATCTATTGTAGATGGATTTGTTTCGTGCAAAATTTATGATAAACGCGATGACTTTGATTTTGAGATTGTAAATTTTCCTTTTTTGGATGGTGATGTTCCTCGTGCGCCATCCTATGGCGTTTATATTTCGCAATTAATTCGATTTGCTAGAGTGTGTAGTCATGTAACTGACTTCAACACTCGTAATAAATTATTAACGGCTAAACTCCTTAATCAAGGTTATCGGTACCATAAACTACGCAAAGCCTTTTCAAAATTTTATAGACGCCATTCTGATTTAATTTCAAAATTCAATATTGGACTTAAATCTCTTCTGCAACAAGGTCTATCTGAACCCGAATTTTATGGTGACTTAGTATATAAATTCAGAAAAATATATAACCGCAATGACTTCAGCACCCAATTTCGTAAAATCATTCTTCGATATAAAAAGATTGGGTACAACATGGATATTATACGACACACTGCATGCATGGTAGTTAACCCGATCATGGTTGGCAACTTTGCTTCCCTCTTTAATTGCACGCCGGTGGGTCAGGCCTCAGATTCTATGACGGCTCCAACGTAAAGGCTTATTGAAAATTAGAGAGATAATGCTGGTTGGTGCCTGATACTCTGTCTCTGGTCGGGCTCATCGGAGTCTAACTGTTGGTTTTCTTTTGCTCCAGCATTTCAGTGGGTTCTTGCTGTCGAGTCCTCTTCGTTGTCTCACCTCTGTGGTTCTTTGATTTTTGTGTTCACGGAGATGTTGCACTGATGAGTTAGGAGGCCTTCATGCGGACTGAACAAATTATTTGTCCAAATCGCGTCGGAAGTAAGGGCGAGGATTGTGGCCACGTAAAATCGATTTAAGCCCCCAGTGGAAATCTTCCACTGACCGTTCCAAGGCGGCTCTTCTGTGGCGATTTATTTATGTTGTTGTTTGTTACTTACTGTGTGTATCACTTGTGTCTTTTAATTTTGGATGGCCATATGGCCATTTTGTGGGAAAGTAACTGTCCTTATGGCCTTCCTTTGTTTAGGTTTCCATTATGGTCTGGTCGCTTAATGTTTGTATTTCTTTCCCTTTGATGTGTTTTATGGGTGGAGTAAGTTAATTGTATCAATTCCTGATCTTTGATTTACTTCTACTTTACTTACGTTTAACGATTGTTAACGTCATCAAATGAAATATATTGTATACGTTTAAAAAGTGTTTCACTAATGTTATAAGATGATTGAAATCGAATGCTTCTTAACGATTGACGTCGTTATAAGTATTTACAATACGCCTCATAACGTTTTTTCTACGTTCTTGAAAAGTGGCTACAACGTATCTCCATCGTTTTGAATCACGTGACTGAATAGATAGTTAATAATAAGCGAGGCGAGACTGTGAGTGTCATTGAAACAGTTTGTACTGAGGATGGATAATAAGAAACCATAATAAGCGAGGCGAGACTGTGAGTGTGATTGAAACAGTTTGTGCTGAGGATGAATAATAGTAAGATAACGGTTGACGTCGTTATATGTATTTACAATACGCCTCATAACGTTTTTTCTACGTTCTTGAAAAGTGGCTACAACGTATCTCCATCGTTTTGAATCACGTGACTGAATAGATAGTTAATAATGAGCGAGGCGAGACTGTGAGTGTCATTGAAACAGTTTGTACTTAGGATGGATAATAAGAAACATCTTTGTGACATATGTGGAAAAAAATTCACGGCGGCTAGAAGTCGAAAGCTGCATGCTCAAACACATTGCACGACATATGAATGCAGAATTTGCGGCCGCCAGTATACAAGAAAGTTTTCACTTGGTAAACACATAAGAAAATTGCATGCTAAATGCGGACAAGGAGGTGAAAATGCACCAACTGTTTCGCGTGGTTGTGAAGTTCGGGCGAAAATTAAAGGATATCTCTGTAACATATGTGGAAAAGAATTTACGGCCGCTAGAAGTCGAAACTTACATAGGCAAGTTCATTACATATCATATGAATGCAGGATCTGCGGCAGCAAGTATACTAGAAACGCGAATCTTCGGAAGCACTTTAAAACGCATTTGCATGATCAAAAAAGGGGGAACAAGCTCACCAGCCCCTGCCCCCAGGTATTAGACTTCCTGCCTTGCCGTGGCCCTGGGGGCTCAATTCCCACTGGGCACATTGCCGCTGTGGTCTCTGTGCCCACTGGGAAGAGCTAAAGGAAGTACCACCCGTTTGCCGTAGGTGGCGTCCTGTTAGCCGGAAGAAGGGATCCTGGAGGTTGAGGGTTACCTGAGGTGGCGGTGCTTCAGGTACCCAACACGCCTCTTTGGCCTGGCTTTTCGGTGTAGACGGGTGGCCGTGCGGTCCGACACGGTCAATCGGCTGGTCGCGCCGAGCCCTAGAGTTACCGCTTTGCTTTCTCTTCAACTCTTTTTGTATCTTTCATGATACCAACCATATGCCCATTTACCTTACCCTTTTCTGTATTTTTATCTCTAGAAGGCGGTGGCTAAACGGATCAATCATGTAGGCATTTTGTTTATACGAGTATATCTCACGTGTATCTCTAACACCTGCGAGTTGGATAATCACTCCATTATGGTGTTCCCTTGTAGGGCTCCACGGAGGGCGGAGAGCACTTGGGACGAAACTATAATTTTTTCCTTATGCTTCATGGAAAAAAAACATAACCGCAACGCAGCTAAACGTAAAAAAGACGAGGATTCATCCGAAACGGATGAACCCAGTCAACAGTCAAGTCAGCAGTCAAGTCAGCAGTCTAGTCAGCAGTCTGAAACTCAAAAGCTAAGCAATGTTCCGCGCTTCTTGGTGATAACATCACGTGATGATACACGTACGGTGTCAGATTTATCACTTTTTGTGATCGAAAAGAGTATAGTGTCCATTGCCGGACATCCAAAAAGTATCAAAAAACTGAAGTCAGGTGATCTCCTCTTGGAAGTCGAGAGAGAACAGCAGGTCAAAAACCTGCTTGGTACCACAAAGCTCTTCGATCTCAACGTCAAAGTATCGTTGCACAAAACCCTAAATTCATGTAAAGGTATCATCCGCAGCCCAGAGCTACGCCCGTGCAACGATACCGAGATTGTTGAGAATTTGAGAGATGAAGGCGTCATTGGTGTACGTAACATCCAAATTCGTAGAGGTGGTGTATTAAAGCCAACAAGTACCTACGTGTTGACATTTAATACACCAGTTCTGCCCAAGAAAATAAAAGTTGCATATCTATCTGTTAACGTAGAGGTGTATATACCAAACCCTCACAGGTGTTATCGTTGTCAGGTTTTTGGTCACCACGAAAGCAGATGTCAGAAGAAACAACTCTGTCCAAACTGTGGTGAGGAAAAACATGTCGATAACCATCAAAACTGCAAGAGTGAGGCCAAATGCGTCAATTGTGGTGACAAGCATGCTGTTTTCTCTCGAGATTGTCCGGCATGGAAAAAAAGAAAAAGAAATACTCACTGTCAAATACCAAAGGGGGATAACATTCCCAGAAGCGCGGAAAATTGTTGATGAGCGATACACAACACCAACCACCAGTTACGCCAGCATCACAAAAGGTACTGGTGTAAAAGTTTCCAGCTCCGCAACACAGACCGCTGAATCATACATAGCTGAACTGAAAAAATCTGGTGCATGGAGTAAATCCACTCCAGCACCACAAAGTTCAACCAGTTTATCAAATGGCGCAATCCAGGTTGCTTCGGATCGGTCGACAGCGACCGTACCGAAGCCAGCGCCGCATGCAAAAGAGAAACTCGACTTAGGTCGAACTAATAAGGGATCAGAAGATCCGAAAAAACAAATGTCTCTTAAACAAACAGACAGACAACGTAAAATGGAAAGAGACAATGTACGATTCCAGAACAGATTCGGATCTTTGAGTGACAGTGATATGGAGCTCACTGAATTTCCATCATCACCAAGCAGCAAAAACAGATCGAGGTCAGCAACACCACGAGCTGGTGGTAGCAGATCTATATCACCAATTGCAGCTCCATAATAGTTTCTAGTCTTAATCTCTTCATAAAATGGATTTAAAACACAAAATAATACAATGGAATTGTCGAGGTCTTAAATCAAATTATAATGAACTCTTATTACTTATTTCGTTATTAAACCCATCGGTTTTTTGTTTGCAAGAAACTTTTTTAAAAACTGATGACAGCATTGATGTCAGGGGTTTCAATACATACAACTATATCTATTCTGATGGTAACAAACCATCTGGTGGCAGTTCAATTTTTGTAAAATCATATTTACCACAAAGAGAGATCAAATTAAAAACAGACCTACAAGCTATAGCAGTATCGGTTTCTCTGGATAAAGAAACTACAATTTGCTCTCTATATATCCCACCCTCATTTTCTTTAAAGCCCGAACAACTTGACTCATTGCTGAGTCAACTTCCATCGCCATATCTTTTAGTTGGCGACTTCAATGGTCACAATATTTTTGGGGCTGTAAAGATATCAATAACAGAAGAGCACTTGTCGAAGATTTTATTGCAAAGAGCGATCTTGGCTTGATGAATGATCAATCTTATACCCTGCGACAGGTCATTTGTCTTCTTTAGATCTCTCTTTGTGTCACCCATCTCTCTTCTTGGACTATGACTGGTCTGTTCATGATGATCAGTGCGGAAGTGATCACTTCCCTGTTATAATTGAGAGCGTAAATGAACCAGATGAGGACTGTAACCAGAAATGGAAAATGAATAAAGCCGACTGGGAATTATTCCGTAATTTATGTGAAGAAGAGTTATCAGTTGATCACTTAAATGAATCATCTGACATTGTTTCTGATTTCACAGATACACTAATTAATATATCAGAACAATGCATTCCAAAGACCTCCACAAATACTAAGAAAAGCAAGCCTTGGTTTAATAATGACTGTAAAGAAGCTATTCAATAGCGCAAACAGGCTCTAAATAAGTTCTGCAAAAGTCCCACTTCAGAAAAGCTAAACGACGTAAAAGTTTTTAGAGCTTAAGCTCGGCGAACAGTCCGAGCTTCAAAACGAAAGTCATGGAGAGAATATGTCTCCAAATTGAACTACAAAACCCCATTAAAAAGGTTTGGGATATGGTACGAAAAATTTCAGGAAAAACAAAGTCCCCTAGTTTTACACATTTAAATACTGGTTTTGACACAAAAGCTTCAACTAAAAAAGATATTTCAGATACTCTTGGTAGCACATTTTTGAGTAATTCATCACCGCGAAATTATTCTGACACTTTTAGAAATTTCCAAAAGGACCAAGAGAAAAGAAATCTAAACTTCAAATCCAAAAATCACGAAGAATACAACAAACCTTTTAACTTATCCGAAGCCATTGAAAAATTACACGATACAGCGACCGGCCCTGATGAAATTCATTATCAGATGCTTAAGCATCTGCCAAAGAGTTCTCTTTCAGCACTTTTAGATATCTTTATTAATATTTGGGAAACTGGGGTCTGTCCTGAGAGCTGGAGTTTTGCTACAGTTGTACCAATTCCAAAACCAGGGAAAGATCATGCAGAACCTACGAATTATCGACCAATAGCTTTGACAAGTTGTTTGTGTAAAACATTGGAGAGAATGATAAACAAGAGATTAGTCTGGTACTTAGAGTCCAACAACCTCATTTCAGAATATCAGTCAGGTTTTCGTTCGGAACGTAGTACCAACGACAATTTAATAAGACTAGAAACATTTATACGAAATGCTTTTATTAACAAAGAACACGTAGTAGCTGTCTTTTTCGACTTGGAGAAAGCATATGATACCACATGGAGTTATGGAATATTGAGAGATCTCCATAACCTCGGCTTAAGGGGAAAACTTCCCAGTTTTATTCAAAGTTTTTAGGTGAACGTGTATTTCAAGTCCGCGTGGGATCTACCTTGTCAGATCTCTGTGCACAAGAGCAGGGTGTCCCACAAAGTAGTATTCTCTCAACTACGCTATTTAACATCAAAATAAATAATATCGTTCAATGTTTGGACGACAAAACAGACTGTTCATTGTATGTTGATGATTTTTGTATATGTTACCGTTCAAAAAACATAAAAACAATTGAACGAAAGTTACAACAATTTAAAACGAATAGAAGAATGGACTGATAGAAATGGTTTCAAGTTCTCCAAGTCGAAAACGCAGTGTGTTCATTTTTGTAAGCTACGGAAGAAACACGACCATCCTTCCCTGTTTTTATACGGATCACAAATTCCTGTCGTTGAAGAAGCCAAATTTCTTGGGGTCATATTTGATCAAAAGTTATCTTTTATTCCCCATATTAGGTGTCTTAAAGCGAAATGCTTAAAAGCTTTGAATCTTTTGAGGGTTTTAGCTCATACAAGTTGGGGAGCAGATCGGTACACTTTATTACATCTTTACCGGTCTCTGATAAGATCTAAATTAGATTAAGGGTCTGTTGTTTATGGTTCTGCCAGAAATAAAAATCAAAAATGAGTGTTGCACTGATGAGTTAGGAGACCTTCATGCGGACTGAACAAATTATTTATCTAAATCGCGGCGGAAGTAAGGGCGAGGATTGTGGCCACGTAAAATCGATTTAAGTCCCCAGTGGAAATCTTCCACTGACCGTTCCAAGGCGGCTCTTCTGTGGCGATTTGTGTTGTTGTTTGTAACTTACTGTGTGTATCACTTGTGTCTTTTAATTTTGGATGGCCATATGGCCATTTTGTGGGAAAGTAACTGTCCCTATGGCCTTCCTTTGTTTAGGTTTCCATTATGGTCTGGTCGCTTAATGTTTGTATTTCTTTCCCTTTGGTGTCTTTTATGGGTGGAGTAAGTTAATTGTATCAATTCCTGATCTTTGTTTTACTTCTACTTTCCTTTAAGAGCTATGAAAACATTCATAAGAAAGAAGATGGGTCATACTACGTAGTTTCGGCTAATAAAGCCTAATCAGTGACCCTGTAATGATCCGGCAAAGAAAGCCAGATGGAAACATACTGCAATTTTGCGAATTTCGAATAGGCAGTCGATTCAAAGACTGATATAAACCAAAATGGGGTCCAAATAATTAAAATAAAAATCAAAAGATGAGTTCCTTTAAGAGCAATGAAAACATTCATAAGAAAGAAGATGGATCATACTACGTAGTTTCGGCTAATAAAGCCTCATCAGTGACCCTGTAATGATCCGGCAAAGAAAGCCAGAGGAAACATACTGCAATTTTGCGAATTTCGAATAGGCAGTCGATTCAAAGACTGATATAAATCAAAAATGGGGTCCAAATAATTAAAAACCTGTCTAGAATATGAGTCTAAACCAATAATTTCTGTCTGATTTCTCAGAATATTCACGCTGTTCTCAAAGGACCAAAAGTAAAATATAAACTGCACTATGGTTGATGTACGGGGAGACGTTTTACGGCCGCCACACGGCACAACACCAGCTGCAGTGAAGGCAAATAAAAATCAAAAGATGAGTTCCTTTAAGAGCAATGAAAACATTCATAAGAAAGAAGATGGATCATACTACGTAGTTTCGGCTAATAAAGCCTCATCAGTGACCCTGTAATGATCCGGCAAAGAAAGCCAGAGGAACATACTGCAATTTCGAATAGGCAGTCTATTCAAAGACTGATATAAATCAAAATGGGGTCCAAATAATTAAAAACCTGTCTAGAATATGAGTCTAAACCAATAATTTCTTTCTGATTTCTCAGAATATTCACGCTGTTCTCAAAGGACCAAAAGTAAAATATAAACTGCACTATGGTTGATGTAAGGGGAGAAAAACCTGTCTAGAATATGAGTCTAAACCAATAATTTATTTCCGATAAATTAATTTAAAATCTTTGGATACTATTCATCATCAAGGCCTTCGTTTGGCTATGGGAGCCTTCCGTACTTCTCCCGTATTAAGCCTTTATGTAGAAGCAGGTGAACCATCTTTAACTTCGCGCAGAGAGAAACTTTCTCTTCAGTATGCTATCAGACTTGCTGCTAATCCATCTAACCCGGCATTCCAAATTTCATTTCCACCTGAATTTGTAGATAAGTATGAAACTAAACCCACAGCAATCAAACCTTTTGGATTACGAATTTTACCACTGCTAGAAAATTCAGGTATCGACCTTAAAAATATTCAAAAACATGAAACCGCCGAAGTTCCATCTTGGTGTATTAATCAACCTTCTATTCTTTTCGACTTACATGATGGCAAAAAATCCGAATCAAATCCGATACTTCTCAAACAAAACTTTCAGGTACTGCAGTCACGTTACAATTATTACCAGCACGTTTATACTGATGGTTCCAAAGAAGGAGATAAAGTTGGTTGTGCGTATGTTTCTAAAGATACGCACCAAACCTTGCGCCTTCCAATAGTTCATCTATTTTTACAGCTGAAGCCAAAGCAATAGACCTAGCTTTAGATTTTATCAGTTCTTCAACAACTCAAAAAGCAATTATATTTTCTGATTCACTTTCTGTGCTTAAGGCTTTAGACCATTCATCATCTAAAAATCCTCAAATTCAAAAATTGATCGAAAAACATCATTTCAAAAACACACCAAATCTTGTTTTGTTGGCTTCCGAGCCATATTGGCATTGCTGGCAATGAGTGTGCTGACAAGAAAGCAAAGGAATCGCTCAATCTTGATCCGTCTGTTTTTAAAATCCCTTTTAATAATTTTAAACCATTTATCAACAGATACATCTTGTCGGAAAGGCAAGGCGAATGGGACCTTACAGTAAATAACAAACTCCATGCCATTAAACCTGTCGTTGGAACAAAATGCTCTCCTCCACAGTTTTCCAGGAAAGAGGATATAGTATTAACACGACTGCGCATTGGCCATACTAGAGTTACTCATTCTTATATTTTGAATGGTGATGATCAGCCTTCTTGTGTAGGATGTGATCAGCCATTCACTGTTAAACATATCATTATTGAATGTGTAAACTTTTCACAGTCCCGTGACTTATACTTCAAAGCTGACACTTTACAACAATTGTTTCAAGATGTACCTGTTGATAATATTATTTTATTCTTAAAAGATATTGGACTTTTCCATAAGATTTAACTGTTTCAGATTTTTATAAATATCATACTTACCTTTTTACTTTTTATATCCTCATAATTCTTCATGCCGTTTAATCATTAACCGCTTGACGCTTATGACCCACAAAGAGGGTTGACGCGTCGTTAAACACGAAATCATCATCATCTCACCAGCCCCTGCAAGAAATGTTCACGATCGAGATACGCAAACGGCTCTGAATAACCAGGTCCAAATCAAAACATTCAAAGCACACTATCGTGACCGCTATGATTTATTGTCCTTTTTGGCAAACGTTAAAGATAATGTTAAAGGAGCAAGACAGTCAGCCGTGAAATGGTACATTGTTGCTAAAGTGCAGCTCTATCGTGAAGATCGCGAAGGGGACGTTCATACTGTTGAACCATATTTCAGGAGTATCACTTACAGATTGCTAACACCAACCGAGTTCACAGATCACGACTTGAACGAAGCCTTCCAAAAATTAGTGGCTGGCCTAGAACGATACATTCGAGAGTCGTCTGGGTGGATTGTGAAAAAGATCCAAAGTCTTCAAGTGCACACAGTAGACTACAAACCATTGTCAGCATCTACATACATAGATTTACCAAGAACATTAAAGTGTTCGCAATCGATATTAAACATTAAAAACGAAGACAATAAATGTTTCTTATACTGTATTTTAGCGAAGCTATACCCAAATGTGTTGGCGGCTGATCGTGCGTGCAGTTATTCGCCCTATGAGAAAGAAGTTAACGTCAGTGGACTGTCATTTCCAGTGTCTTTATCGCAAATAGATCGATTCGAAGCTACGAACAAAACTATATCAGTTAATGTGTTTGGCTTCGAAGCTGCAGAAATTATCCCTTTAAGAATAAGCAAGAACACAAATAGACGAAAGCATGCAAATCTCTTAATGATCAAAAACAATAACGTGTCACATTTCTGTCTCATAAGACATTTTGATCGATTTCTGAGTAGAACGAAAAAGTATCGCGTTCGCCATTACTTCTGTCATTATTGCTTGATTGGATTCACTAAAAAATCATTACTCACTAATCACATTCCATGCTGTCAAGTTCATGGTCCTCAAAAAGGGATTCTACCCAAACCTGGGGAAGGAGATTATGTAAAATTTGCGGATCATTTAAAGGCAATGAAAATTCCCTTTTTGATCTAGTGATTTTGAAACGATCCAAAGACGCATTGAAACGGCTGAAAATACTAGTGAAAGGCCTCATACAACACCCCAAAAACATCTCGAAGTATGTAGTTTCGGCTATAAAGTTGTGTGTAGCGCCGATGAAAAATACAGCAAACCGGTGAGGATTTATCGTGGTCCAAATGCCGCCGACAAATTTATTGAATACTTACTTGAAGAACAGTGGGAAATAAAAGAGATTATGAAGAAAAATGAACCAATGATTATGTCAGCTGAGGACGAAAAGCAATTTTCTGAAGCGAGTCATTATTTCTTATGCGGAGAACCATTCACCGCAAAACAAGATAAATGTCGAGACCATTGTCATATAATTGGGAAATACCGACACGCTAAGCATATGAATTGCAACTTATTATTCAAGCCACCTGCTATGATTCCAGTCATTCTACATGGTCTCCGTAGCTTTGATTCGCATATAATCTGTCAAAGTTTGGGAAAATATACGGGGAACATTAAGTGTATACCTCAAAATTTAGAAAAATATCTAAGTTTCAGTTTTGAGAGTTTACGTTTCATTGATTCAATTCCATTTTTTGAATACTTCTCTGGACTCTCTTGTAGAAAACCTGAAATCTGATGCTGCGAACATAGAATTTAACTTCAGACATTTTTCTCAGACTTTGAGAGCAAAGACGATGCATATCTTTTACTACAAAAAATGTGTTTCCATATGATTACTTGGATAACGAAGACAGATTTCAAGAAACACAATTACCTCCCATTGAATGTTTTTATTCATCAATGAAACAAGAGGGGATAAGCCAAGAAGAGTATGAGCATGCCCAATATGTATACGAGCATTTGAAATTAGTTAATCTGGGAGAGCGGACGGATGTGTATCTAAAGACTGATGTATTATTACAATGTTCGGTCTTTGACCATTTCAGAGACGTGACTCTACGAGAGTTTCAACTGGATCCAGCTCATTTTTATAGCGCTCCAGGATTAAGCTGGTCAGCTATGCTTAAAATGACCAAAGTTGAATTACAACTTCCTACCAGCGCGGTGGAATAAGCTTCATTGCACATAGATACGCTGTAGCTAACAATCGCGTTGAAAACTATAATCCATCAGAACCCCTTTCATACATTCAACTGTTAGACGCAAACAATCTTTATGGATGGGCTATGAGTCAACCATTACCCAAATGTGGGTTTCGGTTCCAAAACGATTATGAATTGAAGACGCTTGACATTTTAAATGTGCCCGATGATAATGAGAAAGGGTATCTTCTAAGCATTGATATAATATATCCAAAATCAAAACATGACTTACACAACGATTTTCCATTGGCTCGGGAAAAAAACACATTGCGAATGAACAGTTGTCACCTTACCCGAAACAGTTATGGCTAGAAAAACATCCATCGAGATCAGGAAAGATAATTGGTCATGACAAACAAAAGAAACTAATTACTGACTTAAGTGACAAATCAAAATATGTGCTTCACTATCGAAATCTTAAATTATACGTTGCCCTTGGCATGAAAATCAAAGCTATTCACGAAGTTCTAGAATTCAATCAAGACACGTGGCTCAAAACTTATATAGATTTTAACACGAAAAAAAGACAAGATGCGAAATCGCAATTCGAGAAAAATTTCTACAAAATCTTAAACGTTAGCGTATTTGGAAAAATGATGGAAAATCAACGCAAATATAAAGTAGTTCACCTCGTAAACAATGAAAAGAAACTGAAGAAAATAGTATCAAAACCAACATTTGAAACCTGCAAAATTTTTGACAACAATCTTGTCGCTGCGCATTGTAAAAATGCAAAAGTGAAAATTACTAAACCTGTGTATGTAGGACAGGCGATTCTAGATTTAAACAAGATATTGATGTATGACTTTTACTACAATTATCTCAAAAAAAGATATGGAGCAAACTGTAGGCTTCTGATGAGTGACACAGATTCGTTCTTGTATCAGGTCGTAACAAAATTCGATTTATATCTGGAAATGATGGATTATATGCATCTATGGGATACATCAGATTATCCAACAGAGCATTTTCTTCACTCTGATGTTAACAAGAAACTACTAGGGAAATTCAAAGATGAAACAAATGGTAAACCCATAAAAAAAGTTCTGTGGGCTACGATCAAAGCTATACGTGTATCAGACTGAGAATGGACAGGACATCAAAAGAGCAAAAGGAGTAGCTAAGGCTACGATCAATAAAAAGTTATACTTTAAATTGTATGAAAATGCATTGTTCAAAAATGCTGAGCATATTGCTTCTATGGATTTAATTCGAAGCCATTCACATCAGCTGTATATAGAAAAGGTGTATAAAAAAATGCTTGACTGGGTTCGACGACAAACGATACATACTTGAAGACGCTTCTAGTTTGGCTTTTAATCATTATAAAATAAATGAATAAACATGTGAATCTTTAAATGTTTTATGAAGAGGTAATAAAAGTATGTACGTTAATAAATTTATTATTATTTTACATTTCGTCACATCAGAGGGTGTAACATTAATGCCGTGACATCAAAAGGTGTGAGGTTGATGTGTCGTAGCATATTCATGTAATGGCATCATGTCGTGATGTTATGCCATCAGGGCATCATGTCATCAAGTATTCATGCCATGATGTTATGTCATCAGGGCATCATGTCATCAGGGGCATCAACCCTGATTTACAACTACTATTGTAACCTTTATTGCCAAAAAAATAGAACACTTAAAGACGAAAAATTGTTATATATTTGTTTATTTCTGCTCAAAATATAGATTGTGGGTACTCGTTAGAACCGCCTCATCGAGGCGGTTCTAACCAGTAACCTCAATCTATATTTTAGAGCAAAATCAAAATAAGAAAAATAAGGTTTACCACTGTAAACCCTAGTTTTATTATATAAAAAGAGGTCAAAATCATATAGACGTGACTTCGTGATGGCTGATTTTAATCGTTGTCCACATTAATGAGCTAGTAGACCTCCATGCGATCCGAACAGTCAACTGAATTGTTTTTGTTTGTTTGTTTGATTTGAGGTTTAACGTCCCTGTCAACACTGTATAGGCCGTTTTGGAGACGTTGCTCCCAATTTTGTGGGACTTCTACCCGACACTGAGATGAAATGACTTCTCAAGTCCTGTCGCCCATTGAAACCAATAGGGTTTATATGCATGGACGGTACAACTCATACCGCTTTGCCTGGGCAGGCTTAGATCCCCTAAGATGTTTACCAGTACGCGTGTGCGGATCGGTTTCAGCTCTGCGTTGAAGCATCATGCAGCCCATCTATTTCTTAAAGTCCCGATGTGCGGGGGCCGACCAACTAAATTGTGAGACCGCGGCCGGAGCTGATGGTGAATGTTGGGGCCGCCTTAAACCGGGTTATACCCCACGCCCCCTCGTTCATCTATACTGGCCGTCCCAAGGCGGTACTTTTGCTGCGATTCCATATGTTTTGTGTTCGGGAACAATTCTTAAATGTTTTTATGCAGAAATACAGAACAGAAGTGAAGTCAATCATCAGGAATCGATACACAATTAACCGAAACCTCCCCAGAGACACCAAAGTGAAAGCAACACAAACTAGACCCTAATGGAAACATCAATAGTGGGAAGCAAACAAACAAAAAGACCGTTTTCCACAAAATGACCAATTGGCTCTACAAAACAAAAAGATATAAACGATACATACACTCAAAGACAAACCATAACAAAAATAAATCGCGACAGAAGAACGACTTGGAACGGCCAGTGAAACGAATTCCACTGAGGTAACTTAACTCGTGATGGAAACATTACTAGCGGAAAGCCGAAGGGACAGTTACTTTCCCACAAAATAGCCAAATGACTATTCAAAATGAAAAGATATAAGTGATACACACATTCCGAAACGAACAATAGCAAAAATAATCCGCGACAGAACAACCGCCCTGGAACGGTCAGTAATACATGTATGTATTTTTAATGCAGGGCTGAAATCGATTTAACTTGGTCACAATCCTTACTTGGTCCCTTACTTCTGTCGTGGTTTAGACAATTAATTTGTTCAGTCTGCATGAAGGCTTCTTAACTCATCTGTCCTACATGTCCGAGAACATAAAAATCTAACAATTACAGAGATGAAGCTGGAGCGAAAGAAAACAAACAGGCGACTTTGGGCCCGACCAGAGACAGAGCATCAGGTACCAAACAACCTTACCTAATATTAAGTTCTAAGTACCCCCAAGTATTAGAGGGGTATCCACTACACGCACTTGTTATCGCGATGGACGGTTGCAACACGAGCGAGTGGTTTTCAAGTCATTGGAATTACCTATGCATTACGAAAACAATCATTTTGAACCCCTTGAACCCCACTTTCATATAGTAAAACTGGGGTTTACCGAGGTTAACCTTATTTTTCTATATAGATTGCGGGTACTCGCTAGAACCGCCTCAATGAGGCGGTTCTAGCGAGCACCATCAGTCTAAATTATGAGCAGAAATAAGAAAAATATCAATTGAGGCGGTTCTAACGAGTACCCACAATCTATATTTTAGAGCGGAAATAAGAAAAATATCACAATTTTTCATCTTAAAATTTTCATTTTTTCGGCGATTAATGAAACAATGTATTTGAAAAGACGTGTTTTCGTAATGAAAATGGAGTCACAAGGTCTTACTGGTCTCTGCACTGGTTTATAAGGAAATGAGTTCGGTAAGTTTAAGCTAAACGCCTAGTATTATGGTTAATACGCCAATCACAAGAATTGTCGTCTGCTTTACTGTCTGCTGGACTTTAAAAGTCATTGTTGCAAACAATGTGGACCCAGATCAGACAGCTCCCCTGAGCTTTGTTTGATTTGAGGTTTAACGTCCCCGTCAGCACTATATAGGTCACTTTGGAGACGTTGCTTACAATTTTGTGGGACTTTCACAAAACCGCTTAATTGATCTGAGCCTGCCCAGGCAATGCGATGCAAGTCGGACCATCCATGCTTATAAATCCTATTGGTTTCATTGGGCGGCAGGGCTTGAGATGTCATTTCATCTCAATATCGGGTAAAAGTCCCACAAAATTGGAAGCAACGTCTCCAAAATGACATTTACAGTGTTGATGGGGACATTAAACTTTAAATCAAACAAGGGACCTTTACCCAACATTGAGATTAAATGACATCTCAAGCCCTGTTGTCGAATGAAACCAATAGGGTTTATAAGAAGTCCGACTTGCCCCGCTTTGACTGGACAGGCTTAGATCCTCTAAGCGAGTTACCAGTACTCGTGTGCCGTCGGTTTTTAGATCTGCGTGGAAGCACCATGCAGCCAATCCAATTCTTCAAGCCTCGATGTTGGGGGTCACCCCTGAGCCTTGTTGATCGCAAATGTGATAAGCACCCTTTTTTCCCCATTAGCTGGCCCAAGTTAGCTTTTCGATGTACAGGCAACATGGGTGTCCATGGTCGAACATTGTTACTTCCGTTTTCTCCAATAAATGAATTAACCCATTTATCCCGAGTTATAAAGTGGACTCTTCTGTGTTTGAAGTTAGACACGCCCATTGTTGAATCAATTATTCAAGGGTGAAAATCAGGGTAACTACCTCGAAATTGCGTTAACGCGAACTTGTTCCCACGCCACATCCGGGTCCTCTCGAGGTAGTGAACACGTCAAGTTTATGGTATACAACGGTAGGTACTTCGTTGTGTTTAGTATGTCTTAAAAAGAATGAGCTAATGATTAAGAATTCCGGCAATGCTATTCCCTGTAAATATGATTTACTTACACATACAGGACGAACAAACCATTCAATAGTGTATAATTTGACAGGGCGACCCGCACAAAGTTGACCGTGATTCTGCATTGTCTCAGTTAGTTGACAGCTCACACAGATTTTGTAGCATAGTTTCAATGTTCGAAGGGTATTGAAGGTTTCGACGCTAAGCCCGATAAAATTGGCTACAATATATCATTGTGACGTAAAAATGACATTAGCCCGGTTCATTGTAAAGACTTATTCTTGAAAAATTAAGTCGCGTTGCCCACAGACTATCAGGGTAGCTGTAACACCATCGGTATAGTTCCCACGAGCTCATTTTTGGTTTTGGTTTTTCGTCTTTTTCAAGATTATTTCACTTATTTCGAGCCGATCGTTAATCAGAGGTTTCCACGAACAAGCACCTGAACTTCCGTTGCAGAACTTGCTGTGTCACGTGTAACCCGTTTTTCCATTTGCAAGCGAGGCTCGAACCACAGCTGTGAAGATAAGTATGCTTTCATAAATGGCCAAAGTAATGAATCACTTCTTTATGTGGGTCACAATGCACGATATAATATCTTAGTTTGTACTCGTTTTTAAAACTAGTACTTGCTTTATAATATTAGTTAGCCTGGGCGGATTAAGTTCTTGCTTTCTTAACCATTGGGGATATGAAGGGAGACTTGGATTTTATTACACTGTAAACTCTTCTCTTGAACTTTTGAAGAATGGGTGTACTTTTCTTGAGTGGTTTGAAAAGTCCTGGTGAAGACCAGTGTAGATGAATGTTGGAAGACATATAATGACCATTGCTGAAAGATGTGTGAAGATGACTGACGGATGGCATGTGGGAGGAGTGGCATTTCCTTGCAGCAGAGTACAATTTTGTGTGATCATAAGCATGATGAAAGCGTTTTTTAAATGTCAACGACAATCCTTATTTCAAACTCCATTAAAGCGCCCCGTCTGAAAAGGAATGCATTGATATACATTAAAACTCCGCAATGAAGACCACCTAAAATCGAGACTTAATCTGTTTTTAAAAGCTTAATGAGGAGATTTCAGATATTCTTTCTTTGCGTGTGCTACAACCAGTGTCTCCTGATAATAGACTACCTTTGCAACAGATCAATACTGGTCTTAAAGACCACTTTTGAACCGAAAGGTGGTCTTACTATAGGGATTTTACTGTATATAAGATTACGTATTAATCTTTTTATACATATGATGTCCAAGGGTCATCTTTGTTTTGTTTTAAATGGGGTTTACGTCCCCGTTTACACTATTTAGGTCATTTTGGAGACGTTGCTTCCAATTTTGTGGGACTTTTACCCGGAAGGATGCGGATAAGCCTTGTGTACAATAAGTCAAACCATTTAAATAGATCATTATTTTGACTCACATAAAGAAGTAATTCATTATTTTTGCCATTTATGAAAGCATACTTATCTTCACAGCTGTTGTCCGAGCCTCGCTTGGGTCACATGTGACACATCACGTTATGCAACGGAAGGTCAGGTGTTTGTTTCTCCGTGGAAACCTCTAATTAACGATCGACTCGAATAAGTGAAATAATCCTAAAAAGGCCTTGAAACCAAAACCAAATATAGGCTCGTGGGAACTACGTCGATGGAGTTACAGCTACCCCGATAGTCTGTGAGCAATGCAACTTAATTTTCTAAAAATAATTCTTTACCATGAACAGGGCTAATGTCATTTGACGCCACAATGATATAGTGCAGGCTTAGCGTCGAAACCTTTAATGCCCTTCGAAAATCGAAAAATTGCTTCAAAATCTGTGTTGGCTGTGAACAAATTTAGACAAGGCAGAATCACAATCGACTTTATGCGGGTCGCCCTGTGAAAATTATACACTATTTAATGGTTTGTTCGGCCTGTATGTGTAACTAAATCATATTTACACGGAATAGTTTTGTCGGAATTCAGTGTGTGTGTGTGTGTGTGTGTGTGTGTGTGTGTGTGTGTGTGTGTGTGTGTGTGTGTGTGTGTGTGTGTGTGTGTGTGTGTGTGTGTGTGTGTGTGAATTCGGGTTTAACGTCGCTTTCAACAATTTTTCAATCATATCACGACGGTGTCTGGTTGCGACAGGGAGCTCAATGCTCACTTTTTTAGTGCTGCCTCACTGAAGTATCATGTCCCAGACACATTACATGATACCACACCCAGTCACATTATCCTGACACTGGGTCGACCAGTCCTAGCTCTACCCCGTAAATCGGAGTGCCAAGCGAGGAGCAGCTAGTACCATTTTCAACGACTTTGGTATGTCGCGGCCCGGGATCGAACCCGTGATCTCCCGTTCCCCGGAGCGGACACTCGGCCAACTGAGCTATCGGGGTCGGTTTGCCGGAATTCAGATTCATTAGCTTTTTCTTTTATAAAACTTACTAAAAACGGCGAAGTACCTACCTTTGGATATCAAAAACTGACTGGTTCACTACCTCGAGAGGACCCGGGTGTGGCGTGGTAACAAATTCGCGTTAACGCAGTTTCGAGGTAGTTCCCCTGATTTCCACCCGTGTTACTACCAGGATAGCAAACTGTGTAGATCCTGACGAGAGGCATTGTTTGAATAGGTATTTGTGTAAGGATTAAGTGAGCACCGTATTTATCGTATGAATTCTGACTGCCCCTGCGGACGTCTTCACGAGAACACGTCTACTCGAACACCACTTTTATATAAACTGTGGTTAACAGGGGTGTACTCGTACATCAGTTTTCTTGTTTCTGCTCAAAATCATCGATTGTGGTTACTCGTTAGAGGCGGTTGGAGTTTACAGGGATGTACATCATTTTTTCTTATTTCTGCTCAAAAACATCGATTGTGGGTACTCGTTAGAAGCGGTTGGAGTTTACAGGGATGTACATCATTTTTTCTTATTTCTGCTCAAAAACATCGATTGTAGTTACTCGTTAGAAACGATTGGAGTTTACAGGGATGTACTTTTTTTTCTTATTTCTGCTCAAAAACATCGATTGGGGGTACTCGTTAGAGGCGGTTGGAGTTTACAGGGATGTACATCAGTTTTTTCTTATTTCTGCTCAAAAATATCAATTGTGGGTACTCGTTAACGAGTACACACAATCTATGTTTCGAGCAGAAATATGCAAAAAATATTATATTTTTTTCCCCAGAAAATATTCATTTTTGATGGTAAAACTTTCCAATATCTTTGAATAGGCGTCTTTTCGTGATGTAGACGCCTTGAAACACACGTTTACATAGTAAAACCGGGGTTTACAGGGATAAACCTTATTTTTCTTATTTCTGCTCTAAAATATAGATTGTGGGTACTAGTTAGAACTGCATCGACAAGGCGGGTCTAACAAGTACCCACAATCTATTTTTTTATCAGAAATAAGAAAAGAAAATCACATTTTCACCGTAAAATTTTCTTCTTTTCGGCAGTAAAGTTTACAATGCATTTGTATAGGCATGTTACAACCGCATCGATAAGGCGGTTCTAACGAGTAACCACAATCTATATTTTGATCAGAAATAAGAAAAAAAAAACTTTTTTCACCGTAAATTTTCTTATTTTCGGCGGTAAAGTTTACAATGCATTTGTATAGGCGTGTTTTCATAATGAATGGCCCTATCAATACTGTTAAGGTCATGTTGAGTCGGTCAGTTAACGTATTCTGAGCAGGAGTATACATACACAGTTATGCAGTAAATTACAAATGATTTCGCTAGAAACAGAAATTTGCCATTGGGATAACACATACGCGTGGCATTGAGTATTTTTTCATATCTATAAACATTGGTTTCATTGGGCGACAGGGCTTGAGATGTCCATTCATCTTAATGTCGGGTAAAAGTTCCACAAAATTTTAAGCAACGTCCCCAAAATGGCCCATGCAGTGTTGACAGACGTTAAACCTTAAATCAACAAAACAAAATTTATCGTATGAATTTGGACCTCATCGCGAGAACACGCCTATTTAATTCTGACCCCTCGAACCCCACTTTAATATAGTTAACCTGGGGTTTACAGGGTGTTCATTATTTTCCTTATTTCTGCTCAAAACATCGATTGTGGGTATTCGTTGGAACCGCCGGTTCTAACTAGTGCCCGCAATTTATGTTTCGGGCAAAAATTTAAGCAGAAAATTTTCATTTTTGGTGGTAAAACTTCCCAATATATTTGAATAGGCGTGTTTTTGTGATGTAGACGAGACGGCGCATTGTGTGGCGTATAATCAGGGTTTACACTGTTACTCTTCCAACTATTTTAAGAAACAAGATCGGTTAGTATCAGTGTACTTTTTCAATTTTTGGGTCGATCGGTTTACGATCGACCATAATTTACTAAATGACCAAACGGAATTCATGCAGTTGCCAACGTGGCCATCACTGATTTGGGAAAAACCAATATTATGTTTTATCATATGACGTCGTTGATAAGCAGTGGATAACGTCGTGTAATAAAAATCGTATGACCACACGTGTAATAACACTTTGGCGGGATTAAGTAACGTCATGACGACGTCCATGTCAACAATGCATTTTTCGTAGAAAAAACTGTCAAATTAAAAGGCGATAAAATCCAATTTAAAGTAGTCATATGATAAAGAGAATCTTACACTCGTGGTCATTTCATATGATATTTATGAAACTCGCCGAAGGCTCGTTTCATAAATATCATATGAAATGACCACTCGTGTAAGATCCTCTATTTATTAATAGAACTTGAAATGTTGAGCTTTTTTATCAATGCAACAAGAGCTATCTATAGAGTTTTGACAGGAATCGTGTGCTAGATAATACCCAGATCAGACGCCGCGGAATGGGGCGTCTGATCAGCAGGTTGCACAGGAACTTCACTGTTTGCTTAAATAGTGGCATTTGGGGGTTAAACGAAATAGTATAAGAATGCCAGGTTGCTCACAAAGAAAAACAATATCTTAATCCAGGCTACGATGTCACGTGACGTCCTTTTCGGAACATTCTATCACAAATGTATGCCAAGTCGTGTAAAAATAATAGATTTTTCGCACTCCTGCTAAGAACTTAATTTTAGAACCCTGAAATGTTTAAGTGCAAAACTGAGTAGCCCAGACTTTGTAGGTGGTACCGTTATTAGACATACAGCGTAGGCCAAGATCGGATATAGAGTACACTTGCTTCTGATCTGGTCGGCACTGCTCGCCATATGTATTCAACAACAGTATTGAACATGATTCAGGGCCGTGCGCAGACTCTGAAAAGGGGCGGGATGAGGATGCGAATTTCAGGTATTTTGCAGAGGGTGAAAAACTGTATGAATCTGAAATAATTTCCAAAAGATTGGAGGGGGCTGCGTTTGCACCCTCCCCACTCTGTTAAACAAAATCCAAGTACTACCCTAAGACGTCAGACCGCAGCATAAGAAGAAAATTCTGGACTGTGCTCGTTTGTTTGATTTAAGGTTTAACGTCCCCGTCAACACTGTATAGGTCATTTGGAGACGTTACTTCCAATATTACGGGATTTTCAGCTCTGCGTGAAAGCATCATGCAGCACATTTATTTATTCAAGCCCCGATGGGCGGGGCGGGTGGACTGTGCTCGTACACTTGGGCATTGGCAAACAGAATCTACATAATCAGACGCCACATAACGCGATGTCTGATCAGCTCTACTGTGCTTGCTTAAGTTAAACGAACAGTTTGATTTTCAGCTCAGGACTATTTTCCCAACCTACTCTCAGAGACCATCGACCCACCAGTACTCTCAGTGCTTTGATTAGAACCAGTATTGATTGATTGACTGTTTTGAGTTTAACGACAGTCTCCCAGAGAAAGGGAGAAAAAGAGAAAGAAGAAATAGTAGATAAGATGAAAGTGAGGGACAGAGGAGAAAAAGGAAAATTAATGGAAGTGTAGAAACAGAAGAAATAACATTCCACCCTGAACCCTTACCTGCTGCAAGGACAGCAGGTCTTTTCCGACTGTAAGCCAATATCAGTTGGCCGCCCCAGTGATGCAAGATACACATCACATTTGCCTCACCGAACCACCCCCTTGACATCATGAGAACACGCCTATATACTTGTGACCCCCTTGAACCCCACCTTTTTATTGTAAAACTGGGATTTACAGGGGTAAACTTTATTTTTCTTAATTCTGCTCTCAAATAAAGATTATGGGTGGTCGTCAGAACCGCCTCGATGAGGCGGTTCTAACGAGTACCGACACTCTATTTAAAAAAAAAAATATCACAATGTTTCATCTTAAAATTTTCATTTTTTCAGCGATAAAGGTTACAATGTATTTGTATAGGCGTGTTTTCGAAATGGAACTCAAGTAGGAACAGGAGTTGAGGTGTCCACAGAACTGATTGTTTTTTAGTTTTTTACGTCTCAACAACAGCTAAGGTCATACGGAGACGGGATCTCGGGTTAAAGACACGCCGGAAAGTCTGGAGAAGCCTGGGATTGATTACACGACCCCTCGTTTATGAGACGTGTTGCATAACCACTTCACAACGGAGACTTCTATCCGAATACTGAGGAAAATACGGAACTCACGTTGAACACTGAACCTACGTAGAAGTGATGCAAGAAGTGTTTTGATCTATGGTGCCAAATTGGAATTGGATGCGGTGGTTGAAGTTTATTTTGGCGTATTTTCGTTTTGTATTTCATTACGAAAACACAACTTTATAATTCTAACCCCCTTGAAACCTTATTTTTCGGCGCCTATGTTTCTTATTTCTGCCCTTAAATATAGATTGTGGGTACTCGTTAGAACCGCCTCGATGAGGCGGTTCTAACAAGTACCCACATCTATATTTTGAGCAGAAGAAGAAAGAAATCACAATTTTTCACCGTAAATTTTCTGTTTTATTTTCGGAGGTAAAGTCTACAGTGCATTTGTATAGGCGTGGTTTCGTATTGAATGGCCCAGTCAATACTGTTAAGGTCATATTGAGCCGGTCAGTTTAAGTATTCTGAGCAGGAGTATACATACACGGTTATCCAGTACATTGCAAATGATTTCGCTAGAAACTGCAATTTGTCATTTCGGTAACACATCCGCGTGGCATTGAATATTTTTTCATATCTATAAACATGACGTTTTTCTGATGAAAATTTGTGATAATTTTCTTACTTTTTACTCCAAATATAGGTTAAGGGTGCTCGTTAAAACCGCCCCATTGATGCGGTTCTAACGAGTACCCAAAACCTATATCTTGGAGCAGAAATAAAGAAAGTAATGTTTTCCACCGTAAAATAGAAGTGCAGGCAATGATCAGAAGTCGATACAATTAACACCCAGCTCCCGGCAGTGACACCAGTAAACCTCACTTTTTTCTATATAAAATGGGATTTTCGGGGGGTCTTCATTTCACGGACAGTTAACCTAATGGCCCTGCCTTGACTCATTACGATAACTCGCCCGTACGACATAGTGCATTTTACACATCTCCAAAATGGCTACTTTTCTAATGAAAATCCATCATATTTTTCTTATAAATGTTCAAAACATAGGATGTTGGTGCTCGTTAGAACCGCCTCATTAAGGCGGTTCTAACGAGTACCAACAACCTATGTCTTGGAGCAGAAATAAGAAAAATAATGAATACCCCCGTAAACCCCAGTTTTCTCTATATAAAGTGGGGTTTAGGGGGTCTTCATATCACGGACTTGTTCACGTGATGTCAGGGGAAGGAAGAGAAGGGCCGCAGATAACATTGCATGATCCATGTCCACGAAGAAATGACCGGATTCGGCGGGGATTATGATTACGAGTCAGCCACTCGTCCGACTGAGCCACTTACCCAGCTTTACTATTATGATAACACACCCGTGTGAAATAGTGCATTCTATCATATCCCAAAAATGGCTACTTTTCTGATGAAAACTGTTGATATCTTTCTTGTTCAAACTCATAACATAGGTTGTGTGTGCTCGTTAGAACCGCCTCAGAAAGGCGGTTCTAACGAGTACCCACAACCTATGTCTTGGGGCAGTAATAATTAAAATAATGTATACCCCTGTAAACCCCAGTTTCTCTATATAACGTGGGGTGTAGAAGGGTGTTCATTTCAAGGACTTGTTAAGGGATGCGACTGATATCCCAAAGTTTAACCCGTAAATGTCAAGGATCCAAATTTGTGGGACATTGTAAAGCAATGTAGATTCAGATAAGACTACACATAGATCGGCGTCTGATCTTGGTCCACATGTCTTGCTAAATGCATATACATGTACATGTTTGTAAAACTAACCACAAAGCAAACCTGACACCCCTTTAGTTGGAAATGAACCACTCCAAACTCCTTCGCTAGAAGGTTCCCTTGTCGTATATGCAAATTCATTGCAGGTGTCAGCCTATCAGCAAACGTCTTATCTATAACAAAGCTTTGCTTACGTACAAATCTCTAGATGACCTAACACCTGATTATTGATTAATACGAGGACTGTTCAAATATGAATGCAACTAAGCACATAAAAAATGATTCCGTGATAGATTTTGATGAAAAATTTATTTTGTCCCCTCAAAGTATTCCCCTTTAACAGATATACAAACTTTCAGTCTTCTGATCAAATCATTGAATGCATTTTGGTAGTCTTTTAGAGGTATACTATGAAGGCACTGGAATATTGCAGAACCGAGGTGTTTGCGCTGTACAAATTTTCGACCAGAACGGTATTTTTTCAGCCGCGGGAACAAAAAAAAAAAGTCACACGGGGCAAGGTCAGGGGAATACGAGGGGTGAGCGAGTTCAACAACCTTTTCCTGCTTCAGACAGTCTTGCACAATGAACGCCTTGTGCGATGACGCATTGTCATGTAGCAATCTGACATTGGCCAAACCAGTTGCGGGTCTTCGTTCTTTGAAATATTTCTTCAATTTTCGAAGAACTTTATTCTTGTAAAACTTCGCATTTACATATTTGCCTTTAGGCACAGCAACCTGAATAGCAGGGCCCTGATTTGAAAAGAATATGGCATACATTGCCTTCTTGACGCTGATGGTCCGCTTTGCAATGCATGGTCTTTTGCAACACTTTGTTGCCCATATTTTGTTCTGAATCTTTCGTTTTGGCTAAAAAAAGTGAACCCATGTCTCGTCAACTGTGACGACATTAGCGAAAGACCGTGTATTGTAATTTGGAAACCTATTAAGCAACTTCTTGGCGCAATGAACCCGTGTTTTTTTCTGCTCATCTGTCAACAGATGGGGAATCCATCTAGCACAGATCTTTCTCATTTTCTAATCCCGTTTCAGAATTATATGAGCTGCTCCTAATGAGATGCCAACCATACTAGCTATTTGCCTAGTGGTGTATCGTGCATCGGTAGCAACTATTTCTTTCACTCTAGCAACCATCTTGGCAGATGTTGCTCTTTTCGGCCGACGATCATGTGGTGCATCTTCTGTTGAGCCTAGACCACAGCTGAACTTCTTACACCAACGGAAAACTGTCGGAAAAGACAGTTCATTATGCCCATAGACCGAACATATTTGATCAAAAATGTCTTTGCAACGTATACCAAGAATAGAACGATTATTAATATAGGACCGTATTTCAACGGCGTACTCTGACCTTCTTCCAACCATGTTTTGCATTAGTATACATGAGTAGACAGTGTTTATCGAACGATATACATGGCTAAAGTGGACGGATTTTAACAGGTTTGGTATCAATGTATAGGTAAAATGTTTTTCTACGCTGTGATATTTATTTCCAGGTGATTTTCGCATTAGTGCACGAGAAAACGTTCTACTTGCATTCATATTTGAACAGTCCTCGTACCGCAATCGGCCATTATAGATTGTATACTGGTGGGCTCTTCTATTGCTATATGTTGGACAAGTCCATTGCGTCTAAGGGTTGTCAGGGCAATTTCTTCATTTTTATTCTATTTTTGAAGAAAAATATTGTTAGCAAATAGTGTAGGCCCTGATCTGATCTGGGCCTGCACTGTTTGCCCAAGGACCCCTTTAGGGGTTTTCCGCATGCAATTGGTTAAAGAGGGTCGAATAACTGCATGCTATAATCGGTGGTGACCTACAATACTATCTATAGTTTTTGGTCCGTCTGTCCGTCTGTCCGTCTGTTTGTTTGTCTGTCCGCAAAAAAAAACCGTAACATTGGGCATAACTTTTGAATGGTAAGTGATAGTGCTTTCATATTCCACATGTTCATTCCTTGTCACAAGACCTTTCGAGTGATACCATATTTTTTATCTCCAGACCTTGACTTTGGTTAGTGACAGGGTTTAATATTTCACATGCGCTCTCCGGGGGCATCAGTGTTTCACAAACACATCTTGGTCATCTTTGAAAAGGCACTTGTGCAATTTCAATATGTTTGTAACATCTTATCAAATGGAATGCTTGAAAACTGTTGGAGAAGTTAAGTAGACACTTTTTCTATACTTTATAGAAGACTAATTGAGGATTAACCCAAAATTTTTGCCATCGGCGCGGCATCACGTGAACAAGTCCATGAAATAAAGACCCCCTAAACCCTACTTTATATAGAGAAAACTTGGGTTTAGGGGGGTAAACATTATTTTCCTTATTTCTGCTCCAAGACATAGGTTGTGGGTACTCGTTAGAACCGCCATAATGAGGCGGTTCTAACGAGTACCCAAAACCTATGTTTGGAGTGTAAATAAGAAAAATATTACAAATTTTCATCAGAAAAAATACCTTTTTTGAGGTTTGAAAAATGCGCTTTATCTCACGGATGTGTTATCGTAATGGCAAGATTTTCAGCTCACCAGAACCGAAGGCTCCTGGGGAGCTTATAGGATAGGCAGTGGTCCGTCGTAGTTGACAGTTTGAAGTTGTATATTTTGTATTAGCGTGTACAAATAGGACAGCAAATATGGGCTTGTACAAATATGATAGCAGTTCTGTGCCAGAGGCCTGCCCGTGGGCCTCTTTTTGTGAAGCTTATACTTATTACGAGCCGCTTTAATCTTCTTGCGAAAGCTTTTACTTGTTGCCGCATATTACAAGATACAAGATACAAGAATCTTTATTTTGAGTCGGTTTTAACATAACGAGAGAACATTAGCTAGGAGCTATTTACCGACTAGGTTAACAAACAACGTAACTATTTAACACAACTTCCTGTAAGAGAAACACATGATTAAAATAATGTTATGTATATAATTATGACAGCTAAACCTTGTTAAACTATAAGATAATCTATATAGGGGGAGTTCTAAAATAAGCACATTAAATGGATAGGCACAGTTAATGATTTATAAGCATAAAGAAATGATAATCAAAATAAAATATAGGGCTGCAAAGTAATAAAATAATGGTAATAATAAGAATAAAACTAACAAGCACAGCAAGCAAACTGGGATAAATGACATAAAATACTGAAATAGGGGCTGCAGTGGGGCCTGTCTGCCGTCCCACCCCCCTTAATAAAAGGATTAGAAATTTGAGAATGTGATTGCTAATAGAATCACATGAATTGTCAGATTGGGCAATATATAGGATTTGACACAGGACCTACAGCATCCCCACACAGTAATTGAACTGGCATGCAATTTAGAACAGCACAAATGAAAAACATGTAATACAAACATAAAGGAAGCTTGGCATGCACATAGAGAACAAAATACACATGCCATCCTGAAATCACGCCTACTGGGATTTTAAAACAAATTTGACATTAGATATATGCAGTTAAAAAAAAAAACTGGTGATACTCAGTAGAACCGCCTCCTATGAGCATCCACAGTTATGCCAAAAAAAAAAAGAAAAAAAATATATATATATATATATATATATATATATATATATATATATATATATATATATATATATATATATATATATATATATATATATATATATATTGTTGATACTCAATAGAACCGCCTCATTGAGGCGGCTCCAATGAGCACCCACAGATTATGCCAACCAGTGATAAGGGCAACAGATAGCATGTAACACCCCAGCCCCGCGTTCAGAGGCGGGGCTCTGGGGGTTAAAAAAAAAAAAAAAAAAAAAAAAAAAAAAAACAGGCGTGCTTTCGCGATGACAACTTAGGACGAGCACTACAAAACACAACTAGCACATTGTTATAACATACAAGAAGCAGGTTTACAAACACATTGCACATTTACAGCCTTGAGCCGGTCCAGGTACGAAGCAACCTACAGAAATCCTTGTAGTTTTCTACAATCCTCAAGTCATTCGGCAGGCTGTTCCATACCTGTGCTGCCTCAAACCTGAAGGAACGCTTACCATAAGCCACTGTACGAACCCTTGGAACTTCTGCTGTATTCTGGTATCTAAAAGAATAATTGGAATTTTTAAAATTAACTAGGTCAGTGATACAAACAGGTGATAAACTATGTAAACATTTAAAAGATTCTCTAGCTATAATTTTGATTCTTGAAAGATGAAGAGTTGTCATATTGGCTTGCTCTAGTAAAGTTTCATAACTGGCATTAAAATCATTAAAAACAATCCTAAGACCACTGTGTTGGAGTTTTTCTAATCTTTCAGTATCAGTTTTTGAGCAGAAGTGCCATACAAGTGGACAATAATTGAAATTAGATCTAACAAATGATTTAAAAATTAAGAGCATACTGTCAGCATTAAGAAATTTTCTAAGCCTTAAAAGTACATTTAACTGGTTAGCGGCTTTCTTGCATACGCGTGTAACCTGCTGATCAAAATTTAGCATAAAATCTACATCCACCCCCAGTAATTTTACACTGTTCTCACAAGATATATTTACATTGTCTAAGTTGAATTGTGTTAATTGTTCATGAGTGCTTTTTCCCACAGCAATTGCTTGAAACTTATCAGGATTAGCTTGCATCTGGTTTATACTGAACCAATTTATTAAAATTTTGCTCTCATTTTCTAAAGTACTTTTTAAAACATCCAAATCTGTGTGATTAAAAGAAAGAGTGTTATCATCTGCATAATTATAAAGTTTAGATTCTTTGATGAAGTAAAAAATGTCGTTCATAAAAATGTTGAATACTATAGGGCCTAGAATGGAACCCTGTGGGACTCCTTTCAAAGTTTCAAGCAAATCGCTGTGGTACTGCCCTATCTTAACCATTTGTTTTCTGTTTGAGAGATAGTTCTTGATGAGGGAACATGCATCGCCAGACAGCCCATATGCACCCAGCTTGAGGATAATTAGATCATGAGGCAGGCAGTCAAATGCCTTGGACAGGTCCATTAGTATGGCAGTAACATGTTCGTTCTTGTCCAGAGCTATCTTCCAATCCTCAGCTAGGCGCAGAAGAGTCGTCTGACAACCATATCCGGCCCTAAAAGCACCTAAAAATCATCAAAAATGTTGCTGACGTAAAAGCTGAGCTGGTCGTTTAAGATTCTCTCAAAGACTTTTGACATAGTGTTTAATATACTGACAGGTCTATAATTTTTCATAGTGAAGGGATCATCTTTTTTTGTAAGTATAAAGGTCAATCTGCATTTTGGGTAACTAATTGCTGTACTTCCATGTTAAACCCAACGTTGATAATGTCTACGCCCATGGACATAGACAAATACGTCTAATGCCCGTTTATAGACAGGTATAGTCCGACAAGGAATTCCTGGCAGTTACGTCATAATTAGTTTACTCGAATATTCATATGATATGGCCTTTACTTGAAACCTAGGACTAAGATTATTTACATACCACTAAAGCTTTGTGGATTTCTTGGCCGAGAGAGTAGATGGGTTGTTCTACAGACCAAGAAGTGGCTGATTCGAAACCCACGTGTCGAATGATTTTTTTTTTTTTTGGACATCGTAATACACACACGCACACGACATGTGAAATCTGCTTTACCCGTGTACGACGTGTACAGAACATATTTCTTGTTCATTTTCAAGCACATAACACTTGACTGCATAAAACTTGTTTATGAGAAATAAAGATAAAAAAGTGAAATAGAAAACATATATATATACAAAATTTACTATAGATTTCAAACAAGTAAAATATAGAAATATGAACCAATGAACATTTAATATACTACAAAAAAGATAAAACAAATATATATAATAAAAAAACGCAATCAGTGAGATTCGAACTCGGACCGTCAGTATGACAAGCAGCGTTGAGATCCCCTGGATCGTTGTGACTGCTGTATAATCAGTGGGCATGTCCTGTTCATACGATAAACCCAAGCGCAAATTTATGCAGGAACAGCCTTCTATTTTTAGCTTTGTTGTTGACCAGGCCTAGTTTGTTTACCAGTACATAATGTGCACGTGTAAACAAAAAGATGCAACCCTTTATACCTGGTAAAATAACCAAACTGCAAGTTATTATCTTTGCTACATTTGTTTAAATAAATTTTCAGAAAATTCAGATGGATGCTTTCCTGGTTTGAATGGTCCGTTGGAAGAATTGCGCACTGCTACTGCGGTTGCGTGTAAGCCGCGAAAATGAATTTCTACAGCTAACATAAACTATTTATTTGCAGATTCAGAATGTTATGCGCCGAGAAACACTCATTCGAGCGACCATGTTGTTTTGACGTTTCTGTGGCGCGATGACGTCACATTATGCTACGTGTGCGCGCAATGGCGTTGAATGTAGCGTAACATTCCAAAACGTCTACAGTCTGTTTTAGTGAAGCTAAATTATCGCAAATACCTTTGATTGATACGGCACCCGGGAAGGGACATTCAATTTTATTTTTGATATGTTGTGCGGACAAGATTTTAAGTTGAGCGACCGGCCCCGATAGCTCAGTTGGTAGAGTGTCCGCTCCGGGGAACGGGAGGTCTCGTGTTCGATCCCGGGCCGCGACATACCAAAGTCGTTAAAAATGGTACTAGTTGCTCCTCGCTTGGCACTCAGATTTACGGGGTAGAGCTAGGACTGGTCGATCCAGTGTCACGATAATGTGACTGGGTGTGGTATCATGTAATGTGTCTGGGACATATTACTTCAGTGAGGCAGCACTATAAACATGAGCATTTCGCTCCCTGTCGCAACCAGACACCGTCGTGATATGACTGAAAAATTGTTGAAAGCGACGTTAAACCCGAATTCACACACACACACACACACACACACACACACACACACACACACACACACACACACACACATTAAGTTGAGCGAACAAGATATTATCTTGTGCGCACAAGATAATATGGTGCGCACAAGATAATATGCGAGACATGATGTTATCTTGTTCGCACAACATAGATCCTGGAAAGTTGTGCTTAAGCTCGCACCTATAAAATTGTCTGATGCTCACCGATTATATTTTATTATTAAAACTAACCATGTATTTATAATATGAGCCCCGCCAAGCGAATATGTGTCTTCGAGCATTCCGTCATGACAAATTTTAACTGCGCATGCCCAGCCATTCAGAGGGGCCAGGGATATGGCTTTCTGTCTGAGGGTTCCTCTTGATTCACTGCTTGTATGAGCGAGCAGCGAAGGTTCTGGCGAGACTGCGCGGATGCGCAGGGTCGCCTGAACCTTTGCTGCTCGCATAGGCGATAAATACCAAAATCGCTTGACGGGGCCCATATGTGTGTTTGGGTTTTACTTCCCACCAACAGCTAAGGTCAACCGGAGACGGAACCTCGGTTTAAATCTTTTACTTCCCACCAACAGCTAAGGTCATACGGAGACGGGACCTCGGTTTAAAGGCTCATCCGAAAGTCTTTTACTTCACACTAACACCTAAGGTCATACGGAGACGGGACCTCGGTTTAAAGGCTCATCCGAAAGTCTTTTAAATCCCACCAACAGTTAAGGTCATACGGAGACGGGACCTCGGTTTAAAGGCCGAAAGTCAGGAAAAGCCCGTGATCGAACCCACCACCCCTGGTTTACGAGGCGAGTAGCATAACCACTACACCACGGGGGCTGCTAAAGATTATATGTGTCATCTATTAAAATACAAAAGGTTTCTCTGAGATCATCAGTCAATGGTACCCTGGTGATTCAAGTTTTCGCCAATTCTCGTTGGTTGTTCTGGCTGGGTGCCGTCCTAAGCCGGCGTTTCTTTGCAGTTTATTATACTTAAATTGGATTACGCAAACACGCCTATACAAATACATTGCCACGTTTATCCCTGAAAAAAACGAAAATTGTATGATGAAAAATTGTGATATTTTTCTTATTTCTGCTCCAAATATAGATTGTGGGCACTTGTTAGAACCGCCTCATCGAGGCTGTTCTAACGAGTACCCACAATCTATATTTTAGAGCAGAAATAAGAAAAATAAGGTATACCCCCGGAAACCCAAGTTTTACTATATAACAATGGGGTTCAAGGGGGTCAAAATTATATAGGCGTGTTTGCGTGATGTTCGGTTTATTACGATAAGACACCGTTGCGACTTAGTCATTGTTTCACATCACCAAAATGGCTACTTTTCTGAGATTTTTCTTATTTTATACTGCAAACATAGCTAGGACTGGTCGACCCAGTGTCAGGATAATGTGACTGGGTGTGGTATCATGTATGTGTCTGGGACATGATACTTCAGTGAGGCAGCACTATTAAAGTGAGCATTGAGCTCCCTGTCGCAACCAGACACCGTCGTGATATGACTGAAAAATTGTTGAAAGCGACGTTAAACCCAAATTCACACACACACGCACGCATGCAAGCACGCACACACGCACACACACACACACACACTGCAAACATAGTGGGGGTACTCGTTAGAACCGCCTCAGTGAGTACCCACAACCTATGTCTTTGAGTAGAAAAAAGAAAAACAATGTATTCCATCCTTAAACCCAAGTGTTCTCTATAAATGGAGTTTATTTGGGGGGGGGGGGGGGAGGGGGGAGTCATTTCACGGTCTTGTTCATGATGTTGTGTTTATTGGTACCAGATAGTTACATTTCATGGTCTTGTTCACTGATGCTGTGTTTATTGGTACCAGATAGTTACATTACACGGTCTTGTTCACTGATGTTGTGTTTATTGGTACCAGAACAGTTACATTTCACGGTCTTGTTCACTGATGTTGTGTTTATTGGTACCAGATAGTTACATTTCACGGTCTTGTTCACTGATTTTGTGTTTATTGGTACAGATAGTTACATTTCACGGTCTTGTTCACTGATGTTGTGTTTATTGGTACCAGATAGTTACATTTCACGGTCATGTTCACTGATGTGTGTTTATTGGTACCAGATAGTTACATGTGTTTCCTGTGTGATACATTTGGGGTCGATTGGACCCAAAGTTATATAGCACAGTATGATTTGTTTGTTTGATTCGAGGTTTAACGTCCCCTTCAACACTGTATAGGTCATTTTGGAGACGTTGCTTGCAATTTTGTGGGACTTTTACCAGACAACGAGATGAAGTGACATCTCTAAGCCCTGCCGCCCAATGAAACAATTAGGGTTTATAAGTATGGACGGCAGACTCGCACTGCTTTGCCTGGGCAGGCTTGGATCCTCTAAGCGGTTTACAAGTACTCGTTTGCGGTCGGTTTCAGCTCTGCGTGGAAGCATCATGCAGCCCATCCATTTCTTCAAGCCCGATGGGCGAGGGCTGTAAAGCACAGTATGAAGTCCATGTGACTATCACTGACTTGTAGGGAAACAAAGTAAGGGTAATTTGTTACAAAATAGCCACGCTATTCTTATCAATGCGTAAGAGGGTTCTTGGGTGGGTAGGGCAAACAGTGAAGACTTAGATCAGACGAGACGCCGCAGAATGCGGCGTCTGATCAGGGTCTACACTGTCTGCTTAAATAATGGAACTTAAAGGTTAAAGGAAACCATTACGAGAATATGCCTTTATAATTTTGACCCCCTCATACCCCACTTTTTATATAGTAAAACTGGGGTTTCCGGGGTATACCTTATTTTTCTTATTTCTGCTCTAAAATATAGATTGTGGGCACTCGTTAGAACCGCCTCGATGAGGCGGTTCTAACGAGTGCCAACAATCTATATTTTGAGCAGAAATAAGAAAATATCACAATTTTTCATCATAAAATTTTCATTTTTTCGGCGATAAGGTGGCAAAGTATTTGTATAGGATGTTGTGGTAATGAGTTTCAGTCTCCCGTCTACGACTACTTTCCCAGCGTACACTCAAAGACAATCGGTCAACCAGTACGCTCAACGGGATCGGCAACATTCTTTCTTTGAGATTGGTCATGAAATCTTTTGAACGGCCATTCTCTCCCTTCCACTGATTCAAGAAGGTAGTTGTCAGTTTCTGGTGAAAGAATGTGCACTGTACTGGTTAACCGCCTACGTATAAGTCTGTCCAGTAAAAGTGTGGATATGTAAACTGACCGCTCAAAGTGACCTAAAATAGTGTTGACTGGCCGTTAAACTCCAATACAAACAAACAAACTATCAGTGTTTTTATTATTCTTCCGAAAGTTCTTTAAATCTGGATTTACTGACTATTTTAATGTAATATCTTTTCCATGTTTTCAAACTGCGATTTAAGAAGAAACATTCAGACTCCTGGAAGATAAAACATCTCAAACGTTATCAAGCAAAGCATCTTTCCAATTCTGATTACCGTCTTTCAAATGGGCCCCCGTCAAGCGATTTTGTACTTATCGCCTATGCGAGCAGCGAAGGTTCAGGCGAGCCTGCGCGTCCGCGCAGTCTCGCCAGAACCTTCGCTGCTCGCTCATACAAGCAGTGAATGAAGAGGAACCTTAAGACAAAAAAAACATATCCCTGGCCCCTCTAAATGGCTGGGCATGCGCAGTTAAAATTTGTCATGACGGAATGCTCGAAGACACAAATTCGCTTGGCGGGGCTCAAATATGAAGGATATGCCATTGCAGATGATGTAGTGTTTGAGGCAGAAGTAGTAACCCAAAAATGCCGAAATTTTAAAAGGAATGCCTTTGTAAAAATAGTGAGATTTTTCTTGTAAATATGCTTTTCAACGGATTAGTCATAGTTGTACTTGTTTTTTGCAGAGGAACTTTTTGCTGTATTTTGTGTACATTACGATAGCCTATCTGTGTGACGAATCCATTCTTTCATAACCTCCAAAACGTTATTTTTCTGATATTTTTCTTTTATACTCTAAACAAAGGTTGTTTTTGCCTGTTTGATTTGAGATCTAACGTCCCAGTCAACACCGTGTAGGTCATCTTGTAGACGTTGCTTCCAGTTTTGTGGGACTTTTACCCGACATTGAGACGACATGACATCTCAAGCCCTGTCGCCCAATGAAACCAATAGGGTTTATAAGCATGGACGAACCGACTCGCACGCTTTGCCTGGGCAGGCTTAGATCCTCTAAGCGGTTTACCAGTACTCGTGTGCGGATCGGTTTCAGCTCTGCGTGGAAGCAACATGCAGACCATCTATTTCGCCAAGCCCCGACGGGCGGGGCCACAAAAACAGTTGTTGTGTATGTCCGTTAGATAGGTTGTGGTGCCCGTTAGAAACCGCCTCATTCTATCGAGTAAACACAACCTAAATGAGGGCGGTTATAACGGGCACACACAACATATGTCTTGGAGCAGAAATAAGTGGGCCCCGTCAAGCGATTTTGGTACTTATCCGCGCAGTCTCGTCAGAACCTTCGCTGCTCGCTCATACAAGCAGTGAATGAAGAGGAACCTTCAGACAGAAAGCCATATCCCTGGCCCCTCTAAATGGCTGGGCATGCGCAGTTAAAATTTGTCATGACGGAATGCTCGAAGACACAAATTCGCTTGGCGGGGCTCAAATATGAAGGATATGCCATTGCAGATGATGTAGTGTTTGAGGCAGAAGAGTAACCCAAAAATGCCGAAAATTTAAAAGGAATGCCTTTGTAAAAATAGTGAGATTTTTCTTGTAAATATGCTTTTCAACGGATTAGTCATAGTTGTACTTGTTTTTTGCAGAGGAACTTTTGCTGATATTTGTGTACATTACGATAGCCTATCTGTGTGACGGAATCCATTCTTTCATAACCTCCAAACGTTATTTTCTGATATTTTTCTTATTTTTATACTTACTCTAAACAAAGGTTGTTTTGCCTGTTTTGATTATGAGATCTAACGTCCCAGTCATCACCGTGTAGGTCATCTTGTAGACGTTGCTTCCAGTATTGTGGGACTTTTACCGACATTGAGACGAATGAATCTCAAGCCCTGTCGCCAATGAAACCAATAGGGTTATAAGCATGGACGAACCGACTCGCACCGCTTTGCCTGGCAGGCTTAGATCCTCTAAGCGGTTTACCAGTACTCGTGTGCGGATCGGTTTCAGCTCTGCGTGGAAGCAACATGCAGACCCATCTATTTCGCCAAGCCCCGACGGGCGGGGGCCACAAAACAGTTGTTGTGTATGTCCGTTAGATAGGTTGTGTGTGCCCGTTAGAACCGACTCATTCTATCGAGTAACACAAACCTAAATGAGGCGGTTTAAACGGGCACACACAACATATGTCTTGGAGCAGAAATAAGTGGGCCCCGTCAAGCGATTTTGGTACTTATCCGCGCAGTCTCGTCAGAACCTTCGCTGCTCGCTCATACAAGCAGTGAATGAAGAGGAACCTTCAGACAGAAAGCCATATCCCTGGCCCTCTAAATGGCTGGGCATGCGCAGTTAAAATTTGTCATGACGGAATGCTCGAAGACACAAATTCGCTTGGCGGGGCTCAAATATGAAGGATATGCCATTGCAGATGATGTAGTGTTTAATGCAGAACAGTAACCCAAAAATGCCGAAAATTTAAAAGGAATGATTTTGTAAAAATAGTGAGAATTTTCTTATAAATATGCTTTTCAACGGATTAGTCATAGTTGTACTTGTGTTTTGCAGAGGAACTGTTTGCGTGTATTTTGTATACATTACGATAGCCTATCTGTGTGACGGAATCAATTTTTCATAACCTCCAAAACGTTTATTTTTCTGATATTTTTCTTATTTATACTCTAAACAGAGGTTGTTTTGTCTGTTTGATTTGTGATTTAACGTCCCCGTCAACACCGTATAGGTCATCTTGTAGACGTTGATTCCAGTTTTGTGGGACTTTTACCCGACATTGAGACGACATGACATCTCAAGCCCTGTCGCCCAATGAAACTAATAGGGTTTATAAGCATGGACGGACCGACTCGCACCGCTTTGCCTGGGCAGGCTTAGATCCTCTAAGCGGTTTACCAGTACTCGTGGGCCGGTCGGTTTCAGCTCTGCGTGGAAGCAACATGCAGCCCATCTATTTCGTCAAGCCCCGACGGGCGGGGGCCACAAAAACAGATGTTGTGTATGCCCGTTAGATAGGTTGTGTGTGCCCGTTAGAACCGAGGCGGTTCTAGCGATTACACACAACCTGAATGAGGCGGTTATAACGGGCACACACAGCATATGTCTTAGAGCAGAAATAAGTAAACTAATGCATACCCATGTAAAGCTCAGTTTTTTCTATATAAAGTGATGGGGTTCGCCGGGATGCTCATTACACGGACTTGTAAACGTGACGAAGGCCAAACTCGGCGATGCTCCACATGGACCTTTTTTGTTGTTAAACGGCCCTTTCAATGTTATTTCATTTATTTCGAACCGATCGTTAATCAGTGGTGGGCGAAAACCGGAGTACCCGGAGAAAAATCACCGGACCAGCCGTTGCAGAACTTGGCGTCTCACATGTATCCCGAGCGAGGCTCGAACCACAGCGGTGAGAGAAAAAACGGTTCCGAGTCAGTGCTCCGATTCACTAGGCCACGGAGGCCCGTAGTGGACCGTATTTACTTGATGGGGTGTTTTAGAGGAAGACTGGTCGTTTAGACATAGGTTGTTAGCTGCCCTTATTAACATGGTGGCCTTCGCTAAATATCTGTACAATTTAACAATTATGTTATTGCCCTTTATACATCGCTACAATTTCGTTCCTATGGTGATATTTATGGTATATAGGCATGTAAATTACTTAATAGGCTTGTTTACAAGAACTGCGAGTAACACTATAAATTGGAAACATTATTTGGATTGCTTGCAGTTGAACAGCACTTTGTATGGTAAGTCTGTGTAGCGTTAATTCATTTGCTTTCTTTCAAATATCAACGTACTCACAGCACTTGTTTGTTTAATTTGAGGTTTAACGTCCCCGTCAACACTGTAAATGTCATTTTGGAGACGTTGCTTCCAATTTTGTGGGACTTTTTTTTTACCCGAGCCCAGCCGCCCAATGAAACCAATGGGGTTTATAAGCATTGACGGGCCGACTCGCACCGCTTTGCCTGGGCAAACCTCTAAGCGAGTCGGTTTCAGCTCTGCGTGGAAGCATCATACAGCCAATCTATTTCTTCAAGCTCCGATGGGCGTGGGCAGCACTAGTGTTTTTGTTTAAATTGGGGTTTAACTTCCCCGTCAACACAATATGTCATTTTGGAGACGTTGCTTTCCAATTTGTGAGACGTTTACCCAACATTGAGATGAGATAAAATGACTTCTCAAGCCCCGCCGCCCAATGCATCGATATATATATGCATGGTCGGTTCGATTCGTACCACCTGTCCTTGGCAGGCTTAGACCTACTAAACGGTTTACCAGTACTCATGTGTGGTCGGTTTCAGCTGTGCACGGAAGCATCATGCATGCAGCCCAATCTTTTTCTCGAAGCTTCGATGGCCGGGGACCAGACAGCACTTGTGGGTCGATTGTCTCTGAGTGTAGGCGATGGGCATGAACATGAACTTAAACACCCCCAGGTATTAGACTTCCTGCCTTGCCGTGGCCCTGGGGGCTCAATTCTCACTGGGCACATTGCCGCTGTGGTCTCTGTGCCCACTGGGAAGAGCTAAAGGAAGTACCACCCGTTTGCCGTGGGTGGCGTCCTGTAAGCCGGAAGAAGGGATCCTGGAGGTTGAGGGTTACCTGAGGTGGCGGTGCTTCAGGTACCCAACACGCCTCTTTGGCCTGGCTTTTCGGTGTAGACGGGTGGCCGTGCGGTCCGGCACGGTCAATCGGCTGGTCGCGCCGAGCCCTAGAGATACCGCTTTGCTTTCTCTTCAACTCTTTTTGTATCTTTCCTGATACCAACCATGTGCCCATTTACCTTACCCTTTTCTGTCTTTTTATCTCTAGAAGGCAGTGGCTAAACGGATCAATCGTGTAGGCATTTTGTTTATACGAGTATATCTCACGTGTATCTCTAACACCTGCGAGTTGGATAACCACTCCATTATGGTGTTCCCTTGTAGGGCTCCACGGAGGGAGGAGAGCACTTGGGACGAAACTAGAATTTTTTCCTTATGCCTCATGGAAAAAACATAACCGCAACGCAGCTAAACGTAAAAAAGACGAGGATTCATCCGAAACGGATGAACCCAGTCAGCAGTCAAGTCAGCAGTCAAGACAGCAGTCAAGTCAGCAGTCAAGTCAGCAAGTTGAAACTCCAAAGCTCAACACTTTTCCACGCTTCTTGGTGATGACATCACGCGATGATACACGTACGGTGTCAGATTTATCACCCTTTGTCACCCAGAGTTTAGTGTCCATTGCCGGACATCCAAAAAGTATAAAAAACTGAAGTCAGGTGATCTCCTCTTGGAAGTCGAGAGAGAGCAGCAGGTCAAAAACCTGCTTGGTACCACAAAGCTCTTCGATCTCAACGTCAAAGTATCGTTGCACAAAACACTCAATTCATGTAAAGGTGTCATCCGCAGCCCAGAGCTACGTCCGTGCAACGATGCCGAGATTGTTGAGAATTTAAGAGATGAAGGCGTCATTGCTTTAAACTTTATTTTAATTGCTTCAATGACAAGTATATGTAACAGACAAATATATATTATCCAGGATTTGACATTAAGCCCAAGGCTTGTGCAGTGGCCATCTCCTGGGAAGGCGTCATTGATGTACGTAACATCCAAGTTCGTAGAAGTGGTGTATTAAAGCCAACAAGTACCTACGTGTTGACATTTAATACACCAGTTCTGCCCAAGAAAATAAAAGTTGCATATCTATCTGTTAACGTAGAGGTGTATATACCAAACCCTCTCAGATGTTATCATTGTCAGGTTTTTGGTCACCACGAAAGCAGATGTCAGAAGAAACAACTCTGTCCAAATTGTGGTGAGGAAAAACATGTCGATAACCATCAAAACTGCAAAAATGAGGCCAAATGCGTCAATTGTGGTGACAAGCATGCTGTTTTCTCTCGAGATTGTCCGGCATGGAAAAAAGAAAAAGAAATACTCACTGTCAAATACCAAAGGGGGATAACATTCCCAGAAGCGCGGAAAATTGTTGATGAGCGATACACAACACCAACCACAAGTTACGCCAGCATCACAACGGGTGCTGTTGTAAAAGTTTCCAGCTCCGCAACACAGACTGCTGAATCATACATAGCTGAACTGAAAAAATCTGGTGCATGGAGTAAATCCACTCCAGCACCAAAAAGTTCAACCAGTTTATCAAATGGCGCAAACCAGGTTGCTTCGGATCGGTCGACAGCGACCGTACCGAAGCCAGCGCCGCATGCAAAAGAGAAACTCGACTTAGGTCGAACTATTAAGGGATCAGAAGATCCGAAGAAACAACACTTGTCTCAAAAACAAACAGAGAGACAACGTAAAATGGAAAGAGACCATATAAAATTCCAGAACAGATTCGGATCTTTGAGTGATAGTGATATGGAGTTTGAAACTCCATCATCACCAAATGGCAATAGCAGATCGAGGTCAGCAACATCACGAGCTGGTGGTAGCAGATCTATATCACCAATTGCAGCTCCAAAATAGTTTCTAGACTTAATCTCTTCATAAAATGGATTTAAAACACAAAATAATACAATGGAATTGTCGAGGTCTTAAATCAAATTATAATGAACTCTTATTACTTATTTCGTTATTAAACCCATCGGTTTTTTGTTTGCAAGAAACTTTTTTAAAAACTGATGACAACATTGATGTCAGGGGTTTCAATGCATACAACTATATCTATTCTGATGGTAACAAACCATCTGGTGGCAGTTCAATTCTTGTTAAATCATGTTTACCACAAAGAGAGATAAAATTAAAAACAGACCTACAAGCTGTAGCAGTATCGGTTTCTCTGGAAAAAGAAACTACAATTTGCTCTTTATATATTCCACCCTCATTTTCTTTAAAGCCCGAACATCTTGACTCATTGCTGAGTCAACTTCCATCGCCATATCTTTTAGTTGGCGACTTCAATGGTCACAATATTCTATGGGGCTGTAAAGATATCAATAACAGAGGAGCACTTGTTGAAGATTTTATTGCAAAGAGCGATCTTTGCTTGATGAATGATAAAACTTATACTTACCTTCACCCAGCGACAGGTCATTTGTCTTCTTTATATCTCTCTTTGTGTCACCCATCTCTCTTCTTGGACTATGACTGGTCTGTTCATGATGATCAGTGCGGAAGTGATCACTTCCCTGTTATAATTGAGAGCGTAAACGAACAAGATGAGGACTGTAACCAGAAATGGAACATGAATAAAGCCGACTGGGTATTATTCCGTAATTTATGTGAAGAAGGGTTATCAGTTGATCACTTAAATGAATCATCTGACATTGTTTCTGATTTCACAGATAAACTAATTAATATATCAGAACAATGCATTCCAAAGACCTCCACAAATACCAAGAAAAGCAAGCCTTGGTTTAATAATGACTGTAAAGAAGCTATTCAAAAGCGTAAACAGGCTCTAAATAAGTTCTGCAAAAGTCCCACTTCAGAAAAGCTAAACGATGTTAAAGTTTTTAGAGCTAAAGCTCGGCGAACAATCCGAGCTTCCAAACGAAAGTCATGGAGAGAATATGTCTCCAAATTGAACTACAAAACCCCCATTAAAAAGGTTTGGGATATGGTACGAAAAATTTCAGGAAAAACAAAGTCACCTAATTTTACTTATTTAAATACTGGTTTTGACACAAAAGCTTCTACTAAAAAAGATATTTCAGATACTCTTGGTAGCACATTTTTGAGCAATTCATCACCGCGAAATTATTCTGACACTTTTAGAAATTTCCAAAAGGACCAAGAGAAAAGAAATCTTAACTTCAAATCCCACAATCACGAAGAATACAACAAACCTTTTAACTTATCCGAACTAGTGGAAGCCATTGAAAAATCACACGATACAGCAACCGGCCCCGATGAAATTCATTATCAGATGCTTAAGCATCTGCCAAAAAGTTCTCTTTCAACACTTTTAGATATATTTAATAATATTTGGGAAACTGGGGTCTGTCCTGAGAGCTGGCGTTTTGCTACAGTTGTGCCAATTCCAAAACCAGGGAAAGATCATGCAGAACCTACGAATTATCGACCGATAGCTTTGACAAGTTGTTTGTGTAAAACATTGGAGAGAATGATAAACAAGAGATTAGTCTGGTACTTAGAGTCCAACAACCTCATTTCAGAATATCAGTCAGGTTTTCGTTCGGAACGTAGTACCAACGACAATTTAATAAGACTAGAAACATTTATACGAGATGCTTTTATTAACAAAGAACACGTAGTAGCTCTCTTTTTCGACTTGGAGAAAGCATATGATACAACATGGCGATATGGAATATTGAGAGATCTCCATAACCTCGGCTTAAGGGGAAAACTTCAAAGTTTTATTCAAAGTTTTTTAGGTGAGCGTGTATTTCAAGTCCGCGTGGGATCTACCCTGTCAGATCTCTATGCACAAGAGCAGGGTGTCCCACAGGGTAGTATTCTCTCAACTACACTATTTAACATCAAAATAAATAATATTGTACAATGTTTGGACGACAAAACAGACTGTTCATTGTATGTTGATGATTTTTGTATATGTTACCGTTCAAAAAACATGAAAACAATTGAACGAAAGTTACAACAAAATTTAAAACGAATAGAAGAATGGACTGATAAAAATGGTTTCAAGTTCTCCAAGTCGAAAACGCAGTGTGTTCATTTTTGTAAGCTACGGAAGAAACACGACCATCCTTCCCTGTTCTTATACGGATCACAAATTCCTGTTGTTGAAGAAGCCAAATTTCTTGGGGTCATATTTGACCAAAAGTTATCTTTTATACCCCATATTAAATATCTTAAAGCGAAATGCTTAAAAGCTTTGAATCTTTTGAAAGTTTTAGCTCATTCAAGTTGGGGAGCAGATCGGTATACTTATTACATCTTTACCGGTCTTTAATAAGATCTAAATTAGATTATGGGTCTGTTGTTTATGGTTCTGCCAGAAAGTCCTATTTAAAATCCTTGGATACTATCCATCACCAAGGCCTTCGTCTGGCTATGGGAGCCTTCCGTACTTCTCCCGTATTAAGCCTTTATGTAGAAGCAGGTGAACCATCTTTAACTTCGCGTAGAGAGAAACTTTCTCTTCAGTATGCTATTAGACTTGCTGCAAATCCATCTAACCCGGCATCCAAAATTTCATTTCCACCTCAATTTGTAGATAAGTATGAAACAAAACCCACAGCAATCAAACCTTTTGGATTACGTATTTTACCACTGCTAGAAAATTCAGGTATCGACCTTAAAAATATTCAAAAACATGAAACGGCCGAAGTTCCATCTTGGTGTATTAAAAAACCTTCTATTCTGTTCGACTTACATGATGGCAAAAAATCCCAATCAAATCCGATACTTCTCAAACAAAACTTTCAGGTACTGCAGTCACGTTACAATGATTACCAGCAAGTCTATACTGATGGTTCCAAAGAAGGAGATAAAGTTGGTTGTGTGTATGTTTCTCAAGATACGCACCAAACCTTGCGCCTTCCAGATGGTTCATCTATTTTTACAGCTGAAGCCAAAGCAATAGACCTAGCTTTAGATTTTATCAGTTTTTCAACAATTCAAAAAGCAATTATATTTTCTGATTCACTTTCTGTGCTTAAGGCTTTAGACCATTCATCATCTAAAAATCCTCAAATTCAAAAATTGATCGAAAAACATCATGAAATTTCTAAAACACACCAAATATTGTTTTGTTGGCTTCCGAGCCATATTGGCATTGTCGGCAATGAATATGCTGACAAGAAAGCAAAGGAATCGCTCAATCTTGATCCATCTGTTTTTAAAATTCCCTTTAATAATTTTAAACCATTTATCAACAGATACATCTTGTCGGAATGGCAAGGCGAATGGGACCGTGCAATAAATAACAAACTCCATGCCATTTAACCTGTCGTTAGTACAAAATGCTCTCCTCCACGGTTTTCCAGAAAAGAGGACGTAGTATTAACACGACTGCGCATTGGCCATACTAGAGTTACTCATTCTTATATTTTTAATGGTGATGATCAACCTTCTTGTGTAGGTTGTGATCAGCCATTCACTGTGAAACATATCTTAATTGACTGTGTTGACTTTTCACCCTCACGTATTTTATATTTCAAAGCTGACACTTTGCAACAACTGTTTCGAGATGTAACTGTTGATAATATTATTTTATTCTTAAAAGAAATTGGACTTTTTCATAAGATTTAACTGTTTCAGATTTTTATACGTCATCATTCTGACTTTTTACTTTTAATATCATCATAATTATTCATGCCGTTTAACCATTAACCGTTTGACGCTTATGACCCACAAAGAGGGTTGACGCGTCGTTAAACACGAAATCATCATCATCATCATGAACTTAAACAGTTTCGTTAAACCATTTAACATTACGAAAACACGCCTATACAAATACATTATAAAAACGTTACCTCCGAAAAATCGATTTTTTTAGATGAAAAATTTTGATATTTTCCTTATTTCTGACTTTGGCGATGCATCACGAAAACACGCCTATACAAATACATTGACTATTTTACCGCCGAAAAATCGAAAATTTTATGATGAAAAATTGTAATACTTTTCTTATTTCTGTCCAAAATATAGATCGTGGATACTCGTTAGAACCGCCTCGATGAGGCGGTTCTAACGAGTACCCACAATCTATATTTTAGAGCAGAAATAAAAAAAAATCACGTTTACCCCTGTAAACCCCAGTTTTACTATATAAAAGTGGGGTTCAAGGGAGTCAAAATTATAAAGGCGTGATTTCGTGATGGTACTATAAATGAACGACTGTTCGTTACATGCTTTGCGCTCATGAAAAATTTGATGTTTTCAACACATTCGATTAAATATTGGCATGTATCGAAAAAAGAGAGAAACGTTTCATTTATGTTATAATGCTTATACGAAAAAAAATGTAGTCCGTGTTTCAGTGCGAAAATATCATATATATTTTGTGAAAAATATCATTTTTGTATGCATTGATTTCACAGCTAGGTATAAAATAAAACTTAATCAAAAATTATTTTCATGTCTCTTGACGTTCGAGCCAGCTCATGACCAAAGGACTTTTATCGCTCAGGCGACCACTAATCGCGCTCAGCGGATTCTCACTAGTGCAATCTCTGCTCGAAAACACGAGGAAGCCATGCCTCTCGGTCTATGACGTCGCTGCGATTGGAATTGAAATATATATACACATTATTAACCCTTTTTGTACCACATGAAATCTTCCTCTTACATATAGCAGTCCATTTCAAAATTCTGGGGTGTCAGGTTGTGTTATCTTCAAACTTAATTTGGAAAATGACTGGACTTTTTGCAAACAGTGTAGGCCCTGATCAGACGCCGCGTCCTGCGGCGTCTGACCTGGGCCTGCGCTGTTTGCCTGGGTACCCGTTTAGGGGTTTCTGGTACTGAATGGGTTACTACAGTAACTTCATCTGCCCCACTGTATCACGTCGAATGGGTGTTTCCAGATCAACGTAGCGCATGAGACACAGAGCGTCGAATTTGATGCGTACTGAAAACATCCAAGTGAGTGAGTGTTTGAGTTTTACGTCCCACCAACAGCTAAGGTCATATGGAGACGGGACCTCGGTTTATAGACTCATCCGAAAGTCTGAAAAACATCCAAGAGACATAATACTGAGCGGCCCTCCAACTTACTATAGTGATATGTTTATTACATACCCTTTTTGCTTCCACGCATGCAGACCTGAAATTGACCACACATGAGTACTGGAATACCGCTGAGAATGACTAAGCCTGCCCAGGTAAAGTTGTGTGAATCAGACCGTCCAATGCATATAAGCCGTTTGGTTTCGTTGGCCGGTATAGGGCTTGAGAAGTCATTATTTTAAGATGAAAAAATGTCATATTTTTCTTATTTCTGCTCAAAATATAGATTGTGACAACTTGTTAGAACCGCCTCGACGAGGCGATTCTAACGAGTACCCACAATCTATATTTAAGAGCAGGAATAAGAAAATTAAGGTTTACCCCTGTAAACCCCAGTTTTACTATATAAAAACGGGCCTCCGTGGCCTAGTGGATAAGAGCGCTGACTCTTAGTCATTAGGTCTCTCACGGCCGTAGGTTCGAGCCTCGCTTGGGCCACGTGTGAGACGCCAAGTTCTGCAACGGAAGGTCAGGTGGTTTTTCTCCGGGTACTCCGGTTTTCGCCCACCTCTGATTAACGATCGGCTCGATATGAGTGAAATAATCTTGAAAGGGCCGTAAAACCCAAACCAAAAAAAAAAAAATTTACTATATAAAAATGGGGTTCAAGGGGGTCAAAGTTATATAGGCGTGTTTTCGTAATGAAATACAAAACGTTGTTAGACTTTATGGGGGCACAGGGGTCAGAATTATGTAGGTGTGTTTTCGTGATTGTGTAGAGATATAACAAAGGGTTTTTATTGTATAGACATTTAACCTTTTGTGAATCGACTCAAAATTACTAAGCGCAGTAAAATAACGTTGTCGGTGTCCATGGGCCTATCACTGGTTTTAGCCGCGCTATTATTGCTGTTGCGGCGTCAGAATGTTGTTCCGTAAAAACCTAGAGTGACCACATTAACCTAGACTCACCATAATTGTTGGGTTAGGCAAACAGTTTATACCCTGATCAGAGGCTGCAGAAAGGGGTGCCTGATCAGGGTTTACACTGCTTGCATAAAATACATGCATGTCCAGGTTAAGGACATAAACCAAGCCTCTGTTCAGAACTATTTTTTCGTGTACACTACACCAGTAAAGGAAATCAATAGTTTTAGCTTGGGATAGAAATTCTGTTCTAACCCTGGTGTTCTTACCCAAAATCGAATATTCTCGCGTGTTTGATAAATGCACTGGTTGAATGCGACCTCATGCGCCGTCGTTAAGGTTGACGTCACAACGCGTTACTTGACATCACTAAACATTCCTGTTGTGTCATCACAATATGGCGGACGTCGGTAACCGAAGTGATTGCAGCATTAAAAATCTGCGCTAAGAAATGGAAGGTATGCAAGAAAAAGTATCCTACATGGGTCTGAGGGGTGGATAGAAAAATCCGTCCCTCGGGATCACTGTCCGGCATCACTCGGCAAGCCTCGTGCTGCCGGACAGTGACCCTCGGGACGGATTTTTCCATCCACCCCTCACACCCATATAAGATTCTTATAAACTAACCTACCACTCTGAGACAGTCGACCAACCAGCGCTGTCACTGTTTTGCTTTGTTTTCTAGGTGCCGTGTGACTAAGTAGTTGACATTAGAACAAGCATGGACCAAACTCAATGCGGAGAGTCTGCTACGTCACTAGGAGATGGTGTAGGAGCGGACGACATGTGCACATGGTAGTACATTAAATTTCCTATATTAAGACCAACTTTGGGACTGTTCAAAAGTGGTCTTTACGACCACATTTGAACAATCAAAAAGGTGGTCCCTGACCAGAGGACTTCGTAGTCAGACAACACAAAGAAAAATTCTGTGTACCCTTCAAAATAAGCTTTTTATAGCAGATTAATTCTAAGTTAAGGTGGTCTTAATATTGGAACTTAACTGTATCTTATCCTCGCTAGAAGAAAACCTCTCGCCCTCTTTTCACCCAGAGGTCCTCCATGACCCAGTAGGGAAGAGCGCTGTCTCTTAACCGCTGTGGTTTGAGCCTCGCTCGGTTTACATGAGACACCGTAAGCAACATCAAAATCCGGCGCCACGGAAGGAGCAAGATCCGGAAAAAACATTACCCGCCGACATAGGCGAACAACACAGCCCGGGTGAGACTGCTTACATGTGCAGGCTCACCTGAACATTACTGTTCGTCCAAGCAAAGTCTTAGCGGACTCCGCGACCGCAGAAACACACGTGAATCCATTCAACCCGCACAAACCAATCATGAAAACAGGCCAATATACTTTTGACCCCCACCCCCCATCCATAACCAATCTTCACATAGTAAAACTGGGGCTTTTACAGGGGAGTACATTATTTTCCTAATTCCGCCCCTAATCACAGACCGTGGGCAGCAGAGGCGGTTCAAACCATGTCAAAAGTTTAGTCAACCAATGCAATCTCATTATGCCTCGTGACCTGACCATCACGAAAACACGCCTATATAATTCTGACCCGCTTGAATCCCACTCTTATATAGTAAAACTGGGGTTTACAGGGGTATACCTTATTTTTCTTATTTCTGATCTAAAATATAGATTGTGGGTACTTGTTAGAACCGCCTCTATGAGGCGGTTCTAACGAGGGCCCACAATCTATAGTTTGAGCAGAAATGAAAAAAAAAAAATCATTTGAAAAATTTCGTTTTTTTTTTCGGCGGTTAGGTTAACAATGTATTTTTATTAGCGTGTTTTCGTAATGCCATGTCAAAAGTTTAGTCACCCAATGCAATCTCATTATGCCTCCTGGTATGACCGGCCATGTCATTAAGTTTAGTCATCCAATGCAACCCCATTATGCCTCGTGACATGAACGGCCATGTCAAAAGTTTAGTCACCCAATGCAACCCCATTATGCCTCCTGGCATGACCGGCCATGTCAAAAGTCGAGTCACCCAATGCAACCCCATTATGCCTCCTGGCATGACCGGCCATGTCAAAAGTTTAGTCACCCAATGCAACCCCATTATGCCTCCTGGCATGACCGGCCATGTCAAAAGTTTAGTCACCCAATGCAACCCCATTATGCCTCCTGGCATGACCGGCCATGTCAAAAGTCGAGTCACCCAATGCAACCCCATTATGCCTCCTGGCATGACCGGCCATGTCAAAAGTTTAGTCACCCAATGCAACCCCATTATGCCTCCTGGCATGACCGGCCATGTCAAAAGTCGAGTCACCCAATGCAACCCCATTATGCCTCCTGGCATGACCGGCCATGTCAAAAGTTTAGTCATCCAATGCAACCCCATTATGCCTCCTGGCATGACCGGCCATGTCAAAAGTTTAGTCACCCAATGCAATCTCATTATGCCTCCTGGCATGACCGGCCATGTCAAAAGTTTAGTCACCCAATGCAACCCCATTATGCCGCGTGACATGACCGGCCATGTCAAAAGTTTAGTCACCCAATGCAACCCCATTATGCCTCCTGGCATGACCGGCCATGTCAAAAGTCGAGTCACCCAATGCAACCCCATTATGCCTCCTGGCATGACCGGCCATGTCAAAAGTTTAGTCACCCAATGCAACCCCATTATGCCTCCTGGCATGAACGGCCATGTCAAAAGTCGAGTCACCCAATGCAACCCCATTATGCCTCCTGGCATGACCGGCCATGTCTAAAGTTTAGTCATCCAATGCAACCCCATTATGCCTCCTGGCATGACCGGCCATGTCAAAAGTTTAGTCACCCAATGCAATCTCATTATGCCTCCTGGCATGACCGGCCATGTCAAAAGTTTAGTCACCCAATGCAACCCCATTATGCCGCGTGACATGACCGGCCATGTCAAAAGTTTAGTCACCCAATGCAACCCCATTATGCCTCGTGGCATGACCGGCCATGTCAAAAGTTTAGTCACCCAATGCAACCCCATTATGCCTCGTGACATGACCGGCCATGTCAAAAGTTTAGTCACCCAATGCAACCCCATTATGCCTCGTGACATGACCAGCCATGTCAAAAGTTTAGTCACCCAATGCAACCCCATTATGCCTCGTGGCATGACCGGCCATGTCAAAAGTTTAGTCACCCAATGCAATCTCATTATGCCTCCTGGCATGACCGGCCATGTCAAAAGTTTAGTCACCCAATGCAACCCCATTATGCCTCGTGGCATGACCGGCCATGTCAAAAGTTTAGTCAACAAATGCACTCTCATTATGTCTCCTGGCATGACCGGCATTGTCAAAAGTTTAGTCACCCAATGCAACCCCATTATGCCTCGTGGCATGACCGGCCATGTCAAAAGTTTAGTCACCAAATGCAATCTCATTATGCCTCCTGGCATGACTGGCCATGTCAAAGGTTTAGTCACCCAATGCAACCCCAATATGCCTCCTGGCATGACCGGCCATGTCAAAAGTTTAGTCACCCAATGCAACCCCATTATGCCTCCTGGTATGACCGGCCATGTCATAAGTTTAGTCACCCAATGCAACCCCATTATGCCTCGTGGCATGACCGGCCATATCAAAAGTTTAGTCACCCAATGCAACCCCATTATGCCTCGTGGCATGACCGGCCATGTCAAAAGTTTAGTCACCCAATGCATCCCCATTATGCCTCGTGACATGACCCGCCATGTCAAAAGTTTAGTCACCCAATGCAACCCCATTATGCCTCCTGGCATGACCGGCCATGTCAAAAGTTTAGTCACCCAATGCAACCCCATTATGCCTCCTGGCATGACCGGCCATGTCAAAAGTTTAGTCACCCAATGCAACCCCATTATGCCTCCTGGCATGACCGGCCATGTCAAAAGTTTAGTCACCCAATGCAACCCCATTATGCCTCCTGGCATGACCGGCCATGTCAAAAGTTTAGTCACCCAATGCAACCCCATTATGCCTCCTGGCATGACCGGCCATGTCAAAAGTTTAGTCACCCAATGCAACCCCATTATGCCTCGTGGCATGACCGGCCATGTCAAAAGTTTAGTCACCCAATGCAACCCCATTATGCCTCGTGAAATGACCGGCCATGTCAAAAGTTTAGTCACCCAATGCAATCCCATTATGCCTCCTGGCATGACCGGCCATGTCAAAAGTTTAGTCACCCAATGCAACCCCATTATGCCTCCTGGCATGACCGGCCATGTCAAAAGTTTAGTCACCCAATGCAACCCCATTATGCCTCCTGGCATGACCGGCCATGTCAAAAGTTTAGTCACCCAATGCAACCCCATTATGCCTCCTGGCATGACCGGCCATGTCAAAAGTTTAGTCACCCAATGCAACCCCATTATGCCTCGTGGCATGACCGGCCATGTCAAAAGTTTAGTCACCCAATGCAACCCCATTATGCCTCGTGGCATGACCGGCCATGTCAAAAGTTTAGTCACCCAATGCAACCCCATTATGCCTCGTGACATGACCGGCCATGTCAAAAGTTTAGTCACCCAATGCAACCCCATTATGCCTCCTGGCATGACCGGCCATGTCAAAAGTTTAGTCACCCAATGCAACCCCATTATGCCTCCTGGCATGACCGTCCATGTCAAAAGTTTAGTCACCCAATGCAACCCCATTATGCCTCCTGGCATGACCGTCCATGTCAAAAGTTTAGTCACCCAATGCAACCCCATTATGCCTCGTGACATAACGCTATGATTGAACTTCTCATTACGATAACACATCCGTGTGGTGTAGTACATTTTTCAAACCTCAAAAAAGGTAATTTTATGATGAAAATTTGTGATAATTTTCTTATTTATACGCCAAACAAAGGTTTTTGGTGCTCGTTAGAACCGCCCCACGAGTACCCACAATCTATGTCTTGGAGTAGAAAAAAGGAAGATGATATTTACCCCCTTATACCCGAGTTTTCTCTGTATAAAGTGGGGTTTACGTGGGGGGGGGGGGTGGTGTCTTTATTTCACGGACTTGTTCACGTGATGTGTGACTCGCATTACCAATGTCTCGAAATATTTCTATTTTTACAAGGGTATTCGAGTCATTTAGGGGAAAACTGTTTTAAAACATTACGAAAACACGCCTGTACAAATACATTGTAACTTTTTCCGCCGAAAAAAAAAAATTTTCAGATGAAAAATCGTGATATTTTTTTTATTTCTGCTCAAAATATAGATTGTGGGTACACGTTAGAACCGCCTCATCGAGGCGGTTCTTACGAGTACCCACAACCTATATTTAAAAAGCAGAAATACGAACTAGAAATGCGTCCATAGGACACGGATGCCCCCGCCTGATTATAAAATCCATCAAGAAATAAGGAAGTTATTGACCGCATTTAAGTTTCGGACGCACGGACGGACGGACGCATGGACGGACGAACGGACGGACGGACAGGGGCAACGCTATATGCCCTTTCCACCAGTCTTCGAATGGCGGGGGCATAAAAATAAGGTCTACCCCTGTAAACCCCAGTTTTATTATATTAAAGTGGGGTTCAATGGGGTCAGTATTATATAGGCGTGTTTTCATGATAAACTCTCATTTGCGGAAGAAATTCGGCCGTTTGTCGTAACCTCATCATATAACAATTTTCAATACAGATGTCTCCACTCTGATGCATTCATTCGTTCGGCCCCCACCCGTTGGGGCTTGAAGAAATAGATGGGCTGCATGATGCTTTCACGCAGAGCTAAAACGACCCGCACACGAGTACTGGTAAACCCCTTAGAGGATCTAAGCCTGCCCAGGCAAAGCGGTGCGAGTCGGCCCGTCTATGTATATAAACTATATTGGTTTCATTGGGCGACAGGGCCTGAGATTTCATTTCGTCTCAATGTCGGGTAAAAGTCCTACAAAATTTGAAGCAACGTCTCCAAAATGACCTTTTCAGTGTTGACGGGGACGTTAAACCCCAAACCAAACAAACAAAATCATTCGTCTGTTTATTTTTGCTCAAAGCGATAAACCAAAAAGCGACATTACATGATAATCTCGGCCTTCCGACAGAAAATCGCAGTAATCAAATAAGAAGAATACCTCAATTACCGTAAAATATCTATATTAAGACCATCCTTCGGATTGTTCAAAAGTGGTCTTTTAGACCCTTTTTGAACAGTGTCAAAGGTGGTTTTACATAAAGTGACACCGGGTGTCGAAAACACAAAGGAATAATAACTGAACTGCGCATGCCCAGTCATTCAGAGGGGCCAGGGATATTGCTTTCTGTCTGAAGGTTCCTCTTGATTCACTGCTTGTATGAGCGAGCAGCGAAGGTTCTGGCGAGACTGCGCGGATGCGCAGGCTCGCCTGAACCTTCGCTGCTCGCATAGGCGATAAGTACCCAAATCGCTTGACGGGGCCCAAATATTTCTCAGGAAAATACGCCTATATAATTCTGACCCACTTAATCCCTACATTAATATAGAACAACTGGGATTTACAGGGGTAAAACTTATTTTTCTTAATTCTGCTCTAAAATATAGATTGTTGGTACTCGATGAGGCGGTTCTATCGAGTACCCACAATCCATATTTAGACTAGAAATAAGCAAAATATCACATTTTTTCATCGAAAATTTTTCGTTTTTTCTGACGGCCAAGTAAACAATGCAATGCGTGTTTCGTAATGTCGCCTTTATCAAATAAGACGTCACATTACATTCACACGTGCATTAGAATGTAGTTCGAATAGTTTATTTTCAGGAATGGTTCTAGTACGCCTGGTAATGTGAGCGACAACCAGAACGCGATATCACAGCAAGAAGAGTTTGCAAATATGGTCCGAATCGTTATACCAGTTGTATTTGGTTTGATAACGCTCCTGGGACTCTTCGGAAACTTTCTTGTCATATATGCGGTAACAACAAATAACAAGATGCGAACAACAACTGATATACTGATTTTAAATCTAGCCATTGCCGATTTACTGTTCATTATTATCTGCGTACCATTTACAGCCGCCTTGTACGCCACATCAAATTGGATATTCGGCGCTGCCTGGTGCAAGATGAGTCAGTATTTTATCTACGTCAGTGCTTGCGTCAGCATATACAGCCTCGTTTTCATGTCATTAGCAAGGTTTCTTGCTGTGGTCTATCCGCTTTCTTCAAAACCATTTGTGACAAAAAGAAATACGTTTATTGCCATAGTGATTCTGTGGGTCGTGGTTATGTCTGGTTATGCCCCACTTTTAGCACAATATGATGTGGTCAGTTACGCCATGTTTGGCGAAGAAAAAACAGCATGTATCAACATAAAAACGATGGATGACCGCAACTCACAGAAGATATTTAGTGCCACTTTCTTTGTTTTCGGATATGTTCTGCCGCTGTATATACTAGTGATTCTGTACAGCACAATGGTACTAGCGCTACGACGTAGAGCAAACCAGGTTAGAACCACCAGCAAGGAACGAGACCGCACTCACGGGCGCGCAACGAAAATGATAGTAGTTATTGTATTAGCTTTTATGATATGTTGGTTGCCCATTCAAATTATTTTAATGATACAATCATTCGGGCATTACCCTTACCACAACACCGCACTGGCATGGCAAATGGCAGCTAATTGTCTAGCGTACTTCAACTCCTGTATTAATCCATTATTGTATACGTTTCTGTCATCCAAATTTCGCGCTAGTTTCAAACGGGTGCTTTGTTGTGGAAGGAGTGATCAAAGCCAATCTCTGCATGCCGTGCAGTCAACGTCAGGTTCGGGTAAAAGCTTAACATCAAGTCCGACAGGGAGCCCAACTGAAACAATATGTATTTCATGAAACTCAGAACAGCCTACGTTCACTACCTAACTATTGTACACTACGCATCACGTGAAATTAACACCCCCTAATCCACACTTTATATAGAGAAAACGGGGTTTACGGATACATATTTTTTCTTATTTATGCTCCAAGATGTTGTGGGTAATCGTTAGAAGCCTCAATGAGGCGATTCTAACGAGCACCCACAACGTATGTTCGGAGTATAAATATAACAAGAAATATCTTTAAAAAAGTTAATAGGCGTAAGAGATACTGGAAATGAATATTGAAACTATTTTGTGGTTCAATATGAAAAGCAGAAAGTTTTTAAAATATAAACTTAACCAGTGCTTCAGCTGAAGTGCACGACCCGCCGGATGCTTTAAGCTTTATGAGTGTTACCATATATGGGTATGGCGGCCATTTTGGTCATATGACCTGGACCTAAAACGGTTCCCCCAATAAATGCGCTTTATCGTAAGGAGCAAAAATATATCTTATACTTTAGTACTGTATTCTGAATCGTTTGTAGGATAAAATGCATTCTCACTTTTCCAATACAAAAGCATATGTGTCAAAGTTTGACCTAGGCACAAAGAAGGTCAAGGTCAACCCATGGTCATCATTTTAGCAATTTATGATGGGTCTACGTCCCAGATGCTATTTATCAAGTTTCGTGGAAATCTGCCCAGTGGTTCTGGAGAAAACTATTTTTTGAAGGGTTTTTACCATATATGGCTTGGCGGCCATTTTGGTCATGTGACCTGGACCCCATGAGCAAATTTTGGTTTCCCCCATCCCATAGAGGCTCCATATGAAATTTGACTTCAATCGGCCCAATGGTCTCCGAGGAGAAGCAGTTCGAAAAGTTTCACATTTTTCGCCTCGGCGAGGCTATTCTAAATGGAATGTAATATTTCGCAAGTTCATTGGTTAGATCTCATTAATATCTATCAGTATGCCAAAAATTGTTTAATATTCCAGGCGGTTAAGTCACTATCACCAATTTTCACATACGGGTTACGGACATACAGACAGACAGACCATATATGGCTTGGCGGCCATTTTGGTCATGTGACCTGGACCCCATGAGCAAATTTTGGTTTCCCATATCCCATAGAGGCTCCATATGAAAATTGACTTCAATCGGCCCAACGGTTTCCGAGGAGAAGCAGTTCGAAAATTTTCACATTTTTCGCCTCGGCGAGGCTATACTAAATGGTATGTAATATTTCTCAAGTTCATTGGTTAGATTTCATTGATATCTATCAGAATGCCAAAAATTGTTTAAATATTCCAAGCGGTTAAGTCATTACCCGCCGGATGCTTTTAGCTTTATGAGTGTTACTATATATGGGTATGGCGGCCATTTTGGTCATGTGACCTGGACCTAAAACGGTTCCCCCAATAAATGCGCCTTATCGTAAGGAGCAAAAATATATCTTATACTTTAGTACTGTATTCTGAATCGTTTGCAGGATAAAATGCATTCTCACTTTTCCAATACAAAAGCGTATGTGTCAAAGTTTGACCTAGGCACAAAGCAGGTCAAGGTCAACCCAGGGTCATCATTTTAGCAATTTATGATGGGCCTACGTCCCAGATGCTATTTATCAAGTTTCGTGGAAATCTGCCCAGTGGTTCTGGAGAAGACTATTTTTGAAGGGTTTTTACCATATATGGCTTGGCGGCCATTTTGGTCATGTGATCTGGACCCAACAAGCAAATTTTGGTTTCCCCCATCCCACAGAGGCTCCATATGAAATTTGCCTTCAATCGGCCCAACCGTTTCCGAGAAGCAGTTCGAAAATTTTCACATTTTTCGCCTCGACGAGGCTATTCTAAATGGAATGTAATATTTCGCAAGTTCATTGGTTAGATCTCATTGATATCTATCAGTATGCCAAAAATTGTTTAAATATTCCAAGCGGTTAAGTCACTATCACCAATTTTCACAAACGGGTTATGGACGGACAGACAGACAGACCATATATGGCTTGGCGGCCATTTTGGTCATGTGACCTGGACCCCATGAGCAAATTTTGGTTTACCCCATCCCATAGTGAGCAAATTTTGGTTTACCCCATCCCATAGTGAGCAAATTTTGGTTTCCCCCATCCCATAGAGGCTTCATATGAAATTTGACTTCAATCGGCCCAACCGTTTCCGAGGAGAAGCAGTTCGAAAATTTTCACATTTTTCGCCTCGGCGAGGCTATGCTAAATGGAATGTAATATTTCCTTGTTCTTTAATTAGATCTCATTGATATCTATAAGTATGCTTAAAATTGTTAAAATATTCCAAGCGGTTAAGTCACTATCACCAATTTTCACAAACGGGTTACGGACGGACAGACTGACAGAATGACACGGTGATTTTAGGGCACTCTTAGAAAATCAACCGACTTCAGTCGGTCGCTTTTTCTGCGGGTCGTGCAATTACGAATTCAAACAGTATCAAAAGTATTTGAAAATTCCATGCCAATCCGGCACCGTTTTTGATCAAGAGTAAGCAAAGTGTATTACTATGCAGCCCAATCTATCTCTTCAGGCACCGATGGGCGGGGCCTTAACAGAATTCTTTTAACAATATTAGAAAAAAAATTTCTGTGAAATAAAAATCCAAGCAGCCCTTACACAGGAGATTTTGAAAGATTTTGGCAACAAGGGGGATAACTACATTAATAAACCTTGAACAATCATTCGGCCCTTCCAGACAGTTTGATTGCAACCAGACCAGTAGCTTGAGGGCAGAGGTCACTTAAATACTGTGAACATGCTTTCACCTGAGTCAACACTGTTTACCAAAAACGATGTTTTATCGAAATTATAGTGTTTCGTGCTTTTATTTCAGCTCACTTATTCCAAAAGAATACTTCAAGACTATAAACGATTTTCTTTCTCTCTTTTAGTATCTATTTCTGTTACGCAAGGGAAACTAGACCTGTCAGAAGCTGACTATAGCCCCGCTATAGCGCTTTCTGAAGTCATGACATATCTGTTTTGTTTGTTAGGGTTCCGAAAATTTATGTGCGGGTGCCCTAAAGTAATCACCCTGTCTGTCCATCCGTCTGTCCGTACACATGTTTTTTGTTTTTTTAATAACTTACAAACCGTCAGACGCATCAACTTCAAACTTAAATATAAGGTCACAATATCATTACACAATTTCATGGCAAGTTTCGTAACTCTAGCTACAATACTTCAGAATTATGGCCCTTTGAAAAACTAAAAAAATGTCCAATTTGTTCATGTTTTTTTCTTAATAACTTACAAACCGTCAAACCTATCAACTTCAAACTTTAAATATAGGGTTTCATTATCATTACACAATTTTATGACAAGTTACGTAACTGCAGTTTCAATACTCTCAGAGTTATGGCCCTTTGAAAAACTAAACAAATCAGCTTTTTTTCGTCTTTTTTCATCTGTATTTTAAAACCGCTATAGATATTCAAATGAAACTTCCTATAGTCATTGACAGTTGCCCTATTGTAGTGCCCTGTCTGTCCATCCGTCCGTCTTTTCGTGCGTCCGTCCATCCGTCCGTCCATCTGACCGTCTGTCCATCAACAATTTTCATGTTTTTTCTTTATAACTTACAAACCTTCAAACGCATCATTTTCAACATTTAAACGTAAGATCGCAAAACATTAAACAATTTCATGGCAAGTTACTTAACTCTAGCTATAATACTCTGAGAGTTATTGCCTTTTGAAACACACACACACACACACACACACACACACACACACACACACACACACACAAATATCAGCTTTTTTCGTCTTTTGTTTTCATCTAAATTTCAAAACCAATATAGATATCCAAATGAAGCTGAAGTTATTAACAGTTGCCCCTTTCGTTTTTTATTCATAACTTACACAGAAGAAGTAAAACAAAGATCAGGAATCGATACAATTAACTTGCTCCACCCATAAAAGACACCAAAGGGAAAGAAACACAAACATGAAGCGACCAGACCATAATGGAAACCTAATCAAAGGAAGGCCATCAGGACAGTTACTTTCCCACAAAATGGCCAAATGGCCATCCAAAATAAAAAGACACAAGTGATACACACAGTAACAAACAACAACATAAATAAACCGCCACAGAAGAACCGCCTTGGAACGGTCAGTTGAAATGCATCAACTTCTAACTTTAGGTATAGGGTCACAATATCATTACACAATTACATGGCAAGTAACGTAACTCTAGCTACAATAATCTAAGAGATATGGCCCTTTGAAAAAAATCCAACTCCTCTGATGGCACTGCCGGGGCCCTAGTCAGTTTTATTGACAGCTCTAGTTTGATTTGTGGTTTAGCGTCACCGTCAACACTGTAAATGTCATTTTGGAGACGTCGCTTCCAATTTTGTGGGACTTTTACCCGGCATTGAGATGAAATGACATCTCAAGCCCTGCCGCCCAATGAAACCAATAGGGTTTATAAGCATGGACGGGCCGACTCGCACCGCTTTGCCTGAGCAGGCTTAGATCCTCTAAGCGGTTTACCAGTACTCGTGTGCGGGGCGGTTTCAGCTCTGCGTGGAAGCATCATGCAGCCCATCTATTTCATCAAGCCCCGATGTGCGGGGGCCTCTTGATACATCTGTAAATAAGAAGTATATATTTAAACATGATAAGTATTACATGTTTTCCTATAATGGGTGGTATCTTGACAGATGTGGAATTTGAAAGAAATAAGAACACCCTGTCAAGTCGCACTTATTGAATGCATCTTTGTAACGTCCAGTTTAAAGAACATGATGATGATGATTTCGTGTTTAACGACGCGTCAACCCTCTTTGTGGGTCATAAGCGTCAAGCGGTTAATAGTTAAATGGCATGAATAATTAGGAGGATACTAAAAGTAAAAAAGTAAGTATGATATGTATAAAAATCTGAAACAGTTAAATCTTATGAAAAAGTCCAATATCTTTTAAGAATAAAATAATATTATCAACAGGTACATCTTGAAACAACAGTTGCAAAGTGTCAGCTTCAATAAGTCACGGGGCTGTGAAAAGTCTACGCATTCAATTAAGATGTGTTTAACAGTGAATGGCTGATCACATCCTACACAAGAAGGCTGATCATCACCATTCAAAATATAAGAATGAGTAACTCTAGTATGGCAAATGCGCAGTCGCGTTAATACAACATCCTCTTTCCTGGAAAACTGTGGAGGAGAGCATTTTGTTCCAACGGCATGTTTAATGGCATGGAGTTTGTTATTTATTTCATGGTCTCATGCATCTTGCCATTCCGACAAAATGTATCTGTTGATAAATGGTTTGAAATTATCAAAAGGAATTTTAAAAACAGACGGATCAAGATTGAGCGATTCCTTTGCTTTCTTGTCAGCATATTCATTGCCCACAATGCCAATATGGCTCGGAAGCCAACAAAACACGATTTAGTGCGTTTTAGAAACTTCACGATGTTTTTCGATCAATTTTTGTATTTGAGGATTTTTAGATGATGAATGGTCTAAAGCCTTAAGCACAGAAAGTGAATCAGAAAATATAATTGCTTTTTGAATTGTTGAGGAACTGACAAAATCTAAAGCAAGGTCTATTGCCTTGGCTTCAGCTGTAAAAATAGATGAACCATCTGGAAGGCGCATGGTTTTGTGCGTATCTTTAGAAACATACGCACAACCAACTTTATCTCCTTCTTTGGAACCATCAGTATAGACTTGCTGGTTATTATTGTAACGTGACTGCAGTACCTGAAAGTTTTGTTTGAGAAGTATCGGATTTGATTCGGATTTTTTGCCATCATGTAAGTCGAACAGAATAGAAGGTTGTTTAATACACCAAGATGGAAATTCGGCGGTTTCATGTTTTTGAATATATTTAAGGTTTTGGTTTGGGTTTTACGGCCCTTTCAAGATTATTTCACTTATATCGAGCCGATCGTTAATCATAGGTGGGCGAAAACCGGACCTTCCGTTGCAGAACTTGGCGTCTCACACGTGACCCGAGCGAGGCTCGAACCCACGGCGGTGAGAGAAATATATATTTTTAAGGTTGATACCTGAATTTACTAGCAGTGGTAAAATTCGTCATCCAAAAGGTTTGATTGCTGTGGGTTTAGTTTCATACTTATCTACAGATCCAGGTGGAAATGAAATTTGGAATGCCGGGTTAGATGGATTAGCAGCAAGTCTGATAGCATACTGAAGAGAAAGCTTCTCTCTGCGAGAAGTTAAAGATGGTTCACCTCCTTCAACATAAAGGCTTAATACGGGAGAAGTACGAATGGCTCCCATAGCCAAACGAAGGCCTTGATGATGAATAGTAACCAAAGATTTTAAATAAGACTTTCTGACAGAACCATAAACAACAAACCCAAAATCTAATTTAGATCTTTTTTGTTTTGGTTTTGGTTTTACGGCCCTTTCAAGATTATTTCACTCATATCGAGCTGATCGTTAATCAGAGATGGGCGAAAACCGGAGTACCCGGAGAAAAACCACCTGATCGAACCACAGCGGTGAGAGACCTAATGATCAAGAGTCAGCCCTCTTAACCACTAGGCCACGGAGGCCCGTCTAATTTAGATCTTATCAGAGATAGGTAAAGATGTAACAAAGTGTACCGATCTGCTCCCAACTTGTATGAGCTAAAACTTTCAAAAGATTCAAAGCTTTTAAGCATTTCGCTTCAAGATATTTAATATGGGGAATATGATGATGATGATGATTTCGTGTTTAACGACGCGTCAACCCTCTTTGTGGGTCATAAGCGTCAAACGGTTAATGGTTAAACGGCAAGAATAATTATGATATTAAAAGTAAAAAGTCAGAATGATAATGTATAAAAATCTGAAACAGTTAAATCTTATGAAAAAGTCCAATTTCTTTTAAGAATAAAATAATATTATCAACAGGTACATCTCGAAACAGTTGTTGCAAAGTGTCAGCTTTGAAATATAAAATACGTGAGGGTGAAAAGTCAACACAGTCAATTAAGATATGTTTCACAGTGAATGGCTGATCACAACCTACACAAGAAGGCTGATCATCACCATTAAAAATATAAGAATGAGTAACTCTAGTATGGCCGATGCGCAGTCGTGTTAATACTACGTCCTCTTTTCTGGAAAACTGTGGAGGAGAGCATTTTGTACTAACGGCAGGTTTAATGGCACGGAGTTTGTTATTTATTGCACGGTCCCATTCGCCTTGCCATTCCGACAAGATGTATCTGTTGATAAATGGTTTAAAATTATTAAAAGGAATTTTAAAAACAGATGGATCAAGATTGAGCGATTCCTTTGCTTTCTTGTCAGCATATTCATTGCCAACAATGCCAATATGGCTCGGAAGCCAACAAAACAAGATTTGGTGTGTTTTAGAAATTCCATGATGTTTTTCGATCAATTTTTGAATTTGAGGATTTTTAGATGATGAATGGTCTAAAGCCTTAAGCACAGAAAGTGAATCAGAAAATATAATTGCTTTTTGAATTGTTGAAGAACTGATAAAATCTAAAGCTAGGTCTATTGCTTTGGCTTCAGCTGTAAAAATAGATGAACCATCTGGAAGGCGCATGGTTTTGTGCGTATCTTTAGAAACATACGCACAACCAACTTTATCTCCTTCTTTGGAACCATCAGTATAGACTTGCTGGTAATCATCGTAACGTGATTGCAGTACCCGAAAGCCCTGTTTGAGAAGTATCGGATTTGATTCGGATTTTTTGCCATCATGTAAGTCGAACAGAATAGAAGGTTGTTTAATACACCAAGATGGAACTTCGGTGGTTTCATGTTTTTGAATATTTTTAAGGTCGATACCTGAATTTTCCAGCAGTGGCAAAATACGTAATCCAAAAGGTTTAATTGCTGTGGGTTTAGTTTCATACCTATCTACAAATTGAGGTGGAAATGAAATTTTGGATGCCGGGTTAGATGGATTTGCAGCAAGTCTAATAGCATACTGAAGAGAAAGTTTCTCTCTGCGCGAGGTTAAAGATGGTTCACCTGCTTCTACATAAAGGCTTAATACGGGAGAAGTACGGAAGGCTCCCATGGCCAGACGAAGGCCTTGGTGATGGATAGTATCCAAGGACTTTAAATAGGACTTTCTGGCAGAACCATAAACAACAGACCCATAATCTAATTTAGATCTTATTAAAGACCGGTAAAGATGTAATAAAGTATACCGATCTGCTCCCCAACTTGTATGAGCTAAAACTTTCAAAAGATTCAACGCTTTTAAGCATTTCGCTTTAAGATATTTAATATGGGGAATAAAAGATAACTTTTGATCAAATATGACCCCAAGAAATTTGGCTTCTTCAACAACAGGAATTTGTGATCCGTATAAAAACAGGGAAGGATGTTCGTGTTTCTTCCGTAGTTTACAAAAATGAACACACTGCGTTTTCGACTTGGAGAACTTGAAACCATTTTTATCAGTCCATTCTTCTATTCTTTTTAAATTTTGTTGTAACTTTCGTTCAATTGTTTTCATATTTTTTGAACGGTAACATATACAAAAATCATCAACATACAATGAACAATCAGTTTTGTCGTCCAAACATTGTACAATATTGTTTATTTTGATGTTAAATAGCGTAGTTGAAAGAATACTACCCTGTGGGACACCCTGTTCTTGATCATAGAAATCTGACACGGTAGACCCCACACGCACCTGAAACATGCGCTCCCCTAAAAAGCTTTCAATAAAAGTGGGAAGTTTTCCTCTTAAGCCAATGTTATGTAGATCTTTCAATATTCCATAACGCCATGTTGTATCATATGCTTTCTCCAAGTCGAAAAAGACAGCTACTACGTGTTCTTTGTTAATAAAAGCATCTCGTATAAATGTTTCTAGTCTTATTAAATTGTCATTGGTACTACGTTCCGAACGAAAGCCCGATTGATATTCTGAAATGAGGTTGTTGGACTCTAAGTACCAGACTAATCTCTTGTTTATCATTCTCTCCAATGTTTTACACAAACAACTTGTCAAAGCTATCGGACGATAATTTGTAGGTTCTGCATGATCTTTCCCTGGTTTCGGAATTGGTACAACTGTAGCTACACGCCAGCTCTCAGGACAGACCCCCGTTTCCCAAATATTATTAAAGATATCTAAAAGTGTTGTAAGAGAACTTTTTGGCAGATGCTTAAGCATCTGATAATGAATTTCATCGGGGCCGGTTGCCGTATCATGTGATTTTTCAATGGCTTCAACGAGTTCGGATAAGTTAAAAGGTTTGTTGTATTCTTCGTGATTAAGGGATTTAAAGTTTAGATTTCTTTTCTCTTGGTCCTTTTTGAAATTTCTAAAAGTGTCAGAATAATTACGCGATGATGAATTTCTCAAGAATGTGTGCCCAAGAGTATCTGAAATATCTTTTTTTGTTGAAGCTATTGTGTCAAATTCAGTATTTAAATGTGTAAAACTAGAAGACTTTGTTTTTCCTGAAATTTTTCGTACCATATCCCAAACCTTTTTAATGGGGGTTTTATAGTTCAATTTGGAGACATATTCTCTCCATGACTTTCGTTTGGAAGCTCGGATTGTTCGCCGAGCTTTAGCTCTAAAAACTTTTACGCCGTTGAGCTTTTCTGAAGTGGGATTTTTGCAGAACTTATTTAGAGCCTGTTTACGCTTTTTAATAGCTTCTTTACAGTCATTATTAAACCAAGGCTTGCTTTTCTTAGTATTTGTGGAGGTCTTTGGAATGCATTGTTCTGATATGTTAATAAGTGTATCTGTGAAATCAGAAACAATGTCGGATGATTCATTAAAATGATCATCTGATAACTCTTCTTCACATAAATTACGGAATAATTCCCAGTCGGCTTTATTCATTTTCCATTTCTGGTTACAGTCCTCATCTGGTTTATTTACGCTCTCAATTATAACAGGGAAGTGATCACTTCCGCACTGATCATCATGAACAGACCAGTCATAGTCCAAGAAGAGAGATGGGTGACACAAAGAGAGATCTAATGAAGACAAATGACCTGTCGCAGGGTGAAGGTAAGTATAAGATTTATCATTCATTAAGCAAAGATCGCTCTTTGCAATAAAATCTTCAACAAGTGCTCCTCTGTTATTGATATCTTTACAGCCCCATAAAATATTGTGACCATTGAAGTCGCCAACTAAAAGATATGGGGATGGAAGCTGACTCAGCAATGAGTCAAGATGTTCGGGCTTTAAAGAAAATGAGGGTGGGATATATAGAGAGCAAATTGTAGTTTCTTTATCCAGAGAAACCGATACTGCTACAGCTTGTAGGTCTGTTTTTAATTTGATCTCTCTTTGTGGTAAACATGATTTAACAAAAATTGAACTGCCACCAGATGGTCTGTTACCATCAGAATAGATATAGTTGTATGTATTGAAACCCCTGACATCAATGTTGTCATCAGTTTTTAAAAAAGTTTCTTGCAAACAAAAAACCGATGGGTTTAATAACGAAATAAGTAATAAGAGTTCATTATAATTTGATTTAAGACCTCGACAATTCCATTGTATTATTTTGTGTTTTAAATCCATTTTATATAGAGAGTTTTACAAGACTAGAAATCCTTATGGAGCTATTATTGGTGATAACGATCTGTTATTATCACTTCGTGGTGCTTGAGACCTCGACCTGTTATTTCTATTATGTGGTATTGGAGTTTCAGACAACTCCATATCACTGTCACTCAAACATCCGAATCTGTTCAGATTTTTTAAATTGTCTCTTTCGATTTTGCGTTGTCTATCCGATGTTATCTGCTTTTGACTTTGTTGTTGTTTTTTTAAATCTTTTTTCATCATTTCCAAAGTTGCGTTTTTCAGTGGTTTGTCTGTTTTATTTCCTTGTGTTGATTGTATTGGCTGTGGTGGTGTTTGATGCTTGGTATTGTTTGTTTGATCTTCAATTTTGCTTTTTGGTTTCAATTTTTCTAAAGGTGCTAGGCCAGGAATCGGATCTGTTTGAGTGATAGCATTTTCAACAGGCACCTTTTTCACAGGTGCCTGTGCGATGTTGGCATAGCTGACTCCAGGAATAGGGGTTGGAGACTCAACGATTTTCCGCGCTTCTGGGAATGAGATGTTCCTTGTGTATTTAATAGTTAATATTTCTTTTTCTTTGTGCCAGACGTGGCACTCCTTAGAGTTAGCGTTGTGTTTTTCGCCACAGTTGACACAGCTTGGTTCGGCTTTACAGTTTTGATCTGTGTGGTTTGCTGGCTTGCCACAATTTGCACAGAGAGGGTCCTTGTTACACCTATTTTCGTGGTGTCCGTATCTCTGGCAATTGTGACAGCGTAGTGGATTTGGAATATATATGTCAACGCTAACTCTAAAGTATGCCACTTTGACAGTTTTGGGCATTACTGGTGTATTAAACGTAAATACAAAGGTGTTTGTGTCTTTGAGCTCACCGTTTCGTTTAATCCTAAAGCGTTTTACAGCTGTTACTCCCTGAGACCGCGTGCCTTCGAGAATCTCCTCTTCGCTGGAGTTCCTCAAATCAGGGCAACGAATTACCCCCTTTGAGGAATTCAGCGAAGTATGAGGGAACACTCTTACTTTCAAATTATGGAAGTCTGTTGTTTTTAGGAGATTCTCGGCGTGTGATCTCTTACTGACCTCAAGGAGTAGCTGGTTGGATCTGTATAATTTTTTGATGTTTTCCGGTTCACCAGCAATGCCTGCAATTACTTTCTGTATTACGAAAGGAGAAAGGGATGTTATACTGCGATTTTCTTCTCTACTTTCTATGATAATGAAACGCGGGAAATGTTGAGTCGAGTTGTCAGTTGTTTTTGGTGGTAAACTGTTGCTTGTCGTTGGTAAATTGTCATTGTCCGATATATGATCATCCGATGTGTCCTCTTGGGTAGATTTCTTTCTTTTTTTATCTTTTGCCATGATGAACAGTTTCCATGATTCGTCCTCTGTGCTCTCCGCCCGCCATGGAGCCCAACAAGGGAACACTGTTAATGAGTGGATTTCCTGCCTCAAGTGTTAGAGATACACAGAAGATATACTCGTACGAGCAAGAAGCTGCACGATTGGTCCGTTTAGCCGCCGCCTTCTAGAAATGGAAAGGTTGTGAAAAGACTTTATGAGCAAACGGTGGGTATTCAGGTTGATACGAAAGACAAGGAAGAGAAAGTAAAAGCTTATTCCTAGGGCTTGGCGCGACCAGCCGATTGACCGTGCCGGACCGCACAGCCACCCGTCTTACCGAAATCCAGGCCAAAGAGGCGTGTTGGGTAACTGAAGCACTGAACTCCAGCTAACCCTCAACCTCCAGGACCCCTTCATCCGGCTTACGGGATGCCACCCACGGCAAACGGGTGGTACTTCCTTTAGCTCTTCTCAGTGGGCACAGAGACCACAGCGGCAATGTGCCCAGTGGGAATTGAGCCCCCAGGGCCACGGCAAGGCAGGAAGTCTAATACCTGGGGGTAATATGGGGAATAAAAGATAACTTTTGATCAAATATGACTCCAAGAAATTTGGCTTCTTCAACGACAGCAATTTGTGATCCGTATAAAAACAGGGAAGGATGGTCGTGTTTCTTCCGTAGCTTACAAAAATGAACACACTGCGTTTTCGACTTGGAGAACTTGAAACCATTTTTATCTGTTCTTGTGTGCACAAAATGATATCTTGTCCGCACAAGATAATATCTTGTCTGCACAACATAGATCTTGTGCGGACAAGTTATTCTCTTGTTCACACAACTTAATATCTTGTGCGCACAAAATATTATCTTGTCCGCACAAGATAGATCTCGGGAAGTTGTTCAAACAAAATATTATGTTGTGCAAACAAGATAATATGTTGTGCGAACAAGATATCTTGTGCGCACAGATAGTATGTTGTTCGCCCAAGATAATATCTTGTGCGCACAACATATCTTGTTGGCACATATTAAAAAAAATCGCCAATAATTATGGGAGTTATGATCCTTTTCAACTTATCATAATTTCACATGAAAAAAAAATGTTTCCGTGCAATACCTTTCGAAAACCTTTGTGAATTGGAAACATAATTCGTACACAGATATATATAATAATAAAATACAGGTCAAGTTCAATTTCAGGTAAAATCCGTCTCTTCTGTCGCTATTTATTTTTGTTATGGTTTGTCTAAGTGTGTGTATCGGTTTTATTATTTTGCTTTGGATAGCCATTTGGCCATTTTGCGGGAAGGTAACTAACTGACCTTTTGGCTTTCTTTATAATAATATGATAGTTATGTCCCTTTTACAACTTCATCGCTTTGCAAAATGCATGTTTCCGGTGACGTTGACACCTGGGCGGATACATCAGGTCATACTCACACATTTCTAGTTAAAGAAATGTTTGTCACTTTTTAAATACCACTAACAATTCAGCCTTTAAACTTAACACGGATGGTTCTTGGGACAAAACCTATACATTGATACCAAGCTTTTTGACCTGTGTCATTGACCTTTGAAATTTTACTTTTTTGCGAAAATGTAACCAATAAATTTAATATTGGCCATAATTCCAGAAGTATTTTCCCTAGCTTGATGAAACTTGACACACATCTGTATCATCACAGGAGCAAATTCCGTACCTCTAACACACCATTTTACTTATTTATCGCCTGTGTGACATAAGAAAAAAAATCCTGTTTCAACAAAACCTTTTGGTCTCATTTTAATACCACAAAATTCACGTGTGCTTTAAGGTCAGACCTTTCCACTGATCAAAGTATTTGACCTGTGACCTTGACCTAGTTTTCTAAAATTTAACAGAGAACTTTAACCTAAGCCATATTTTTTTGCCAGCTCAATGTCGATAGTGATCGCCCCTAAAACAGGGCAGCGGTCTGTCTCTTGCAAACTTTTGTTGGTGCCAGCTCACTGCCGATAGTGATTGCCCCTAAAACAGGGCACCTGAAGGTCTGCCAACAGAAAAATGGTCTAATCACATGTAGCTTGTCCTAGAAATTGCTAACTGATAACCACAGTTCCGACACAAGCTGAAACACGTATACATGTCTGTGTTTCAGCACAGCCTGATTTAGATCACAAGATTTAGAGACCCCAAAAAACTTGTCAGGGCTCTTAACAGTGCACTCCCTGGAAAAGTGAGTGAGTGTTTGAGTTTTACGTCCCACCAACAGCTAAGGTCATACGGAGACGGGACCTCGGTTTAAAGACTCATCCGAAAGTCTGGAGAAGCCCGGGATCGATCCTGCGATCCCTGGTTTACAAGGCGAGTAGCGTAACCACTACACCACGGAGGCTTCTACTCCCTGGAAGAACTTTGTTAAATTTCTTTGAATACAAACAGCAGGAGTGCATAATCAGAGTGATGGAGCAGTCAGGTCAAAAACCTGATGACTTTTGTTGGTGAACAAGATGATGGTTCAATGGTTCTGGCCACTGACCTGATTCTAAACAAAGATGGAAAAAGGTAATAAATGGTTTAACTATACACCAAACTCTTTCTAAAACGTGTTGCACTACATTAGGCAGACATTGTGTCAGTTAAACAACCATGGTAACAAAACAAAACCAGAGGGATTGTTGTGACATAGTATAATTTTTTCACACCTCCCTATATAATCCATTCATTTTTGGGATCCTTATGTGAACCCTATTAGATCCAAAGTCTACTGTTTTTGGCAGAATGGCTTGAGATGTCAGGTCATCTCCAGTTGTGTAATAGTCCCACGAAATGGGAAGCACCCAGATGACCTAATTAGTGTTGATAGGGAATTAAATCGGGACACACACAAATTAACCCGTTTGCTCCAATGCTTGTACCCCGTTAAAGAAATAGAGGAGGTGGATTCCAAAATATTGGTATCCGCTGAAAAAAGTAAATTTTCTTTTTATTTTGTAATTTTATACGTGTATGAACGGTAATTGATCAATCGAATCGCACGTCACAATTTGGACCTGGCTATGCCGTCATAAATGTCAGTTTCAAAACAAAAACAGATCGCCATTTTGAATACACCATTGTAACAGTTCAAAGAGTGATTTTTAAGGAATTTTACGACCCCAACAGTATAAAAACAGCAGAAATTCTTATTGTTAGTAAGTTGGTAAACGTGGAATGGGGAGAAAACCTATTCAGATGATTTCGTGTTTAACGACGCGTCAACCTCTTTGTGGGCATGAAGAATTATGAGGATATTAAAAGTAAAAAGTCAGGATGATAATGTATAAAAATCTGGAACAGTTAGATCTTATGAAAAAGTCCAATTTCTTTTAAGAATAAAATAATATTGTCAACAGTTACAACTTGAAACAGTTGTTGCAAAGTGTCTGCTTTGAAATATAAGTTACGTGAGGAAGAAAAGTCAACACAGTCAATTAAGATATGTTTCACAGCGAATGGCTGATCACAATCTACACAAGAAGGCTGATCATCACCATTAAAAATATAAGAATGAGTAACTATAGTATGGCCGATGCGCAGTCGCGTTAATACTACATCCTCTTTCCTGGAAACTTGTGGCGGAGAGTATTTTGTTCCAACGACAGGTTTAATGGCATGGAGTTTCTCATTAATTTCACGGTCCCATTCGCCTTGCCATTCCGACAAGATGTATCTGCTCATAAATGGTTTAAAATTATTAAAAGGAATTTTAAAAACAGATGGATCAAGATTGAGCGATTCCTTTGCTTTTTTGTCAGCATATTAATTGCCCACAATGCCGATATGGCTCGGAAGCCAACAAAACAAAATTTGGTGTGTTTTAGAAATTTCAACTTCTGTATTTGAGGATTTTTAGATGATGAATGGTCTTAAGCCTTAAGCACAGAAAGTGAATCAGAAAATATAATTGCTTTTTGAATTGATGAACTGATAAAATCTAAGGCTAGGTCTATTGCTTTGGCTTCAGCTGTAAAAATAGATGAACCATCTGGAAGGCGCAAGGTTTGGTGCGTATCTTTAGAAACATACGCACAATGAATTTTTTCTCCTTCTTTGGAACCATCAGAATAGACTTGCTGGTAATCATCATAACGTGCCTGCAGTAACTGAAAGTTTTGTCTGAGTAGCATTGGATTTGATTCGCGTCTTTTGCCAACAGTAAGTCAAACAGAATAGAAGGTTTTTTAATTCACCGAAATGGAACTTCGGCCGTTTCATGTTTTTTTTTTTCATATATTAAGGTCAATACCTGAATTTTCTAGCAGTGGTAAAATACGTAATCCAAAAGGTTTGATTGCTGTGGGTTTAGTTTCATACTTATCTACAAATTGAGGTGGAAATGAAATTTTGGATGCCGGGTTAGATGGATTTGCAGCAAGTCTAATAGCATTCTGAAAAGAAAGTTTCTCTCTGCGCGAATTTAAAGATGGTTCACCTGCTTCTACATAAAGGCTTAATACGGGAGAAGTACGGAAGGCTCTTAATACGGGAGAAGTACGGAAGGCTGCCTAACCAGACGAAGGCCTTGGTGGTGGATAGTATCCAATGATTTTAAATAGGACTTTCTGGCAGAACCATAAACAACAGACCCATAATCTAATTTAGATCTTATTAAAGACCGGTAAAGATGTAATAAAGTATATCGATCTGCTCCCCAACTTGTATGAGCTAAAACTTTTAAAAGATTCAAAGCTTTTAAGCATTTCGCTTTAAGATATTTAATATGGGGAATAAAAGATAACTTTTGATCAAATATGACCCCAAGAAATTTGGCTTCTTCAACAACAGGAATTTGTGATCCGTATAAAAATAGGGAAGGGTGTTCGTGTTTCTTCCTTAGGTTCCAAAAATGAGCACACTGCGCTTCCGACTTGGAAAACTTGAAACCATTTTTATCAGTCCACTCTTCGATTCTTTTTAAATTTTGTTGTAACTTTCGCTCAATTGTTTTCATATTTTTTGAACGGTAACATGTACAAAAATCATCAACATACAATGAACAATCAGTTTTGTCGTCCAACCATTGTACAATATTGTTTATTTTTATATTAAATAGCGTAGTTGAAAGAATACTTCCCTGTGGGACACCCTGTTCTTGATCATAGAGATCTGACACGGTAGACCCCACACGCACCTGAAACATGCGCTCCCCTAAAAAGCTTTCAATAAAACTGGGAAGTTTTCCTCTTAAGCCAATGTTATGGAGATCTTTCAATATTCAATAACTCCATGTTGTATCATACGCTTTCTCCAAGTCGAAAAAGACAGCTACGGCGTGTTCTTTGTTAATAAAAGCATTTCGTATAAATGTTTCTAGTCTTATTAAATTGTCGTTGGTACTACGTTCCGAACGAAAAACCGACTGATATTCTGAAATGAGGTTGTTGGACTAAGTACCAGAATAATCGTTTGTTTATCATTCTCTCCAATGTTTTACACAAACAACTTGTCAAAGCTATCGGACGATAATTTGTAGGTTCTGCATGATCTTTCCCTGGTTTCATTATTGGTACAACTGTAGCTACACGCCAGCTCTCAGGACAGACCCCCGTTTCCCAAATATTTTTAAAGATATCTAAAAGTGTTGAAAGAGAACTTTTTGGCAGATGCTTAAGCATCTGATAATGAATTTCATCGGGGCCGGTTGCCGTATCATGTGATTTTTAATGGCTTCAACGAGTTCGGATAAGTTAAAAGGTTTGTTGTATTCTTCGTGATTAAGGGATTTAAAGTTTGGATTTAAAGTTTAGATTTCTTTTCGCTTGGTCCTTTTTGAAATTTTCTAAAAGTGTCAGAATAATTACGCGATGATGAATTTCTCAAGAATGTGCTCCCAAGAGTATCTGAAATATCTTTTTTTGTTGAAGCCATTGTATCAAATTCAGTATTTAAATGTGTAAAAACTAGAGGACTTTGTTTTTCCTGAAATTTTTCCTACCATATCCCAAACCTTTTTAATGGGGGTTTTGTAGTTTAATTTGGAGACATATTTTCTCCATGACTTTCGTTTGGAAGCTCGGATTGTTCGCCGAGCTTTAGCTCTAAAAACTTTTACGTCGTTTGCGCTTCTGAAGTGGGACTTTTGCAGAACTTATTTAGAGCCTGTTTACGCTTTTTAATAGCTTCTTTACAGTCATTATTAAACCAAGGCTTGCTTTTCTTAGTATTTGTGGAGGTCTTTGGAATGCATTGTTCTGATTTATTAATAAGTGTATCTGTGAAATCAGAAACGATGTCGGATGATTAAGTGATCAACTGATAACTCTTCTTCACACAACTTATGGAATAATTCCCAGTCGGCTTTATTCATTTTCCATTTCTGGTTATAATCCTCATCTGGTTCGTTTACGCTCTCAATTATGACAGGGAAGTGATCACTTCCGAACTGATCATCATGAACAGACCAGTCATAGTCTAAGATGAGAGATGGGTGAAACAAAGAGAGATCTAAAGAAGACAAATGGCCTGTCGCAGGGTGAAGGTAAGTATGAGATTAATCATTTATCAAGCAAAGATCGCTCTTTGCAATAAAATCTTCAACAAGTGTTCCTCTGTTATTGATATCTTTACAGCCCCATAGAATATTGTGACCATTGAAGTCGCCAACTAAAAGTTGTGGCGATGGAAGTTGACTCGGCAATGAGTCAAGATGTTCGGGCTTTAAAGGAAATGAGGGTGGAATATATAGAGACAAATTGTAGTTTCTTTATACAGAGAAACCGATACTGCTACAGCTTGTAGAGTAGAAGTAAAACAAAGATCAGGAATTGATACAATTAACTTACTCCACCCATAAAAGGCACCAAAGGGAAAGAAATACAAACATTAAGCGACCAGACCATAATGGAAACCTAAACAAAGAAAGGCCATAAGGACAGTTACTTTCCCACAAAATGGCCATATGGCCATCCAAAATTAAAAGACACAAGTGATACACACAGTAAGTAACAAACAACAACATAAATAAATCGCCACAGAGGTCTGTTTTTAATTTGATCTATCTTTGTGGTAAACATGATTTCACAAAAATTGAACTGCATCCAGATGGTTTGTTACCATCAGAATAGATATAGTTGTATGTATTGAAACCCCCGACACCAATGTTGTCATCAGTTTTTAAAAACGTTTCTTGCAAACAAAAAACCGATGGGTTTAATAAGTAATAAGAGTTCATTATAATATGATTTGAGACAATTCCATTATATTGTTTTGTGTTTTAAATCCATTTTGTGAAGAGATTAAGACTAGAAACTATTTTGGAGCTGCAATTGGTGATATATAGATCTGCTACCACCACCGCGTGATCTGTTATTGCCACTTGGTGATAATTGAGTTTCAGTGAACTCCATATGACTGTCACTTAAAGATCCGAATCTGTTCTGAAATTTTATATTGTCTCTTTCCATTTTACGTTGTCTGTCTGTTTGTCTTTGAGACAATTGATGTTTTTTGATCGGATCTTCCGACCCCTTATTAGTTCGACCTGAGTCGGGTTTCTCTTTTACATTCGGCGCTGGCTTCGGTACGGTCGCTGTCGACCCATCCGGAGCAACCTGGATTGCGCCATTTAAAAATTTGTTGAACTTTGTGGTGCTGGAGTGGGTTTACTCCATGCACCAGATTTTTTTCAGTTCAGCTTTGTATGATTTAGCAGTCTGTGTTGCGGAGCTGGTACATTTTACACCAGCATCCTTTGTGATGCTGGCGAAACTGGTGGTTGGTGTTATGTATCGCCGATCGACAATTTCCCGCGCTTCTGGGAATGTTATCCCCCTTTGGTATTTGACGGTGAGTATTTCTTTTTTTCCACGCCGGACAGTCTCGGGAGAAAACAGCATGTTTGCAATCACAATTTACGCTAGGACAGAGTTTTTTTCTCTGACATCTGCTTTCGTGATGGCCAAAAGCCTGACAAGAGTAACATCTTAGAGGGTTTGGGATGTATACCTCTACGTTAATGGAAAGATATGCTACTTTGATTTTCTTGGGTAGACTTGGTGTATCAAAAGTCAACACATAAGTTGTTGTTGGTTTTAGTACACCATTTCTACGGACGTTAATGTTACGAACACCAACAACTCCCTGACCTTTCAAGTTATCGACTATCTCTTCATCTGAACAAGGGCGCAGTTCTGGGCTGCGAATCACTCCCTTAGATGAATTGAGCGTGTTATGTAACGCGACTTTAACTTTAAGATCAAAGAGTTTGTTGGTGTTTAGCAGGCTTACCACTTGCTGTTTTCTCTCGACTTCCAAGAGAAGATCACCCGATTTGAGTTGTTTTATACCCTTGGGGTGTCCGGCAATGGAAAGAATACTTTTCACGATGACAAAGGGGGAAAGGCTAGATACAGTATGTGTATCATCAAGTGACGTGATTACAAAGAAACGCGGAGCATTGTTGAGATTTGGTTCAGCAGACTGCTGACTAGATTGTTCACGTGATTGTTGATTGTGTTCATCAGATTCGGATGAATCCTCGTCTTTTTTACGTTTAGGTGCGTTGCGGTTATGTGCATGGTTGCGGTCATGTTTTTTTTCCATTTGCCATAAGGAAAAAATCCTAGTTTCGTCCCAAGTGCTCTCCGCCCTCCGTGGAGCCCTACAAGGGAACACCATAATGGAGCGGTTATCCAACTCGCAGGTGTTAGAGATACACGTGAGATATACTCGTATAAACAAAATGCCTACACAATTGATCCGTTTAGCCACCGCCTTCTAGAGATAAAAAGACAGAAAAGGATAAGGTAAATGGGCATACGGTTGGTATCAGGAAAGATACAAAAAGAGTTGAAGAGAAAGCAAAGCGGTATCTCTAGGGCTCGGCGTGACCAGAAGATTGACCGTGCCGGACCGCAGGGCCACCCCTTTACACCGAAAAGCCAGGCCAAAGAGTCGTGTTGGGCACCTAAAGCACCTCAGGTAACCCTCAACCTCCAGGATCCCTTCTTCCGGCTTACAGGACGCCCCCCACGACAAACGGGTGGTACTTCCTTTAGCTCTTTCCAGTGGACACAGAGACCACAGCGGCAATGTCCCCAGTGGGAATTGAGCCCCCAGGGCCACGGCAAGGCAGGAAGTCTAATACCTGGGGCAGATTGATGATGAGAAGATAGAAGGAATCCAAAAAGCAAATTCCAAATGATATTATTCTCTTGACAAAACATCTCAACTCTGAGCTCAAAGCCGTGCCGCTGGTTATAGATAACTATTGGAGGTGTGTACAGTTGACTCATACCCGGCTATTAATGTTCAACAAAAGAAAAAGTGGAGAAATAAGAACTTTCTGAAGCATGGCTTTATAATGCAATGGCACGAAATAATTGCTTCGTTAAGGGGTTGGACTATCTGAGAATCTATCAAGAGTTTCTGGAACAGAAAGTTAAATCTGTCCCGAAGTTCACTGTTTGGCATCAAGAGAGATTTGTATATCCGTTCCTCAAACTCATGTTGGATTCTTTTTCTTGCATAATTTTGGGTGCCAGTGCTTGAATAAGTTCAGCGTTACCTTGAAAATACTATGCATTTATGTCCGCCATTTTGAAAACTGATGTCATTTCTGACGTCGTCGTTACTAAGTTATGTGATTCGTTACTAAGTTATGTGACGTCCTTTGGGTGAGATAACATGGGTTACTTATAAGAATCTATCACGAGTTTGTGGAAAAAGATAGACAAATCTGTCCCGAGGTTCACTGTTTGGCATCACGAGGCTCCGCCGAGTGATGCTCAACAGTGATCCAAGGGACAGATTTGTCTATCCTTTCCTAAAACTCATTTTAGATTCTTTTCCTTGCTTACTTTCAGGTGCCAGCGTTTGAATAAAGTCAGTGTTACTTTAAAATTACTCTGCATTTATGGCCGCCATTTTGAAAACTGATGTCATTTTTGATGTCGTGACGTCTGCTTAATGACGAAGTTACGTGGCGTTCTATACAAATAATATGAAGTTACAAGATGTGGACTTCGGGCGAGATAACTTGGGTGATATTTGTGTGCAAGAAATTTGATGTTTATCTGTTAGGTGATGATGATGATGATTACGTGTTTAACGACGCGTCAACCCTCTTTGTGGGTCATAAGCGTCAAACGGTTAATGGTTAAACGGTATGAAGAATTATGAGGATATTAAAAGTAGAAAAAAAAACAAAAAAAAACAGAATGATAATGTATAAAAATTTGAAACAGTTAAATCTTTTGAAAAAGTCCAATTGGCCCAGAAAACATATACACCTCATATTTTCAGTTCTGTGATGTGTTCCTTGCTTCCAAGGGATAACCCTTTTATATAACATTTTTAAGAATAAAATAATATTATCAACAGGTACATCTTGAAACTATTGTTGCAAAGTGTCAGCTTTGAAATATAAGGAAGGGTGAAAAGTCAACACAGTCAATTAAGATATGTTCCACTGTGAATGGCTGATCACATCCTACACAAGAAGGCTGATCATCACCATTAAAAATATAAGAATGAGTAACTCTAGTATGGCCTATGCGCAGTCGCGTTAATACTACATCCTCTCTCCTGGAAAACTGTGGAGGAGAGCATTGTGTTCCAACGACAGGTTTAATGGCATGGAGTTTGTTATTTATTGCACGGTCGCATTCGCCTTGCCATTCCGACAAGATGTATCTGTTGATAAATGGTTTAAAATTATTAAAAGGAATTTCAAAAACAGACGGATTAAGATTGAGCGATTCCTTAGCTTTCTTGTCAGCATATTCATTGCCAACAATGCCGATATGGCTCGGAAGCCAACAAAACAAGATTTGGTGTGTTTTAGAAATTTCATGATGTTTTTCAATCACATTTGTTATACCCCCGGCGTATGCCATGGGGGTATATAGTTTTTGTCTTTTCCGTCTGTCTGTCCGTAAACAATTATTTTGTGTCAAAGATATCTCAGGAACTGCTTCACATAGAAACTAGAAATTTTGCACACATGATCAGTATGACTACTTGTATTGTGGGAAAGAAAATAAGGGCCAAGGGGTCAGGCCTTTTAGAGTTATTTCCCTTTGTAGTTCGGCACTGGCCGGGGGTATACGTGCCCCACTGGGCACTTTTGTCTAGTATTTGGGGATTTTTAGATGTTGAATGGTCTAAAGCCTTAACCACAGAAAGTGAATCAGAAAGTAAAATTGCTTTTTTGAAATGTTGAACTGATAAAATCAGCAGGTAGGTCTATTGCTTGGGCTTCAGCTGTAAAATTAGATGAACCATCTGGAAGGCGCAAGGTTTGGTGCCTATCTTGAGAAACATACGCACAACCAACATTTTCTCCTACTTTGGAACCACCAGTATAGACTTGCTGGTAATAATTATAACGTGACTGCAGTACCCGAAAGTTTTGTTTGAGTAGCATTTAATTTGATTTGATTCGGATTTTTTACCATCATGTAAGTCAAACAGAACAGGTTTTTTAATTCACCAAGCTGGAACTTCGGCCGTTTCATGTTTTTGATTTTTTAAGGTCGTAATGCCCGAGTTCCTCTTACCAACGTATGGCTTCAGGTGGTTATCTGACTTTGAAATAGACCGCTTAGAAATTATAACAATCCCGGCAGACTCAGATATTGAATACATACTTGTCTGCGACATCGAATATCCAGACCATTTGCATGACCTTCACGACGCTTTCCCAATGTGCCCAGAAAACATCCTAGTCGGCAAAGACGACGTTTCACAATATACAAAAGAACTGGCCGCTGAAAGCAACGTAAATCTTCGACCGGGGGAAAAACTGTGTCTGATATTACGGACTATGCAGTTCATTACAGGACTTTGCAGTGCTATATCCGTCACGGATTGGTGCTGAAAAACATTCTTAGGGTTATCTGCTTCCGACAGTCACTATGGCTCCGTGACTTTATGGCATATACAACATAAAAGAGGCGCAATGCCACCAACGAGTTCGACAGCCTTTTATATAAGCACAAGATATAAGCGTCGCATGCAACGTGTTCGGCAAAACAATAAACAAGAGGCCCATGGGCCACTATGCTCACCAGAGCTCAGGTGGGCACTGCCCAATGGCAGCCATGTATTTTAACATGATATCATTTTAATCTACCAAATGAACCCCCATGCCCAAATGAGCACCCATGTGGACTCAGTATCTGAGACATTAGGCCTTTTATGAAGTAGAGGGGGTGGGGCATGAACCCAATGGAGCCCTGGTTGGTAAATGCGTCTTATCATAAGAAACAAAAATATATACGGTTTAGCAGTGGGGATCTGTAAGGCCTCTTAAGTGGTGGAGGGGTTGGGGCATGCCCTGTTGATCCCAGGAAAGCCCAAATTGTTGTCATATATATGGTTTAGTGCTGGGAATCTGAACGGTTTCGGATATTTGAGGCCCTTTTATGAAGTGGAAAGGATAGGAATGGCCCCTGCGGAACCCCCTACAGTAGGTGTGCTAATAATAAGGAACAAGAACATTTATGATTATGGGGTCGGGATTAGAATGGTTTTTGAAATATAAAGCCTTTTATTAAGTGGAAGGGCGGGGCACATTGCCTCAACACAAAGAGACCCGCAGGTTGGTGTGATTGATGATGATGATTTCGTGTTTAACGACGCGTCAACCCTCTTTGTGGGTCATAAGCGTCAAACGGTTGATGGTTAAACGGCATGAATAATTATGATGATATTAAAAGTAAAAAGTCAGAATGATAATGTATAAAAATCTGAAACAGTTAAATCTTATGAAAAAGTCCAATTTCTTTTAAGAATAAAATAATATTATCAACAGGTACATCTCGAAACAGTTGTTGCAAAGTGTCAGCTTTGAAATATAAAATACGTGAGGGTGAAAAGTCAACACAGTCAATTAAGATATGTTTCACAGTGAATGGCTGATCACAACCTACACAAGAAGGCTGATCATCACCATTAAAAATATAAGAATGAGTAACTCTAGTATGGCCGATGCGCAGTCGTGTTAATACTACGTCCTCTTTTCTGGAAAACTGTGGAGGAGAGCATTTTGTACTAACGACAGGTTTAATGGCATGGAGTTTGTTATTTATTGCACGGTCCCATTCGCCTTGCCATTCCGACAAGATGTATCTGTTGATAATGATGATGATGATGATTTCGTGTTTAACGACGCGTCAACCCTCTTTGTGGGTCATAAGCGTCAAACGGTTGATGGTTAAACGGCATGAATAATTATGATGATATTAAAAGTAAAAAGTCAGAATGATAATGTATAAAAATCTGAAACAGTTAAATCTTATGAAAAAGTCCAATTTCTTTTAAGAATAAAATAATATTATCAACAGGTACATCTCGAAACAGTTGTTGCAAAGTGTCAGCTTTGAAATATAAAATACGTGAGGGTGAAAAGTCAACACAGTCAATTAAGATATGTTTCACAGTGAATGGCTGATCACAACCTACACAAGAAGGCTGATCATCACCATTAAAAATATAAGAATGAGTAACTCTAGTATGGCCGATGCGCAGTCGTGTTAATACTACGTCCTCTTTTCTGGAAAACTGTGGAGGAGAGCATTTTGTACTAACGACAGGTTTAATGGCATGGAGTTTGTTATTTATTGCACGGTCCCATTCGCCTTGCCATTCCGACAAGATGTATCTGTTGATAAATGGTTTAAAATTGTTAAAAGGAATTTTAAAAACAGATGGATCAAGATTGAGCGATTCCTTTGCTTTCTTGTCAGCATATTCATTGCCGACAATGCCAATATGGCTCGGAAGCCAACAAAACAAGATTTGGTGTGTTTTAGAAATTTCATGATGTTTTTCGATCAATTTTTGAATTTGAGGATTTTTAGATGATGAATGGTCTAAAGCCTTAAGCACAGAAAGTGAATCCGAAAATATAATTGCTTTTTGAATTGTTGAAGAACTGATTAAATCTAAAGCTAGGTCTATTGCTTTGGCTTCAGCTGTAAAAAATAGATGAACCATCTGGAAGGCGCATGGTTTTGTGCGTATCTTTAGAAACATACGCACAGCCAACTTTATCTCCTTCTTTGGAACCATCAGTATAGACTTGCTGGTAATCATTGTAACGTGACTGCAGTACCTGAAAGTTTTGTTTGAGAAGTATTGGATTTGATTCGGATTTTTTTCCATCATGTAAGTCGAACAGAATAGAAGGTTGTTTAATACACCAAGATGGAACTTCGGCGGTTTCATGTTTTTGAATATTTTTAAGGTCGATACCTGAATTTTCCAGCAGTGGTAAAATACGTAATCCAAAAGGTTTGATTGCTGTGGGTTTTGTTTCATACTTATCTACAAATTGAGGTCGAAATGAAATTTTGGATGCCGGGTTAGATGGATTTGCAGCAAGTCTGATAGCATACTGAAGAGAAAGTTTCTCTCTGCGCGAGGTTAAAGATGGTTCACCTGCTTCTACATAAAGGCTTAATACGGGAGAAGTACGGAAGGCTCCCATGGCCAGACGAAGGCCTTGGTGATGGATAGTATCCAAGGATTTTAAATAGGACTTTCTGGCAGAACCATAAACAACAGACCCATAATCTAATTTAGATCTTATTAAAGACCGGTAAAGATGTAATAAAGTATACCGATCTGCTCCCCAACTTGTATGAGCTAAAACTTTCAAAAGATTCAAAGCTTTTAAGCATTTCGCTTTAAGATATTTAATATGTGGAATAAAAGATAACTTTTGATCAAATATGACCCCAAGAAATTTGGCTTCTTCAACAACAGGAATTTGTGATCCGTATAAAAACAGGGAAGGATGTTCGTGTTTCTTCCGTAGTTTACAAAAATGAACACACTGCGTTTTCGACTTGGAGAACTTGAAACCATTTTTATCAGTCCATTCTTCTATTCTTTTTAAATTTTGTTGTAACTTTCGTTCAATTGTTTTCATATTTTTTGAACGGTAACATATACAAAAATCATCAACATACAATGAACAATCAGTTTTGTCGTCCAAACATTGTACAATATTGTTTATTTTGATGTTAAATAGCGTAGTTGAAAGAATACTACCCTGTGGGACACCCTGTTCTTGATCATAGAAATCTGACAGGGTAGACCCCACACGCACCTGAAACATGCGCTCCCCTAAAAAGCTTTCAATAAAACTGGGAAGTTTTCCTCTTAAGCCAATGTTATGTAGATCTTTCAATATTCCATAACGCCATGTTGTATCATATGCTTTCTCCAAGTCGAAAAAGACAGCCACTACGTGTTCTTTGTTAATAAAAGCATCTCGTATAAATGTTTCTAGTCTTATTAAATTGTCATTGGTACTACGTTCCGAACGAAAGCCCGATTGATATTCTGAAATGAGTTTGTTGGACTCTAAGTACCAGACTAATCTCTTGTTTATCATTCTCTCCAATGTTTTACACAAACAACTTGTCAAAGCTATCGGACGATAATTTGTAGGTTCTGCGTGATCTTTCCCTGGTTTCGGAATTGGTACAACTGCAGCTACACGCCAACTCTCAGGACAGACCCCCGTTTCCCAAATATTATTAAAGATATCTAAAAGTGTTGTAAGAGAACTTTTTGGCAGATGCTTAAGCATCTGATAATGAATTTCATCGGGGCCGGTTGCCGTATCATGTGATTTTTCAATGGCTTCAACGAGTTCGGATAAGTTAAATGGTGTGTTGTATTCTTCGTGATTAAGGGATTTGAAGTTAAGTTTTCTTTTCTCCTGGTCCTTTTTGAAATTTCTAAAAGTGTCAGAATAATTACGCGATGATGAATTTCTCAAAAATGTGTGACCAAGAGTATCTGAAATATCTTTTTTTGTTGAAGCTATTGTGTCAAATTCAGTATTTAAATGTGTAAAACTAGAAGACTTTGTTTTTCCTGAAATTTTTCGTACCATATCCCAAACCTTTTTAATGGGGGTTTTATAGTTCAATTTGGAGACATATTCTCTCCATGACTTTCGTTTGGAAGCTCGGATTGTTCGCCGAGCTTTAGCTCTAAAAACTTTTACGTCGTTGAGCTTTTCTGAAGTGGGATTTTTGCAGAACTTATTTAGAGCCTGTTTACGCTTTTTAATAGCTTCTTTACAGTCATTATTAAACCAAGGCTTGCTTTTCTTAGTATTTGTGGAGGTCTTTGGAATGCATTGTTCTGATATGTTAATAAGTGTATCTGTGAAATCAGAAACAATGTCAGATGATTTATTTAAGTGATCAACTGATAACTCTTCTTCACATAAATTATGGAATAATTCCCAGTCGGCTTTATTCATTTTCCATTTCTGGTTACAGTCTTCATCTGGTTCGTTTACGCTCTCTATTATAACAGGAAAGTGATCACTTCCGCACTGATCATCATGAACAGACCAGTCATAGTCCAAGAAGAGAGATGGGTGACACAAAGAGAGATCTAAAGAAGACAAATGACCTGTCGCAGGGTGAAGGTAAGTATAAGAGTTATCATTCATCAAGCAAAGATCGTTCTTTGCAATAAAATCTTCGACAAGTGCTCCTCTGTTATTGACATCTTTACAGCCCCATAGAATATTGTGACCATTGAAGTCGCCAACTAAAAGATATGGCGATGGAAGTTGACTCAGCAATGAGTCAAGATGTTCGGGCTTTAAAGAAAATGAGGGTGGGATATATAGAGAGCAAACTGTAGTTTCTTTATCCAGAGAAACCGATACTGCTACAGCTTGAAGGTCGGTTTTTAATTTGATCTCTCTTTGTGGTAAACATGATTTAACAAAAATTGAGCTGCCACCAGATGGTTTGTTACCATCAGAATAGATATAGTTGTATGTATTGAAACCCCTGACATCTATGTTGTCATCAGTTTTTAAAAAAGTTTCTTGCAAACAAAACACCGATGGGGTTAGTAGCGAAATAAGTAATGAGAGTTCATTATAATTTGATTTAAGACCTCGACAATTCCATTGTATTATTTTGTGTTTTAAATCCATTTTAAGGAGAGATATTTAAAGACTAGAAACTATTATGGAGGTGCAATTGGTGATATAGATCTGCTACCACCAGCTCGTGGTGTGGCAGACCTCGATCTGTTATTGCCACTTGGTGATGATGGAGTTTCAGTCAACTCCATATCACTGTCACTCAAAGATCCGAATCTGTTCTGAAATTTTATATTGTCTCTTTCCATTTTACGTTGTCTGTCTGTTTGTCTTTGAGACAATTGATGTTTTTTTATCGGATCTTGCGACCCCTTATTAGTTCGACCTGGGTCGGGTTTCTCTTTTACATTCGGCGCTGGCTTCGGTACGGTCGCTGTCGACCGATCCGAAGCAACCTGGATTGCGCCTTTTGATAAATTGGTTGAACTTTGTGGTGCTGGAGTGGATTTAGTTTAATCATATTTTATTGCATATAAACAGTGCAATGGGGTTGGGCCACAAGTTCTCACAACATTAGTTACGGCCCTTCCCCTACATAGGTACAACTTATATATTAATTTCACGCGACATGGGGATATATAAAGATTCAGATCATATAACATAATATGAAATAAGACTAAGGAAAATAAAACATGTAAAGTAAGAAAGAGAAAGAAGCAACATTAATAAGCATACACTTAATACGTCCTGAGAGAGAGAGAGAACGATGAATACAACTAAATAAATAAATAAATAAATAAATAAATAAATAAATACTGTCAGGTGGCTAGTCGTGAAACAGGGGCGTAAATATAAAATAAGAAAAATTACTGGTCAGTATTAGCAAATCTGCCAGTAACTTTTATGTAGGTTTGGACTGAAAGGAGAAGAGAAGTATTCTCCTGTATTGACAGGTTATCGTCACCGCAGAGAAGTTTTTGAACATTTAGAGGATGATAGTTATGAGTAGAGTGAAACAATGAAATGCGCTTGTCTGAATAGTGTGGACAAATAAAAAAGAAATGCTCTGCATCCTCTACAACTTCAGCACAACTGCAGAAAGGGTTTATACTGAGATGATTCAAATACAAATCCTGTTTAAGATTACTGCATCTGTTTCTAATTCTTGCGTGTAACACTGATAAATATCTGTCGCCACAGAGAAAGTAAGGAGGGACTTTACTGACATTGGGGCGTAGCGATTTAATATTACTTTTGAATGTTGACACACTAACAGAAGAGCGGATAGTTTCATCAAGAGTGTTCCATAAAGCAACAGACGAAGGGATGCAGGATTTACGGGATATTTCTGTGCGCGTAAAGGGAATATTTAGGTTGTTGTTATTGCGCAGGGAGTAGTTAGATGTTTCCCCAACATATGGAGGGATTAAATCTAATATATACTCAGGGACAAGACCATTTACGGCTTTATACATGAAAGCTAACTTTTGTTCTTTGCGTCTTGTGCTTAGTGGGACCCATCCACATTCTTTATAAAGACAATCTAATGAGACTGACCTGGTTAAGCCAGTAACGATTCTGGCAGCTTCATTTTGCAGTTTTTCAAGCATATTCGCGTCTTGGGCGGTGCAATTGTCCCAAACTACTGAAGAATATTCCAATATTGGTAAAACATACGAAATATAAATCTGATTAAGGGCTATACGATGAAAGGTATACTTGAGTTTTCGCATTATTCCAATAATTTTGGATGCACTGTTAATAATATTTTCAATGTGTTTGTGCCATTGCCCATTGTTACTTAAAGTAAGACCTAAGTGCTTGTGGTCTGTCACAAATTTAACTGACACGTCATCAAACAAGATTTGAGGAAAACGTTCGAAATTTTTAAGAGTGAATAACACAACCTCAGTTTTTTGAGGATTGAAGTTGATTAGCCACTGCTTGGCCCATACTGATAGCATATTCAAGTCGTGATTAATGATGCCTTGTAAATCGTTTATCGAAGAAGCTGAAACAAAAAGCGAGCTGTCGTCTGCGAAGAGTCTGGTTAAGCTGAGCAGAGAATCTGAAATGTCATTTACGTATATGAGGAATAAGAGGGGTCCTAGCACTGAACCTTGGGGCACTCCAGCATTAACTGGCTTCTTACTCGAAAAGCTAGTCTTTACAAACACCCGCTGAGATCTATTGCTTAAGTAATCCGCAAGCCAGTTTAGAAGTGTACCATTGATGCCATGTTGTTTAAGTTTGAATAAGAGACCTTTATGCCATACACGGTCAAAAGCTTTTGAAACATCGCAAAAGACCATACAAGAAAACTGACTATTATCAAATGTTTGACAGATGTGGTTGTAAATGTCAATAAGTTGAAAAGTTGTGGAATGGTTGGGCAAAAAGCCAGACTGGTACTTATATAATAGTTGATTATCATGAAGGTGATTATAAATGTTTTTGAAAACTATTCTTTCCTGAAGCTTACCCAAGGAACTTAGAAGAGATATGGGTCTATAGTTTGAAGGAGACGTTTTGTCTCCTTTTTTAAACAGTGGTAGAACGTTAGCTTCTTTCCAAGAGGAAGCATAGATACCTTCTCTAAATGATCTATTGAAGAGTATGCTCAAGGGAGTGGAAATTTCTTTAGCAACTGCTTTAAGCATTCTATGGCTTATAGCGTCAGGTCCGGTGGCTTTATTTGGGTTTAGTAAGTTGATAAGCTCTTCAATTTCACTTGGGGTACATAATATCTGAGATAGGGAAGACTGGGTTTTGGGCTGAAAAGTGGGTAATTGTGTATTGCTGTCGTCAACATTGGATATAGAAGTAAAGTAATCATTCAAGCACTCTGCCTTTTCTTCTTCAGTAAAACAATATGTATCTTGACCAGACACCGAAGGGATAAGTAGAGGAGGTATACTACCTGATGAATTGTTATTCTTGACGAAATGACGAATTACCTGCCAAAATTTTTTTTTATCATTGTTATGGAAATCTGAAAGACTAATTTCTAAATTATTGTAAAAAATCTCTTTGGCATGTTTTTTCAGGTTGTTTACTTTGTTTCTGGCATTTTTATATTTTTTCCACTCATTGGAGTTGCCCGATTTAACAGACTTCTTTTTAAGTCGATCTCGTATTCGTGAAAAATGTCTGATTTCTGAATCAAACCAGGGTTTGTCATTTGGACGGACAGTAATATGTTTATGGGGTATACAATTTTTAGCAAAATTAAGAAAACACTCTGTAAATTTGGAGCATGCTTCATCAATCGATCCATTAGAGAGGCAACTCCAATCGTGCGTAGAAATACTTTGTTTAAAGAGGGTGAGATCTGCCTTTCTGTAGAGCCAAACTAGTCTTTTAAATGTTTTATTGCATTGATAATGAAATGGTAGTCTTATGTATGTTGCTTTGTGATCACTAATGTTAGGAGGAGTATTTAGTGTACCTGCTTCTAGGAATGGCATATCATTGGGGATAATAATTGGGTCTAGAATAGCATGCTGCCTTGTACATTCTGTAACAGTATTTTCTAAAGAGTTAAGCAATAATAAATCTTTCAGATTGTGAAAATTTTGGTTTAATAAATCTTCGTTCAAGTCTCCTACAATTATTAAGTTTTTTGAGGATTCGAAAGCTCTTTCAATATTCAAATCCATATTATCAAAAAATATTGTGTCAGAAGTCCTGGGACTATAAAAAAGCCCTAATAAGTAAATTTCATTATTGGCCTTAATTTCAACCCAAATAGATTCTTCGCAAAATATTTCCAGATCATGTCTTCTTCTATGTACAAGGTTAGTGTTTAAGTAGATCAATAAACCACCACCACGGTTAGTCCTATCTTTTCTGTGGGGTTCATCATACATTTCTGCAAGTGCCAAAGTATCATTTGTAATTTGGGTGTCTAAATGAGTTTCAGTGAAGCATAAGATGTCGAAATCTAAAAAGTTATCTTTGATAAAGTCTATTTTGTTACGAATACTCCTAATATTAAAATGCAAAATAGATAGGTCTGCAGTAGAGTTATCCGGGCCAGGATCTTGTTCAATGTCAAAAGCCACAATTAAAAGTATGAATATAATAAGACTGAAGTGACTGTTACAAATAAAGTCCTTCAGAAGAGCATATTTAAGAAACACCATGTAGAACATTGAGAGGTATACCAGAGTAATATTTCTAAATACATCTGAAAAACCGGAGTAGTGAACAATTTCTAGGGTGCCTCTGCAGGTGATGCCATGAAATAAGCCTATGGCGGTCCGCCATTGGTCAACTGATATATTCATTAGGGATTAAAAGCATCAAAGTTTTAGTTTCCCGCCTGGCTCATCCAAAGCATCACCTATCCACTGAGTCACCTGACAGATATAAGTACAGAATATATCAAATACAAAATAATAATAATAATAATGAATTGACATACAACAAAAACAGTATGGACCAAACAAGGTCATATGTGTGTATGTAGGTGGGTGGGGAGCAAAATACTTGGATGGAGTGGATTTACTCCATGCACCAGACTTTTTCAGTTCAGCAATGTATGATTCAGCAGTCTGTGTTGCGGATCTGGTACATTTTACACCAGCACCCTTTGTGATGCTGGCGAAACTGGTGGTTGGTGTTATGTATCGCTCTTCGACAATCTTCCGCGCTTCTGGGAATGTTATCCCCCTTTGGTATTTGACGGTAAGTATTTCTTTTTCTTTTTTCCACGCCGGACAGTCTCGGGAGAAAACAGCATGTTTGCCATCACAATTTACGCATTTGGGTTCATTTTTGCAGTTGAGGTGATTATCAACATGCTTTTCTTCACCACAATTAGGACAGAGTTTTTTTCTCTGACATCTGCTTTCGTGATGGCCAAAAGCCTGACAAGAGTAACATCTAAGAGGGTTTGGGATGTATACCTCTACGTTAATGGAAAGATATGCTACTTTGATTTTCTTGGGTAGAATTGGTGTATTAAAAGTCAACACATAAGTTGCTGTTGGTTTTAGTACACCATTTCTACGAACTTGAATGTTACGAACACCAACAACTCCCTGATCCTTAAGGTTATCGACTATCTCTTCATCTGAGCAAGGACGCAGTTCTGGACTGCGAATCACTCCCTTAGATGAATTGAGCGTTTTATGTAAAGCGACTTTAACTTTTAGATCAAAGAGTTTGTTGGTGTTTAGCAGGCTTACCACTTGCTGTTTTTTCTCGACTTCCAAGAGAAGATCACCCGATTTGAGTTGTTTTATACTCTTAGGGTGTCCGGCAATGGAGAGAATACTTTTCTCGATGACGAAGGGGGAAAGGCTAGATACAGTTCGTGTATCGTCAAGTGACGTAACGACCAAGAAACGCGGAACATTGTCAAAATTTGGTTCAGCAGACTGCTGACTAGATTGTTGACTTGACTGCTGACTGGATTGTTGACTGTGTTCATCCGATTCGGATGAATCTTCTTGTTTTTTACGTTTAGGTGCGTTGTGGTTAGGTGATTTGCGGTTAGGTGATTTGCGGTTATGTTTTTTTCCAGGAGCCATAAGAAATAAATTCTAGTTTCGTCCCAAGTGCTCTCCGCCCTCCGTGGAGCCCTACAAGGGAACACCATACTGGAGTGGTTATCCAACTCGCAGATGTTAGAGATACACGTGAGATATACTCGTATAAACAAAATGCCTACACGATTGATCCGTTAAGCCACCGCCTTCTAGAGATAAAAAGACAGAAAAGGGTAAGGTAAATGGGCATATGGTTGGTATCAGGAAAGATACAAAAAGAGTTGAAGAGAAAGCAAAGCGGTATCTCTAGGGCTCGGCGTGACCAGCCGATTGACCGTGCCGGACCGCACGGCCACCCGTCTACACCGAAAAGCCAGGCCAAAGAGGCGTGTTGGGCACCTGAAGCACCGCCACCTCAGGTAACCCTCAACCTCCAGGATCCCTTCTTCCGGTTTACAGGACGCCACCCACGGCAAACGGGTGGTACTTCCTTTAGCTCTTCCCAGTGGGCACATTGACCACAGCAGCAACGTGCCCAGTGGGAATTGAGCCCCCAGGGCCACGGCAAGGCAGGAAGTCTAATACCTGGGGGTTGGTGTGATTGAACGAGTCTTATCATAAGAAACAAGTATATGGTTTAGGGGTGGGGATCTGAACTATTTCTGCGATATATGGCTTTTAATGAAGTAAAGCGATGGGGCATGGCCTGGGCGTGCCCCGGGGACTCCCAAGCTGGTGTCACTGAATGCCTCTTATCATAAGAAAGATGAATATATATGGTTTAGGGCAAGTAGCTCATCATAAGAGCTTACAGGTATAAATTCAGCTCGTGGAAGCCACTTGGCTATGATTGGTTAATTTTATCAGACTCTTCATAACTATAGTACCCTACCATAGAAATTTGCAACTCATTTAAATGATGTTATCATGTAGAAACTATGAGCTGCATCATGTCAAAGGTGCCTGACATATTTACAGTCGGCAAAATATCTCGCTAGTCTGCATATGTGAGCAGTCTATACAGTTATCCTGCTTTCTTATAGGTACTGATTACTAATTATAGAGGTTATGAACACTTTTCATGCTTATCAGAGCCTGTACTGCTTTCATCTGCATAAGGCACTTTCTGTATGTAGCAGAGTAGTTAAGGGTTTCTCAGCAAAACAATAAAACAAACAGCAGGGAATCATTACTGACAGGTATTTTAAACAGTATTTCTCAATGAACTCTGAAACTTCAGTAAAACACTGAATTTGTTCAACCAACCAGATTAGACTGGCACCCACAAGCTGAATAGCATACCAATAGCAAAAGTTAGATGCTCTTGTCTGATGTGCTCTTGTTTAGGGTGGGGCTAAGAACATTCTCTGAGATATAAGGCCTTTGGTGAAGTGGAGGGGTGGGGCAAGGCCCCGAGAGACTCCTAGGTTGATGTCAATGAATGTGTCTTATCATAACGAACAAGAATATATATGGTATAGGGGTAGCCATCTGTAGGGTTTCCGATATATTGTGATATTATGAAATGGAGGGGGTAGGGCATGGCCGCAGCACATCCCTGGGGACCCCCAGGTTGGTGTCACTGAATGCGTCTTATCATAATGAACAAGAATATATTTGGTTTAGGGGTGGGGATCTGAACAGTTTCTGAGATATATGGCCTTTTGTGAAGTGTAGGGGTGGGGCAAGGCCCCAGCGCATGCCTGAAGACCCCCAGGTTGGTGTCAATGAATGTATCTTATCATAAGAAGCAAGAATATATATGGTTTAGGGGCGGGGATCTGTAAGGTTTCCGAGATATTGGGCCTTAAATGAAATGGAGGGGGTGGGGCATGGCCCCGGCGCATCCCGGGGACTCCCAGGTTGATATCACTGAATGGGTCTTATCATAAGGAACAAGAATATATATGGTTTAGGGGTGGGGATCTGAATGGTTTCCGAAATATTGGGCCTTTTATTAAGTGGAGGGAGTGGGGCATGACCTCGGCGCATCCCTGAGGACCCCCAGGTTGGTGTTACTGAATGCGTCTTATCAAAAGGAACAAGAATATATATGGTTTAGGGGTCGAGATCTGAATGGTTTCTGAGATATATGGCCTTTTATGAAGTGGAGGGGGTGGGGCATCGCCCCGGCACAACCTGTGGGACCTTCAGGTTGGCATAAATGCATTTGGCTAAGAGAAGTTTACTCAAGAAACATTTCTATAAAAGTTTTGTCAAAATATCTGCAATGACTTGGCAGTAAATGCCATTTTTCAATTTTCCCCTTTATAAGTCTACGGAAACTCTAAGTTGCCATAGCAACCAAACTAATGAGCCGATTTTCATAAAAAAACACAAACTTTCAATCCCCCAGCCCAAGGATGCTACAGATAAAATTTGGGCTGAATCGGTCCAGTGGCTTCAGAGAAGAAGATGTTTGAAAGTGTTGACGTCAGACGACGACAGACGACGACGACGACGACGCCGGACAACTGCCTATCCTATAAGCTCCCCCGGAGCCTTCGGCTCTGGTGAGCTAAAAACGTAAAACAAAGAATTAACGTCAGAATTGTAACCTCGTCGGAAACGCTTCGTCGCCTCGTAAGCAAACCTAGCTTCCAGGCTGTAAGGGTGTTTTACACTAAGCTTGTCGCGGTCCAGTTGTTTCAGAACTCTGTGAAACTGAATAAACCAATAGCGGTGGGGTACAGTGTGCAAGAACTGTCAAAACTGAAAATGTACGAATTCTGGTATGATGTTCTACTTACATAGTTCAAGGACTACAGCGTTTGTCTTACTCATGTCCGGTACGGACAGTTTTTTGGTACATATAGAAGGTGAATCTGTCAAACAAAACAGCATAGAACACATTTTGTATAAAAATAGGGAAAAATTTGACTTTTCAAAACTAGAAGACACGCATCCCTTAAGAGACCACGCCAACCGACAAATACCCGGGCAAATGAAACGGCAGCTGCCAAAGGCTGTCATAATGGAAGCCGTGGTTTTGTCATCTAAACGTTATTCAATTCTGACAAACCGCGGTTCTCTGACTGCAATGAAAGGGACGTCTGGAAGCTTGCAGCATGAAATCTTTAAGGATTGCATTGAGCGCGAAAAGTGCTACGTAGGCAAAAGTAAAAGCGTAAAAACTTTGGACAGACCCTGTACCATGTCTCAACAGAAGGGTGAATGTTGTCTCCAATCGACACGAAAAGATTTTACTTTTCGGCAAACCAATCCGCTACTTACGATCACTGGCGACTTCGTAATGTTCTCGATCAGTGACAACGGGCGTCTTTCTGCGTTATGGCACAGTGTTTGTTGAAAGTTTGAGTAGGATATGACGAAAACACGCCTTTTAAATTTTGACCCCACTCAAACCCCATTTTAATACAGTAAAACTGGGATTTAGGTGGGGGGTGGGGTAAACATTACTTTTCTTATTTCTGCTCATAAACATGTTTCGAGTAGAAATAAGAAAAAAAAGCAATCTTTTTTATCTTAAATTTTCATATATTTTTGGCCGAAAATTGTCAATGTACACTTATTGTAGTAGGCGTGCTATCTTAATGAATTAAAAACGCTTAATTGTATATATAAAAACGTTGTCAGGCGGTGATATACAATTTATTGTACTTGCTATTCTGTATTGAATATGTTTAATTGTTGTCTGTATATATGCTCATGGGCCGTAACGGCTTATTACATGAAATTAAACTCAAATTTAAACTCAAATTATTATGTAAAATAATTAGGTGTAAGGTGTTTGCTTGCCATAAGGGCGTTCTTGATTGGCTGACGACGTGAAAATATCAAGTCAATCTTTAATCAGTCACGGACTCTGATTGGATAATTACTCCGCGTAGTTACTTATGCGAGGACTGGCCAGACTGACTTCACGTTCAGGTTGGTCGTAGCCTTCCCTGGATTCACTTATCTTATTGAAGGTTTCGTTTTGCGCAGGCTCGTATATATTTTGGTGTTGCGATGCAGCCCGATAACTGAATTCGTCTTTCATTTCCGATTGCCATCAAGTTAACAAGACCTTGTAATAAACACCTCTAAAACCCGACTTTATAGATAGAAAAATTATGGGGTTAGGACGGGGTATATTACTTTTCTCATTATTTCAAGGACATAGACTGTGGGTACTCGTTAGAACTGCGGTTGTAACAAGCATCCACAACCTATGTCTAGAGTATAAATAATAGCATGATCACATATTTCGTTAAACTATTTGGTGAAATAAAAAAACTGCACTGTGCGACACGTGTGTTGTATGATAATGATCCAGTGAACAACATCCAGATGTTATACGGACGTTCAACCATTATATGAGCCCTGCCAAGCGAATTTGTGTCTTCGAGCATTCCGTCATGACAAATTTCAACTGCGCATGCCCAGCCATTCAGATGGGCTAGGGATATAGCTTTCTGTCTGAAGGTTCCTCTTGATTCACTGCTTGTATGAGCGAGCAGCGAAGGTTCTGGCGAGACTGCGCGGATGCGCAGGCTCGCCTGAACCTTCGCTGCTCGCATAGGCGATAAGGACCAAAATCGCTTGACGGGGCCCATATATGCTTTCCGGGTATTTTGGTTGTACTGCCTTTCAATATTATTACCATTTTATCGAGTCTATCTTTATTCAGATGTGACCGAAAACCAGAGTACCGGGAGAAAAACCCACCACTTTCCTTCTTATTGCATATATAGCCAACAGCAGTGAGAAACCTAAAAACTAACAATCATCGCCTTCACTCATTAGGCTATGGATTCCGTACAAGCATTAGACACAGGGCACAGCTTTACAATATTTAATACATGTAGATACAGCTTAGGAGTATGTAAAATGTGATAATCCTTGCAGTAGCTAGACATGCTTCATGCGCAGTGCGTTTGCAAATGTCGTTCTGATTCTCGTTTTGGCTTCAGAGTGCAGTGTAGACCGGGTTGTTTGTAAAACATAAACTAACCTCATATGCTGGGCACTGTCGGCAGTTAATACCTATATTTTTAATCAGGCTGCTTAGTTTTCAAGAAATTATTGGTTAAAAAAAAAAAACCCTTTGTGTCCCCGTTTAGAACATTTTTTCCATAATATATTGTTTCTCCATTTATGGGTGACAATGATAACAAAGATAATAGCGAAGCTGACCTAATACCCATAAGCCCATAATTACCGGATCAGATTCACGAAAGACATTTAAAGTGTAATGAGGAGGTGATATAATTATAATTATGAAACTCGGTATGCGACACGGTCAAATAACTCTACAGACAAATGGCGCTAAAAGAAAACAAGACTGCTCGGGTATTATTATTAAAACACTAGCCGGGGAGGGTAATGTCATCAAGGAAACTGAATTCTTGACCTACAGCAAGCGAAAATTAATCTTTGCACTCATGTACTTTCAAACCGGTCTTGATAGACATGGAAGGAAAGTCTGTAGGTGCAAACTAGTTTTATCGAAGAAAAAATGGCTGATCACGGCTTTTCCGGCATAATACCAGGAAAATAGTCCGTGAAGTGAAAACCCCTCTAAACCCCATTTTATAAAGAAAAAAGTGGGATTTACATGGGTAAACTTTATTTTCATTGTGCTTGCTCACAAGTATTAGAATGTTGGAGGTTCGCCGAGTTTTCAACTTCCCTAGATTTTATCTTTCCCCGGCAGAAGAAAAGGTATTGATTTTAACTATATCCCTTTCCCAAGGTTAACTATTTCATATTATAAGATTTTCATTAAGTATAATATATGAAAATTATTTTCATTCAAAGTCTTAAATTCTTATGACGCGGCTTAACTAAGAGGTCACGTAATACAGTGTCTAGTTTTTGTCGCAATGGCATCAAAAGGCGTCTGCGGCGACACGCGGTAAGGTAGGCCGCCTGGCATCAAAGGCGGACCGAATCACATGACACACACAGACTCTTTGCTCTGCGGACCGAATCACATGACATACAAAGACTCTTTGCTCTGATCATTCTGAGTTTCGGATTGAAAGAGTGAAGATGATAATGCGCAGTCTGGTGTTGTTTTGGCTGTTTATCAGGGTCACGGAAGCAGACTCGTTGGATATCTGCTCCTGTCCTGAGATGAGTGGCCAGATCCAATGCACAAGCCATAGAAGTGTGTCCTTCCTGAGGACATGCCCAAGGGAAGCCAGGGGATTTTCTACCATTCCTGCGGGGCCGAAATTCGGCCCCTTTCCCAATCGAAAATAGCCTCTATTTTTCCCAATTCCATAAAAAAATTCCCAAATGGTCGAGAGAAAAAAAACTGGCTGAAAAAAAAACGCATGGACTCGAATGTATTGGTTATTTACGCTGTGCCTGTAACCACGTTAGCGATATCGGAAAAATCAATACTGGTTCCCGCTTGGTAATTATTATTATAATAATTTGTACATGAGACCGGAGATGCGCATATTCAGAAATACGAATGCAGCTGTGGCCTTGCTTTGTTTCAACTGACCAATCAAAATATCGGTCTTTCGCGTGCATTGTTTTTACGGTAAACAAACACGTGTGACAATGGCAGGGTCTCACAATAGCAAATACTATGTGAAACGTCTTCGCAAAAAGGATTCCGATGCTTGTGTGAAGCTCGACACATTTGGCTTCAATAATCAGACGTCCACTAAGTCAGATCTGCCATCATGTTCTTTGACGGAAAGTACAATATCGCCGACTCCCGCCTTGACCTGCGAGCCAGTTACAGACACATCGTCTCTAGCTGAAACTTCAAACAAAGTCATTCCTGATGAATCACCAGCCTCAAACACACAACCAGAGGAGACTGATATGAAAATCAAAACTGGTCGAAGTGTTTCTAAACTTGAATCGAACCGTGACTCTGATTCGGACAATTTATCGAAACCACTGAATAAAAGATTAAGACCGATTTAAGGCAAGATTCAACAACATATCAGCATAACTATCCTTGGATGTATTGGAACTTGCCGAAAGGTGGATACATCTGCAAAAGGATCAGACATAAAGTGGGTGGAAGTTGGTGTCAGCCTAGGTTCGCACCCAAGTCGGAAGATAGAGAAACACAGAGACAGTGATCGCCACATTAAATCCACAGCCAGATATGCTGAAGTAAATGCCTCATTCTTAGCTAAATCAAAAAAGAAATCAATTTATCAGCAAATTATTGATTCTGTAAAAGAAAAGGATAGGTCTGAGAGGGAAAGAAACAGGGATATTCTTAAGAAACTGTTTTTGATAGCTCATTTTATAGCTAGAAAATACTGGGCACAAGCGTAACTTTGAGGATCTTGTTCGCTTCATAGCATCTTAAGGGGGAAGAGGACCTTTAGTACCACTTCGAAAATGCACCTGAAGCTGCAAAGTATCTATCGAGTACTACTGTGACAGAGTTTTTTGGACATATTAGCTAAAAACATTGAAAATAAACTGTTCACATCACTCAGAAATGCCAGTTACTATACTGTATTGGCAGACGAAAGTACCGATGAGCAAACCCGCGAACAACTGAGTATATATGCACGCTGGACCAGTACATCAGCCAAGTCTGTTGATCATTTCCTTGGTATAATTCATGTCCAGAAAACAAATGCAGAGTCATTGTTGAATGGTATTCAGGGATTTCTGGTGGCAAAGGGCCTGCGCATCATGAAATGTCGATTTATGGGATTCGATTGTGCCAATGTAATGAGTGGAGAAGTTTCTGGTGAGTTTTTACCTCAATATCTTAATCCATTTTATACCAAATGGAATCCTCTATCTAATATATAGCCCGAAGTCCATTTACAAATTTAGGGGTGTCATGCTGTCTGTTCTTCAAAATTTATTTGTAACATGGCGCATTTTGTTGCAGTGTAGACCCTGATCAGACGCTGCATTCACGTCTGATCTGGGCTTGCACTGTTTGCAAGATGCCCGTTCAGGGGTTCCTGGTACAGAATTGGTTAAGGCATGTCTGTTTTCATTTTTACTGCATAAAAATTTCATTTTATAGCCAGAATAGGTGTGTTTCCAAGATGAGTCTTGAGTAAGTTTTGGGTGAAAGTAGGGACCTTACCAATAAAATCATTTATTTAAGGTACCATAACACAATCTAAAGTTGATTTATACTGGGTCACCAGACAATTTATGGCAGCATGCCCAGGGTGATCAGAGTCTTTGCTGGTTTCACATATACATAGTAGTTTATTAGTTTGTAATGTTAGACTTTTTTCCTGAGGTGACTCATTTTGTTTTTCAGGGTTACAAAGACAAATCAGACACATTTCCCCATTTTGTCTGTACATGAGCTGCCGAAAGCATTGACTAGCTCTGTGTCTCAAGCATCTCATGAAGGAGTACCCACTTCTTGTAAAAGCAGATTCTGTACTGCTGTCCATGTGGAAGCTTTTCAAGTTTTCTCCACAACGATTTGCAGTTTTCATGTCAGTTTTGGAGGCTTATGGTGAGGAATAGATTACTCTTATAAAAGCGGCCACAACACGACGGCTGTCCCATGGAATGGCATGTATCAGGTTTATTGATCGTTACCAGGCAGTTGTAGATACTCAATACAAGATGAAAAAAGAAGCAGAGGTTTTTGGACTCAGAACCATGATAATGCAGAACTAGAAATGCGTCCATAGGACACGGATGCCCCGCCTGAAAATATGTCTATGTTCGTAGTCATCCATAGAACGTTATTGACCGTCTTTAAGTTTTGGACCTTTTTTCACGTTTGACCTATAAGTATGACCTTGACCTTGTAGGTTAGGACCTTGGTTTTGTGTGAGGCAGATTGTCTCATGATGGCCAACATTTCTGCCAAATAATTTCAAAATCCATCCAGAGATAAGTTACTGACTGCGTTGAAGTTTCGGACCATTTTTTTTACCTTTGACCTCTAAGTATGACCTTGACCTTAGAGGTACGGATCTGGGATTGGACGTGGCACATCGTCTCATGATGATTAATATTTCTTCAAATTAATTTTAAAATCCATCCAGAAATAAGTAAGTTATTGACTGCGTTTAAGTTTCGGACCCTTTTTTTGACCTTTGACCCCTAAGTATGACCTTGACCTTGGAGGTACGGATCTGGGTTTGCACGTGACATATCGTCTCACGGTGGTTAACATTTCTTCAAAGTTATTTTTAAATCCATTCAGAAATAAGTAAATTATTGAATGCGTTTAAGTTTCGGACCCTTTTTTGATCTTTGACCTCTAAGTATGACCTTGAACTTGGAGGTATGGACCTGGGTTTTGCAGATGACACATCGTCTCACGATGGTTAACATTTCTACAAAGTAATTTCAAAATCCATCCAGAAATAAGAAAGTAAGTTTCGAACCCGTTTTTTGACCTTTGACTTCTAAGTATGACCTTGACCTTGGAGGTACGGACCTGGGTTTTGCACGTGACTCGTCGTCTCATGATGGTTAACATTTCTGCAGAGTAATTTTAAAATCCATCAAGAAATAAGGAAGTTATTGACTGCGTTTAAGTTACAGACGCACGCACACACGCACGCACGGACAGGGGCAACGCTATGCCCTTTCCACCATTCTTTGAATTGCGGTGGCATAAAACACTGTGGCTATGATCCTCCTGTTACGCGATGTGCTCAGGCCCATTGTGTTAGCATGTGCTTACAGGACTCATCTTAAAACTTTATGGATGTAGAGTCGAAAGTTAAGACGGCTTCAAATGAATTGGAGAACCTAATGGGCCTACTCCGTGCCAATGATGACACTACATATTTCTATAAATGCGCAGAGATATTTCAAGAAATAGATGACAGGACAGACCTTCAGAGGAGACTACCTGGGAAAGGTTTTCTCCCACCAGACCGCTTCCTGAAAACTATAGGGTTTCCATTTATCTACAGCCTGATTGGGGAACTGTCTGATGCCTTCCAGTGTCACCCTGTATTCAAAGCTTTCAGAGCTTTGGACCAAAGATGTCTTCCGAATGATGTCAGGGAGCTGCCAGACTTTGAAAAGGTCAATATTGTCAAATTCTAAGCCAAAGCCACTTACTAGACTAACTTAGCCTGCTCATGAAATTAATTACAGTACCATCGAATACTGATTTATGTGGGGCTACCAGATACTCTCTTTTGCACCATCAAAGCGTTGCATTTTTCTATGAGGGAATCAAACCCTCAAAGTCAGTGGGTGACTCGGTTTCAGGTATCTTTTTAAAATCTGTGTAAATCCTCCTCAGTAATTATACTAGGACAAAAATAACTCCTTTCAATTTTCAAACAGTTGGATAACTTTGGCACACATACAGTGATATATTTCATCTGTTAAGTTTAATTGTTACGAGCAGTTTTAACATTGTTAATTTCAGGCTGATATCAAAACTCTGGCAGAGCACTATGGTACCAGGGCGGAAGACAGTTTCAAGGGTCATACCACGAGAAGCCCGCCTGATATTGATGATGTTAATATCTTTCACAGTGAATACACAGGATTCAAACACCAGATGTACATGATGACGTAAGAATAATTCAACTGGGATTGAAATGACAAAACACGATAACACTTAGACTAAACCCTTTTGGTACCAAATGGAATATTCCCCTTATATATAGCATGAGTCCATTTCAAAATTTAGGGTTGTCAGGTTGTGTTTTCATCAAAAACTATTTGGAAATTATTAAAGACCGGTAAAGATGTAATAAGGTATACCGATCAGCTCCCCAACTTGTATGAGCTAAAACCTTCATAAGATTCAAAGTTTTTAAGCATTTCGCTTTAAGATATTTAATATGGGGAATAAAAGAACTTTTGATCAGATATGACCCAAAGAAATTTGGCTTCTTCAACTTTACTCGTCCTTACTTCCGTCGCAAATAAGACAAATAATTTGTTCAGTCCGCATGAAGACCTCCTAACTCATCAGTGCAACATCTCGGTGAAGGTCTTGTTCGCCCAATCTTGGGATATGGTAGTTCTATCTGGGACCCCAGTGGAGTGGTCCTTAACGAAGAAATTGAGGAAGTTCAGAATAGAACTGCTAGATTTGTGACAGGCAATTACTGCTTTTGTGTTCCCGGAGATGTTGCACCGATGAGTTAGGAGGCCTTCATGCGGGCTGAAATTATTTGTCTTAATCGCGACGGAACTAAGAGTGAGGATTGTGGCCTAGTAAAATCGATTTAAGCCCCCCCCCACCCCCCGCAGTGGAATTCGTTTCTGCTGACCGTTCCAAGGCGGTTCTTCTGTCTCGGTTTATTTTTGTTATGGTTTGTCTTTGGGTGTTTATGTCGCTTATATTATTTTATTTTGGATAGCCTTTTGGCCATTTAGTGGGAAAATAACTGACCTTTTGGCTTTCTGCTGTTGGTGTTTCCGTTGGGGTCTGTTGCTTCATGTTTGTATTTCTTTCCCTTTGGTGACTCTGATGGGAGCTGTGGGTTAATTGTATCGATTTCTGATCAATGCCTCTACTTCTATTTTGAAGCTGGGAAGATGACTGGAAAACTTGGAAAATATAATGGGAATCTCTCAAGAAAAGGAGAAAAGGTAGTAGGCTCATCCTTTTAGGGTGCTGCCAGCATTCCAACAGATGAACTTGTTCCCCCCAGCTAGACACTGTAGAAATCACCATTGATGATGATGATGATGATTTCGTGTTTAACGACGCGTCAACCCTCTTGGTGGGTCATAAGCGTCAGTCGGTTAATGGTTAAACGGCATGAATAATTATGACGATATTAAAAGTAACAAGTCAGAATGACAATGTATAAAAATCTGAAACAGTTAAATCTTATGAAAAAGACCAATTTCTTTTAAGAATAAAATAATGTTATCAACAGGTACATCTCGAAACAGTTGTTGCAAAGTGTCAGCTTTGATATATAAAATACGTGAGGGTGAAAAGTCAACACAGTCAATTAAGATATGTTTCACAGTGAATGGCTGATCACAACCTACACAAGAAGGCTGATCATCACCATTAAAAATATAAGAATGAGTAACTCTAGTATGGCAGATGCGCAGTCGTGTTAATACTACATCCTCTTTTCTGGAAAACTGTGGAGGAGAGCATTTTGTACTAACGACAGGTTTAATGGCATGGAGTTTGTTATTTAGAAATCACCATTCGTTGGCGTTTCAGACCCTTAATGCAAGAAGAGTCGTTCTTCCCCAGAACCATTAGAGATTGGAATGCTCTTCCCGATTTGATTAGTTCGACAGCTGAAGGTGCCGATGATTGTGTAGCTAAATTTACATCTTTGGTTAGAGCTAGGGACCAACTTCCCTTATCACAGGTTCTGGTGTATGAATGTGGTCAGATTACTGTTTTTAGATGTACCACCCTATTCTGCTACACCTGTCTTGGATTCTGGGATATTCTATGGCCGAAGACTGAACTGGATTGCTGCCCTACAAGCTGGAGTTTGATCCACATTCATCTGACCAAGAAGTACTATATTGTTGCCATCCGTCGTACACAAGACCCACTATAAGTGTAGATCTATCTAAAGTTTATATGAATGCCATTTGACGTGCCACCAGTAACAATTCTGATTCATTTCAATGTCGGGTAACCGTCCCATTAAATTGGAAGCAATGTCTCCAAAATGACCAATACAGTGTTGACGGGAACGTTAAACCTAAAATCAAACAAACAACCCAGGGATTGTCAAGACCAGCACACTTTAATTTCTTTCCATCAAAAACGTATGCATGTAATCCATAAACACACCGCTACGAAATGGAACACTCAAACAAAGACTCTTGTAACCGGATTGGCTGTAATGGCCAAGTAGTGCCCGGGCTCCAATGCGCCCGGTCACTATATAGAAGATATCAAATGTCGGGACGGTTGACTGTCGTCAGCCGGCCCACAAAAAATACCCACACAATGACTACAGCAATTTCAGCCTCGCCCTGTAGTCCTATAAGTTGAGCACCCAGTCACAAGTCGGTTCACCCTTCCCGTCAACCGGCCTGTGGCCAAGCTCCCACAGCGGGGTCGGTTACGCCCCCTAAGGTCCGTACACTGGGTGTGTGTGCCAGCCGCTCAAGGCCAGTGAAAGGAACAATGAGTGGAGATTAATTATTTTATTGTGAGAGATGAAGTTTTCACGTAAGGTATATTTCTGGTACATTTATTCATAATGACCTTACCCAGCCGGCACTCAACGTTGAGTCAACGTTGAGTTTCGGTTGAAATTAGGTTGATTGGTTGATCAACCTTATATCAACCCCTGTTCAACGGTGATTTTATCAACACTGATTAAACTTTGGCAGTATAACGTTGAATCAACGTTGATATGTTGTTGTATATAAACAACTGATTCCGCAAAGTTGTACTTTAGTTGATATAGCTCTGCTGATTAAACGTTGAAGTCCTTATTATTTAATCAACGTTGAAATTTGCGGGCTGACAACCAACATTTGGTTATCACGACATAATAAACAACAACAACGATATTATTATTATTATTTTTATTATTATTGCTGTTGCTGCTACTGCTTTAAAACAACGTTCGCAAATACCAAAGGGCACATCATGTCGGGGCAACGTCGTATCAATGTCGTCGCATCGACGTGGATGCGACGTTACCTAAACGTCATGTGCCAACTGGGATATAAATCCAGAAGGCGCGCAGGTGCGGCTAACGATCAGTGTCTACGCTGTTTGCTTGTCAAATACTAATTATATATGGATATATCCAGTTTGCACCCCCAGGTATTAGACTTCCTGCCTTGCCGTGGCCCTGGGGGCTCAATTCCCACTGGGCACATTGCCGCTGTGGTCTTTGTGCCCACTGGGAAGAGCTAAAGGAAGTACCACCCGTTTGCCGTGGGTGGCGTCCTGTAAGCCGGAAGAAGGGATCCTGGAGGTTGAGGGTTACCTGAGGTGGCGGTGCTTCAGGTTCCCAACACGCCTCTTTGGCCTGGCTTTTCGGTGTAGACGGGTGGCCGTGCGGTCCGGCACGGTCAATCGGCTGGTCACGCCGAGCCCTAGAGATACCACTTTGCTTTCTCTTCAACTCTTTTTGTATCTTTCCTGATACCAACCATATGCCCATTTACCTTACCCTTTTCTGTCTTTTTATCTCTAGAAGGCGGTGGCAAAACGGATCAATCGTGTAGGCATTTTGTTTATGCGAGTATATCTCACGTGTATCTCTAACACCTGCGAGTTGGATAACCACTCCATTATGGTGTTCCCTTGTAGGGCTCCACGGAGGGCGGAGAGCACTTGGGACGAAACTAGAATTTTTTCCTTATGCCTCATGGAAAAAAAAATAACCGCAACGCATCTAAACACAACGCACCTAAACGTAAAAAACAAGACGATTCATCCGAATCGGATGAACACAGTCAACAAGCCAGTCAGCAGTCAAGTCAACAAACCAGTCAGCAGTCCGCTGAACCAAATTTCGACAATGTTCCGCGCTTCTTGGTTGTCTCGTCGCTTGACGATACACGAAGTGTATCCAGCCTTTCTCCTTTCGTAATTGAGAAATGTATCAACTCCATAGCCGGACACCCTAAGAGTATCAAAAAGCTCAAATCAGGTGACCTTCTCTTGGAAGTCGAGAAAAAACAGCAAGTTGTAAGCCTGCTAAGCACCAATAAACTCTTTGATCTTCAGGTTAAAGTCTCTCTCCACAACACGTTAAATTCGTCTAAGGGAGTGATTCGCAGTCCAGAACTGCGCCCTTGTACAGATGAAGAGATCGTCGATAACTTGAAAGATCAGGGAGTTGTTGGTGTTCGTAACATCAAAGTCCGTAGAAGTGGTGTACTAAAACCAACAGCAACTTATGTGTTGACTTTTAATACACCAGTTCTACCCAAGAAAATCAAAGTAGCATATCTTTCCATTAACGTAGAGGTATACATCCCAAACCCTCTTAGATGTTACTCTTGTCAGGCTTTTGGCCATCATGAAAGCAGATGTCAGAGAAAAAAACTCTGTCCTAATTGTGGTGAAGAAAAGCATGTTGATAATCACCTCAACTGCAAAAATGAACCCAAATGCGTAAATTGTGATGGCAAACATGCTGTTTTCTCTCGAGACTGTCCGGCATGGAAAAAAGAAAAAGAAATACTAACCGTCAAATACCAAAGGGGGATAACATTCCCAGAAGCGCGAAAAATTGTCGATGAGCGATATATAACACCAACCACCAGTTTCGCCAGCATCACAAAGGGTACTGGTGTAAAATGTACCAGCTCCGCGACACAGACTGCTGAATCATACATAGCTGAACTGAAAAAATCTGGTGCATGGAGTAAACCCACTCCAGCACCGCAAAGTTCAACCAACTTATCAAATGGCGCAATCCAGATTGCTTCGGATCGGTCGACAGCGACCGTACCGAAGCCAGCGCCGCATGTAAAAGAGAAACTCGACTCAGGTCGTACTAATAAGGGATCGGAAGATCCGACCAAAAAACATCAATTGTCTCAAAAACATACAGACAGACAACGTAAAATGGAAAGAGACAATATTAGATTTCAGAACAGATTCGGATCTTTGAGTGACAGTGATATGGAGTTCGCTGAAACTCCATCATCACCAAATGGCAATAACAGATCGAGGTCAGCAACACCACGAGCTGGTGGTAGCAGATCTATATCACCAATTGCAGCTCCAATATAGTTTCTAGTCTTAATCTCTTCATAAAATGGATTTAAAACACAAAATAATACAATGGAATTGTCGAGGTCTTAAACCAAATTATAATGAACTCTTATTACTTATTTCGTTATTAAACCCATCGGTTTTTTGTTTACAAGAAACTTTTTTAAAAACTGATGACAACATTGATGTCAGGGGTTTCAATACATACAACTATATCTATTCTGATGGTAGCAAACCATCTGGTGGCAGTTCAATTCTTGTTAAATCATGTTTACCACAAAGAGAGATCAAATTAAAAACAGACCTACAAGCTGTAGCAGTATCGGTTTCTCTAGATAAAGAAACTACAATTTGCTCTTTATATATTCCACCCTCATTTTCGTTAAAGCCCGAACATCTTGACTCATTGCTGAGTCAACTTCCATCGCCATATCTTTTAGTTGGCGACTTCAATGGTCACAATATTCTATGGGGCTGTAAAGATATCAATAACAGAGGAGCACTTGTTGAAGATTTTATTGCAAAGAGCGATCTTTGCTTGATGAATGATAAATCTTATACTTACCTTCACCCAGCGACAGGTCATTTGTCTTCTTTGGATCTCTCTTTGTGTCACCCATCTCTCTTCTTGGACTATGACTGGTCTGTTCATGATGATCAGTGCGGAAGTGATCACTTCCCTGTTATAATTGAGAGTGTAAACGAACCAGATGAGGACTGTAACCAGAAATGGAAAATGAATAAAGCCGACTGGGAATTATTCCATAATTTATGTGAAGAAGAGTTATCAATTGATCATTTTAATGAATCATCCGACATTGTTTCTGATTTCACAGATACACTTATTAACATATCAGAACAATGCATTCCAAAGACCTCCACAAATACTAAGAAAAGCAAGCCTTGGTTTAATAATGACTGTAAAGAAGCTATTAAAAAACGTAAACAGGCTCTAAATAAGTTCTGCAAAAATCCCACTTCAGAAAAGCTCAACGACGTAAAAGTTTTTAGAGCTAAAGCTCGGCGAACAATCCGAGCTTCCAAACGAAAGTCATGGAGAGAATATGTCTCCAAATTGAACTATAAAACCCCCATTAAAAAGGTTTGGGATATGGTACGAAAAATTTCAGGAAAAACAAAGTCTTCTAGTTTTACACATTTAAATACTGAATTTGACACAATAGCTTCAACAAAAAAAGATATTTCAGATACTCTTGGGCACACATTCTTGAGAAATTCATCATCGCGAAATTACTCTGACACTTTTAGAAATGTCAAAAAGGACCAAGAGAAAAGAAATCTAAACTTTAAATCACTTAATCACGAAGAATACAACAAACCTTTTAACTTATCCGAACTCGTTGAAGCCATTGAAAAATCACATGATACGGCAACCGGCCCCGATGAAATTCATTATCAGATGCTTAAGCATCTGCCAAAAAGTTCTCTTACAACACTTTTAGATATCTTAAATAATATTTGGGAAACGGGGGTCTGTCCTGAGAGCTGGCGTGTAGCTACAGTTGTACCAATTCCGAAACCAGGGAAAGATCATGCAGAACCTACAAATTATCGTCCGATAGCTTTGACAAGTTGTTTGTGTAAAACATTGGAGAGAATGATAAACAAGAGATTAGTCTGGTACTTAGAGTCCAACAACCTCATTTCAGAATATCAATCGGGCTTTCGTTCGGAACGTAGTACCAATGACAATTTAATAAGACTAGAAACATTTATACGAGATGCTTTTATTAACAAAGAACACGTAGTAGCTGTCTTTTTCGACTTGGAGAAAGCATATGATACAACATGGCGATATGGAATATTGAAAGATCTACATAACATTGGCTTAAGAGGAAAACTTCCCAGTTTTATTGAAAGCTTTTTAGGGGAGCGCATGTTTCAGGTGCGTGTGGGGTCTACCGTGTCAGATTTCTATGATCAAGAACAGGGTGTCCCACAGGGTAGTATTCTTTCAACTACGCTATTTAACATCAAAATAAACAATATTGTACAATGTTTGGACGACAAAACTGATTGTTCATTGTATGTTGATGATTTTTGTATATGTTACCGTTCAAAAAATATGAAAACAATTGAACGAAAGTTACAACAAAATTTAAAAAGAATAGAAGAATGGACTGATAAAAATGGTTTCAAGTTCTCCAAGTCGAAAACGCAGTGTGTTCATTTTTGTAAACTACGGAAGAAACACGAACATCCTTCCCTGTTTTTATACGGATCACAAATTCCTGTTGTTGAAGAAGCCAAATTTCTTGGGGTCATATTTGATCAAAAGTTATCTTTTATTCCCCATATTAAATATCTTAAAGCGAAATGCTTAAAAGCTTTGAATCTTTTGAAAGTTTTAGCTCATACAAATTGGGGAGCAGATCGGTATACTTTATTACATCTTTACCGGTCTTTAATAAGATCTAAATTAGATTATGGGTCTGTTGTTTATGGTTCTGCCAGAAAGTCCTATTTAAAATCCTTGGATACTATCCATCACCAAGGCCTTCGTCTGGCCATGGGAGCCTTCCGTACTTCTCCCGTATTAAGCCTTTATGTAGAAGCAGGTGAACCATCTTTAACCTCGCGCAGAGAGAAACTTTCTCTTCAGTATGCTATTAGACTTGCTGCAAATCCATCTAACCCGGCATCCAAAATCTCATTTCGACCTCAATTTGTAGATAGGTATGAAACTAAACCCACAGCAATTAAACCTTTTGGATTACGTATTTTACCACTGCTGGAAAATTCAGGTATCGACCTTAAAAATATTCAAAAACATGAAACGGCCGAAGTTCCATCTTGGTGTATTAAAAAACCTTCTATTCTGTTCGACTTACATGATGGCAAAAAATCCGAATCAAATCCGATACTTCTCAAACAAAACTTTAAGGTACTGCAGTCACGTTACAATGATTACCAGCAAGTCTTTACTGATGGTTCCAAAGAAGGAGATAAAGTTGGTTGTGCGTATGTTTCTAAAGATACGCACAAAACCATGCGCCTTCCAGATGGTTCATCTATTTTTACAGCTGAAGCCAAAGCAATAGACTTAGCTTTAGATTTTATCTGTTCTTCAACAATTGAAAAAGCAATTCTATTTTCTGATTCACTTTCTGTGCTTAAGGCTTTAGACCATTCATCATCTAAAAATCCTCAAATTCAAAAATTGATCGAAAAACATCATGAAATTTCTAAAACACACCAAATCTTATTTTGTTGGCTTCCGAGCCATATTGGCATTGTCGGAAATGAATATGCTGACAAGAAAGCAAAGGAATCGCTCAATCTTGATCCATCTATTTTTAAAATTCCTTTTAATAATTTTAAACCATTTATCAACAGATACATCTTGTCGGAATGGCAAGGCGAATGGGACCGTGCAATCAATAACAAACTTCATGCCATTAAACCTGTCGTTAGTACAAAATGCTCTCCTCCACAGTTTTCAAGAAAAGAGGACGTAGTATTAACACGACTGCGCATCGGCCATACTAGAGTTACTCATTCTTATATTTTTCCCCCAGGTATTAGACTTCCTGCCTTGCCGTGGCCCTGGGGGCTCAATTCCCACTGGGCACATTGCCGCTGTGGTCTCTGTGCCCACTGGGAAGAGCTAAAGGAAGTACCACCCGTTTGCCGTGGGTGGCGTCCTGTAAGCCGGAAGAAGGGATCCTGGAGGTTGAGGGTTACCTGAGGTGGCGGTGCTTCAGGTACCCAACACGCCTCTTTGGCCTGGCTTTTCGGTGTAGACGGGTGGCCGTGCGGTCCGGCACGGTCAATCGGCTGGTCACGCCGAGCCCTAGAGATACCGCTTTGCTTTCTCTTCAACTCTTTTTGTATCTTTCCTGATACCAACCATATGCCCATTTACCTTACCCTTTTCTGTCTTTTTTTATCTCTAGAAGGCGGTGGCTAAACGGATCAATCGTGTAGGCATTTTGTTTATGCGAGTATATCTCACGTGTATCTCTAACACCTGCGAGTTGGATAACCACTCCATTATGGTGTTCCCTTGTAGGGCTCCACGGAGGGCGGAGAGCACTTGGGACGAAACTTTAATTTTTTCCTTATGCCTAATGGAAAAAAACATAACCGCAACGCATCCAAACGTAAAAAAGATGAGGAATCATCCGAAACGGATGAACCCAGTCAGAAGTCTAGTCAACAGTCAAGCCAGCAGTGTGCAGCACCAAAGCAACTTAATTTTCCACGCTTCTTGGTAATGTCTTCATGTGAAGATACACGCACTGTGTCAAGTCTATCCCCATTCGTGATAGAAAAGAGCATCATGTCCATTGCCGGACATCCCAAAAGCATAAAAACGCTTAAGTCAGGTGACCTTTTATTAGAAGTCGAGAGAGAGCAGCAGGTGAAAAGCCTGCTTGGTACCACAAAGCTCTTCGATCTCAAGGTCAAAGTATCTCTGCATAATACACTTAATTCGTGTAAAGGTGTTATCCGCAGCCCAGAGCTCCGTCCTTGCAGTGATGCAGAGATAGTTGAAAACTTGAGATCGGAAGGCGTCATTGGTGTACGTAACATCCAAGTTCGTAGAGGTGGTGTATTGAAGCCAACGGGTACCTACGTGTTGACTTTTAATACACCAGTTCTGCCCAAGAAAATAAAAGTAGCATATCTTTCAGTTAACGTGGATGTATATATACCAAACCCTCTCAGATGTTACTCATGTCAGGTTTTTGGCCACCACGAAAGCAGATGTCAGAAGAAAAAACTCTGTCCAAATTGTGGTGAAGAAAAACATGTCGATAACCATCAAAACTGTAAGAATGAGGCCAAATGTGTAAATTGTGGTGGCAAGCATGCTGTTTTCTCTCGAGATTGTCCGGCATGGAAAAAAGAAAAAGAAATACTTACTGTCAAATACCAAAGGGGGATAACATTCCCAGAAGCGCGGAAAATTGTTGACGAGCGATACACAACACCAACCACCAGTTACGCCAGCATCACAAAGGGTGCTGGTAAACAAGTTTCAAGCTCCGCAACACAGACTGTTGAATCATGCATAGCTGAATTAAAGAAATCCGGTGCATGGAGCAAATCCACTCCAGCACCACAAAGTTCAACCAATTTATCAAATGGCGCAATCCAGGTTGCTGCGGATCGGTCGACAGCGACCGTACCGAAGCCAGCGCCGCATGTAAAAGAGAAACTCGACCCAGGTCGAACTAATAAGGGATCGGAAGATCCGAAAAAGCAATTGTCTCTAAAACTAACAGACAGACAACGTAAAATGGAAAGAGACAATATAAAATTTCAGAACAGATTCGGATCTTTGAGTGACAGTGATATGGAGTTTGAAGCTCCATCATCACCAAGTAGCAATAACAGATCGAGGTCTGCAACACCACGAGCTGGTGGTAGCAGATCTATATCACCAATTGCAGCTCCAATATAGTTTCTAGTCTTAATCTCTTCATAAAATGGATTTAAAACACAAAATAATACAATGGAATTGTCGAGGTCTTAAATCAAATTATAACGAACTGTTATTACTTATTTCGTTATTAAACCCATCGGTTTTTTGTTTGCAAGAAACTTTTTTAAAAACTGATGACAACATTGATGTCAGGAGTTTCAATACATACAACTATATCTATTCTGATGGTAACAAACCATCTGGTGGCAGTTCAATTTTTGTTAAATCATGTTTACCACAAAGAGAGATCAAATTAAAAACAGACCTACAAGCTGTGGCAGTGTCAGTTTCTCTGGATAAAGAAACTACAATTTGCTTTCTATATATCCCTCCCTCATTTTCTTTAAAGCCCGAACAGCTTGACACATTATTGAGTCAACTTCCATCGCCATATCTTTTAGTTGGCGACTTCAATGGTCACAATATTCTATGGGGCTGTAAAGATATCAATAACAGAGGAGCACTTGTCGAAGATTTTATTGCAAAGAGCGATCTTTGCCTGATGAATGATAAATCTTATACTTACCTTCACCCTGCGACAGGTCATTTGTCTTCTTTAGATCTCTCTTTGTGCCACCCATCTCTCTTCTTGGACTATGACTGGTCTGTTCATGATGATCAGTGCGGAAGTGATCACTTCCCTGTTATAATTGAGAGTGTAAACGAACCAGATGAGGACTGTAACCAGAAATGGAAGATGAATAAAGCCGACTGGGAATTATTCCATAATTTATGTGAAGAAGAGTTATCAATTGATCATTTTAATGAATCATCCGACATTGTTTCTGATTTCACAGATACACTTATTAACATATCAGAACAATGCATTCCAAAGACCTCCACAAATACTAAGAAAAGCAAGCCTTGGTTTAATAATGACTGTAAAGAAGCTATTAAAAAGCGTAAACAGGCTCTAAATAAGTTCTGCAAAAATCCCACTTCAGAAAAGCTCAACGACGTAAAAGTTTTTAGAGCTAAAGCTCGGCGAACAATCCGAGCTTCCAAACGAAAGTCATGGAGAGAATATGTCTCCAAATTGAACTATAAAACCCCCATTAAAAAGGTTTGGGATATGGTACGAAAAATTTCAGGAAAAACAAAGTCTTCTAGTTTTACACATTTAAATACTGAATTTGACACAATAGCTTCAACAAAAAAAGATATTTCAGATACTCTTGGGCACACATTCTTGAGAAATTCATCATCACGTAATTATTCTGACACTTTTAGAAATTTCAAAAAGGACCAAGAGAAAAGAAATCTAAACTTTAAATCCCTTAATCACGAAGAATACAACAAACCTTTTAACTTATCCGAACTCGTTGAAGCCATTGAAAAATCACATGATACGGCAACCGGCCCCGATGAAATTCATTATCAGATGCTTAAGCATCTGCCAAAAAGTTCTCTTACAACACTTTTAGATATCTTTAATAATATTTGGGAAACGGGGGTCTGTCCTGAGAGCTGGCGTGTAGCTACAGTTGTACCAATTCCGAAACCAGGGAAAGATCATGCAGAACCTACAAATTATCGTCCGATAGCTTTGACAAGTTGTTTGTGTAAAACTTTGGAGAGAATGATAAACAAGAGATTAGTCTGGTACTTAGAGTCCAACAACCTCATTTCAGAATATCAATCGGGCTTTCGTTCGGAACGTAGTACCAATGACAATTTAATAAGACTAGAAACATTTATACGAGATGCTTTTATTAACAAAGAACACGTAGTAGCTGTCTTTTTCGACTTGGAGAAAGCATATGATACAACATGGCGTTATGGAATATTGAAAGATCTACATAACATTGGCTTAAGAGGAAAACTTCCCAGTTTTATTGAAAGCTTTTTAGGCGAGCGCATGTTTCAGGTGCGTGTGGGGTCTACCCTGTCAGATTTCTATGATCAAGAACAGGGTGTCCCACAGGGTAGTATTCTTTCAACTACGCTATTTAACATCAAAATAAACAATATTGTACAATGTTTGGACGACAAAACTGATTGTTCATTGTATGTTGATGATTTTTGTATATGTTACCGTTCAAAAAATATGAAAACAATTGAACGAAAGTTACAACAAAATTTAAAAAGAATAGAAGAATGGACTGATAAAATAACCCGGCATCCAAAATTTCATTTACACCTCAATTTGTAGATAAGTATGAAACAAAACCCACAGCAATCAAACCTTTTGGATTACGTATTTTACCACTGCTAGAAAATTCAGGTATCGATCTTAAAAATATTCAAAAACATGAAACGGCTGAAGTTCCATCTTGGTGTATTAAAAAACCTTCTATTCTGTTCGACTTACATGATGGCAAAAAATCCGAATCAAATCCAATACTTCTCAAACAAAACTTTCAGGTACTGCAGTCACGTTACAATGATTACCAGCAAGTCTATACTGATGGTTCCAAAGAAGGAGATAAAGTCGGTTGTGCGTATGTTTCTAAAGATACGCACAAAACCATGCGCCTTCCAGATGGTTCATCTATTTTTACAGCTGAAGCCAAAGCAATAGACCTAGCTTTAGATTTTATCAGTTCTTCAACAATTCAAAAAGCAATTATATTTTCTGATTCACTTTCTGTGCTTAAGGCTTTAGACCATTCGTCATCTAAAAATCCTCAAATTCAAAAATTGATCGAAAAACATCATGAAATTTCTAAAACACACCAAATCTTGTTTTGTTGGCTTCCGAGCCATATTGGCATTGTCGGCAATGAATGTGCTGACAAGAAAGCAAAGGAATCGCTCAATCTTGATCCATCTGTTTTTAAAATTCCTTTTAATAATTTTAAACCATTTATCAACAGATACATCTTGTCGGAATGGCAAGGCGAATGGGACCGTGCAATAAATAACAAACTCCAGGCCATTAAACCTGTCGTTAGTACAAAATGCTCTCCTCCACAGTTTTCCAGAAAAGAGGACGTAGTATTAACACGACTGCGCATCGGCCATACTAGAGCTACTCATTCTTATATTTTTAATGGTGATGATCAGCCTTCTTGTGTAGGTTGTGATCAGCCATTCACTGTGAAACATATCTTAATTGACTGTGTTGACTTTTCACCCTCACGTACTTTATATTTCAAAGCTGACACTTTGCAACAACTGTTTCGAGATGTACCTGTTGATAATATTATTTTATTCTTAAAAGAAATTGGACTTTTTCATAAGATTTAACTGTTTCAGATTTTTATATATTATCATTCTGACTTTTTACTTTTAATATCATCATAATTATTCTTGCCGTTTAACCATTAACCGTTTGACGCTTATGACCCACAAAGAGGGTTGACGCGTCGTTAAACACGAAATCATCATCATCATTCTTATATTTTTAATGGTGATGATCAGCCTTCTTGTGTAGGTTGTGATCAGCCATTCACTGTGAAACATATCTTAATTGACTGTGTTGACTTTTCACCCTTACGTATTTTATATTTCAAAGCTGACACTTTACAACAACTGTTTCGAGATGTACCTGTTGATAATATTATTTTATTCTTAAAAGAAATTGGACTTTTTCATAAGATTTAACTGTTTCAGATTTTTATACATTATCATTCTGACTTTTTACTTTTAATATCATCATAATTATTCATGCCGTTTAACCATTAACCGTTTGACGCTTATGACCCACAAAGAGTGTTGACGCGTCGTTAAACACGAAATCATCATCATCATCATATCCAGTTTGCAAGTTTTGAATGGACTAAAGCCTGGAGTGTAAGTTATGTACACCTGCGAGTAAAGGTCAAATGTGATCGATCGCAGTATCAGAGAAAGAACTTTCCCACGAAGCTCGCAGAAACAAAAATTGGCGGCGCCGAACAGAAAAAGGTAATTAGAGTTTTATCCTAACGTACACCGCTGGCCTAGCCACTGTTTTGGCTTACCCTGCGTCTAAACGAATACTAGTTGATGAGATGGTGCTTATAAAAACAAAACAAAAAAAAAAAAAAACAAGCAAAAACTTTAGGCTTTGTTGGATCTTATTTTCACATCTTTTGGTCGTGACGTGACGCGCCAGGGAAATCCTTATAACGCATGCTCACAGAGTGTGTAAGTATTTTCACGAACTAGAGAGAGAGAGAAAAAATAGAAAAATATTATTCATTGTGCGAGGTAAGATTTATTATTATCATTATTACTGCATGTATTTTCATAATAGCACGTGTTATTACGCACAATACAATGGAAACGAAGAAACTTTCGATTAATAAATGTAGTACTCTTTCAAGTGCCCATTACAAGCGCATGCGCGCAGACGCGCAGTTATGAAAATGGACGGCCAAAAACGGGCTTATCAACTTGCAGTTACTATAAAATATCATTTAAAAGTGATTTTGTAATAGCTTTGTTCTTTATAAATTTTAAAATTGATTTTTAAATGAAGAGAAACTTTTCATTTTTCCAGTAAACTTTGAAATTAAACGAAACGAAGTGCAATGATGAATATATAATTGGCCCGTCAAAGGAAAAATATATAAATTAAGATGCCCGGTAAAATGCACGATTCTTTTTCTATTACTTTACAGTAAAATCAAGCTTCAGGGCAATGTAGTGCTTAGTTTAAATCACTGGAAACCTTTTCAGAAAATATGTGATTTTCAGCCAACCACTTAAAATTTTGTTTTGCTCCGGCTTAACTCCTGTGTGTATTTATAACTGTGCTTATCAGTGTTTCAAACAGTTTGGTGAGCTGGGATATTTCCTAATTAGAGCGTCTGGTAGTTATGATTCCCAGCTTATGCCTTTTTTCTCTTTTTTTTTTTTTTGGTTTTCATTACGATAACACACCCGTGCGACATAGTGCTTTTTTCACATCTCAAAAATGGCTTCTTTTCTGATATTTTTGTTACTTTTACTTCAAACATATGTTGTGGGACCCGTTAGAGGCGGTTCTAACAAGTACCCACAACCTATGTCTTGGAGCAGAAAGGTAGAAATAAGAAAAATGATACATACCCCCGTAAACCCCAGTTTTCTCTATATAAAGTCGGGTTTAGGGGGTGTTAATAACACGGACGTTTTCACGTGATGGATTGTACGGCCCTTTCCAGATTATTTCACTCATATCGAGCCGATCGTTAATAAAAGGTGGGCGAAAACCGGAGTAACCGGAGAAAAAATTACCTGACCTTCTGTTGCAGAACTTGGCATCTCACATGTGACCCGAGCCAGGCTCGAACTATAGCGGTGAGAGATCTAATGATTAAGAGTCATCGCTCTCATCCACTAGGCCAAGAAGGCCCATATGTTTTATGCCTGTACATGGTTGGTTTGGACGATTCCGTTCCCTATTATATGTTACTGTTACATTTGTTTTTCATGCAAATAGTGTAAGATGCCCTGGGTGTACGTAGTACGTGGGTCTACACTATTTGCCCAAATCTCAACCATTGTACCCTATATAGGCATTATAATGTGCAAGTGTAATCCAACAGGGTTTACAATAAAAATGCATATTACAAGACTTGTGCGGCCCCCGCCCATTGGGGCTTGCAGAAATAAATGGGCTGCATGATGCTTCAACGCAGAGCTGAAACCGACCGCACATGAGTACTGGTAAACCTGCCCAGGTAAAGCGGTGCGAGTCGGACCGTCCATGCTTATTAACCCTATTGGTTTCATTGGGCGACAGGGCTTGACATTTCATTGCATCTCAATGTCGGGAAAAAGTCCCACAAAATTGGAAGCAACGACTCCAAAATGACCTATACAGTGTTGACGTGGCGTTAATGTGTGTTTGTGAATTCGGGTTTAACGTCGCTTTCAACAATTTTTCAGTCATATCACGACGGTGTCTGGTTGCGACAGGGAGCTCAATGCTCACGTTTATAGTGCTGCCTCACTGAAGTATCATGTCCCAGACACATTACATGATACCATACCCAGTCACATTATCCTGACACTGGATCGACCAGTCCTAGCTCTACCCCGTAAATCTGAGTGCCAAACGAGGAGCAGCTAGTACCATTTTTAACGACTTTGGTATGTCGCGGCCCGGGATCGAACCCGAGACCTCCCGTTCCCCGGAGCGGACACTCTACCAACTGAGCTATCGGGGCCGGTAAGACGTGGCGTTAAACCTAAAATCAAACAAGCAAATCAAGACATGTGAAAACTAAAATCATATTGCTTTATCTAGAAAAAAAAAAAACAACTTTAATAGTGAAATAAACAGGAGCATAGGCCTACCCCTGCATTATTATTATTATTATTATTATTATTATTATTATTTACTTTTCTTATTTCTTCTCAAAACATAGGTCGTGGGTACCCGTTAGAAGGCGGTTCCAACAAGCAGCAACACGCTACGGGTACGTATACATGGAACATGTTAGACGTTAATTTTATTTAGTAAGAAAAGGTTACGCAGGAAAAGCCACAATCAAGGACCACGGCCACCCCAAGCCACCAAAATAACAGTTAGAAAAGATGAGACGACGGCACATACACGATCGAAATGTGCGTGCACCAATAGTACAAAACCAGAAACTGCAACGGAATCATTATGACAACATGCCTTTGTAATGCAGGTCAATATTTTATGGATCCAGAGATGATAATTGGTGATTTGTTCTTATTACTGCTCCAAACATAGATTGTAGATGCTCATTAGAAAACTGGTTCTAACGCGTATCCACAATTAATAATAATAATAATAATCGACCTCTTGATCTCACACCCGATGCTTTACCACTGCATCACAGCGCATTTATAAATAAATGAGCAGGAGCAGAAATAAGTAAAATATGTAAACCGCACTTTTCTCTATTTAAAGTAGTGTTTGCAAGGACCTGTTAACATGATTTGACCGCCAGAAGTTATACTGATGGGGTTTCAAATCCGGAGTTTACGAAATTTCCACCCTCGCCCTCAATTCCGATGCAGTGTCATAGGTAATGACAATAACAGTATATTTAGCATTCTAGGCGCAGCAAAGCGTATGGCATTAACAAACACTACCGGCATGCAGCCATGATAATAGACTGGATACACTCCATTTATTTAGCTTCTTTGTTCATAAGCATATTTATCTTTCCCTCCTCTCATAAATAATGACTTCTTTAATGAATGAAATTTTGTAGATGGATGAGCAGGTTTCCGAGAGGGATAGAATAGGTTATCAGAGAGACATTTATAGGTCAAGAGTGAATTAGCTAACATTTGGACTGATTCCAGTCTACCACGATAAGTAAAACCGAAAAAAAAATGTTTTGTCACGGGAAGGTTTTTTTTTTGTCAATTTTCGATCGATCCTCATACCAGTCTGTTGAGGAGAGGTGGCTTTTTGAAAACGATCCTCATGCCTTGCATTCATGGTGAGGTGGTATCGATACTTCAAAGCATACAGCACTAACACATACATACTTTCGGTTTACAAGCATGATTTCATTATTTACGTAATTAGCACATGAAGTAAAGCAATACTAATTCAGAATTTTAACTTCTCTATGCTCATGCTTTTTTCCAATTTTCGATCGATCCTCATACCAGTCTGTTGAGGAGAGGTGGCTTTATAGAAAACGATCCTCATGCCTTGCATCCATGGTGAGGTGGTATCGATACTTCAAAGCATACAGCACTTACACATACATACTTTCGGTTTACAAGCATGATTTCATTATTTACGTAATCAGAACATGACGTAAAGCAATACTAATTCAGAATTTTAACTTCTCTATGCTCATGCTTTTTTCAATTTTCGATCGATCCTCATACCATTCTGTTGAGGAGAGGTGGCTTTTTAGAAAACGATCCTCATGCCTTGCATTCATGGTGAGGTGGTATCGAAGCATACAGCACTTACACATACATACTTTCGGTTTACAAGCATGATTTCATTATTTACGTAATTAGCACATGAAGTAAAGCAATACTAATTCAGAATTTAAACTTCTCTATGCTAATGTATTTTTTTCAATTTTCGATCGATCCTCGTACCTGTCTGTTGAGGAGAGGTGGCATTTTAGAAAACGATCCTCATGCCTTGCTTTCATGGTGAGGTGGTATCGATTTACACATACATACTTTTTTCCTGAAAATTTGAACGACAGGGATCGCTTGCAAAGTTCGCACGAACCCCTTCGGGGTTCATTTAATTTGCATGCGACCCCCTGCGTTCATTCGTTCATAAACAGCAGAAAGATAAAATTTAATTCACAGTGTACGGATTTTCTACACAATACACACTAATTCCTTCCAGAAACTAAACATGCATCTATAGGAGAAAATTCATCTGTGGTGTAATTTGAAGAATTGCCTTTTTTGTTTTTCAGATAGTGTTATGAAGAGCATCAAAGCCTCGACCCGACAGAAAGAAAAAATAGACAGCTTACAGAACAGGCGGCAGCAAATGTCGAACAACAACAACAACAACAAAATGAAACAGTGATCAGTCTAACAAACTTGAAGTACAACAGTGTTTGTGGCTCGTAATAACATATCTTAAAAGCAAATATAAGTGAAAAAGTGGGCGCCCTTGAGTGCGTATGAAATATTTACAGTTTGCAAATTTACATGTTAGTTTCGTTTCTTTAATAAATCATGGTTTCTTAAACGCTGTTTCTGTAGTTATATCAGTTTGGTTTAATGATTGATATTTCAACGTTGATGCAAGGTTGAAAATTAAACTATGGTTCAAAGATGACTGCTCAACGTTGATTCAACTTTCATATTCAACCGAATATCAACGTTTATTCAACATTGATATATTAACGTTGAATCAACACTGAAATATCAACGTTGATTCACCGTTGGGTGGTCAACTTTGAGTCAACGTTGACTTTGCAACGTTGATTCAAATTTCATATTCAACCCAAAATCAACGTTTATTCAACGTTTGCCTTCAACGTTGACTCAACGTTGAATCAACCGATCAGTGCCCGCTGGGTAGCTTTGAACTGCTCAAAAAGAATCGGTCCCGGCAAACATCTTGACAGTGATTGAAATGTCAATCCTCCCACGCACAAAATGCCATGCAATGTCTCAAGTTTGGGTCAAATGTTATAATCACATAAGTTTTAATAATCTAATCATGTTGAAATGTAGAAGCCTCCGTGGTGCAGTGGTTACGCTACTCGCCTTGTAAACCAGGGATCGCAGGCTCGATCCCGGGCTTCTCCAGACTTTCGGATGAGTCTTTAAACCGAGGTCCCGTCTCCGTATGACCTTAGCTGTTGGTGGGACGTAAAACTAAAACTCACTCATGTTGAAATGTCAGTCCCACTGTACTGGAAATGCCAAGCACAATGAGACTGAAATGTCAAGGTACTAAGAGATGGTCAGCACTCCCAAAATGTCAAGACCACTGAGACAAGAATTCAGTCACACTGATCCTGAAAAGTTGAGAATCACATTAAATGTCCAAAATCACATGAAATGTCCATATTCACATGAAATGTCAACATACAAATGTCCATTCACAAGAAATGTCAATATACGCTGATACAGAATGTTTGCCAAGACTTCCTAAATGCAGTTAAGATAGAATTGCAGAAAATACTGTGATATTCGAATTATTCTTTCGAGTGATCCACAGAAAGATAAAATGCTCTAGCAGATTGCCAGATTTATGCATTATCAGAAGAGCGTTATATTCGAACTTCCAAACCAAAAGAAAAGAGATTTGCCTTGTTAGACAAGCATTTCCTTTGGATTATTAGTTCGAAAGGGTCCCCGACTTGGGGTCCCTACAAACCAGTGCAAACCCTAGGTCTTAGCCGTTCGGCAAGTCCAGAGGTTCGAACTCCACAGCCTTGCTGTATGTATCTGCCCACCCTTGACAACGAAAGGGAAACAATCCAAATACTCAGAGGCGATTCCGGAACTCGCCGAATGGGCCCAATCGGCAATTTCCGTAATCACCAATGAGGCAAAGGAAAAGGCTGTACCAGACGATCGAGAAAAATGAGAAATAATCCACTATTCCTGCGAGATGAAACTTGTTGCTTAGCGGAAACAAAGAAACTCAGGTATTTAACCAAACTAAGCTAGTAATAGGTAAAATAGCCACATAGGGAGGAAAATGTGAACACAATAAAATTGCTTAACCATGTCCGGGAAAGAAATTCGCTCGGAACATAATTTCGACAAAGATGCACAGATGAACTTATTCCATTTCACCTGCCCATCTTTGCCAGTCATATCAAAACACATGACATGAAAAATGAAAACTTTCACATTCCTCCCTCCTAAAAGATAAAAATTGGTGTCACTGGATAGAAACATCTATCAATGACATCAATTTTTAGAATCTGGCAAAAACTCCCAAATCCATCTTTCAACATAATAATACACTGCATTCCTCACAATTTATACACAATCTATTTGTTGTGAAATATACAAAAATAAAATGAACACATTTCATATAAAATTAACGAATACTTAGTGCCAAAAATGAAAATGGCAAAAACTGTCCAAAAGGACAATATCAAAAAATAGATACTTTCTATTAAATTTTGAAAAACAGAAAAAGTACATGTAACATAAACCGACAAAATATCACAATGACTAGACGAACTCAACTTCTCTTTACAGATACCTGAGGACAAGACGTACTCCAGATTATCGCTCCAAGGCAGAGAAAAGACCCAGAGTGAATGAATGGGTGGTTGAACAAGCTCAAACAGAACCCTACCGACCAGACCACACATGCACACGGTTCCCACCTATGCCCAGGAACGAAAAACCATAGAGAACCAACACAATACAATTACAAACGTGACTCAAAGTCATGCAAAAGTTCCTCCTGAGAAAACTGGGAGGCACAATAACTGGAGTAACTTTTCCTCTTGTTGGCTAACTCCTGCCTCTCATGCTTAACATGATCAGAATGTGTCAATGCTGGAGGCTGCTTTGACACAGGAGGGCGAGGAAGCAAAATGTCTGCTGGTGAAATAAAGTCAGGATTCGCAACTTTGAACCTGAAGAATGTGGCCTTTACACCACAACAGACCTTATGAGATGAAGTGTTCTTTTTACACTTAAAGCGCCTGGAACAAGAAGTGCAGCCAAACTTAAACAGAAACTCCCGGTGTCTGGAGCAGAAATGCTGCACATAGCTGCCATATGTCAAGAATAACTGGAAGTCCGGACACCATGGAACCCTGCATGCCATGCCATTGGGCGGGAACACTTCCCTCCCATAGCTGCACGTGAAGTCCTTCTCTTCAGCCGGACCTACGTGAATTTCTAAGACATCAGACATTTTCTGAAAATCAATATTCAGTTTAACTTTCAAGAAAGGTATATGAAGGTGATACATCAAGATGAACAGAGCTAGATGTCTGCGAATGAATCCGGCGAAAATGCAATCGAGTCCTAAATATGGATTAATAATTCTCTGATGCAACAAACACAAAATTAAATCATTTGTGTTTGCAAGAAGAGCATCACATCACATTAACATAAACTGGCATAAAATCTGTTTATGCAATTTCAGTGAGTATATTTACATATGTACAGTTGATCTGGGGTTTACATTGGCTTCTAGGGTGAATAAATAACCCTAGGTTTGATAGCACGCCCCACCCGGGTCCTGACAGGGGAAGGCAAAGGTGACTGAACATGGGGTAAAGGCGTATAACTTGCTTCCTCATATTCAAGTAGTTCTTCAGATTCTAAGGGAAGTAACTGAAGATCATTGAGGTCATCAACAGCAACATCCTCATACAAAATTTCCAGGTCTTCCATACTTTCAGAAAGTTCAATCCCTTGAATAGGCTCCCCATCAGCTCCCACCCAGGGTACAAGGCTATTTTCTCCCAGATATGGTTTAATATGATCAACGTGTACGTTAATCTCTCTGCTAGTTGGGGTTTTCTGCAGCGTATACGTTAAGTCAGAAATTTTATTGGTTATAAGGAAAGGGCCTGTCCAGCCCAATTCTAATTTGCGATTCGCACCTGGGGGATAGAATCTCCATACAAACTTGGCTACTTGAAATTCATTCGCTGAGGCCGTTAAGTCATGGTAATATTTCTGACGGTGGGCTGCCACTTTTAGATTGTTTTGGGTAACTTGAAATGCATTTTTCATTGCTGACTGCAGCCATTCTGCATATTCTATTGGGCATGTGAAATTAACTTTGTCAGGTGGAGGGCCATACATAAGGTCAATTGGACAGTTTATTTCTTGTCCAAACATCATGAAATTTGGTGTACACTTTGTACTACTATGCTTTGACGCCCGGTATGCCATCATGAGATATGGCAAATGGTCATCCCAATCTTTTTTTATATTCTGTACAGAAAAATGAAAGCATTTGCTTAAGGGTTCTATTGAATCTTTCTACAACCGCGTCACTTTGAGGTCTGTATGGGCATGTCCTGGTCTTTTTTACCCCAAAAGTCTACATACTTCCTGAAATAGGCTAGACTCAAACTCTCTAGCCATATCACTATGTATTTGTTCTGGACATCCATACCTACATATCACTTCTGTAACTAATTTATCAGCTACGGTTTCAGCTGTATGATTGGGTAATGCAAATGCCTCAGTGAATTTGATGAAATAGTCAGCTATTACCACTATGTAGTCATTATTGTTGTCACTAAGGGGTAGAGGACCAAAAATATCCAAGGCAATCACTTGAAATCGCCGACTGAATTTTACTTGTCGAAGCGGTGATCTTCCCACCCCAGGGCCTGGTTTACATTGTGCACACATACCACAAGAAGCACACCACCTGTGCACTGTTTCACTTAAATTGGGCCAATAAAACCTACGTTTAATCAGCTCAGTGGTCCTATCCCTGCCAAAATGACCTGATATTCGGTTATTGTGCAAATGTTCAAATATTTCCCTTCTAATGCATGCAGGGATAACTAATGCTAGGTATGTTTGTTCTTGGGAAATGAATGATTTATATAAGACCCCTTCTTTGACTTGTAATACATCCCATTGTTGGAATAATGTCTTTGTGTCTTGGTTAAATGTGTTAAGCATTTCTTTGGATGGTTTAGTTTGACTTTCTTTACTCTGCAACACAACTGCAATGTCTTGATCCTTCAGCTGCAATTCACGCAATTCCTCCTTGCTCCTAAAACCTATCCAGTTGGGCTGGGGATACCTATCCGAATCCGCACCGTTCAAGGATGAAGTGGGCCCCACGACGCGAGCAGTACCTGGAGTACCGTCTGTATTGGCCTGAAGATCAGCCTCCAGAGCACTGATGACGCACGCGCTGTCTTCACCCTCGGACTGTATAAAAAACTGGATGTTTTTGTTAGGGGCCACGTCCGAATCATCCACACTCGGGTGTGGATGCGTACTAGGACGTCTATTGGCACAGATCGTACACGCATCACGTTTACACTTACGAGGAGGAATTCTGGAAAGCGCATCAACGTGTTGCATTTGGTTCCCTTTCCTATGGGTTATGGAAAAATCGAATGTATCGATTATCGTCACCCATCTACTTAACATCCCTTCTGCATCTCTGAAATTTTTTGTCCAGACTAAGCTGGCATGGTCAGTACGCACTTCAAAATGGCGTCCCATTAAATAATGTCTAAAATGGCGCATAAAGTAAACTACAGCGTACAACTCGCGCATTGTAGTGCAGTAATTTTGCTCAGACTTATTTAATGTTTTACTGGCATATGCTATAACAACTTCGCGTCCCGCTTGTTCTTGTGACAGAACCGCACCGATTCCATATCCCGAAGCGTCTGTTTGTAATATAAATTTACCAGTTCGAGTTGGGTAGGCCAATACTGGTGGTGACACCAGACAACGCTTCAAGGCATTAAACGATTCTTCACATTTATCATCCCATTTAAATCTTACATGCTTTCTGGTAAGTTGGTTCATGGGGTGAGCCAAAGAGGCGCACTGGGGAATGTAGGACCTGTAGAAATTTACAAGACCCAAGAAACTCTTGATTTCTTTAACATTGGTTGGACGAGGCCAGTCTTGTATGGCAGAAATTTTTTCTGGGTCACACTCTGTGCCTTTCTCTGAAGCAATATGCCCTAAAAATGCTACTTGCTTTTGGAAAAAATGGCACTTTGATGGTTTGAGTTTTAGTTTTGCTGCTTTTAACTTCAAAAATACTGCCCTCAAATTTTCCAGTGTACTTTTAAAGTCTGGCCCATAAATAATGACATCATCTAGGTAACAAAGACACTTCTGCCACTGTAAATTTCCCAGTACTCTCTCCATTAAACGTTCAAACGTGGCTCCTGCATTTAAGAGTCCAAATGGCATGACTAGAAACTGAAATAAGCCCTTATGAGTTGCAAATGCAGTGTACTTTTTCGAATCAGGGTGGAGGGGAACCTGCCAATATCCACTGGCCATATCGATGGTATTGTACCATTTTGAGCCTGCTAATGTGTCGAAAATCTGTCGAATATTTGGCAGGGGATAAGCATCAAAGATGCTTACCGAATTTAGTCCCCGAAAGTCTATTCCAAACCTATATGTTCCATCTGATTTCTTGACCAGACAAATTGGTGCTGACCAAGGACTGTCACTGGGCTCAATAACTTTCTGCTTTAACATCTTATCTAACTGCTCGTCAACTATTTCTCTTTGAGCCAAGGGCCATTTTCTATGAGGTATCTTAATGGGTCTCGAATCTCCAACCTCTATTTTATGGTGAGCTTGGTCGGTGTGACCTAATTCCCCATCGGGTTCTATGAATATATCCTTGAATTCTAAAATTAGGTCGCAAAACTGCTGTTTTTCTTCCTCACTTAGCTCAGGAGAAACACCTTCTACTAATGGCCTTAAGTAATCAGGTAACTCCTCAGTCCCAGTATTTTGTGGTTCTGATGAGCCAAAGTTATCTTGACAGCGACCGTACCGAAGCCAGCGCCGCATGTAAAAGAGAAACTCGACCCAGGTCGAACTAATAAGGGATCGGAAGATCCGAAAAAGCAATTGTCTCTAAAACAAACAGACAGACAACGTAAAATGGAAAGAAACAATATAAAATTTCAGAACAGATTCGGATCTTTGAGTGACAGTGATATGGAGTTTGAAGCTCCATCATCACCAAGTAGCAATAAAAGATCAAGGTCTGCAACACCACGAGCTGGTGGTAGCAGATCTATATCACCAATTGCAGCTCCAATATAGTTTCTAGTCTTAATCTCTTCATAAAATGGATTTAAAACACAAAATAATACAATGGAATTGTCGAGGTCTTAAATCAAATTATAACGAACTGTTATTACTTATTTCGTTATTAAACCCATCGGTTTTTTGTTTGCAAGAAACTTTTTTAAAAACTGAAGACAACATTGATGTCAGGGGTTTCAATACATACAACTCTATCTATTCTGATGGTAACAGACCATCTGGTGGCAGCTCTATTTTTGTTAAATCATGTTTACCACAAAGAGAGATCAAATTAAAAACAGACCTACAAGCTATAGCAGTATCGGTTTCTCTGGATAAAGAAACTACAATTTGCTCTCTATATATCCCACCCTCATTTTCTTTAAAGCCGGAACATCTTGACTCATTGCTGAGTCAACTTCCATCGCCATATCTTTTAGTTGGCGACTTCAATGGTCACAATATTCTATGGGGCTGTAAAGATATCAATAACAGAGGAGCACTTGTCGAAGATTTTATTGCAAAGAGCGATCTTTGCTTGATGAATGATAAATCTTATACTTACCTTCACCCTGCGACAGGTCATTTGTCTTCTTTAGATCTCTCTTTGTGTCACCCATCTCTCTTCTTGGACTACGACTGGTCTGTTCATGATGATCAGTGCGGAAGTGATCACTTCCCTGTTATAATTGAGAGTGTAAACGAACCAGATGAGGACTGTAACCAGAAATGGAAAATGAATAAAGCCGACTGGGAATTATTCCATAATTTATGTGAAGAAGAGTTATCAATTGATCATTTTAATGAATCATCCGACATTGTTTCTGATTTCACAGATACACTTATTAACATATCAGAACAATGAGAAATTCATCATCGCCTAATTATTCTGACACTTTTAGAAATTTCAAAAAGGACCAAGAGAAAAGAAATCTAAACTTTAAATCACTTAATCACGAAGAATACGGTGGCGGTGGCTAAACGGATCAATCGTGTAGGCATTTTGTTTATACGAGTATATCTCACGTGTATCTCTAACACCTGCGAGTTGGATAACCACTCCATTATGGTGTTCCCTTGTAGGGCTCCACGGAGGGCGGAGAGCACTTGGGACGAAACTATAATTTTTTCCTTATGCCTCATGGAAAAAAAAAATAACCGCACCCACGCATCTAAACGTAAGAAAGACGAGGATTCATCCGAAACGGATGATTCCAGTCACCAATCTAGTCAACAGTCTAGTCAGCAGTCTGAAGCACCAAAGATCTTAAATTTTCCGCGCTTCTTGGTTATAACATCAGTCGAAGAAACTCGCACTGTGTCAAGTTTATCGCCTTTTGTAATTGAAAATAGTATTATGTCCATTGCCGGACACCCAAAAAGCATCAAAAAGCTTAAGTCAGGTGATCTCCTCTTGGAAGTAGAGAGAGAACAGCAGGTTAAAAGCCTGCTTGGTACCACAAAGCTCTTTGATCTCAAGGTCAAGGTGTCTCTGCACAATACACTCAATTCGTGTAAAGGTGTCATCCGCAGCCCAGAGCTACGCCCTTGCACCGATGCAGAGATAATTGACAACTTGAGATCTGAGGGCGTCATTGCAGTACGTAACATCCAAGTTCGTAGAGATGGTGTATTGAAGCCAACAGGTACTTACGTGTTGACCTTTAATACACCAGTTCTGCCCAAGAAAATCAAAGTAGCATATCTTTCGATTAACGTAGAGGTATATATACCAAACCCTCTCAGATGTTACTCATGTCAGGTTTTTGGCCACCACGAAAGCAGATGTCAGAAGAAACAACTTTGTCCAAACAGTGGTAAAGACAAACATGTTGATAATCATCAAAACTGTAAGAATGAGGCCAAATGCATCAATTGTGGTGGCAACCATGCTGTTTTCTCTCGAGATTGTCCGGCATGGAAAAAAGAAAAAGAAATACTCACTGTAAAATACCAAAGGGCGATAACCTTCCCAGAAGCGCGGAAAATTGTTGAGGATCGAAACGCAACACCAACCACCAGTTACGCCAGCATCACAAAGGGTGCTGGTGTAAAAGTGTCCAGCTCCGCAACACAGACTGTTGATTCATACATAGCTGAATTGAAAAAATCTGGTGCATGGAGTAAATCCACTCCAGCGCCACAAAGTTCAACCAAGTTACCAAATGGCGCAATCCAGGTTGCTTCGGATCGGTCGACAGCGACCGTACCGAAGCCAGCGCCGCATGTAAAAGAGAAACTCGACTCCGGTCGAACTACTAAGGGATCGGAAGATCCGAAAAAGCAAATGTCTCTAACACAAACAGACAGACAACGTAAAATGGAAAGAGACAATATAAAATTTCAGAACAGATTCGGATCTTTGAGTGACAGTGATATGGAGTTTGAATCTCCATCATCACCAAATAGCAATAACAGATCGAGGTCAGCAACACCACGAGCTGGTGGTAGCAGATCTATATCACCAATTGCAGCTCCAATATAGTTTCTAGTCTTAATCTCTTCATAAAATGGATTTAAAACACAAAATAATACAATGGAATTGTCGAGGTCTTAAATCAAATTATGATGAACTCTTATTACTTATTTCGTTATTAAACCCATCGGTTTTTTGTTTGCAAGAAACTTTTTTAAAAACTGATGACAACATTGATGTCAGGGGTTTCAATACATACAACTATATCTATTCTGATGGTAACAAACCATCTGGTGGCAGTTCAAAGTAGAAGTAAAACAAAGATCAGGAATTGATACAATTAACTTACTCCACCCATAAAAGACACCAAAGGGAAAGAAATACAAACATTAAGCGACCAGACCATAATGGAAACCTAAACAAAGGAAGGCCATAAGGACAGTTACATTCCCACAAAATGGCCATATGGCCATCCAAAACCAAAAGACACAAGTGATACACACAGTAAGTAACAAACAACAACATAAATAAATCGCCACAGAAGAGCCGCCTTGGAACGGTCAGTGGAAGATTTCCACTGGGGGGCTTAAATCGATTTTACGTGGCCACAATCCTCGCCCTTACTTCCGTCGCGATTTAGACAAATAATTTGTTCAGTCCGCATGAAGGCCTCCTAACTCATCAGTGCAACATCTCCGTGAACACAAAAATCAAAGAACCACAGAGGTGAGGCAACGGTGAGGACTCGACAGCAAGAAACCACTGAAATGCTGGAGCAAAAGAAAACCAACAGTTAGACTCCGATGAGCCCGACCAGAGACAGAGCATCAGGCACCAACCGACATTATCTCTCTAATTTTCAATAAGCCTTTACGTTGGAGCCGTCATAGAATCTGAGGCCTGACCCACCGGCGTGCAATTCTTGTTAAATCATGTTTACCACAAAGAGAGATCAAATTGAAAACAGACCTACAAGCTGTAGCAGTATCGGTTTCTCTGGATAAAGAAACTACAATATGCTCTTTATATATTCCACCCTCATTTTCTTTAAAGCCCGAACATCTTGACTCATTGCTGAGTCAACTTCCATCCCCATATCTGTTAGTTGGCGACTTCAATGGTCACAATATTCTATGGGGCTGTAAAGATATCAATAACAGAGGAGCACTTGTTGAAGATTTTATTGCAAAGAGCGATCTTTGCTTGATGAATGATAAATCTTATACTTACCTTCACCCCGCGACAGGTCATTTGTCTTCTTTAGATCTCTCTTTGTGTCACCCATCTCTCTTCTTGGACTATGACTGGTCTGTTCATGATGATCAGTGCGGAAGTGATCACTTCCCTGTTATAATTGAGAGTGTAAACGAACCAGATGAGGACTGTAACCAGAAATGGAAAATGAATAAAGCCGACTGGGAATTATTCCATAATTTATGTGAAGAAGAGTTATCAATTGATCATTTTAATGAATCATCCGACATTGTTTCTGATTTCACAGATACACTTATTAACATATCAGAACAATGCATTCCAAAGACCTCCACAAATACTAAGAAAAGCAAGCCTTGGTTTAATAATGACTGTAAAGAAGCTATTAAAAAGCGTAAACAGGCTCTAAATAAATCCCACTTCAGAAAAGCTCAACGACGTAAAAGTTTTTAGAGCTAAAGCTCGGCGAACAATCCGAGCTTCAAAACGAAAGTCATGGAGAGAATATGTCTCCAAATTGAACTATAAAACCCCCATTAAAAAGGTTTGGAATATGGTACGAAAAATTTCAGGAAAAACAAAATCTTCTAGTTTTACACATTTAAATACTGAATATGACACAATAGCTTCAACAAAAAAGATATTTCAGATACTCTTGGGCACACATTCTTGAGAAATTCATCATCGCGTAATTATTCTGACACTTTTACAAATTTCAAAAAGTACCAGGAGAAAAGAAAACTTAACTTCAAATCCCTTAATCACGAAGAATACAACACACCTTTTAACTTATCCGAACTAGTTGAAGCCATTGAAAAATCACATGATACGGCAACCGGCCCCGATGAAATTCATTATCAGATGCTTAAGCATCTGCCAAAAAGTTCTCTTACAACACTTTTAGATATCTTCAATAATATTTGGGAAACGGGGGTCTGTCCTGAGAGCTGGCGTGTAGCTACAGTTGTACCAATTCCGAAACCAGGGAAAGATCATGCAGAACCTACAAATTATCGTCCGATAGCTTTGACAAGTTGTTTGTGTAAAACATTGGAGAGAATGATAAACAAGAGATTAGTCTGGTACTTAGAGTCCAACAACCTCATTTCAGAATATCAATCGGGTTTTCGTTCGGAACGCAGTACCAATGACAATTTAATAAGACTAGAAACATTTATACGAGATGCTTTTATTAACAAAGAACACGTAGTTGCTGTCTTTTTCGACTTGGAGAAAGCATATGATACAACATGGCGTTATGGTATATTGAAAGATCTCCATAACATTGGCTTAAGAGGAAAACTTCCCAGTTTTATTGAAAGCTTTTTAGGGGAGCGCATGTTTCAGGTGCGTGTAGGGTCTACCCTGTCAGATTTCTATGATCAAGAACAGGGTGTCCCACAGGGTAGTATTCTTTCAACTACGCTATTTAACATCAAAATAAACAATATTGTACAATGTTTGGACGACAAAACTGATTGTTCCTTGTATGTTGACGATTTCTGTATATGTTACCGTTCAAAAAATATGAAAACAATTGAACGAAAGTTGCAACAAAATTTAAAACGAATAGAAGAATGGACTGATAAAAATGGTTTCAAGTTCTCCAAGTCGAAAACGCAGTGTGTTCATTTTTGTAAACTACGGAAGAAACACGAACATCCTTCCTTGTTTTTATACGGATCACAAATTCCTGTTGTTGAAGAAGCCAAATTTCTTGGGGTCATATTTGATCAAAAATTATCTTTTATTCCCCATATTAAATATCTTAAAGCGAAATGCTTAAAAGCTTTGAATCTTTTGAAAGTTTTAGCCCATACAAGTTGGGGAGCAGATCGGTATACTTCATTACATCTTTACCGGTCTTTAATAAGATCTAAATTAGATTATGGGTCTGTTGTTTATGGTTCTGCCAGAAAGTCCTATTTAAAATCATTGGATACTATCCATCACCAAGGCCTTCGTCTAGCTATGGGAGCCTTTCGTACTTCTCCCGTATTAAGCCTTTATGTAGAAGCAGGTGAACCATCTTTAACTTCGCGCAGAGAGAAACTTTCTCTTCAGTATGCTATTAGAATTGCTGCTAATCCATCTAACCCGGTATCCAAAATTTCATTTCCACCTCAATTTATAGATAAGTATGAAACTAAACCCACAGCAATCAAACCTTTTGGATTACGAATTTTACCACTGCTAGAAAATTCAGGCATCGACCTTAAAAATATTCAAAAACATGAAACCGCCGAAGTTCCATCTTGGTGTATTAAACAACCTTCTATTCTGTTCGACTTGCATGATGGCAAAAAATCCGAATCAAATCCGATACTTCTCAAACAAAACTTCCAGGTACTGCAGTCACGTTACAATGAATACCAGCAAGTCTATACTGATGGTTCCAAAGAAGGAGATAAAGTTGGTTGTGCGTTTGTTTCTAAAGATACGCACAAAACCATGCGCCTTCCAGATGGTTCATCTATTTTTACAGCTGAAGCCAAAGCAATAGACCTAGCTTTAGATTTTATCAGTTCTTCAATAATTCAAAAAGCAATTATATTTTCTGATTCACTTTCTGTGCTTAAGGCTTTAGACCATTCATCATCTAAAAATCCTCAAATTCAAAAATTGATCGAAAAACATCATGAAATTTCTAAAACACACCAAGTAGAAGTAAAACAAAGATCAGGAATTGATACAATTAACTTACTCCACCCATAAAAGACACCAAAGGGAAAGAAATACAAACATTAAGCGACCAGACCATAATGGAAACCTAAACAAAGGAAGGCCATAAGGACAGTTACTTTCCCACAAAATGGCCATATGGCCATCCGAAACCAAAAGACACAAGTGATACACACAGTAAGTAACAAACAACAACATAAATAAATCGCCACAGAAGAGCCGCCTTGGAACGGTCAGTGGAAGATTTCCACTGGGGGGCTTAAATCGATTTTACGTGGCCACAATCCTCGCCCTTACTTCCGTAGCGATGTAGACAAATAATTTGTTCAGTCCGCATGAAGGCCTCCTAACTCATCAGTGCAACATCTCCGTGAACACAAAAATCAAAGAACCACAGAGGTGAGACAACGGTGAGGACTCGACAGCAAGAAACCACTGAAATGCTGGAGCAAAAGAAAACCAACAGTTAGACTCCGATGGGCCCAACCAGAGACAGAGCATCAGGCACCAACCAACATTACCTTGAATTAGATCTCTCTAATTCTCAATAAGCCTTTACGTTGGAGCCGTCATAGAATCTGAGGCCTGACCCACCGGCGTGCAATTAAAGAGGGAAGCAAAGTTGCCAACCGTGATTGGGTTAACTACCATGCATGCAGTCTGTCGTATAATATCCATATTGTACCCAATCTTTTTATATCGCAGAACGATTTTACGAAATTGGGTGCTGAAGTCATTGCGGTTATATATTTTTCTGAATTTATATACTAAGTCACCATAAAATTCGGGTTCCGATAGACCTTGTTGCAGAAGAGATTTAAGTCCAATATTGAATTTTGAAATTAAATCAGAATGGCGTCTATAAAATTTTGAAAAGGCTTTGCGTAGTTTATGGTACCGATAACCCTGATTAAGGAGTTTAGCCGTTAATAATTTATTACGAGTGTTGAAGTCAGTTACATGACTACACACTCTAGCAAATCGAATTAATTGCGAAATATAAACGCCATAGGATGGCGCACGAGGAACATCACCATCCAAAAAAGGAAAATTTACAATCTCAAAATCAAAGTCATCGCGTTTATCATAAATTTTGTACGAAACAAATCCATCTACAATAGATAGATGTAAATCCAAAAACGGGGCCTCGGTATCAGAAGAATTTGCTTTATTTAACTGAAGTTCTAGGGGGTAAATCTGACTGATCAAACCATCAAAATAGGTATTATCAATATTTAATAAATCATCTAAATATCTAGAAGTAGAGCTAAAAGCTTCAATAATTTCAGATTGGTTATCAATGGAAAGCGACAAAATGAAGTCTCTTTCATAACAATACAAGAACAGATCAGCCACAAGAGGTGCGCAATTAGTACCCATCGGAATACCCACAATTTGTCTAAATAACTTAGTACCGAATCTAATATAAATATTGTCAAGTAGAAAGGTGAGGGCATCACACACTTTCTGACATGACCAAAGTGTATAATTCTTATGCTCTTTAGAAGTGAAAAATGCATTTCTGACATTACAAGCAAGATAGAGAGAATCTTCTCTGTGAAAAGCCCATTCAATTAAATCATTAAGCTTTTCTTTTATAAGATTATGAGGAAGTGTAGTGTAAAGAGTGGAAAAATCGTAGGTAGACAGACTAGAAGCACGAAAATGTCTAGATTTCAATTTATTTAAAGTAGAAGTAAAACAAAGATCAGGAATTGATACAATTAACTTACTCCACCCACAAAAGACACCAAAGGGAAAGAAATACAAACATTAAGCGACCAGACAATAATGGAAACCTAAACAAAGGAAGGCCATAAGGACAGTTACTTTCCCACAAAATGGCCATATGGCCATCCAAAATTAAAACCTCATTCGAATTTTTTATAGACCAAAACAGATTTCTTCCTGATCTTTCAAAGACTTTATCACAATATTTAATTACATGCGTTTTAATAGCAGTAAGACAGGAAGTTAATAATTTAGAAAGTTCAGTGGTAGTGCAAGAGCTAGAATTTGCAATAAACCGTGCTTTGTAAGGTTTTTTATGAAGTTTTGGTAACCAGTATAGCGTAGGAAGCTTGTCTTGGCCTTCGTTAACACACACAGCAAACTTGGTGGCTGAAAGACAAACATGTTTATCTACTATAGATCTCTCTTCAGCTAAAGGCTGAAGTTCATAGGCCTTAGTACCACCAAGCTCCTGCTTAAGCGTGTTAACATAGTGGAGCCGTCACACAACGACGACGTTGTTAGCGGCCTTGTCTGCAGGGGCCAAAACAAACTTCTTATGAAATTCTTGAATACCTTGTTTAAGATGACGTAAAGACGTCTTGGGCTTAGGAGGTAATAAGTTAGTATTTTGAGAATAGAAAGAAATGCGTCTATTCACTAGTTTTAAAATGCTAAGTTTCCAGTCCTTAAGGGCTTTATGCTCAACATACTCTCGCTTACACCATCGATTACCGAATTCATTCAAGGAAGCAGCGATTTCATCTCTACATTTACTGAATCTCAAATCTTGTTTTGTTGGCTTCCGAGCCATATTGGCATTGTCGGCAATGAATATGCTGACAAGAAAGCAAAGGAATCGCTCAATCTTAATCCATCTGTTTTTAAAATTCCCTTTAATAATTTTAAACCATTTATCAACAGATACATCTTGTCGGAATGGCAAGGCGAATGGGACCGTGCAATAAATAACAAACTCCATGCCATTAAACCTGTCGTTAGTACAAAATGCTCTCCTCCACAGTTTTCCAGAAAAGAGGACGTAGTATTAACACGACTGCGCATCGGCCATACTAGAGTTACTCATTCTTATATTTTTAATGGTGATGATCAGCCTTCTTGCGTAGGTTGTGATCAGCCATTCACTGTGAAACATATCTTAATTGACTGTGTTGACTTTTCACCCTCACGTATTTTATATTTCAAAGCTGACACTTTGCAACAACTGTTTCGAGATGTACCTGTTGATAATATTATTTTATTCTTAAAAGAAATTGGACTTTTACATAAGATTTAACTGTTTCAGATTTTTATACATCATCATTCTGACTTTTTACTTTTAATATCATCATAATTATTCATGCCGTTTAACCATTAACCGTTTGACGCTTATGACCCACAAAGAGGGTTGACGCGTCGTTAAATACGAAATCATCATCATCATCTAAAAGAGTGAACAAGGCAAATGACGATCACAAATGCTTACCTTCAAAAAGCAAGAAATAAACAAGCAGACAGCGTCAGCACCCTATGGCTTTCCATCATCTTTAAATGGAGGTGACATAAATTAACTTTGGCTCCTCCCCCCCACACACACACCTGTACGCATTAAATGCGTTTTCCACATGATGTATTTACCATGAATATGATGACTGCTGACACTGCAGCCAAGTTGTTTCAAAATCCATTCAAAAATATGTTACTGAAAGAGAAAGTGTTTATGTTACAGACACTATTTTGACCTAAGTATGACCTTTAAAGTTTTAATTTGGTTTTGTGCCAAACACATTTTTTCAATGTATGGTTAACATCTTCAGAAGTTATTTCAAAATCCATCCAGAAATAAAGCCACTGCTCAAATTAAAGTTTCAGCCCCCCCCCCCCCCCCCTACCCCCAATTTTGCACCATACATACCATCTTGTCAAAGTTTGGCGTGTGACACAGTCTTATATTGCTTAAAACATTCCTGCCAAGTTACTTCAAAATCAATCCAAAAAATTAGAAAATAGATAATTCCTCAGATCATGCTGTAAGTTTGGACCACTCTTTTGATATTTGACCAGTAAGTATACATCACCTTGACCTTTGAGATTCGAACCCGAATTCTGAGCATGACACATCTCATCATGGATATTTTTTGTTTGGGTTTTACGGCCCTTTCAAGATTATTTCACTCATATCGAGCCGATCGTTAATCAAAGGTGGACGAAAACTGGAGAAAACCGCCTGACTGTCCATTGCAGAACTTGGCATCTCACACGCGGCCCAAACCTACGGTTTTGAGAGACCTAATGACTAAGAGTCCCAGTATGACCTTGACCTTGGTATTCAAACAGGAGTTTTTTGTGTGACATACATCTCATGATGGTTAAATAAGGAAGTTATTGACTGCTAAAGATCCAGACAAATCAAATGACTAGTGCAACACTATATGCCCTTCCACCATCTAGGCAATTAAAATGCAACTAACCTGAATAATCTTCCCCTTAATGGAGACTCTTTTTTTTGGCTGGAGATCTGAGTGCCTCTGTAATTGGTATTACTTCAGCTGGTGGTTGGTTGACAATCCTGTCGCCTACAGTCTTGTGTTCAGGGGGTACCTCCAAACCACTTGACACATACACCTTCGAGGTCTTAGTTGCTACGATTGTCCGCTCTTGGTCTTCTGTCGGTCTGATGATCTCCCTCAAAACCACTGTCTGCCCCCACTGTCAACTTCCCGAACTTTGCCCCATCATAACAGATCAACTTTAAGCAGGTAATGCCATCCGAGACAGCAACTGTTAGATACTTTTTTTGTATTCCATCATTCCCCTGATAATTTTGCACCTCTCCACGCGAAACATTATGTACCTTGACTGGCCGTCCATAAGGACCTGTCGCCCTCTCATCAAACAACGCCTTGAGTGATGTCATCTAGAAAAGATAAAAAACATGAATGTTATGACCCAGCTTGTGACTACATGCTATGTATCAAAATTGAACCAAAAAAGTACTGCCCTTATTTTTAAATTGATGAGGATTACATGATTTTGCTGGTTTCAATCATGTGAAAGTAACGGTGTTTGTTTGATTAAAGGTTTAAAATCACTGCCAACACTGTAATGGTCATATTGGAGACATGCTCACAATTTTGAGGACCGTTACAGAACAATGAGATGAAATGGTATCTCAATCACTGTCACCTAATAAAACCAATCGGGTTTGTGTGACAAGTGGATTTTGAAATCTTATTCACCCTAGAAAACTTCCACTAGTGCTGTGTTCCTCATCCTGTCCATAAATCTAATATATTTCAGAAAAAAAGACTTAAACATATGGCATATTTAATGCCAGTTTGAAAAATGGATGGTTAGTTAATCCCTGAAATGAAGGTCAAATACAGATGCTCGTATCTAAGCTGCCAACTGAGGGCGAATATTTGAATTTGTGCCAATTAAGTAGGGCTGCTGTGTCATACTGTCTAATCTATTTCTCTGAACCCTGATAGGTGGGACCGCACTGATGGTATAAAGGGATTTAACTTAAGTATCTTGTTCCTGTCACCCTAATACAAACAAGAATTGCGACCATAGGACATGGATGCCCAATCTTGAAAAGGACAGAGCCAGCACTATATGCCCCTCCACCATTCTTCGATTGACAGTTGTATAATCAGGCACCTAAATGTTTGCCTGGGCGCCAAAGTTTTGAAAAAAAAATACCCTTAACCTTTATGTAAAATTTGAATTTACATGTATGGCAGCCTGGGCGCCTAACGCGAAGTGCTTAGTCTGTATCACTGATATTTCATCAGTGAGTGAGCGAGTTTTAGTTTTACGTAGGGACCTCGGTTTAAAGACATCCCAAAGTTTGGAGAAGCCCGGGATTGATTCTGCAATCCCTAGGTTACAAGGCGCGTAGCATAACCACTGCACCACAGGGGCTCCTATAATGCATTGATCAGAATAATTTCCAAAATCCATCCAGAAAGAATAAAGTTACTGACTTTTAAATCTTTGGCCCATTTTATTACCTTTGGCCTGTAGTATGATCTTGACCTTGAAGGTATGGACCTGGGTTTTGTACATGACAGTTCAAATAGGAATTTAGCCAGATCCAGAATCTGGCAAGGCCAAACAGGAATTCTTATTTGGACTAACCAGATTCGAGATCTGGCTAAACTAATATTCAATTTAGCCAGATTCTGGCTCTGGCTGCCCAAATAAGCAGGTCTAGGAAAGATGTTAAATTTATAGATATCTGTAAATTTATAGATATTTTGATATATAAATTTATAGATTGAAACCAATAAAACCTTGAAAATGGTACAAAATGGAAAAATCACACTTTGCTAGTAAAAGTAATTTGATTGTTATCTGTAGAGTATTTAAATCAAATATAACTGCAAATTTTATAGTGTCCTTTAGTTTATAAAATTCCTTCAACCATAATTGGAGTTTTTAGAAAAACGGGTTTATAATTCGATTCATATTTGAAATGCGCTCAGGAATGAAAGTGAATAATGCCTTAATAATTTTGTCAACATACTAGCCACTTGCGTCCAAAGAAAGTTTTTCTGAGAATCAAAATTGGTGGAAGTTTCAGGCTGCCTACCACAGAAAAATAACCGAATAACGAAATGATGTCAGTACGAAACTCATCCGATGTTCGACCTTGGACAGGTATTTTCTCCCTTTTCTCTGGAGTTTCACGGCATTTGTGGCTTAAGGGAAGGAACTGTGTGGTTTTATTTCTTATAATCTGCTACCATTAAAACAATATTTACAGACAATGAAATGCACGCAGTCTTTACCAGCAAATTTTTTTAAATGAGATGAAGACTGCATCTGAGAATGCGATTTTCCTGTTTTACACCATTTCACGGTTTTATTGGTGTCAATCTATAAATTTATAGATCAAAATATCTATAAATTTACAGATATCCAACATGTTCAATAAATTTATAGATATCTATAAATTTGTAACATCTTTCCTAGACCTGATAAAAAATTCCTATCAGATCCTGGACCTGGCTAAGCAGATGGCAAAAAAATCCGATTCAAATTCAATACTGCTCAAACAAAATTTTCAGGTACTGCAGTCACGTTACAATGATTACCAGCAAGTCTATACTTACGGTTCCAAAGGAGGAGATAAAGTTGGTTGTGCATATGTTTCTCAAGATACACACCAAACCCTGCGCCTTCCAGACGGTTCATCTATTACAGCTGAAGCCAAAGCAATAGACCTAGCTTTAGATTTTATCAGTTCTTCAACATTTCAAAAAGCAATTATATTTTCTGATTCACTCTCTGTGCTTAAGGCTTTAGACCATTCATCATCTAAAAATCCTCAAATACAAAAGTTGATTGAAAAACATCATGCAATTTCTAAAACACACCAGATTTTGTTTTGTTGGCTTCCGAGCCATATCGGCATTGTCGGCAATGAATATGCTGACAAAAAAGCAAAGGAATCGCTCAATCTTGATCCATCTGTTTTTAAAATTCCTACTGTTGGTTTTCTTTTGCTCCAGCATTTCAGTGGTTTCTTGCTGTCGAGTCCTCACCGTTGTCTCACCTCTGTGGTTCTTACTGATGAGTTAGGAGGCCTTCATGCGGACTGAACAAATTATTTGTCTAAATCGCGATGGAAGTAAGGGCGAGGATTGTGGCCACGTAAAATCGATTTAAGCCCCCCAGTGGAAATCTTCCACTGACCGTTCCAAGGCGGCTCTTCTGTGGTTATTTATTTATGTTGTTGTTTGTTACTTACTGTGTGTATCACTTGTGTCTTTTGGTTTTGGATGGCCATATGGCCATTTTGTGGGAAAGTAACTGTCCTTATGGCCTTCCTTTGTTTAGGTTTCCATTATGGTCTGGTCGCTTAATGTTTGTATTTCTTTCCCTTTGGTGTCTTTTATGGGTGGAGTAAGTTAATTGTATCAATTCCTGATCTTTGTTTTACTTCTACTTTTAACACAAACAAAAAACATAAAAAGTAGCCTAAGGGACAGCCAAATCTCGCCATACTTTGACATGGCTGATACTTAGTGACCTTAACCTGTGACCTTGAGCATAAGGCATTGTCTATTTATGAGTTCTGCACATCAGCTCACGAAGGGAACATTCGACCAAAGGTTAATGAAAATCTGCCAAGCGAGTTCAGGGTTACAGACTAAGTATTTTGACTTAGGCGCCCAGACTGTCAGAAATCTAGATTTTACACTGGATTAATAGGCATTTTCACTAAAAACTTAGACGCCCAGGCTAAAGGTTAGGCGCTCTGGGCCACTGGGTGCCTGTTAGTCTGTATCCCTAGAGTTAAGAAAAAATTCAAGTTTCAAATGTGTGACTTATATATATAAATATATAAGAAACAAGAGCCCCGTGCCGCTCACCAGAGCTAATGTAAGCCCTATTCAACTTCATGGTAGGAATTAAGTTAGTATAAACTAAGGCCCATAAAACCAAAAGCAATGTGTATAAATTGACCTAAAAATGTTGATAGACCAGAACAAAACCAATTATGAATCTAGCTTTATCTCAATAAATAAGGATTTGTGGTCTGAAAAGTATGATTCCCAAGTGCCAAAACACTGCACACGATGTAATGGCAGGTCAGTATAAATATGGTCTAGACAACTTCTGTAGTCTGTAGTTGGGCATTCAATCAACTGCGTGAAACTGTGTTTGTTCCTGAAAATCTGAGCAACACAACTTTCATTTGTGTATTCATTATTAAAGTCTCCAAGCAGTACAAGCTTTGATGTAGATGAAAGCATGTGAGCCTCAGCAACTATAGTGGAGAGGAAAGAAGTAATATTTTGAATAGTTGCCACTTTTGGAGGACAATAAACAAATCCAATAACCACATCTGCACCTACAGTTACCAGTGCATACTCTATTTTTGACACTGTTTTGAAAGCAGGAGGGCTAATGTCCATATTATTCCTGTAGTAAATGGTTATCCCATGTGCTGATTGCTCCTTCCAACAAGTTAGTATTTTGAATCCCTCAATCTGTAAATCTGCACACGGAGGACCAAAATATCTTGTTTCCACAAAGCCAATCAGGTCAGCAGATAGCAAGGCATCTTCACGCTTGACTTCTTCAATGTGCTTATTGAGAGACCTACAATTCTGAAAGCATACCCTGACAACATCTTCAGAAGTTCTCTCGATATCAGGAACAGAAATTTGTCTTTGGGTTCTAAGACGATCCATTTCCATCTCAACATCAGGTGACACACTTATTTTAGCAGAATTGAGCTTAAGAATATGCACACCTGACAAACTGGTTACTCTGCTTAGACCAACATAGTGGATATGATGAATAGCCTTTGTACCGAAATGCATGGCAGGTTTTTCCATGGTCGAGCCTTGTGCCTTGTGTATTGTTTTACCAGCAGATATATAAAGTGGAAATTGACGTCTGATGATTTGGTATGTTTTGTAGTACCTATGCATAAACCTTTTGCAAACTTCAAGAACCGGTGTCCAAGACCTATTGATACCTTCTCGATACAAATGTTTGTATTTGCTGCGTCAACGCTGGCCCACAGACTGATCACCAAACTCCACCCACACTATGCTGCACCTGCTAGAATTTTCAACCCTAAAGTCAAATTCTTTTATGCAACATGATGCACCATTTGTAAGACCATCACACGTGTCTATATTCGAACAGAGCTCAGCAGGCATACCTAAGCCAAGCTTCAAACTTTTTTGCAAGCCCATTGTTTTGTGAGGATCTAGGGGAATTCTAGACAGAATTTTATCATGTAATGATGAACTTACATTACCTGAAACGGTGTCTATAGCTTCAACGCTGACACAGGCACACAAGACATGGTAGTATTATTGTGCGAACTGACATCCGCCCTCGTACAGAATAAATGAGGTACCTGTTTAACAGCCTCCCTTCCAGCTGCAGTATTTTCTACCTGTCTACTTGTAAGTATATCCAGATCGTCTTTGGTGTGCTTCCCTTCACGTAATCTGTTTAAGAGGAATTCAAAATCCCTATCATCCTTCTGTCTCATTATTTCTTTCAGTTCAAAGAAGTCAAATAACTCAACCCAAAGGTTTGTCCAAATGGCCTGAAGCTGCACAGAATTATGTACATGTGAGAACACCCAAGTGTCAAGGACAGGTTTCAGCTGAAAAAGATCACCTACTGCAAAGTAGAAGTAAAACAAAGATCAGGAATTGATACAATTAACTTACTCCACCCATAAAAGACACCAAAGGGAAAGAAATACAAACATTAAGCGACCAGACAATAATGGAAACCTAAACAAAGGAAGGCCATAAGGACAGTTACTTTCCCACAAAATGGCCATATGGCCATCAAAAACCAAAAGACACAAGTCCTACACACAGTAAGTAACAAACAACAACATAAATAAATCGCCACAGAAGAGCCGCCTTGGAACGGTCAATGGAAGATTTCCACTGGGTGGGGGGGGGGGGGGGCTTAAATCGATTTTACGTGGCCACAATCCTCGCCCTTACTTCCGTCGCGATTTAGACAAATAATGAATGATGATGATGATGATTTCGTGTTTAACGACGCGTCAACCCTCTTTGTGGGTCATAAGCGTCAAACGGTTAATGGTTAAACGGCATGAACAATTATGATGATATTAAAAGTAAAAAGTCAGAATGATAATGTATAAAAATCTGAAAAAGTTAAATCTTATGAAAAAGTCCAATTTCTTTTAAGAATAAAATAATATTATCAACAGGTACATCTCGAAACAGTTGTTGCAAAGTGTCAGCTTTGAAATATAAAATACGTGAGGGTGAAAAGTCAACACAGTCAATTAAGATATGTTTCACAGTGAATGGCTGATCACAACCTACACAAGAAGGCTGATCATCACCATTAAAAATATAAGAATGAGTAACTCTAGTATGGCCGATGCGCAGTCGTGTTAATACTACGTCCTCTTTTCTGGAAAACTGTGGAGGAGAGCATTTTGTACTAACGACAGGTTTAATGGCCCGGAGTTTGTTATTTATTGCACGGTCCCATTCGCCTTGCCATTCCGACAAGATGTATCTGTTGATAAATGGTTTAAAATTATTAAAAGGAATTTTAAAAACAGATGGATCAAGATTGAGCGATTCCTTTGTTTTCTTGTCAGCACATTCATTGCCGACAATGCCAATATGGCTCGGAAGCCAACAAAACAAGATTTGGTGTGTTTTAGAAATTTCATGATGCCTTTCGATTAATTTTTGAATTTGAGGATTTTTAGATGACGAATGGTCTAAAGCCTTAAGCACAGAAAGTGAATCAGAAAATATAATTGTTTTTTGAATTGTTGAAGAACTGATAAAATCTAAAGCTAGGTCTATTGCTTTGGCTTCAGCTGTAAAAATAGATGAACCATCTGGAAGGCGCATGGTTTTGTGCGTATCTTTAGAAACATACGCACAACCAACTTTATCTCCTTCTTTGGAACCATCAGTATAGACTTGCTGGTAATCATTGTAACGTGACTGCAGTACCTGAAAGTTTTGTTTGAGAAGTATTGGATTTGATTCGGATTTTTTGCCATCATGTAAGTCGAACAGAATAGAAGGTTTTTTAATACACCAAGATGGAACTTCGGCCGTTTCATGTTTTTGAATATTTTTAAGGTCGATACCTGAATTTTCTAGCAGTGGTAAAATTCGTAATCCAAAAGGTTTGATTGCTGTGGGTTTAGTTTCATACTTATCTTCATATTCAGATGGAAATGAAATTTGGAATGCCGGGTTAGATGGATTAGCAGCAAGTCTGATAGCATACTGAAGAGAAAGTTTCTCTCTGCGCGAGGTTAAAGATGGTTCACCTGCTTCTACATAAAGGCTTAATACGGGAGAAGTACGGAAGGCTCCCATAGCCAAACGAAGGCCTTGATGATGAATAGTATCCAAAGATTTTAAATAAGACTTTCTGGCAGAACCATAAACAACAGACCAATAATCTAATTTAGATCTTATCAGAGACCGGTAAAGATGTAATAAAGTGTACCGATCTGCTCCCCAACTTGTATGGGCTAAAACTTTCAAAAGATTCAAAGCTTTTAAGCATTTCGCTTTAAGATATTTAATATGGGGAATAAAAGATAACTTTTGATCAAATATGACCCCAAGAAATTTGGCTTCTTCAACAACAGGAATTTGTGATCCGTATAAAAACAAGGAAGGATGTTCATGTTTCTTCCGTAGCTTACAAAAATGAACACACTGCGTTTTCGACTTGGAGAACTTGAAACCATTTTTATCAGTCCATTCTTCTATTCTTTTTAAATTTTGTTGCAACTTTCGTTCAATTGTTTTCATGTTTTTTGAACGGTGACATATACAGAAATCGTCAACATACAAGGAACAATCAGTTTTGTCGTCTAAACATTGTACAATATTGTTTATTTTGATGTTAAATAGCGTAGTTGAAAGAATACTACCCTGTGGGACACCCTGTTCTTGATCGTAGAAATCTGACAGAGTAGACCCCACACGCACTTGAAACATACGCTCCCCTAAAAAGCTTTCAATAAAATTGGGAAGTTTTCCTCTTAAACCAATGTCATGGAGATCTTTTAATATTCCATATCGCCATGTTGTATCATATGCTTTCTCCAAGTCGAAAAAGACAGCTACTACGTGTTCTTTGTTAATAAAAGCATTTCGTATAAATGTTTCTAGTCTTATTAAATTGTCGTTGGTACTACGTTCCGAACGAAAACCCGATTGATATTCTGAAATGAGGTTGTTGGATTCTAAGTACCAGACTAATCTCTTGTTTATCATTCTCTCCAATGTTTTACACAAACAACTTGTCAAAGCTATCGGACGATAATTTGTAGGTTCTGCATGATCTTTCCCTGGTTTCGGAATTGGTACAACTGTAGCTACACGCCAGCTCTCAGGACAGACCCCCGTTTCCCAAATATTATTAAAGATATCTCAAAGTGTTGAAAGAGAACTTTTTGGCAGATGCTTAAGCATCTGGTAATGAATTTCATCGGGGCCGGTTGCCGTATCATGTGATTTTTCGATGGCTTCAACAAGTTCGGATAAGTTAAAAGGTTTGTTGTATTCTTCGTGATTAAGGGATTTAAAGTTTAGATTTCTTTTCTCTTGGTCCTTTTTGAAATTTCTAAAAGTGTCAGAATAATTACGCGATGATGAATTTCTCAAGAATGTGTGCCCAAGAGTATCTGAAATATCTTTTTTTGTTGAAGCTATTGTGTCAAATTCAGTATTTAAATGTGTAAAACTAGGGGACTTTGTTTTTCCTGAAATTTTTCGTACCATATCCCAAACCTTTTTAATGGGGGTTTTGTAGTTCAATTTGGAGACATATTCTCTCCATGACTTTCGTTTGGAAGCTCGGATTGTTCGCCGAGCTTTAGCTCTAAAAACTTTTACGTCGTTTAGTTTTTCTGAAGTGGGACTTTTGCAGAACTTATTTAGAGCCTGTTTACGCTTTTTAATAGCTTCTTTACAGTCATTATTAAACCAGGGCTTACTTTTCTTAGTATTTGTGGAGGTCTTTGGAATGCATTGTTCTGATATATTAATAAGTGTATCTGTGAAATCAGAAACAATGTCGGATGATTCATTAAATTGATCAAATGATAACTCTTCTTCACATAAATTATGGAATAATTCCCAGTCGGCTTTATTCATTTTCCACTTCTGGTTACAGTCCTCATCTGGTTCGTTTACGCTCTCAATTATAACAGGGAAGTGATCACTTCCGCACTGATCATCATGAACAGACCAGTCATAGTCTAAGAAGAGAGATGGGTGACACAAAGAGAGATCTAAAGAAGACAAATGACCTGTCGCAGGGTGAAGGTAAGTATAAGATTTATCATTCATCAAACAGAGATCGTTCTGTGCAATGAAATCTTCAATAAGTGATCCTCTGTTGTTGTTATCTTTACAACCCCTCAGAGTGTTGTGACCATTGAAGTCACCAACTAAAAGATATGGCGATGGAAGCTGACCCAGCAACGACTCAAGATGTTCGGGCGTTAAAGAAAATGAGGGTGGAATATATAGAGAGCAAATTGTAGTTTCTTTATCCAGGGAAACTGACACTGCCACAGCCTGTAGTTCTGTCTTCAATTTGATCTCTCTTTGTGGTAAAGAAGATTTAACAATAATTGAACTGCCACCAGATGGTCTGTTACCATCAGAGTAGATATAGTTGTATGAATTGAAACCCCTAATATCGATGTTGTCATCAGTTTTCAAAAAAGTTTCCTGCAAACAAAAAACCGATGGGTTTAATAAAGTAAGAAGCAATAAGAGTTCGTTATAATTTGACTTAAGACCTCGACAATTCCATTGTATTATTTTGTGTTTTAGATCCATTTTATGGAGAGATATTTAATCGACTAGAAACTAATGCGTCGATATCGACGAAATATCCTACCTTATATAAGGTATCCTTGTAATCTTGCTACCCTTGCGAGGATTGGTTGGAGAGTCATCATCATCCATTAGTTCATCATCGTCCTCGTCAGATGGTAGCCCTATCTGTCTATAATCTTTTTGGATCGGTTCTCCCGATCCTTTCTGGATCGGTTCTCCCGATCCCTTATTGGTCCGACCGGAGTCGGATTTCTCTTTTACATGCGGCGCTGGCTTCGGTTCGGTCGCTGTCGACCGATCCGAAGCAACCTGGATTGCGCCATTTGACAAATTGGCTGAACTTTGTGGTGCTGGAGTAGTACTCCATGCACCAGATTTTTTTCAGTTCAGCAATGCAAGATTCAACAGTCTGCGTGCCACTGTTCGTGACTTTAACACCAGCACCCTTTGTGATGCTGGCGTAACTGGTGCTTGGTGTTTTGTAACGTTCTTCAACAATCTTCCTCGCTTCTGGAAATGTGATCGACCTTTGGTATTTGACAGTGAGTATTTCTTTTTCTTTTTTCCATGCCGGACAATCTCGAGAGAAAACAGCATGTTTACCTCCACAATTTACGCAGTTGGCTTCATTCTTGCAGTTTTGATTATTATCAACATGTTTTTCTTCACCACAGTTTGGACAGAGTTTTTTCTTCTCACATCTGCTTTCGTGGTGACCGAAAACCTGACACGAGTAACATCTGAGAGGGTTTGGTATATATACCTCTACATTTACGGAAAGATATGCGACTTTGATTTTGTTGGGCAGAATTGGTGTATTAAAAGTCAACACGTAGGTAGTAGTTGGTTTTAATACACCGTTTCTACGAACTTGGATGTTACGTACACCAATGACGCCTTGGTCTCTGAGGTTTTCAATGATTTCATCATCACTGCAAGGACGTAATTCGGGACTGCGTATGACACCTTTGCTGGAATTGAGGGTGTTGTGTAATGACACTTTTACTTTTAAATCGAATATTGTGTTCGTTTTAAGTAGAGATTCAACATGCTGTTTTTTCTCGACTTCAATGAGAAGGTCACCTGATTTAAGCTTTTTTATGCTTTTTGGGTGTCCGGCTATGGACACTATACTTTTTTCAATCACAAAAGGTGATAGACTCGATACCGTTCGTTTATCATCAAGTGATGTCATTACTAAGAAGCGAGGAATATTGTTGTTAGTTGGTGCTGCAGACTGCTGACTGGGTTCATCGGAGTCAGATGATGACTCGTCTTTTTTACGTTTGGTTAATTTGCGGTTACTAGAAGAAGGGGGACCCATGAAGAAGGTTTGAAGATTCGTCTCAAGTGCTCTCCGCCCTCCGCGGAGCCCTACAAGGGAACACCATAATGGAGTGGCTATCCGACTCGCAGTTGTTAGAGATACACGTGAGATATACTCGCATAAACAAAATGCTTACACGATTGGTCCGTTGCGCCACCGCCTTCTAGAGATAAAAAGACAGAAAAGGGTAAGGTAAATGGGCACATGGTTGGTATCAGGAAAGATACAAAAAGAATGGAAGAGAAAGTTAAGCGGTATCTCTAGGGCAAGACGTGACCAGCCGATTGACTGTGCCGGACCGCACAGCCTCCCGTCTACACCGAAAAGCCAGGCCAAAGAGGCGTGTTGGGAATCTGAAGCACCGCAACCTCAGGTATCCCTCAACCTCCAGGATCCCTTCTTCCGGCTTACAGGACGCCACCCACGGCAAACGGGTGGTACTTCCTTTAGCTCTTCCCAGTGGGCACATTGACCACAGCAGCAACGTGCCCAGTGGGAATTGAGCCCCCAGGGCCACGGCAAGGCAGGAAGTCTAATACCTGGGGGCAAATAATGAATAAGAATGCTGACATTCCCAAAGGATTTTGTGCAGCCCTTAATCTCTTGTAACCTTAGGTTGATAAAATTCAGCATGCCTCTGCCTACCATAGATATCTCATCAATAATACAAATTTTCAAGTCTCGATAAACAGCACGCATTGTATTAAGCTGCTGCATATCAAGTGGTTTAAACTGAAAACCCTGACTTGCTGGAATGCAAAAAGCCGAATGAATAGTGCTACCACCAATGTTATGAGCAGCTTTTCCTGTAGGAGCACACAATAACAGCTTCCGGGTATCAGGATTTTCATCATGTAAATGATTGAAATATTTCAAGATAGCTTGATTCAGTGCTCTGACTACAACTGACTTTCCGCACCCTGCCCCACCGGAAAGGAAAATGTAAAAAGGGGAAGACTGTGTCTTGACTCTGCTCAGAATGTGATAAAATATTGTTTTCTGTTCTTTATTCAGTTCTCTGACACACTGTAAATATTGCTCATTATCCATTTCATTACTTGGAAGACCACTGGCAGAGATACGCTTTCTACTCACATCTAAATCTTCCCCAAGGTCATAACTTCCTTCAGTCAACCCTTCTCCAGGATCAAAACACCCATAACTGACTGATTTAACTAAGCCTTGGTCAGCATCAACCATGTCTTCATGATTAGCCTGTGGATTGACCGCAGCTTCCATGGCCTCAGGATCAATGGTTTCAGACAGGTTCTCATAAAGGTCAGCATCCTTTTGCTCATACACTGATTTGTTTGTACTGATTATATTTTCTTTGGCATAATAACTCTGCTCATATGATGCAAAACCACTTATCAAATCTTTTTCTTCATCTCTCCAGGAAGTATATAACATGATTTTTTTTCCCGAAAATGCTCCTCTTTGTCATGGTTTATTGATGTTGTGTGGCTATATATTACTTTCTGCTTGTTTCGTCTTCTTACTTTAGTCCCACAAGGAAATTTTACTGTATTTCCACTTTCTGTTTCTTCATCCTCTTCATGGTCATCCTTATCACAACATTCAAGGTTGTCCTCTTCATCATGATGGTATTCAGTCTCTGGCAATTCTTCATCAACGGTTAAACCTTCTGACTTGTGAGGTTTACCATCACTGCACACTTCATACCACGAAGCAAAATCAGCATAGCATAACCGCCCCAACACTTTTGGTCTCCGTTTGTACCTTTTTAACATGTTGTCCATTTCAATATTTTTGGAGGTCAATGGAAGATCTTTTAAGTCAGAGAAGGGTTTAATAAGGGATGTCCTATCATCTGGCTTTTTAGTCTCGACATATACAATGTCCCTTGAGCATTTCCTGAGAGACATTTGAAGTATGAGATAAACTGCCTCTTGGGCACCAATTTCTACACTTGACAGGAACTGGTTTCCAATTCTTCGGACCTGCTGCCTGACATCACTATCAAGCTGTCTGGCTTCTTTACATGCATCTTGAAGAAGATTAGACAAGCCTCTCTGACCTTTAGAAATGTAGGACACAATGTAAGAAACACATGAATATGGATCAAGAACATACTGTATGTCCATATTAGCTTTCCAGCACTGAAGCAAGATGCTATTATAACTGTTAATGCGGCTTTCTGAATCTGAACGTTTTAAGAAGACCTTAGGCCGGGTAAGTCTGAAGCGCACAGTATGAATGTATGTTGCATAATCCATCTCGAGTCCAGCCAGGAATTCTTCAAAACTAATGCCACTTTGTGCTGCATACAATTCATTGAGGAAAGATAAGACTTTATCATAGCATTTGGACTCAACCAAATCATTATCAGACAATGGATACAGGACAACTGTTTCTGGCATTGGAGGAATGGGAAAATTGAAGCGGCATAGTGCCTTTCCATTTTTCTTGCAAGTTGCAGCATGCCGATGTGTCTGATAATTTATCAATGTTGGTAGATCATCATCTTTTTTACATGTTGTGTATTTCGATACAAAGCAGCCATTGATGTATCCGGGGAAACTCCATGTATAGGAGCGCCTTTAGTCCAAACGATCATATGCACGTGAGGTGAACCTCGCTGCTGGAATTCAACTCTATAGAAATAGTCAACTATTTCACCAATTGGCTGAGACGGATCATTCAGTACATGTCTCAGAAATATCTGAAACCTATGATCGAAGAATCTGGCACAAGTCACTGGGTCTGACTTAATTAGTAAGCATTTGTCTTGCCATGTCATGCCATTGATTGCTTCAGAAGAAAGATCTTTGCCATCTGTAAACTTCGCTAAAGATTTTAATAAAGGCACCCATTTTGTCTCAGCTGTTGAGAAAGTACAAAACCATGTTGGAATACCAAGTTGCCTGATCATAGCAAACACATCTTTTTAGCTGCTTCCCAATAAGGTGGTGAACCCCGCAGGGTTCTAAGAACTCTGTAACCCTCATCTTGCATTGTCAATTTGTCCACAAAACCTGGAGTAAGTATGTCACCCGCTGTAAACTGAACCCCCTAGGTCTTACATTTCCTTATTGCAAGGGTAACTTTGTCTTTTATCTGCAATCTTTTCAGTTTGAAAAAGAGGTTTGGGACGCAAAGTGCAACACGGCGATCTATGTTCCTCAATTCCCACTTGCAAATATCGCTGTAATGCAAAGGAACCTGTCGTGCAGTATTGTCAGAACGAGTCTGGCCACAGTATATTTTTGGAAATGAAGGTGCCTCTGCATGATAATCATGAAACAGAGCAATAGGCGATTTATCTTCTCCAGGTGCAACCGATAAAATTTGATTGAACTCTCGAAAGTCTACTGACTGCAGACATGTATCCAAATTACCCGTTGGTCTATCACTGAAGTTTTCCTCAATCCAACCAGAGTCCTCATCAGATTCACATTGATTTGAATCACCACCACTACCAGACCCATTGTTAGCATTTATATCTGGTTCAATCAATGTTATGTTTTCCAGCGGCTGCTGAAGCCATGCCTCATTTACAACTATGCCTTCACTTCTAAACAAGGAGCTGTTATCGACTAACCACTGTGCAGCTTCAAAAACCTTTTTTGGACGGATGTTTTCAAACGCAACATGATGTTTGTACGACATCCTGCGTTTCAACTTCAACATAATTGTTTCATTTTCATTAATCATTCTAGGTAATGATTTAATGGTACTACTTACATCTGCTGGAACATTCACAATGTTACCCTTTAGGTTAACCTGGCCCCCTCTGGGCATTTCACGCAGCTGCATAAATGGTAACCTTGACGACACTAACCTTTCTTCCAAATTCGATAAGTCTAGCTCTGCTGGTTTGTCTGGAAACTCTAATCCATTTTTACCCAAAATTTTGGAATTTTTCCACGCCGAGCAGAATCATAGCAGAGCTTACAAGCCCACTCAGAATTGCCAACACTCTTCTTATTTGAGAGAAACCTGCTCAAGAGACATTTATTAGCTACAGACAAATTTTCAACCTTCACCATGTAATGCCTGAAAAAAGTTTGAGTACAACAGGAACAAATATAATCAGGGCAGCGCAAACAAGTTTATCAAATTGTGAAACCAGTGCTTCAACAGGTTTTTCCTTTACAGCACTAATTTCGGTCATCAACACAATGTACAAGCTGGCGCTTTTTCAAAAGGTGTTCCAATTCCCCAACTTGATCTGGTGTTTCCTTAGCTGACGTTTGTTCTTACGACCCTTTCTAATGGTGAAACCCTTTCCATTGTCCAGAATATTTATACAGAGTGGTGTGTATCTATGTCTGGTGGTAAACTTAAACGTATGCACGTCACACTGAGTTCCTTCATGTGCTGCTCCTAGCGAGCTTGACAAGTCCCTAAGGTATCTTACCAACTCTAGAATAGACGGTGCAATACTCAGAATGCATTTACCATTTGAAATGCACATGCCATGCTCGTCACGAGTGACTATCAAAAATGTAATAAGAAGAACCAGACAATTGTATTCCAACTGCGACTCCCTTGAACACAATTATGAAATTGGACCCATTGGCCACAGCTTTAAGTACAGTCTGTTCGAGGTTACTGGTATTCTGAAAAACTGCAGGTTCATTATTCTCCTCAATGACACCTGATGTAAATAAAAATCAAAAATGAGTTCCTTTAAGAGCAATGAACACATTCATAAGAAAGAAGATGGGTCATACTACGTAGTTTCGGCTAATAAAGCCTCATCAGTGACCCTGTAATGATCCGACAACGAATGCCAGAGGAAACATACTGCAATTTTGCGAATTTCGAACAGGCAGTCGATTCAAAGACTGATATAAATAAAAATGGGGTAAAACTGATATGACTAACATAAAAAGTCTTGCCTCCAAACGAAATGCGTTCTGGCAGATCTTGTGGATCCATATAACCAGAGGCTATGCCACAGTGACAAAGAGCACAGTATAACTGGCTACCAGCCATCAGTATCTCATTTAGGTCCTTGCTCTCCATTTGTATGCACTTTTTAAGTATGAAGCAATTAGTAAAAACATGGAAGCACCCTGCACCTTGATTGTAATCTGCAGCACAAAGTAATTTTAATGCCATTATTAAAATTTTAAAAGCTAAATATTTCAATTGCAATTGCCTGGGGCATTCAATAATGTCTATTATCTTTGAAGCTTTTTATTTTCATTTTACACAAATTCGGAACTAAAATAAATTAGAATAACCTTAACATATTCCAATAAATTGTTCTGATGTTTCACAAAAAAATCTTAATTCCAATTATTCAATATCAGCTACATTGTTATTCCAAGAGCTCAACTTAATGTCAATTGCAAGAATTCAATGACAGGCAACCCTATATGTGGGTCATAAGCATCAATATCAATTCCAAGAATTCGGTTTCAATATGTATTTCAACTCCAGAGCATCCAATGCCAAGAATTCAACTCCAGAACAATCAATTCCAAGAATTCAGTTCCAAGATTTTCAAATTTCGTATTTCATTTCAACTCCAAGAGCATTACATTGTTGATGACCCAGTCTAAGAAGATATGTTCGAGATTATATGGCCTTGTGGCTTTAATAAGGAAATAAGATTGGACTTAGTCTTCAAAAATTAAACATGTTCAACCGTAAGCAGTTAAGCTTAAACTTTGATCAGTCAGTGCAGAATATGATTACTCTGGTCTGCCTGGATAAAAGCAGTAATTAAATCTTTTGCTTTTTTTTTTTTAGAAAATATTGCCAATCAAACTGAAATGCCTGAACATTAGACCTTCAGCTGCAGATGGCTGGAACCCACAGTATTGAGACTTCAGGATCAATACCCCCAGGTATTAGACTTCCTGCCTTGCCGTGGCCCTGGGGGCTCAATTCCCACTGGGCACATTGCCGCTGTGGTCTCTGTGCCCACTGGGAAGAGCTAAAGGAAGTACCACCCGTTTGCCGTGGGTGGCGTCCTGTAAGCCGGAAGAAGGGATCCTGGAGGTTGAGGGTTACCTGAGGTGGCGGTGCTTCAGGTACCCAACACGCCTCTTTGGCCTGGCTTTTCGGTGTAGACTGGTGGCCGTGCGGTCCGGCACGGTCAATCGGCTGGTCGCGCCGAGCCCTAGAGATACCGCTTTGCTTTCTCTTCAACTCTTTTTGTATCTTTCCTGATACCAACCATATGCCCATTTACCTTACCCTTTTCTGTCTTTTTATCTCTAGAAGGCGGTGGCTAAACGGATCAATCGTGTAGGCATTTTGTTTATGCGAGTATATCTCACGTGTATCTCTAACACCTGCGAGTTGGATAACCACTCCATTATGGTGTTCCCTTGTAGGGCTCCACGGAGGGCGGAGAGCACTTGGGACGAAACTAGAAATTTTTCCTTATGCCTCATGGAAAAAAAACATAACCGCAACGCAGCTAAACGTAAAAAAGACGAGGATTCATCCGGAACGGATGAACCCAGTCAACAGTCAAGTCAGCAGTCTCAGCATTCTACTCAACAGTCTAGTCAGCAGTCTGCAGCACCAAAGTCAACCAATTTTCCACGTTTCTTGGTAATGACCTCCAGTGACGATGCACGCACTGTGTCCAGTTTATCACCATTCGTGATAGAAAAAAGCATAGTGTCCATTGCCGGACATCCCAAAAGCATAAAAAAGCTTAAGTCAGGTGACCTTTTATTAGAAGTCGAGAGAGAGCAGCAGGTGAAAAGCCTGCTTGGTACCACAAAGCTCTTCGATCTCAAGGTCAAGGTTTCTCTGCACAACACTCTTAATTCATGTAAAGGTGTCATCCGCAGCCCAGAGCTGCGTCCTTGTACTGATGCAGAGATCATTGACAACTTGAGATCTGAGGGCGTCATTGGCGTACGTAACATCCAAGTTCGTAGAGGTGGTAACCCAGTCAGAAGTCAAGTCAGAAGTCAAGTCAGCAGTCTAGTCAGCAAGTTGAAACTCCAAAGCTCAACACTTTTCCACGCTTCTTGGTGATGACATCACGCGATGATACACGTACGGTGTCAGATTTATCACCCTTTGTTATCGAAAAGAGTTTAGTGTCCATTGCCGGACATCCAAAAAGTATAAAAAAACTGAAGTCAGGTGATCTCCTCTTGGAAGTCGAGAGAGAGCAGCAGGTCAAAAACCTGCTTGGTACCACAAAGCTCTTCGATCTCAACGTCAAAGTATCGTTGCACAAAACACTCAATTCATGTAAAGGTGTCATCCGCAGCCCAGAGCTACGTCCGTGCAACGATGCCGAGATTGTTGAGAATTTAAGAGATGAAGGCGTCATTGGTGTACGTAACATCCAAGTTCGTAGAAGTGGTGTATTAAAGCCAACAAGTACCTACGTGTTGACATTTAATACACCAGTTCTGCCCAAGAAAATAAAAGTTGCATATCTATCTGTTAACGTAGAGGTGTATATACCAAACCCTCTCAGATGTTATCATTGTCAGGTTTTTGGTCACCACGAAAGCAGATGTCAGAAGAAACAACTCTGTCCAAATTGTGGTGAGGAAAAACATGTCGATAACCATCAAAATTGCAAAAATGAAGCCAAATGCGTCAATTGTGGTGACAAGCATGCTGTTTTCTCTCGAGATTGTCCGGCATGGAAAAAAGAAAAAGAAATACTCACTGTCAAATACCAAAGGGGGATAACATTCCCAGAAGCGCGGAAAATTGTTGATGAGCGATACACAACACCAACCACAAGTTACGCCAGCATCACAAAGGGTGCTGGTGTAAAAGTTTCCAGCTCCGCAACACAGACTGCTGAATCATACATAGCTGAACTGAAAAAATCTGGTGCATGGAGTAAATCCACTCCAGCACCAAAAACTTCAACCAGTTTATCAAATGGCGCAATCCAGGTTGCTTCAGATCGGTCGACAGCGACCGTACCGAAGCCAGCGCCTCATGCAAAAGAGAAACTCGACTTAGGTCGAACTATTAAGGGATCAGAAGATCCGAAGAAACAACACTTGTCTCAAAAACAAACAGAGAGACAACGTAAAATGGAAAGAGACCATATAAAATTCCAGAACAGATTCGGATCTTTGAGTGATAGTGATATGGAGTTTGAAACTCCATCATCACCAAGTGGCAATAGCAGATCGAGGTCAGCAACACCACGAGCTGGTGGTAGCAGATCTATATCACCAATTGCAGCTCCAATATAGTTTCTAGTCTTAATCTCTTCAAATAATGGATTTAAAACACAAAATAATACAATGGAATTGTCGAGGTCTTAAATCAAATTATAATGAACTCTTATTACTTATTTCGTTATTAAACCCGTCGGTTTTTTGTTTGCAAGAAACTTTTTTAAAAACTGATGACAACCTTGATGTCAGGGGTTTCAATACATACAACTATATTTATGCTGATGGTAACAAACCATCTGGTGGCAGTTCAATTCTTGTTAAATCATGTTTACCACAAAGAGAGATCAAATTAAAAACAGACCTACAAGCTGTAGCAGTATCGGTTTCTCTGGATAAAGAAACTACAATATGCTCTTTATATATTCCACCCTCATTTTCTTTAAAGCCCGAACATCTTGACTCATTGCTGAGTCAACTTCCAGCGCCATATCTTTTAGTTGGCGACTTCAATGGTCACAATATTCTTTGGGGCTGTAAAGATATCAATAACAGAGGAGCACTTCTCGAAGATTTTATTGCAAAGAGCGATCTTTGCTTGATGAATGATAAATCTTATACTTACCTTCACCCAGCGACAGGTCATTTGTCTTCTTTAGATCTCTCTTTGTGTCACCCATCTCTCTTCTTGGACTATGACTGGTCTGTTCATGATGATCAGTGCGGAAGTGATCACTTCCCTGTTATAATTGAGAGCGTAAACGAACAAGATGAGGACTGTGGCCAGAAATGGAAAATGAATAAAGCCGACTGGGAATTATTCCGTAATTTATGTGAAGAAGAGTTATCAGTTGGTCACTTAAATGAATCATCTGACATTGTTTCGGATTTCACAGATAAACTAATTAATATATCAGAACAATGCATTCCAAAGACCTCCACAAATACTAAGAAAAGCAAGCCTTGGTTTAATAATGACTGTAAAGAAGCTATTCAAAAGCGCAAACAGGCTCTAAATAAGTTCTGCAAAAGTCCCACTTCAGAAAAGCTAAACGACGTTAAAGTTTTTAGAGCTAAAGCTCGGCGAACAATCCGAGCTTCCAAACGAAAGTCATGGAGAGAATATGTCTCCAAATTGAACTACAAAACCCCCATTAAAAAGGTTTGGGATATGGTACGAAAAATTTCAGGAAAAACAAAGTCCTCTAGTTTTACACATTTAAATACTGGTTTTGACACAAAAGCTTCAACTAAAAAAGATATTTCAGATACTCTTGGCCACACATTCTTGAGAAATTCATCATCGCGTAATTATTCTGACACTTTTAGAAATTTCAAAAAGGACCAAGAGAAAAGAAATCTTAACTTCAAATCCCTTAATCACGAAGAATACAACACACCCTTTAACTTATCCGAACTCGTTGAAGCCATTGAAAAATCACATGATACGGCAACCGGCCCCGATGAAATTCATTATCAGATGCTTAAGCATCTGCCAAAAAGTTCTCTTACAACACTTTTAGATATCTTTAATAATATTTGGGAAACGGGGGTCTGTCCTGAGAGCTGGCGTGTAGCTACAGTTGTACCAATTCCAAAACCAGGGAAAGATCATGCAGAACCTACAAATTATCGTCCGATAGCTTTGACAAGTTGTTTGTGTAAAACATTGGAGAGAATGATAAACAAGAGATTAGTCTGGTACTTAGAGTCCAACAACCTCATTTCAGAATATCAATCGGGTTTTCGTTCGGAACGTAGTACCAATGACAATTTAATAAGACTAGAAACATTTATACGAGATGCTTTTATTAACAAAGAACACGTAGTGGCTGTCTTTTTCGACTTGGAGAAAGCATATGATACAACATGGCGTTATGGAATATTGAAAGATCTACATAACATTGGCCTAAGAGGAAAACTTCCCAGTTTTATTGAAAGCTTTTTAGGGGAGCGCATGTTTCAGGTGCGTGTGGGGTCTACCCTGTCAGATTTCTATGATCAAGAACAGGGTGTCCCACAGGGTAGTATTCTTTCAACTACGCTATTTAACATCAAAATAAACAATATTGTACAATGTTTGGACGACAAAACTGATTGTTCATTGTATGTTGATGATTTTTGTATATGTTACCGTTCAAAAAATATGAAAACAATTGAAAGAAAGTTACAACAAAATTTAAAAAGAATAGAAGAATGGACTGATAAAAATGGTTTCAAGTTCTCCAAGTCGAAAACGCAGTGTGTTCATTTTTGTAAACTACGGAAGAAACACGAACATCCTTCCCTGTTTTTATACGGATCACAAATTCCTGTTGTTGAAGAAGCCAAATTTCTTGGGGTCATATTTGATCAAAAGTTATCTTTTATTCCACATATTAAATATCTTAAAGCGAAATGCTTAAAAGCTTTGCATCTTTTGAAAGTTTTAGCTCATACAAGTTGGGGAGCAGATCGGTATACTTTATTACATCTTTACCGGTCTTTAATAAGATCTAAATTAGATTATGGGTCTGTTATTTATGGTTCTGCCAGAAAGTCCTATTTAAAATCCTTGGATACTATCCATCACCAAGGCCTTCGTCTGGCCATGGGAGCCTTCCGTACCTCTCCCGTATTAAGCCTTTATGTAGAAGCAGGTGAACCATCTTTAACCTCGCGCAGAGAGAAACTTTCTCTTCAGTATGCTATCAGACTTGCTGCAAATCCATCTAACCCGGCATCCAAAATTTCATTTCCACCTCAATTTGTAGATAAGTATGAAACAAAACCCACAGCAATCAAACCTTTTGGATTACGTATTTTACCACTGCTGGAAAATTCAGGTATCGACCTTAAAAATATTCAAAAACATGAAACCGCCGAAGTTCCATCTTGGTGTATTAAACAACCTTCTATTCTGTTCGACTTACATGATGGAAAAAAATCCGAATCAAATCCAATACTTCTCAAACAAAACTTTCAGGTACTGCAGTCACGTTACAATGATTACCAGCAAGTCTATACTGATGGTTCCAAAGAAGGAGATAAAGTTGGTTGTGCGTATGTTTCTAAAGATACGCACAAAACCATGCGCCTTCCAGATGGTTCATCTATTTTTACAGCTGAAGCCAAAGCAATAGACCTAGCTTTAGATTTTATCAGTTCTTCAATAATTCAAAAAGCAATTATATTTTCTGATTCACTTTCTGTGCTTAAGGCTTTAGACCATTCATCATCTAAAAATCCTCAAATTCAAAAATTGATCGAAAAACATCATGAAATTTCTAAAACACACCAAATCTTGTTTTGTTGGCTTCCGAGCCATATTGGCATTGTCGGCAATGAATATGCTGACAAGAAAGCAAAGGAATCGCTCAATCTTGATCCATCTGTTTTTAAAATTCCTTTTAATAATTTTAAACCATTTATCAACAGATACATCTTGTCGGAATGGCAAGGCGAATGGGACCGTGCAATAAATAACAAACTCCATGCCATTAAACCTGTCGTTAGTACAAAATGCTCTCCTCCACAGTTTTCCAGAAAAGAGGACGTAGTATTAACACGACTGCGCATCGGCCATACTAGAGTTACTCATTCTTATATTTTTAATGGTGATGATCAACCTTCTTGTGTAGGTTGTGATCAGCCATTCACTGTGAAACATATCTTAATTGACTGTGTTGACTTTTCACCCTCACGTATTTTATATTTCAAAGCTGACACTTTGCAACAACTGTTTCGAGATGTACCTGTTGATAACATTATTTTATTCTTAAAAGAAATTGGTCTTTTTCATAAGATTTAACTGTTTCAGATTTTTATACATTATCATTCTGACTTCTTACTTTTAATATCGTCATAATTATTCATGCCGTTTAACCATTAACCGACTGACGCTTATGACCCACCAAGAGGGTTGACGCGTCGTTAAACACGAAATCATCATCATCATCGTAGAGGTGGTGTATTGAAGCCAACAGGTACTTACGTGTTGACTTTCAATACATCAGTTCTGCCCAAGAAAATCAAAGTAGCTTACCTTTCAGTTAACGTAGAGGTGTATATACCAAACCCTCTCAGATGTTACTCGTGTCAGGTTTTTGGCCACCACAAAAGCAGATGTCAGAAGAAGCAACTCTGTCCAAATTGTGGTGAAGAAAAGCATGTCGATAACCATCAAAACTGTAAGAATGAGGCCAAATGCGTCAATTGTGGTGGCAAGCATGCTGTTTTCTCTCGAGATTGTCCGGCATGGAAAAAAGAAAAAGAAATACTTACTGTCAAATACCAAAGGGGGTTAACATTCCCAGAAGCACGGAAAATTGTTGACGAGCGATACACAACACCAACGACCAGTTACGCCAGCATCACAAAGGGTGCTGGTGTACAAGTTTCTACCTCCGCAACGCAGACTGTTGAATCATGCATAGCTGAACTGAAAAAATCTGGTGCATGGAGTAAATCCACTCCAGCACCACAAAGTTCAACCAAATTATCAAATGGCGCAATCTAGGTTGCTTCGGATCGGTCGACAGCGACCGTACCGAAGCCAGCGCCACATGCAAAAGAGAAACTCGACTCGGGTCGAACTAATAAAGGATCGGAAGATCCGAAAAAAACAATTGTCTCAAAAACAGACAGACAACGTAAAATGGAAAGAGACAATATAAGATTCCAGAACAGATTCGGATCTTTGAGTGACAGTGATATGGAGTTCGCTGAAACTCCATCATCACCAAGTGGCAATAACAGATCGAGGTCAGCAACACCACGAGCTGGTGGTAGCAGGTCTATATCACCAATTGCAGCTCCAATATAGTTTCTAGTCTTAATCTCTTCAAATAATGGATTTAAAACACAAAATAATACAATGGAATTGTCGAGGTCTTAAATCAAATTATAATGAACTCTTATTACTTATTTCGTTATTAAACCCGTCGGTTTTTTGTTTGCAAGAAACTTTTTTAAAAACTGATGACAACCTTGATGTCAGGGGTTTCAATACATACAACTATATCTATTCTGATGGTAACAAACCATCTGGTGGCAGTTCAATTCTTGTTAAATCATGTTTACCACAAAGAGAGATCAAATTAAAAACAGACCTACAAGCTGTAGCAGTATCGGTTTCTCTGGATAAAGAAACTACAATATGCTCTTTATATATTCCACCCTCATTTTCTTTAAAGCCCGAACATCTTGACTCATTGCTGAGTCAGCTTCCATCCCCATATCTTTTAGTTGGCGACTTCAATGGTCACAATATTCTATGGGGCTGTAAAGATATCAATAACAGAGGAGCACTTGTTGAAGATTTTATTGCAAAGAGCGATCTTTGCTTGATGAATGATAAATCTTATACTTACTTTCACCCAGCGACAGGTCATTTGTCTTCTTTAGATCTCTCTTTGTGTCACCCATCTCTCTTCTTGGACTATGACTGGTCTGTTCATGATGATCAGTGCGGAAGTGATCACTTCCCTGTTATAATTGAGAGCGTAAACGAACAAGATGAGGACTGTAGCCAGAAATGGAAAATAAATAAAGCCGACTGGGAATTATTCCGTAATTTATGTGAAGAAGAGTTATCAGTTGGTCACTTAAATGAATCATCTGACATTGTTTCTGATTTCACAGATAAACTAATTAATATATCAGAACAATGCATTCCAAAGACCTCCACAAATACCAAGAAAAGCAAGCCTTGGTTTAATAATGACTGTAAAGAAGCTATTCAAAAGCGCAAACAGGCTCTAAATAAGTTCTGCAAAAATCCCACTTCAGAAAAGCTAAACGACGTTAAAGTTTTTAGAGCTAAAGCTCGGCGAACAATCCGAGCTTCCAAACGAAAGTCATGGAGAGAATATGTCTCCAAATTGAACTGCAAAACACCCATTAAAAAGGTTTGGGATATGGTACGAAAAATTTCAGGAAAAACAAAGTCCTCTAGTTTTACACATTTAAATACTGGTTTTGACACAAAAGCTTCAACTAAAAAAGATATTTCAGATACTCTTGGTCACACATTCTTGAGAAATTCATCATCGCGTAATTATTCTGACACTTTTAGAAATTTCAAAAAGGACCAAGAGAAAAGAAATCTTAACTTCAAATCCCTTAATCACGAAGAATACAACACACCTTTTAACTTATCCGAACTCGTTGAAGCCATTGAAAAATCACATGATACGGCAACCGGCCCCGATGAAATTCATTATCAGATGCTTAAGCATCTGCCAAAAAGTTCTCTTACAACACTTTTAGATATCTTTAATAATATTTGGGAAACGGGGGTCTGTCCTGAGAGCTGGCGTGTAGCTACAGTTGTACCAATTCCAAAACCAGGGAAAGATCGTGCAGAACCTACAAATTATCGTCCGATAGCTTTGAAAAGTTGTTTGTGTAAAACATTGGAGAGAATGATAAACGAGATTAGTCTGGTACTTAGAGTCCAACAACCTCATTTCAGAATATCAATCGGGTTTTCGTTCGGAACGTAGTACCAATGACAATTTAATAAGACTAGAAACATTTATACGAGATGCTTTTATTAACAAAGAACACGTAGTGGCTGTCTTTTTCGACTTGGAGAAAGCATATGATACAACATGGCGTTATGGAATATTGAAAGATCTACATAACATTGGCTTAAGAGGAAAACTTCCCAGTTTTATTGAAAGCTTTTTAGGGGAGCGCATGTTTCAGGTGCGTGTGGGGTCTACCCTGTTAGATTTCTATGATCAAGAACAGGGTGTCCCACAGGGTAGTATTCTTTCAACTACGCTATTTAACATCAAAATAAACAATATTGTACAATGTTTGGACGACAAAACTGATTGTTCATTGTATGTTGATAATTTTTGTATATGTTACCGTTCAAAAAATATGAAAACAATTGAACGAAAGTTACAACAAAATTTAAAAAGAATAGAAGAATGGACTGATAAAAATGGTTTCAAGTTCTCCAAGTCGAAAACGCAGTGTGCTCATTTTTGTAAACTACGGAAGAAACACGAACATCCTTCCCTGTTTTTATACGGATCACAAATTCCTGTTGTTGAAGAAGCCAAATTTCTTGGGGTCATATTTGATCAAAAGTTATCTTTTATTCCACATATTAAATATCTTAAAGCGAAATGCTTAAAAGCTTTGAATCTTTTGAAAGTTTTAGCTCATACAAGTTGGGGAGCAGATCGGTATACTTTATTACATCTTTACCGGTCTTTAATAAGATCTAAATTAGATTATGGGTCTGTTGTTTATGGTTCTGCCAGAAAGTCCTATTTAAAATCCTTGGGTACTATCCATCACCAAGGCCTTCGTCTGGCCATGGGAGCCTTCCGTACTTCTCCCGTATTAAGCCTTTATGTAGAAGCAGGTGAACCATCTTTAACCTCGCGCAGAGAGAAACTTTCTCTTCAGTATGCTATTAGACTTGCTGCAAATCCATCTAACCCGGCATCCAAAATTTCATTTCCACCTCAATTTGTAGATAAGTATGAAACAAAACCCACAGCAATCAAACCTTTTGGATTACGTATTTTACCACTGCTGGAAAATTCAGGTATCGACCTTAAAAATATTCAAAAACATGAAACCGCCGAAGTTCCATCTTGGTGTATTAAACAACCTTCTATTCTGTTCGACTTACATGATGGAAAAAAATCCGAATCAAATCCAATACTTCTCAAACAAAACTTTCAGGTACTGCAGTCACGTTACAATGATTACCAGCAAGTCTATACTGATGGTTCCAAAGAAGGAGATATAGTTGGCTGTGCGTATGTTTCTAAAGATACGCACAAAACCATGCGCCTTCCAGATGGTTCATCTATTTTTACAGCTGAAGCCAAAGCAATAGACCTAGCTTTAGATTTTATCCGTTCTTCAACAATTCAAAAAGCAATTATATTTTCGGATTCACTTTCTGTGCTTAAGGCTTTAGACCATTCATCATCTAAAAATCCTCAAATTCAAAAATTGATCGAAAAACATCATGAAATTTCTAAAACACACCAAATCTTGTTTTGTTGGCTTCCGAGCCATATTGGCATTGTCGGCAATGAATATGCTGACAAGGAAGCAAAGGAATCGCTCAATCTTGATCCATCTGTTTTTAAAATTCCTTTTAACAATTTTAGACCATTTATCAACAGATACATCTTGTCGGAATGGCAAGGCGAATGGGACCGTGCAATAAATAACAAACTCCATGCCATTAAACCTGTCGTTAGTACAAAATGCTCTCCTCCACAGTTTTCCAGAAAAGAGGACGTAGTATTAACACGACTGCGCATCGGCCATACCAGAGTTACTCATTCTTATATTTTTAATGGTGATGATCAGCCTTCTTGTGTAGGTTGTGATCAGCCATTCACTGTAAAACATATCTTAATTGACTGTGTTGACTTTTCACCCTCACGTATTTTATATTTCAAAGCTGACACTTTGCAACAACTGTTTCGAGATGTTCCTGTTGATAATATTATTTTATTCTTAAAAGAAATTGGACTTTTTCATAAGATTTAACTGTTTCAGATTTTTATACATTATCATTCTGACTTTTTACTTTTAATATCGTCATAATTATTCATGCCGTTTAACCATCAACCGTTTGACGCTTATGACCCACAAAGAGGGTTGACGCGTCGTTAAACACGAAATCATCATCATCATCATTCAGGATCAATAGAAAGCCATTAATAAGGGTGTGGTGGTCTGTAAAGGTTGCACAGATCCTGTATGACAGTCGACACACATGAACTGATAACAATCCTCACAGTACCCGAAGAAAAGGTGCAAGATCCTGAACTACTTCAACATCAGCATTAAAGGCAGAGAAGCTAATAAGCAGAAGGCGTATATTAGTTCAATGTTTTCAGCAGCGTTGAGCCTTGTATGAATGAGTCAGACACAAAAGACTAGTCTATCTATCTTCCAATAATGCTTAACCCATTGCTGGGACTTGTAGCATAGCCTGGAGAAGCCCGATATTGATCCTGCTACCCCTGGTTAATCAGGGAAATAGCATAACTACTACACAACACAGAGGCTTCTGAGCCTTAATGTCCTCCAGACACAAGAAACCTCTTAAAAAAAACTAGAGTAACACTACACAGGGTGATCAAACTGCATGCACCGATACAAAACCCAAACTGCTAAAAATGCCCGCGAGGGCCCAAGCAGTATTCGAAGATAGATAGACAAACTGAGATTCTAATTCTCACATGCAGTTTATCTGATCAGTGATGGAGCCCAATCTTTAAGAGGCTTGGGTACAGTGCTTGGCGTTTCAAAAACAATTGTTGCTGTTGACAGCTGACTTTGTATAAAATCCAAACTCGAGATAATCTGACACAGAAATAAGTAAACAGAAATTTGATTTGCAGATTAATTACAAAGCATTCAGTACTCCAGGTTTTAAGGACCCATCCAGTGTTTTTTTTTTTTTTGTTTTGTTTCTGTTTTTGTTTTGCTAAATTCTAAATTTAGAGCACATATGACCGACTCAGTATACGGAGATAGATAGAAAGCACCAGTAATAAATTCTACATTTTCTTAGCAAGAAATGTTTTCAAGAAAGATCAAGGCTGATAAACACTAACAGCTACAACTGAAAAAAGGCAGACATACAGGCTTTTTTTTCACAAGAAATCCGATCCAAATGCAAAAAACTAGGTCACGGATGCATTCCTCGCTTAAAAACGCTGACTAAGACTTCATTCTTACCTGGCCGTACAGCTCGAGAAGAAGACTGCAAAGGGAAAACAAGTTCATAAAGAACGAACCATTTCTTCAAGCATTTATATTAAATACTTACGATAATATTGATGATAATCTCTGAAAACAAATATGGCGTATGGAAGAGAGCTCGGCGATGTATATATCACGTGATCGGCGTTTGTGTATATCACGTGAGAGCCTTTTCGCGCGCTTTTGATTGATTGGTCAATAATGGTCATGTGGTTATCTCCGCGTTGGTCACGTTGACATCTGCAAGAATCGACTCTCTACCGTATGGTACATTTGGGTCGATTGATAAACAATCGACCCAAAAACTCAGGTATCGACCTTAAAAATATTCAAAAACATGAAACGGCCGAAGTTCCATCTTGGCGTATTAAATAACCTATTCTGTTTCACTTACATGATGGCAAAAAATCCGAATCAAATCCAATGCTACTCAAACAAAACTTTCAGGTACTGCAGTCACGTTACAATGATTACCAGGAAGTCTATACTGATGGTTCCAAAGAAGGAGATAAAGTTGGTTGTGCGTATGTTTATAAAGATACGCACCAAACCTTGCGCCTTCCAGATGGTTCATCTATTTTTAACAGCTGAAGCCAAAGCAATAGACCTAGCTTTAGATTTTATCAGTTCTTCAACAATTCAAAAAGCAATAATATTTTCTGATTCACTTTCTGTGCTTAAGGCTTTAGACCATTCATCATCTAAAAATCCTCAAATACAAAAACTGATCGAAAAACATCATGAAATTTCTCGAACGCACCAAATCTTGTTTTGTTGGCTTCCGAGCCATATTAGCATTGTCGGCAATGAGTTTGCTGACAGGAAAGCAAAGGAATCGCTCAATCTTGATCCGTCTGTTTTTAAAATCCCTTTAAATAATTTTAAACCATTTATCAACAGATACATCTTGTCGGAATGGCAAGGCGAATGGGACCGTGCAATAAATAACTAACTCTATGCCATAAAATCTGTCGTTGGAACTAAATGCTCTCCTCCACAGTTTTCCAGGAAAGATGATGTAGTATTAACACGACTGCGCATTGGCCATACTAGAGTTACTCATTCTTTTATTTTAAATGGTGATGAACTTATACTTCAAAGCTGACACTTTGCAACAATTGTTTCAAGATGCACCTTTTGAAAATATTATTTTATTCTTAAAAGATATTGGACTTTTTCATAAGATTTAACTGTTTCAGATTTTTATACATATCATACTATTTTACTTTTAATATCCTCATAATTCTTCATGCCATTTAACCATTAACCGCTTGACGTTTATGACCCACAAAGAGGGTTGACGCGTCGTTAAACACGAAATCATTATCATCATCACATGAAAGCGTGGCCATGTTTGTTTGTTTGATTGGAAAGTAGAAGTAAAACAAAGATCAGGAATTGATACAATTAACTTACTCCACCCATAAAAGACACCAAAGGGAACGAAATACAAACATTAAGCGACCAGACCATAATGGAAACCTTAACAAAGGAAGGCCATAAGGACAGTTACTTTCCCACAAAATGGCCATATGGCCATCCAAAACCAAAAGACACAAGTGATACACACAGTAAGTAACAAACAACAACATAAATAAATCGCCACAGAAGAGCCGCCTTGGAACGGTCAGTTGAAGATTTCCACTGGGGGGCTTAAATCGATTTTACGTGGCCACAATCCTCGCCCTTACTTCCGTCGCGATTTAGACAAATAATTTGTTCAGTCCGCATGAAGGCCTCCTAACTCATCAGTGCAACATCTCCGTGAACACAAAAATCAAAGAACCACAGAGGTGAGACAACGGTGAGGACTCGACAGCAAGAAACCACTGAAATGCTGGAGCAAAAGAAAACGAACAGTTAGGTCCCAAACAACACTGTACTGGTCATTTTAGAGACGTAACTGAATTTTGTGGGACTTTTATCTGGCATTGAGATGAAATGACATCTCAAGTCCTGTCACCCAATGAAACCAATAGGGTTTATATGCATAGCTGCAGATAAGGTGCTTTTTTCATCTAAAAAGTACTGGTGTTTTTCTTATTTCTAGGTAAAAACATATGTTGTGGGTACTCATTAGAAACGACTCAGCAATGCGCTTCTTATGACTACCAACAGCATGTTTTCGTGCATAAATAGGAAAAATAATATTTGGATACCCCCTCTTATCTATGGCTATGTGCAGCATGGATGGACCGACTCGTGCCTCATTTCCTGGGCAGGTTTAGAACCTCTAAGCCGTTCATCAGTACTCATGTGCGTTCAGTTTCAGCTCTGCATGGAAGCGTCATGCAGCCCAATCCATTTCTTCAAGCTACGATGGACGGGGGCACGAACACTTGTGTCTTAGCAGTTACCTTAATCATCCTAAGTATTGTGATATATAGGCCTAAGCAAACAGTGCAGTCCCAGACCTAAGGGAGCAGTCTGATCAGGGTTTACACTTTTTGCCATTCCGTCTGCACTTTTTGGACTCCTTGCTTCAATCAAGATCATGAAACAAAGTTTTGGAGAATTGCAGCATGTTCTTCAGGTGTCTGAACTTTGAGGAGTTTTACGGCAACCACTACAGTGCACATTCCGATTCGCCCCTACTAGATATCTCATTCACCAATAGCGAGTTCTCACTCAGAATCATTGTTGGTTGAACTTAATTGATAGGGTTGCTAATGACCAACCCCCAGGTATTAGACTTCCTGCCTTGCCGTGGCCCTGGGGGCTCAATTCCCACTGGGCACATTGCCGCTGTGGTCTCTGTGCCCACTGGGAAGAGCTAAAGGAAGTACCACCCGTTTGCCGTGGGTGGCGTCCTGTAAGCCGGAAGAAGGGATCCTGGAGGTTGAGGGTTACCTGAGGTGGCGGTGCTTCAGGTGCCCAACACGCCTCTTTGGCCTGGCTTTTCGGTGTAGACGGGTGGCCGTGCGGTCCGGCACGGTCAATCGGCTGGTCGCGCCGAGCCCTAGAGATACCGCTTTGCTTTCTCTTCAACTCTTTTTGTATCTTTCCTGATACCAACCATATGCCCATTTACCTTACCCTTTTCTGTCTTTTTATCTCTAGAAGGCGGTGGCTAAACGGATCAATCGTGTAGGCATTTTGTTTATACGAGTATATCTCACGTGTATCTCTAACACCTGCGAGTTGGATAACCACTCCATTATGGTGTTCCCTTGTAGGGCTCCACGGAGGGCGGAGAGCACTTGGGACGAAACTAGAATTTTTTCCTTATGCCTCATGGAAAAAAAATAACCGCAACGCATCTAAACACAACGCACCTAAACGTAAAAAACAAGACGATTCATCCGAATCGGATGAACACAGTCAACAAGCCAGTCAGCAGTCCGCTGAACCAAATTTCGACAATGTTCCGCGTTTCTTGGTTGTCTCGTCGCTTGACGATACACGAAGTGTATCCAGCCTTTCTCCTTTCGTAATTGAGAAATGTATTAACTCCATAGCCGGACACCCTAAGAGTATCAAAAAGCTCAAATCAGGTGACCTTCTCTTGGAAGTCGAGAAAAAACAACAAGTTGTAAGCCTGCTAAGCACCAATAAACTCTTTGATCTTCAGGTTAAAGTCTCTCTCCACAACACGTTAAATTCGTCTAAGGGAGTGATTCGCAGTCCAGAACTGCGTCCTTTTACAGATGAAGAGATCGTCGATAACTTGAAAGATCAGGGAGTTGTTGGTGTTCGTAACATCAAAGTCCGTAGAAATGGTGTACTAAAACCAACAGCAACTTATGTGTTGACTTTTAATACACCAGTTCTACCCAAGAAAATCAAAGTAGCATATCTTTCCATTAACGTAGAGGTATACATCCCAAACCCTCTTAGATGTTACTCTTGTCAGGCTTTTGGCCATCATGAAAGCAGATGTCAGAGAAAAAAACTCTGTCCTAATTGTGGTGAAGAAAAGCATGTTGATAATCACCTCAACTGCAAAAATGAACCCAAATGCGTAAATTGTGATGGCAAACATGCTGTTTTCTCTCGAGACTGTCCGGCATGGAAAAAAGAAAAAGAAATACTAACCGTCAAATACCAAAGGGGGATAACATTCCCAGAAGCGCGAAAAATTGTCGATGAGCGATATATAACACCAACCACCAGTTTCGCCAGCATCACAAAGGGTACTGGTGTAAAATGTACCAGCTCCGCGACACAGACTGCTGAATCATACATAGCTGAACTGAAAAAATCTGGTGCATGGAGTAAACCCACTCCAGCACCGCAAAGTTCAACCAATTTATCAAATGGCGCAATCCAGGTTGCTTCGGATCGGTCGACAGCGACCGTACCGAAGCCAGCGCCGCACGTAAAAGAGAAACTCGACTCAGGTCGAACTAATAAGGGATCGGAAGATCCGATCAAAAAACATCAATTGTCTCAAAAACAGACAGACAGACAACGTAAAATGGAAAGAGACAATATTAGATTTCAGAACAGATTCGGATCTTTGAGTGACAGTGATATGGAGTTCGCTGAAACTCCATCATCACCAAATGGCAATAACAGATCGAGGTCAGCAACACCACGAGCTGGTGGTAGCAGATCTATATCACCAATTGCAGCTCCAATATAGTTTCTAGTCTTAATCTCTTCATAAAATGGATTTAAAACACAAAATAATACAATGGAATTGTCGAGGTCTTAAACCAAATTATAATGAACTCTTATTACTTATTTCGTTATTAAACCCATCGGTTTTTTTGTTTACAAGAAACTTTTTTAAAAACTGATGACAACATTGATGTCAGGGGTTTCAATACATACAACTATATCTATTCTGATGGTAGCAAACCATCTGGTGGCAGTTCAATTCTGGTTAAATCATGTTTACCACAAAGAGAGATCAAATTAAAAACAGACCTACAAGCTGTAGCAGTATCGGTTTCTCTAGATAAAGAAACTACAATTTGCTCTTTATATATTCCACCCTCATTTTCGTTAAAGCCCGAACAACTTGACTCATTGCTGAGTCAACTTCCATCGCCATATCTTTTAGTTGGCGACTTCAATGGTCACAATATTCTATGGGGCTGTAAAGATATCAATAACAGAGGAGCACTTGTTGAAGATTTTATTGCAAAGAGCGATCTTTGCTTGATGAATGATAAATCTTATACTTACCTTCACCCAGCGACAGGTCATTTGTCTTCTTTGGATCTCTCTTTGTGTCACCCATCTCTCTTCTTGGACTATGACTGGTCTGTTCATGATGATCAGTGCGGAAGTGATCACTTCCCTGTTATAATTGAGAGTGTAAACGAACCAGATGAGGACTGTAACCAGAAATGGAAAATGAATAAAGCCGACTGGGAATTATTCCATAATTTATGTGAAGAAGAGTTATCAATTGATCATTTTAATGAATCATCCGACATTAGTTTTGATTTCACAGATACACTTATTAACATATCAGGACAATGCATTCCAAAGACCTCCACAAATACTAAGAAAAGCAAGCCTTGGTTTAATAATGACTGTAAAGAAGCTATTAAAAGGCGTAAACAGGCTCTAAATATGTTCTGCAAAAATCCCACTTCAGAAAAGCTCAACGACGTAAAAGTTTTTAGAGCTAAAGCTCGGCGAACAATCCGAGCTTCCAAACGAAAGTCATGGAGAGAATATGTCTCCAAATTGAACTATAAAACCCCCATTAAAAAGGTTTGGGATATGGTACGAAAAATTTCAGGAAAAACAAAGTCTTCTAGTTTTACACATTTAAATACTGAATTTGACACAATAGCTTCAACAAAAAAGATATTTCAGATACTCTTGGGCACACATTCTTGAGAAATTCATCATCGCGTAATTATTCTGACACTTTTAGAAATTTCAAAAAGGACCAAGAGAAAAGAAATCTAAACTTTAAATCACTTAATCACGAAGAATACAACAAACCTTTTAACTTATCCGAACTCGTTGAAGCCATTGAAAAATCACATGATACGGCAACCGGCCCCGATGAAATTCATTATCAGATGCTTAAGCATCTGCCAAAAAGTTCTCTTACAACACTTTTAGATATCTTTAATAATATTTGGGAAACGGGGGTCTGTCCTGAGAGCTGGCGTGTAGCTACAGTTGTACCAATTCCGAAACCAGGGAAAGATCATGCAGAACCTACAAATTATCGTCCGATAGCTTTGACAAGTTGTTTGTGTAAAACATTGGAGAGAATGATAAACAAGAGATTAGTCTGGTACTTAGGGTCCAACAACCTCATTTCAGAATATCAATCGGGCTTTCGTTCGGAACGTAGTACCAATGACAATTTAATAAGACTAGAAAAATTTATACGAGATGCTTTTATTAACAAAGAACATGTAGTAGCTGTCTTTTTCGACTTGGAGAAAGCATATGATACAACATGGCGATATGGAATATTGAAAGATCTACATAACATTGGCTTAAGAGGAAAACTTCCCAGTTTTATTGAAAGCTTTTTAGGGGAGCGCATGTTTCAGGTGCGTGTGGGGTCTACCGTGTCAGATTTCTATGATCAAGAACAGGGTGTCCCACAGGGTAGTATTCTTTCAACGACGCTATTTAACATCAAAATAAACAATATTGTACAATGTTTGGACGACAAAACTGATTGTTCATTGTATGTTGATGATTTTTGTATATGTTACCGTTCAAAAAATATGAAAACAATTGAACGAAAGTTACAACAAAATTTAAAACGAATAGAAGAATGGACTGATAAAAATGGTTTCAAGTTCTCCAAGTCGAAAACGCAGTGTGTTCATTTTTGTAAACTACGGAAGAAACACGAACATCCTTCCCTGTTTTTATACGGATCACAAATTCCTGTTGTTGAAGAAGCCAAATTTCTTGGGGTCATATTTGATCAAAAGTTATCTTTTATTCCCCATATTAAATATCTTAAAGCGAAATGCTTAAAAGCTTTGAATCTTTTGAAAGTTTTAGCTCATACAAGTTGGGGAGCAGATCGGTATACTTTATTACATCTTTACCGGTCTTTAATAAGATCTAAATTAGATTATGGGTCTGTTGTTTATGGTTCTGCCAGAAAGTCCTATTTAAAATCCTTGGATACTATCCATCACCAAGGCCTTCGTCTGGCCATGGGAGCCTTCCGTACTTCTCCCATATTAAGCCTTTATGTAGAAGCAGGTGAACCATCTTTAACCTCGCGCAGAGAGAAACTTTCTCTTCAGTATGCTATTAGACTTGCTGCAAATCCATCTAACCCGGCATCCAAAATTTCATTTCGACCTCAATTTGTAGATAGGTATGAAACTAAACCCACAGCAATTAAACCTTTTGGATTACGTATTTTACCACTGCTGGAAAATTCAGGTATCGACCTTAAAAATATTCAAAAACATGAAACCGCCGAAGTTCCATCTTGGTGTATTAAACAACCTTCTATTCTGTTCGACTTACATGATGGAAAAAAATCCGAATCAAATCCAATACTTCTCAAACAAAACTTTCAGGTACTGCAGTCACGTTACAATGATTACCAGCAAGTCTATACTGATGGTTCCAAAGAAGGAGATAAAGTTGGTTGTACGTATGTTTCTAAAGATACGCACAAAACCATGCGCCTTCCAGATGGTTCATCTATTTTTACAGCTGAAGCCAAAGCTATAGACCTAGCTTTAGATTTTATCAGTTCTTCAACAATTCAAAAAGCAATTATATTTTCTGATTCACTTTCTGTGCTTAAGGCTTTAGACCATTCATCATCTAAAAATCCTCAAATTCAAAAATTGATGGAAAAACATCATGAAATTTCTAAAACACACCAAATCTTGTTTTGTTGGCTTCCGAGCCATATTGGCATTGTCGGCAATGAATATGCTGACAAGAAAGCAAAGGAATCGCTCCAGCTTGATCCATCTGTTTTTAAAATTCCTTTTAATAATTTTAAACCATTTATCAATAGATACATCTTGTCGGAATGGCAAGGCGAATGGGACCGTGCAATAAATAACAAACTCCATGCCATTAAACCTGTCGTTAGTACAAAATGCTCTCCTCCACAGTTTTCCAGAAAAGAGGACGTAGTATTAACACGACTGCGCATCGGCCATACTAGAGTTACTCATTCTTATATTTTTAATGGTGATGATCAGCCTTCTTGTGTAGGTTGTGATCAGCCATTCACTGTGAAACATATCTTAATTGACTGTGTTGACTTTTCACCCTCACGTATTTTATATTTCAAAGCTGACACTTTGCAACAACTGTTTCGAGATGTACCTGTTGATAATATTATTTTATTCTTAAAAGAAATTGGACTTTTTCATAAGATTTAACTGTTTCAGATTTTTATACATCATCATTCTGACTTTTTACTTATAATATCATCATTATTATTCATGCCGTTTAACCATTAACCGTTTGACGCTTGTGACCCACAAAGAGGGTTGACGCGTCGTTAAACACGAAATCATCATCATCATCATCATGCTAATGACCAAATTATTTTGTGTTAGCAGAGATATAGGTGAGGTTTGAGAGCTTCTCTTACACTCGCACTTCAGGTCTTCAGACCTTGAACCTGAATCTTGGAAATATGAATTTACACTTTAGTACTGACTAGAGCCAGGGTTTATTAGTCCTGACTGGATCATTGTGACACCAGTGCTGTTCGCAGTCAAAGCAACAGGTAATATAGGTATTTTGTGATAATTGAAGGATAGTTTTGTCAGTTCTCTATGAAAACCTATGTTGTGGGTATTGTATAGAACCACCCATGAGTATTCACAATATAGGTTATATGGAGAAATGAGGAAAACTATCCTTTATTATCATAAAATAAAATATTTTATCTGTTGCTACATGTATGTTCAGTGTCGTTCAAGAAGTACCCCACAAAAATAAATCCAAATAACAACATTCTGTCTTTATTTCAGATTACATTGCTGATCTAATGAAAGAGGTGACACAACAAAGGACACACAACAAAAGCTACAGAGAAGCTAAAAGAACAAGAAGAGATGTAGAGCCTCAAAGGCCACTACCCATTGCACAGAGTACGCCAATAAGACCTAATAAAGCAGATGTGATAAGGACACATATATCAAGATTCAACAGCTGAACAGAAGTGCTTTACTCCGCCAGTGTATTTGAATCTTGGTTTGACGTCCCCATCAACACTATTTAGGTCATTTTGGCGTTATTGCTCCATATTTTGTCGGACTTATACCCGACATTGAGATGAAATGACATCTCAAGCCCTACTGCCCAAACAAACCAGTACTTGTGTGAGGTCGGTTTCAGTAGTGTGGAAGCATCATGCAGCCCAGTCTATTTATCCAAGCTCCAATTGGCGGGGGCTCTATAACTTGAAATGAACACTTGGATTGAACACATACGGATTGATAAAATGTTTTAGGGGAATGGACACACATAAACATGGTCATACACTTTGAAAGAAAGAATTTGCTCCTCGGGATCGACATTTGTGAAGTACCAACACTTTAACCCTTATCCTGCAGTTCGAGACATCCTCTCGTTTTGCCGACTGTAGATCCAGATCAGATGGTGTTTTTTTTTTTTTTTTTTTTTTTTTTTTTTTGGTTTGGGTTTTACGGCCCTTTCAAGATTATTTCACTCATATCGAGCCGATCGTTAATCATAGGTGGGCGAAAACCGGAGTACCCGGAGAAAAACCACCTGACCTTCCGTTTCAGAACTTGGCGTCTCACACGTGACCCGAGCGAGGCTCGAACCCACGGCGGTGAGAGACCTAATGACTAAGAGTCAGCGCTCTTATCCATTAGGCCACGGAGGCCCGTATATCAGATGGTGTCTGATAAGTATCTACACTTCAGCAGTTTGTGAATTGAATAATTACAATACAGGTAATCTCATTGGCTGCTGGTGGGCAAAAGTTATGGTTAATTTAATATATTCAGCAGGAAACACTGTAGCCAAGAAAGTGAACAAGAAGTCACAACTTGTGGCTGCCTTGTTCACCTTCAAGATGCAAGTAAACCTGCAGTAAATATGCCAGATGGAGCCATTCCCCTAAGTAAGTGAACGAGAAAAGTATTGATCATGTTGCCAAACCTAACTGGAATAAATTAATGGTTCTGTAAACATGTGAACTGTCAAATCTTATTGACCGAAACACTTGAGGATATTTGTTAGCTTGTTCATTCTGGATATTTAAAACCACAGTATTCTGGAGATGGAAAGTCGTCTCTGATTGCCAGAACAGCACAAGCTGGAACTACCTTGTGATGTTTTCTGCCACGCAAAACAATCAACCATCTTGTGAAATGCCGGTAGGCAATATAGCGATAGGTCCTGAAAAAATCAAAACAGCAACTTGAATTTGTTGTATTTGGCTTGCTGGGGTTTCAGAGGGGCTGGGGAGATATATATAGAGATTAAGTGTTGTTCTTCGAAAATCCTTGTTCTTGTCCAAATATCAGCTGCAGACTGCAATCTGATTGCTACAAACATGTACACTGGTCTTTAGTTGCCATAGCAACAGTGATTTTAAAATTGTTATTAATCTGTATAGTAACAAGAACATTGCAAGCCAAGGATTTTTTGGTGTTACCTTAGATATAGCTCAGATCGTCTGTCTGATCACTAGTTTAAACCTTGTACTGCTGAATCTAGAGATGCAGATCAGATGGCTTTTGAAGAAGCCTTTAGATCAGCATCTACACTGGTAGACATTCATCTTGTAAATTTGTAGAATAGATAACATCAAGTTATCTGAGAGGTTGAAGGTCATGAATGCATGGCGGAACTAATTTATTCGACAGGACAAGGATCCAATGCCCTGCTAAACCTTCTTTTTTGGTTGCTAAGGACATTATCAATAGCACTGTTAGTGGTTCCTTAGTTTTTCGTCGCACCTCCTTTAGCGTGGGGCGATACAGGAGTCTGGTTTTCCAACTGTATGTCAGTCAAACCATTAACAACAGCCATTTATCCTACCATCCATATGTATGTAAGAGTTTGTTTCTCAACAACTAGAAGAGCTTCAATAGTGATAATTCGTACAAACTTGCATCTAGCGATGGCAACTTCAATTCAAGCATTCGTGTCATCTCACAGTTTGGGGACTTAGGTCCCGGTGGGTGCAACATTGGCTTTGGCAGAATTCTTTGTTCTAGAATAAACTGGAAATAAAAATAAAAAAATGAGCCCACTTGAAATTGCAGATAATGCAGCGTAACAAAGATGCTTGAAGATAAGTGAATATAAAACATTATCCTGTTAACTTTGCTTCGAGGAAGCAATGCAGTTTGTAGCTTGAGAAATACCTAATTTCAAGTAATTTGAAGGTTGAATTGTGAGAAATCGGTGTGGCTTGATTAATATATTCAGCAGGATAAGAGCGAAGCACATTGAACAGAGAAATGTATGCAATTTACTCACTCGTGAATTAGCTGTCCTTCTTCAAGAGGGCCATTCTGGATAACATAATCATAGTATGATGTTTCAAGTACATGCCGATTCAAACAGTTCACTTGGAATCCTACATGATCTGTGATACACCTCAGTCTGTCTTCTAGTTTCTCATCAACAATGTTGGTTGTCTGACAGCACTTTGACTCGTAGGCTGTTGGCATATTTCTGCAGTTGCTGCACAGGCACCTGAAATGTGTACATATTTCTGTATAGCTCGTGATTTCTGAACCAAAGGTAGATACAGACCACAACCTCATTATAACAATGTTCGTATAACACGGTTACAAGATGGATCCCAAAAATGTATAATGATCAACCATTTTTCTATATAATCGATCACACTTGCATTTATATTACACAGATTAGTTACCAAACACTGTTCTGCTTTAGACTCCATTAACAGAATTATCCAATCACGAAAACAGATGTTATGGATATTCAGTAAAACTGCCTCACAACATGTTGTGGGTATTCATTAGAAGTGCCTCAGTGAGTCGCTTCTTAGGAGTACCCACAATGTTTGTGTGCAGAACTTTATAAATAATATATGGAGGACACCTGTGCCAGCATTCGAACGCAGTAATGCTGGGGAATTAATCGCAGGGATAAAACGAAGAAAAACTTCAAAATGACTGTAGAGCTGACTAGAATTTAATGGTCCAGAGCTTGTTCAAATTACATCATCAAGCTACCTCCGTCAAATACCATCAAATTACGTCAAAACTGAAAATACAAGAAGGACAGGCTTATAGATGATGCTTAAATTATACCTCTTTCATATGACATTAACATTTCAATACCAATTTACCTTGCCTTAAAATATCTAAGGTTATATTCGTTTGGCCGAAAAATGGTTCATGGCGAAATGCGTTACAGCGTAATTGACAATTCGGAGTAAATGCCAAAAATACAGTAGCAACGTAAAGGGTAAAGACGCAGGACATTTATTATCCCCCGACCGAATAGGTTCGGGGGATATAGCGATCAGCCTGGCGTCCGTCCGTCCGTCTGTCCGTCCGTCCGTCCGTCCGTAGACGCAACCTTGTGATGGCCATAACTCCTATACCCTTTGAGATTCATTGATGGTTCTTGGCACAATTGTTCACAAGGCCGAGACGGGGTGTCATGCGCAAGAACCATAACTCTGGATGCCATACTTTTTTAGTTATCTCCCCTTTTAATAAAATAGAATGACTACTTTGTGATGGCCATAACTCCAATACCCTTTGAGATATATTGATGGTACCTGGCACAGTTGTTCACAAGGCTGAGACGGTGTGTCATGCACAAGAACCACAACTCTGGTTGCCATGGTTTTGGAGTTATGTCCCCTTCAAATAAAATAGAGTGACAACCTTGTGATGGCCATAACTCCTATATCTTTTGAGCTTCATTGATGGTTCTTGGCACAATTGTTCACAAGGCTGAGATGGCGTGTCATGCACAAGAACCAGAACTCTGGATGCCATACTTTTTTAGTTATCTCCCCTTTTAATAAAAAAGAATGACTACTTTGTGATGGCCTTAACTCCAATACCCTTTGAGATATATTGATGGTACCTGGCACAGTTAGTCACAAGGCTGAGACGGCTTGTCATGAACAAGAACCACAACTCTGGTTGCCATGGTTTTGGAGTTATCTCCCCTTCCAATAAAATAAGAGTGACAACCTTGTGATGGCCATAATTCCAATACCCTTTAAGATATATTGATGATACCTGGCACAGTTGTTCACAAGGCCGAGATGGTGTGTCATGCACAAGTACCACATCTCTCGGTACCATGGTTTTTTAGTTATCTCCCCTTCCAATAATATAGAATCACTACCTTGTGATGGCCACATCTCCAACACTGTTTGAGATATACTGATGATACTTGGTACAGTAGTACATGAGGTTAAGCAGGTGTGTCACGTGCAAGAACCACAACTCTGGGTGCCCTGGTTTTTTAATTATCTCCCCTGACAATATAACCTTGTGATGGCCATAACATCAATACCCTTTGAGATATATTGATGGTACTTGGCACAATTGTATACAACCTTGAGACGGCGCTTCATGCCTAAGAACCACAACTCTGGGTGCTATGATATTTGAGTTATCTCCCCTTCCAATATAACAGTATGACAGCCTTGTGATCATCGTACCTCCAATACCCTTTGAGACATATTTGTGGAACTTGATGCAGATGTACATGAGGTTAAGAAGGTGTGTCATGCTCAAGAATTACAACTCTGGGTGCTCTGGTTTTTAGTTATCTCCCCTGGCAATATATCCTTGTGACGGCCATAACTCCCAACACCCTTTGAGATATATTGAAGGAACTTGGCACAATTGTATACAAGGTACAGAACGGATGTCGTGTGCAAGAACCACAACTGTTGGTGCTGTGGTATTTGAGTTATCTGCCCTTTCAATATAACAGTATGACCAGCTTGTGATCACCATATCTCCAACACCTTTTGAGACATATTGATGGTACTTTGTACAGAAATACATGAGCTTAAGCAGGCATGTCATGCACAAGAACCACATTTCTGAGTGCCCTGGTTTTTTAGTTATCTCCCCTGACAGTATAATCTTGTGATGGCCATTACTGCAATACTTTTGTGATATATTGCTGGTTTAATTCTGGTGCACTTTCTATTGGTGAACAATCTTCTGAAGGCCATATTGGGTTTTGGTCGGGGGATATGCCATCTCTTCCGATGGCTATTTTATCATTACCTCTGTGGGCCATTTTGTCGCAACAATGATTAAACGCAATGAAAAGACAATCTCGCAAGTTGTGCCGCTCTTTCAATGTCGCAATGAAAAAGTGCGCTTTCTAGGTAAGGGGAAAGAATCCACTCGCAAGGACTATTGACACGAGATTCGTGTTTGATCTTCCGTCGTTTAGGGACCACCTCACCAACGCATACTTTACGCCTAATTACTGTTACATGGCTCCCCAAATTAGTTCGGTAACTAATTTTAATCATAAAGGAAATATCCTGATCACGGCACCAAAATTGAAATGCATAAGACATATTCAGACAATAGCATAAATGAACAATATACTTAAGGCTCCTCGTTGGGAATTTCCTTGGTCTCTTTAAGAACTAACTTATGTATTGGCCTTTCTAGGTAAGTAACCGATGTTCTTCTTCTGCCCTTAGTGTCTAGATCCGGCTGACCGACTGATATTCTTGCTTTACGCACAAGACCGTCATTTTCAGTTTGCACCTCAACAACGCGACACAACCGCCATTCATTACGTGGCTGGTTGTCTTCTTTGAGAAGTACAACATCACCTACTGACAAGTTTCTTCTAGGTGAATTCCACTTGCTTCGAAGTTGCAAGTTATTAATATACTCAGACCGCCATCTGACCCAAAACTGATCAACTAAATATTGTATGCGTCGCCAATGCTTACGCGAATAGAGGTCTGGCTTCTGGAAGTTTCCTGGAGGAGGAAGCACAACATTTGATTTCATGGTAAGCAAGAGATTTGGGCTCAACGGGGAAGAAGACAGAGGGTCATTAAGTGTATCGACAGTGAGCGGACGGCTATTTACTATAGCCGCAGCTTCACACAAGAAGGTCCTCAGGCTTTCATCATCTAGCTGAGAGCCGTGATGATGCAACAGGGTAGACATGACATTGCGAACAGAACGAATCTGTCTTTCCCAGACCCCGCCCATATGAGATGCTGATGGGACATTCATTTTAAAATCAATCAAATCACAGTTTTCCTTCAGGAGAAACTGACTGACACGTTCTTCATCAAGCTCCGTAAAAGCTTGTTTAAGTTCCCGCTCTGCGCCAACAAAGTTTGTACCACGGTCTGATCTTAGCTGTTTGACTGGACCACGAATTGCGATGAAACGTCGCAGAGAATTTATGAAAGAGTCAGTGCTAAGGGAGTTAGAAGTTTCAACATGGATTGCACGACATGCTAGACAAGTAAACAGGACACCATATCTTTTCAACTCCTTTCGACCCTCCTTAATATACCAAGGACCAAACAGATCAACAGCGCAGTATGTGAATGGAGGAGATGGTTCTACCCTATCAGAAGGTAAGTCTGCCATTTTTTGTTCCTGGGGGAAGCTACGCAGCCTCCTACAAGTGACGCAGTGTAGAATGAGAGAAGACACAGCAGAACTACAACCAACAATCCAAAACCCATTTGATCTGATCTCATTTGTGGTAATTCCCCGTCCTTGGTGTTGTACCTTGGCATGAAAATGGTAAATAACTAACTCTGTGATATGACTCTTTCTGGGTAAGACAATGGGATGTTTAATGGCGTCTGGAAATTCCGAGTTTTGAATTCTTCCACCAACTCGTAATACTTCATTTTGGTCCAGAAAGGGATCATACTTATGCAACTGAGATTTTCCATTTAAGAGTTTGTGACGAACAGATAGTTCCTTTCTGGTGGAAGGCACATTGATTACCTCATTGGCTCCGAGACTCTTAATGTCTTGATGGAAATGGTTTATTTGAACACATTTTATGATCACCGTTTCAGCTCTTTGCAACTCAGCCACTGTTACTCTTTGGTACTGAGGAAGACGATTAAGTCTAAGAGACTCTATTGAATTAGCTTGACCTGGTTTCTTTACAGTCCTCTGATGAAGTCTGTCAATGAATCTCAAACAAACTGCCACAGCTCTTTTTGCTCTGTGCCAGTCCGAGAAATATCGAAGACGCTCAAGAAATGAACTGAACTGAATGGGCTCTGACTTAGAGATGAAGCACTGTGTTCGTTTCACTTCAGGGTCATCTTGGTTCACTTCAGAAGGTTCCTCTTCCCTTTCGGGCAGTTCACGTTCCCAAAGGAATTCTGGTCCTCTGAACCATTTGGATCCGCTGTGTAATTCTTTGGCTGTTGCTCCTCTCGATGCTATGTCCGCCGGATTCTGTTTTGAACTCACATACCTCCACTGGGATGGCCTTGTGTGATCCTTTATCTGCTGAATCCTGTTAGCAACGAAGACGTGAAAACGTCGAGCCTCATTTGATAGGTACCCAAGGACAACTTTACTATCAGTCCAATAGAAATGGCTCAAAGATAGACCTTTAAAGTCAAGTTCCTGCTCAAGAGAGGACCCAATTTTCACCGATAACAAAGCCGCAGAGAGCTCAAGGCGTGGGATAGTAATAGGTTTCAAAGGAGTGACACGAGATTTACCCATGAGTAAAGAACAATGCACCTGATCTGAATCATCAATCAGATGAAGGAAAGAACACTGCCCATAACCTGACGTACTGGCGTCCGAGAAATGATGCATTTCAGCTACTTTCACAGCCCCGAAGTCCCTTGGTTTTACACACCTCTGGATATTTACCATCACAAGGTCCTTTAATCCATTGCGCCAGTCATCCCATCTAGCATGCAACTTGTCTGGCAAAGGGTCATCCCAGTCCAAATTATCTGCACACATTTCTTGAAGAATTTGTTTACCTTTCAGAATGACAGGCGAGATGAATCCCAAAGGATCGTACATGGAGCAAACTGTTGACAGTATTCCACGTCGCGTAAGAGGACAATCTTTGAGGACAACTCTAAACTGAAAGGAATCTGACTCTATACACCAAAGAATTCCCAAGGTTCTCTCGACTGGGAGTTTATCTAGAGCAAGATTGATGTCTTTCAAATCCTTTGCTCTATCTTCTGGGTCCAGATGTTGAATCACATCTTTGTTGTTTGAAACAAACTTGTGCAATCTCAGACCAGCCACTGCACACAAGGATTTGGTCTTGTCAATCAAATCTATGGCTTCACTCACATCTGACACAGACTTGAGACCATCATCAACATAGAAATCACGACGTATAAATTCAGCTGCTTCTATACCGAAAAATTCCCCCAGGTATTAGACTTCCTGCCTTGCCGTGGCCCCTGGGGGCTCAATTCCCACTGGGCACGTTGCTGCTGTGGTCAATGTGCCCACTGGGAAGAGCTAAAGGAAGTACCACCCGTTTGCCGTGGGTGGCGTCCTGTAAGCCGGAAGAAGGGATCCTGGAGGTTGAGGGATACCTGAGGTTGCGGTGCTTCAGATTCCCAACACGCCTCTTTGGCCTGGCTTTTCGGTGTAGACGGGAGGCTGTGCGGTCCGGCACAGTCAATCGGCTGGTCACGCCTTGCCCTAGAGATACCGCTTAACTTTCTCTTCCATTCTTTTTGTATCTTTCCTGATACCAACCATGTGCCCATTTACCTCACCCTTTTCTGTCTTTTTATCTCTAGAAGGCGGTGGCGAAACGGACCAATCGTGTAAGCATTTTGTTTATGCGAGTATATCTCACGTGTATCTCTAACACTTGCGAGTCGGATAGCCACTCCATTATGGTGTTTCCTTGTAGGGCTCCGCGGAGGGCGGAGAGCACTCGAGATGAATCTTAAAAACCTTCTTCATGGGTCCCCCTCTTTCTAGTAACCGCAACAAAACCAAACGTAAAAAAGATGAGTCATCGGAGTCTGACTCCGATTTACCCAGTCAGCAGTCTGTACCACCAAATGTTCCTCGCTTCTTGGTCATGACATCACTTGATGATACACGTACAGTGTCAAGTTTATCGCCTTTCGTCATCGAAAAAAGTATAGTGTCCATGGCCGGACAACCAAAAAGCATTAAGAAGCTTAGGTCAGGTGATCTACTTATCGAAGTCGAAAGAAAGCAGCATGTAGAGGCTTTGCTTAAAACGAAAAAAATATTTGACCTGAAAGTAAAAGTTTCCCTCCACAATACACTGAATTCCAGTAAAGGTGTCATACGCAGCCCAGAGTTACGTCCTTGCAGCGATGAAGAAATCATCGAAAACTTGAGAGATCAAGGCGTAATTGGTGTACGTAACATACAAGTTCGTAGAAATGGTGTATTAAAACCCACCAGTACTTACGTGTTGACTTTTAATACACCAGTTCTGCCCAAGAAAATCAAAGTAGCATATCTTTCCGTAAATGTAGAGGTATATATACCAAACCCTCTCAGATGTTACTCGTGTCAGGTTTTCGGTCACCACGAAAGCAGATGTGAGAAGAAAAAACTCTGTCCAAACTGTGGTGAAGAAAAACATGTTGATAATCATCAAAACTGCAAGAATGAAGCCAACTGCGTAAATTGTGGAGGTAAACATGCTGTTTTCTCTCGAGATTGTCCGGCATGGAAAAAAGAAAAAGAAATACTCACCGTCAAATACCAAAGGTCGATAACATTTCCAGAAGCGAGGAAGATTGTTGAAGAACGTTACAAAACACCAAGCACCAGTTACGCCAGCATCACAAAGGGTGCTGGTGTTAAAGTCACGAACAGTGGAACACAGACTGTTGAATCTTGCATTGCTGAACTGAAAAAATCTGGTGCATGGAGTACTACTCCAACACCACAAAGTTCAACCAATTTGTCAAATGGCGCAATCCAGGTTGCTTCGGATCGGTCGACAGCGACCGAACCAAAGCCAGCGCCGCATGTAAAAGAGAAATCCGACTCCGGTCGGAACAATAAGGGATCGGAAGAACCGATCCAAAAACATTACACACAGGTAGGGCTACCATCTGACGAGGACGATGAAGAACTAATGGATGATGATGACTCTCCAACCAATCCTCGCAAAGGTAGCAAGATTACAAGGATACCTTATATAAGGTAATTATTTGGTCGATAACGACACATTAGTTTCTAGTCAAATAAATATCTCTCCATACAATGGATCAAAAACACAAAATAATACAATGGAATTGTCGAGGTCTAAAGTCAAATTATAACGAACTCTTATTGCTTCTTACTTTATTAAACCCATCGGTTTTTTGTTTGCAGGAAACTTTTTTGAAAACGGATGACAACATCGATATTAGGGGTTTCAATTCATACAACTATATCTACTCTGATGGTAACAGACCATCTGGTGGCAGTTCAATTATTGTTAAATCTTGTTTACCACAAAGAGAGATCAAATTGAAAACAGAACTACAGGCCGTGGCAGTGTCGGTTTCTCTGGATAAAGAAACTACAATTTGCTCTCTATATATTCCACCCTCATTTACTTTAAAGCCCGAACATCTTGAGTCGTTGCTGGGTCAGCTTCCATCGCCATATCTTTTAGTTGGTGACTTCAATGGTCACAACATTCTGTGGGGTTGTAAAGATAACAACAACAGAGGAGCACTTATTGAAGATTTTATTGCACAGAACAATCTCTGTTTGATGAATGATAAATCTTATACTTATCTTCACCCTGCGACAGGTCGTTTGTCTTCTTTAGATCTCTCTTTGTGTCACCCATCTCTCTTCTTAGACTATGACTGGTCTGTTCATGATGATCAGTGCGGAAGTGATCACTTCCCTGTTATAATTGAGAGCGTCAACGAACCAGATGAGGACTGTAACCAGAAGTGGAAAATGAATAAAGCCGACTGGGAATTATTCCATAATTTATGTGAAGAAGAGTTAACAGTTGATCACTTAAATGAATCATCCGACATTGTTTCTGATTTCACAGATACACTTATTAATATATCAGAACAATGCATTCCAAAGACCTCCACAAATACTAAGAAAAGCAAGCCCTGGTTTAATAATGACTGTAAAGAAGCTATTAAAAAGCGTAAACAGGCTCTAAATAAGTTCTGCAAAAATCCCACTTCAGAAAAGCTCAACAACGTAAAAGTTTTTAGAGCTAAAGCTCGGCGAACAATCCGAGCTTCCAAACGAAAGTCATGGAGAGAATATGTCTCCAAATTGAACTATAAAACCCCCATTAAAAAGGTTTGGGATATGGTACGAAAAATTTCAGGAAAAACAAAGTCTTCTAGTTTTACACATTTAAATACTGAATTTGACACAATAGCTTCAACAAAAAAAGATATTTCAGATACTCTTGGGCACACATTCTTGAGAAATTCATCATCGCGTAATTATTCTGACACTTTTAGAAATTTCAAAAAGGACCAAGAGAAAAGAAATCTAAACTTTAAATCACTTAATCACGAAGAATACAACAAACCTTTTAACTTATCCGAACTCGTTGAAGCCATTGAAAAATCACATGATACGGCAACCGGCCCCGATGAAATTCATTATCAGATGCTTAAGCATCTGCCAAAAAGTTCTCTTACAACACTTTTAGATATCTTTAATAATATTTGGGAAACGGGGGTCTGTCCTGAGAGCTGGCGTGTAGCTACGGTTGTACCAATTCCGAAACCAGGGAAAGATCATGCAGAACCTACAAATTATCGTCCGATAGCTTTGACAAGTTGTTTGTGTAAAACATTGGAGAGAATGATAAACAAGAGATTAGTCTGGTACTTAGAGTCCAACAACCTCATTTCAGAATATCAATCGGGCTTTCGTTCGGAACGTAGTACCAATGACAATCTAATAAGACTAGAAACATTTATACGAGATGCTTTTATTAACAAAGAACACGTAGTAGCTGTCTTTTTCGACTTGGAGAAAGCATATGATACAACATGGCGTTATGGAATATTGAAAGATCTACATAACATTGGCTTAACAGGAAAACTTCCCAGTTTTATTGAAAGCTTTTTAGGGGAGCGCATGTTTCAGGTGCGTGTGGGGTCTACCGTGTCAGATTTCTATGATCAAGAACAGGGTGTCCCACAGGGTAGTATTCTTTCAACTACGCTATTTAACATCAAAATAAACAATATTGTACAATGTTTGGACGACAAAACTGATTGTTCATTGTATGTTGATGATTTTTGTATATGTTACCGTTCAAAAAATATGAAAACAATTGAACGAAAGTTACAACAAAATTTAAAAAGAATAGAAGAATGGACTGATAAAAATGGTTTCAAGTTCTCCAAGTCGAAAACGCAGTGTGTTCATTTTTGTAAACTACGGATGATGATGATGATTTCGTGTTTAACGACGCGTCAACCCTCTTGGTGGGTCATAAGCGTCAGTCGGTTAATGGTTAAACGGCATGAATAATTATGACGATATTAAAAGTAAGAAGTCAGAATGATAATGTATAAAAATCTGAAACAGTTAAATCTTATGAAAAAGACCAATTTCTTTTAAGAATAAAATAATGTTATCAACAGGTACATCTCGAAACAGTTGTTGCAAAGTGTCAGCTTTGAAATATAAAATACGTGAGGGTGAAAAGTCAACACAGTCAATTAAGATATGTTTCACAGTGAATGGCTGATCACAACCTACACAAGAAGGTTGATCATCACCATTAAAAATATAAGAATGAGTAACTCTAGTATGGCCGATGCGCAGTCGTGTTAATACTACGTCCTCTTTTCTGGAAAACTGTGGAGGAGAGCATTTTGTACTAACGACAGGTTTAATGGCATGGAGTTTGTTATTTATTGCACGGTCCCATTCGCCTTGCCATTCCGACAAGATGTATCGGTTGATAAATGGTTTAAAATTATTAAAAGGAATTTTAAAAACAGATGGATCAAGATTGAGCGATTCTTTTGCTTTCTTGTCAGCATATTCATTGCCGACAATGCCAATATGGCTCGGAAGCCAACAAAATAAGATTTGGTGTGTTTTAGGAATTTCATGATGTTTTTCGATCAATTTTTGAATTTGAGGATTTTTAGATGATGAATGGTCTAAAGCCTTAAGCACAGAAAGTGAATCAGAAAATATAATTGCTTTTTGAATTGTTGAAGAACTGATAAAATCTAAAGCTAGGTCTATTGCTTTGGCTTCAGCTGTAAAAATAGATGAACCATCTGGAAGGCGCATGGTTTTGTGCGTATCTTTAGAAACATACGCACAACCAACTTTAACTCCTTCTTTGGAACCATCAGTATAGACTTGCTGGTAATCATTGTAACGTGACTGCAGTACCTGAAAGTTTTGTTTGAGAAGTATTGGATTTGATTCGGATTTTTTTCCATCATGTAAGTCGAACAGAATAGAAGGTTGTTTAATACACCAAGATGGAACTTCGGCGGTTTCATGTTTTTGAATATTTTTAAGGTCGATACCTGAATTTTCCAGCAGTGGTAAAATACGTAATCCAAAAGGTTTGATTGCTGTGGGTTTTGTTTCATACTTATCTACAAATTGAGGTGGAAATGAAATTTTGGATGCCGGGTTAGATGGATTTGCAGCAAGTCTGATAGCATACTGAAGAGAAAGTTTCTCTCTGCGCGAGGTTAAAGATGGTTCACCTGCTTCTACATAAAGGCTTAATACGGGAGAAGTACGGAAGGCTCCCATGGCCAGACGAAGGCCTTGGTGATGGATAGTATCCAAGGATTTTAAATAGGACTTTCTGGCAGAACCATAAACAACAGACCCATAATCTAATTTAGATCTTATTAAAGACCGGTAAAGATGTAATAAAGTATACCGATCTGCTCCCCAACTTGTATGAGTTAAAACTTTCAAAAGATTCAAAGCTTTTAAGCATTTCGCTTTAAGATATTTAATATGGGGAATAAAAGATAACTTTTGATCAAATATGACCCCAAGAAATTTGGCTTCTTCAACAACAGGAATTTGTGATCCGTATAAAAACAGGGAAGGATGTTCGTGTTTCTTCCGTAGTTTACAAAAATGAACACACTGCGTTTTCGACTTGGAGAACTTGAAACCATTTTTATCAGTCCATTCTTCTATTCTTTTTAAATTTTGTTGTAACTTTCGTTCAATTGTTTTCATATTTTTTGAACGGTAACATATACAAAAATCATCAACATACAATGAACAATCAGTTTTGTCGTCCAAACATTGTACAATATTGTTTATTTTGATGTTAAATAGCGTAGTTGAAAGAATACTACCCTGTGGGACACCCTGTTCTTGATCATAGAAATCTGACAGGGTAGACCCCACACGCACCTGAAACATGCGCTCCCCTAAAAAGCTTTCAATAAAACTGCGAAGTTTTCCTCTTAAGCCAATGTTATGTAGATCTTTCAATATTCCATAACGCCATGTTGTATCATATGCTTTCTCCAAGTCGAAAAAGACAGCCACTACGTGTTCTTTGTTAATAAAAGCATCTCGTATAAATGTTTCTAGTCTTATTAAATTGTCATTGGTACTACGCTCCGAACGAAAACCCGATTGATATTCAGAAATGAGGTTGTTGGACTCTAAGTACCAGACTAATCTCTTGTTTATCATTCTCTCCAATGTTTTACACAAACAACTTGTCAAAGCTATCGGACGATAATTTGTAGGTTCTGCATGATCTTTCCCTGGTTTTGGAATTGGTATAACTGTAGCTACACGCCAGCTCTCAGGACAGACCCCCGTTTCCCAAATATTATTCAAGATATCTAAAAGTGTTGTAAGAGAACTTTTTGGCAGATGCTTAAGCATCTGATAATGAATTTCATCGGGGCCGGTTGCCGTATCATGTGATTTTTCAATGGCTTCAACGAGTTCGGATAAGTTAAAAGGTGTGTTGTATTTTTCGTGATTAAGGGATTTGAAGTTAAGATTTCTTTTCTCTTGGTCCTTTTTGAAATTTTTAAAAGTGTCAGAATAATTACGCGATGATGAATTTCTCAAGAATGTGTGCCCAAGAGTATCTGAAATATCTTTTTTAGTTGAAGCTTTTGTGTCAAAACCAGTATTTAATGTGTAAAACTAGAGGACTTTGTTTTTCCTGAAATTTTTCGTACCATATCCCAAACCTTTTTAATGGGGGTTTTGTAGTTCAATTTGGAGACATATTCTCCCCATGACTTTCGTTTGGAAGCTCGGATTGTTCGCCGAGCTTCAGCTCTAAAAACTTTAACGTCGTTTAGCTTTTCTGAAGTGGGACTTTTGCAGAACTTATTTAGAGCCTGTTTGCGCTTTTGAATAGCTTCTTTACAGTCATTATTAAACCAAGGCTTGCTTTTCTTGGTATTTGTGGAGGTCTTTGGAATGCATTGTTCTGATATATTAAGTAGTTTATCCGTGAAATCAGAAACAATGTCAGATGATTCATTTAAGTGACCAACTGATAACTCTTCTTCACATAAATTACGGAATAATTCCCAGTCGGCTTTATTCGTTTTCCATTTCTGGCTACAGTCTTCATCTTGTTCGTTTACGCTCTCAATTATAACAGGGAAGTGATCACTTCCGCACTGATCATCATGAACAGACCAGTCATAGTCCAAGAAGAGAGATGGGTGACACAAAGAGAGATCTAAAGAAGACAAATGACCTGTCGCTGGGTGAAGGTAAGTATAAGATTTATCATTCATCAAGCAAAGATCGCTCTTTGCAATAAAATCTTCAACAAGTGCTCCTCTGTTATTGATATCTTTACAGCCCCATAGAATATTGTGACCATTGAAGTCGCCAACTAAAAGATATGGGGATGGAAGCTGACTCAGAAATGAGTCAAGATGTTCGGGCTTTAAAGAAAATGAGGGTGGAATATATAAAGAGCATATTGTAGTTTCTTTATCCAGAGAAACCGATACTGCTACAGCTTGTAGGTCTGTTTTTAATTTGATCTCTCTTTGTGGTAAACATGATTTAACAAGAATTGAACTGCCACCAGATGGTTTGTTACCATCAGAATAGATATAGTTGTATGTATTGAAACCCCTGACATCAAGGTTGTCATCCGTTTTTAAAAAAGTTTCTTGCAAACAAAACACCGACGGGTTTAATAACGAAATAAGTAATAAGAGTTCATTATAATTTGATTTAAGACCTCGACAATTCCATTGTATTATTTTGTGTTTTAAATCCATTATTTGAAGAGATTAAGACTAGAAACTATATTGGAGCTGCAATTGGTGATATAGATCTGCTACCACCAGCTCGTGGTGTTGCTGACCTCGATCTGTTATTGCCACTTGGTGATGATGGAGTTTCAGCGAACTCCATATCACTGTCACTCAAAGATCCGAATCTGTTCTGGAATCTTATATTGTCTCTTTCCATTTTACGTTGTCTGTCTGTTTTTGAGACAATTGTTTTTTTCGGATCTTCCGATCCTTTATTAGTTCGACCCGAGTCGAGTTTCTCTTTTGCATGTGGCGCTGGCTTCGGTACGGTCGCTGTCGACCGATCCGAAGCAACCTGGATTGCGCCATTTGATAATTTGGTTGAACTTTGTGGTGCTGGAGTGGATTTACTCCATGCACCAGATTTTTTCAGTTCAGCTATGCATGATTCAACAGTCTGCGTTGCGGAGGTAGAAACTTGTACACCAGCACCCTTTGTGATGCTGGCGTAACTGGTCGTTGGTGTTGTGTATCGCTCGTCAACAATTTTCCGTGCTTCTGGGAATGTTAACCCCCTTTGGTATTTGACAGTAAGTATTTCTTTTTCTTTTTTCCATGCCGGACAATCTCGAGAGAAAACAGCATGCTTGCCACCACAATTGACGCATTTGGCCTCATTCTTACAGTTGATGGTTATCGACATGCTTTTCTTCACCACAATTTGGACAGAGTTGCTTCTTCTGACATCTGCTTTCGTGGTGGCCAAAAACCTGACACGAGTAACATCTGAGAGGGTTTGGTATATACACCTCTACGTTAACTGAAAGGTAAGCTACTTTGATTTTCTTGGGCAGAACTGGTGTATTGAAAGTCAACACGTAAGTACCTGTTGGCTTCAATACACCACCTCTACGAACTTGGATGTTACGTACGCCAATGACGCCCTCAGATCTCAAGTTGTCAATGATCTCTGCATCAGTACATGGACGCAGCTCTGGGCTGCGGATGACACCTTTACATGAATTAAGAGTGTTGTGCAGAGAAACCTTGACCTTGAGATCGAAGAGCTTTGTGGTACCAAGCAGGCTTTTCACCTGCTGCTCTCTCTCGACTTCTTATAAAAGGTCACCTGACTTAAGCTTTTTTATGCTTTTGGGATGTCCGGCAATGGACACTATGCTTTTTTCTATCACGAATGGTGATAAACTGGACACAGTGCGTGCATCGTCACTGGAGGTCATTACCAAGAAACGTGGAAAATTGGTTGACTTTGGTGCTGCAGACTGCTGACTAGACTGTTGAGTAGAATGCTGAGACTGCTGACTTGACTGTTGAATGGGTTCATCCGTTCCGGATGAATCCTCGTCTTTTTTACGTTTAGCTGCGTTGCGGTTATGTTTTTTAGCTCACCAGAGCCGAAGGCTCCGGGGGAGCTTATAGGATAGGCATTTGTCCGTCGTCGTCGTCGTCGGCGTCGTCGTCGTCGGCGTCTGCGTCGTCGTCAACACTTTCAAACGACATCTCCTCTGAAACCACTGGGTCGATTGGGCCCAAATTTTATCTGTAGCATGCTTGGGTTGGGGGATTAAAAGTTTGTGTTTTTTATGAAAATCGGCTTTTCAGTTTGGTTGCTATAGCAACTTAGAGCTCCCATAGACTTATAATGGGGAAAATTGAAAAATGGCATTAACTGCCAAGCCTTTGCAGATATTGGAACAAAACTTTCATAGAAATGTTCCTTAAGCAATCTAGTATCTACCATATGATTTTAGGCCTACTGCTCAATTTTAATGGTTGCCATGGAAACCAAAATGCAAAAAATAGAAAAAAATACTTAAAAAATCATCTCCTCAGAAACCGTATGCTCTATGAGGCTGAAAGTTTATGGAAATATTCACCATATTTGCCTTTACAGGTTTTGTGTTTTTTATGAAATTCGGCTCTTTAGTTTGGTTGCTATGGCAACTTAGATTTTCCATAGACTTATAATGGGGAAAATTGAAAAATGGCATTAACTACAAAGCCTTTGCAGATATTTTGACAAAACTTTCATAGAAATGTTCCTTTAGTAAACTTCTCTCAGCCATATGCTTTTATGTCAACCTGGGGGTCCAGTAGGTTGTGCCGGGGCCATGCCCCGCCCCCAGTACTTCATAAAATGACCTATATCTCAGAAACCTTACAGATCCCCACCCCTAAACCATATATATTCTTGTTCCTATTGATAAGACGCATTCAGTGACACCAACCTGGAGGTCCTCCGGGATGTGCCGAGGCCATGCCCCACCCCCTCCACTTCATAAAAGGCCCAATATCTAGGAAACCATTCAGATCCCCACCCCTGAACCCTATATACTCTTGTTCCTTATGATAAGACGCATTCAGTGACATCAAACTGGGGGTCCCCCGGGATGCGCCGGGGCCATGTCCCGCCCCTCCATTTCATAAAAGGCCCAATATCTCGGAAACCTTACAGATCCCCACCCCTAAACCATATATATTCTTGCTCCTTATGATAAGACGCATTCATTGACCCCAAATTGGGGGTCTTCCGGGGTGCGCCGGAGCCATGCCCCACCCCTTCACTTCACAAAAGGCCATATATCTCAGAAACTGTTCAGATCCCCACCCCTAAACCATATATGTTCTTGTTCATTATGATGAGACACATTCAGTGACACCAACCTGGTGGTCCCCAGGGATGTGCTGGGGCCATGCCCCACCCCCTCCATTTCATAATATCACAATATCTCGGAAACCTTACAGACCCCCACCCCTAAACCATATATATTCTTGTTCCTTATGATAAGACACTTTCATTGACACCAACCTGGGCCTTGCCCCACCCCTGCACTTCACAAAAGGCCTTATATCTCAGAAACTGTTCAGAGCCCCACCCCTAAACCATATATATTCATCTTCCTTATGATAAGGCACATTCATTGACACCAGCTTGTGAGTCCCCGGGGCATGCCCGGGCCTTGCTCCACCGCTTGACTTCATTAAAAGCCACATATCTCAGAAATAGTTCAGATCCCCACCCCTAAACCATATATATTCTTGTTCCTTATGATAAGACTCATTCAGTCACACCAATTTGGGGGTCTCTTTGTGCTGAGGCAATGTGCCCCGCCCTTCCACTTCATAAAAGGCCATATATTTCAGAAACCATTCAAATCCCCACCCCATATTCATATATGTTCTTGTTCCTTATTATTAGCACACCTACTGTAGGGGTGTCCGCAGGGGCCAGTCCTCTCCTTTATCACTTCATGAAAGGATATCTTGGAAACCGTTCAGATTCCCACCCCTAAACCATATATATACTTGGTCCTTATGATGAGACACATTTAGGGACAACAATCTTGGGCTTTCCTGGGAACGACAGGGCATGCTCCAACCCCTCCACTTTTATCTCCAGCCATGCAGATCCCCACTGCTAAATCATATATATTCTTGTTCTTTGTGATAAGACACATTTAGTGATACCAACCAGGGCTCCATTGGGTCCATGCCCCACCCCCTCTACTTCATAAAAGGCCTAATGTTTCATATACTGAGTCCACATTGATGCTCATTTGGATATGGGGGTTCATTTGGCAGATTAAAATGATATACTGTTAAAATACATGGCTGCAATTTGGCAGTGCCCACCTGAGCTCTGGTGAGCATAGTGGCCCATGGGCCTCTTGTTTCCATGAGGCATAAGGAAAAATTTCTAGTTTCGTCCCAAGTGCTCTCCGCCCTCCGTGGAGCCCTACAAGGGAACACCATAATGGAGTGGTTATCCAACTCGCAGGTGTTAGAGATACACGTGAGATATACTCGCATAAACAAAATGCCTACACGATTGATCCGTTTAGCCACCGCCTTCTAGAGATAAAAAGACAGAAAAGGGTAAGGTAAATGGGCATATGGTTGGTATCAGGAAAGATACAAAAAGAGTTGAAGAGAAAGCAAAGCGGTATCTCTAGGGCTCGGCGCGACCAGCCGATTGACCGTGCCGGACCGCACGGCCACCCGTCTACACCGAAAAGCCAGGCCAAAGAGGCGTGTTGGGTACCTGAAGCACCGCCACCTCAGGTAACCCTCAACCTCCAGGATCCCTTCTTCCGGCTTACAGGACGCCACCCACGGCAAACGGGTGGTACTTCCTTTAGCTCTTCCCAGTGGGCACAGAGACCACAGCGGCAATGTGCCCAGTGGGAATTCAGCCCCCAGGGCCACGGCAAGGCAGGAAGTCTAATACCTGGGGGTTGTAAACTACGGAAGAAACACGAACATCCTTCCCTGTTTTTATACGGATCACAAATTCCTGTTGTTGAAGAAGCCAAATTTCTTGGGGTCATATTTGATCAAAAGTTATCTTTTATTCCCCATATTAAATATCTTAAAGCGAAATGCTTAAAAGCTTTGAATCTTTTGAAAGTTTTAGCTCATACAAGTTGGGGAGCAGATCGGTATACTTTATTACATCTTTACCGGTCTTTAATAAGATCTAAATTAGATTATGGGTCTGTTGTTTATGGTTCTGCCAGAAAGTCCTATTTAAAATCCTTGGATACTATCCATCACCAAGGCCTTCGTCTGGCCATGGGAGCCTTCCGTACTTCTCCCGTATTAAGCCTTTATGTAGAAGCAGGTGAACCATCTTTAACCTCGCGCAGAGAGAAACTTTCTCTTCAGTATGCTATTAGACTTGCTGCAAATCCATCTAACCCGGCATCCAAAATTTCATTTCCACCTCAATTTGTAGATAGGTATGAAACTAAACCCACAGCAATTAAACCTTTTGGATTACGTATTTTACCACTGCTGGAAAATTCAGGTATCGACCTTAAAAATATTCAAAAACATGAAACCGCCGAAGTTCCATCTTGGTGTATTAAACAACCTTCTATTCTGTTCGACTTACATGATGGCAAAAAATCCGAATCAAATCCGATACTTCTCAAACAAAACTTTCAGGTACTGCAATCACGTTACGATGATTACCAGCAAGTCTATACTGATGGTTCCAAAGAAGGAGATAAAGTTGGTTGTGCGTATGTTTCTAAAGATACGCACAAAACCATGCGCCTTCCAGATGGTTCATCTATTTTTACAGCTGAAGCCAAAGCAATAGACCTAGCTTTAGATTTTATCAGTTCTTCAACAATTCAAAAAGCAATTATATTTTCTGATTCACTTTCTGTGCTTAAGGCTTTAGACCATTCATCATCTAAAAATCCTCAAATTCAAAAATTGATCGAAAAACATCATGAAATTTCTAAAACACACCAAATCTTATTTTGTTGGCTTCCGAGCCATATTGGCATTGTCGGCAATGAATATGCTGACAAGAAAGCAAAGGAATCGCTCAATCTTGATCCATCTGTTTTTAAAATTCCTTTTGATAATTTTAAACCATTTATCAACAGATACATCTTGTCGGAATGGCAAGGCGAATGGGACCGTGCAATAAATAACAAACTTCATGCCATTAAACCTGTCGTTAGTACAAAATGCTCTCCTCCACAGTTTTCAAGAAAAGAGGACGTAGTATTAACACGACTGCGCATCGGCCATACTAGAGTTACTCATTCTTATATTTTTAATGGTGATGATCAGCCTTCTTGTGTAGGTTGTGATCAGCCATTCACTGTGAAACATATCTTAATTGACTGTGTTGACTTTTCACCCTCACGTATTTTATATTTCAAAGCTGACACTTTGCAACAACTGTTTCAAGATGTACCTGTTGATAATATTATTTTATTCTTAAAAGAAATTGGACTTTTTCATAAGATTTAACTGTTTCAGATTTTTATACATTATCATTCTGACTTTTTACTGTTAATATCATCATAATTATTCATGCCGTTTAACCATTAACCGTTTGACGCTTATGACCCACAAAGAGGGTTGACGCGTCGTTAAACACGAAATCATCATCATCATCATCATCTATACCGAATTCACCCTGGTAATCTTCTGCAATCCTTTTAAAGCCAAAATTGGCACAACCAGGTGATGATGTGGCACCAAATAAATGGGCTGTCATCCGGTATTCCAATGGTTCCTTACCGTAATCATCATCACTCCACCACAAAAAACGCAAATAATCTCGGTGACCTTTGTTCACTTTGAACTGGTGAAACATCTTCTCAACGTCACATGTAAACGCTATTGGCTCTCTTCGAAATCTGCATAGAACACCAATAAGTTTGTTGGTGAGGTCTGGACCCTGAAGCAGGTGGGCATTTAGACTTTCACCTTGAAACTGGGCACTGCAGTCAAACACGATCCTTATCTTGTCTGGTTTTTGGGGGTGATATACACCATGGTGTGGTATATACCATACGCAGCCCCTATCTGCATTCACTTCACTCTTTGGAACAATTTCAGCATGATTGTTCTCAAGAAGCTCCTTCATAAACTGGGAGTAGTGTTGACGATAAGTTCCATCTCTTTCCAGACGCCTTCGCAAACCCTTTAGCCTATTCAGCGCGTAAGACCTGTTGTTTGGAAGATTTGGATCCTTAACACCCTTGAAGGGTAGAGGCATTTCGTAATGACCATTTTCAAAATGAATACCTTGTGATAGTGCTGAAACGAATTTTTTATCTTCTTGCGAGTATTTCTTGTCACTGACACTGAAATCACTAAAATCTTGCTCCATAAGTCTAAGTACATCACCAGAAACAACTTCTTTAACCTTCGTTTTCACAGAAAACGTAATGAAAGGTTTGGTTTCTTCATCAATAATCGAGGGTGAAACTACTTCCTGGGAAAGAATACGGTGGCTTAGTCCAATCGGGTCTTCTTCACACACATCTGTATCTACTATGCCAACTATACTCCAACCGAGATCTGTTTTGAGGCCATAGGGGCCATCTTCGATAGATGCAATGACTTCACGGGGTGCCAATGCTCTTGGGCAGTTGTATCCTATCAGCAATCCTATCTCGCAATCTCGCAAGGGTTCTATCTGATTAGCAATTACCTCAAGATGAGGCCACATTTTGGCCATATCTGAAGTAGGAATATGGTCTTGGTTGGCTGGCATAATGCTCCTAGTATAGGCATTTGGGAGTGAAATTCTTGGTCCATCATTAATACCACGCACCATTAACCCCTTAACCTTGACACTTGTGACTACCTTGTTTGCTGCATACATGGTGGAAAGGGACAATTTGACGTCTGTACCCGACACACCTAGGGCCTTTTGTGTATCTTCCAAAATGAATGTTGTGTCCGACTGGGTGTCCAAGAGTGCGTAAACAAGTCTTTCTCTTTCTGGACTGTCGCAATGAGAAACATAGACGGGCACTATCATTGAACATTTTCTACATCTGTCCATACTGTTAAGAGATACAGCTCCTGCATGGCCCGATAAAGTAGCTTTGACAGCAGTTTCGTCTTCCGACTTTTGCAGCTTATTGTCGCTTCTCTCACTCTGGTTTAATGAGGTCTTTTTATCTCCATGTAATGAGCTCGGATGGAACTTAGAGCAAATTTTACACTTCATTCTGTGTTTGCACCTTCGTGAGATGTGACCACCTTGCAAACATGCGAAGCACAGTTGCTTTTCTCTGGCAAATATCTTTCTTTCTTCTAAGGGTTTAGCGAGGAATGCTCTACAATCATCCAACTCATGAGACTTGTTACACAATGTACATGATACTTTGAACTTTGTATGTTCAGGGCCTTTCTTATCTCTTTCTTCAACTTCGGCCAAGAATGTTCTACTGCCATAAGACCTTTTCTCTTGTCTGTTTGTTGTCCTGTTACTCTTCTGGTTATCACTTATTTCCTTTAATGACTGCAAGGAGGTAACAGGGTCGCAAGCTATGGTTGCTTCCTTTGTCATGAACTCTACAAATTCTTTGAATGGTGGGAACTGTGACTTATCTTCCTTCCAACGAGAGACTACTCTTCCCCATCTGGAAACAATCCAGTCAGGAAGTTTAGTCAAGAGTTTCCTATTTTCTCTGTCGTCGTCCAGCACACTCAGGCTACTGATTGTCTGCATGGCAATTTGACACTGCTGAAGAAAGTCTGAGAATTTTCTCAAGCCAGTGCCGTCTCTTGGTAAAATCTTAGGCCACTTCTCTAATTTGTCTCTGAACGCATTTGAGATGACAAAGGGATCTCCGTATCTCTTATCCAATGTTTTCTTGGCCTCTTCATATGCTTTATCTGAAGGAAGTATAAAGTAACCTTCTATCGTATCTCTAACAGGACCAGTAACATACCGCTTAAGATAGTGTATCCTTTCTGATGGAGGAATTTTCCTCTGCTCAATGAGGATCTGGAAAGCAGATTTCCAACCAGGATAATTAAGAGGATCACCTGAGAAGATACTAGGTTCTGGTGAAGGGAGACGACTCAGATTAACTTGATCAGCCAATGTTTTTGCTAACTCTATCAAGCCTTGTTCTGTTTTACTGGGGCTACTAGTAACAGTATTGCTTGGAACAACATTAGTGCCTGAAGAAGAAGCACTGCTTTGAACTGCAATGCTGCCCAAAGAAGAAGTACCACTAGCAGAACTGCTTTCAACAGCAGATTGAATCCTTTCACCACTGGTGGGAGGGGGCATGACAGAAACGCTTGTAGCAGGGAGGACATTGTTATATATCCATGAGCTCTGTACAGAGGCTGGTTGAGAAAACGAAGGCACAAATGACTGAACGAATGGATTCAAGACTGAGACAATGGAAGTATCGATGGACTGAGTAATACAAGAAGTACGAGGCACATCTGTGCTAGAAACAGCAAAAGGGGCTAATGAAGTAGCCACATCTTGATTTGCTTGATGCATGGGTATAAACACAGACTGCGACTCAGCAACTGAGGTGAGCTGATTTGAATCTGATACTAATGTGTCTGCCTCAACTGATGTTTTAGCATGTGTTTTAACATAATCTTTGACATAGTCCATTTTGTCACATTTTGGTAGGGATATGGGATACTTTGACTCTGAATAATCCAGGACTTCTTCCAGAGCTGCTTGCCCCCAGGTATTAGACTTCCTGCCTTGCCGTGGCCCTGGGGGCTCAATTCCCACTGGGCACGTTGCTGCTGTGGTCAATGTGCCCACTGGGAAGAGCTAAAGGAAGTACCACCCGTTTGCCGTGGGTGGCGTCCTGTAAGCCGGAAGAAGGGATCCTGGAGGTTGAGGGATACCTGAGGTTGCGGTGCTTCAGATTCCCAACACGCCTCTTTGGCCTGGCTTTTCGGTGTAGACGGGAGGCTGTGCGGTCCGGCACAGTCAATCGGCTGGTCACGCCTTGCCCTAGAGATACCGCTTAACTTTCTCTTCCATTCTTTTTGTATCTTTCCTGATACCAACCATGTGCCCATTTACCTTACCCTTTTCTGTCTTTTTATCTCTAGAAGGCGGTGGCGCAACGGACCAATCGTGTAAGCATTTTGTTTATGCGAGTATATCTCACGTGTATCTCTAACACCTGCGAGTCGGATAGCCACTCCATTATGGTGTTCCCTTGTAGGGCTCCGCGGCGGGCGGAGAGCACTTGAGACGAATCTTCAAACCTTCTTTATGGGTCCCCCTTCTTCTAGTAACCGCAAATTAACCAAACGTAAAAAAGATGAGTCATCATCTGACTCTGATGAACCCAGTCAACAGTCTGCAGCACCAACGAACAACAATATTCCTCGCTTCTTAGTAATGACATCACTTGATGATAAACGAACGGTATCGAGTCTATCACCTTTTGTGATTGAAAAAAGTATTGTGTCCATAGCCGGACACCCAAAAAGCATAAAAAAGCTTAAATCAGGTGACCTTCTCATTGAAGTCGAGAAAAAACAGCATGTTGAATCTCTACTTAAAACGAACACAATATTTGACTTAAAAGTAAAAGTGTCGTTACACAACACCCTTAATTCCAGCAAAGGTGTCATACGCAGTCCCGAATTACGTCCTTGCAGCGATGATGAAATCATTGAAAACCTCAGAGACCAAGGCGTCATTGGTGTACGTAACATCCAAGTTCGTAGAAATGGTGTATTAAAACCAACTAGTACCTACGTGTTGACTTTTAATACACCAATTCTGCCCAACAAAATCAAAGTCGCATATCTTTCCGTAAATGTAGAGGTATATATACCAAACCCTCTCAGATGTTACTCGTGTCAGGTTTTCGGTCACCACGAAAGCAGATGTGAGAAGAAAAAACTCTGTCCAAACTGTGGTGAAGAAAAACATGTTGATAATCATCAAAACTGCAAGAATGAAGCCAACTGCGTAAATTGTGGAGGTAAACATGCTGTTTTCTCTCGAGATTGTCCGGCGTGGAAAAAAGAAAAAGAAATACTCACTGTCAAATACCAAAGGTCTATAACATTTCCAGAAGCGAGGAAGATTGTTGAAGAACGTTACAAAACACCAAGCACCAGTTACGCCAGCATCACAAAGGGTGCTGGTGTTAAAGTCACGAACACTGGCACGCAGACTGTTGAATCTTGCATTGCTGAACTGAAAAAATCTGGTGCATGGAGTACTACTCCAGCACCACAAAGTTCAACCAATTTGTCAAATGGCGCAATCCAGGTTGCTTCGGATCGGTCGACAGCGACCGAACCAAAGCCAGCGCCGCATGTAAAAGAGAAATCCGACTCCGGTCGGACCAATAATGGATCGGGAGAACCGATCCAAAAAGATTACACAAAGATAGGGCTACCCTCGGACGAGGACGATGATGAATTAATGGATGATGATGACTCTCCAACCAATCCTCGCAAGGGTAGCAAAATTACAAGGATACCTTATATAAGGTAGGTTAATTTCGTCGATAACGACGCATTAGTTTCTAGTCATATAAATATCTCTCCATAAAATGGATCTAAAACACAAAATAATACAATGGAATTGTCGAGGTCTTAAGTCAAATTATAACGAACTCTTATTGCTTCTTACTTTATTAAACCCATCGGTTTTTTGTTTGCAGGAAACTTTTTATAAAACTGATGACAACATCGATATTAGGGGTTTCAATTCATACAACTATATCTACTCTGATGGTAACAGACCATCTGGTGGTAGTTCAATTATTGTTAAATCTTGTTTGCCACAAAGAGAGATCAAATTAAAAACAGAACTACAGGCTGTGGCAGTGTCGGTTTCTCTGGATAAAGAAACTACAATTTGCTCTCTATATATTCCACCCTCATTTACTTTAAAGCCCGAACATCTTGAGTCGCTGCTGGGTCAGCTTCCATCGCCATATCTTTTAGTTGGTGACTTCAATGGTCACAACATTCTGTGGGGTTGTAAAGATAACAACAACAGAGGAGCACTTATTGAAGATTTTATTGCACAGAACGATCTCTGTTTGATGAATGATAAATCTTATACTTACCTTCACCCTGCGACAGGTCATTTGTCTTCTTTAGATCTCTCTTTGTGTCACCCATCTCTCTTATTAGATTATGACTGGTCTGTCCACGATGATCAGTGCGGAAGTGATCACTTCCCTGTTATAATTGAGAGCGTAAACGAACCAGATGAGGACTGTAATCAGAAGTGGAAAATGAATAAAGCCGACTGGGAATTATTCCATAATTTATGTGAAGAAGAGTTATCATTTGATCATTTTAATGAATCATCCGATATTGTTTCTGATTTCACAGATACACTTATTAATATATCAGAACAATGCATTCCAAAGACCTCCACAAATACTAAGAAAAGCAAGCCTTGGTTTAATAATGACTGTAAAGAAGCTATTAAAAAGCGTAAACAAGCTCTAAATAAGTTCTGCAAAAATCCCACTTCAGAAAAGCTAAACGACGTAAAAGTTTTTAGAGCTAAAGCTCGGCGAACAATTCGAGCTTCCAAACGAAAGTCATGGAGAGAATATGTCTCCAAATTGAACTATAAAACCCCCATTAAAAAGGTTTGGGATATGGTACGAAAAATGTCAGGAAAAACAAAGTCCTTTAGTTTTACACATTTAAATACTGAATTTGACACAATAGCTTCAACAAAAAAAGATATTGCAGATACTCTTGGGCACACATTCTTGAGAAATTCATCATCGCGTAATTATTCTGACACTTTTAGAAATTTCAAAAAGGACCAAGAGAAAAGAAATCTAAACTTTAAATCCCTTAATCACGAAGAATACAACAAAGTAGAAGTAAAACAAAGATCAGGAATTGATACAATTAACTTACTCCACCCATAAAAGACACCAAAGGGAAAGAAATACAAACATTAAGCGACCAGACCATAATGGAAACCTAAACAAAGGAAGGCCATAAGGACAGTTACTTTCCCACAAAATGGCCATATGGTCATCCGAAACTAAAAGACACAAGTGATACACACAGTAAGTAACAAACAACAACATAAAATAAATCGTCACAGAAGAGCCGCCTTGGAACGGTCAGCGGAAGATTTCCACTGGGGGGCTTAAATCGATTTTACGTGGCCACAATCCTCGCCCTTACTTCCGTCGCGATTTAGACAAATAATTTGTTCAGTCCGCATGAAGGCCTCCTAACTCATCAGTGCAACATCTCCGTGAACACAAAAATCAAAGAACCACAGAGGTGAGACAACGGTGAGGACTCGACAGCAAGAAACCACTGAAATGCTGGAGCAAAAGAAAACCAACAGTTAGACTCCGATGAGCCCGACCAGAGACAGAGCATCAGGCACCAACCAACATTACCTTGAATTAGATCTCTCTAATTCTCAATAAGCCTTTACGTTGGAGCCGTCATAGAATCTGAGGCCTGACCCACCGGCGTGCAATTAAAGAGGGAAGCAAAGTTGCCAACCGTGATTGGGTTAACTACCATGCATGCAGTCTGTCGTATAATATCCATGTTGTACCCAATCTTTTTATATCGAAGAATGATTTTACGAAATTGGGTACTGAAGTCATTGCGGTTATATATTTTTCTGAATTTAAATACTAAGTCACCATAAAATTCGGGTTCCGATAGACCTTGTTGCAGAAGAGATTTAAGTCCAATATTGAATTTTGAAATTAAATCAGAATGGCGTCTATAAAATTTTGAAAAGGCTTTGCGTAGTTTATGGTACCGATAACCCTGATTAAGGAGTTTAGCCGTTAATAATTTATTACGAGTGTTGAAGTCAGTTACATGACTACACACTCTAGCAAATCGAATTAATTGCGAAATATAAACGCCATAGGATGGCGCACGAGGAACATCACCATCCAAAAAAGGAAAATTTACAATCTCAAAATCAAAGTCATCGCGTTTATCATAAATTTTGCACGAAACAAATCCATCTACAATAGATAGATGTAAATCCAAAAACGGGGCCTCGGTATCAGAAGAATTTGCTTTATTTAACTGAAGTTCTAGGGGGTAAATCTGACTGATCAAACCATCAAAATAGGTATTATCAATATTTAATAAATCATCTAAATACCTAGAAGTAGAGCTAAAAGCTTCAATAATTTCAGATTGGTTATCAATGGAAAGCGACAAAATGAAGTCTCTTTCATAACAATACAAGAACAGATCAGCCACAAGAGGTGCGCAATTAGTACCCATCGGAATACCCACAATTTGTCTAAATAACTTAGTACCGAATCTAATATAAATATTGTCAAGTAGAAAGGTGAGGGCATCACACACTTTCTGACATGACCAAAGTGTATAATTCTTATGCTCTTTAGAAGTGAAAAATGCATTTCTGACATTACATGCAAGATAGAGAGAATCTTCTCTGTGAAAAGCCCATTCAATTAAATCATTAAGCTTTTCTTTTATAAGATTATGAGGAAGTGTAGTGTAAAGAGTGGAAAAATCGTAGGTAGACAGACTAGAAGCACGAAACTGTCTAGATTTCAATTTATTTAAAACATCATTCGAATTTAACCTTTTAACTTATCCGAACTCGCTGAAGCCATTGAAAAATCACATGATACGGCAACCGGCCCCGATGAAATTCATTACCAGATGCTTAAGCATCTGCCAAAAAGTTCTCTTTCAACACTTTTAGACATCTTTAATAGTATTTGGGAAACGGGGGTCTGTCCTGAAAGCTGGCGTGTAGCTACAGTTGTACCAATTCCTAAACCAGGGAAAGATAATGCAGAACCTACAAATTATCGTCCGATAGCTTTGACAAGTTGTTTGTGTAAAACATTGGAGAGAATGATAAACAAGAGATTAGTCTGGTACTTAGAATCCAACAACCTCATTTCAGAATATCAATCGGGTTTTCGTTCGGAACGTAGTACCAATGACAATTTAATAAGACTAGAAACATTTATACGAAATGCTTTTATTAACAAAGAACACGTAGTAGCTGTCTTTTTCGACTTGGAGAAAGCATATGATACAACATGGCGATATGGAATATTGAAAGATCTCCATAACATTGGCTTAAGAGGAAAACTTCCCAATTTTATTGAAAGCTTTTTAGGGGAGCGTATGTTTCAGGTGCGTGTGGGGTCTACTCTGTCAGATTTCTACGATCAAGAACAGGGTGTCCCACAGGGTAGTATTCTTTCAACTACGCTATTTAACATCAAAATAAACAATATTGTACAATGTTTAGACGACAAAACTGATTGTTCCTTGTATGTTGACGATTTTTGTATATGTTACCGTTCAAAAAATATGAAAACAATTGAACGAAAGTTACAACAAAATTTAAAAAGAATAGAAGAATGGACTGATAAAAATGGTTTCAAGTTCTCCAAGTCGAAAACGCAGTGTGTTCATTTTTGTATGCTACGGAAGAAACATGAACATCCTTCCTTGTTTTTATACGGATCACAAATTCCTGTTGTTGAAGAAGCCAAATTTCTTGGGGTCATATTTGATCAAAAGTTATCTTTTATTCCCCATATTAAATATCTTAAAGCGAAATGCTTAAAAGCTTTGAATCTTTTGAAAGTTTTAGCCCATACAAGTTGGGGAGCAGATCGGTACACTTTATTACATCTTTACCGGTCTCTGATAAGATCTAAATTAGATTATGGGTCTGTTGTTTATGGTTCTGCCAGAAAGTCTTATTTAAAATCTTTGGATACTATTCATCATCAAGGCCTTCGTTTGGCTATGGGAGCCTTCCGTACTTCTCCCGTATTAAGCCTTTATGTAGAAGCAGGTGAACCATCTTTAACCTCGCGCAGAGAGAAACTTTCTCTTCAGTATGCTATCAGACTTGCTGCTAATCCATCTAACCCGGCATTCCAAATTTCATTTCCACCTGAATTTGTAGATAAGTATGAAACTAAACCCACAGCAATCAAACCTTTTGGACTACGAATTTTACCACTGCTAGAAAATTCAGGTATCGACCTTAAAAATATTCAAAAACATGAAACGGCCGAAGTTCCATCTTGGTGTATTAAAAAACCTTCTATTCTGTTCGACTTACATGATGGCAAAAAATCCGAATCAAATCCGATACTTCTCAAACAAAACTTTCAGGTACTGCAGTCACGTTACAATGATTACCAGCAAGTCTATACTGATGGTTCCAAAGAAGGAGATAAAGTTGGTTGTGCGTATGTTTCTAAAGATACGCACAAAACCATGCGCCTTCCAGATGGTTCATCTATTTTTACAGCTGAAGCCAAAGCAATAGACCTAGCTTTAGATTTTATCAGTTCTTCAACAGTTCAAAAAGCAATTCTATTTTCTGATTCACTTTCTGTGCTTAAGGCTTTAGACCATTCATCATCTAAAAATCCTCAAATTCAAAAATTGATCGAAAAACATCATGAAATTTCTAAAACACACCACATCTTATTTTGTTGGCTACCGAGCCATATTGGCATTGTCGGCAATGAACATGCTGACAAGAAAGCAAAGGAATCGCTCAATCTTGATCCATCTGTTTTTAAAATTCCTTTTGATAATTTTAAACCATTTATCAACAGATACATCTTGTCGGAATGGCAAGGCGAATGGGACCGTGCAATAAATAACAAACTTCATGCCATTAAACCTGTCGTTAGTACAAAATGCTCTCCTCCACAGTTTTCAAGAAAAGAGGACGTAGTATTAACACGACTGCGCATCGGCCATACTAGAGTTACTCATTCTTATATTTTTAATGGTGATGATCAGCCTTCTTGTGTAGGTTGTGATCAGCCATTCACTGTGAAACATATCTTAATTGACTGTGTTGACTTTTCACCCTCACGTATTTTATATTTCAAAGCTGACACTTTGCAACAACTGTTTCAAGATGTACCTGTTGATAATATTATTTTATTCTTAAAAGAAATTGGACTTTTTCATAAGATTTAACTGTTTCAGATTTTTATACATTATCATTCTGACTTTTTACTGTTAATATCATCATAATTATTCATGCCGTTTAACCATTAACCGTTTGACGCTTATGACCCACAAAGAGGGTTGACGCGTCGTTAAACACGAAATCATCATCATCATCATCCAGAGCTGCTTGCTCAGCACCCGCTATCTCTATTTTTTAATTGTTCTGATTTTTTTCAACTCCGCATTAAATTTTGACTCTATGTCAATGTACTTTAACTCGGCCTTGTAGGCTGCCTTACGCGCTGCAGCGTCTGAGATTTTTGAGATATCAGATTTTGAGGAGGTACGCGAAGATTTACTGTGTGCTGACTTACTCGATACGTTCGACCGTACTTCGTATTTCTGACTTTCGATTTCACGAATGCATTCACAAATGCTTTGCATTATACGGTGATGTTCAATATCTGCTTGCTCGATTTTTTCAGATTCTACGGCATCTTCTTTCAAACCTTGCAACTGATAAAATTTAATATGAAATTCATCTAAGGCAGCTTCTAGCGAACCCCTATGTGCCCTTAAAATATCTGAATCTTGACAGTCCGACATAAGGACAGATGCTTTATTTGAGGCACGTCGCCATACACTCAATGCTGTCTTAAAATTGTTTTCAAGAAATGTAACTTTGTATTCTCGGCCCTTTTCTGTTTGAGTTCTTGTGCGAGTTTCCCTTTCTACCGACACCTGCTCTGCAGGTTGACTTGACTGCTCGGCCAGTACAGTTTCGGACTGCTCATCAAATTCAGTTTCGGACCGCTCGGCTAAATGAGTCGACATTTTAAAGCAAAGTTTACCATATCTTTGAGCTAATATTAAAGGAAAAGAGAGTTAATATTAAGTCTGTTCTGTTCTCTGTTTTGTGGGTGAAAGGCTTAAAGCCACTTTAAGTTGTATAATCTCTAAGGGATAGTTCATTCAACAAGTATTATGTAGTGACTGCACGTGACTGGGCTTTCCCTGCCTACGAGCTTAACTACAAAATATGTCAGAGTTTATGAACGAAAAGGTTCCATCAAGACTTGTTTGACGACTAGAATAGGACAAGAAAGCACATGCACATGACTGGGCCTTCCCTGCCTATGTGCTGCTTTACTAAATTTTACTAGTTATTCTCCATATGGGAAAAGTTACACAAAAAATTCAAAGATGAACACTGTGAATCAATAGTTTAATCCTCAAACCTGCATGTGACTGGGCATTCCCTGCCTACATGCAAATCTAAAGTTTACCTGCTGAATTACAGCCTGGTGCAGTCTCTATTGACCTTTCCTTTGATCGATGAAAGCCATGACCTGGCAAGTTTAGGCTTTGGATGGATTCCGTCCTTTAGGAGATTAAACCTTAATGAATACCTGGGTTTACGACCAGAATGTTTCCTACTTCTCTGAAAATCCTGATTCAGTTGCGGTGTATAAGTTGATGCTTCACAGTTTAGACGATCAATATATGCGTTGGCTCTGTTGATGACCTTCGTTAAAGTTTTATCATCATCTTTGAATATACTTGGGGTTTTGTGACCCTGGGCTTTATTCCACCTTTGAATTGAATAGTAGGGGCACTGAATGAAAGTTATTCTTACTCTTTTGCTCGTACATCTCAATTTAAGAGTTTCTAGATTGCTAAAGTACTTACCTAAACGTAAGAAAGACGAGGATTCATCCGAAACGGATGATCCCAGTCACCAATCTAGTCAACAGTCTAGTCAGCAGTCTGAAGCACCTAAGATTTTAAATTTTCCACGCTTCTTGGTTATGACATCAGTCGAGGAAACTCGCACTGTGTCAAGTTTATCGCCTTTTGTAATTGAAAAGAGCATAATGTCCATTGCCGGACACCCAAAAAGCATCAAAAAGCTTAAGTCAGGTGATCTCCTCTTGGAAGTAGAGAGAGAACAGCAGGTTAAAAGCCTGCTTGGTACCACAAAGCTCTTTGATCTCAAGGTCAAGGTGTCTCTGCACAATACACTCAATTCGTGTAAAGGTGTCATCCGCAGCCCAGAGCTACGTCCTTGCACCGATGCAGAGATAATTATCCCCTCGCAACAAAGTTGCGAATGGGGATATAGCATCGGTGCCGTGCGTCCGTGTGTGTGTCTGTGTGTCCGTGTGTCTGTGTGTCCGTGTTTCTGTGTGTGTGTCTGTCCGGAACCTTGTGAGCAGGATAGAAGACACAGTATTCATCGTAGAAGCATCAAACCTTCCACAAATGTTCACCATGTACAGAGGATGAACCCTATTGAATTTCAAGGTCAGGGGTCAAAGGTCAAGGTCACAATGGACTTGACCTTGAAAACCTTGTGAGCAGGATAGAAGACACAGTATTCATCGTAGAAGCATCAAACCTTCCACAAATGTTCACCATGTACAGAGGATGAACCCTATTGAATTTCAAGGTCAGGGGTCAAAGGTCAAGGTCACAATGGACTTGACCTTGAAAACCTTGTGAGCAGGATAGACGACACAGTATTCATCGTAGAAGCATCAAACCTTCCACAAATGTTCACCATGTACAGAGGATGAACCCTATTGAATTTCAAGGTCAAAGGTCAAGGTCACAATGGACTTGACCTTGAAGACCTTGTGAGCAGGATAGACGACACAGTATTCATCGTAGAAGCATCAAACCTTCCACAAATGTTTACCATGTACAGAGGATGAACCCTATTGAATTTCAAGGTCAGGGGTCAAAGGTCAAGGTCACAATGGACTTGACCTTGAAAACCTTGTGAGCAGGATAGACGACACAGTATTCATCGTAGAAGCATCAAACCTTCCACAAATGTTCACCAAGTACAGAGGATGAACCCTATTGAATTTCAAGGTCAGGGGTCAAAGGTCAAGGTCACAATGGACTTGACCATGAAAACCTTGTGAGCAGGATAGACGACACAGTATTCATCGTAGAGGCATCAAACCTTCCACAAATGTTCACCATGTACAGAGGATGAACCCTATTGAATTTCAAGGTCAGGGGTCAAAGGTCAAGGTCACAATGGACTTGACCTTGAAAACCTTGTGAGCAGGATAGACGACACAGTATTCATCGTAGAAGCATCAAACCTTCCACAAATGTTCACCATGTACAGAGGATGAACCCTATTGAATTTCAAGGTCAGGGGTCAAAGGTCAAGGTCACAATGGACTTGACCTTGAAAACCTTGTGAGCAGGATAGAAGACACAGTATTCATCGTAGAAGCATCAAACCTTCCACAAATGTTCACCATGTACAGAGGATGAACCCTATTGAATTTCAAGGTCAGGGGTCAAAGGTCAAGGTCACAATAGATTTTCATGTTAATGAATGGTATGCAGTTACAGTATTCATTTTAGAAGCATCAAACCTTCCACAAATGTTCACCATGTACAGAGGATGAACCCTATTGAATTTCAAGGTCAGGGGTCAAAGGTCAAGGTCACAATGGATTTTCATGTTAATGAATGGTATGCAGTTGCGAGGGGATGTTACGCTTGCGTTGCCTTGTTGACAACTTGAGATCTGAGGGCGTCATTGCAGTACGTAACATCCAAGTTCGTAGAGATGGTGTATTGAAGCCAACAGGTACTTACGTGTTGACCTTTAATACACCAGTTCTGCCAAAGAAAATCAAAGTAGCATATCTTTCGGTTAACGTAGAGGTATATATACCAAACCCTCTCAGATGTTACTCATGTCAGGTTTTTGGCCACCACGAAAGCAGATGTCAGAAGAAACAACTTTGTCCAAACTGTGGTAAAGACAAACATGTTGATAATCATCAAAACTGTAAGAATGAAGCCAAATGCATCAATTGTGGTGGCAATCATGCTGTTTTCTCTCGAGATTGTCCGGCATGGAAAAAAGAAAAAGAAATACTCACTGTAAAATACCAAAGAGCGATAACCTTCCCAGAAGCGCGGAAAATTGTTGAGGATCGAAACGCAACACCAACCACCAGTTACGCCAGCATCACAAAGGGTGCTAGTGTAAAAGTGTCCAGCTCCGCAACACAGACTGTTGATTCATACATAGCTGAACTGAAAAAATCTGGTGCATGGAGTAAATCCACTCCAGCGCCACAAAGTTCAACCAAGTTATCAAATGGCGCAATCCAGGTTGCTTCGGGTCGGTCGACAGCGACCGTACCGAAGCCAGCGCCGCATGTAAAAGAGAAACTCGACTCCGGTCGAACTACTAAGGGATCGGAAGATCCGAAAAAGCAAATGTCTCAAAAACAAACAGACAAACAACGTAAAATGGAAAGAGACAATATAAAATTCCAGAACAGATTCGGATCTTTGAGTGACAGTGATATGGAGTTTGAAACTCCATCATCACCAAATGGCAATAACAGATCGAGGTCAGCAACACCACGAGCTGGTGGTAGCAGATCTATATCACCAATTGCAGCTCCAATATAGTTTCTAGTCTTAATCTCTTCATAAAATGGATTTAAAACACAAAATAATACAATGGAATTGTCGAGGTCTTAAACCAAATTATAATGAACTCTTATTACTTATTTCGTTATTAAACCCATCGGTTTTTTGTTTACAAGAAACTTTTTTAAAAACTGATGACAACATTGATGTCAGGGGTTTCAATACATACAACTATATTTATTCTGATGGTAGCAAACCATCTGGTGGCAGTTCAATTCTTGTTAAATCATGTTTACCACAAAGAGAGATCAAATTAAAAACAGACCTACAAGCTGTAGCAGTATCGGTTTCTCTGGATAAAGAAACTACAATTTGCTCTTTATATATTCCACCCTCATTTTCTTTAAAGCCCGAAAATCTTGACTCATTGCTGAGTCAACTTCCATCGCCATATCTTTTAGTTGGCGACTTCAATGGTCACAATATTCTATGGGGCTGTAAAGATATCAATAACAGAGGAGCACTAGTTGAAGATTTTATTGCAAAGAGCGATCTTTGCTTGATGAATGATAAATCTTATACTTACCTTCACCCAGCGACAGGTCATTTGTCTTCTTTGGATCTCTCTTTGTGTCACCCATCTCTCTTCTTGGACTATGACTGGTCTGTTCATGATGATCAGTGCGGAAGTGATCACTTCCCTGTTATAATTGAGAGCGTAAACGAACCAGATGAGGACTGTAACCAGAAATGGAAAATGAATAAAGCCGACTGGGAATTATTCCATAATTTATGTGAAGAAGAGTTATCAATTGATCATTTTAATGAATCATCTGACATTGTTTCTGATTTCACAGATACACTTATTAACATATCAGAACAATGCATTCCAAAGACCTCCACAAATACTAAGAAAAGCAAGCCTTGGTTTAATAATGACTGTAAAGAAGCTATTAAAAAGCGTAAACAGGCTCTAAATAAATTCTGCAAAAATCCCTCTTCAGAAAAGCTCAACGATGTAAAAGTTTTTAGAGCTAAAGCTCGGCGAACAATCCGAGCTTCCAAACGAAAGTCATGGAGAGAATATGTCTCCAAATTGAACTATAAAACCCCCATTAAAAAGGTTTGGGATATGGTACGAAAAATTTCAGGAAAAACAAAGTCTTCTAGTTTTACACATTTAAATACTGAATTTGACACAATAGCTTCAACAAAAAAAGATATTTCAGATACTCTTGGGCACACATTCTTGAGAAATTCATCATCGCGTAATTATTCTGACACTTTTAGAAATTTCAAAAAGGACCAAGAGAAAAGAAATCTAAACTTTAAATCACTTAATCACGAAGAATACAACAAACCTTTTAACTTATCCGAACTCGTTGAAGCCATTGAAAAATCACATGATACGGCAACCGGCCCCGATGGAATTCATTATCAGATGCTTAAGCATCTGCCAAAAAGTTCTCTTACAACACTTTTAGATATCTTTAATAATATTTGGGAAACGGGGGTCTGTCCTGAGAGCTGGCGTGTAGCTACAGTTGTACCAATTCCGAAACCAGGGAAAGATCATGCAGAACCTACAAATTATCGTCCGATAGCTTTGACAAGTTGTTTGTGTAAAACATTGGAGAGAATGATAAACAAGAGATTAGTCTGGTACTTAGAGTCCAACAACCTCATTTCAGAATATCAATCGGGCTTTCGTTCGGAACGTAGTACCAATGACAATTTAATAAGACTAGAAACATTTATACGAGATGCTTTTATTAACAAAGAACACGTAGTAGCTGTCTTTTTCGACTTGGAGAAAGCATATGATACAACATGGCGTTATGGAATATTGAAAGATCTACATAACATTGGCTTAAGAGGAAAACTTCCCAGTTTTATTGAAAGCTTTTTAGGGGAGCGCATGTTTCAGGTGCGTGTGGGGTCTACCGTGTCAGATTTCTATGATCAAGAACAGGGTGTCCCACAGGGTAGTATTCTTTCAACTACGCTATTTAACATCAAAATAAACAATATTGTACAATGTTTGGACGACAAAACTGATTGTTCCTTGTATATTGACGATTTCTGTATATGTTACCGTTCAAAAAATATGAAAACAATTGAACGAAAGTTACAACAAAATTTAAAAAGAATAGAAGAATGGACTGATAAAAATGGTTTCAAGTTCTCCAAGTCGAAAACGCAGTGTGTTCATTTTTGTAAACTACGGAAGAAACACGAACATCCTTCCCTGTTTTTATACGGATCACAAATTCCTGTTGTTGAAGAAGCCAAATTTCTTGGGGTCATATTTGATCAAAAGTTATCTTTTATTCCCCATATTAAATATCTTAAAGCGAAATGCTTAAAAGCTTTGAATCTTTTGAAAGTTTTAGCTCATACAAGTTGGGGAGCAGATCGATATACTTTATTACATCTTTACCGGTCTTTAATAAGATCTAAATTAGATTATGGGTCTGTTGTTTATGGTTCTGCCAGAAAGTCCTATTTAAAATCCTTGGATACTATCCATCACCAAGGCCTTCGTCTGGCCATGGGAGCCTTCCGTACTTCTCCCGTATTAAGCCTTTATGTAGAAGCAGGTGAACCATCTTTAACCTCGCGCAGAGAGAAACTTTCTCTTCAGTATGCTATTAGACTTGCTGCAAATCCATCTAACCCGGCATCCAAAATTTCATTTCCACCTCAATTTGTAGATAGGTATGAAACTAAACCCACAGCAATTAAACCTTTTGGATTACGTATTTTACCACTGCTGGAAAATTCAGGTATCGACCTTAAAAATATTCAAAAACATGAAACCGCCGAAGTTCCATCTTGGTGTATTAAACAACCTTCTATTCTGTTCGACTTACATGATGGCAAAAAATCCGAATCAAATCCGATACTTCTCAAACAAAACTTTCAGGTACTGCAATCACGTTACGATGATTACCAGCAAGTCTATACTGATGGTTCCAAAGAAGGAGATAAAGTTGGTTGTGCGTATGTTTCTAAAGATACGCACAAAACCATGCGCCTTCCAGATGGTTCATCTATTTTTACAGCTGAAGCCAAAGCAATAGACCTAGCTTTAGATTTTATCAGTTCTTCAACAATTCAAAAAGCAATTATATTTTCTGATTCACTTTCTGTGCTTAAGGCTTTAGATCATTCATCATCTAAAAACCCTCAAATTCAAAAATTGATCGAAAAACATCATGAAATTTCTAAAACACACCAAATCTTGTTTTGTTGGCTTCCGAGCCATATTGGCATTGTCGGCAATGAATATGCTGACAAGAAAGCAAAGGAATCGCTCAATCTTGATCCATCTGTTTTTAAAATTCCTTTTAATAATTTTAAACCATTTATCAACAGATACATCTTGTCGGAATGGCAAGGCGAATGGGACCGTGCAATAAATAACAAACTCCATGCCATTAAACCTGTCGTTAGTACAAAATGCTCTCCTCCACAGTTTTCCAGAAAAGAGGACGTAGTATTAACACGACTGCGCATCGGCCATACTAGAGTTACTCATTCTTATATTTTTAATGGTGATGATCAGCCTTCTTGTGTAGGTTGTGATCAGCCATTCACTGTGAAACATATCTTAATTGACTGTGTTGACTTTTCACCCTCACGTATTTTATATTTCAAAGCTGACACTTTGCAACAACTGTTTCGAGATGTACATGTTGATAACATTATTTTATTCTTAAAAGAAATTGGTCTTTTTCATAAGATTTAACTGTTTCAGATTTTTATACATTATCATTCTGACTTGTTACTTTTAATATCATCATAATTATTCATGCCGTTTAACCATTAACCGACTGACGCTTATGACCCACCAAGAGGGTTGACGCGTCGTTAAACACGAAATCATCATCATCATCATCTAAAGTACTTACACAGTGATTGAGATGTAGGTTTATTTAGTTTGATTAACCGTTTACTTCCCTTAGAAGTAAAATCGCATGTTCCTAAAAATACATAAAGGGATATCTGACCATGGTGGCGAAGTAATGACCGCAGCTTGTCATGTGTAAGAAATCTCACAGCATCTGTTGTGGTAAAACCGCTCCGTCCCAACCACTGAAGTTTGATGTCAGTACTATCGACCCTTGAATCAGAACTACGTAAATACTTTCCTTTACTATCTGTTATAATTACTGGCGTCCACTGAAGGTTCTTTATTTGGGCACGGCGATACTTCGCCACATTCTTACAGAGACGCTTCTCGCTCATAGATAGTAATGTAAGTTGACTGTCCTTTCAAAGTCAGGCAAGAGTTTTGACTGTGCCAGCATTCGAACGCAGTAATGCTGGGGAATTAATCGCAGGGATAAAACGAAGAAAAACTTCAAAATGACTGTAGAGCTGACTAGAATTTAATGGTCCAGAGCTTGTTCAAATTACATCATCAAGCTACCTCCGTCAGATACCATCAAATTACGTCAAAACTGAAAATACAAGAAGGACAGGCTTATAGATGATGCTTAAATTATACCTCTTTCATATGACATTAACATTTCAATACCAATTTACCTTGCCTTAAAATATCTAAGGTTATATTCGTTTGGCCGAAAAATGGTTCATGGCGAAATGCGTTACAGCGTAATTGACAATTCGGAGTAAATGCCAAAAATACAGTAGCAACGTAAAGGGTAAAGACGCAGGACATTTATAGCATTACCTCTGTGGGCCATTTTGTCGCAACAATGATTAAACGCAATGAAAAGACAATCTCGCAAGTTGTGCCACTCTTTCAATGTCGCAATGAAAAAGTGCGCTTTCTAGGTAAGGGGAAAGAATCCACTCGCAAGGACTATTGACACGAGATTCGTGTTTGATCTTCCGTCGTTTAGGGACCACCTCACCAACGCATACTTTACGCCTAATTACTGTTACAACACCTCTCTTATTTGATGCTTCCACGCAGAGCTAAATCTGGTCCGCACACTGTACTGGTAAACCGCTTAGAGGATCTAAGCCTGTCCAGGAACCGCCGTGCGAGGCGGACCGTCCATAATGATAAACCCTATGGGTTTCATTGGGCGACAGGGCTTGAGATGTCATTTCATCTCAATGTCGGGTAAAAGTCCCACAAAATTGGAAGCAACGTCTCCAAAAAGACCTTTACAGTTTTGACGGGGACGTTAAACCTCAAATCAAACAAACAAACAAAGGAACAGTATCCTTGTTTTATCACCAAATACCCACCCAATGGGTTGCTTTTGGGTCCAGTTTTCGGTCATGACAGAAGTAGTTGGCTTAACCTCATGAAACTTCACACCATTTCTAACCATTACAAGGCCTACATACTGACAAAGAGCCATAACTACACTGCTTTTGTCCGTGTTTTTGTCATGCCTTGACCAAAAACTTCACCTTGGTCATAGTCGCCGAAGTATTTGCCCCACGCTCATGAAAATTCGCACTCATACCATCAAAAAAACCTACATTCTGTCAAAAACTTGTACCATTATACTCATGTTTTGTTTGATTTGAGGTTTAACCTCCCCATCAACATTGTATATGTCATTATGGAGACGTGGCTTCCAATTTTGTGGGGCTTTTACCGGTACCCGACATTGAGATAAAATGACATCTTAAGCCTTGTCGCCCAATAAAACTAATATGGTTTATAGACATAGACGGTCTGGCACACCACTTTGCCTGGGCTTACCAGTACTCGTGTGCGATCGGTTTCAGCTCTGCGTGGAAGTATCATGCAGATCATCTATTTCTTCAAGCCCTGATGGGCGGAGGAGATGTACCATTATACTACCATGTATACCTCTTTGACAGTTTTGTGGGGGCCCTTTCATACAAGGTCAGTGATTTGAGGTTTTCGTCCACCAAATAAAAAACAAAGTTATGCCCCCGATGAAAAGTTCAGGAAACAATCTGTTTTGGCTAACTTTGCCTACATTTAGATTCTATGAACCTGAAACTTGATAATAGTTAGACCATGATGTGGAGCCCTCATATTGTTCGAGGTTACAGTCCACCAAATATTTTTTCGAGTTATCCCCCTTTGAAAATTGTGTGAACATTTTCCCTGGCTAAGTCCTCCTACAGTTAACATTTCATCAAGCTGAAACTTGGTATATTGTTTGACCATGATGTGGAGCAGTGCATATGTTTAGAGGTAATGGTCCACCAAACATCTTTGAGAATTTCTGAATATTCTGTTCCCGATTTATCCCTACAATTCAGACTTGATCATGCTGAAAATTTGTATGTAGTGATACTATGCAGTTGTTTAGTTTGATGTTTTATTTGAGGCTTAACATCCTCGTCAACACTGTATAGGTCATTTTGGAGACATTTCTTCCAATTTTGTGGGAATTTTATAATTTTACAACATTGACATGAAATGACATCTCAAGCCCTGTCGTCCAATGAAATCAAAATGGTTTACAAGCATGGACGGTCTGACTCCAACTGCTTTGCCTGGAAAGGCTTAGAGCCTCAAAACAGATTACCAGTACTTTTATGCGTTCGGTTTCAGCTCTGTGTGGAAGCATCATGCAGCCCATCTATTTCTTGAAGGCCTGATGGGCGGGAGCCGATGATATTGTTTAGCGATTGCAGTCAAACAAATATTAACTTGCCGCAAGCAAATTATGCCCTGCCTGCATGATGCTTCCACGCAGAGCTGAATCTGGCCCGCACACTAGTACTGGTAAACCGCTTAGAGGATCTAAGCCTGTCCAGGAACCGCGGTGCGAGGCGGACCGCCCATGCTAATAAACCCTATTGGTTTCATTGGGCGACAGGGCTTGGGATGTCATTTCATCTCAATGTCGGGTAAAAGTCCCACAAAATTGGAAGCAACGTCTCCAAAATGACCTTTAAAGTGTTGACGGGGACGTTAAACCTCAAATCAAACAAACAAACATTATGCCCTGCCTGCAGAGCTTGTGTTTATTAGTGTATAGTTATGTATTGAAGTGTAAAAACTGTGAATAAAGTGTTTGGACTCCAATTGCATCTCTTTTTATTCTTATGCTAATTATAATGAGCCAGGCTGTGATAAAGCCTACAAGAATAACAGTGTGACGAGCCAACCAATGACTGATAAGCCCACAAAATCTGAAGCAACGTCTCCAAAATGCCCTAATTAGTGTTGATGGCCCCGTTAAACCTCAGTTCAAACAAACAAACTGATCATTATTCGAGGAGTATTCAGGGTGTCTGGTCCGAGATTCATCAAATACCATGCTGGTATTTAGGGAAAATCTGTTGGGAATCATATAGCAAGCCAACAACTAACAAGCAAACATCTTTCAATTATTTAGGGAGTCCAGCCTGATCACCATCATACCAGGAATTACTGTATGATAAGGGTGTAAGCACTATTAATGCCATGCAGACAGGACTGGCTAAGCATGGCCGAAATGATAATCGATTATATAAATCAGTTCTGAGACTGTGATCGATAATCTGCTGATGGTTTCGTCATAATTTTACCTTTCTGGCTTGGCAGGACTTTTAATCCATAAAATGTCATCCACAACAATTGTTGTCTGCTTTGTTGCCTGGTGGTACCTCCTTTACCTGTCATTGTTGGAAACATAAGGGACCACCCTATTCCATCTTGGGTATGAAAGTAATATAAGGGACAGAGTAAACAAATACCGGTCCTTTCTTTGTACAGCCATTTCAAGATTGTTTCACTCATTTCGAGCCAGTTGTGAGACACCAAGTTCTGCAACAGAAGGTTTTTTCACCAGGTTCTCCAGTTTCCCCCTATTCTCTGAATTAACTATTGGCTTGGTATGAGGGAAATAGTCTTGAAAGGCACGTAAAACAGTAACCAAAACAATAAAAAAAGAGTTAATGCTTTTCACCACTAGGCCATTGAAGCTCTTCAAAGTGTTTACATTTTATACAAAGAGTCTAGATTGTTTGTCTTGGAGTTTAATGGTCCAGTCAACACTATTTTAGGTCATTTTTGAGCCTGTCAGTCAAACAACCAACACTTCCTGGGCAGGTTTGTATGTAAGCAGTTAACCCGTACAGGGCAGTCTTTCATCAGAAACTGACAACTGCTCTTTTTGAATCAGAGAAAGGGAGAGAATGACCGTAGAACAGATTTCATGATCAATCTCCACGCAAGAATGTTGCCGACCACGGCGGGAGTCGAACCCGTGTCCTCCTAATCACCGGTCAGACGCGAATCAATCTCCATGAAAGAATGTTGCTGACCCCGGCAGTCAAGCTTATCCGACTGAGCCCTCGAGACCAGCTCAGTGTAGATTCAGATCAGATTACCCACAGGCTGCAGTATCTGTTCTGGGTCCACACTGTTTGCTAATGTCCAAGAATCAGCCAACAGGCATATATTTGGGTTCAGTCAAAAGTACCTGGATATGGTTTGTGATACCTTATGGATTGGTTGATTTGAGGTTTAACGTCCCCGTCAACACTGTAAAGGTCATTTTGGAGACGTTGCTTCCGATTTTGTGGGACTTTTACCCGACACTGAGATGAAATGACATCTCAAGCCCTGTCGCCCAATGAAACCAATAGGGTTTATTAGCATGGACGGTCCGCCTCGCACCGCAGTTCCTGGACAGGCTTAGATCCTCTAAGCGGTTTACCAGTACTAGTGTGCGGGCTGGATTCAGCTCTGCGTGGAAGCATCAAGCAGCCCATATATTTCTTCAAGCCCCTATAGGCGGGGGCCCGATACCTTAGGGAGCACAGGAGCACAGTAGCTGAGTGGTTAGTGAACTTATCTCTTATGCGGTTCGAATCCCGGCAGTGTTAATAAAATTTCATTGTCCGAACATGCTCCACTTACATAATTTGCCGGGATGAACGCCACAAAGTGCACTGCACGTTTACTGGAGAATCATCCCCTGTGCAGGTTAAAGATCCCTACCATAGTTACAGGATTACTGTGGCACCCGCCACCCATAGGGGCTTGAAGAAATAGATGGGCTTCATGAGGCTTCCACGCAGAGCTGAAACCGACCTGGTAAACCGGTTAGAGGATCTAAGCCTGCCCAGGCAAAGTGGTGCGAGTCGGACCGTCCATGCTTATAAGCCCTATTAGTTTCATAGGGCGGCATGGCTTGAGATATCATTCATCTCAAGATCGGGTAAAAGTCCCACAAAATTGGAAGCGATGTCCACAAAATGACCTTTACAGTAAAGACGGGGACGTCAAACATCAAACCACAATTATTGCTGTGAAGGTTTTCATCCCGCAAATCTGAAATGTGTAATGTGCACATGCCGAAAGGGTGTATGGCAGTATTTATATAAAGAAAAGAGAGACGCCCCTTCTCCCAACACCCCTTGCAAGTGCCTTGTCACTTTTTACCGAGTATATTCTGATTCATTGATAAATTAGTCTAGCACTAACAGACACAAATTTGGTTTTCTCTTCCCTTGGGAAATATTTTGGGTGGGTTCACGAACTGTCCCAAGCTATATTACGGGCATTGGTACTACTAATCCTTGGAAGGAATGGGGAATCACGCCCGGCGACTATACTTGGTCACATTTGGCCATTACCTCGCCGGTATTCTAGGCAAGGTAGACATTGAAAGGAAAATGGATATCCATATTTTCTGTAGGCTCATCAGGTAAGCCACGCGAATGATAAAAAAAGGATAAGCATAATTTTATCTTACATGAGTGCTCATGTATTATTGAATTTATTAAACGAGTTAAGGAAAAGGGATAAAATGCGAGGCTTGCCGAGCATTTTATTCCTTTTCCTCAACGAGTTTAATAAATTCAATAATACATGAGCACGAATGCAAGATTCTCTTTATCATATGACATTTTATTCACGATTGTTTACAAAAATATCAATATTCCGCCATTAGTAAACGCGACGTCGTTAAGGACGTCGTACATGTAACGTTACGGGGCGTATCTAGCTAATTTGCATATTTAATCCACTAGTGGATTATCGAAAATAATGCATGGCGTTATTACACCTTCGGGCGCGACGTCATATGATTAACTCGTGTTTATAACGAGTACGAATTTGCCCAAATTACGTTGCGTTTGAACAAAAAAAAAAGAATGGCACTTGCGTATACGTATTTCACAGGAGGTAAATTTGAAATGTTAACTGAAACATTACAACACAAGGAGAATTAGTATTAAGTATATTACCAAACTGATGCATCTGGAACGACAGAATCATCCTCATTGTTGCTCGTATTTGCATCGGTCTCACTCGAGTCCAGCTCACTGTCTGAACCCTCAGATTCTTGGTTTCTTCTCGGTTCATACATATACGGCTGTATCAACGAGTCTTCCCCTATTTCTACATCTGAATTCATGTCCAAATCGCTGTCTATCTCGTGGAATGACCTTTAAACGACTTCTTCTCCTTAACCAGTGGATGGATTTTGAAATTATTGCACAGGAATGTTCCTTGGGTGTCCCTCTACTAAAATTGCTCGAATCGTTCCGCTCGGTTGAAAAAAAAATGGTCACCAGAGCTAAAAATAGAAAAACCTTTAAACGACTTCTTCTCCTTAACCAGTGAATGGGTTTCGAAATTACTTCACAGGAATGTTCCTGGGGTGACCCTTCTACCAAAATTGCTCAAACCGTTCCGCTTGGGTGAACAAGATTGCCGCCAGAGCTAAAAATGTAAAAACCTTTAAACGACTTCTCCTTAACTAGTGGATTGATTTTGAAATTACTTCACAGGAATGTTCCTTGTGTGACGTTCTACCAAAATTGCTCAAACCGTTCCGCTCGGGTGAACAAGATGGCCGCCAGAGCTAAAAATAGAATAACCTTTAAACGACTTTTTCTCCTTAATCAGTGAATTGATTTTGAAATTATTTCACTGGAATGTTCCTTGGGTGACCCTCTACCAAAATTGCTCAAACCATTCCGCTCGTGTGAACAAAAAGGCCGCCAGAGCTAAAATAGAAAAACCTTTAAACGACTTCTTCTCCTTAACCAGTGGATGGATTTTGAAATTATTTCACAGGAATGTTCCTTTGGTGAACCTCTTCCACAATTGCTGATACTGTACTGCTCGGATGAACAAAATGGCCACCAGAGCTAAAAATAGAAAAACCTTTAAACGACTTCTGCTCCTTAACCAGTGGATGGATTTTGAAATCACTTCACAGGAATGTTCCTTGGGTGACCCTCTTCAACAATTGCTCAAACCGTTCCGCTTGGGTGAACCAGATGGACGCCAGAGCTAAAAATAGAAAAAAAAACTTTAAACAACTTCTCCTCCTTAAGTAGTGGATGGATTTTGAAATTACTTCACACGAATGTTCCTTTGGTGACTCTCTTCCAAAATTGCTCAAACCGTTCCGGTCGGGTGAACAAGATGGCCGCCAGAGCTAAAAATAGAAAAAAAAAAACTTTAAACGACTTCTTCTCCTTAACCAGTGGATGGATTTTGTAATTATTTCACAGGAATGTTCGTTTGGTGACCCTCTACAAAAATTGCTCACACTGTTCCGCTCAGGTGAACAAAATGGCCATCAGAGCCTCTCCTGCTTAACAAGTGGATGGATTAATAGCCCTGGGGCTAAAAACGGCCCCGCCCCGGCGCCCACTGGTTTTACATAGGCTTATATAGGTAAAACATTTTAAAATCTTCTTGTCTGAAACCAGAAGGCCCAGGTCTTTGAAATTTGGTATGTTGCTTCATCTAGTGGACCGCTTCCAAGATTGTTCAAATTATAGCCCTGTTGTCAAAAACAGCCCCGCCCTGAGGCCCACTGGTTTTACATAGGCTTATGTATGGAAAACCTTAAAAAATCTTCTAGTCTGAAACCAGATGACCCCGTTCTTTGATATTTGGTATGAAGCTTCATCTAGTGGACCTCTACCAAGATTGTTCAAATTATAGCCCTGTGGCCAAAACCGGCCCCGCCCCAGGGCCCACTGGTTTTACATAGGCTTATATTGGGAAAACCTTTAAAAATCTTCTTGTCTGAAACCAGAAGGCCCAGGTCTTTGATATTTGGTGAGTAGCTTTGTCAAGTGGACCGCTACCAAGATTGTTCAAATTATAGCCCTGGGGCCAAAAACGCTCCCGCGCCAGGGCCCACTGGTTTTACATAGGCTTTTATAGGGAAAACCTTTAAAAATATTCTCGTCTGAAACCAGATGGCCCAGGTCTTTGATATTTGCTATGAAGCGTCATCTAGTGGACCTCTACCTAGATTGTTCTTTGATTTTTGTGTTCACGGAGATGTTGCACTGATGAACTAGGAGGCCTTCATGCGGACTGAACAAATTATTTGTCTAAATCGCGACGAAAGTAAGGGCGAGGATTGTGGCCACGTAAAATCGATTTAAGCCCCCCCCCCCCCCCAGTGGAAATCTTTCATATATAGTACGCAGCTTGAAGTTCTCCCAAAGCTAATGTACTTAAGTTTAATTCAGCTGAAATTTGATGGGAGTCATTACTCATTAAAATTGTTCCCAGCCAATATACAAGAATCCAAGACCAGGCAAAAGTCTTGCGGCCTTCATGCGGACTGAACAAATTATTTGTCTAAATCGCGACGGAAGTAAGGGCGAGGATTGTGGCCACGTAAAATCGATTTAAGCCCCCCACTGGAAATCTTTCCACTGACCGTTCCAAGGCGGTTCTTCTGTGGCGGTTTATTTATGTTGTTGTTTGTTACTTACTGTGTGTATCACTTGTGTCTTTTTATTTTGGATAGCTATATGATCATTTTGTGGGAAAGTAACTGTCCTTATGGCCTTCCTTTGTTTAGGTTTCCATTATGGTCTGGTCGCTTAATGTTTGTATTTCTTTCCCTTTGGTGTCTTTTATGGGTGGAGTAAGTTAATTGTATCAATTCCTGATCTTTGTTTTACTTCTACTTTTCAAATAATAGCCCAGGGGCCAAAAATGTCGCCGCCCAGAGACCCTTTGGTTTTACATAGACTTATAAAGGGATTTTTTTTTAAATCTTCTTCTGTGGAACTGCAAGGCCCAGGTCTTTGATATTTGGTATGGAGCTTCATCTAGTGGACCTCTACCAAGATTGTTAAAATTATGGCCCAGGGGCCACAAATGCCCTCCACCCCAGGGCCCTTTGGTTTTACTTAGACTTATATAGCCCTGGTGCATAGGCTTATGTAGGGAATATCTTTATAAAAAATTTCTTCTCTGAAACCGCAAGGCCAAGGTCTTTGATATTTGGTGGGTAGCTTCATCTAGTGGACCTTTGCCAAGATTGTTCAAATTATAGCCTTTGTTGATGTTTGGTATGAAGCTTCACCTCCCTCAACTTTATGCACATTAAAGGCCTTGGGGCCAATAATGGCCCTCCCTGGGACCCACGTGTTACACTATGGATCAGGTGAGCGATCCAGGGCCATCATGGCCCTCTTGTTGACATATAAGAACAATTATTTCACAATTTTCTTAAAAGATCCTTCTTTTGTGGAGCTCTGGAGGGAGAGATGGTTTTGATTGTTCTGCACGAAGGCTCAAACTAATTATTTTAAAACTGAACATGTGTTTTGACTCGCCTTTGAATAGGGGACGTGCAAAGTGAACTAATATGCAAAATAACAGTTAACTTAGCTACCAACAATTTTCTATATACAGCTAAACGGAATAAAAAGCACTTAAAGTTAACGGAAATGTAACAAAAACACAAAGATATTTCGATCAATGAGTAAAACAAAACTTGGTAAAACAAAACTTGTTTGTGAGCAAGAATTGGAAAAAGTTAACTATCATCTGTGTATCAAGCCTCACAGCATATAGAAGTTTTCTTGTGCAAACTCTGCCATAACTTGGACAACACAGGATGCAATTTTCATACAATCCCCTTTGTACATGTTTAATGTTTTAGTAAAAATCATACTATAAATAAAAGGACACAAATATCATATGTTCATGGCTATCAGTAGAAAGTATTGTTGGTGTTATGCTGAGGGCAACAGTGCATCAGGCTGTCTACAGAACAGTTGGTTCACAGTGCTCCAGATGAGAAGAGGTAATAGTAGTGATTATTAATTAACTATCCTGTATAACACCAGGTCAACCAATATTAACCGGAGGTCAAAATCATAAATCACTTTTTTTAATTGCATCAACTAATAAAATTGTCATTAATCAAGTAATTTAGTATTGGCCAAGTTACAACTTCCCGATCAGCTGTATTGGCCTTGGCCTTCGGCCCCGGGCCAATACAGCAGACCTCAAACCTGTAACTTGGCCAATGCAAAATTACTCTATGTTGTGACCACTCATTAAATCAGTCTCATTGAGAGGGTTCTAATGAAGGGTCACATTATAGGCTTTCTTTGACAAATAAGAACAATTATCTCACAATTATCTTGAAAGACCCTTTTTTGGTGGAGCTCTGGAGGGAGTAATGGTTTTGACCGTTCTGCACAAAGGCTCAAACTAACTATTTCAATACTCAACGTGCGCTTTGACTCGCCTTTGAATAGGGGACGTGCAAAGTGAACTAATGTGCAAAATAACACTTAACTTTGCTACCAACAATTTCTATATACAGCTAAAAGGAATAAAAAGCACTTAAAAATAGCGGGCGTACAAGTAAATGTAACACAAGTATTCCGCCGAAGGCTATGTCGCGCCTGTGTGGCGCAAAGTCAGAGTCATGAAAGACAGGTCAAGCACAAACATAGATGCTTGCATTTAATTACTGCTAATTGCAAGCATGTACCAATGATAATTATTAAAACTCTTATAGTTCTTGAGAAATGCATTTGGATATTAGAGTGAATTCTAGGGCTGAAAAAATTTATATCACAAAGCAATGAATCATGAAATGTAGGTCAAGGTCAAAATCAATATGAATGACTGCAATATAGTTGGCATCTCTAGATGGAAGCTTGTACCAAATACCATTAATGAAGCTCTTGTAGTTCTTGAGAAATGAACTTAAATAGTACGGTGAACACTAGGTTTGAGTAATAGCTAAGAAAGTCAGCAACCATGAAAAGTGGGTCAAGGTCAAATATGGATGCTTGCATTATTGTTCGCATCCCCAGATTCAAGTTTGTACCAAGTATCATTAATGAAATTCTTATAGTGGTTGAGATATGAACTTGACCATTTGGGTTGTCGCAAATACTGTCAAAGTCATGAAATATACGTCCAAGTCAAATATGGATGCTTGCATTATTGTTGTCATCCCCAGATGCAAGTTGGTACCAAGTATCATCAATGAACCTCTTATAGTTTTTGAGAAATGAACTTAACCATTTGGGTGAAAGTTCCCTGCTAGCATTCTTCATAAATCTACAGCGGGCCGTTAGCGGCCCGTCAGCTACCCTGACGGGCCGCTAACGGCCCGCTGTAGATTTATGTAGAATGCTTACTGGGTTAGGGTTGTCGCGAATGTTGACGTGATTGATGGACAGAAAACCAGACTCCTATATTGTGCCATGCTAATAGCAGGTGCGACAAAAAAAACACAATATGAGCCCCGCCAAGCGAATTTGTGTCTTCGAGCATTCCGTCATGACAAATTTTAACTGCGCATGCCCAGCCATTCAGAGGGGCCAGGGATATGGCTTTCTGTCTGAAGGTTCCTCTTGATTCTCTGCTTGTATGAGCGAGCAGCGAAGGTTCTGGCGAGACTGCGCGGATGCGCAGGCTCGCCTGAACCTTCGCTGCTCGCATAGGCGATAAGTACCAAAATCGCTTGGCGGGGCCCATATAATGATCAATGAGCAACAAAACTTGTTTGTGAGCAAGAACTGTTAATAGTTAACTATCATCTGTGTATCAAGCCTCACAGCATATAGATGATTTTTTTTCTTGTTCAACTCTGCCATAACTTGGACAACACAGGATGCCATTTTCATACAATCCCCTTTGTACATGTTTAATTTTTTAGTAAAAATCATACTATAGATAAAAAGACACAACTATCATATGTTTATGGCTATCAGTAGAAAGTATTGTTGGTGTTATGTTTAGGGCAACAGTGCATCAGGCTGTCTACAGAACAGTGGGTTCTCAGTGCTCCAGATGAGAAGAGGTAATAGTAGTAATTGTCTTTTTCTACAGCAAAACCTTTGTTGTGACCCCTCATTAAATCCGTCTCATTGAAAGGGTTCTAATGAAGGGTCACATTATAGGCTTTCTTAGACATATAAGAAAACTTATCTCACAATTATCTTGAGATCCTTCTTTTGTGGAGCTCTGGAGGAATGGTTTTGACTATACTGCACAAAGGCTCAAACTAGTTGTTTTATTAGCAAACATGCACTATTGTGAAACAGAAAACTCACTTTCATTTATCTCTTCATTTAAACATGTAACTAAGCTATGGCAAATTATGAAAATGTTTTCTTGTAGAAATTTTCTATGATAATCCAGTTGTGCTCATATGGGGGAGAGGGTGAAACTCCGTAAAATATTTGCCTGGATAACAGTTTTGTTAATGTAAAAAATGGAAACTTAAGTATACTGTGATACAACTTGATTATGTGATAATGCTATGGATGTAAAATTTCAAATGAAGTCCAGAAATTTTTTGGTGAAACATTATACTCCCAACCAGATAAAAAGGATCTAAAAGGAGCATTTTTTGCAATGAATTGGGCACAGGCCAACATATAGTTTGCAAGGGTTTTAAATATGTGCACACAAAATAATTGATCAAAAACTGTATCAAATTGGTTTTATACTGCAGCTAATGCTGTATCATGTCTTGCATAAAGTTCATAAAAGTTCAACGCAGGTTGAATTATTTGTTTCAACTCTACAATGAAAGAATGTCAGCTTTTTAGCACTGCAAACATATATAATTATTTACAAGTCTGCAAATATAAAAATTCTGTTGCTGGCAGGTTTCATATAAACAATAAAATAGTTATTTGTAGCCAGTTGGTAAAATCCAACGATGTCTGTAGTTTAACTTGTTTTGGCCAAATCAAATTCTATGAAACGATTGAATTAAAGTCTGTCACAAAATAAGATCTGTCAAAGATAGTTTTTGACTGAAAAAAAAATAAACACATGGCTCCAGATAAGAGGGGGTATTGAGGATAATTCAAATATAATTTTTCTTATGCCTCATATCGAAAAATATGTTGTGACAGACCCTCACTAGAACCGTTTCAGCAAGACGCGCTTTAAAGGAGTAATATGGAAAATTATCCCTAAATTATCCCTTTTACTCTGTGTTATATGAAGCACTGAAAAACTTAAAGCCACTAATCAACAATATCAATTCTGATCAGTTTGTCGCCGCTTGCTGTGTAGTTGCAGTTGAAAGGAATTCGTGCCATCATCTCAACCTGTAATTCTGAGGCCGATTCAGATGTCAAGTGAAATTTCTCTGTAATCATCATCAATTGTTGTGTGAAGAATGTGAATCTTTTTGGACTCATGTTTGTCATGATAAGAATTTTCCCGAGATATCCTGTACCAACTCCAGTTTCTCTGTAAGTCATTCCACATGCTGAGCACCTCATATCGATAAGTTTTCTGTTGTAGCAAGAGCTATTTTGCGTGACATGAGAAAAAAGTATAGAGAGTTCAAATATAGGACTAGATGCCCAATGGGCCACGTTCACTTTGTTATCAGATGAGAGTACCTTTAGCAATCCTCAATCTGCATGTTGATGCCGCCTCTTAGCAAAGTAGAAGTAAAACAAAGATCAGGAATCGACACAATTAACTTTCTCCATCCATCAAAGACACCAAAGGGAAAGAAACACAAACATTAAGCGACCAGACCATAATGGAAACCTAAACAAAGGAAGGCCATAAGGACAGTTACTTTCCCACAAAATGGTCATATAGCTATCCAAAATAAAAAGACACAAGTGATACACACAGTAAGTAACAAACAACAACATAAATAAACCGCCACAGAAGAACCGCCTTGGAACGGTCAGTGGAAAGATTTCCAGTGGGGGGCTTAAATCGATTTTACGTGGCCACAATCCTCGCCCTTACTTCCGTCGCGATTTAGACAAATAATTTGTTCAGTCCGCATGAAGGCCGCAAGACTTTTGCCTGGTCTTGGATTCTTGTATATTGGCTGGGAACAATTTTAATGAGTAATGACTCCCATCAAATTTCAGCTGAATCAAACTTAAGTACATTAGCTTTGGGAGAATTTCAAGCTGCGTACTATATATGACCCCCAGGTATTAGACTTCCTGCCTTGCCGTGGCCCTGGGGGCTCAATTCCCACTGGGCACATTGCCGCTGTGGTCTTTGTGCCCACTGGGAAGAGCTAAAGGAAGTACCACCCGTTTGCCGTGGGTGGCGTCCTGTAAGCCGGAAGAAGGGATCCTGGAGGTTGAGGGTTACCTGAGGTGGCGGTGCTTCAGGTACCCAACACGCCTCTTTGGCCTGGCTTTTCGGTGTAGACGGGTGGCCGTGCGGTCCGGCACGGTCAATCGGCTGGTCACGCCGAGCCCTAGAGATACCGCTTTGCTTTCTCTTCAACTCTTTTTGTATCTTTCCTGATACCAACCATATGCCCATTTACCTTACCCTTTTCTGTCTTTTTATCTCTAGAAGGCTGTGGCTTAACGGATCAATCGTGTAGGCATTTTGTTTATACGAGTATATCTCACGTGTATCTCTAGCACCTGCGAGTTGGATAACCACTCCATTATGGTGTTCCCTTGTAGGGCTCCACGGAGGGCGGAGAGCACTTGGGACGAAACTAGGATTTTTTTCTCATGGCTCATGGAAAAAAACATAACCGCATCCACGCACCTAACCGCAACGCACCTAAACGTAAAAAAGACGAGGATTCATCCGAATTGGATGAACACAGTCAAAATTCCAGTCAGCAGTCAAGTCAACAATCAAGTCAGCAGTCTGCTGAACCAAACTTTGACAATGTTCCGCGTTTCTTGGTCGTCACGTCGCTTGACGATACTCGAACTGTGTCAAGCCTTTCTCCCTTTGTTATCGAGAAAAGTATTGTCGCCATTCCCGGACACCCAAAGAGTATTAAATCACTCAAATCAGGTGACCTTCTCTTGGAACTCGAGAGAAAACAGCAAGTTGTAAGCCTGCTCGCCACCAAAAAACTCTTTGATCTTTCGGTAAAAATATCTCTTCACAACACACTAAACTCATCTAAAGGAGTGATTCGCAGTCCAGAACTGCGTCCTTGTTCAGACGAAGAGATCATTGATCACCTGAAAGATTAAGGGGTTATTGGTGTTCGTAACATCAAAGTCCGTAGAAATGGTGTACTAAAACCAACAGCAACTTATGTGTTGACTTTTAATACACCAATTCTACCCAAGAAAATCAAAGTAGCTTATCTTTCCATTAACGTAGAGGTATACATCCCAAACCCTCTTAGATGTTACTCTTGTCAGGCTTTTGGCCATCACGAGAGCAGATGTCAGAGAAAAAAACTTTGTCCTAATTGTGGTGAAGAAAAGCATGTTGATAATCACCTCAACTGCAAAAATGAACCCAAATGCGTAAATTGTGATGGCAAACATGCTGTTTTCTCCCGAGACTGTCCGGCGTGGAAAAAAGAAAAAGAAATACTCACCGTCAAATACCAAAGGGGGATAACATTCCCAGAAGCGCGGAAGATTGTCGAAGAGCGATACATAACACCAACTACCAGTTTCGCCAGCATCACAAAGGGTGCTGGTGTAAAATGTACCAGCTACGCAACACAGACTGCTGAATCATACATAGCTGAACTGAAAAAATCTGGTGCATGGAGTAAACCCACTCCAGCACCACAAAGTTTAACCAATTTATCAAATGGCGCAAGCCAGGTTGCTCCGGTTCGGTCGACAGCGACCGTACCGAAGCCAGCGCCGAATGCAAAAGAGAAACCCGACTCAGAGCGAACTAATAAGGGGTCGCAAGATCCGATCAAAAAACATCAATTGTCTCAAAGACAAACAGACAGACAACGTAAAATGGAAAGAGACAATATAAAATTTCAGAACAGATTCGGATCTTTGAGTGACAGTGATATGGAGTTGACTGAAACTCCATCATCACCAAGTGGCAATAACAGATCGAGGTCTGCCACACCACGAGCTGGTGGTAGCAGATCTATATCACCAATTGCACCTCCATAATAGTTTCTAGTCTTTAAATATCTCTCCTTAAAATGGATTTAAAACACAAAATAATACAATGGAATTGTCGAGGTCTTAAATCGAATTATAATGAACTCTTATTACTTATTTCGCTACTAACCCCATCGGTGTTTTGTTTGCAAGAAACTTTTTTAAAAACTGATGACAACATAGATGTCAGGGGTTTCAATACATACAACTATATCTATTCTGATGGTAACAGACCATCTGGTGGCAGCTCAATTTTTGTTAAATCATGTTTACCACAAAGAGAGATCAAATTAAAAACAAACCTACAAGCTGTAGCAGTATCGGTTTCTCTGGATAAAGAAACTACAATTTGCTCTCTATATATCCCACCCTCATTTTCTTTAAAGCCGGAACATCTTGACTCATTGCTGAGTCACCCCCAGGTATTAGACTTCCTGCCTTGCCGTGGCCCTGGGGGCTCAATTCCCACTGGGCACGTTGCTGCTGTGGTCAATGTGCCCACTGGGAAGAGCTAAAGGAAGTACCACCCGTTTGCCGTGGGTGGCGTCCTGTAAGCCGGAAGAAGGGATCCTGGAGGTTGAGGGTTACCTGAGGTGGCGGTGCTTCAGGTGCCCAACACGCCTCTTTGGCCTGGCTTTTCGGTGTAGACGGGAGGCTGTGCGGTCCGGCAGAGTCAATCGGCTGGTCACGCCTTGCCCTAGAGATACTGCTTAACTTTCTCTTCCATTCTTTTTGTATCTTTCCTGATACCAACCATGTGCCCATTTACCTTACCCTTTTCTGTCTTTTTATCTCTAGAAGGCGGTGGCGCAACGGACCAATCGTGTAAGCATTTTGTTTATGCGAGTATATCTCACGTGTATCTCTAACACTTGCGAGTCGGATAGCCACTCCATTATGGTGTTCCCTTGTAGGGCTCCGCGGAGGGCGGAGAGCACTTGAGATGAATCTTAAAACCTTCTTCATGGGTCCCCCTTCTTCTAGTAACCGCAACAAAACCAAACGTAAAAAAGATGAGTCGTCGGAGTCTGACTCCGATGAACCCAGTCAGCAGTCTGTACCACCAAATGTTCCTCGCTTCTTGGTCATGACATCACTTGATGATACACGTACAGTGTCAAGTATATCACCCTTTGTAATCGAAAAGAGTATAGTGTCCATAGCCGGACACCCAAAAAGCATTAAGAAGCTTAAGTCAGGTGACCTTCTAATTGAAGTCGAGAAAAAACAGCATGTAGAAGCTCTGCTTAAAGCAAAAAAAAAATATTTGACCTCAAAATTAAAGTGTCCCTCCACAATACGCTGAATTCCAGTAAAGGTGTCATACGCAGCCCAGAGTTACGTCCTTGCAGCGACGATGAAATCGTGGAAAACTTAAGAGATCAAGGCGTAATTGGTGTACGTAACATACAAGTTCGTAGAAATGGTGTATTAAAACCCACCAGTACTTACGTGTTGACTTTTAATACACCAGTTCTGCCCAAGAAAATCAAAGTAGCATATCTTTCCGTAAATGTAGAGGTATATATACCAAACCCTCTCAGATGTTACTCGTGTCAAGTTTTCGGTCACCACGAAAGCAGATGTGAGAAGAAAAAACTTTGTCCAAACTGTGGTGAAGAAAAACATGTCGATATGCACCAAAACTGTAAGAATGAAGCCAAATGCGTTAATTGTGGAGGCAAACATGCTGTTTTCTCTCGAGATTGTCCGGCATGGAAAAAAGAAAAAGAAATACTCACTGTCAAATACCAAAGGTCGATAACATTTCCAGAAGCGAGGAAGATTGTTGAAGAACGTTACAAAACACCAAGCACCAGTTACGCCAGCATCACAAAGGGTGCTGGTGTTAAAGTCACGAACAGTGGAACGCAGACTGTTGAATCTTGCATTGCTGAACTGAAAAAATCTGGTGCATGGAGTACTACTCCTGCACCACAAAGTTCAACCAATTTGTCAAATGGCGCAATCCAGGTTGCTTCGGATCGGTCGACAGCGACCGAACCAAAGCCAGCGCCGCATGTAAAAGAGAAATCCGACTCCGGTCAGACCAATAAGGGATCGGGAGAACCGATCCAAAACATTACACACAGATAGGGCTACCATCTGACGAGGATGATGAAGAACTAATGGATGATGATGACTCTCCAACCAATCCTCGCAAAGGTAGCAAGATTACAAGGATACCTTATATGAGGTAGATTATTTCGTCGATAACGACGCATTAGTTTCTAGTCTAATAAATATCTCTCCATAAAATAGATTTAAAACACAAAATAATACAATGGAATTGTCGAGGTCTAAAGTCCAATTATAACGAACTCTTATTGCTTCTTACTTTATTAAACCCATCGGTTTTTTGTTTGCAGGAAACTTTTTTGAAAACTGATGACAACATCGATATTAGGGGTTTCAATTCATACAACTATATCTACTCTGATGGTAACAGACCATCTGGTGGCCGTTCAATTGTTGTTAAATCTTCTTTACCACAAAGAGAGATCAAATTGAAGACAGAACTACAGGCTGTGGCAGTGTCAGTTTCCCTGGATAAAGAAACTACAATTTGCTCTCTATATATTCCACCCTCATTTTCTTTAACGCCCGAACATCTTGAGTCGTTGCTGGGTCAGCTTCCATCGCCATATCTTTTAGTTGGTGACTTCAATGGTCACAACATTCTGTGGGGTTGTAAAGATAACAACAACAGAGGATCACTTATTGAAGATTTCATTGCACAGAACGATCTCTGTTTGATGAATGATAAATCTTATACTTACCTTCACCCTGCGACAGGTCATTTGTCTTCTTTAGATCTCTCTTTGTGTCACCCATCTCTCTTCTTAGACTATGACTGGTCTGTTCATGATGATCAGTGCGGAAGTGATCACTTCCCTGTTATAATTGAGAGCGTAAACGAACCAGATGAGGACTGTAACCAGAAGTGGAAAATGCATAAAGCCGACTGGGAATTATTCCATAATTTATGTGAAGAAGAGTTATCATTTGATCAATTTAATGAATCATCCGACATTGTTTCTGATTTCACAGATACACTTATTAATATATCAGAACAATGCATTCCAAAGACCTCCACAAATACTAAGAAAAGCAAGCCCTGGTTTAATAATGACTGTAAAGAAGCTATTAAAAAGCGTAAACAGGCTCTAAATAAGTTCTGCAAAAGTCCAACTTCAGAAAAACTAAACGACGTAAAAGTTTTTAGAGCTAAAGCTCGGCGAACAATCCGAGCTTCCAAACGAAAGTCATGGAGAGAATATGTCTCCAAATTGAATTACAAAACCCCCATTAAAAAGGTTTGGGATATGGTACGAAAAATTTCAGGAAAAACAAAGTCCCCTAGTTTTACACATTTAAATACTGAATTTGACACAATAGCTTCAACAAAAAAAGATATTTCAGATACTCTTGGGCACACATTCTTGAGAAATTCATCATCGCGTAATTATTCTGACACTTTTAGAAATTTCAAAAAGGACCAAGAGAAAAGAAAACTAAACTTTAAATCCCTTAATCACGAAGAATACAACAAACCTTTTAACTTATCCGAACTCGTTGAAGCCATTGAAAAATCACATGATACGGCAACCGGCCCCGATAAAATTCATTACCAGATGCTTAAGCATCTGCCAAAAAGTTCTCTTTCAACACTTTTAGATATCTTTAATAATATTTGGGAAACGGGGGTCTGTCCTGAGAGCTGGCGTGTAGCTACAGTTGTACCAATTCCGAAACCAGGGAAAGATCATGCAGAACCTACAAATTATCGTCCGATAGCTTTGACAAGTTGTTTGTGTAAAACATTGGAGAGAATGATAAACAAGAGATTAGTCTGGTACTTAGAATCCAACAACCTCATTTCAGAATATCAATCGGGTTTTCGTTCGGAACGTAGTACCAACGACAATTTAATAAGACTAGAAACATTTATACGAAATGCTTTTATTAACAAAGAACACGTAGTAGCTGTCTTTTTCGACTTGGAGAAAGCATATGATACAACATGGCGATATGGAATATTAAAAGATCTCCATGACATTGGCTTAAGAGGAAAACTTCCCAATTTTATTGAAAGCTTTTTAGGAGAGCGTATGTTTCAAGTGCGTGTGGGGTCTACTCTGTCAGATTTCTACGATCAAGAACAGGGTGTCCCACAGGGTAGTATTCTTTCAACTACGCTATTTAACATCAAAATAAACAATATTGTACAATGTTTAGACGACAAAACTGATTGTTCCTTGTATGTTGACGATTTCTGTATATGTTACCGTTAAAAAAACATGAAAACAATTGAACGAAAGTTGCAACAAAATTTAAAAAGAATAGAAGAATGGACTGATAAAAATGGTTTCAAGTTCTCCAAGTCGAAAACGCAGTGTGTTCATTTTTGTAAGCTACGGAAGAAACATGAACATCCTTGTTTTTATACGGATCACAAATTCCTGTTGTTGAAGAAGCCAAATTTCTTGGGGTCATATTTGATCAAAAGTTATCTTTTATTCCCCATATTAAATATCTTAAAGCGAAATGCTTAAAAGCTTTGAATCTTTTGAAAGTTTTAGGCCATACAAGTTGGGGAGCAGATCGGTACACTTTATTACATCTTTACCGGTCTCTGATAAGATCTAAAATAGATTATGGGTCTGTTGTTTATGGTTCTGCCAGAAAGTCTTATTTAAAATCTTTGGATACTATTCATCATCAAGGCCTTCGTTTGGCTATGGGAGCCTTCCGTACTTCCCCCCTATTAAGCCTTTATGTAGAAGCAGGTGAACCATCTTTAACCTCGCGCAGAGAGAAACTTTCTCTTCAGTATGCTATCAGACTTGCTGCTAATCCATCTAACCCGGCATTCCAAATTTCATTTCCACCTGAATTTGAAGATAAGTATGAAACTAAACCCACAGCAATCAAACCTTTTGGATTACGAATTTTACCACTGCTAGAAAATTCAGGTATCGACCTTAAAAATATTCAAAAACATGAAACGGCCGAAGTTCCATCTTGGTGTATTAAAAAACCTTCTATTCTGTTCGACTTACATGATGGCAAAAAATCCGAATCAAATCCAATACTTCTCAAACAAAACTTTCAAATACTGCAGTCACGTTACAATGATTACCAGCAAGTCTATACTGATGGTTCCAAAGAAGGAGATAAAGTTGGTTGTGCGTATGTTTCTAAAGATACGCACAAAACCATGCGCCTTCCAGATGGTTCATCTATTTTTACAGCTGAAGCCAAAGCAATAGACTTAGCTTTAGATTTTATCAGTTCTTCAACAATTCAAAAAGCAATTCTATTTTCTGATTCACTTTCTGTGCTTAAGGCTTTAGACCATTCATCATCTAAAAATCCTCAAATTCAAAAATTGATCGAAAAACATCATGAAATTCCTAAAACACACCAAATCTTATTTTGTTGGCTTCCGAGCCATATTGGCATTGTCGGAAATGAATATGCTGACAAGAAAGCAAAGGAATCTATCAATCTTGATCCATCTATTTTTAAAATTCCTTTTAATAATTTTAAACCCTTTATCAACAGATACATCTTGTCGGAATGGCAAGGCGAATGGGACCGTGCAATAAATAATAAACTTCATGCCATTAAACCTGTCGTTAGTACAAAATGCTCTCCTCCACAGTTTTCCAGAAAAGAGGACGTAGTATTAACACGACTGCGCATCGGCCATACTAGAGTTACTCATTCTTATATTTTTAATGGTGATGATCAGCCTTCTTGTGTAGGTTGTGATCAGCCATTCACTGTGAAACATATCTTAATTGACTGTGTTGACTTTTCACCCTCACGTATTTTATATTTCAAAGCTGACACTTTGCAACAACTGTTTCAAGATGTACCTGTTGATAATATTATTTTATTCTTAAAAGAAATTGGACTTTTTCATAAGATTTAACTGTTTCAGATTTTTATACATTATCATTCTGACTTTTTACTTTTAATATCATCATAATTATTCATGCCGTTTAACCATTAACCGTTTGACGCTTACGACCCACAAACAGGGTTGACGCGTCGTTAAACACGAAATCATCATCATCATCATTGCTGAGTCAACTTCCATCGCCATATCTTTTAGTTGGCGACTTCAATGGTCACAATATTCTATGGGGCTGTAAAGATATCAATAACAGAGGAGCACTTGTTGAAGATTTTATTGCAAAGAACGATCTTTGCTTGATGAATGATAAATCTTATACTTACCTTCACCCTGCGACAGGTCATTTATCTTCTTTAGATCTCTCTTTGTGTCACCCATCTCTCTTCTTAGACTATGACTGGTCTGTTCATGATGATCAGTGCGGAAGTGATCACTTCCCTGTTATAATTGAGAGCGTAAACGAACCAGATGAGGACTGTAACCAGAAGGGGAAAATGAATAAAGCCGACTGGGAATTATTCCATAATTTATGTGAAGAAGAGTTATCATTTGATCAATTTAATGAATCATCCGACATTGTTTCTGATTTCACAGATAAACTAATTAATATATCAGAACAATGCATTCCAAAGACCTCCACAAATACTAAGAAAAGCAAGCCTTGGTTTAATAATGACTGTAAAGAAGCTATTAAAAAGCGTAAACAGGCTCTAAATAAGTTCTGCAAAAGTCCCACTTCAGAAAAGCTAAACGACGTAAACGTTTTTAGAGCTAAAGCTCGGCGAACAATCCGAGCTTCAAAACGAAAGTCATGGAGAGAATATGTCTCCAAATTAAACTACAAAACCCCCATTAAAAAGGTTTGGGATATGGTACGAAAAATTTCAGGAAAAACAAAGTCCTCTAGTTTTACACATTTAAATACTGAATTTGACACAATAGCTTCAACAAAAAAAGATATTTCAGATACTCTTGGGAGCACATTCTTGAATAATTCATCATCGCGTAATTATTCTGACACTTTTAGAAATTTCAAAAAGGACCAGGAGAAAAGAAAACTTAACTTCAAATCCCTTAATCACGAAGAATACAACACACATTTTAACTTATCCGAACTAGTTGAAGCCATTGAAAAATCACATGATACGGCAACCGGCCCCGATGAAATTCATTATCAGATGCTTAAGCATCTGCCAAAAAGTTCTCTTACAACACTTTAAGATATCTTTAATAATATTTGGGAAACGGGGGTCTGTCCTGAGAGCTGGCGTGTAGCTACAGTTGTACCAATTCCGAAACCAGGGAAAGATCATGCAGAACCTACAAATTATCGTCCGATAGCTTTGACAAGTTGTTTGTGTAAAACATTGGAGAGAATGATAAACAAGAGATTAGTCTGGTACTTAGAGTCCAACAACCTCATTTCAGAATATCAATCGGGTTTTCGTTCGCAACGCAGTACCAATGACAATTTAATAAGACTAGAAACATTTATACGAGATGCTTTTATTAACAAAGAACACGTAGTAGCTGTCTTTTTCGACTTGGAGAAAGCATATGATACAACATGGCGTTATGGTATATTGAAAGATCTCCATAACATTGGCTTAAGAGGAAAACTTCCCAGTTTTATTGAAAGCTTTTTAGGGGAACGCATGTTTCAGGTGCGTGTGGGGTCTACCCTGTCAGATTTCTATGATCAAGAACAGGGTGTCCCACAGGGTAGTATTCTTTCAACTACGCTATTTAACATCAAAATAAACAATATTGTACAATGTTTGGACGACAAAACTGATTGTTCCTTGTATGTTGACGATTTCTGTATATGTTACCGTTCAAAAAATATGAAAACAATTGAACGAAAGTTGCAACAAAATTTAAAACGAATAGAAGAATGGACTGATAAAAATGGTTTCAAGTTCTTCAAGTCGAAAACGCAGTGTGTTCATTTTTGTAAACTACGGAAGAAACACGAACATCCTTCCTTGTTTTTATACGGATCACAAATTCCTGTTGTTGAAGAAGCCAAATTTCTTGGGGTCATATTTGATCAAAAGTTATCTTTTATTCCCCATATTAAATATCTTAAAGCGAAATGCTTAAAAGCTTTGAATCTTTTGAAAGTTTTAGCCCATACAAGTTGGGGAGCAGATCGGTATACTTTATTACATCTTTACCGGTCTTTAATAAGATCTAAATTAGATTATGGGTCTGTTGTTTATGGTTCTGCCAGAAAGTCCTATTTAAAATCATTAGATACTATCCATCACCAAGGCCTTCGTCTGGCTATGGGAGCCTTTCGTACTTCTCCCGTATTAAGCCTTTATGTAGAAGCAGGTGAACCATCTTTAACTTCACGCAGAGAGAAACTTTCTCTTCAGTATGCTATTAGAATTGCTGCTAATCCATCTAACCCGGCATCCAAAATTTCATTTCCACCTCAATTTATAGATAAGTATGAAAATAAACCCACAGCAATCAAACCTTTTGGATTACGAATTTTACCACTGCTAGAAAATTCAGGCATCGACCTTAAAAATATTCAAAAACATGAAACCGCCGAAGTTCCATCTTGGTGTATTAAACAACCTTCTATTCTGTTCGACTTGCATGATGGCAAAAAATCCGAATCAAATCCGATACTTCTCAAACAAAACTTCCAGGTACTGCAGTCACGTTACAATGAATACCAGCAAGTCTATACTGATGGTTCCAAAGAAGGAGATAAAGTTGGTTGTGCGTTTGTTTCTAAAGATACGCACAAAACCATGCGCCTTCCAGATGGTTCATCTATTTTTACAGCTGAAGCCAAAGCAATAGACCTAGCTTTAGATTTTATCAGTTCTTCAATTATTCAAAAAGCAATTATATTTTCTGATTCACTTTCTGTGCTTAAGGCTTTAGACCATTCATCATCTAAAAATCCTCAAATTCAAAAATTGATCGAAAAACATCATGAAATTTCTAAAACACACCAACTCTTGTTTTGTTGGCTTCCGAGCCATATTGGCATTGTCGGCAATGAATATGCTGACAAGAAAGCAAAGGAATCGCTCAATCTTGATCCATCTGTTTTTAAAATTCCTTTTAATAATTTTAAACCATTTATCAACAGATACATCTTGTCGGAATGGCAAGGCGAATGGGACCGTGCAATAAATAACAAACTCCATGCCATTAAACCTGTCGTTAGTACAAAATGCTCTCCTCCACAGTTTTCCAGAAAAGAGGACGTAGTATTAACACGACTGCGCATCGGCCATACAAGAGTTACTCATTCTTATATTTTTAATGGTGATGATCAGCCTTCTTGTGTAGGTTGTGATCAGCCATTCACTGTGAAACATATCTTAATTGACTGTGTTGACTTTTCACCCTCACGTATTTTATATTTCAAACTTGACACTTTGCAACAACTGTTTCGAGATGTACCTGTTGATAATATTATTTTATTCTTAAAAGAAATTGGACTTTTTCATAAGATTTAACTGTTTCAGATTTTTATACATCATCATTCTGACTTTTTACTTTTAATATCATCATAATTATTCATGCCGTTTAACCATTAACCGTTTGACGCTTATGACCCACAAAGAGGGTTGACGCGTCGTTAAACACGAAATCATCATCATCATCATCATCACTATATATGGCAGCCATCTTGGATATTGGAATGCAGCGACCAAAGCAATTCTGAAACACCATTTTGCCCCATTATCTAACACTCTTGTAACAGCTTAAAGAAGAATTTCAAGATGGCTGCCAGGATGGCCACTTTGGGTATTGAATGAAACGATTATTTGTTTGAATCAAGGTTTAACGACTATTCCAAGACTACTGAGGTCATTTTGGAGATATTGCTTCCAATTATGTTGGACTTATATTCGACAATTAGACGAAATAACATCTTAAGCCCTGCTGCCCAATGAAATGAAAAGGCTTATATGTATTGGACAGTCTGACACAATTTTGCGGCTTACCACTACTCACTTATGGTCAGTTTCAACTCTGCATGGAAGCACAACACAGCCCATCTATTCCTCCGAGCGCCAATGGACGGGGACAAGAAACCATTGTAGTGATCTCAATCTTGCCTCCCTACAAGTTCCAACACAGTTTCAACTTCAGTCCATATTGTCCAGACAACATTTTCTCCATTATATGTCTATGATTCGCTAAAGGGCAAGTAACTCCCATGTAAACAGACTGATCTGCACCAAAATCAGTTAGGTCCAATATTTTATAGCTGTCCTCATTATCTGTTAGTCTGATGAAAATGCCATCAAAAATGAAATTGCTAACATCTGGACATATTCCGCTGATTCAAAAATGGCAGTTGTCAGTTTCTTGCGAAAGAATGTGCACTGTATTGGTTAACCTACGTATAACTTATGTATAAGCCTGCCCAGTTAAAGTGTGGATAGGTAAATTGACTGGCTGAAAAATGACCTAAATAGTGTTGACAGGGTCGTTAAACTCAAATACAAACAAATCATCTGGACATTTTACAAAGTGTATGAGGCTTTCAAGGATGGTTAACTGTTATGCCAATAGTGGAAAGCTGGTCAAAAGCAAACAGTGCTAGATTTTATACCTGCAGTTTGATGATGATTTTATCAAGGGGGGCCTGTATCTCTCAACTGTGACCAGAAGATCATAAGCAATGTTTAGAAAAAAAAACTGAACAAGAATTTGTTTTTCTACAAAAAAACACAGATGTTTCCCCCTTTTTTAACATTTGAGGTATTCACCTGTGTCTTGCGGGCGACACATCGACAAAGGGCCATAACTCAGTTAATCAGTTCATCTACTCATCACCACCAGCCTATTCACAAACTATCAAGGCTCTAGCTCCGATTTTGTTGTCAAGATTTTATCAAAATCACAAAGCATACAATGTCGAAAAAAAATATGTGTCAGCTAAGTTTCCATGAGGAATCCATATATGATATTTCAAAACCCTAGCATACACGGTTCTTAATTTATGCTATGCATCACAAAGCATACAATGTACAAATACCATACTCATGAAGTATTTTTTAGAATTTAGTCAAAAGTTCATCAGTTCATCTTCTCATCCCCACCAAACTATTCACGAACTTTCAAGGCTCTAGCTCCAATAGGTTTTTTAGATATTTTGCTGACAAGATTTATCGAAAGTGTTTCAAGGGCAATAACTCTTGAAAGGGGCATAACCTGGATTTGAAAAAAAATACGGGTCAGATATTTTTCCATGAGGAATCCATATATGAAATTTCAAAACCCTAGCAGACACGGTTTTTAAGTTATGCTATGCATCACAAAGCATACAATGTACAAATACCTAAAGTGACGAAAGGCCATAACTCATGAAGTATTTTTTTAATTTAGTCAAAAGTTAATCAGTTCATCTACTCATCACCACCAATCTATCCACTAACTTTCAAGGCTCTAACTCCAATAGATTTTGAGATATTTTGCTGACAAGATTTTATCTAAATTGTTTCAAAGGACAATAACTCTTGAAAGGGGCATAATCCGGATTGGAAAAAAAATATGTCAGCTTTTTTTCCATGAGGGGTCCATATATAAAATTTCAAAACCCTAGCACACAGTTTTTAAGTGAAGCTATGCATCAAAAGCGTAAGGGACAGACGGACAAACGTATGATTTTGTTTGTTTGTTTGATTTGAGGTTTAACGTCCCCATCAACACTGTAAAGGTCATTTTGGAGACGTTGCTTCCAATTTTGTGGGACTTTTACCCGACATTGGGATGAAATGACATCTCAAGCCATGTCGGCCAATGAAACCAATAGGGTTTATTAGCATGGACGGTCCGCCTCGCACCGCGGTTCCTGAACAGGCTTAGATCCTCTAAGCGGTTTACCAGTACTATGGTGCGGGCCGGATTCAGCTCTGCGTGGAAGCATCATGCAGCCCATATATTTCTTCAAGCCCCTATGGGCGGGGGCCGTATGAAAGACACAGAAGCAATATGCCTCTCCAACTTTGAAGTTATTGACCGGACATGAAAAAAGACCCTTTTTACCTTTGACCTCTAAGTATGACCTTGACCTTGAAGGTACTGACCTGTGTCTTGCCCACAACACATCGTCTCATAATGGCAAACATATCTGCCAAGTCATTTTAAAAATCCATCCATTAAGATGAAAGTTATTGATCAAACACAGAAAAAAAAACCTTTTTAACCTTTGACCTCTAAGTATGACCTTGACCTTTTATGTACCAATCTGGGTCATGCGCCTGACACATCGTCTCATGATGGTTAATACTTCTGCAAAGTAATTTCAAAATTTATCTAAGAATCAGAAAGTTATTGACCATACATGAAAAAAGGTCCCTTTTTTACCTTTGACCTCAAAGTATGACCTTGACATTGGAGGTAGTGACCTTTGTCTTTCCAACGACACATCGTCCAATGAAGGTGAATATTTCTGCAAGGTAACTTTAGAAAGTATCTGCAGAAATAAAAAAAGTTATTGACCTGACACGAAAAAAGACCCTTTTTTTAACTTTGACCTCTAAGTATGACCTTGACCTTGGAGGTACAGACCTGGGTCTTTCGCTCTACACATCGTCTCATGATGGATTACATTTCTGCCTAGTCATTTAAAAATTCATCTATTAATATGAAAGTTATTGACCAATCACTAAAAAAAAGACCCTTTTTTACCTTTGACCTCTAAGTATGACCTTGACCTTTTAAGTACCAATCTGAGTCATGCGCCTGACACATCGTCTCATGATGGTTAATACTTCTGCAAAGTAATTTCAAAGTCCATCTAAGAATAAGAAAGTTATTCCTGGACATGAGTTGCCCATACAATACATACACAATTATGTGCCACCTACAAACTTCCAAGGGAAATAGCTCAAAAAGTATAAATGCAAGAGTTATAGTTCTTGCGCTCTGCACGTCGTCTAATGTTGATTAATAATTATATGAAGTTTTTTTTTTTTCAGGATAGCTCGAACGGTTTTCAAGATACAGAGCGGACACGATTTAGTGACGGACAGACAGACAGATGGACAGACGCCCGGGGGAAAATCAATATGTCTCCCCGAAAAAAATTCTGCGGGAGACATAATGAAGGCAAGACAGATTTGATAACCAGATTGTTTTTTCGGTTGTATTTGAGTTAAACGGCCCAGTCAACACTATTTAGGTCATTTTTAAGCCAGTCAGTTTACCTATCCTCATGTTTCCTGGGCAGGCTTATATGTAATCTGTTAACCAGCACACATAGCAACAGGTAAGGTCCGTATTTTGTGATAACTGAAGGATAGTTTTCCTTATTTCTCCATATAAACCCATGTTGTGGGTATTCATTAGAACCGTTGTGTGTATTCATTAGAACCGCCTCGCTGAGGCGGTTCTAATGAATACCCACAACATAGGTTGAGGCGATTCCAATGAATACCCACAACATAGGTTTAGGCATCGGAGTCTAACTGTTGGTTTTCTTTTGCTCCAGCATTTCAGTGGTTTCTTGCTGTCGAGTCCTCACCGTTGTCTCACCTCTGTGGTTCTTTGATTTTTTGTATTCACGGAGATGTTGCACTGATGAGTTAGGAGGCCTTCATGCGGACAGAACAAACTATTTGTCTAAATCGCGACGGAAGTAAGGGCGAGGATTGTGGCCACGTAAAATCGATTTAAGCCCCCCCCCCCCCCCCCCCCCCCCCCAGTGGAAATCGTTCCACTGACCGTTCCAAGGCGGTTCTTCTGTGGCGGTTTATTTATGGTGTTGTTTGTTACTTACTGTGTGTACCACTTGTGTCTTTTTATTTTGGATGGCCATATGGCCATTTTGTGGGAAAGCAACTGTCCTTATGGCCTTCCTTTGTTTAGGTTTCCATTATGGTCTGGTCGCTTAATGTTTGTGTTTCTTTCCCTTTGGTTAGAAGCCTCTTGGTGCAGTGGTTACGCTACTCGCCTTGTAAACCAGGGATCGCAGGATCGATCCCGGGCTTCTCCAGACCTTCGGATGTGTCTTTAAACCGAGGTCCCGTCACCGTATGACCTTAGCTGTTGGTGGGACGTTAAACTAAAACTCACTCTTTCCCTTTGGTGTCTTTGATGGGTGGAGTAAGTTAATTGTATCGATTCCTGATCTTTGTTTTACTTCTACTTTATGGAGAATTGACAAAAACTATCCTTCAATTATCACAAAATACGAACCTTACCTGTTGGTATGGTACAGTGCACATTCTTTTGCCAGAAACAGACAACTGCCCTTCTTGAATCAGCAAAAGGGAGAAAATGACCGTAGAAAAGATTTCATGAAAAATATCCACGAAAGAATGTTGCCAACCGCAGCAAGTATTGCACCCGCATCCTCCTGATCACCAGTCAGAGTGAGTGAGTGAGTTTTAGTTTTACGTCCAACCAACAGCTAAGGTCATACGGTGACGGGACCTTGGTTTACAGACTCATCCAAAAGTCTGGAGAAGCCCGGGATCGATCCTGCGATCCCTGGTTTACAATGCGAGTAGCGTAACCACTGCACCACGGAGGCTTCATCACCAGTCAGAAGCGCATCCAACTGAGCTACCGAGGATGGTTGGAAGAAAGCATGACAAATCAGGCCATGGATTAGCTGACCTGGAGCTGTGCTTCAGTTGAGCTGATAAATAGTTTGTGTTAAAGGCAGCAAAATTGCTCTACCAGCTTCAAATATTTTATTGTGAGGTATTGCCACAAGTGTCTTACTACAATTTTGTCATTGTAACCCGGAATAGCAAATGTTCAACAAGTGAAACATCCTTTAGTTTCACAAAAATAAATTAGTTGAAAAGTGATAAGGTCATATGGTATTGCCTCATGGAAAGCTGTAAGTCCTTTGTCGAGAAATTTCTTCCTTTTTCTTTTTTTCCAAGATGTGAAAACAGTAGAAAAAGTAGCAGCAAGGTTTAGAACAAAGCAACAGAAGAAGTGCAACAACATAGTTTTCATTTTATTTTATTTTATAGCCAGCTAGCCTGGATGGAACTGAAAAGCAGGATTGTTACAGAATTTAATAATTTCTTGCGGCTGTAAAAAACTTCTTTCTTATGAATGTTTTCATTGCTCTTAAAGGAACTCATTTTCGATTTTTATTTGCCTTCACTGCAGCTGGTGTTGTGCCGTGTGGCGGCGGTAAAACGTCTCCCCGTACATCAACCATAGTGTAGTTTATATTTTACTTTTGATCCTTTGAGATCAGCGTGAATATTCTGAGAAATCAGAAATAAATTATTGGTTTAGTCTCATATTCTAGACACGTTTTTAATTATTTGGGCCCCATTTTGATTTAGATCAGTCTTTGTATCGACTGCCTATTCGAAATTTGCAAAATTGCAGTATGTTTCCTCTGGCTTTCTTTGCCGGATCATTACAGGGTCACTGATGAGGCTTTATTAGCCGAAACTACGTAGTATGACCCATCTTCTTTCTTATGAATGTTTTCATTGCTCTTAAAGGAACTCATTTTCGATTTTTATTTCCAGGATGGACATGAACTTTTCATGCAAAAAGAATTATTGTAACAATCCTGAACATTTGAACACCTTGAGGACTTGCTGAATATTATTCTCCCAAAATTTTAACAAATTTGTTTCATGGCCCAGCAATGAGTCCAAGAGGGGCAGATGGAAAGGCAAACAGTAGACTTTGATCAGACTGATGTCTGAAGGAGCAGTTTGATCTGCTTCCCTATACTTAGGATCATTCTGTTTGTATGAATTGAGGTTTTTCATGTCTCCATCAATACTGTTTAGGGTCATTTTGGAGATGCTGCTTCCAATTTTGTGAGATTTTTACCCAAGATTGAGATGAAATGATATCTCAAGCCTTGCCATCCAAACAAACCAAAAGGGTATATATGTACGGACTGTTCCACTAACACCACTTTGCCTTGGCAGGCTTAGATCCTCTAAGCCGTTTACCAGTACTTGCGCTGTCTGTTTCAGCTCTGCGTGGAAGCATCGTGCAGCCCAATCTATTTCATCAATCCCCAATAGGCAGGGTGGGGGACATTTTTAATGGAATTAACCTATGTAACCGTTTGACTTACTTGTATGAGGTGAGTTCATTGATGCCAAGGACTTGCTCAGCAGGAGGACCTTCATCTTCATCAGACGTAACATCAGATAATGTAATGTTACTTTCTGGTAAAAACTACAATGGAAAAGTGTCTAGTGTGACTCGGTGCTAGAGATATTTTATCAGGCATTATTCTGCCAAGAAATTCAAGAACAAGGGGAATTTTGTTATATCAGACAGTATTCTGCCGAGAAATTCAAGAACAAGGGGAATGTTGTTATTTCTTCTGTTTCTACACTTCCATTTACATTCCTATTTCTCCTCTGCCCCTCAATTGCATCTCCTCTACTATCTCTTCTATTTATTTTCTCCCTCTCTCTGGGAGACAACACAAAATGACACACAAGGGTTGACATTAAACCCAAATCAATCAATCAATCAAGAACATGGGCTAGCGGCCTATCCGGCAGGAAAAAGTGGGACCATTTAAACAAAGTGGGTCCACATAGGTATCAGTGACATTTTTATTTAATACATTGTAGCGTTGTTACAATGCAGTCCTCAGGATCCATCAATGTGGACCGTGATATTGGCGGATATGATGGAAACGACTAATATAAAAGACCTACAGCTAACTTTTGGATGCACTGAGGGCCTCCTGCATCATACAGGCTTTTTATGCGTGAATGGCGCAAGGTGTGGCCTTAGCACAACAATGATCAGGATTGGCTGGAGAAAATATTTTCAAACTTGTTGAGTGTTTCTTCTTCCCAATCAAAATGTACTGAATAGTAAAATAACGGTACAATGTCAGATAAACATATCTTTTCATGTTACTGTTGAAGTGAGCATGTGGGATCTGGTTGTTTCTGTTCCTGATCACTGCTTTACTTCTATGTTATAAGCTCACCAATGGGTCTAATTATTTAAGGCTGAGGAGAGTTAAAGAACTGCCATTATTGAAAACTGAAATAGTATGTAACATGCTTTTTGTTGTTGTTTTTTTTCTTTGTAGCACACAATAATTCTATTGTAGTTGCTTAATGTTACCTGTTCTATAATTTAGTTCATCTATTATGAAATTTAAGTCCTGATATACATATGATTGTTTGGGTCAAAAATGCACCAAACTAAATACGGATTCAGGAGAAATAACTAGGTTACTGTAAAGTGGGTCTTTGTGCATATTCTTTCCAAAAATAGCTTTTGTGTGCACTTATAGGAGCATGTGCGGTAAATAGGTTGAATACCGTGTATTTATCTGGAAAATTTCTGTCAATTTGTAATATCTCTTATCTACCTTGTCAACAGGAAACAGTATGTCACTACATCAGTTTCTGACAATTGCTATCTTTTTATCCTAGGTATATGGAACTTAAAGAGGAGTTTAGCTCATGACAGAAATGTCTTAATATAATGTAGGTTGCTATTAAAAGGCAGGATAGTTTTCATCAATGGAGCGGAGTAAATATACCTCAATAGAACTCGACTGTAGTTGGTTGGTCAGGGCAGGAACAGCATTGTGGTTTTTGTCAAATGTGTCAGTGACTGTGAAATTGTGTAAAGCAGTGTTGTCTCCTCGAGTTAGCTGTGTTTCAGCCATGTCCCTCCAAAGACATAGTGGAATTTTACCAGTACTGTCAAGCACCTTCACCTTTTTAAAAAGCACAGACTCTTTGTCGAGTCGAGTGTGTCGAGTTTCCAGTCGTCCCACCTGTAAGTAGTACATTTTAAGATTTGCAATTAAAGTAGAAGTAAAACAAAGATCAGGAATTGATACAATTAACTTACTCCATCCATAAAAGACACCAAAGGGAAAGAAATACAAACATTAAGCGACCAGACCATAATGGAAACCTAAACAAAGGAAGGCCATATGGACAGTTACTTTCCCACAAAATGGCCATATGGCCACCCAAAACCAAAAGACACAAGCGACACACACAGCAAGCAACAAACAACAACATAAATAAATCGCCACAAGTTTTCAAACTTAGTAGATTTTGTTTTGTTCTTAAAAGATAAAAGGGGACATCAAAAAGTTTTGGGCTTCATTTTTTTCCATAAATTTGGGCAGTAAAATGCCCTTAGCTACTGATTTCACGTAGGACCATATTGCTGTCATTGCAATTGTTTAACCACAACACTTTATAGTTAAATTGTTTACCCAAAGTTACCAATGACAAAACCTCTGTAAGTGCTGATGTCCAGGTGACGATCTATGCAGGGAACAGTTATTTACAGAAAACAGCTGGTCTATTATTAACAATGTCAAGTCATGGAATCTCGGCTGAAAGCATGTTGGGTTTTTGGCAAGCAATGAAGAACCAGATTACCTGTACACGCTGCAGGATGCCGAGTCTGATCAGGGTCTACAATGACATGGCATCTGATAAGGGTCTACTTTCATTGAATACTGGCGTTTTTCAGGATTTACAATTACTGTTGTCTCATTTCAAGACTTTCTGTCAATTAAAATTTGTGTTCTCTAAAATTAGCACCAGCTTACATGTTTTCTAAAAATAACACAAGCCTTGCATGTACCAGATGCAGATGAATTAAGCAAAGTCTGTTGACGGACCTTACCACCAGGCAAATAGCCCTATTCAGCAAAAGTTGTTTTAGGTCATAGGTTGCAGCTGAAAGATTGTGATCTAGCAGAAATAATTAAACAAATAAATAATCTAGAAAACCCTTGCAGAAAATGCTATCCCCTGAGCAGGGGACCACAAAGAACATCATTTTTAAGACAAATATTGTATTGAATACTTTTCTTATAATGAGACAGTTGAACGAGTACCCATATTCTACGTTATACAGCAGAGATTCTGCAAAGGTATTCACTAATGTCCACATGACTATTGCGGATGCTGTCAGAAGCCAACTGATTGTTTATAGTAGCACAAGTCTTCTCCCTGTGATGTCAGAGCTCTGTGTAACCGGTAAAATCTGGACTGGACTCGTGAACTGGGCGATTGCCTTATCAATTAACCCAGAGGATTACCATCTTCTATTGCCCCAGTGACTATCGCTGAGCATGTACAAATCCAGGTACTGGTTATTTATAGCAGTGATACTAATAGTATTCTCGCTGCGACATGAGAGTGCTGTGTTAAAAGTATTCTAGACTTGTCAGTCAGTCTGGGTGCCTAAAGCAAAATGCTTAGTCTGTTTCCCTGCATACCACCCAGTGAGGTTCTGCTTTACAATGCCAATGCAACACTTCATGCCAGCCAACTGTTGTATAAATACTCACTGTCAAAGATAATAACACAAGCTACACAGTGAAAGCAACTTTCTAACCAGAATAGCTGTAAGAAGCTGTAGGCAATATGGGTTTTGTCTCAAGTATTTTAATACCAATCTAAAAACAGGGACTCTTTTTTTGTTAAGCTATTTAAGATATTTTTTTTAAAAAAATGCAATGTACCTTATATACTCGACCCATTAACTGCCAAATCACTTCCTTTTTGGGGCTCATCGCTGCATCAACAACATTCACTTCCCTCTTGTTTCAACACAGGACTTGCTGTGCCTCATCTCTGACTTCTTGTGGTATGCTCATCGAACCCGATTGTGGCCAGACCTGAGTTTGCTTAGTAATGGCAATATACCTGTAAGGGCAAAACACGACTGTTATTTTCCTTTTAGAAACCCAAATACTTTGCTCTCATCACCCTTCACACCAGAACTTCAATATAAAATGGATCATTATAACACGGTTTCTACAGGAATCCCGAAAATGTAAAGGTATAGAAAAAATACCATAAACATGATAAATTGTCATTTTTCTATGATATATTCTATATGTTTTGTTGGGCTTTAACTAACACAGACCCCATTAATAGTGTTATAAAGAAGCGGTAGTGTAATTTGTAATGACATGTTATACCCTAGAGTAATGGGCCCTGAAAGTGCAGATGGAGTCACAAACAGGGTAGACCTTGATCACACTGATTCTCTATAGCAGTCTGATCATTGTCCAGACATATCTGCCCAAAAAATCCGGACAATAATTTTCTCACCTATGGTGACCACACTTGCTACAAGTTAAGGTTAGGAGTGCAAATGTGCATGAGGTATCTGATCCGACTCCGTGCAATCATTGGGTGAGGTCAAAGGTCAAATTTTCAATAAAATGCTTGTGAATGCAACTTCTTTTACATTTTTTGGCCTATGATGACCAAACTTGGTACACATATTGCTTAGGGACTAGAGATGTGCATGAAGGTATCCAAATTTTGATCTGACCCCATGGGGTCATGGCGTTACGTCAAAGGTCAAATTAAGAAAAAGCGGGTATTTGCGATGGGGTGTTCTAGTTTTCTTATTTCTGAATAAAAACATATGATGTGACCCCTCATTAGAACTTTCTTAAGGAGACAGTTCCAATGATAGGTCACATCTCGGTTGTCTACCCCTTATCTAATGAATCTTTTGCACCAGAACCATTAAAGAAAAGGTAACAACTGGTCATCACAGTTACAATTATTAAAACCTGGTAATTACCAGATTGCTGCTGTAAGTTTATCACATGTCTGATACATACCTGTGACTAACAACTTTGTGATGTAAGGTTGGGCGGTCTGAACCAATAGTGGTTTTAAGCGGTCATAACCACCTTGGTCAATACTCCCTAAATGGGTTAATACTGGTTGGGAGTAGTCGATTGTAATTATCAAGTGTTTGTGTTTTGTGATGGATCGATTGGACCAGGTCTTGGTATTCTAATTTTTAAAGAGAAAAGAAAAAAATGGACCGTTTCGTCCCTGCAGCTAACTTCTCAGCTGATTTCTGCATTACAGCCTAGGCACCTAACAGTCGTATTTTTTCATCATTAAGAGCACTACAGAAGTTTCATATAGGATCTTTAGGCTGTGATGTTTGTCCCTGGCAGATATACGGAATTTCTCAGTCACAAAATATTGATAGCACTTACCCATCTTTAACAATCACATCCACCAGCAGTACATCGGTGTCCACAGCAAATGATGACAACCTTGACCCATCGTAAACCACTCCCCTGATAGATCCTGAAGCGTCAGCCAAGGTACAGTTGAAAAGGGTGCCTGCTTGGCCTTTTGAGGAGGTGTATGATGTTTGTTGACTTCTGTCTAGTATTTCTACCTTGATCATGTCCTTCATGATAGTTTCCTGAGGCATGGATTTCACCTCGCTCACCGACTTTACAAAAGTCTCCATTCTGGAAGATGATGAATAGAATTGCCTGATAAATGGCAGCAATAAAAACTGTACATCTGATTGGCAGCGAAATTGTGATATATACGGAGGCAAAGCAGACAAGCTATTTAATACATGCTCAATTTGTGTACTAAAGCAGTTTGCAACCATATAAAGGTGATTTTGCAGGAAAATAAATATAAATAAATAAATAATAATTTTAATAATGATAGCCATCTTTGATTCTCAATCAGGCTGATTATTACCATTCTGAAGTGCTGTAGTGTGCTGATGCTGCCTAACTAGGTGCAGTGTTTTCACTAAAACACTAAAAACATCATAGTGTAGATTATATTTTCTTGTCCTTTGGGATCATTGATTCCGTTGTGGAATTTTGAAAATATCTGAGGGTCACTGATGAGGCCTAATTGGCCGAAACTAGCTAGTCTGGCCCAGAAAACATGTACACTCCATATTTTTCACTTCTGTGGTGTATTCCTTGCTTCCAAAGGATAATCCGTTTATAGAACATATTTATTGTTTCTGCCATTTTTAATAATGATAGCCATCTTTGATTCTCAATCAGGCTCAATCATATGGCCATTTTGTGGGAAAGTAACTGTCCTTATGACCTTCCTTTGTTTAGGTTTCCATTAGGGTCTGGTCGCTTAATGTTTGTATTTCTTTCCCTTGGTGTCTTTTATGGGTGGAGTAAGTTAATTGTATCAATTCCTGATCTTTGTTATGCCCCCGGAATCTAAGATTCTGGGGGGCATATAGTTTTTGGTCTGTCCGTCTGTTTGTCCGTTTGTCTGTTTGTCCGTTTGTCCGTCTGCAAAAACTTTAACATTGGGCATAACTTTTGAATGGTAAGTGGTACAGCTTATATACTTCACATGTGTATACCTTATCACAAGACCTTTCCAGTGGTACCATAATTTTTGATCTTGTGACCTTGAACTTGACCTTTGACCTATTTTTCAAAATATTTAAAAACATTCAACATTGGCGCTGTCCGGGGGCATCAGTGTTTCACAAACACATCTTGTTTTTCTTCTACTTTGATTATTACCATTCTGAAGTGTTGTAGTGTGCTGATGCTGCCTAACTAGGTGCAGTGTTTTCACTACAGCATTCCCCCAGGTATTAGACTTCCTGCCTTGCCGTGGCCCTGGGGGCTCAATTCCCACTGGGCACATTGCCGCTGTGGTCTCTGTGCCCACTGGGAATAGCTAAAGGAAGTACCACCCGTTTGCCGTGGGTGGCGTCCTGTAAGCCGGAAGAAGGGATCCTGGAGGTTGAGGGTTACCCGAGGTGGCGGTGCTTCGGGTACCCAACACGCCTCTTTGGCCTGGCTTTTCGGTGTAGACGGGTGGCCGTGCGGTCCGGCACGGTCAATCGGCTGGTCGCGCCGAGCCCTAGAGATACCACTTTGCTTTCTCTTCAACTCTTTTTGTATCTTTCCTGATACCAACCATATGCCCATTTACCTTACCCTTTTCTGTCTTTTTATCTCTAGAAGGCGGTGGCTAAACGGATCAATCGTGTAGGCATTTTGTTTATACGAGTATATCTCACGTGTATCTCTAACACCTGCGAGTTGGATAACCACTCCATTATGGTGTTCCCTTGTAGGGCTCCACGGAGGGCGGAGAGGACTTGGGACGAAACTAGAATTGTTTCCTTATGCCTCATGGAAAAAAATAACCGCACCCACGCATCTAAACGTAAAAAAGACGAGGATTCATCCGAAACGGATGATCCCAGTCACCAATCTAGTCAACAGTCTAGTCAGCAGTCTGAAGCACCAAAGATCTTGAATTTTCCACGCTTCTTGGTTATGACATCAGTCGAAGAAACTCGCACTGTGTCAAGTTTATCGCCCTTTGTCATTGAAAAGAGTATTATGTCCATTGCCGGACACCCAAAAAAGCATCAAAAAGCTTAAGTCAGGTGATCTCCTCTTGGAAGTAGAGAGAGAACAGCAGGTTAAAAGCCTGCTTAGTACCACAAAGCTCTTTGATCTCAAGGTCAAGGTGTCTCTGCACAATACACTCAATTCGTGTAAAGGTGTCATCCGCATCCCAGAGCTACGTCCTTGCACCGATGCAGAGATAATTGACAACTTGAGATCTGAGGGCGTCATTGCAGTACGTAACATCCAAGTTCGTAGAGATGGTGTATTGAAGCCAACAGGTACTTACGTGTTGACCTTTAATACACCAGTTCTGCCCAAGAAAACCAAAGTAGCATATCTTTCGGTTAACGTAGAGGTATATATACCAAACCCTCTCAGATGTTACTCATGTCAGGTTTTTGGCCACCACGAAAGCAGATGTCAGAAGAAACAACTTTGTCCAAACTGTGGTAAAGACAAACATGTTGATAATCATCAAAACTGTAAGAATGAGGCCAAATGCATCAATTGTGGTGGCAATCATGCTGTTTTCTCTCGAGATTGTCCGGCATGGAAAAAAGAAAAAGAAATACTCACTGTAAAATACCAAAGAGCGATAACCTTCCCAGAAGCGCGGAAGATTGTTGAGGATCGAAACGCAACACCAACCACCAGTTACGCTAGCATCACAAAGGGTGCTGGTGTGAAAGTGTCCAGCTCCGCAACACAGACTGTTGATTCATACATAGCTGAACTGAAAAAATCTGGTGCATGGAGTAAATCCACTCCAGCGCCACAAAGTTCAACCAAGTTATCAAATGGCGCAATCCAGGTTGCTTCGGATCGGTCGACAGCGACCGTACCGAAGCCAGCGCCGCATGTAAAAGAGAAACTCGACTCCGGTCGAACTACTAAGGGATCGGAAGATCCGAAAAAGCAATTGTCTCAAAAACAAACAGACAGACAACGTAAAATGGAAAGAGACAATATAAAATTCCAGAACAGATTCGGATCTTTGAGTGACAGTGATATGGAGTTTGAAACTCCATCATCACCAAATGGCAATAACAGATCGAGGTCAGCAACACCACGAGCTGGTGGTAGCAGATCTATATCACCAATTGCAGCTCCAATATAGTTTCTAGTCTTAATCTCTTCAAAAAATGGATTTAAAACACAAAATAATACAATGGAATTGTCGAGGTCTTAAATCAAATTATAATGAACTCTTATTACTTATTTCGTTATTAAACCCATCGGTTTTTTGTTTGTAAGAAACTTTTTTAAAAACTGATGACAACATTGATGTCAGGGGTTTCAATACATACAACTATATCTATTCTGATGGTAACAAACCATCTGGTGGCAGTTCAATTCTTGTTAAATCATGTTTACCACAAAGAGAGATCAAATTAAAAACAGACCTACAAGCTGTAGCAGTATCGGTTTCTCTGGATAAAGAAACTACAATATGCTCTTTATATATTCCACCCTCATTTTCTTTAAAAAAAGTAGAAGTAAAACAAAGATCAGGAATTGATACAATTAACTTCTCCATCCATAAAAGACACCAAAGGGAAAGAAATACAAACATTAAGCGACCAGACCATAATGGAAACCTAAACAAAGGAAGGCCATATGGACAGTTACTTTCCCACAAAATTGCCATATGGCCATCCAAAATTAAAAGACACAAGTGATACACACAGTAAGTAACAAACAACAACATAAATAAATCGCCACAGAAGAGCCGCCTTGGAACGGTCAGTGGAAGATTTCCACTGGGGGGCTTAAATCGATTTAAGTGGCCACAATCCTCGCCCTTACTTCCGTCGCGATTTAGACAAATAATTTGTTCAGTCCGCATGAAGGCCTCCTGACTCATCAGTGCAACATCTCCGTGAACACAGAAATCAAAGAACCACAGAGGTGAGACAACGGTGAGGACTCGACAGCAAGAAACCACTGAAATGCTGGAGCAAAAGAAAACCAACAGTTAGACTCCGATGAGCCCGACCAGAGACAGAGCATCAGGCACCAACCAACATTATCTCTTTAATTTTCAATAAGCCTTTACGTTGGAGCCGTCATAGAATCTGAGGTCTGACCCACCGGCGTGCAATTAAAGAGGGAAGCAAAGTTGCCAACCGTGATTGGGTTAACTACCATGCATGCAGTCTGTCGTATAATATCCATGTTGTACCCAATCTTTTTATATCGAAGAATGATTTTAAGAAATTGGGTGCTGAAGTCATTGCGGTTATATATTTTTCTGAATTTATATACTAAGTCACCATAAAATTCGGGTTCCGATAGACCTTGTTGCAGAAGAGATTTAAGTCCAATATTGAATTTTGAAATTAAATCAGAATGGCGTCTATAAAATTTTGAAAAGGCTTTGCGTAGTTTATGGTACCGATAACCCTGATTAAGAAGTTTAGCCGTTAATAAAGCCCGAACATCTTGACTCATTGCTGAGTCAGCTTCCATCCCCATATCTTTTAGTTGGCGACTTCAATGGTCACAATATTCTATGGGGCTGTAAAGATATCAATAACAGAGGAGCACTTGTTGAAGATTTTATTGCAAAGAGCGATCTTTGCTTGATGAATGATAAATCTTATACTTACCTTCACCCAGCGACAGGTCATTTGTCTTCTTTAGATCTCTCTTTGTGTCACCCATCTCTCTTCTTGGACTATGACTGGTCTGTTCATCAGATCAGTGCGGAAGTGATCACTTCCCTGTTATAATTGAGAGCGTAAACGAACAAGATGAGGACTGTAGCCAGAAATGGAAAATGAATAAAGCCGACTGGGAATTATTCCGTAATTTATGTGAAGAAGAGATATCAGTTGATCACTTAAATGAATCATCTGACATTGTTTCTGATTTCACAGATAAACTAATTAATATATCAGAACAATGCATTCCAAAGACCTCCACAAATACCAAGAAAAGCAAGCCTTGGTTTAATAATGACTGTAAAGAAGCTATTCAAAAGCGCAAACAGGCTCTAAATAAGTTCTGCAAAAGTCCCACCTCAGAAAAGCTAAACGACGTTAAAGTTTTTAGAGCTAAAGCTCGGCGAACAATCCGAGCTTCCAAACGAAAGTCATGGAGAGAATATGTCTCCAAATTGAACTACAAAACCCCCATTAAAAAGGTTTGGGATATGGTACGAAAAATTTCAGGAAAAACAAAGTCCTCTAGTTTTACACATTTAAATACTGGTTTTGACACAAAAGCTTCAACTAAAAAAGATATTTAAGATACTCTTGGTAGCACATTTTTTAGCAATTCATCACCACGTAATTATTCTGACACTTTTAGAAATTTCCAAAAGGACCAAGAGGAAAGAACCCCCAGGTATTAGACTTCCTGCCTTGCCGTGGCCCTGGGGGCTCAATTCCCACTGGGCATGTTGCTGCTGTGGTCAATGTGCCCACTGGGAAGAGCTAAAGGAAGTACCACCCGTTTGCCGTGGGTGGCGTCCTGTAAGCCGGAAGAAGGGATCCTGGAGGTTGAGGGATTTCTGAGGTTGCGGTGCTTCAGATTCCCAACACGCCTCTTTGGCCTGGCTTTTCGGTGTAGACGGGAGGCTGTGCGGTCCGGCACAGTCAATCGGCTGGTCACGCCTTGCCCTAGAGATACTGCTTAACTTTCTCTTCCATTCTTTTTGTATCTTTCCTGATACCAACCATGTGCCCATTTACCTTACCCTTTTCTGTCTTTTTATCTCTAGAAGGCGGTGGCGCAACGGACCAATCGTGTAAGCATTTTGTTTATGCGAGTATATCTCACGTGTATCTCTAACACTTGCGAGTCGGATAGCCACTCCATTATGGTGTTCCCTTGTAGGGCTCCGCGGAGGGCGGAGAGCACTTGAGATGAATCTTAAAACCTTCTTCATGGGTCCCCCTTCTTCTAGTAACCGCAACAAAACCAAACGTAAAAAAGATGAGTCGTCGGAGTCTGACTCCGATGAACCCAGTCAGCAGTCTGTACCACCAAATGTTCCTCGCTTCTTGGTCATGACATCACTTGATGATACACGTACAGTATCAAGTATATCACCTTTTGTAATCGAAAAGAGTATAGTGTCCATAGCCGGACACCCAAAAAGCATTAAGAAGCTTAAGTCAGGTGACCTTCTAATTGAAGTCGAGAAAAAACAGCATGTAGAAGCTCTGCTTAAAGCAAAAAAAATATTTGACCTCAAAATTAAAGTGTCCCTCCACAATACGCTGAATTCCAGTAAAGGTGTCATACGCAGCCCAGAGTTACGTCCTTGCAGTGACGATGAAATCGTGGAAATCTTGAGAGATCAAGGCGTAATTGGTGTACGTAACATACAAGTTCGTAGAAATGGTGTATTAAAACCCACCAGTACTTACGTGTTGACTTTTAATACACCAGTTCTGCCCAAGAAAATCAAAGTAGCATATCTTTCCGTAAATGTAGAGGTATATATACCAAACCCTCTCAGATGTTACTCGTGTCAGGTTTTCGGTCACCACGAAAGCAGATGTGAGAAGAAAAAACTCTGTCCAAACTGTGGTGAAGAAAAACATGTCGATATGCACCAAGACTGTAAGAATGAAGCCAAATGCGTTAATTGTGGAGGCAAACATGCTGTTTTCTCTCGAGATTGTCCGGCATGGAAAAAAGAAAAAGAAATACTCACTGTCAAATACCAAAGGTCGATAACATTTCCAGAAGCGAGGAAGATTGTTGAAGAACGTTACAAAACACCAAGCACCAGTTACGCCAGCATCACAAAGGGTGCTGGTGTTAAAGTCACGAACAGTGGAACGCAGACTGTTGAATCTTGCATTGCTGAACTGAAAAAATCTGGTGCATGGAGTACTACTCCTGCACCACAAAGTTCAACAAATTTGTCAAATGGCGCAATCCAGGTTGCTTCGGATCGGTCGACAGCGACCGAACCAAAGCCAGCGCCGCATGTAAAAGAGAAATCCGACTCCGGTCAGACCAATAAGGGATCGGGAGAACCGATCCAAAAACATTACACACAGATAGGGCTACCATCTGACGAGGATGATGAAGAACTAATGGATGATGATGACTCTCCAACCAATCCTCGCAAAGGTAGCAAGATTACAAGGATACCTTATATAAGGTAGATTATTTTGTCGATAACGACGCATTAGTTTCTAGTCTAATAAATATCTCTCCATAAAATGGATCTAAAACACAAAATAATACAATGGAATTGTCGAGGTCTAAAGTCAAATTATAACGAACTCTTATTGCTTCTTACTTTATTAAACCCATCGGTTTTTTGTTTGCAGGAAACTTTTTTGAAAACTGATGACAACATAGATGTCAGGGGTTTCAATACATACAATTATATCTACTCTGATGGTAACAGACCATCTGGTGGCAGTTCAATTATTGTTAAATCTTGTTTACCACAAAGAGAGATCAAATTGAAAACAGAACTACAGGCCGTGGCAGTGTCGGTTTCTCTGGATAAAGAAACTACAATTTGCTCTCTATATATTCCACCCTCATTTACTTTAAAGCCCGAACATCTTGAGTCGTTGCTGGGTCAGCTTCCATCGCCATATCTTTTAGTTGGTGACTTCAATGGTCACAACATTCTGTGGGGTTGCAAAGATAACAACAACAGAGGAGCACTTATTGAAGATTTTATTGCACAGAACAATCTCTGTTTGATGAATGATAAATCTTATACTTATCTTCACCCTGCGACAGGTCATTTGTCTTCTTTAGATCTCTCTTTGTGTCACCCATCTCTCTTCTTGGACTACGACTGGTCTGTTCATGATGATCAGTGCGGAAGTGATCACTTCCCTGTTATAATTGAGAGCGTAAACGATCCAGATGAGGACTGTAACCAGAAATGGAAAATGAATAAAGCCGACTGGGAATTATTCAATGATTTATGTGAAGAAGAGTTATCAGTTGATCACTTTAAAGAATCATCCGACATTGTTTCTGATTTCACAGATACACGTATTAATATATCAGAACAATGCATTCCAAAGACCTCCACAAATACTAAGAAAAGCAAGCCTTGGTTTAATAATGACTGTAAAGAAGCTATTAAAAAGCGTAAACAGGCTCTAAATAAGTTCTGCAAAAATCCCACTTCAGAAAAGCTCAACGACGTAAAAGTTTTTAGAGCTAAAGCTCGGCGAACAATCCGAGCTTCCAAACGAAAGTCATGGAGAGAATATGTCTCCAAATTGAACTATAAAACCCCCATTAAAAAGGTTTGGGATATGGTACGAAAAATTTCAGGAAAAACAAAGTCTTCTAGTTTTACACATTTAAATACTGAATTTGACACAATAGCTTCAACAAAAAAAGATATTTCAGATACTCTTGGGCACACATTCTTGAGAAATTCATCATCGCGTAATTATTCTGACACTTTTAGAAATTTCAAAAAGGACCAAGAGAAAAGAAATCTAAACTTTAAATCACTTAATCACGAAGAATACAACAAACCTTTTAACTTATCCGAACTCGTTGAAGCCATTGAAAAATCACATGATACGGCAACCGGCCCCGATAAAATTCATTATCAGATGCTTAAGCATCTGCCAAAAAGTTCTCCTACAACACTTTTAGATATCTTTAATAATATTTGGGAAACGGGGGTCTGTCCTGAGAGCTGGCGTGTAGCTACAGTTGTACCAATTCCGAAACCAGGGAAAGATCATGCAGAACCTACAAATTATCGTCCGATAGCTTTGACAAGTTGTTTGTGTAAAACATTGGAGAGAATGATAAACAAGAGATTAGTCTGGTACTTAGAGTCCAACAACCTCATTTCAGAATATCAATCGGGCTTTCGTTCGGAACGTAGTACCAATGACAATTTAATAAGACTAGAAACATTTATACGAGATGCTTTTATTAACAAAGAACACGTAGTAGCTGTCTTTTTCGACTTGGAGAAAGCATATGATACAACATGGCGTTATGGAATATTGAAAGATCTACATAACATTGGCTTAAGAGGAAAACTTCCCAGTTTTATTGAAAGCTTTTTAGGGGAGCGCATGTTTCAGGTGCGTGTGGGGTCTACCGTGTCAGATTTCTATGATCAAGAACAGGGTGTCCCACAGGGTAGTTTTCTTTCAACTACGCTATTTAACATCAAAATAAACAATATTGTACAATGTTTGGACGACAAAACTGATTGTTCATTGTATGTTGATGATTTTTGTATATGTTACCGTTCAAAAAATATGAAAACAATTGAACGAAAGTTACAACAAAATTTAAAAAGAATAGAAGAATGGACTGATAAAAATGGTTTCAAGTTCTCCAAGTCGAAAACGCAGTGTGTTCATTTTTGTAAACTACGGAAGAAACACGAACATCCTTCCCTGTTTTTATACGGATCACAAATTCCTGTTGTTGAAGAAGCCAAATTTCTTGGGGTCATATTTGATCAAAAGTTATCTTTTATTCCCCATATTAAATATCTTAAAGCGAAATGCTTAAAAGCTTTGAATCTTTTGAAAGTTTTAGCCCATACAAGTTGGGGAGCAGATCGGTACACTTTATTACATCTTTACCGGTCTCTGATAAGATCTAAATTAGATTATGGGTCTGTTGTTTATGGTTCTGCCAGAAAGTCTTATTTAAAATCATTGGATACTTTTCATCATCAAGGCCTTCGTTTGGCTATGGGAGCCTTCCGTACTTCTCCCGTATTAAGCCTTTATGTAGAAGCAGGTGAACCATCTTTAACCTCGCGCAGAGAGAAACTTTCTCTTCAGTATGCTATCAGACTTGCTGCTAATCCATCTAACCCGGCATTCCAAATTTCATTTCCACCTGAATTTGTAGATAAGTATGAAACTAAACCCACAGCAATCAAACCTTTTGGATTACCACGGGGGTAATACCATTTTCTATACTGTGTTGTCGACCGAGCCGGTACTGTGTAAAGCTGCTGTCGACCGAGAAATACGGTTTTCGACCGAGCAGTACGGATGTCGACAGAGGAGGGTCTTCGATTTTGATGCACTTGGAGAGGCGAAAACGTTAGTTTAAACATTTACAAACGATGTCGGTGTTTTAAAGAGACAAGCTGTTAATTGTCTGTTCACTTGTAGAGAGTCGTGAGTCTGAAAAACACTATAAAATACCGGTTCTTTCGAAAAAAATCAGTTTTCACAGAATATCATTAATCTAATGCTTTATGAAAAGTAGGAAAGCAATAAAACACCATATATATTTTATCTACCATTTACGCTTCAACAACAACGTGGGTTTGACATAATTCATGCACTCTGGGAGTTTTTATAGACCTTTGAAAAATGTCGGGATACGGCTGTCGATTATCAGAAATACGACCGTCGATGGTATCCTAGTCTGATTGATCCGGCTGTCGACGAAATATAAAAACTACATTTCATGTACTGCTGTTAAAATACATGATTTATTCTATGATTGCACGACCCGCAGAAAAAGCGACCGACTGAAGTCGGTTGATTTTCTAAGGGTGCCCTAAAATCACCGTGTCATTCTGTCAGTCTGTCTGTCCGTCCGTAACCCGTTTGTGAAAATTGGTGATAGGACTTAACCGCTTGGAATATTTAAACATTTTTTTTGGCATACTGATAGATATCAATGAGATCTAACCAATGTGCTTGCGAAATATTACATTCCATTTAGTATAGCCTCGCCGAGGCGAATAATGTGAAATCTTCGAACTGCTTCTCCTCGGAAACCGTTGGGCCGATTGAAGTCAAATTTCATATGGAGCCTCTGTGGGATGGGGGAAACCAAAATTTGCTGATGGGGTCCAGGTCACATGACCAAAATGGCCGCCAGGCCATATATGGTCTGTCTGTCTGTCCGTCCATAACCCGTTTGTGAAAATTGGTGATAGTGACTTAACCGCTTGGAATATTTAAACAATTTTTGGCATACTGATAGATATCAATGAGATCTAACCAATGAACTTGCGAAATATTACATTCCATTTAGTATAGCCTCGCCGAGGCGAAAAATGTGAAAATTTTCGAACTGCTTCTCCTCGGAAACCGTTGAGCCGATTGAAGTCAAATTTCATATGAAGCCTCTATGGGATGGGGGAAACCAAAATTTGCTGATGGGGTCCAGGTCATATGACCAAAATGGCCGCCAAGCCATATATGGTAAAACCCTTCAAAAATAGTATTCTCCAGAACCACTGGGCAGATTTCCACGAAACTTGATAAATAGCATCTGGGACGTAGGCCCATCATAAATTGCTAAAATGGTGACCCTGGGTTGACCTTGACCTTCTTTGTGCCTAGGTCAAACTTTGAAACATATGCTTTTGAATTGGAAAAGTGAGAATGCATTTTATCCTGGAAACGATTCAGAATACAGTACTAAAGTATAAGATATATTTTTGCTCCTTATGATAAGGCGCATTTATTGGGGGAACCGTTTTAGGTCCAGGTCACATGACCAAAATGGCCGCCATAGCCATATATGGTAACACTCATAAAGCTAAAATCATCCGGCGGGTCGTGCACTTCAGCTGAAGCACTGGTTATTACTGAAATCTGCACTATTACGCAGATTTCACTGGGAGCCATGAAGAAAAATGTATGTGTTGTGCGAACTGGTGTCTTAAAGTCGCAACAATCACCAAGTATTACTCCATCCTTAACTCTCCCATATTTAGTTTACACAACAGGCTTCAAGGCTGGTCACTGATGTAAACACTTGAACATGTAAATGCCAAATCAGATTGAAATTAAACTGCAAAAAACTGTTGTAAACCTGTGCAAATGCTCTTGAAGAATGATGTCGGAAAGATCACAGGCGCTTGAAGTTTAAATGCTTAAACATTTCAAATTTGTATGAAAGGGCCATAACGAAATTGAATATTGACTACGTCAATATTAACATTCATGTTTAGTTTTTTTGTTTTTTTTTTATTTGTTTTTTTTTTTTTTTTTTTTTGGTTTTAAGGCTCTTTCAAGATTATTTCACTCATATCGAGCCGATCGTTAATCAGAGGTGGGCGAAAACCGGTGTTCCCGGAGAAAAACCACCTGACCTGCAGAACTTGGCGTCTCACATGTGACCCGAGCGAGATTCGAACCACAGCGGAGAGAGACCTAATGATCAAGAGTCAGCGCTCTTAACCACTATAGGCCACGGAGGCCCGTTGTTTAGGTTTTCGGAGCACAGAACTTCAAGCGCATGTGCAGAGACGAATATTTCTCAACAAATGCCATGACAAACAGTAGGTTTGATCAGCAGACATTACGAAAACATGCCTATTAAAACAAATTGAAAATTTTACCCTAAAAACAAAAATGAAAATTTACAGAAAAAAAAATATCTGATACTTTTTATATTTCTGCTCAAACATAGATTGTGTGAACGCGCGGTTCTAACAAGTACCCAGAATCTATGTATATGAGCATAAATATGAAAAATAAGGTTTACCCCTGTAAACCTCAGTTTCACTACATAAAATTGAGGTTCAAGGGAGTCAAAATTATATAGGCGTGTTTTCGTGATGAGCTCCTTTTCCGACTACCCAAAATTCCTAAGCAGAAAAGCTCTTCAGTCAACGTGACTATCACATACTTGTCCAAATAACTTTTTTTATAGAAAACAGCCGCAGGAACTGAGCTCAGAGTGTTGTGTAAGAGGGTTATCTTGGAATCATAGGTTGGGCTTGGCAAACAGTGAAGACCCAGACCAGACGCCACAGAATGCGGCGTCTGATCAAGATCTACACTATATACTTAAAAATCGGATTTCAAGGGTAAATAAAACAGTTTAAATCACAGTCCAGGACTTTTCCGACCTATAGTCAGAGACAATCGATCCACCAGTACTCTTAGTGCTTTGATTATGCGTTTGTTATGTGTGCGCAAGTGCATATTTAAGTAAAGGAGGTCTAAATGGTTAACGCTGAGCAGAAATCGACCGTACATGAGTAGTGGTAAACCGCTTAGTGGGTCTTAGCCTGCCCAGGCAAAGTGGTGCGAGTTGGACCGTCCGTGCATATAATGACATTTTATCTCAATGTCGGGTAAAAGTCCCACAATATTGAAAGCAGCGTCTCCAAGATGACCCAAATAGTGTTGACGGGAACGTTAAACCTCCCTCAAAGAAACATAACCAGATAACTGTACCGACATGTTAAGATAGTTTATCAGTTGTCTATGTTGGTATTAGAACAGACTTTTTTTGTCATTCCTAACGGGGATGACATGTTGGTTTTCACTTTAAATCAGAGCATTTGCACAGGTTTACAACAGTTTTTTGCAGTTTAAAGTCTTGACATGTCCCGTGCTTAGCTGTATTTGAAACAAAAGTCACCTATCAGCGGTAATATGGTTTCTAATAAGTTGTTTGGAATTGTGGGTATACAAATGCTGACGGGTGGTCAATGTCAGTATGGTCGTCGTGATTTCCTCACCAGATGCAGTTTTGCAGCCAGTGTCGGACCCTGGATAGCACAACGCAGACTTGTTCAAGACCGCTGTATCCTATAACTTGTCTACGGAAGGCTTTCTAAGATTTTTTTAAAAAGCTACACGTGTATATTTAAACGAAATTTAGTAATCGGCATAATATGATTTAATAGAGAAGAAGAAGAAGAAGAAGAAGAAGAAGAAGAAGAAGAAGACGGTATACCTTGCCACACACCTGCGTCACTGTCACCACCAACACTTCCAATATGTCTAGGGATGGCTTTGTTGAACCGTAAATTTCTCATTTCGTAAAATTCACACCCAAATTTACATATGGTCAATTTCGAAAAATTTTGATGTCTGAATTTTCTGACGTATAAAGAATTGGTAAGTATTCGTCACACCTGTGAAAAACTGGTGCGACTTTTGTCATAAAGTGCACCGTCCTTCGGATCGGGACGTTAACGGGAGGCCCCCTGTGCAGGGAGAACCATCCCCTGTGCAGGTTAAAGATCCCTACCGTAATTACATGATTACTGTGTAGGCTATCAGCCTGCAAAACCTGGAGTGTATGTCATATACACCTGCGGTAATGGTCAAATATGACCGACGCAGTATAGATAGATAGATAGATAGATAGATGATAGATAGATATAGATAGATAGATAGATAGATAGATAGATAGATAGATAGATAGATAGATAGACAGACAGACAGACAGACAGACAGACAGACAGACAGACAGACAGACAGATAGATAGATAGGATAGAATTGGTATCAATTCCCCACACGTGAAGAATTCGTTGACAATGTCTGACGTGTAAAGAAATGGTAAGTATTCGTCACACCTGTGACCTGTGTTTATAGGGTGTGGAGAATTTGTACCAATTACTATTACACGTGTCTTACATGTAAAGAACTGGTACCGATTCCTCACACATGAGAAGAATTGGTACCAATTTCTCTTATAAGCGTGTGTGTGTGTGCGTGTGTGTGAATTCGGGTTTAACGTCGCTTTCAACAATTTTTCAGTCATATCACGACGGTGTCTGGTTGCGACAGGGAGCTCAATGCTCACGTTTATAGCGCTGCCTCACTGAAGTATCATGTCCCAGACACATTACATGATACCACACCCAGTCACATTATCCTGACACTGGATCGACCAGTCCTAGCTCTACCCCGTAAATCTGAGTGCCAAGCGAGGAGCAGCTAGTACCATTTTTATCGACTTTGGTATGTCGCGGCCCGGGATCGAACCCGATACCTCCCGTTCCCCGGAGCGGACACTCTACCAACTGAGCTATCGGGGCCGGTTTCTCTTATAAGAGTATTGATACTAATACTTCACACATGTGAGGAATCGGTACCAATTCCACACAGAAGCCTCCGTGGTGTAGTGGTTACGCTACTCGCCTTGTAAACTAGGGATCGCAGGATCGTTCCCTGGCTTCTCCGGACTTTCGGATGAATCTTTAAACCGAGGTCTCGTCTCCATATGACCTTAGTTGTTGGTGGGACGTAAAACTCAAACACTCACTCACTCACCAAATCCACACACATGTGAAGAATCTCAATTAGTTGGCTACCAACTTTCACTGACTGTAATAGTTTCTGTAAAATTAATTATTTTAGTTTTTCCTATAGAAAATGATAGGTTGTAAAATTTGACCGTGTCTGGAGATAAGTTCGGGGTAATCCTAAGATCATCATTTGAACAAATTATGATGCGCTGGAGTCCTATCTGTTACAAAGTTTCTTGACTGGTCCTAGAGAAGCTTTGAAATGGTTTAACCATATATGGGTGTCGTAGCCATCTTGGTCATGTGACCCAGATGCTGCCAACAAACTAGCGTTCCCCCTACCCAAAAAGAGGTTCAAAACATATTGGCTTTGATTGGCCAATCGGTTTTCAGACATTACGAAAACACGTATGGGGCGCCGTTTTACTATTTAATCCGTATTTATAGATATCCTTAAATCGAATTATGGCGATCCATAATTCGATTTATGGATATCCATAAATCAGCCGAAAAATGGATATCCCTAATTCGAATTATGGATATCCTTAAATCGAATTATGGATATCCATAATTCGATTAATGGATATCATTAATTCAGATCGATTTATGGATATCCATAATCCGAATTATGGATATCCTTAATTCGATTTATGGATATCCATTATCCCTTTGATTTATGGATATCCATAATTCGAATTATAGATATCCGTAATTCGATTTATGGATTCGAATTATGGATATCCATAAATCACCGCCAAAGCTTTTGGTTTAATGATTTCTCCCTAAAACACGTGATTGTTTATTGTAAAAATCTTCAAAATCTTCAAGGTCTTCATCATCGCTGGAAGATGATGGCCGGTCAAAGGGACCTATCTGTCGTGCAGCCTTTTCAGCCCGTAAGGCTTCCAAAGCAACGGCGGCATACGCTGAACGCCCGCCATGTGTGCAGTTAAATATCGGAACCAGCCGAAAGATCTTGAAATTCCGGCCAACGCACCCGGTCCCTCTGGAATCACCTCTATGAGGATTGCGCACCTAATCGGACGTAAGCGTATAATGATCCAAACAGGCAATCCGTGCATGCTTCCTGGAGAAAAATGCACATGGTCGTTATATATAGTATTAACATATGTCCATATAACACTATTTGACGGCCCCTGCCCATCAGGGCTTGAAGAAATAGATGAGCTGCATGATGCTTCCACGCAGAGCTGAAACCGACCCGCACACGAGTACTGGTAAACCGCGTAGAGGATCTAAGCCTGCCCAGGCAAAGCGGTACGAGTCGGCCCGTCCATGTTAATAAACCCTATTGGTTCATTTGGGCGGCAGGGCTTGAGATGTCATTTCATCTCAAGGTCGGGTGAAATTCCCACAAAATTGGAAGCAACGTCTCCAAAATGACCTTTACAGAGTTGACGGGGACGTTAAACCTCAAATCAAACAAACAAACACTCTACTTGAGATGTATGGAGTACCAAGCAGATTCAGATATATCTCCTGGCCCCCGCCCATTGGGGCTTGGAGAAATAGATTTGGCTGCATGAGCTGAGAGTACTGGTAAATCGTTTAGAAGGTCTAAGTCTGTCCAAACAAAGTCGTTCGAGTTAATGGGCGACAGGGATTGAGATGTTTGTTTGTTTGTTTGTTTGTATTTGAGTTTAACGGCACAGTCAACACTAATTTAGGTCATTTTTGAGCCGGTCAGGCTTATACGTAAGCAGTAAACCAGTACAGTGCACATTCTTTCGCCAGAAACTGACAGCTTCCCTTCTTGAATCAGCGGAAGGGAGAGAATGACTGTAGAAAATATTTCATGATCAATCTCCACGAAAGAATGTTGCCGATCGCTTCCTCCTGATCACCAGTCAGACGCGCATCCGACTGAGCTATCGAAGCCGGCGGGATTGAGGTGTCATTTAATCTCAATGAAGGCTTAATGACCAACAAACTGGAAGCAACGTCTCCAAAATGCCCTAAATAACATTGAAGGGGACGTTAAACCTCAAATCAAACAAAACATACCTCTCCAACACCATAGGCCACCACTAAGCCTACCCGACATTACCTCCACTCAATCCCGGCTTTTATTACACACCTAAATCGGAAATCTGACGCGAATAGTCGAGCTTTTTCTTTTCTTTTCTTTTTTTTTTTTTTGCAAAGGGAGCAGTCATTATTCATTAGGTTTATTTGCAGAGGAGAATTATGGATATCCATAAATCAGCCGAATAATGGATATCCATAATTCGATTTAAGGATATCCATAATTCGATTAATGGATATCCACATTTCGATCTAAATTAATGATGAGAAGCCTCCGTGGTGTAGTGGTTACGCTACTCGCCTTGTAAACCAGGGATCGCAGGATCGATCCCGGGCTTCTCCAGACTCTCGGATGAGTTTGTAAACCTGGGGTCCCGTCTCCGTATGACCTTAGCTGTTGTTGGGGCGTAAAACTCAAACACTCACTCACTCTAAATTAATGATATCCATAAATCGATTTATGGATATCCACAATTCGATTTATGGATATCCATAATCTGATTTATGGATATCCAGAAATCAGCCAAATAATTGATATCCATAATTCGATTTATGGATATCAATAAATCGAATAATGGCTATCCATTATTCGATTTATGTTTATCATTAATTCACATCAATTTATGGATATCCATAATTCGAATTATGGATATCCATAATTCGAATTATGGATATCCATAAATAATTATTTATATCCATAAATAATTATGGATATCCAGAAATACGGAATATATAGTAAAACGGCGCCCCATAAACACGCCTCTCAATATGAAACTTTTCGCATGAAAATACTGAATTTTGCTTTTTTCTGCTCTAAACATAGATTGAGGGCACTCGTTAGAATAGCCTCGTCGAGGCGGTTCTAACGAATACCCACAATCTGTTTTTGCTGAAATTAGAAAAATAATATATACGCCCGTAAACCCCAGTTTTACTATATAAAAGTGGGGTTTACGGGGGTCAATATTAAATTGGCGTGTTTTCGTGATGGGTGAGATATTTGCAGAATGTGAACGGACGACGACGGATGCCGGGCATGAGTATACTCACTTACTGAGCTTGCGGCTAGGGTGAGCTAAAAATCTAATGACCAATCTCATTGGTGACGGGCCTCCGTGGCCTAGTGGTTGGTTAAGAGCGCTGACTCTTGATCATTAGGTCTCTCACCGCTGTGGTTCGAGCCTCGCTCGGGTCACATGTGAGATGCCAAGTTCTGCAACGGAAGGTCAGGCGGTTTTTCTCCGGGTACTCAGGTTTTCGCCCACAAAATGAGAAGAAACGTTTCCAAAATGACCTTTACAGTGTTGACGTGGACATTAAACCTCAAATCAAACAAACAAAACAAAGCAACGATAGTTTATTATCAATCAGCCATTTCAAACAAACAAACAAAGCCTGACGAAGAATGCAACAGTTATTTTATTGTTTAACTGGGGTTAATTTCCAGTAAATCTGTCCCTTACACTCTCGTTGAATCATCGACATCCGTACCCAGTAACGTCGACAATTGTACCCCGCAAACTTTCACTTCATCGACAGCCGTATCGATGAAACTATAAACAGTTCCACAGATGCATATAAAGACATGTTGACACACAAATAAAAGGTTATCGCGTATGTTAATGATGTATCTGCATCATTTCGTCCTCGATATTCCATGACACTGAATAAGAGCCACGCATTTCCCCGGAAGTACTTATTTTATATATTTTCCCGTTTAATTCCGCTCAGCGTCAAAACAGGCTATTAGTCAGACTTCCAAAACACTTGAAACAATAACAAACTATTTCACAAACGATTTGACACCACAAAAATGGACAGACATACACAAAAATGTCACATTAACAGCGAATTTATCGACTACCCTCCTCTGTCGACATCCGTACTGCTCGGTCGAAAACCGTATTTCTCGGTCGACAGCAACTTTACACAGTACCGGCTCGGTCGACAGCACAGGTATAGAAAATGGTATTACCCCCGTGATTACGAATTTTACCACTGCTAGAAAATTCAGGTATCGACCTTAAAAATATTCAAAAACATGAAACGGCCGAAGTTCCATCTTGGTGTATTAAAAAACCTTCTATTCTGTTCGACTTACATGATGGCAAAAAATCCGAATCAAATCCGATACTTCTCAAACAAAACTTTCAGGTACTGCAGTCACGTTACAATGATTACCAGCAAGTCTATACTGATGGTTCCATTTAAGGAGATAAAGTTGGTTGTGCGTATGTTTCTAAAGATACGCACAAAACCATGCGCCTTCCAGATGGTTCATCTATATTTACAGCTGAAGCCAAAGCAATAGACCTAGCTTTAGATTTTATCAGTTCTTCAACAATTCAAAAAGCAATTCTATTTTCTGATTCACTTTCTGTGCTTAAGGCATTAGACCATTCATCATCTAAAAATCCTCAAATTCAAAAATTGATCGAAAAACATCATGAAATTTCTAAAACACACCACATCTTATTTTGTTGGCTTCCGAGCCATATTGGCATTGTCGGCAATGAATATGCTGACAAGAAAGCAAAGGAATCGCTCAATCTTGATCCATCTGTTTTTAAAATTCCTTTTAATAATTTTAAACCATTTATCAACAGATACATCTTGTCGGAATGGCAAGGCGAATGGGACCGTGTAATAAATAACAAACTCCATGCCATTAAACCTGTCGTTAGTACAAAATGTTCTCCTCCACAGTTTTCCAGAAAAGAGGACGTAGTATTAACACGACTGCGCATCGGCCATACTAGAGTTACACATTCTTATATTTTTAATGGTGATGATCAGCCTTCTTGTGTAGGTTGTGATCAGCCATTCACTGTGAAACATATCTTAATTGACTGTGTTGACTTTTCACCCTCACGTATTTTATATTTCAAAGCTGACACTTTGCAACAACTGTTTCGAGATGTACCTGTTGATAACATTATTTTATTCTTAAAAGAAATTGGACTTTTTCATAAGATTTAACTGTTTCAGATTTTTATACATTATCATTCTGACTTTTTACTTTTAATATCATCATAATTATTCACGCCGTTTAACCAGTTACCGTTTGACGCTTATGACCCACAAAGAGGGTTGACGCGTCGTTAAACACGAAATCATCATCATCATCACCAAGAGGAAAGAAATCTAAACTTCAAATCCCACAATCACGAAGAATACAACAAACCTTTTAACTTATCCGAACTAGTGGAAGCCATTGAAAAATCACACGATACAGCAACCGGCCCCGATGAAATTCATTATCAGATGGCCCCGATGAAATTCATTATCAGATGCTTAAGCATCTGCCAAAAGGTTCTCTTTCAACACTTTTAGATATCTTTAATAATATTTGGGAAACTGGGGTCTGTCCTGAGAGCTGGCGTTTTGCTACAGTTGTACCAATTCCTTAACCAGGGAAAGATCATGCAGAACCTTCGAATTATCGACCGATAGCTTTGACAAGTTGTTTGTGTAAAACATTGGAGAGAATGATAAACAAGAGATTAGTCTGGTACTTAGAGTCCAACAACCTCATTTCAGAATATCAGTCAGGTTTTCGTTCGGAACGTAGTACCAACGACAATTTAATAAGACTAGAAACATTTATACGAGATGCTTTTATTAAAAAAAAAAACACGTAGTAGCTGTCTTTTTCGACTTGGAGAAAGCATATGATACCACTTGGCGTTATGGAATATTGAGAGATCTCCATAACCTCGGCTTAAGAGGAAAACTTCCCAGTTTTATTCAAAGTTTTTTAGGTGAGCGTGTATTTCAAGTCCGCGTGGGATCTACCCTATCAGATCTCTATGCACAAGAGCAGGGTGTCCCACAGGGTAGCAATCTCTCAACTACGCTATTTAACATCAAAATAAATAATATTGTACAATGTTTGGACGACAAAACAGACTGTTCATTGTATGTTGATGATTTTTGTATATGTTACCGTTCAAAAAACATGAAAACAATTGAACGAAAGTTACAACAAAATTTAAAACGAATAGAAGAATGGACTGATAAAAATGGTTTCAAGTTCTCCAAGTCGAAAACGCAGTGTGTTCATTTTTGTAAGCTACGGAAGAAACACGGCCATCCTTCCCTGTTCTTATACGGATCACAAATTCCTGTTGTTGAAGAAGCCAAATTTCTTGGGGTCATATTTGATCAAAAGTTATCTTTTATTCCCCATATTAAATATCTTAAAGCGAAATGCTTAAAAGCTTTGAATCTTTTGAAAGTTTTAGCCTATACAAGCTTGGGAGCAGATCGGTATACTTTATTACATCTTTCCCGGTCTTTAATAAGATCTAAATTAGATTATGGGTCTGTTGTTTATGGTTCTGCCAGAAAGTCCTATTTAAAATCATTGGATACTATCCATCACCAAGGCCTTCGTCTGGCTATGGGAGCCTTTCGTACTTCTCCCGTATTAAGCCTTTATGTAGAAGCAGGTGAACCATCTTTAACTTCGCGCAGAGAGAAACTTTCTCTTCAGTATGCTATTAGAATTGCTGCTAATCCATCTAACCCGGCATCCAAAATTTCATTTCCACCTCAATTTGTAGATAAGTATGAAACAAAACCCACAGCAATCAAACCTTTTGGATTACGTATTTTACCACTGCTAGAAAATTCAGGTATCGACCTTAAAAATATTCAAAAACATGAAACGGCCGAAGTTCCATCTTGGTGTATTAAAAAACCTTCTATTCTGTTCGACTTACATGATGGCAAAAAATCCGAATCAAATCCGATACTTCTCAAACAAAACTTCCAGGTACTGCAGTCACGTTACAATGAATACCAGCAAGTCTATACTGATGGTTCCAAAGAAGGAAATAAAGTTGGTTGTGCGTTTGTTTCTAAAGATACGCACAAAACCATGCGCCTTCCAGATGGTTCATCTATTTTTACAGCTGAAGCCAAAGCAATAGACCTAGCTTTAGATTTTATCAGTTCTTCAATAATTCAAAAAGCAATTATATTTTCTGATTCACTTTCTGTGCTTAAGGCATTAGACCATTCATCATCTAAAAATCCTCAAATTCAAAAATTGATCGAAAAACATCATGAAATTTCTAAAACACACCAAATCTTGTTTTGTTGGCTTCCGAGCCATATTGGCATTGTCGGCAATGAATATGCTGACAAGAAAGCAAAGGAATCGCTCAATCTTGATCCATCTGTTTTTAAAATTCCCTTTAATAATTTTAAACCATTTATAAACAGATACATCTTGTCGGAATGGCAAGGCGAATGGGACCGTGCAATAAATAACAAACTCCATGCCATTAAACCTGTCGTTAGTACAAAATGCTCTCCTCCACAGTTTTCCAGAAAAGAGGACGTAGTATTAACACGACTGCGCATTGGCCATACTAGAGTTACTCATTCTTATATTTTTAATGGTGATGATCAGCCTTCTTGTGTAGGTTGTGATCAGCCATTCACTGTGAAACATATCTTAATTGACTGTGTTGACTTTTCACCCTCACGTATTTTATATTTCAAAGCTGACACTTTGCATCAACTGTTTCGAGATATACCTGTTGATAATATTATTTTATTCTTAAAAGAAATTGGACTTTTTCATAAGATTTAACTGTTTCAGATTTTTATACATTATCATTCTGACTTTTTACTTTTAATATCATCATAATTAGTTATGCCGTTTAACCATTAACCGTTTGACGCTTATGACCCACAAAGAGGGTTGACGCGTCGTTAAACACGAAATCATCATCATCATCACTACAGCATTTGAATTGAGTGAAATGCTGGGGGTTTATGCAGAAGGTTGACATAATTTGTGAATGTATGGATGTGCAGATTTTACAACCCTTTCAAGATTATTTCACTAAATATTGTGTTGATCGTTTATCAGGCGGGCAAAAACAAGAGTACCCGGAGAAAAACCACCTGACCTTCCATTGCAGGACTTTTTGTCTCACATGTGACCCGAGCCAGGCTAACCACAGCGCTGAGAGACCTAATGAATATAGAGTAAGCACTCTTACCCACTAGGCAATGGAGGCTCAGATGGTCTGAATACAGGACATCTACATACATGTAGCACCTTGCTGAAGCAGGTGTAACAGAAATTAGAAAATGACTTTTATTGTGTGTGTAAAAGTTTCACTTGTGCCCAGATATATGCCCGGAGAGTACAATGTTTGCAGGTGATGATTCAGAAGAAATTTAATGCATAAACATTTATGTAGTTTCAAACAGCAAAGCACAAAGTATCATAGAAAGGTTGAATGTCAACAGTAAATTGCTCTCTCTCTCTCTCTCTCTCTCTCTCTCTCTGTCTCTCTCTCTCTCTCTCTCTCTCTCTCTCTCTCTATATATATATATATATATATATATACTCTATATATATATATATATATATATATGTGTGTGTGTGTGTGTGTGTGTGTACCGTTCATAAAACATTTTTATACATGTATATACTGAATATCTTTCTTCGTTTAAATTGAGGTTGAACATCCTCGTGAACACTATTAAGGTCATCATTGCTTCCAATTTTGTGGGACTTTTGCCCGACATTGAGATGAAATGACATCTCAAGCCCTGCTGCCCAATGAAACCAAAAGGCTTATATGAATGGGATGGTCCGACTCACACTACTTTGCCTGGGCTGGCTTAGTCCTTCTATGCTGTTTACCAGTATTCATGGGTGGTCAGTTTCACATCTGCGCGGAAGCACCATGCAGCCGAATCTATTTCTCCAAGCCCCGATGGGCGGGGGCGGATATACTGAATATCAAGTACAAAGTTGTACCCCTGTTTAATTGTCAATATCTCTAACCATGTAATGCAGCCTCAAATACTCTGAAATCACCTTTGGGTCAGAAGATATTTTAGATGGACAAAGAGCACCCAAGTATAGACTAGCTAAAGTTCTCACCCTACTTAAAGCAACATATGCCTGACCATGAGTAAATATGGATGATCCAATATGTACAACTGCAGCATCAAGTGATAAACTCTGACCCTTATGAATTGAAAGACCCCAACATGGATCGAGTGGCAAATTACTTCTTACAACAAAGCGGCCACAAAACAGAAACTCTTGGTTATAGAAGGGAATATCAACAGAAACATCAGGATTCAACAATGTTAGAGGAACATGAAAAGAAGAAAACTTAATCTTTCCACTGACCGTTCCAAGGCGGTTCTTCTGTGGCGGTTTATTTATGTTGTTGTGTGTTACTTACTGTGTGTATCACTTGTCTTTTTTATTTTGGATGACCATATGGCCTATTTTGTTGGAAAGTAACTGTCCTTATGGCCTTCCTTTGTTTAGGTTTCCATTATGGTCTGGTCGCTTAATGTTTGTGTTTCTTTCCCTTTGGTGTCTTTGATGGGTGTAGTAAGTTAATTGTATCGATTCCTGATCTTTATTTTACTTCTACTTAACAGAAACAGATGGTGGCTGAACACTTGTAATCAATACCTGAAGCTGTACCAACAGCACCATTAACAAGTCCATAGAAGACATTTATATTTATACCCCCGGCATACGCAGTATGCCATGGGGGTATATGGTTTTCGTATTTTCTCTCTCTCTCTCTCTCTCTCTCTCTCTCTCTCTCTCTCTGTGTGTGTGTGTATATGTGTGTGTGTTCACATTTTCGTGTCAGCTCCATAACTTTTGCACCGCTTGACATATTTTCATGAAACTTCACATAAATGTTAAACACCATTAGACGACGTGCAGAACACATGAACCGTAACTCTTGCTTTTCTACTTTCAGAGTTATTGTCCATTGTATGTTTTAACTTGCATTTTCGTGTCCGCTCCATAACTTTTCAACCGCTTGATATATTTTCATGAAATTTCACATAAATGTTAAACACCATGAGACGACGTGCAGAACACATGAACCGTAACTCTTGCTTTTCTACTTTCAGAGTTATTGCCCTTTGTATGTTTTAACTTGCATTTTCGTGTCCGCTCCATTACTTTTCAACCGCTTGACATATTTTCATGAAACTCCACACGAATGTTGAACACCATGAGACGACGTGCATAACACATGAACCATAACTCTTGCTTTCCTACTTTCAGAGTTATTGCCCTTTGAATCTTGAAAATGGCCATTCTATGGAATATGGCCTGTATATGCAAAGAAGCTTTTGACATTGCTATTTTCAGCTGAGGTGATGAGACTGGCCGGGGTATTCGTGCCCACTGGGCACTTTTGTCTAGTTCGTAAAAGCATAACTTTTGTTCCAAGTGACAGAATAATATTCAGTGGCAAACCACCAGCATCGCGGTCATCTTTAGGAATGAAATCTTCAGTGGTAGTTTCGTCAGGTGGCGATTAATTTATGTTGTTGTTTGTTACTTACTGTGTGTATCACTTGTGTCTTTTAATTTTGGATGGCCATTTTGTGGGAAAGTAACTGTCCTTATGGCCTTCCTTTGTTTAGGTTTCAATTATGGTCTGGTCGCTTAATGTTTGTATTTCTTTCCCTTTGGTGTCTTTGATGGGTGGAGTAAGTTAATTGTATCGATTCCTGATCTTTGTTTTACTTCTACTTTTTATATCATGGCCAGAAAATCTGTGTGTTGCTGCAAAGCAGTAGGATTGGGAAGAAAGTTTGTTCTGCATTTTTGAATTGTATTTTCTAACTTGTATAAGTTTTGGAAAAATATGAATAATTTGAGGATCCTCCATAGAATCTGGAAGAATAAGTCTGGCACAAAGTGTAGAAATATCATCAGAAGATAGGCATCCAATACGTGCTCTGTTTAGCAACTGGGCATATGCCACATCTTGCAGCTGACACATGTTTTGCCTCAAGAAAAAAGGCTTGAACAGATGCCACAATTCATTATTCTTAAAAGCAAAGTGATATTTGACTGGTCGCAATTGATGGAAATCTGCAACAGCAATGACATTCACCCCCCCCCCCCCCCCAAGGTAAAGAGTTTTGTTTGATAACAGCAAGTCTTCAGTGAATGTAGTCAAGCATTTCGGAGCGTACCATACTTATCACATCAATAATAAGTGTTTGTACCGAGTAGGACTGTTGTCTAAGCATAGGCAACTGAGAAGCAGGTATTTCCATGTATCTAGCTTGAAATTCATTTTGTTGTAACACAGGTATCTTTAGCAATGAATGAATTGTATAGCCGTTTACATTGTGAGCCGCAATACCAGTAGGTGCACAGACTAAAACAGGCTCATGTCCAGCATATGAAAAACAGTACAGTTTGAGGAACTCTACCAGAACTTCTATAAGGTAACTCTTACCCACGCCAGCACCACCCGAGATGTAAATTTGGTAAGCTTCACCTTTTTTGTTAGTCTTAGAGCGAACATAGTTAAACACTTTAAGCTGATCTTTAGTCAATGATGCAATTCTATTTTCAAAATTTTGTTCAGTGCTTACACCGGATGTTATCTCATGCCACTCTACATCATATGAACTAGTAAGGTCAATGTTAACTTCAGCTGCATGAAGTTCATTTTGTAAATTACTGCTGTTCAGTACCTGCCTGTCACTGAAGCTAGTATTTGTATCCACTGTACCATTCAGAATTACTTGAGCATCGTTCTCTATGCTTAGTGCAGAAGAGCAGTTGTAATCAAATGGAGGGTCAAGTTCAAGCTGGGCAAGTCTTACTACTCTTAATGCACCATCTATGGTAGGAACAGCATTAGCAGACAGTACAGCTTCTTTGTCAAGAAAATCCTGTTTTTGGACAAAAGCATCTGCATAATCTGTATATGGTGTAATGATGTCACAAAATTGTCTGTGTGGTAAATATAGAAGAAGTAAACTGTAATAGTAATCTTTTGTATTTTGGAAAGCATTGTAATGATAACTGCATTTTTCTGTCTCATAGAAGCAGAATATCCGGTAGTACGACATGGAAATCTAGCATTTCTAGCTCTGGGTCCAACAGGCTTTGTCTTTTCTATTCTATAGCATTGGCAAAATCTGAACAATGAATAATTTTCAAGCTCTGATGACCTGTTGTGATAGTGATCAATGACATTTTTCTCAAATATGTTTTCGTCATTTGGATGTAATGACTGCAATTCTACTGTAGGCTTCAACTTGCGATACTGCTTGTGTGGAGGAAAAGCATGGCGATGAATAGTCTGTCTTGATGACCAAATCAGCTGTAAGCCACCAATACGATAAGCAGCTTCTTGTGCAGAGAGTGTACGATGTTTCAGAACACACATACCGATTTTAAACATTTTAACCCTCAAGGAAACGGACTCGGTACAGTCTGAAATTTCTCTTAACACATTAGATATAGCATTCTTTAGTATCTGGGGTTCAGCTTTGTAAACATAACTGCAGACATAATATGCAACACCTATAGTTCCACCTATCATTTGGATATCCATATTGGCTCTCCAGTGGAGCAGTATTGTGGGATTATAAGCATTTACCATTAAATCTGTATTACATCTTTTAGTCTCATAAAACCACCACCAACTTCAAGGGAATCCAATTAATCAGAGAAAGTATTAAAAAACGCTACCCTTGAGATGATTAAAAACGATTTGAAAAAAAAAACAGCAAAAACAAGCATCTCAAAAACAACAAACACAAATTAAATCTGACAGACAGCGCAAAGGTTCAAGAGAAAATGTTAAAAATCGAAATCGATTTGGAGCTTTGAGTGACAGCAGTGATATGGAGGTTCTCGATTCTCCAACGCCAGGTAGCAGTAATGGCAGATCGAGGTCACCAGTAATACCTCAATAAAATTTTCTAGTCATGCTAAAAATCTCTCCGTACAATGGATTTAAAACACAAAATAATCCAATGGAATTGTCGAGGTTTTAAATCAAACTTCGTATAAGACTATCTCCTCTCAAATCGCCCATCCTTCGAAAATATACTAATCCGTGGAAAAGAAGTGGAATGTATCCCAGTATTTCTAAGTGCAATGCCAAGAGGTGCAGATGTTGTTCGCATTTAAGCACTGCGTCTACCGTTACTTCATCTGTAAACGGTAGACGCTTCTCTGTAGTTAACATGTCTGATTTGACATGACAGTCTACAGATTTAATTTATCTAATTACTTGACGTGCTACAAACTGTAATATGCAGTGCGTCGGTCAAACTAACCGCATGCTTAAAACTAGATTGAACGAGCATAAAAATCATGGACGCCACTCTATGCTTTCATTTTTAAGTTCATTACCCGTTTCTGTTTTACGTCTTCTGGACACCGAGGCGAATAAATTCTACGATAGTTCTCATCAGTTATATGATGCGGCTCTCTTAACTAGAGGCTATACTCAGCATACTCTCCGTCCTTACATTGATTCTGAAATTAATCATAAACGCCATTTCTTCAAAATATCCTTCATTAATAAGGGTATGGATTTTATAGATTTGCCCAGTATCTTCCATGAGAGATCGGTGCTTTCTTCCATTCCTGCTTATTTTCAAAATACTGAAACACCTATAATTTGCTATAAATATAACAAACCTGTTAGATCTATCATTTTTAATTTCAATAAACTTGTTTCAGATCTTGATATTGATACTAATACTCCTGATTCATGTGATTGTAAAAACTCAAAGTATTGCTATCCTGCTGCTGGTCATGTAATTACTGGCAATTTGAAAATTATTCCTGATTCTAGGATAAGGAATATAATTACTAAAGGACCGAAATATCGGTTTCCTTCTAAAATTGATTTCAGTAAATGTAGAGATGAAATCGCTGCTTCCCTGAATGAATTCGGTAATCGATGGTGTAAGCGAGAGTATGTTGAGCATAAAGCCCTTAAGGACTGGAAACTTAGCATTTTAAAACTAGTGAATAAACGCATTTCTTTCTATTCTCAAAATACTAACTTATTACCTCCTAAGCCCAAGACGTCTTTACGTCATCATAAAGTAGGTATTCAAGAATTTCATAAGAAGTTTGTTTTGGCCCCTGCAGACAAGGCCGCTAACAACGTCGTCGTTGTGTGACGGCTCCACTATGTTAACAGGCTTAAGCAGGAGCTTGGTGGTACTATGGCCTATGAACTTCAGCCTTTAGCTGAAGAGAGAGCTTTAGTAGATAAACATGTTTGTCTTTCAGCCACCAAGTTTGCTGTGTGTGTTAACGAAGGCCAAGACAAGCTTCCTACGCTATACTGGTTACCAAAACTTCATAAAAAACCTTACAAAGCACGGTTTATTGCAAATTCTAGCTCTTGCACTACTACTGAACTTTCTAAATTATTAACTTAGGAGGCCTTCATGCGGACAGAACAAATTATTTGTCTAAATCGCGACGGAAGTAAGGGCGAGGATTGTGGCCACGTAAAATCGATTTAAGCCCCCCAGTGGAAATCTTCCACTGACCGTTCCAAGGCGGCTCTTCTGTGGCGATTTATTTATGTTGTTGTTTGTTACTTACTGTGTGTATCACTTGTGTCTTTTAATTTTGGATGGCCATATGGCCATTTTGTGGGAAAGTAACTGTCCATATGGCCTTCCTTTGTTTAGGTTTCCATTATGGTCTGGTCGCTTAATGTTTGTATTTCTTTCCCTTTGGTGTCTTTTATGGATGGAGTAAGTTAATTGTATCAATTCCTGATCTTTGTTTTACTTCTACTTTACTGCTATTAAAACGCATGTAATTAAATATTGTGATAAAGTCTTTGAAAGATCAGGAAGAAATCTGTTTTGGTCTATAAAAAATTCGAATGAGGTTTTAAATAAATTGAAATCTAGACATTTCCGTGCTTCTAGTCTGTCTACCTACGATTTTTCCACTCTTTACACTACACTTCCTCATAATCTTATAAAAGAAAAGCTTAATGATTTAATTGAATGGGCTTTTCACAGAGAAGATTCTCTCTATCTTGCATGTAATGTCAGAAATGCATTTTTCACTTCTAAAGAGCATACGAATTATTCACTTTGGTCATGTCAGAAAGTGTGTGATGCCCTCACATTTCTACTTGACAATATTTATATTAGATTCGGTACTAAGTTATTTAGACAAATTGTGGGTACTCCGATGGGTACTAATTGCGCACCTCTTATGGCTGATCTGTTCTTGTATTGTTATGAAAGAGACTTCATTTTGTCGCTTTCCATTGATAACCAATCTGAAATTATTGAAGCTTTCAGCTCTACTTCTAGATATTTAGATGATTTATTAAATATTGATAATACCTATTTTGATGGTTTGATCAGTCAGATTTACCCCCTAGAACTTCAGTTAAATAAAGCAAATTCTTCTGATACCGAGGCCCCGTTTTTGGATTTACATCTATCTATTGTAGATGGATTTGTTTCGTGCAAAATTTATGATAAACGCGATGACTTTGATTTTGAGATTGTAAATTTTCCTTTTTTGGATGGTGATGTTCCTCGTGCGCCATCCTATGGCGTTTATATTTCGCAATTAATTCGATTTGCTAGAGTGTGTAGTCATGTAACTGACTTCAACACTCGTAATAAATTATTAACGGCTAAACTCCTTAATCAGGGTTATCGGTACCATAAACTACGCAAAGCCTTTTCAAAATTTTATAGACGCCATTCTGATTTAATTTCAAAATTCAATATTGGACTTAAATCTCTTCTGCAACAAGGTCTATCGGAACCCGAATTTTATGGTGACTTAGCATATAAATTCAGAAAAATATATAACCGCAATGACTTCAGCACCCAATTTCGTAAAATCATTCTTCGATATAAAAAGATTGGGTACAACATGGATATTATACGACAGACTGCATGCATGGTAGTTAACCCAATCACGGTTGGCAACTTTGCTTCCCTCTTTAATTGCACGCCGGTGGGTCAGGCCTCAGATTCTATGACGGCTCCAACGTAAAGGCTTATTGAAAATTAGAGAGATAATGTCGGTTGGTGCCTGATGCTCTGTCTCTGGTCGGGCTCATCGGAGTCTAACTGTTGGTTTTCTTTTGCTCCAGCATTTCAGTGGTTTCTTGCTGTCGAGTCCTTACCGTTGTCTCACCTCTGTGGTTCTTTGATTTTTGTGTTCACGGAGATGTTGCACTGATGAGTTAGGAGGCGTTCATGCGGACTGAACAAATTATGTGTCTAAGTTGCGACGGAAGCAAGGGCGAGGATTGTGGCCACGTAAAATCGATTTAAGCTCCCCAGTGGAAATCTTCCACTGACCGTTCCAAGGCGGCTCTTCTGTGGCGATTTATTTATGTTGTTGTTTGTTACTTACTGTGTGTATCACTTTTGTCTTTTGGTATTGGGTGGCCATATGGCCATTTTGTTGGAAAGTAACTGTCCTTATGGCCTTCCTTTGTTTAGGTTTCCATTATGGTCTGGTCGCTTAATGTTTGTATTTCTTTCCCTTTGGTGTCTTTTATGGGTGGAGTAAGTTAATTGTATCAATTCCTGATCTTTGTTTTACTTCTACTTAATGAATTTTTACTACTTCTTTCGTTATTAAACCCATCGGTGTTTTGTTTACAAGAAACATTTCTAAAAACTGACGACACCGTCGATATCAGGAGTTCAATACATATAATTATATCTATTCTGATGGTAACAAACCATCTGGTGGCAGTTCAATTTTTGTTAAATCATGTTTACCACAAAGAGAGATCAAATTAAAAACAGACCTACAAGCTGTAGCAGTATCGATGATGATGATGATTTCGTGTTTAACGACGCGTCAACCCTCTTGGTGGGTCATAAGCGTCAGTCGGTTAATGGTTAAACGGCATGAATAATTATGACGATATTAAAAGTAAGAAGTCAGAATTATAATGTATAAAAATCTGAAACAGTTAAATCTTATGAAAAAGACCAATTTCTTTTAAGAATAAAATAATGTTATCAACAGGTACATCTCGAAACAGTTGTTGCAATGTGTCAGCTTTGAAATATAAAATACGTGAGGGTGAAAAGTCAACACAGTCAATTAAGATATGTTTCACAGTGAATGGCTGATCACAACCTACACAAGATGGTTGATCATCACCATTAAAAATATAAGAATGAGTAACTCTAGTATGGCCGATGCGCAGTCGTGTTAATACTACGTCCTCTCTTCTGGAAAACTGTGGAGGAGAGCATTTTGTACTAACGACAGGTTTAATGGCATGGAGTTTGTTATTTATTGCACGGTCCCATTCGTCTTGCCATTCCGACAAGATGTATCGGTTGATAAATGGTTTAAAATTATTAAAAGGAATTTTAAAAACAGATGGATCAAGATTGAGCGATTCCTTTGCTTTCTTGTCAGCATATTCATTGCCGACAATGCCAATATGGCTCGGAAGCCAACAAAACAAGATTTGGTGTGTTTTATAAATTTCATGATGTTTTTCAATCAATTTTTGAATTTGAGGATTTTTAGATGATGAATGGTCTAAAGCCTTAAGCACAGAAAGTGAATCAGAAAATATAATTGCTTTTTGAATTGTTGAAGAACTGATAAAATCTAAAGCTAGGTCTATTGCTTTGGCTTCAGCTGTAAAAATAGATGAACCATCTGGAAGGCGCATGGTTTTGTGCGTATCTTTAGAAACATACGCACAGCCAACTTTATCTCCTTCTTTGGAACCATCAGTATAGACTTGCTGGTAATCATCGTAACGTGACTGCAGTACCTGAAAGTTTTGTTTGAGAAGTATCGGATTTGATTCGGATTTTTTGCCATTATGTAAGTCGAACAGAATAGAAGGTTGTTTAATACACCAAGATGGAACTTCGGCGGTTTCATGTTTTTGAATATTTTTAAGGTCGATACATGAATTTTCCAGCAGTGGTAAAATACGTAATCCAAAAGGTTTGATTGCTGTGGGTTTTGTTTCATACTTATCTACAAATTGAGGTGGAAATGAAGTTTTGGATGCCGGGTTAGATGGATTTGCAGCAAGTCTGATAGCATACTGAAGAGAAAGTTTCTCTCTGCGCGAGGTTAAAGATGGTTCACCTGCTTCTACATAAAGGCTTAATACGGGAGAAGTACGGAAGGCTCCCATGGCCAGACGAAGGCCTTGGTGATGGATAGTATCCAATGATTTTAAATAGGACTTTCTGGCAGAACCATAAACAATAGACCCATAATCTAATTTAGATCTTATTTAAGACCGGTAAAGATGTAATAAAGTATACCGATCTGCTCCCCAACTTGTATGAGCTAAAACTTTCAAAAGATTCAAAGCTTTTAAGCATTTCGCTTTAAGATATTTAATATGGGGAATAAAAGATAACTTTTGATCAAATATGACCCCAAGAAATTTGGCTTCTTCAACAACAGGAATTTGTGATCCGTATAAAAACAGGGAAGGATGTTCGTGTTTCTTCCGTAGTTTACAAAAATGAACACACTGCGTTTTCGACTTGGAGAACTTGAAACCATTTTTATCAGTCCATTCTTCTATTCTTTTTAAATTTTGTTGTAACTTTCGTTCAATTGTTTTCATATTTTTTGAACGGTAACATATACAAAAATCATCAACATACAATGAACAATCAGTTTTGTCGTCCAAACATTGTACAATATTGTTTATTTTGATGTTAAATAGCGTAGTTGAAAGAATACTACCCTGTGGGACACCTTGTTCTTGATCATAGAAATCTGACAGGGTAGACCCCACACGCACCTGAAACATGCGCTCCCCTAAAAAGCTTTCAATAAAACTGGGAAGTTTTCCTCTTAAGCCAATGTTATGTAGATCTTTCAATATTCCATAACGCCATGTTGTATCATATGCTTTCTCCAAGTCGAAAAAGACAGCCACTACGTGTTCTTTGTTAATAAAAGCATCTCGTATAAATGTTTCTAGTCTTATTAAATTGTCATTGGTACTACGTTCCGAACGAAAACCCGATTGATATTCTGAAATGAGGTTGTTGGACTCTAAGTACCAGACTAATCTCTTGTTTATCATTCTCTCCAATGTTTTACACAAACAACTTGTCAAAGCTATCGGACGATAATTTGTAGGTACTGCATGATCTTTCCCTGGTTTCGGAATTGGTACAACTGTAGCTACACGCCAATCTCAGGACATACCCCCGTTTCCCAAATATTATTAAAGATATCTAAAAGTGTTGTAAGAGAACTTTTTGGCAGATGCTTAAGCATCTGATAATGAATTTCATCGGGGCCGGTTGCCGTATCATGTGATTTTTCAATGGCTTCAACGAGTTCGGATAAGTTAAAAGGTGTGTTGTATTCTTCGTGATTAAGGGATTTGAAGTTAAGATTTCTTTTCTCTTGGTCCTTTTTGAAATTTCTAAAAGTGTCAGAATAATTACGCGATGATGAATTCCTCAAGAATGTGTGACCAAGAGTATCTGAAATATCTTTTTTTGTTGAAGCTATTGTGTCAAATTCAGTATTTAAATGTGTAAAACTAGAAGACTTTGTTTTTCCTGAAATTTTTCGTACCATATCCCAAACCTTTTTAATGGGGGTTTTATATTATATATTCAAAATTTTATAGACGCCATTCTGATTTAATTTCAAAATTCAATATTGGACTTAAATCTCTTCTGCAACAAGGTCTATCGGAACCCGAATTTTATGGTGACTTAGCATATAAATTCAGAAAAATATATAACCGCAATGACTTCAGCACCCAATTTCGTAAAATCATTCTTCGATATAAAAAGATTGGGTACAACATGGATATTATACGACAGACTGCATGCATGGTAGTTAACCCAATCACGGTTGGCAACTTTGCTTCCCTCTTTAATTGCACGCCGGTGGGTCAGGCCTCAGATTCTATGACGGCTCCAACGTAAAGGCTTATTGAGAATTAGAGAGATCTAATTCAAGGTAATGTTGGTTGGTGCCTGATGCTCTGTCTCTGGTCGGGCTCATCGGAGTCTAACTGTTGGTTTTCTTTTGCTCCAGCATTTCAGTGGTTTCTTGCTGTCGAGTCCTCACCGTTGTCTCACCTCTGTGGTTCTTTGATTTTTGTGTTCACGGAGATGTTGCACTGATGAGTTAGGAGGCCTTCATGCGGACTGAACAAATTATTTGTCTAAATCGCGACGGAAGTAAGGGCGAGGATTGTGGCCACGTAAAATCGATTTAAGCCCCCCAGTGGAAATCTTCCACTGACCGTTCCAAGGCGGCTCTTCTGTGGCGATTTATTTATGTTGTTGTTTGTTACTTACTGTGTGTATCACTTGTGTCTTTTGGTTTTGGATGGCCATATGGCCATTTTGTGGGAAAGTAACTGTCCTTATGGCCTTCCTTTGTTTGGGTTTCCATTATGGTCTGGTCGCTTAATGTTTGTATTTCTTTCCCTTTGGTGTCTTTTATGGGTGGAGTAAGTTAATTGTATCAATTCCTGATCTTTGTTTTACTTCTACTTTTTATAGTTCAATTTGGAGACATATTCTCTCCATGACTTTCGTTTGGAAGCTCGGATTGTTCGCCGAGCTTTAGCTCTAAAAACTTTTACGTCGTTTAGCTTTTCTGAAGTGGGACTTTTGCAGAACTTATTTAGAGCCTGTTTGCGTTTTATGATAGCTTCCTTACAGTCATTGTTAAACCAAGGTTTGCTTTTCTTAGGTTTTGTGGAGGTCTTTGGAATGCATTGCTCGGATATTTTAATAAGCGAATCTGTGAAATCGGAGACAATGTCAGATGATTCATTAAAGTGATCAATTGATAATTTTTCGTCACATAAATTATGGAATAATTCCCAGTTGGCTTTATTCATTTTCCATTTCTGAATACAGTCCTCATCTGATTCGTTTACGCTCTCAATTATAACAGGGAAATGATCACTTCCACACTGATCATCATGGACAGACCAGTCAAAGTCTAGGAAGAGGGATGGGTGACACAAAGAGAGATCTAAGGAAGACAAATGACCTGTCGCAGGATGTAGGTAAGTACAAGACTTATCATTCATCAAGCAGAGATCGTTCTTTGTAATAAAGTCTTCAATAAGAAGTCCTCTGTTGTTATTTTCTTTACATCCCCAAAGAATGTTGTGACCATTAAAGTCTCCAACTAAAATATATGGTGAAGGGAGTTGATCTAGTAACGATTCAAGATGCTCAGGCTTTAGCGAAAACGAAGGCGGTATATATACAGAGCAAATTGTAGTTTCTTTATCCAGTGAAACAGAGTCTGCCACAGCTTGAAGCTGTGTGTCTAGTTTGATCTCTCTTTGTGGCAAACAAGATTTAACAAAAATTGAACTGCCACCAGATGGTCTGTTACCATCCGAAAAGATATAGTTATATGCATTTACTCCTCTGATGTCGATGATGTCATCAGGTTTTAAAAACGTTTCCTGTAAACAAAAAACCGATGGGTTTAGTAAAGAAAGAAGTAATAAGAGTTCATTATAATTTGATTTAAGACCTCGACAATTCCATTGGATTATTTTGTGTTTAAAATCCATTTTTTGGAGAGAATTTTAAAGGACTAGAAACTATTTTGGAGCATTTATTGGTGAAATTGATCTGCTATTACTACTTCGTGGTATTGGAGTTTCAGTAAACTCCATATCGTTGTCACTCAAAGATCCGAATCTGTTCAGATTTTTTAGATGGTCTCTTTCAATTTTGCGTTGTCTGTCAGATGTTTGTTTTTGAGATGTTTGTTGTTTTTGTTTTTGAGATGTTTGTTGTTTTTGTTTTTGAGATGTTTGTTGTTTTTGTTGTTGTTTTCTTAAATCTTTTTGTATCATTTCTAAAGTAGCGTTTTTCAGTAATTTTTCTTGTTTATTTGATTGAATTGGCCGTGGTGATGTTTGAATTGGCTGTGGTGGCGTTTGAATTTTTGTGTTGTTCGTTTGATCTTCAGTTTTACTTTGAGGTTTCAGTTTTTCTAAAGGTTTGAGACCAGGAATCGGATCAGTCTGAGTGACAGCATCTTCAACAGGTACCTTTTTAACGGGTGACTGCGTGATGCTGGCATAGCTGACTCCGGGAATAGGAGTAGGATACTCAACGATTTTCCGCGCTTCTTGGAACGAGATATTTCTTGTAAATTTAACTGTTAAAATTTCTTTTTCTTTGTGCCAAACGTGGCATTCCTTAGAGTTGGCGCTGTGTTTTTCTCCACAGTTAACGCAACTGGGCTGATTTTTACAATTTTGTTCTGTATGATTTGCTGGCTGGCCACAGTTTGCACAAAGAGGGTCCTTTGAACACCTATCTTCGTGATGCCCATATTTTTGGCAACCGTGGCAGCGCAGCGGATTTGGGATGTAAATTTCTACGTCAACTCTAAGGTATGCCACTTTGATTGTTTTTGGTAAAACTGGTGAATTAAAAGTAAATACAAAAGTGTTTGTGTCTTTGAGTTGGCCGTTTTTTCTGATCTTGAAGCGTTTAACTGCAGTTACTCCTTGAGACCGAGTCCCCTCGAGAATCTCCTCCTCGCTGGAGTTCCTCAAATCTGGGCAACGTATCACCCCTTTTGAGGAATTCAGCGAGGTATGAGGGAATACTCTCACTTTTAAGTTATGAAAAGTAGTGGTCTTTAAGAGATTCTCGGCATGGGCTCTTTTATTGATCTCAACGAGTAACTGTTTAGACCTATATAACTTTTTGATATTTTCAGGCTCACCAGCAATGCTAGAAATTACTTTTTGAACCACAAAGGGTGAAAGGGACGTGATAGATTGATTTTCTTCGGTACATTCGATAAGTAGGAAGCGCGGAAAATGTTGAGTCGTAGTGCCAGGTGTTATTGAAATGTCATCGTTGTCAGAAATGTCAGCGTCTGATGTGTCATCTTGTGTAGGTTTTTTTCTTTTTTTGTCTTTTGCCATGATGAAAAGATCAAATGTTTCGTCCTCTATGCTCTCCGCCCACCATGGAGCCCTACAAGGGAACACTTTTTGTGAGTGGGTTTCCTACCTCAAGTGTTAGAGATACACAGAAGATATACTCGTACAAGCAAAAAGCTGCACGATTGGTCCGTTTAGCCGCCGCCTTCTAGAAATGGAAAGGTTGTGAAAAAGACTTTATGAGCAAACGGTGGGTATTCAGGATGATACAAAGACAAGGAAGAGAAAGTAAAAGGTATTCCTAGGGCTTGGCACGACCAGCCGATTGATCGTGCCGGACCGCACGACCGCCCGTCTTACCGAAATCCAGGCCAAAGAGGTGTGTTGAGTAACTGAAGCACTGAACTCCAGTTAACCCTCAACCTCCAGGACCCCTTCATCCGGCTTACGGGATGCCACCCACGGCAAACGGGTGGTACTTCCTTTAGCTCTTCCCAGAGGGCACAGAGACCACAGCGGCAATGTGCCCAGTGGGAATTGAGCCCCCAGGGCCACGGCAAGGCAGGAAGTCTAATACCTGGGGGTGTAGCAGTATCGGTTTCTCTGGATAAAGAAACTACAATTTGCTCTCTATATATATTTTTTTTTCTCTTTTGGTTTGGGTTTTACGGCCCTTTCAAGATTATTTCACTCATATCGAGCCGATCGTTAATCATAGGTGGGCGAAAACCGGAGTACCCGGAGAAAAACCACCTGATCTTCCGTTGCAGAACTTGGCGTCTCGCACGTGACCCGAGCGAGGCTCGAACCCACGGCGGTGAGAGACCTAATGACTAAGAGACTGCTCTCTATATATCTCACCCTCATTTTCTTTAAAGCCCGAACATCTTGACTCATTGCTGAGTCAACTTCCATCGCCATATCTTTTAGTTGGCGACTTCAATGGTCACAATATTCTTTGTGGCTGTAGAGATATCAATAACAGAGGAGCACTTGTCGAAGATTTTATTGCAAAGAGCGATCTTTGCTTGATGAATGATAAATCTTATACTTACCTTCACCCTGCGACAGGTCATTTGTCTTCTTTAGATCTCTCTTTGTGTCACCCATCTCTCTTCTTGGACTATGACTGATCTGTTCATGATGATCAGTGCGGAAGTGATCACTTCCCTGTTATAATTGAGAGCGTAAACGAACCAGATGAGGACTGTAACCAAAAATGGAAAATGAAAAAAGCCGACTGGGAATTATTCCATAATTTATGTGAAGAAGAGTTATCAGTTGATCATTTTAATGAATCATCCGACATTGTTTCTGATTTCACAGATATACTTATTAATATATCAGAACAATGCATTCCAAAGACCTCCACAAATACTAAGAAAAACAAGCCTTGGTTTAATAATGACTGTAAAGAAGCTATTAAAAAGCGTAAACAGGCTCTAAATAAGTTCTGCAAAAATCCCGATTCAGAAAAGCTAAACGACGTAAAAGTTTTTAGAGCTAAAGCTCGGCGAACAATCCGAGCTTCCAAACGAAAGTCATGGAGAGAATATGTCTCTAAATTGAACTACAAAACCCCCATTAAAAATAGGTTTGGGATATGGTACGAAAAATTTCAGGAAAAACAAAGTCCCCTAGTTTCACACATTTAAATACTGGTTTTGACACAAAAGCTTCAACTAAAAAAGATATTTCAGATACTCTTGGTAGCACATTCTTGAGTAATTCATCACCGCGAAATTATTCTGACACTTTTAGAAATTTCCAAAAGGACCAAGAGAAAAGAACTCTCGTTGAAGCCATTGAAAAATCACATGATACGGCAACCGGCCCCAATGAAATTCATTATCAGATGCTTAGGCATCTGCCAAAAAGTTCTCTTTCAACACTTTTAGATATCTTTAATAATATTTGGGAAACGGGGGTCTGTCCTGAGAGCTGGCGTTTTGCTACTGTTGTACCAATTCCAAAACCAGGGAAAGATCATGCAGAACCTACGAATTACCGACCGATAGCTTTGACAAGTTGTTTGTGTAAAACATTGGAGAGATTGATAAACAAGAGATTAGTCTGGTACTTAGAGTCCAACAACCTCATTTCAGAATATCAGTCAGGTTTTCGTTCGGAACGGTGTACCAACGACAATTTAATAAGACTAGAAACATTTATACGGAATGCTTTTATTAACAAAGAACACGTAGTAGCTGTCTTTTTCGACTTGGAGAAAGCACATGATACCACATGGCGTTATGGAATATTGAGAGATCTCCATAACCTCGGCTTAAGGGGAAAACTTCCCAGTTTTATTCAAAGTTTTTTAGGCGAGCGGGTATTTCAAGTTCGCGTGAGATCTACCCTGTCAGACCCCCAGGTATTAGACTTCCTAATACAATAAGCACGGTTTATTGCAAATTCTAGCTCTTGCACTACCACTGAACTTTCTAAATTATTAACTTCCTGTCTTACTGCTATTAAAACGCATGTAATTAAATATTGTGATAAAGTCTTTGAAAGATCAGGAAGAAATCTGTTTTGGTCTATAAAAAATTCGAATGAGGTTTTAAATAAATTGAAATCTAGACATTTTCGTGCTTCTAGTTTGTCTACCTACGATTTTTCCACTCTTTACACTACACTTCCTCATAATCTTATAAAAGAAAAGCTTAATGATTTAATTGAATGGACTTTTCACAGAGAAGATTCTCTCTATCTTGCATGTAATGTCAGAAATGCATTTTTCACTTCTAAAGAGCATAAGAATTATACACTTTGGTCATGTCAGAAAGTGTGTGATGCCCTCACCTTTCTACTTGACAATATTTATATTAGATTCGGTACTAAGTTATTTAGACAAATTGTGGGTATTCCGATGGGTACTAATTGCGCACCTCTTGTGGCTGATCTGTTCTTGTATTGTTATGAAAGAGACTTCATTTTGTCGCTTTCCATTGATAACCAATCTGAAATTATTGAAGCTTTTAGCTCTACTTCTAGATATTTAGATGATTTATTAAATATTGATAATACCTATTTTGATGGTTTGATCAGTCAGATTTACCCCCTTGAACTTCAGTTAAATAAAGCAAATTCTTCTGATACCGAGGCCCCGTTTTTGGATTTACATCTGTCTATTGTAGATGGATTTGTTTCGTGCAAAATTTATGATAAACGCGATGACTTTGATTTTGAGATTGTAAATTTTCCTTTTTTGGATGGTGATGTTCCTCGTGCGCCATCCTATGGCGTTTATATTTCGCAATTAATTCGATTTGCTAGAGTGTGTAGTCATGTAACTGACTTCAACACTCGTAATAAATTATTAACGGCTAAACTCCTTAATCAGGGTTATCGGTACCATAAACTACGCAAAGCCTTTTCAAAATTTTATAGACGCCATTCTGATTTAATTTCAAAATTCAATATTGGACTTAAATCTCTTCTGCAACAAGGTCTATCGGAACCCGAATTTTATGGTGACTTAGCATATAAATTCAGAAAAATATATAACCGCAATGACTTCAGCACCCAATTTCGTAAAATCATTCTTCGATATAAAAAGATTGGGTACAACATGGATATTATACGACAGACTGCATGCATGGTAGTTAACCCAATCACGGTTGGCAACTTTGCTTCCCTCTTTAATTGCACGCCGGTGGGTCAGGCCTCAGATTCTATGACGGTTCCAACGTAAAGGCTTATTGAGAATTAGAGAGATCTAATTCAAGGTAATGTTGGTTGGTGCCTGATGCTCTGTCTCTGGTCGGGCTCATCGGAGTCTAACTGTTGGTTTTCTTTTGCTCCAGCATTTCAGTGGTTTCTTGCTGTCGAGTCCTCACCGTTGTCTCACCTCTGTGGTTCTTTGATTTTTGTGTTCACGGAGATGTTGCACTGATGAGTTAGGAGGCCTTCATGCGGACTGAACAAATTATTTGTCTAAATCGCGACGGAAGTAAGGGCGAGGATTGTGGCCACGTAAAATCGATTTAAGCCCCCCAGTGGAAATCTTCCACTGACCGTTCCAAGGCGGCTCTTCTGTGGCGATTTATTTATGTTGTTGTTTGTTACTTACTGTGTGTATCACTTGTGTCTTTTGGTTTTGGATGACCATATGGCCATTTTGTGGGAAAGTGGCTGTCCTTGTGGCCTTCCTTTGTTTGGGTTTCCATTATGGTCTGGTCGCTTAATGTTTGTATTTCTTTCCCTTTGGTGTCTTTTATGGGTGGAGTTAAGTTAATTGTATCAATTCCTGATCTTTGTTTTACTTCTGCTTTCCTGCCTTGCCGTGGCCCTGGGGGCTCAATTCCCACTGGGCACATTGCCGCTGTGGTCTTTGTGCCCACTGGGAAGAGCTAAAGGCAGTACCACCCGTTTGCCGTGGGTGGCGTCCTGTAAGCCGGAAGAAGGGATCCTGGAGGTTGAGGGTTACCTGAGGTGGCGGTGCTTCAGGTACCCAACACGCCTCTTTGGCCTGGCTTTTCGGTGTAGACGGGTGGCCGTGCGGTCCGGCACGGTCAATCGGCTGGTCGCGCCGAGCCCTAGAGATACCGCTTTGCTTTCTCTTCAACTCTTTTTGTATCTTTCCTGATACCAACCATGTGCCCATTTACCTTACCCTTTTCTGTCTTTTTATCTCTAGAAGGCGGTGGCTAAACGGATCAATCGTGTAGGCATTTTGTTTATACGAGTATATCTCACGTGTATCTCTAACACCTGCGAGTTGGATAACCACTCCATTATGGTGTTCCCTTGTAGGGCTCCACGGAGGGCGGAGAGCACTTGGGACGAAACTAGAATTTTTTCCTTATGCCTCATGGAAAAAAAACATAACCGAAACGCAGCTAAACGTAAAAAAGACGAGGATTCATCCGAAACGGATGAACCCAGTCAGCAGTCAAGTCAGCAAGTTGAAACTCCAAAGCTCAACAATTTTCCACGCTTCTTGGTGATGACATCACGCGATGATACACGTACGGTGTCAGATTTATCACCCTTTGTCATCGAAAAGAGTTTAGTGTCCATTGCCGGACATCCAAAAAGTATAAAAAAAAACTGAAGTCAGGTGATCTCCTCTTGGAAGTCGAGAGAGAGCAGCAGGTCAAAAACCTGCTTGGTACCACATAGCTGTTTGATCTCAACGTCAAAGTATCGTTGCACAAAACACTCAATTCATGTAAAGGTGTCATCCGCAGCCCAGAGCTACGTCCGTGCAACGATGCCGAGATTGTTGAGAATTTAAGAGATGAAGGCGTCATTGGTGTACGTAACATCCAAGTTCGTAGAAATGGTGTATTAAAGCCAACAAGTACATACGTGTTGACATTTAATACACCAGTTCTGCCCAAGAAAATAAAAGTTGCATATCTATCTGTTAACGTAGAGGTGTATATACCAAACCCTCTCAGATGTTATCATTGTCAGGTTTTTGGTCACCACGAAAGCAGATGTCAAAAGAAACAACTCTGTCCAAATTGTGGTGAGGAAAAACATGTCGATAACCATCAAAACTGCAAAAATGAGGCCAAATGCGTCAATTGTGGTGACAAGCATGCTGTTTTCTCTCGAGATTGTCCGGCATGGAAAAAAGAAAAAGAAATACTCACTGTCAAATACCAAAGGGGGATAACATTCCCAGAAGCGCGGAAACTTGTTGATGAGCGATACACAACACCAACCACAAGTTACGCCAGCATCACAAAGGGTGCTGGTGTAAAAGTTTCCAGCTCCGCAACACAGACTGCTGAATCATACATAGCTGAACTGAAAAAATCTGGTGCATGGAGTAAATCCACTCCAGCACCAAAACCTTCAACCAGTTTATCAAATGGCGCAATCCAGGTTGCTTCGGATCGGTCGACAGCGACCGTACCGAAGCCAGCACCGCATGCAAAAGAGAAACTCGACTTAGGTCGAACTATTAAGGGATCAGAAGATCCGAAGAAACAACACTTGTCTCAAAAACAGAGAGACAACGTAAAATGGAAAGAGTCAATATAAAATTCCAGAACAGATTCGGATCTTTGAGTGATAGTGATATGGAGTTTGAAACTCCATCAACACCAAGTGGCAATAACAGATAGAGGTCAGCAACACCACGAGCTGGTGGTAGCAGAGCTATATCACCAATTGCAGCTCCAAAATAGTTTCTAGTCTTAATCCCTTCATAAAATGGATTTTAAACACAAAATAATACAATGGAATTGTCGAGGTCTTAAATCAAATTATAACGAACTCTTATTACTGATTTCGTTATTAAACCCATCTGTATTTTGTTTGCAAGAAACTTTTTTAAAAACTGATGACAACATAGATGTCAGGGGTTTCAATACATATAACTATATCTATTCTGATGGCAACAAACCATCTGGTGGCAGTTCAATTTTCGTTAAATCATGTTTACCACAAAGAGAGATCAAATTAAAAACAGACCTACAAGCTGTAGCAGTATCGGTTTCTCTGGATAAAGAAACTACAATATGCTCTTTATATATTCCACCCTCATTTTCTTTAAATAAAAATCAAAAATGAGTTCCTTTAAGAGCAATGAAAACAGTCATAAGAAAGAAGATGGGTCATACTACGTAGTTTCGGCTAATAAAGCCCCATCATTAAAGCCCGAACATCTTGACTCATTGCTGAGTCAGCTTCCATCCCCATATCTTTTAGTTGGCGACTTCAATGGTCACAATATTCTATGGGGCTGTAAAGATATCAATAACAGAGGAGCACTTGTTGAAGATTTTATTGCAAAGAGCGATCTTTGCTTGATGAATGATAAATCTTATACTTACCTTCACCCAGCCACAGGTCATTTGTCTTCTTTAGATCTCTCTTTGTGTCACCCATCTCTCTTCTTGGACTATGACTGGTCTGTTCATGATGATCAGTGCGGAAGTGATCACTTCCCTGTTATAATTGAGAGCGTAAACGAACAAGATGAGGACTGTAACCAGAAATGGAAAATGAATAAAGCCGACTGGGAATTATTCCGTAATTTATGTGAAGAAGAGTTATCAGTTGATCACTTAAATCAATCATCTGACATTGTTTCTGATTTCACAGATAAACTAATTAATATATCAGAACAATGCATTACAAAGACCTCCACAAATACCAAGAAAAGCAAGCCTTGGTTTAATAATGACTGTAAAGAAGCTATTCAAAAGCGCAAACAGGCTCTAAATAAGTTCTGCAAAAGTCCCACTTCAGAAAAGCTAAACGACGTTAAAGTTTTTAGAGCTAAAGCTCGGCGAACAATCCGAGCTTCCAAACGAAAGTCATGGAGAGAATATGTCTCCAAATTGAACTACAAAACCCCCATTAAAAAGGTTTGGGATATGGTACGAAAAATTTCAGGAAAAACAAAGTCCTCTAGTTTTACACATTTAAATACTGGTTTTGACACAAAAGCTTCAACTAAAAAAGATATTTCAGATACTCTTGGTAGCACATTTTTGAGCAATTCATCACCGCGTAATTATTCTGATACTTTTAGAAATTTCCAAAAGAACCAAGAGAAAAGAAATCTAAACTTCAAATCCCACAATCACGAAGAATACAACAAACCTTTTAACTTACCCGAACTAGTGGAAGCCATTGAAAAATCACACGATACAGCAACCGGCCCCGATGAAATTCATTATCAGATGCTTAAGCATCTGCCAAAAAGTTCTCTTTCAACACTTTTAGATATCTTTAATAATATTTGGGAAACTGGGGTCTGTCCTGAGAGCTGGCGTTTTGCTACAGTTGTACCAATTCCAAAACCAGGGAAAGATCATGCAGAACCTACGAATTATCGACCGATAGCTTTGACAAGTTGTTTGTGTAAAACATTGGAGAGAATGATAAACAAGAGATTAGTCTGGTACTTAGAGTCCAACAACCTCATTTCAGAATATCAGTCAGGTTTTCGTTCGGAACGTAGTACCAACGACAATTTAATAAGACTAGAAACATTTATACGAGATGCTTTTATTAACAAAGAACACGTAGTAGCTGTCTTTTTCGACTTGGAGAAAGCATATGATACCACTTGGCGTTATGGAATATTGAGAGATCTCCATAACCTCGGCTTAAGGGGAAAACTTCCCAGTTTTATTCAAAGTTTTTTAGGTGAGCGTGTATTTCAAGTCCGCCTGGGATCTCCCCTATCAGATCTCTATGCACAAGAGCAGGGTGTCCCACAGGGTAGCATTCTCTCAACTACGCTATTTAACATCAAAATAAATAATATTGTACAATGTTTGGACGACAAAACAGACTGTTCATTGTATGTTGATGATTTTTGTATATGTTACCGTTCAAAAAACATGAAAACAATTGAACGAAAGTTACAACAAAATTTAAAACGAATAGAAGAATGGACTGATAAAAATGGTTTCAAGTTCTCCAAGTCGAAAACGCAGTGTGTTCATTTTTGTAAGCTACGGAAGAAACACGACCATCCTTCCTTGTTCTTATACGGATCACAAATTCCTGTTGTTGAAGAAGCCAAATTTCTTGGGGTCATATTTGACCAAAAGTTATCTTTTATACCACATATTAAATATCTTAAAGCGAAATGCTTAAAAGCTTTGAATCTTTTGAAAGTTTTAGCTCATTCAAGTTGGGGAGCAGATCGGTATACTTTATTACATCTTTACCGGTCTCTAATAAGATCTAAATTAGATTATGGGTCTGTTGTTTATGGTCCTATTTAAAATCCTTGGATACTATCCATCACCAAGGCCTTCGTCTGGCTATGGCAGCCTTCCGTACTTCTCCCGTATTAAGCCTTTATGTAGAAGCAGGTGAACAATCTTTAACTTCGCGTAGAGAGAAACTTTCTCTTCAGTATGCTATTAGACTTGCTGCAAATCCATCTAACCCGGCATCCAAAATTTCATTTCCACCTCAATTTGTAGATATCTTTGTTTTACTTCTACCTTTTATAAGTATGAAACAAAACCCACAGCAATCAAACCTTTTGGATTACGTATTTTACCACTGCTAGAAAATTCAGATATCGACCTTAAAAATATTCAAAAACATGAAACGGCCGAAGTTCCATCTTGGTGTATTAAAAAAAACCTTCTATTCTGTTCGACTTACATGATGGCAAAAAATCCGAATCAAATCCAATACTTCTCAAACAAAACTTTCAGGTACTGCAGTCACGTTACAATGATTACCAGCAAGTCTATACTGATGGTTCCAAAGAAGGAGATAAAGTTGGTTGTGCGTATGTTTCTAAAGATACGCACAAAACCATGCGCCTTCCAGATGGTTCATCTATTTTTACAGCTGAAGCCAAAGCAATAGACCTAGCTTTAGATTTTATCAGTTCTTCAACATTTCAAAAAGCAATTATATTTTCTGATTCACTTTCTGTGCTTAAGGCTTTAGACCATTCATCATCTAAAAATCCTCAAATTCAAAAATTGATCGATAAACATCATGAAATTTCTAAAACACACCAAATCTTGTTTTGTTGGCTTCCGAGCCATATTGGCATTGTCGGCAATGAATATGCTGACAAGAAAGCACAGGAATCGCTCAATCTTGATCCATCTATTTTTAAAATTCCTTTTAATAATTTTAAACCATTTATTAACAGATACATCTTGTCGGAATGGCAAGGCGAATGGGACCGTGCAATTAATAACAAACTCCATGCCATTAAACCTGTCGTTAGTACAAAATGCTCTCCTCCACAGTTTTCCAGAAAAGAGGACGTAGTATTAACACGACTGCGCATCGGCCATACTAGAGTTACTCATTCTTATATTTTTAATGGTGATGATCAGCCTTCTTGTGTAGGTTGTGATCAGCCATTCACTGTGAAACATATCTTAATTGACTGTGTTGACTTTTCACCCTCACGTATTTTATATTTCAAAGCTGACACTTTGCAACAACTGTTTCGAGATGTACCTGTTGATAACATTATTTTATTCTTAAAAGAAATTGGTCTTTTTCATAAGATTTAACTGTTTCAGATTTTTATACATTATCATTCTGACTTGTTACTTTTAATATCGTCATAATTATTCATGCCGTTTAACCATTAACCGACTGACGCTTATGACCCACCAAGAGGGTTGACGCGTCGTTCAACACGAAATCAAAATCATCACCCTGTCAGATCTCTATGCACAAGAGCAGGGTGACCTACAAGGTAGTATTCTCTCAACTACGCTATTTAACATCAAAATAAACAATATTGTACAATGTTTGGACGACAAAACAGGCTGTTCATTGTATGTTGATGATTTTTGTATATGTTACCGTTCAAAAAACATGAAAACAATTGAACGAAAGTTACAACAAAATTTAAAACGAATAGAAGAATGGACTGATAAAAATGGTTTCAAGTTTTCCAAGTCGAAAACGCAGTGTGTTCAATTTTGTTAGCTACGGAAGAAACACGACCATCCTTCCCTGTTTTTATACGGATTACAAATTCCTGTCGTTGAAGAAGCCAAATTTCTTGGAGTCATATTTGATCAAAAGTTATCTTTATTCCCCATATTAAAGCGAAATGCTTAAAAGCTTTGAATCTTTTGAAAGTTTTAGCTCATACAAGTTGGGGAGCAGATCGGTACACGTTATTACATCTTTACCGGTCTCTGATAAGATCTAAATTAGATTATGGGTCTGTTGTTCATGGTTCTGCCAGAAAGTCTTATTTAAAATCTTTGGATACTATCCATCACCAAGGCTTTCGTCTGGCTATGGGGGCCTTCCGTACTTCTCCAGTTTGAGCCTTTATGTAGAAGCAAGTGAACCATCTTTAACTTCGCGCAGAGAGAAACTTTCTCTTCAGTATGCTATCAGACTTGCTGCTAATCCATCTAACCCGGCATTTCAAATTTAATTTCCACCTGAATTTGTAGATAAGTATGAAACTAAACCCACAGCAATCAAACCTTTTGGATTACGTATTTTACCACTGCTAGAAAATTCAGGTATCGACCTTGAAAATATTCAAAAACATGAAACGGCCGAAGTTCCATCTTGGTGTATTAAAAAAAAACTTCTATTCTGTTTGACTTACATGATGGCAAAAAATCCGAATCAAATCCAATGCTACTCAAAAAAAACTTTCAGGTACTGGAGTCACGTTACAATGATTACCAGCAAGTCTATACTGATGGTTCCAAAGAAGGAGATAAAGTTGGTTGTGCGTATGTTTCTAAAGATACGCACAAAACATTGCGCCTTCCGGATGTTTCATCTATTTTTACAGCTGAAGCCAAAGCAAAAGACCTAGCTTTAGATTTTATCAGTTCTTCATCATTTCAAAAAGCAATTATATTTTCTGATTCACTTTCTGTGCTTAAGGCTTTAGACCATTCATCATCTAAAAATCCTCAAATAAAAAAACTGATCGAAAAACATCATGAAATTTCTAAAACGCACCAAATCTTGTTTTGTTGGCATCCGAGCCATATTGGCATTGTCGGCTATGAGTGTGCTGACAAGAAAGAAAGGAATCGCTCAATCTTGATACAGTCTGTTTTTAACCATTTATCAACAGATACATCTTCTCGGAATGGCAAGGCGAATGGGACCATACAATAAATAACAAACTCCATGCCATTAAACCTGTCGTTGGAACAAAATGCTCTCCTCCACCGATTTCCAGGAATGAGGATGTTGTATTAACACGACTGCGCATTGGCCATACTAGAGTTACTCATTCTTATTTTTTGAATTGTGATGATCAGCCTTCTTGTGTAGGATGTGATCAAACATTCACTGTTAAACATATCTTAATTGAATGTGTAGACTTTTCACAGTCCCGTGACTTAAACTTCAAAGCTGACACTTTGCAACAATTGTTTCAAGATGTACCTGTTGATAATATTATTTCATTCTAAAAGATATTGGACTTTTTCATAAGATTTAACTGTTTCAGATTTTTATAAATATCATACTTACCTTTTTACTTTTAATATCCTCATAATTCTTCATGCAGTTTAACCATTAACCGCTTGACGCTTATGACCCACAAAGAGGGTTGACGCGTCGTTAAACACGAAATCATCATCATCATAAGCCACTTCAAGGCAGCTGAAACTTTATGAGGACGGATGATATTGGAACTGGTCCTTCTATTATGACACAAGCATGAGGCAACAACATAACGTTTTGATAAGACATCTGCCGACAGTATTTGATTAGCAACATGATTTATATCAACTGGGATATGTATTACAAAACCTTTCTGTCCTAACTGATCTACAGGGAAACCTGGCAGTAAAACTAACGAAAAGTATATGTTTACTTGAGCAATAACACGTTTTTTCAAGAATATTTAATCCTTGTAAAGCATCAGGTATTACACCAGCATCCATAGAGTTATCATGAAATGCCATTGCAGGAGTTTTTCCATCCCTGAGATATTTTTTGCATGTTCAACACAACAGACTGTTTTCATTTACTTTCAAGTTTTCATTTGAAACATAAGAACAAGAAACCTGGTCACTAAACATGAAACGATGGCAACAGGCACAAATGCAACAGGGCGTTTGCTCAATTGACGTCTGGTATGAATTAACTGATTTCATTCTAGACAATGAAGCCTGTGCCTCATGTGACTCACAAACACAAGTACAATGACCAGGACACTGGTTTAGTATGTCTCCTTCAGGATGTACATACAAGTTTGATCGTTCGGTGGAAGGAGCCTTACTGGATCTTTGTTGTAGCTGTGATAAGTGGTTGCTATTCCAAGTACATTTGTTGCTTGCTGTTGCAAGATTTGTGTATGAATGATTTAAAACAAAAGACTGTATTGCCACATTAGAATCTTCAGGATCTGACAAAATATTTGCATATGTATGATTTAGTTTTTCTTTATTTGTATTACATGTTTCCCCAGTGACTGCTGCGTCAGTGCGACAAGGCTTCCGAAATGTAGTTTCTTGGTCATTATGACCCTCAGTATCAGTGACAACTCCACTATCCATTGTAGCTTCATGTTCACATTCAACTGGAAAATCATCGGGTATAAACTGAGGGTTTAAAGATTTTGCAGCATTAAAAATAGTTTCATGAGACATAAAAAAGTGTAAATTATGTGAAGACTCATGAAATAAGTTGGTCATATCAAATTCAGTTTGATCATCATTGCCATTATTTCTTTTAATGCTTTCAGCAGCTGCCACACCCATGTGAAAAAAAGGAGTAGGTGCATCAACATTTGCAAGTACAGGTGATAAGTTATACTGTTGGTTTGAGAAGGTTTTTGTCAAGTAATTCAACAACTGAGCTTGATCACTAAACAAGAGTAGAAAAGCATGCCCATCTTGGCATGGATAGCCTTGATTATCTCTGGAGTGAGAATCAAATACAACTAGATAATTGTCACTTCGAAAAATACTAATCGTAGTACTAGATGCAGTAAAAAGTGCAAGTGGCGAGACCTGTAATGCAGAGTCGAGAGCTACTGGCAGACTCGCTGTAAGGGATTCTGCATATCCTGCTTGACCGACGATGCCATAAAACATGTCAATTTGTATTTAAACATTTAATGCTTGCTCCCAAATATTTACTTATTCTGGAAGTTCATTGTGCCCTAGATATCTAGGAACAGCATTAACAGGGGGAACAACCTACGTCAGAGCAGTAACGTCATAACCATTCGTAGGTTTGCCAGCGTTTACTACACAAAAGACATTTGTCACAACAAGTAGGCGCAGTCGGTGCATTTGGCCATAAAAGAATCAAACATACTGAAATCTGTCTCAGAAATGTGGCCTTTTCTTTAAATAATTCGACACAAGCTGATTTGGCAATGGTGTCGGAACTACACTTGTTTACAGCGCCGATTCAAATCTTGTTGCGAAGCTATCGAAGCCTTTTCAATGTTTCTATGTGGAATTAGCTGACTAATGGGATGCAAATATTGTTGGTTACCAGCTGAAGTGTGTATTCTGAAGACTCGTAATGTACATATCTAGTTTGTAGCATTTTATTTACCCTATTTACACCAAACTGGCCGCTTCTGATATGGGTACGACATCTCTCCTATGACGTAGGTTGTTACCCCTGATTAAATGAAGACGTAATCAGCTCATCATACAATAAGCTGCCGTCAACAACCAACCGGTCAATGAATGACGAAGTCCACAAAATCGGGGATGGGAAATGCGCATTCTGCCAGCTAGCAATGCAACTAATGCGATCATTGTGCACTGAAACCCTTGCCCTATACAGCTTACCATACCCTGATGAATGTTACCATGAATGACACGCATTTTCTTTTTTCTTAAAATTCTGATTTACCTTCGAAACGTTTCTTGTTCACGCTGTTTCTGCATAAATTATTATGGTTCCTGGGTTTCAATACCACACACTATAGAGGTACACATAAAAGCAAGGAACCAGTAAACAGCACGTGACTAAAAACGCGCGAATCTTATTGTTGTTGTTGTTATGTTATTGGCATGGGCGTAGACATTATTAGCTCACCTGAGCCGAAGGCTCATGTGAGGTATTAGTATGCCAATGACCCGGCGTCCGTCGTCCGTTCACATTTTCAACTAAGTATATTTTTAAAGCCAGTTGGCCAATCATGATTAAATTTCATGAGAAGCATTATCAGGTTGGGGAAAAGATGCATTATGTTTTGGGGCAGATCAGATGGAAACTCGTTGCTATGGCAACATATAGCTCCCATAGACTTACAATGGGAAAAACTTAAAAAATCTTCTTCTCTGAAACCAATAGGCCCAGAGCTTACATATGAAGCATGTAGCAATGTCTAGTGGTCCCCTACATAAATTGTGCCAATCATGCCCCTGGGGTCTAAACTGGCCACGCCCCATGGTCCCTTACCCCCCCCCCCCATAGAACTAAAAGGTTAAAAAATCTTCTTCTCTGAAACCGCTAGACACAGAGCTTATATATTAAGCATGTAACAATGTCAAGTGGTCCTCTACATAAATTGTGCCAATCATGCCCCTGGGGTCTAAACTGGCCACGCCCCGGGCCCCTTAGCCCCCATAGACTTATAATGGAAAAAAGCTTTAAAAAATCTTCTTCTCTGAAACCACTAGGCCGTGAGCTTACATATGAAGCATGTAGCAATGTCAATTGGTCCTCTACATAAATTGTGCCAATCATGCCCCTGGGGTCTAAACTGGCCACGCCCCGGGGCCCTTAACCCCCATAGACTTATAATGGAAATAAAAGCTTAAAAAATCTTCTCTGAAACCGCTTGGCACAGAGCTTATACATGAAGCATGTAGCAATGTCAAGTGGTTCTCTACATAAATTGTGCCAATCATGCCCCTGGGTTCTAAACTGGCCACGCCCCGGGGCCCCTTAGCTCCCATTGACTAACAATGGAAAAAAAAAGCTTAAAAAATCTTCTTCTCTGAAACCACTAGGCCCAGAGCTTACATATTAGACATGTAGCAATGTCAAGTGGTCCCCTACATAAATTGTGCCAATCATGCCCCTGGGATCTAAACTGGCCACGCCCTTGGGCCCCTTAGCCCCCATAGACTTATAATGGGAAAAAAAGCTTTAAAAATCTCCTTCTCTGAAACCGCTAGGCACAGAGCTTACATTTTAAGCATGTAGCAATGTCAAGTGGTCCTCTACATAAATTGTGCCAATCATGCCCCTGGGGTCTAAACTGGCCACGCCCCGGGCCCCTTAGCCCCCATAGACTAATAATGGAGAAAAGCTTAAAAAATCTTCTTCTCTGAATCAATAGGCCGTGAGCTTACATATGAAGCATGAAGCAATGTCAAGTGGTCCCCTACATAAATTGTGCCAATCATGCCCTGGGGTCTAAACTGGCCACGCCCCGGGTTCCCTTAACCCCAATAGACTTATAATGGAAAAAAAAACTTAAAAAATCTTCTTCTCTGAAACTGCTAGGCACAGAGCTTACATATTAAGCATGTAGCAGTGTCAAGTGGTCCTCTACATAAATTGTGCCAATCATGCCCCTGGGGTCTAAACTGGTCACGCCCCGGGGCCCCTTAGCCCCCATAGACGTATAATGGAAAAAAAACTTAAGAATCTTCTTCTCTGAAACCACTAGGCCCAGAGCTTACATATTAAGCATGTAGCAATGTCAAGTGGTCCCCTACATAAATTGTGCCAATCATGCCCCAGGGATCTAAACTGGCCACGCCCTTGGGCCCCTTAGCCCCCATAGACTTATAATAAAAAAAAAGCTTAATAAATCTTTTTCTCTGAAACCGCTAGTATTATTAGCTCACTTGAGCCGAAGGCTCATGTGAGGTATCGGTATGCCAATGGTCCTGCGTCCGTTCACATTTTCAAATAAGTATATCTTTAAAGCCACTTGGCCAATCATGATTAACTTTCATGAGAAGCATTATCCGATTGGGGGAGAAGATGCAGTATGTTTTTGGGTAATTAAGATTGAAACTGGTGTTGCCATGGCAACATATAGCTCCCATAGGCTTACAATGGGACAAACTTAAAAAATTTTCTTCTCTGAAACCACTAGGCCAAGAACTTACATATTAAGCATGTAGCAATGTCAAGTGGTCCCCTACATAAATTGTGCCAATCATGCCCCTGGGGTCTAAACTGGCCACACCCCAGGGCCCCTTAGCCCCACTAGACTTATAATGGAAAAAAGCATAAAAAATCTTATTCTCTGAAACCACTAGGCCCAGAGCTTACATATTAAGCATGTAGCAATGTCAAGTGGTCCCCTACATTAATCCTACCAAACCTGCCCCTAGGGTCCAAATTGACAATGCCGTGTTCCATTAGGAAGAACTTCAAAAAAGAATTATGCTCCAAGTTCATGAGTCAAACAGCTAACTAAAATGTTCCTCAGGTGAGCGGTTAGGCTCATTGAGCCTCTTGTACAATGTTGGCATAGGCGTAGACAATGAAGCAAACTTATTGAAAGAAAAAAATCTTGCCAGCAAAAAATCAAAAAAGGTGTCTGGTCAATTCGGCCCGTAACCATTTCGACCCATGTCAGAATCAGCCCATGACAATCACAAAGTTTGACCCATTTTTATTGCTTGTTTGAGCATTGTTTGTATACTAGTGTTACTAATTACCGGTGTATTAACTGTTCAAGTCTGTCTACCAGTATAATTATTTGGTTATGGAATTGGAGGGGGGGAGGGTCTCTCAGGTGGGTAGATTCCTTTCTTTGCTACAGATAACAGCGCGTAGTTGTTAGTGGTGAATCTTCAGAGTGGGCTCCAGTTTGTCTGGTGTCCCACAAGGGACTGTTCTTGGTCCACTGTTATTCTCCCTTTACATTAATGATATTTCCACTGACACCGACTCAAAAAGACTGTTCGCAGACGACTGTGTTTTGTACAAGGAAATTATAGATTTAGAGGACTCACTAAAATTTCAGAATGATATAGATAGATAGAGATGTTGGGCACGAAAATGGGGCATGAGATTTCAGCCCGTTAAATGCATTACAATGCAATATTATGTAGATAACTAGGAAGAGAACCATTAAAATCGAGGCTTCTTACACTTTAGAGGGAACGGTCCTCGAGAATGTAGATTCCATAAAATACATTGGAGTGACAATTACACACGACTTGAGATGGAATACACACATTAGCAACGTGTGTACTTTAGGCAAATAGAACGCATGGTTTCCTGAGGCGAAATCTTCACCAGTGTCCCCAGGATGTAAAAGAGACAGCATACATGTATAAAGGAATTATCCGCCCAATCTTGGAATATGGCAGTTGCATCTGGGACCCCAGTGGAGTGGTCATTAATTAACAAATTAAAAAAGTTCAGAATACAGCTGCTAGATTTGTAACAAGCAATTACTGCTTTGAAACTGGGAGCATGATTGGAATACTAGGAAAATTAAGATGGATTAAGAAAAGGAGAAGAGACAGTAGGCTCATGCCTTTATACACACGTCTAGAGGGTGCTGCCAGCATTCCAACAGACGACCTTGTTCCCGAGCTAGGCACTATAGAAATCATCATTCGTTGGCCTTTCAGACCCTTACTGCAAGAACTGACGTTAGGCACTTAAAGATCCTACTAGACCGTGTGCGTTTCAATCTTTTTCTGGTACTTGTGCACCTAATCAATCGTAAGTAAATCAACCAGCAAGTTCGCGGACACTTGACCTAGACGATGTGCGTTTCCATCCTTGCCTGGTATACAAAGGTCTTAAGGGTGCTGCCAGCTTTCCAACAGACGGCCTTGTTCCCCCAGCTAGGCACTATAGAAATCATCATTCGTTGGCCTTTCAGAACCTTACTGCAAGAACTGACATTAGGCACTTAAAGATCATACTAGACCGGGTGCGTTTCCATCTTTTTCTGGTACTTGTGCACCTAATCAATCTAAGTAAACCAACCAGCAAGTTCGTGGACACTTGACCAATGTTTATATATCTTATTACTAAGTTTATATATCTTAGTAATACTATTAGACGATGTGCGTTTCAATCCTTGTCTGGTTCTTGTGGACCTCATCGAAAAGTTAAGTGCCTATCGAAACATTTCTAAAACAAATAAATTCTATTTCGAAACCAGTTGACTGAAGCCGTCTTGTCTAAGAGCTTATACAAGTCCAAACGTCACGAGGATAAAGAAAAACATTACATGCTTTACATAGTGATATGGTTCTAAGTAAAAAGGCAGTGGTCCTTTGTGGTCGAGAGTTTGTAGATGTATATTTTTTATTAGCCTGTACATATATGACATCAAATATGAGCTTGTACAAATGTGATAGCAATTTTGACATCAAATATGAGCTACAAATGTGATAGCAATTCTGTACCAGAGCTCTGCCATTGTTGTGGAAAAACTTACACTTGTTACGGGCTGTTTTTTATCCTTTTTATGAAAGCTTATACTTGTTTATGCGTACAGTGTGGGTAACTAATGGCTGTACCAGAGCTCTGCCCATGGGCCTCTATTTTGTGTGAAAGCTTATACTTGTTATTGTCTTTTTTTTTGTTGTTTTTTTGTTGTTGTTTTTTTTCTTTTGCGAAAGCTTATACTTATGTATGCAAAATATAAAGGTCAACCTGCATTGTGGGTAACTTATGGCTGCACTTCCGTGCCAATCCCAATGCCTAGAATGTTTACGCCCATGGGCGTAGACAACCAGTGGGCCCCGCCCCGGGCCATTTTTGGCCCCAGGGCTATAATTTGAGCAACCTTGCTAGAGGTCCACTAGATGAAGCTTCATACCGAATATCAATGGCCTGGGTCTTCTAGTTTTATACAAGAAGATTTTTAAACGTTTTCTCCTATTTTTCCCTTTTTGTTGCCAGAGTTCTGCATGGAATTAAATTCTTTGAACAACTTTGAGAGAGGACCACCTAAAGATTATTTCTGCCAAGTTTTGTCCAAATCTGTTCAGTGGTTTAGGAGGAGATGTTGTTTAAAGATATTGTGAACGGACGGACGGACGACGACGGACGGTGACCGATCACAATAGCTCACCCTGAGCCTTGTGCTCAGCTGAGCTAAAAAAAACATTATATTAGTTTTGATCTAAAATACGCATCACACCCAGACCAAAAGTGATATTCCTAGAAATCTTTTTTCAGATTGGCTGAATCATTTACTAAAGGAGGCGAAGAGAGAATGGCTGAAGCGTCTACTGCACGTGAGGAACTAGGCGGTCACTCCGATACAGTACACCAGTACATCAACTTATTGATCCGTGGTGTGAAATCTGTTCAACGGAACTGAAGCGAAAAATACGTGCAGTTGCACAATGCATTACGAAAACACGCCTATACAAATACATTGTAATCTTTACCGCCAAAAAAAAAACGAAAGTTTTATGATGAAAAATTGTGATATTTTGCTTCTTTTGCACTAAATATAGATTGTGGGTACTCGTTAGAGGCGGTTCTAACGAATACACACAATCAATATTTTAGAGCAGAAATAAGCAAAATAATGTTTACGCCCGTAAACCACAGTTTTACTATTTAAAAGTGGGGTCCAATAGGGTTAAAATTATATAGGCGTGTTTTCGTCATGGTGTAGAGTGTAACACTCTTCATTGTACGCAGTGTCTTGAAAGTCACAACAAACTTCTACATTTGCAAAATCACAGGATACTGCGTGGTGCCAAAGTGCCGAAATCGCAAGCTGACAAACCTGTCAGATTTCTCACTTGTAAAATCCATGCGGCAAAATTTAACAATCATTACTGTTTGAAGCACCACGAAATGGTTTGCGGTGAGGAGCATAAATACCGTAACACTGTATCAATATTAGATGTTTGCAAAAATCTCCGAACGCAAGATATAGAGCAGTTTAGAAAGGAAGTTGTTCGTGTGCAGCAAAACACTGAAAACACAAAGTCAGTTTTAGAGCCGCGAAAGAAGAACGGGATGAAACCGCCGAAGTTCCATCTTCGTATATTAAAAAACCTTCTTTTCTGTTCGACTTACATGATGGCAAAAATCCGAATCAAATCCAATACTACTCAAAATAACTTTCAGGTACTGCAGTCACGTTACAATGATTACCAGCAAGTCTTTACTCATGGTAACAAAGAAGGAGATAAAGTTGGTTGTGCATATGTTTCTAAAGATAAGCACCAAACCATGCGCATTCCAGATGGTTCATCCTTTTTTTTACAGCTGAAGCCAAAGCAATAGATCTAGCTTTAGATTATGCCAGTTCTTCAACAATTCAGCAATTCAAATATAATGAACTCTTATTACTTATTTCGTTATTAAACCTATCGGTTTTTTGTTTACAAGAAACTTTTTTAAAAACTGATGACAACATTGATGTCAGGGGTTTCAATACATACAACTATATCTATTCTGATGGTAGCAAACCATCTGGTGGCAGTTCAGTTCTTGTTAAATCATGTTTACCACAAAGAGAGATCAAATTAAAAACAGACCTACAAGCTGTAGCAGTATCGGTTTCTCTGGATAAAGAAACTACAATTTGCTCTTTATATATTCCACCCTCATTTTCTTTTAAGCCCGAACATCTTGACTCATTGCTGAGTCAACTTCCATCGCCATATCTTTTAGTTGGCGACTTCAATGGTCACAATATTCTATGGGGCTGTAAAGATATCAATAACAGAGGAGCACTTGTTGAAGATTTTATTGCAAAGAGAGATCTTTGCTTGATGAATGATAAATCTTATACTTACCTTCACCCAGCGACAGGTCATTTGTCTTCTTTGGATCTCTCTTTGTGTCACCCATCTCTCTTCTTGGACTATGACTGGTCTGTTCATGATGATCAGTGCGGAAGTGATCACTTCCCTGTTATAATTGAGAGTGTAAACGAACCAGATGAGGACTGTAACCAGAAATGGAAAATGAATAAAGCCGACTGGGAATTATTCCATAATTTATGTGAAGAAGAGTTATCAATTGATCATTTTAATGAATCATCCGACTTTGTTTCTGATTTCACAGATACACTTATTAACATATCAGAACAATGCATTCCAAAGACCTCCACAAATACTAAGAAAAGCAAGCCTTGGTTTAATAATGACTGTAAAGAAGCTATTAAAAAGCGTAAACAGGCTCTAAATAAGTTCTGCAAAAATCCCACTTCAGAAAAGCTCAACGACGTAAAAGTTTTTAGAGCTAAAGCTCGGCGAACAATCCGAGCTTCCAAACGAAAGTCATGGAGAGAATATGTCTCCAAATTGAACTATAAAACCCCCATTAAAAAGGTTTGGGATATGGTACGAAAAATTTCAGGAAAAACAAAGTCTTCTAGTTTTACACATTTAAATACTGAATTTGACACAATAGCTTCAACAAAAAAAGATATTTCAGATACTCTTGGGCACACATTCTTGAGAAATTCATCATCGCGTAATTATTCTGACACTTTTAGAAATTTCAAAAAGGACCAAGAGAAAAGAAATCTAAACTTTAAATCACTTAATCACGAAGAATACAACAAACCTTTTAACTTATCCGAACTCGTTGAAGCCATTGAAAAATCACATGATACGGCAACCGGCCCCGATAAAATTCATTATCAGATGCTTAAGCATCTGCCAAAAAGTTCTCCTACAACACTTTTAGATATCTTTAATAATATTTGGGAAACGGGGGTCTGTCCTGAGAGCTGGCGTGTAGCTACAGTTGTACCAATTCCGAAACCAGGGAAAGATCATGCAGAACCTACAAATTATCGTCCGATAGCTTTGACAAGTTGTTTGTGTAAAACATTGGAGAGAATGATAAACAAGAGATTAGTCTGGTACTTAGAGTCCAACAACCTCATTTCAGAATATCAATCGGGCTTTCGTTCGGAACGTAGTACCAATGACAATTTAATAAGACTAGAAACATTTATACGAGATGCTTTTATTAACAAAGAACACGTAGTAGCTGTCTTTTTCGACTTGGAGAAAGCATATGATACAACATGGCGTTATGGAATATTGAAAGATCTACATTACATTGGCTTAAGAGGAAAACTTCCCAGTTTTATTGAAAGCTTTTTAGGGGAGCGCATGTTTCAGGTGCGTATGGGGTCTACCGTGTCAGATTTCTATGATCAAGAACAGGATGTCCCACAGGGTAGTATTCTTTCAACTACGCTATTTAACATCAAAATAAACAATATTGTACAATGTTTGGACGACAAAACTGATTGTTCATTGTATGTTGATGATTTTTGTATATGTTACCGTTCAAAAAATATGAAAACAATTGAACGAAAGTTACAACAAAATTTAAAAAGAATAGAAGAATGGACTGATAAAAATGGTTTCAAGTTCTCCAAGTCGAAAACGCAGTGTGTTCATTTTTGTAAACTACGGAAGAAACACGAACATCCTTCCCTGTTTTTATACGGATCACAAATTCCTGTTGTTGAAGAAGCCAAATTTCTTGGGGTCATATTTGATCAAAAGTTATCTTTTATTCCCCATATTAAATATCTTAAAGCGAAATGCTTAAAAGCTTTGAATCTTTTGAAAGTTTTAGCTCATACAAGTTGGGGAGCAGATCGGTATACTTTATTACATCTTTACCGGTCTTTAATAAGATCTAAATTAGATTATGGGTCTGTTGTTTATGGTTCTGCCAGAAAGTCCTATTTAAAATCCTTGGATACTATTCATCACCAAGGCCTTCGTCTGGCCATGGGAGCCTTCCGTACTTCTCCCGTATTAAGCCTTTATGTAGAAGCAGGTGAACCATCTTTAACCTCGCGCAGAGAGAAACTTTCTCTTCAGTATGCTATTAGACTTGCTGCAAATCCATCTAACCCGGCATCCAAAATTTCATTTCGACCTCAATTTGTAGATAGGTATGAAACTAAACCCACAGCAATTAAACCTTTTGGATTACGTATTTTACCACTGCTGGAAAATTCAGGTATCGACCTTAAAAATATTCAAAAACATGAAACCGCCTAAGTTCCATCTTGGTGTATTAAACAACCTTCCATTCTGTTCGACTTACATGATGGCAAAAAATCCGAATCAAATCCGATACTTCTCAAACAAAACTTTCAGGTACTGCAATCACGTTACCATGATTACCAGCATGTCTATACTGATGGTTCCAAAGAAGGAGATAAAGTTGGTTGTGCGTATGTTTCTAAAGATACGCACAATACCATGCGCCTTCCAGATGGTTCATCTATTTTTACAGCTGAAGCCAAAGCAATAGACCTAGCTTTAGATTTTATCAGTTCTTCAACAATTCAAAAAGCAATTATATTTTCTGATTCACTTTCTGTGCTTAAGGCTTTAGACCATTCATCATCTAAAAATCCTCAAATTCAAAAATTGATCGAAAAACATCATGAAATTTCTAAAACACACCAAATCTTGTTTTGTTGGCTTCCGAGCCATATTGGCATTGCCGGCAATGAATATGCTGACAAGAAAGCAAAGGAATCGCTCAATCTTGATCCATCTGTTTTTAAAATTCCTTTTAATAATTTTAAACCATTTATCAATAGATACATCTTGTCGGAATGGCAAGGCGAATGGGACCGTGCAATAAATAAACTCACTCCATGCCATTAAACCTGTCGTTAGTACAAAATGCTCTCCTCCACAGTTTTCCAGAAAAGAGGACGTAGTATTAACACGACTGCGCATCGGCCATACTAGAGTTACTCATTCTTATATTTTTAATGGTGATGATCAGCCTTCTTGTGTAGGTTGTGATCAGCCATTCACTGTGAAACATATCTTAATTGACTGTGTTGACTTTTCACCCTCACGTATTTTATATTTCAAAGCTGACACTTTGCAACAACTGTTTCGAGATGTACCTGTTGATAACATTATTTTATTCTTAAAAGAAATTGGTCTTTTTCATAAGATTTAACTGTTTCAGATTTTTATACATTATCATTCTGACTTGTTACTTTTAATATCATCATAATTATTCATGCCGTTTAACCATTAACCGACTGACGCTTATGACCCACCAAGAGGGTTGACGCGTCGTTAAACACGAAATCATCATCATCATCAGCAGCAATTCAAAAAGTAAATACATTCTCTGATTCAATTTCGGTTCTTAAAGACACATTTTTTCCTTATATAAAAGGGGTGGCCTGTCTAATGATCTCTAATAAACATCTCCTTCGGACCATAGTGCACATCAAATGCTTATCGCATCTAAGTGATTATGAGGTGATTATGAGCAGATGGATATGTTTAATAGGGGGCTCAATAGGGGTAATTGAGTGATAGTATAATTTACTGAGATTGTTTCAAACAAAATGTTGTTTTGAATTACTTCTTTTATTAAATAAATAAAGTAAAGAAAACACTGATATCCATTGTTTCCTATACTCAAAAGTGCAAAGAATTAAACAAATAAGGTAAATGAATTGACTAACCTCAAATTTATTCAATCAATTTACCTTTATTTTTATTTGTTTATTTATTTTTTATTTATTTATTTTTATTTTGGTTGAAAGTATGTCACACACAAATCATATAAAGTCTAAAACATTAGCATTTTATAGTTACAGACAAGATGGAACTATAAAGTGTTCTTTGTTTTAGACACAATCATATCAGAAAAGAGAAAAAAAGAAATATTTTAAGATTTTATTTTATTTTTTCTACCTTTTCAAACTAAAATAACAAACATAAAAAAAAATATTTTTCTTATTTATAATACAAACATAGGTTGTGGGTGCTCGTTAGAACTGCCTCGTTGAGGCGGTTCTAACGAGTACCCACAACCTATGACTCAATGACTTGGAGCAGAAATATGGAAAATAATGTATACCCCCTTAAACCCCATTTTCTCCATAGAAAGTGGGGTTTAGGGGATGTTCATTTAAAAGACTTGGTCACATGATGACCACATTGTGCAAAACTGTGAGCCCCAGTTTTCTCTATATATGCTGGGGTTTTCGGGCACACTATGTTTTTATTAAAATGGCCTCCAATTGTTAGCTGGAAGAATCTTATTTATCCATTTGTTCCACAACTTTTGTCTGAACACATATGTGTTAGGCTTTGTCTTTTCGTCACAGGATTGTTTGACGTTTTCATTCCAGTGGAGAATAGCCAAGTCACTGCGCATTCTATACTGAATGTCGCCAAAGGAACCAAGACGCTTATCCTGGAACATGTTCAGTGTATTATTGAATGATTCTACGAAAAAAGTATCCATATGATGAACATAATTTTGAGGGTTTCTGTATACATCACACTTATGAATTGTCTCCATCAGTAAGCGAACTGCCGCCGGATCTGTAAGGATTTCGCGACTTGGAATATAGTTGGGGTCTTTGTTACAACGAGATGTAGTGGGACAGCTTACATGTTTGTTCTGATAATGCTGAACAATATTTTCCAAATTAACTTTTAGCTTATTTGCATTCCCATCACAATTCCTCATACAACAGTTCACATGGGTTTTTACAGGCTGCACTTTGTCAGTTAGCTGTGAAGACAGTTCTTCCCTTCTTTGTACATTGCACCACTAGACACCTTTTTGATTTCCTTTTCAATTGAAACTGATACATGCCAAGTATCATTTTGATTTGTAGTTCCTTTCCTATTTTCACGAATGAATTTATTAATACTGGCATTCCTATCATGCCCATGACGCCTAACATTGATCTCTTGACTATCAAACTTTTCATAAATCACTTTAGTTCCATACAGTTCGTGTCTTTGTGAACAAGAATCATCTTCACGACGCACAATCATAACCTATATGAGAATCATAACCTATACAAACAACGTCTGTATACTTGGAATTCCTGCGCGTACTATGTCGTGCATCTGTTATAATATCTATTCCATGTTCTCCGCCGGTCTGTACCTCGCCCTGCAAAGCAGATGCACATGATGCTTTTCTTTCCTCCTCAACACACACGGCATATTCGTTCACATTAGCAGTCATATGAGAATATGAAAGAGTATCCAGACTTGCAGCTTCCCAAAACCGCTGAAACTGTGATGGTAATAATCCGCTGGACAGATATGCATGGGTAAAACGTAAATTCACTAAGTCCCGACCATCAGGCAATACTGGTGAAGAAACCCATGCAGTCCTAAATGGACAAAACAAGCACACAACTTGAAATTCAGTTGAACAGCCAACTTGTTTTTTCCACAAGTAGATCCATGACAAGCAGTATTTTTCATGAGCTCACCCATTGCAGTACTTGTTGTAACAAGCAAATTGTCATCTGCACTGTCCCTGGTACAAGATACTCTTTCAGAATAATCATATATTTCTTCTGAATTAATTCCCTTCATTCTCTGCACTGCAAAACGAAGAATTTCCAAGGAAGAATATTTCTTCCCCCGACTGGCGAACTGAGATTTTACTATTTCTATATCTTTTAGCAGACTTTGGTACACGGAAGGATCACCAGACAAGGTCATTTTATTGCGTTTGTTTTCGGAGGACATTTTCAGAATTCTGACAAGCTTACACTGAAAGAAAAACTTTGCTGCAATGAAGTGATAAGTTTACTATATATTTTCATTCTAATGTTATTATTGACACCATTCTTCTTCACACCTTTTGAGAATCCTTTGCCCTTGTGTTTTTACAGTCTGTCACCTTTGTTATGATAAGCGCTGTCATTTTTCATGTGTATTGCATTTTTCATGCATAATCCATTGTCTTTATATTTGGTTAGACTGCAGTTTACCCACATCTCAATTCAAAAACCAGTAAATGTTCATTTTCGCTTCAAGAAAAATAACCATGTCAACTCAAAGAGTAACACTTGAACTGACACAAGAACAAAAAGATGCAGTTTTGCATTTCATAAATTTCAACAACTGGAATGTTAGTGTTGAAGAAGAAGGAAGACAAGAAGAAGGTAATTATATTTTACAATTTTTACTTTTACAAAACGATGTATGTACATTTCAAGTCTATCCCAGCAGGCACATGACGTCATTATGACGTCACATCAACGTCGGAACAACATCATGGCGTTAATGCAATGTCACATCAAAGTCGGTGCAAAGTGATGTCTATGCAAACGGGTACATGAAGTTATTATGATGTCACATCAACGTCCGTACAACGACATGACGTTTATGTAACCTCACATCAACGTCGGTGCAACATCTTGGCGTTGCACCGAGGTTGATTTGACGTTGCCCTAGCGACGTTTGCCTTCTGGGTCTATGTTTTGAGCAACTATATATTCATGGTATCTCTTATAATTATCCATTTTCTATAATAAAAATACCAAGATTTATCTGGTGGATACCATGCAAAGAGTTTGTGAATAAATAAATAATTATATAATAAATAACATTAACAGTTTTTTTTTATAATGAACAACCCTGTAAACCCCACTTTATAATGAGAAAACTGGGGTCTCAAGGGGTATACAATATTTTATCTTTTTTTTTTTTTTTTTTTTTTTGGTTTTTGCTCCAAAACATAGGTTGTGTTCAATCTATGTTTGAGCAGAAAACATCAGTGTAATAAATAAATATGGATAAAAAATCAGAACGTACTTTGTGCAATAAAAAATACTTTATCATTTCAGTTGCAGACGTATCAGATCTACATGACCATTTTCCACTACCAAGACACAGAGAGGGAGAAGAAGAGTGCCCAGATTGTTTTTGTGCTCCATGCATCGTTCATAAAAAGAATGAACAATTATGGTGGCCAGACAGCAACAGTGAGCCAAAATGTACCAATGCAACTCAACGACGGAGACTCTATGCAAGGATTTGGTCAGTGATAAAAAACTGTGAGGCATGGGAAGACCCGAGATATCTCCGGAAAAAAAGTTCAGGCGGGTGGGAAAAGATGTCATGCTTGGCACAGACGAGAAATAATGCCAGTCTGCGTTCTGAGACAGTGTAGAGAGTGGCTACCAAACCCTGATAAAGTACCCTACATGGGTCTTACGTGGCAGTGATTCTGTTCATATTTGGATAAAAATAAGTGTGCTACATCAAATACATTGCGGGGAAAAGATATATTTCTGCTCAAAAACATATATTGTGTGTCCTCGTTAGAACCGCCTCATGGAAGCAGGTCTGACGAGCAGTCACACTGTAAAAACAAATTTTGGGTACTCGTCAGAACCGCTTCGCCAAGGTGGTTCTAATGAGTACCCACAATATATGTTTAGAGCAGGAATAATAAAGTTATTAGGATTTTATATGAAACAAAAAATCATTTTTGTTGGAAAAAAAATTACCAATATATTCGAATTGGCATTTTCTGTAAGGATTATAAATAATGGCTACTAAATATAAATTCGGAAAAAAGTGCTGTTGTTTCTTCCATGCAAATCAAAACAAGAACTTAGGTGTAAAGGAATAGATGTCATTTGTCAAAGTCATATCCACAGGTAATTTATTACCCTCTCTTGGTCCCCTACCTGTATGACAGCCTGAATACCCAAGTGTATCTTATCTCATTGCTGGATTCTTTAATAAACGGTCATTAGAATGTTATGTAATCAAAAATGTGTCTTTAAGGCTTTAGACCATTCATCATCCAAAAATCCTCAAATTCAGAACTTGATCGAAAAAAAAATCACGCAATTTTTAAAACACATGAACTCCTATTTTGTTGGCTTTCGAGCAATATTGGCATTGTTGGCAATGTGTATGCTAACAAGAAAGCAAATGAATCGCTCAATCTTGATCTGTGTATTTTTAAGATTACTTTTTATAATTTAAAACCATTTATCAGCAGATACGTTTTGTCGGAATGGCAAAGCGAATGGGACCGTGTAATAAACTTTGTGTTGACTTTGCACCGTCACGTAACTTATACTTCAAAGCTGACACTTTGAATCAATTGTTTTAAGATGTACCTGTTGATAACATTATTTTATTCTGAAAATCATCATCATCATCGTTTCTCCTTACAGTTTAATGTATGTAATGTTGGTGATTCTGATTCTCTCATTATGTGTATTGTTCCTTTGTAATTAGGTTTGACCCATCGGAGTCTAACTGTTGGTCTTCTTTTGCTCCAGCATTTGAATGATTTCTTGCTGTCGAGTCCTCACCGTTGTTTCATCTCTGTGGTTGATTAATTTTCGTGTTTACGGAGATGTTGCACTGATGAGTTAGGAGGCCTTCATGCGGACTGAACAAATTATTTGTATAATTCGCGACGGAAGTAAGGGCGAGGATTGTGGCCACGTAAAATCGCTTTAAGCCCCCATCCCCACCCCAGTGAAATTCCTTTCACTGACCGTTCCAACGCGGTTCCAAGGCGGTACCCCTGGTGGTTTAGTTTTGTTGTGGCTTGTCTTTGAGTGTGTTTATCGCTTATATTATTTTGCTTTGGATAACCAATTGGCCATTTTGTGGGAAAGTAACTTTCCTTTTGGCTTTCCACTTGTGAAGTTTTCATTTGGTTCTGCTTGTTTCATGTTTGTGTTTCTTTCCCTTGGTGTCTCTGATGGGAGCTGTGGGTTAATTGTATCGACTCCTGATCATTGCCTTCACTTTTATTTTGGATATTCTGAGTCACCACCTGTTTGGGAAAGAGCTGCTGACTCGGTTTACCTGTTGTCCGTTTTTTCCGGTCGTCACCCCATGTTAACAGCGGCAGAAAACAAATATATTTGTCTGACCAATACCGACTGCAACATAGCTCTGAAGTTATTAGTAGAATAAGGTACCAGTATAGAAGAAGCAGAATGTAATCTTAGAGTTCAAATTTATTTGTAATACTCATGTGTGTAGAGTGTCGCGATACCGTCAAAACTAAAGCGATATTCATACTGGTCATTAAGTTAAACATTATACGAAAGAACTGAAGGTAAATTCTTCAAATGGAAGGAGGGTACACCAAAACCCCACAAAACAGCTATACCTGCAAAAAGTCCATAGCTATCAAACAAGTAATTGCTTTGCAACGAGGTACGAACTTCGGTCTAATTATGACCTTCAACAGGTATCTAAAGGATGTCAAACCAAGGAAGGGTGAAAACAATTGTAAATGCAATCCCTGAGAATTGGATAAATAAGAGCATTAAATGCATGTACGGTGAGACCTTTTAATATGTTCTATAAAAGGGTTATCCTTTGGAAGCAAGGAATACACAACAGAACTGGAAAATATGACTTGTACATGTTTTCTGGGCCAGACTAGCTAGTTTCGGCCAATTAGGCCTCATTAGTGACCCTCAAATGTTTTCAAATTCCACACTGGAATCAATGATCCCAAAGGACAAGAAAATATAAACTACACTATGTTGTAGGGCAGGGAGACTTTTTACGGCCGCCACACATTCCCAGACACCAGCTGTAGTGACGTTAAATATGTTCTATAAAAGGGTTAAGCCTGCACACGGCACAAACAGATCAGCCCTGATATGCAATATAGAAGTGAAGACTACTCACGCCTGAAGAAAAGATGAAACGTGTAGAGGCATCTCATGTGTTTCTAATAAAGGCTCGGAGAGACATAAGGTTCCAGGACCATGTTATAACCACTGATGAAACTTTGAACTGGAATAAAAACGAGCCTTTAGCGTGTGGGAAACTCCTGGAATCGCACCTCCTAAGAAAGCGAAATTAGTCAAGTCTATGGGAAAGATTATGCACGGAATGCTCCTGACACATGCGGTACCGATCGGACAAAACGTGAACTCTGCATACTATTCAAAGATATAGTTTATTTTTTATTTATTTATTTTTAATAAGTGAACCAATTCCCACGGGTTTTATCTTTCTCAACATAGTGGAGCCGTCAAACAACGACCGCATTGTTAGCGGTCTTGTCTGCTGGAGCCAAAATAGACTTCTTGTTGGTTTTCTTTTGCTCCAGCATTTCAGTGGTTTCTTGCTGTCGAGTCCTCACCGTTGTCTCACCTCTGTGGTTCTTTGATTTTTTGTGTTCACGGAGATGATGCACTGATGAGTTAGGAGGCCTTCATGCGGACTGAACAAATTATTTGTCTAAATCGCGACGGAAGTAAGGGCGAGGATTGTGGCCACGTAAAATCGATTTAAGCCCCCCAGTGGAAATCATTCCACTGACCGTTCCAAGGCGGTTCTTCTGTGGCGGTTTATTTATGGTGTTGTTTGTTACTTACTGTGTGTATCACTTGTGTCTTTTTATTTTGGATGGCCATAAGGCCATTTTGTGCGAAAGTAACTGTCCTTATGGCCTTCCTTTGTTTAGGTTTCCATTATGGTCTGGTCGCTTAATGTTTGTATTTCTTTCCCTTTGGTGTCTTTGATGGGTGGAGTAAGTTAATTTTATCGTTTCCTGATCTTTGTTTTACTTCTACTTTTTTATGCCCCCGGAATCTAAGAGATTCGGGGGCATATAGTTTTTGGTCTGTCCGTCTGTTTGTCCGTTTGTCCGTCTGCAAAAACTTTAACATTGGGCATAACTTTTGAATGGTAGTAGATAGAGCTTTCATATTTCACATGTGTATACCTTATCACAAGACCTTTCCAGTGGTACCATAATTGTTGATCTCGTGACCTTGAACTTGACCTTTGACCTATTTTTTTTTCAAAATTTTTAAAAACATTAACATTGGCGCTGTCCGGGGGCATCAGTGTTTCACAAACACATCTTGTCTACTGATGTTTCCATTAGGGTCTAGTCCCTTGGTATCTCTGATGGGAGCTATGGGTTAATTGTATCGATTCCTGATCATTGCCTTAACTTATAGTTCTTAGATTGCATGCATGGTAGTTAACGCAATCACGGTTGACAACTTTGCTTCCCGCTTTAATTACACGCCGGTGGGCCAGGCCACAAATTCTATGACAGTTCCAGCGTAGAGGCATACTGGGATTAGAGAGAATCTAATTTTATGTAATGTTGGTTGGTGCCTGATTCTCTGTCTCTGGTTGGGCCCATCAGAGTTTAACTGTTTGTTTTCTTTTGCTCCAGCATTTCAGTGGTTTCTTGCTTCGATTCCTCACCGTTGTTTCATCTCTGTGGTTGATTGATTTATATGTGTTCACGGAGATGTTGCACTGATGAGATAGGAGGCCTTCATGCGGACTGAGCAAACTATTCGTCTAAATCGCGACGTAAGTAAGGGCGAGGATTGTGGCCACGTAAAATCGAAGCCCCCCCCCCCCACTCCCCAGTGGAATTCGTTCCACTGACCGTTCCAAGGCGGTCCTTCTGTCGTGGTTTATTTTTGTTATGCCTTGCGTTTGAGTGTGTTTATCGCTTGTATTATTTTGCTTTGGATAGCCAATTGGCCATTTTGCGGGAAAATAACTGTCCTTTTGGCTTTCCGCTTGTGATGTTTCCATTAGGTTCTGGTTGTTTCATGTTTGTTGTGCTTTCCCTTGTTGTATCTGATGGGAGCTGTAGGTTAATTGTATCGATTCCTGATCATTGCCTTCACTCCTATTTTGGATATTCTGAGTCACCGGCTGCAACATAGCTCTAAAGTAATAAATAGAATAGGGTATCCGTATAGAAGAAGCAGAATGTAACTTAAGGGGAGATAAATCCTTCAAATGGACGGAAGGTATAACAACAGCCCACAGAACAGCTTTGCCTGTGTGTAAGATTGGATGTCCTATACGTTTAAGTTATTGTTTAGCGCACTGGGTGTTGCAATGATTAGGACAGGAAGCGATAGACCCCCAGGTATTAGACTTTCTGCCTTGCCGTGGCCCTCGGGGCTCAATTCCCACTGGGCACATTGCCGCTGTGGTCTCTGTGCCCACTGGAAAAAGCTAAAGGAAGAACCACCCGTTTGCCGTGGGTGGCGTCCTGTAAGCCAGAAGAAGGGAACTCGGAGGTTGAGGGTTACCTGAGATGGCGGTGCTTCAGGTGCCCAACACGCCTCTTTGGCCTGGCTTTTCGGTGTAGACAGGTGGCCGTGCGGTCCGGCACGGTCAATCGGCTGGTCGCGCTGAGCCCTAGAGATACCGCTTTGCTTTCTATTCAACTCTTTTTGTATCTTTCTTGATACCAACCATATGCCCATTTACCTTACCCTTTTCTGTATTTTTATCTCTAGAAGGCGATGACTAAACGGATAAATCGTGTAGGCCTTTTGTTTATACGAGTATATCTCACGTGTATCTCTAACACCTGCAAGTTGGATAACCACTCCATTATAGTGTTCCCTTGTAGGGCTTCACGGAGGGCGGAGAACACTTGGGACGAAATTAGGATTTTTGTCGTTGGCAAATGGAAAAAAAATCATAACCGCAAAGCACCTAACCACAACGCACATAAACGTAAAAAAACAAGAGGATTCATCCGACTCGGATGAACACAGTCAACAATCCAGTCAGCAGTCTGCTGAACAAAGTTTTGACAATGTTCCGCGTTTCTTGGTCGTCACGTCGCTTAAGATACACGAACTTTCTCCCTTCGTTATCGAGAAAAGTATTAACGCCTGGCACCCAATGAGTATTAAAGCACTCAAATCAGGTGACCTTCTCTTGGAACTCGAGAGAAAACAGCAAGTTGTAAGCCTGCTCGCCACCAAAAAGCTCTTTGATCTTTCAGTAAAAATATCTCTTCACAACACACTAAACTCGTCTAAGGGAGTGATTCGCAGTCCAGAACTGCGTCCTTGTACAGACGAAAAGATCATTGATAGCCTGAAGGATCAAGGAGTAATTGGTGTTCGTAACATCAACGTCCGTAGAAATGGTGTACTAAAACCAACAGCTACTTATGTGTTTACTTTTAATACACCAATTCTACCCAAGAAAATCAAAGTAGCATATCTTTCCATTAACGTAGAGGTATACATCCCAAACTCTCTTAGATGTTGCTCTTGTCAGGCTTTTGGCCATCACGAAAGCAGATGTCAGAGAAAAAAACTCTGTCCTAATTGTGGTGAAGAAAAGCATGTTGATAATCACCTCAACTGCAAAAATGAACCCAAATGCGTAAATTGTGACGGCAAACATGCTGTTTTCTCCCGAGACTGTCCGGCGTGGAAACTAGAAAAAGAAATACTCACCGTACAATACCAAAGGGGGATACCATTCCAAGAAGCGCGGAAAATTGTCGAAGAGCGATACATAACACCAACCACCAGTTTGGCCAGCATCACAAAGGGTGCTGGTGTAAAATGTACCAGCTCCGCAACACAGACTGCTGAATCATACATAGCTGAACTGAAAAAATCTGGTGCATGGAGTAAACCCACTCCAGCACCACAAAGTTCAACCAATTTATCAAATGGTGCAATCCAGGTTGCTCCGGATCGGTCGACAGCGACCGTACCGAAGCCAGCGCCGAATGTAAAAGAGAAACCCGACTCAGGTCGAACTAATAAGGGATCGGAAGATCCGATAAAAAACATCAATTGTCTCAAAGACAAACAGACAGACAACGTAAAATAGAAAGAGACAATATAAAATTTCGGAACAGATTCGGATCTTTGAGTAACATGATATGGAGTTCACTGAAACTCCATCATCACCAAGTGGCAATAACAGATCGAGGTCAGCAACACCACGAGGTGGTGGTAGCAGATCTATATCACCAATTGCAGCTCCAAAATAGTTTATAGTCTTAATCTCTTCATAAAATGGATTTAAAACACAAAATAATTCAATGAAATTGTCGAGGTCTTAAATCAAATTATAATGAATTCTTATTACTTATTTCGTTATTAAACCCATCGTTTTTTGTTTGCAAGAAACTTTTTTAAAAACTAATGACAACATTGATGTCAGGGATTTCAATACATTCAACTATATCTATTCTGATGGTAACAAACCATCTGGTGGCAGTTCAATTTTGGTTAAATCATGTTTACCACAAAGAGAGATCAAATTAAAAACAGACCTACAAGCTGTAGCAGTATCGGTTTCTCTGTATAAAGAAACTAAAGTGTGTGATGCCCTCACCTTTCTACTTGACAATATTTATATTAGATTCGGTACTAAGTTATTTAGACAAATTGTGGGCATTCCGATGGGTACTAATTGCGCACCTCTTGTGGCTGATCTGTTCTTGTATTGTTTTGAAAGAGACTTCATTTTGTCGCTTTCCATTGATAACCAATCTGAAATTATTGAAGCTTTTAGCTCTACTTCTAGATATTTAGATGATTTATTCAATATTGATAATACCTATTTTGATGGTTTGATCAGTCAGATTTACCCCTAGAACTTCAGTTAAATAAAGCAAATTCTTCTGACACCGAGGCCCCGTTTTTGGATTTACATCTATCTATTGTAGATGGATTTGTTTCGTGCAGGGTTTGTGGTGGGCGCGATGACTTTGATTTTGAGATTGTAAATTTTCCTTTTTTGGATGGTGATGTTCCTCGTGCGCCGTCCTGTGGCGTTTGTGTTTCGCGATTGGTTCGATTTGCTAGAGTGTGTAGTCATGTAACTGGCTTCAACACTCGTAATAAATTATTAACGGCTAGGCTCCTTGATCGGGGTTGTCGGTGCCGTAAACTACGCAAAGCCTTTTCAAAATTCTGATTTAATTTCAAAATTCAATATTGGACTTGGATCTCTTCTGCGGCGGGGTCTGTCGGAGCCCGAATTTTATGGTGACTTAGTATATAAATTCAGAAAAATATATAACCGCAGTGGCTTCAGCACCCAATTTCGTAAAATCATTCTTCGATATGGAGGGATTGGGTGCGGAATGGGTGTTGTACGGCAGGCTGCGTGCATGGTGGTTGGCCCGGTCGCGGTTGGCAACTTTGCTTCCCTCTTTGGTTGCGCGCCGGTGGGTCGGGCCTCGGATTCTTTGACGGCTCCAACGTAAAGGCTTATTGAGAATTAGAGAGATAATGCTGGTTGGTGCCTGATGCTCTGTCTCTGGTCGGGCTCGTCGGGGTCTGGCTGTTGGTTTTCTTTTGCTCCGGCGTTTCGGTGGTTTCTTGCTGTCGAGTCCTCACCGTTGTCTCGCCTCTGTGGTTCTTTGATTTTTGTGTTCACGGAGATGTTGCACTGATGAGTTAGGAGACCTTCATGCGGACTGAACAAATTATTTGTCTGGGTCGCGACGGGGGTGGGGGTTAACCATTTTCCGCATCAAGGATTTAATCCCTGGTATCTAAAAGTAGGTTTAAGCTGATGTGTTTGCCAATGGAAAAGCCATTGGAAGACTTCGATGGATGCATGGTAGTTAACACAATCACGGTTGACAACTTTGCGTCCCTCTTTAATTGCACGCCGGTGGGTCAGGCCTCAGATTCTATGACGGTTCCAACGAAAAGGCTTATTGAGAATAAGAGAGATCTTATTCAAGGTAATGTTGGTTGGTGCCTGATTCTCTGTCTCTGGTCGGGCCCAACGGAGTCTGTTGGTTTTCTTTTGCTCCAGCATTTCAGTGGTTTCTTGCTGTCGAGTCCTCACCGTTGTCTCACCTCTGTGGTTCTTTGATTATTTGTGTTCACGGAGATGTTGCACTGATGAGTTAGGAGGCCTTCATGCGGACTGAACAAACTATTTGTCTAAATCGCGACGGAAGTAAGGGCGAGGATTGTGGCCACGTAAAATCGATTTAAGCCCCCCAGTGGAAATCTTCCACTGACCGTTCCAAGGCGGCTCTTCTGTGGCGATTTACTTTTGTTTTTTTGTTACTTACTGTGTGTATCACTTGTGTCTTTTAATTTTGGATGGCCATATGGCCATTTTGTGGGAAAGTAACTGTCCTTATGGCCTTCCTTTGTTTAGGTTTCCATTATGGTCTTGTCGCTTAATGTTTGTATTTCTTTCCCTTTGGTGTCTTTTATGGGTGGAGTAAGTTAATTGTATCAATTCCTGATCTTTGTTTTACTTCTACTTTTCTAAATAAGTTCTGCAAAAGTCCCACTTCAGAAAAGCTAAACGCTGTAAAAGTTTTTAGAGCTAAAGATCGGCGAACAATCCGAGCTTCCAAACGAAATTCATGGAGAGTATATGTCTCCAAATTGAACTACAAAACCCCCATTAAAAAGGTTTTGGATATGGTACGAAAAATTTCAGGAAAAACAAAGTCCTCTAGTATTTCACATTTAAATACAGAATTTGACCCAATAGCTTCAACAAAAAATATATTTTAGATACTCTTGGGAGCACATTCTTGAGAAATTCATCATCGCGTAATTATTCTGACACTTTTAGAAATTTCAAAAAGGACCAAAAGAAAAGAAATCCAAACTTTAAATTCCTTAATCACGAAGAATACAACAAACCTTTCAACGCATCCTCACTCGTTGAAGCCATTGAAAAATCACATGATACGGCAACCGGCCCCGATGAAATTCATTATCATATGTTTAAGCATCTGCCAAAAAGTTCTCTTTCAACACTTTTAGATAGCTTTAATAATATTTGGGAAACGGGGGTCTGTCCTGAGAGCTGGCGTTTAGCTACAGTTGTACCAATTCCGAAACCAGGGAAAGATCATGCAGAACCTACAAATTATCGTCCGATAGCTTTGACAAGTTGTTTGTGTAAAACATTGGAGAGAATGATAAACGAAAGTTTAGTCTGGTATTTAGAGTCCAACAACCTCATTTCAGAATATCAGTCGGGTTTTCGTTCGGAACGTATTCTGGTTGTACCAACGACAATTTAATAAGACTAGAAACATTTATACGAGATGCTTTTATTTACAAAGAACACGTAGTAGCTGTCTTTTTCGACTTGGAGAAAGCATATGATACAACATGGCGTTATGGAATATTGAAAGATCTCCACAACATTGGCTTTAGAGGAAAACTTCCCAGTTTTATTGAAAGCTTTTTAGGGGAGCGCATGTTTCAGGTGCGTGTGGGGTCTACCATGTCAGATCTCTATGATCAAGAACAGGGTGTCCCACAGGGTAGTATTCTTTCAACTACGCTATTTAACATCAAACTAAACAATATTGTACAATGTTTGGACGACAAAACTGATTGTTCATTGTATGTTGATGATTTTTGTATATGTTACCGTTCATAAAATATGAAAACAATTGAAAGAAAGTTACAACAAAATTTAAAAAAAATTAGAAGAATGGACTGATAAAAATGGTTTCAAATTCTCCAAGTCGATACCCCGGGTGTGTTCATTTTTGTAAACTACGGTTGATGATGATGATGATGATGATTTCGTGCTTAACGACGCGTCAGCCCTCTTTGTGGGTAATAAGCGGTTAATGGTTAAATGGCATGAAGAATTATGAGGATATTAAAAGTAAAAAAAGTAAGTATGATATCTATAAAAATCTGAAACAGTTAAATCTTATGAAAAAAAAGCCAATATCTTTTAAGAACACAATAATATAATCAACAGGTACATCGTGAAACAATTGTTGCAAAGTGTCAGCTTTGAAGTATAAGTCACGGGACTGTGAAAAGTCTACACATTCAATTAAGATATGTTTAACAGTGAATGGCTGATCACATCCTAACCAAGAAGGCTGATCATCACCATTCAAAATATAAGAATGAGTAACTCTAGTATGGCCAATGCGCAGTCGTGTTAATACTACATCCTCTTTCCTGGAAAACTGTGGAGGAGAGCATTTTGTTCCAACGACAGGTTTAATGGCATGGAGTTTGTTATTTATTTCATGGTCCCATGCATCTTGCCATTCCGACAAGATGTATCGGTTGATAAATGGTTTAAAATTATTAAAAGGAATTTTAAAAACAGACGGGTCAAGGTTGAGCGATTCCTTTGCTTTCTTGTCAGCATATTCATTGCCCATAATTCCAATATGGCTCGGAAGCCAACAAAACAAGATTTGGTGCGTTTTAAAAATTGCATGATGTTTTTCGATCAATTTTTGTGTTTGAGGATTTTTAGATGATGAATGGTCTAAGGCCTTAAGCACAGAAAGTGAATCAGAAAAATTATTGCTTTTTGAATTGTTAAAGAACTGATAAAAACTAAAGTTAGGTCTATTGCTTTGGCTTCAGCTGTAAAAATAGATGAACCATCTGGAAGGCGCAAGGTTTGGTGCGTATCTTTAGAAACATACGCACAACCAACTTTATCTCCTTCTTTGGAACGTGACTGCAGTACCTGAAAGTTTTGTTTGAGTAGCATTGGATTTGATTCGGATTTTTTTGCCATCATGTAAGTCAAACAGAATAGAAGGCTTTTTAAAACACCAAGATGGAACTTCGGCCGTTTAATACTTATATGTAGATAAGTATGAAACTAAACCCACAGCAATCAAACCTTTTGGATTACGTATTTTACCACTGCAAGAAAACATTCAGGTATCGACCTTAAAAAGCTTTCTATTCTGTTTGACTTACATGATGGCAAAAAAAATCCGAATCAAATCCAATGCTACTCAAACAAAACTTTCAGGTACCGCAGTCACGTTACAATGATTATCAGCAAGTCTATACTGATGGTTCCAAAGAATGAGATGAAGTTGGTTGTGCGTATGTTTCTAAAGATACGCACCAAACCTTGCGCCTTCCAGATGGTTCATATATTTTTTACAGCTGAAGCCAAAGCAATATACTTAGCTTTAGATTTTATCAGTTCTTCAACAATTCAAAAAGCAATTATATTTTCGAATTCACTTTCTGTGCTTAAGGCTTTAGACCATTCATCATCTAAAAATCCTCAAATACAAAAATTGATCGAAAAACATCATGAAATTTCTAAAACACACCAAATCTTGTTTTGTTGGCTTTCGGGCCATATTGGCATTGTCTGCAATGCGTGTGCTGACAAGAAAGCAAAGGAATCGCTCAATCTTGATCCGTCTGTTTTTAAAATTCCTTGTAATAATTTACCATTTATCAACAGATTCATCTTGTCGGAATGGCAAGGCGAATGTGACCGTACAATAAATAACAAACTCCATGCCATTAAACCTGTCGTTGGAACAAAATGCCCTCCTCCACAGTTTTCCATGAAAGAGACTGCGCATTGGCCATACTAGAGTTACTCATTCTTATATTTTGAAAGGTGATGATCAGCCTTCTTGTGTAGGATGTGATCAGCCATTCACTTTTAAACATATCTTAATTGAATGTGTAGACTTTTCACAGTCCCGTGACTTATACTTCAAAGCTGACACTTTGCAACAACTGTTTCAAGATGTGTCTGTTGATTATATTGTTTTATTCTTAGAAGATATTGGACTTTTTCATAGGATTTAACTTTGTTTCAGGTTGTTATACATTATCATTGACTTCTTTAACTTTTAATTTCCCCCATTATTCTACATACCTTCTAAGCATTAACCGATTGACGCTTATGATCCACAAAGAGGATTGACGCGTCGTTAAACACGAAATCATCATCATCATCATCAGGAAGGATAGGAGCGATTCTGCTTCTTTTTGCCCGAATCGTTTGCATTGGGAACGTACCTCAATTCGGACAAAGAAAAATTTTAATGCATATATTTCAATCGTCCTAGGGAATTCGACCGTTTCATAGATGTATTTCACTTCATTCATGCTCTTGCCATCATATCTGCCTTGTGCTGATGCCGTACTAGAACCCTATTCACTTTTATGGTCATCATTTTGTTGCTTTCTAACGGAGCGCAGTTGTTCGCCATGTTTCCTTCTCGTCTGCCCAATCGGAAGTTTCCGTAATTGTCGGAGACTTCCGTAGGAACAGAATAGAATTGAATTTGTCAGTATCAGAATTGTTACTGGTGACACGTCAAATGACATTCATACACCAGGACCTGTGATGTGGGAAGTTAGTCCCTAGCTCTAACCATAGAGGTAAATTTAGCTACACAATCATCAGCACCTTCAGCTGTCGAAATAATCGAATCGGGAAGGGCATTCCAATCTCTAATGGTTCTAGGGAAGAACGACTCTTTATAAATGTCAGTTCTTGCGCTAAGGGTCTGAAACGCCAACGAATGATGATTTCTACAGTGTCTAGCTAAGGGGAACAAGGTCATCTGTTGGAATGCTGGCGGCACCCTTTAGACCTTTGTATAAAAGGATTAGCCTACTGTCTTTTCTCCCCCAGGTATTAGACTTCCTGCCTTGCCGTGGCCCTGGGGGCTCAATTCCCACTGGGCACATTGCCGCTGTGGTCTCTGTGCCCACTGGGAAGAGCTAAAGGAAGTACCACCCGTTTGCCGTGGGTGGCGTCCTGTAAGCCGGAAGAAGGGATCCTGGAGGTTGAGGGTTACCTGGGGTTGCGGTGCTTCAGGTACCCAACACGCCTCTTTGGCCTGGCTTTTCGGTGTAGACGGGTGGCCGTGCGGTCCGGCACGGTCAATCGGCTGGTCACGCCGAGCCCTAGAGATACCGCTTTGCTTTCTCTTCAACTCTTTTTGTATCTTTTCTGATACCAACCATATGCCCATTTACCTTACCCTTTTCTGTCTTTTTATCTCTAGAAGGCGGTGGCTAAACGGATCAATCGTGTAGGCATTTTGTTTATACGAGTCTATCTCACGTGTATCTCTAACACCTGCGAGTTGGATAACCACTCCATTATGGTGTTCCCTTGTAGGGCTCCACGGAGGGCGGAGAGCACTTGGGACGAAACTAGGATTTTTTTTATCATGGCTAATGGAAAAACCACTCCATTATGGTGTTCCCTTGTAGGGCTCCACGGAGGGCGGAGAGCACTTGGGACGAAACTAGGATTTTTTTATTATGGCTAATGGAAAAAAAACATAACCGCAACCACGCACCTAACCACAACGCACCTAAACGTAAAAAAGACGAGGATTCATCCGAATCGGATGAACACAGTCAAAAATCCAGTCAGCAGTCAAGTCAACAATCGACTCAGCAGTCTGCTGAACCAAACTTCGACAATGTTCCGCGTTTCTTGGTCGTCACGTCGCTTGACGATACACGAACTGTGTCAAGCCTTTCTCCCTTTGTTTTCGAGAAAAGTATTGTCGCCATAGCCGGACATCCAAAGAGTATTAAATCACTCAAATCAGGTGACCTTCTCTTGGAACTCGATAGAAAGCAGCAAGTTGTAAGCCTGCTCGCCACCAAAAAGCTCTTTGATCTTTCAGTAAAAATATCTCTTCACAACACACTAAACTCATCTAAAGGAGTGACTCGCAGTCCAGAACTGCGTCCTTGTTCAGACGAAGAGATCATTAGATGTTACTCTTGTCAGGCTTTTGGCCATCACAAAAGCAGATGTCACAGAAAAAAACTTTGTCCTAATTGTGGTGAAGAAAAGCATGTTGATAATCATCTCAATTGCAAAAATGAACCAAAATGCGTAAATTGTGATGGCAAACATGCTGTTTTCTCCCGAGACTGTCCGGCGTGGAAAAAAGAAAAAGAAATGCTCACCGTCAAATACCAAAGGGGGATAACATTCCCAGAAGCGCGGAAAATTGTCGAAGAGCGATACATAACACCAACCACTAGTTTCGCCAGCATCACAAAGGGTGCTGGTGTAAAATGTACCAGTTCCGCAACACAGACTGCTGAATCATACATAGCTGAACTGAAAAAATCTGGTGCATGGAGTAAACCCACTCCAGCACCACAAAGTTCAATCAATTTATCAAAAGGCGCAATCCAGGTTGCTTCGGATCGGTCGACTGCGACCGTACCGAAGCCAGCGCCGAATGTAAAAGAGAAACCCGACTCAGGTCGAACTAATAAGGGATCGGACGATCCGATCAAAAAACATCAATTGTCTCAAAGACAAACAGACAGACAACGTAAAATGGAAAGAGACAATATAAAATTTCAGAACAGATTCGGATCTTTGAGTGATAGTGATATGGAGTTCGCTGAAACTCCATCATCACCAAGTGGCAGTAACGGATCGAGGTCAGCCACACCACGAGCTGGTGGTAGCAGATCTATATCACCAATTGCACCTCCATAATAGTTTCTAGTCTTTTAAATATCTCTCCTTAAAATGGATTTAAAACACCAAAATAATGCAATGGAATTGTCGAGGTCTTAAATCGAATTATAATGAACTCTTATTACTTATTTCGCTACTAACCCCATCGATGTTTTGTTTGCAAGAAACTTTTTTTAAAAACTGATGACAACATAGATGTCAGGGGTTTCAATACATACAACTATATCTATTCTGATGGTAACAAACCATCTGGTGGCAGCTCAATTTTTGTTAAATCATGTTTACCACAGAGAGAGATCAAATTAAAAACAGACCTACAAGCTGTAGCAGTATCGGTTTCTCTGGAAAAAGAAACTACAATTTGCTCTCTATATATCCCACCTTCATTTTTTTAAAGCCCGAACATCTTGACTCATTGCTGAGTTAACTTCCATCGCCATATCTTTTAGTTGGCGACTTCAATGGTCACAATATTCTATGGGGCTGTAAAGATATCAATTACAGAGGAGCACTTGTCGAAGATTTTATTGCAAAGAGCGATCTTTGCTTGATGAATGATAAATCTTATACTTACCTTCACCCTACGACAGGTCATTTGTCTTCTTTAGATCTCTCTTTGTGTCTAACATCTGTCTTCTTGGACTATGATTGGTCTGTTCATGATGATCAGTGCGGAAGTGATCACTTCCCTGTTATAATTGAGAGCGTAAACGTACCAGATGAAAAGTAGAAGTAAAACAAAGATCAGGAATTGATACAATTAACTTACTCCACCCATAAAAGACACCAAAGGGAAAGAAATACAAACATTAAGCGACCAGACCATAATGGTAACCTAAACAAAGGAAGGCCATAAGGACAGTTACTTTCCCACAAAATGGCCATATGGCCATCCAAAACCAAAAGACACAAGTGATACACACAGTAAGTAACAAACAACAACATAAATAAATCGCCACAGAAGAGCCGCCTTGGAACGGTCAGTGGAAGATTTCCACTGGGGGGCTTAAATCGATTTTACGTGGCCACAATCCTCGCCCTTACTTCCGTCGCGATTTAGACAAATAATTTGTTCAGTCCGCATGAAGGCCTCCTAACTCATCAGTGCAACATCTCCGTGAACACAAAAATCAAAGAACTACAGAGGTGAGACAACGGTGAGGACTCGACCGCAAGAAACCACTGAAATGTTGGAGCAAAAGAAAACCAACAGTTAGACTCCGATGAGCCCGACCAGAGACAGAGCATCAGGCACCAACCGACATTATCTCTCTAATTTTCAATAAGCCTTTACGTTGGAGCCGTCATAGAATCTGAGGCCTGACCCACCGGCGTGCAATTAAAGAGGGAAGCAAAGTTGCCAACCGTGATTGGGTTAACTACCATGCATGCAGTCTGTCGTATAATATCCATGTTCTACCCAATCTTTTTATATCGAAGAATGATTTTACGAAATTGGGTGCTGAAGTCATTGCGGTTATATAATTTTCTGAATTTATATGCCAAGTCACCATAAAATTCGGGTTCCGATAGACCTTGTTGCAGAAGAGATTTAAGTCCAATATTGAATTTTGAAAGTAAATCAGAATGGCGTCTATAAAATTTTGAAAAGGCTTTGCGTAGTTTATGGTACCGATAACCCTGATTAAGGAGTTTAGCCGTTAATAATTTATTACGAGTGTTGAAGTCAGTTACATGACTACACACTCTAGCAAATCGAATTAATTGCGAAATATAAACGCCATAGGATGGCGCACGAGGAACATCACCATCCAAAAAAGGAAAATTTACAATCTCAAAATCAAAGTCATCGCGTTTACCATAAATTTTGCACGAAACAAATCCATCTACAATAGACAGATGTAAATCCAAAAACGGGGCCTCGGTATCAGAAGAATTTGCTTTATTTAACTGAAGTTCTAGGGGGTAAAACAGACTGATCAAACCATCAAAATAGGTATTATCAATATTTAATAAATCATCTAAATATCTAGAAGTAGAGCTAAAAGCTTCAATAATTTCAGATTGGTTATCAATGGAAAGCGACAAAATGAAGTCTCTTTCATAACAATACAAGAACAGATCAGCCACAAGAGGTGCGCAATTAGTACCCATCGGAATACCCACAATTTGTCTAAATAACTTAGTACCGAATCTAATATAAATATTGTCAAGTAGAAAGGTGAGGGCATCACACACTTTCTGACATGACCAAAGTGTATAATTCTTATGCTCTTTAGAGGTGAAAAATGCATTTCTGACATTACATGCAAGATAGAGAGAATCTTCTCTGTGAAAAGTCCATTCAATTAAATCATTAAGCTTTTCTTTTATAAGATTATGAGGAAGTGTAGTGTAAAGAGTGGAAAAATCGTAGGTAGACAGACTAGATGCACGAAAATGTCTAGATTTCAATTTATTTAAAACCTCATTCGAATTTTTTATAGACCAAAACAGATTTCTTCCTGATCTTTCAAAGACTTTATCACAATATTTAATTACATGCGTTTTTATAGCAGTAAGACAAGAAGTTAATAATTTAGAAAGTTCAGTGGTAGTGCAAGAGCTAGAATTTGCAATAAACCGTGCTTTGTAAGGTTTTTTATGAAGTTTTGGTAACCAGTATAGCGTAGGAAGCTTGTCTTGGCCTTCGTTAACACTGTAACCAGAAATGGAAAATGAATAAAACCGACTGGGAATTATTCCATAATTTATGTGAAGAAGAGTTATCTGTTGATCACTTAATATGGATATTATACGACAGACTGCATGCATGGTAGTTAACCCAATCACGGTTGGCAACCTTGCTTCCCTCTTTAATTGCACGCCGGTGGGTCAGGCCTCAGATTCTATGACGGCTCCAACGTAAAGGCTTATTGAGAAATAGAGAGATAATGCTGGTTGGTGCCTGATGCTCTGTCTCTGGTCGGGCTCATCGGAGTCTAACTGTTGGTTTTCTTTTGCTCCATCATTTCAGTGGTTTCTTGCTGTCGAGTCCTCACCGTTGTCTCACCTCTGTGGTTCTTTGAGTTTTGTGTTCACGGAGATGTTGCACTGATGAGTTAGGAGGCCTTCATGCGGACTGAACAATTTTTTGTCTAAATCGCGACGGAAGTGGGGGCGAGGATTGTGGCCACGTGGGGTCGATTTGGGCCCCCCCAGTGGAAATCTTCCACTGACCGTTCCAGGGCGGCTCTTCTGTGGCGATTTATTTATGTTGTTGTTTGTTACTTACTGTGTGTATCACTTGTGTCTTTTAATTTTGGATGGCCATATGGCTATTTTGTGGGAAAGTAACTGTCCTTATGGCCTTCCTTTGTTTAGGTTTCCATTATGGTCTTGTCGCTTAATGTTTGTATTTCTTTCCCTTTGGTGTCTTTTATGGGTGGAGTAAGTTAATTGTATCAATTCCTGATCTTTGTTTTACTTCTACTTTAAATGAATCATCTGACATTGTTTCTGATTTCACAGATACACTTATTAATATATCAGAACAATGCATTCCAAAGACCTCCACAAATACTAAGAAAAGCAAGCCTTGATTTAATAATGACTGTAAAAAAGCTATTAAAAAGCGTAAGCAGGCTCTAAATAAGTTCTGCAAAAATCCCACTTCAGAAAAGATAAACGACGTAAAAGTTTTTAGAGCTAAAGCTCGGCGAATAATCCGAGCTTCAAAACGAAAGTCATGGAGAGAATAAGTCTCCAAATTGAACTACAAAACCCCCATTAAAAAGGCTTGGGATATGGTACGAAAATTTCAGGAAAAACAAAGCCCTCTAGTTTCACACATTTAAATACTGAATTTGACACAATAGCTTCAACAAAAAAAGATATTTCAGATACACTTGGGAGCACATTCTTGAGAAATTCATCATCGCGTAATTATTCTGACACTGTTAGAAATTTCAAAAAGGACCAGGAGAAAAGAAAACTTAACTTCAAATCCCTTAATCACGAAGAATACAACACCCCTTTTAACTTATCCGAACTAGTTAAAGCCATTGAAAAATCATATGATACGGCAACCGGCCCCGATGAAATTCATTATCATATGCTTAAGCATCTGCCAAAAAGTTCTCTTACAACACTTTTAGACATCTTTAATGATATTTGGGAAACGGGGGTCTGTCCTGAGAGCTGGCGTGTAGCTACAGTTGTACCAATTCCGAAACCAGGGAAAGATCATGCAGAACCTACAAATTATCGTCCGATAGCTTTGACAAGTTGTTTGTGTAAAACATTGGAGAGAATGATAAACAAGAGGTTAGTCTGGTACTTAGAGTCCAACAACCTCATTTCAGAATATCAATCGGGTTTTCGTTCGGAACGTAGTACCAACGACAATTTAATATGACTAGAAACATTTATACGAAATGCTTTTATTAACAAAGAACACGTAGTAGCTGTCTTTTTCGACTTGGAGAAAGCATACGATACAACATGGCGTTATGGAATATTGAAAGATCTCCATAACATTGGCTTAAGAGGAAAACTTCCCAGTTTTATTGAAAGCTTTTTAGGGGAGCGCATGTTTCAGGTGCGTGTGGGGTCTACTCTGTCAGATTTCTATGAACAAGAACAGGGTGTCCCACAGGGTAGTATTCTTTCAAATACGCTATTTAACATCAAAATAAACAATATCGTACAATGTTTGGACGACAAAACTGATTGTTCCCTGTATGTTGACGATTTTTGTATATGTTACCGTTCAAAAAATATGAAAACAATTGAACGAAAGTTACAACAAAATTTAAAAAAGAATAGAAGAATGGACTGATAAAAATAGTTTCAAGTTCTCCATGTCGAAAACGCAGTGTGTTCATTTTTGTAAGCTACGGAAGAAACACGAACATCCTTCCTTGTTTTTATACGGATCAGAAATTCCTGTTGTTGAAGAAGCCAAATTTCTTGGGGTCATATTTGATTAAAAGTTATCTTTTATTCCCCATATTTAATATCTTAAAGCGAAATGCTTAAAAGCTTTGAATCTTTTGAAAGTTTTAGCTCATTCAAGTTGGGGAGCAGATCGGTACACTTTATTACATCTTTACCGGTCTCCGATAAGATCTAAATTAGATTATGGGTCTATTGTTTATGGTTCTGCCAGAAAGTCTTATTTAAAATCTTTGGATACTATCTATCACCAAAGCCTTCGTCTGGCTATGGGGGCCTTCCGTACTTCTCCAGGATTAAGCCTTTATGTGGAAGCAGGTGAACCATCTTTGACTTCGCGCAGAGAGAAACTTTCTCTTCAGTACGCTATCCCCCAGGTATTAGACTTCCTGCCTTGCCGTGGCCCTGGGGGCTCAATTCCCACTGGGCACATTGCCGCTGTGGTCTCTGTGCCCACTTGGAAGAGCTAAAGGAAGTACCACCCGTTTGCCGTGGGTGGCGTCCTGTAAGCCGGAAGAAGGGATCCTGGAGGTTGAGGGTTACCTGAGGTGGCGGTGCTTCAGGTACCCAACACGCCTCTTTGGCCTGGCTTTTCGGTGTAGACGGGTGGCCGTGCGGTCCGGCACGGTCAATCGGCTGGTCGCGCCGAGCCCTAGAGATACCGCTTTGCTTTCTCTTCAATTCTTTTTGTATCTTTCCTGATACCAACCATATGCCCATTTACCTTACCCTTTTCTGTCTTTTTATCTCTAGAAGGCGGTGGCTAAACGGATCAATCGTGTAGGCATTTTGTTTATGCGAGTATATCTCACGTGTATCTCTAACACCTGCGAGTTGGATAACCACTCCATTATGGTGTTCCCTTGTAGGGCTCCACGGAGGGCGGAGAGCACTTGGGACGAAACTAGAAATTTTTCCTTATGCCTCATGGAAAAAAACATAACCGCAACGCAGCTAAACGTAAAAAAGACGAGGATTCATCCGGAACGGATGAACCCAGTCAACAGTCAAGTCAGCAGTCTCAGCATTCTACTCAACAGTCTAGTCAGCAGTCTGCAGCACCAAAGTCAACCAATTTTCCACGTTTCTTGGTAATGACCTCCAGTGACGATGCACGCACTGTGTCCAGTTTATCACCATTCGTGATAGAAAAAAGCATAGTGTCCATTGCCGGACATCCCAAAAGCATAAAAAAGCTTAAGTCAGGTGACCTTTTATTAGAAGTCGAGAGAGAGCAGCAGGTGAAAAGCCTGCTTGGTACCACAAAGCTCTTCGATCTCAAGGTCAAGGTTTCTCTGCACAACACTCTTAATTCATGTAAAGGTGTCATCCGCAGCCCAGAGCTGCGTCCATGTACTGATGCAGAGATCATTGACAACTTGAGATCTGAGGGCGTCATTGGCGTACGTAACATCCAAGTTCGTAGAGGTGGTGTATTGAAGCCAACAGGTACTTACGTGTTGACTTTCAATACACCAGTTCTGCCCAAGAAAATCAAAGTAGCTTACCTTTCAGTTAACGTAGAGGTGTATATACCAAACCCTCTCAGATGTTTCTCGTGTCAGGTTTTTGGCCACCACGAAAGCAGATGTCAGAAGAAGCAACTCTGTCCAAATTGTGGTGAAGAAAAGCATGTCGATAACCATCAAAACTGTAAGAATGAGGCCAAATGCGTCAATTGTGGTGGCAAGCATGCTGTTTTCTCTCGAGATTGTCCGGCATGGAAAAAAGAAAAAGAAATACTTACTGTCAAATACCAAAGGGGGTTAACATTCCCAGAAGCACGGAAAATTGTTGACGAGCGATACACAACACCAACGACCAGTTACGCCAGCATCACAAAGGGTGCTGGTGTACAAGTTTCTACCTCCGCAACGCAGACTGTTGAATCATGCATAGCTGAACTGAAAAAATCTGGTGCATGGAGTAAATCCACTCCAGCACCACAAAGTTCAACCAAATTATCAAATGGCGCAATCCAGGTTGCTTCGGATCGGTCGACAGCGACCGTACCGAAGCCAGCGCCACATGCAAAAGAGAAACTCGACTCGGGTCGAACTAATAAAGGATCGGAAGATCCGAAAAAAACAATTGTCTCAAAAACAGACAGACAACGTAAAATGGAAAGAGACAATATAAGATTCCAGAACAGATTCGGATCTTTGAGTGACAGTGATATGGAGTTCGCTGAAACTCCATCATCACCAAGTGGAAATAACAGATCGAGGTCAGCAACACCACGAGCTGGTGGTAGCAGATCTATATCACCAATTGCAGCTCCAATATAGTTTCTAGTCTTAATCTCTTCAAATAATGGATTTAAAACACAAAATAATACAATGGAATTGTCGAGGTCTTAAATCAAATTATAATGAACTCTTATTACTTATTTCGTTATTAAACCCGTCGGTTTTTTGTTTGCAAGAAACTTTTTTAAAAACTGATGACAACCTTGATGTCAGGGGTTTCAATACATACAACTATATCTATTCTGATGGTAGCAAACCATCTGGTGGCAGTTCAATTCTTGTTAAATCATGTTTACCACAAAGAGAGATCAAATTAAAAACAGACCTACAAGCTGTAGCAGTATCGGTTTCTCTGGATAAAGAAACTACAATATGCTCTTTATATATTCCACCCTCATTTTCTTTAAAGCCCGAACATCTTGACTCATTGCTGAGTCAGCTTCCATCCCCATATCTTTTAGTTGGCGACTTCAATGGTCACAATATTCTATGGGGCTGTAAAGATATCAATAACAGAGGAGCACTTGTTGAAGATTTTATTGCAAAGAGCGATCTTTGCTTGATGAATGATAAATCTTATACTTACCTTCACCCAGCGACAGGTCATTTGTCTTCTTTAGATCTCTCTTTGTGTCACCCATCTCTCTTCTTGGACTATGACTGGTCTGTTCATGATGATCAGTGCGGAAGTGATCACTTCCCTGTTATAATTGAGAGCGTAAACGAACAAGATGAGGACTGTAGCCAGAAATGGAAAATGAATAAAGCCGACTGGGAATTATTCCGTAATTTATGTGAAGAAGAGTTATCAGTTGGTCACTTAAATGAATCATCTGACATTGTTTCTGATTTCACAGATAAACTAATTAATATATCAGAACAATGCATTCCAAAGACCTCCACAAATACTAAGAAAAGCAAGCCTTGGTTTAATAATGACTGTAAAGAAGCTATTCAAAAGCGCAAACAGGCTCTAAATAAGTTCTGCAAAAGTCCCACTTCGGAAAAGCTAAACGACGTGAAAGTTTTTAGAGCTAAAGCTCGGCGAACAATCCGAGCTTCCAAACGAAAGTCATGGAGAGAATATGTCTCCAAATTGAACTACAAAACCCCCATTAAAAAGGTTTGGGATATGGTACGAAAAATTTCAGGAAAAACAAAGTCCTCTAGTTTTACACATTAAAATACTGGTTTTGACACAAAAGCTTCAACTAAAAAAGATATTTCAGATACTCTTGGTCACACATTCTTGAGAAATTCATCATCGCGTAATTATTCTGACACGTTTAGAAATTTCAAAAAGGACCAAGAGAAAAGAAATCTTAACTTCAAATCCCTTAATCACGAAGAATACAACACACCTTTTAACTTATCCGAACTCGTTGAAGCCATTGAAAAATCACATGATACGGCAACCGGCCCCGATGAAATTCATTATCAGATGCTTAAGCATCTGCCAAAAAATTCTCTTACAACACTTTTAGATATCTTTAATAATATTTGGGAAACGGGGGTCTGTCCTGAGAGCTGGCGTGTAGCTACAGTTGTACCAATTCCAAAACCAGGGAAAGATCATGCAGAACCTACAAATTATCGTCCGATAGCTTTGACAAGTTGTTTGTGTAAAACATTGGAGAGAATGATAAACAAGAGATTAGTCTGGTACTTAGAGTCCAACAACCTCATTTCAGAATATCAGTCGGGTTTTCGTTCGGAACGTAGTACCAATGACAATTTAATAAGACTAGAAACATTTATACGAGATGCTTTTATTAACAAAGAACACGTAGTGGCTGTCTTTTTCGACTTGGAGAAAGCATATGATACAACATGGCGTTATGGAATATTGAAAGATCTACATAACATTGGCTTAAGAGGAAAACTTCCCAGTTTTATTGAAAGCTTTTTAGGGGAGCGCATGTTTCAGGTGCGTGTGGGGTCTACCCTGTCAGATTTCTATGATCAAGAACAGGGTGTCCCACAGGGTAGTATTCTTTCAACTACGCTATTTAACATCAAAATAAACAATATTGTACAATGTTTGGACGACAAAACTGATTGTTCATTGTATGTTGATGATTTTTGTATATGTTACCGTTCAAAAAATATGAAAACAATTGAAAGAAAGTTACAACAAAATTTAAAAAGAATAGAAGAATGGACTGATAAAAATGGTTTCAAGTTCTCCAAGTCGAAAACGCAGTGTGTTCATTTTTGTAAACTACGGAAGAAACACGAACATCCTTCCCTGTTTTTATACGGATCACAAATTCCTGTTGTTGAAGAAGCCAAATTTCTTGGGGTCATATTTGATCAAAAGTTATCTTTTATTCCACATATTAAATATCTTAAAGCGAAATGCTTAAAAGCTTTGCATCTTTTGAAAGTTTTAGCGCATACAAGTTGGGGAGCAGATCGGTATACTTTATTACATCTTTACCGGTCTTTAATAAGATCTAAATTAGATTATGGGTCTGTTATTTATGGTTCTGCCAGAAAGTCCTATTTAAAATCCTTGGATACTATCCATCACCAAGGCCTTCGTCTGGCCATGGGAGCCTTCCGTACTTCTCCCGTATTAAGCCTTTATGTAGAAGCAGGTGAACCATCTTTAACCTCGCGCAGAGAGAAACTTTCTCTTCAGTATGCTATCAGACTTGCTGCAAATCCATCTAACCCGGCATCCAAAATTTCATTTCCACCTCAATTTGTAGATAAGTATGAAACAAAACCCACAGCAATCAAACCTTTTGGATTACGTATTTTACCACTGCTGGAAAATTCAGGTATCGACCTTAAAAATATTCAAAAACATGAAACCGCCGAAGTTCCATCTTGGTGTATTAAACAACCTTCTATTCTGTTCGACTTACATGATGGAAAAAAATCCGAATCAAATCCAATACTTCTCAAACAAAACTTTCAGGTACTGCAGTCACGTTACAATGATTACCAGCAAGTCTATACTGATGGTTCCAAAGAAGGAGATAAAGTTGGTTGTGCGTATGTTTCTAAAGATACGCACAAAACCATGCGCCTTCCAGATGGTTCATCTATTTTTACAGCTGAAGCCAAAGCAATAGACCTAGCTTTAGATTTTATCAGTTCTTCAACAATTCAAAGAACAATTATATTTTCTGATTCACTTTCTGTGCTTAAGGCTTTAGACCATTCATCATCTAAAAATCCTCAAATTCAAAAATTGATCGAAAAACATCATGAAATTTCTAAAACACACCAAATCTTGTTTTGTTGGCTTCCGAGCCATATTGGCATTGTCGGAAATGAATATGCTGACAAGAAAGCAAAGGAATCACTCAATCTTGATCCATCTGTTTTTAAAATTCCTTTTAATAATTTTAAACCATTTATCAACAGATACATCTTGTCGGAATGGCAAGGCGAATGGGACCGTGCAATAAATAACAAACTCCATGCCATTAAACCTGTCGTTAGTACAAAATGCTCTCCTCCACAGTTTTCCAGGAAAGAGGATGTAGTATTAACACGACTGCGCATTGGCCATACTAGAGTTACTCATTCTTTTATTTTTAATGGTGATGATCAGCCTTCTTGTGTAGGTTGTGATCAGCCATTCACTGTGAAACATATCTTAATTGACTGTGTTGACTTTTCAACCTCACGTATTTTATATTTCAAAGCTGACACTTTGCAACAACTGTTTCGAGATGTACCTGTTGATAATATTATTTTATTCTTAAAAGAAATTGGACTTTTTCATAAGATTTAACTGTCTCAGATTTTTATACATTATCATTCTGACTTTTTACTTTTAATATCATCATAATTATTCATGCCGTTTAACCATTAACCGTTTGACGCTTATGACCCACAAAGAGGGTTGACGCGTCGTTAAACACGAAATCATCATCATCATCATCAGTACGCTATCAGACTTGCTGCGTATCCGTCTAACCCAGCATTCCAAATTTCGTTTCCACCTGAATTTGTAGATAAGTATGAAACTAAACCCACAGCAATCAAACCATTTGGATGACGAACTTTAAAACTGCTAGAAAATTCAGGAATCGACCTTACAAATATTCAAAAACATGAAACGGCCGAAAGTCCATCTTGGTGTATTAAAAAACCTTCTATTCTGTTTGACTTACATGATGGTAAAAAATCCGAATCAAATCCACTGCTACTCAAACAAAACTTTCAGGTACTGCAGTCACGTTATGATAGTTACCAGCAAGTCTATACTGATGGTTCCAAAGAAGGAGAAAAAGTTGGTTGTGCGTATGTTTCTCAAGATACGCACCAAACCTTGCGCCTTCCAGATGGTTCACCCCCAGGTATTAGACTTCCTGCCTTGCCGTGGCCCTGGGGGCTCAATTCCCACTGGGCACATTGCCGCTGTGGTCTTTGTGCCCACTGGGAAGAGCTAAAGGAAGTACCACCCGTTTGCCGTGGGTGGCGTCCTGTAAGCCGGAAGAAGGGATCCTGGAGGTTGAGGGTTACCTGAGGTGGCGGTGCTTCAGGTACCCAACACGCCTCTTTGGCCTGGCTTTTCGGTGTAGACGGGTGGCCGTGCGGTCCGGCACGGTCAATCGGCTGGTCGCGCCGAGCCCTAGAGATACCGCTTTGCTTTCTCTTCAACTCTTTTTGTATCTTTCCTGATACCAACCATATGCCCATTTACCTTACCCTTTTCTGTCTTTTTATCTCTAGAAGGCGGTGGCTAAACGGATCAATCGTGTAGGCATTTTGTTTATGCGAGTATATCTCACGTGTATCTCTAACACCTGCGAGTTGGATAACCACTCCATTATGGTGTTCCCTTGTAGGGCTCCACGGAGGGCGGAGAGCACTTGGGACGAAACTAGAATTTTTTCCTTATGCCTCATGGAAAAAAACATAACCGCAACGCAGCTAAACGTAAAAAAGACGAGGATTCATCCGAAACGGATGAACCCAGTCAGAAGTCAAGTCAGCAGTCAAGTCAGCAAGTTGAAACTCCAAAGCTCAACACTTTTCCACGCTTCTTGGTGATGACATCACGTGATGATACACGTACGGTGTCAGATTTATCACCCTTTGTTATCGAAAAGAGTTTAGTGTCCATTGCCGGACATCCAAAAAGTATAAAAAAACTGAAGTCAGGTGATCTCCTCTTGGAAGTCGAGAGAGAGCAGCAGGTCAAAAACCTGCTTGGTACCACAAAGCTCTTTGATCTCAACGTCAAAGTATCGTTGCACAAAACACTCAATTCATGTAAAGGTGTCATCCGCAGCCCAGAGCTACGTCCGTGCAACGATGCCGAGATTGTTGAGAATTTAAGAGATGAAGGCGTCATTGGTGTACGTAACATCCAAGTTCGTAGAAGTGGTGTATTAAAGCCAACAAGTACCTACGTGTTGACATTTAATACACCAGTTCTGCCCAAGAAAATAAAAGTTGCATATCTATCTGTTAACGTAGAGGTGTATATACCAAACCCTCTCAGATGTTATCATTGTCAGGTCTTTGGTCACCACGAAAGCAGATGTCAGAAGAAACAACTCTGTCCAAACTGTGGTGAGGAAAAACATGTCGATAACCATCAAAACTGCAAAAATGAACCCAAATGCGTCAATGGTGGTGGCAAGCATGCTGTTTTCTCTCGAGATTGTCCGGCATGGAAAAAAGAAAAAGAAATACTCACTGTCAAATACCAAAGGGGGATAACATTCCCAGAAGCGCGGAAAATTGTTGATGAGCGATACACAACACCAACCACCAGTTACGCCAGCATCACAAAGGGTGCTGGTGTAAAAGTTTCCAGCTCCGAAACACAGACTGCTGAATCATACATAGCTGAACTGAAAAAATCTGGTGCGTGGAGTAAATCCACTCCAGCACCACAAAGTTCAACCAGTTTATCAAATGGCGCAATCCAGGTTGCTTCGGATCGGTCGACAGCGACCGTACCGAAGCCAGCGCCGCATGCAAAAGAGAAACTCGACTTAGGTCGAACTAATAAGGGATCAGAAGATCCGAAGAAACAACACTTGTCTCAAAAACAGACAGACAGACAACGTAAAATGGAAAGAGACAATATAAAATTCCAGAACAGATTCGGATCTTTGAGTGACAGTGATATGGAGTTTGAAACTCCATCATCACCAAGCGGCAATAATAGATCGAGGTCAGCAACACCACGAGCTGGTGGTAGCAGATCTATATCACCAATTGCAGCTCCAATATAGTTTCTAGTCTTAATCTCTTCATAAAATGGATTTAAAACACAAAATAATACAATGGAATTGTCGAGGTCTTAAATCAAATTATAATGAACTCTTATTACTTATTTCGTTATTAAACCCATCGGTTTTTTGTTTGCAAGAAACCTTTTTAAAAACTGATGACAACATTGATGTCAGGGGTTTCAATACATACAACTATATCTATTCTGATGGTAACAAACCATCTGGTGGCAGTTCAATTCTTGTTAAATCATGTTTACCACAAAGAGAGATCAAATTAAAAACAGACCTACAAGCTGTAGCAGTATCGGTTTCTCTGGATAAAGAAAAGTAGAAGTAAAACAAAGATCAGGAATTGATACAATTAACTTACTCCACCCATAAAAGACACCAAAGGGAAAGAAATACAAACATTAAGCGACCAGACCATAATGGAAACCCAAACAAAGGAAGGCCATAAGGACAGTTACTTTCCCACAAAATGGCCATATGGCCATCCAAAACCAAAAGACACAAGTGATACACACAGTAAGTAACAAACAACAACATAAATAAATCGCCACAGAAGAGCCGCCTTGGAACGGTCAGTGGAAGATTTCCACTGGGGGGCTTAAATCGATTTTACGTGGCCACAATCCTCGCCCTTACTTCCGTCGCGATTTAGACAAATAATTTGTTCAGTCCGCATGAAGGCCTCCTAACTCATCAGTGCAATATGCTCTTTATATATTCCACCCTCATTTTCTTTAAAGCCCGAACATCTTGACTCATTGCTGAGTCAGCTTCCATCCCCATATCTTTTAGTTGGCGACTTCAATGGTCACAATATTCTATGGGGCTGTAAAGATATCAATAACAGAGGAGCACTTGTCGAAGATTTTATTGCAAAGAGCGATCTTTGCTTGATGAATGATAAATCTTATACTTACCTTCACCCTGCGACAGGTCATTTGTCTTCTTTAGATCTCTCTTTGTGTCACCCATCTCTCTTATTGGACTATGACTGGTCTGTTCATGATGATCAGTGCGGAAGTGATCACTTCCCTGTTATAATTGAGAGTGTAAACGAACCAGATGAGGACTGTAATCAGAAATGGAAAATGAATAAAGCCGACTGGGAATTATTCCATAATTTATGTGAAGAAGAGTTATCAATTGATCATTTTAATGAATCATCCGACATTGTTTCTGATTTCACAGATACACTTATTAACATATCAGAACAATGCATTCCAAAGACCTCCATAAATACTAAGAAAAGCAAGCCTTGGTTTAATAATGACTGTAAAGAAGCTATTAAAAAGCGTAAACAGGCTCTAAATAAGTTCTGCAAAAATCCCACTTCAGAAAAGCTCAACGACGTAAAAGTTTTTAGAGCTAAAGCTCGGCGAACAATCCGAGCTTCCAAACGAAAGTCATGGAGAGAATATGTCTCCAAATTGAACTATAAAACCCCCATTAAAAAGGTTTGGGATATGGTACGAAAAATTTCAGGAAAAACAAAGTCTTCTAGTTTTACACATTTAAATACTGAATTTGACACAATAGCTTCAACAAAAAAAGATATTTCAGATACTCTTGGGCACACATTCTTGAGAAATTCATCATCGCGTAATTACTCTGACACTTTTAGAAATGTCAAAAAGGACCAAGAGAAAAGAAATCTAAACTTTAAATCACTTAATCACGAAGAATACAACAAACCTTTTAACTTATCCGAACTCGTTGAAGCCATTGAAAAATCACATGATACGGCAACCGGCCCCGATGAAATTCATTATCAGATGCTTAAGCATCTGCCAAAAAGTTCTCTTACAACACTTTTAGATATCTTTAATAATATTTGGGAAACGGGGGTCTGTCCTGAGAGCTGGCGTGTAGCTACAGTTGTACCAATTCCGAAACCAGGGAAAGATCATGCAGAACCTACAAATTATCGTCCGATAGCTTTGACAAGTTGTTTGTGTAAAACATTGGAGAGAATGATAAACAAGAGATTAGTCTGGTACTTAGAGTCCAACAACCTCATTTCAGAATATCAATCGGGCTTTCGTTCGGAACGTAGTACCAATGACAATTTAATAAGACTAGAAACATTTATACGAGATGCTTTTATTAACAAAGAAGACGTAGTAGCTGTCTTTTTCGACTTGGAGAAAGCATATGATACAACATGGCGTTATGGAATATTGAAAGATCTACATAACATTGGCTTAAGAGGAAAACTTCCCAGTTTTATTGAAAGCTTTTTAGGGGAGCGCATGTTTCAGGTGCGTGTGGGGTCTACCGTGTCAGATTTCTATGATCAAGAACAGGGTGTCCCACAGGGTAGTATTCTTTCAACTACGCTATTTAACATCAAAATAAACAATATTGTACAATGTTTGGACGACAAAACTGATTGTTCATTGTATGTTGATGATTTTTGTATATGTTACCGTTCAAAAAATATGAAAACAATTGAACGAAAGTTACAACAAAATTTAAAAAGAATAGAAGAATGGACTGATAAAAATGGTTTCAAGTTCTCCAAGTCGAAAACGCAGTGTGTTCATTTTTGTAAACTACGGAAGAAACACGAACATCCTTCCCTGTTTTTATACGGATCACAAATTCCTGTTGTTGAAGAAGCCAAATTTCTTGGGGTCATATTTGATCAAAAGTTATCTTTTATTCCCCATATTAAATATCTTAAAGCGAAATGCTTAAAAGCTTTGAATCTTTTGAAAGTTTTAGCTCATACAAGTTGGGGAGCAGATCGGTATACTTTATTACATCTTTACCGGTCTTTAATAAGATCTAAATTAGATTATGGGTCTGTTGTTTATGGTTCTGCCAGAAAGTCCTATTTAAAATCCTTGGATACTATCCATCACCAAGGCCTTCGTCTGGCCATGGGAGCCTTCCGTACTTCTCCCGTATTAAGCCTTTATGTAGAAGCAGGTGAACCATCTTTAACCTCGCGCAGAGAGAAACTTTCTCTTCAGTATGCTATTAGACTTGCTGCAAATCCATCTAACCCGGCATCCAAAATTTCATTTCCACCTCAATTTGTAGATAGGTATGAAACTAAATCCACAGCAATTAAACCTTTTGGATTACGTATTTTACCACTGCTGGAAAATTCAGGTATCGACCTTAAAAATATTCAAAAACATGAAACCGCCGAAGTTCCATCTTGGTGTATTAAACAACCTTCTATTCTGTTCGACTTACACGATGGCAAAAAATCCGAATCAAATCCGATACTTCTCAAACAAAACTTTCAGGTACTGCAATCACGTTACGATGATTACCAGCAAGTCTATACTGATGGTTCCAAAGAAGGAGATAAAGTTGGTTGTGCGTATGTTTCTAAAGATACGCACAAAACCATGCGCCTTCCAGATGGTTCATCTATTTTTACAGCTGAAGCCAAAGCAATAGACCTAGCTTTAGATTTTATCAGTTCTTCAACAATTCAAAAAGCAATTATATTTTCTGATTCACTTTCTGTGCTTAAGGCTTTAGACCATTCATCATCTAAAAATCCTCAAATTCAAAAATTGATCGAAAAACATCATGAAATTTCTAAAACACACCAAATCTTGTTTTGTTGGCTTCCGAGCCATATTGGCATTGTCGGCAATGAATATGCTGACAAGAAAGCAAAGGAATCGCTCAATCTTGATCCATCTGATTTTAAAATTCCCTTTAATAATTTTAAACCATTTATCAACAGATACATCTTGTCGGAATGGCAAGGCGAATGGGACCGTGCAATAAATAACAAACTCCATGCCATTAAACCTGTCGTTAGTACAAAATGCTCTCCTCCACAGTTTTCCAGAAAAGAGGACGTAGTATTAACACGACTGCGCATCGGCCATACTAGAGTTACTCATTCTTATATTTTTAATGGTGATGATCAGCCTTCTTGTGTAGGTTGTGATCAGCCATTCACTGTGAAACATATCTTAATTGACTGTGTTGACTTTTCACCCTCACGTATTTTATATTTCAAAGCTGACACTTTGCAACAACTGTTTCGAGATGTACCTGTTGATAATATTATTTTATTCTTAAAAGAAATTGGACTTTTTCATAAGATTTAACTGTTTCAGATTTTTATACATGATCATTCTGACTTTTTACTTTTACTTTTAATATCATCATAATTATTCATGCCGTTTAACCATTAACCGTTTGACGCTTATGACCCACAAAGAGGGTTGAAGCGTCGTTAAACACGAAATCATCATCATCATCATCCAGATGGTTCATCTATTTTTACAGCTGAAGCCAAAGCAATAGATCTAGCTTTAGATTTTATCAGTTCTTCATCATTTCAAAAAGCAATTATATTTTCTGATTCACTTTCTGTACTTAAGGCGTTAGACCATTCATCATCTAAAAATCCTCAAATACAAAAACTGATCGAAAAACATGAAATTTCTAAAACGCCCCAAATCTTGTTTTGTTGGCTTCCGAGCCATATTGGCATTGTCGGCAATGAGTGTGCTGAGAAGAAAGCAAAGGAATCGCTCAATCTTGATCCGTCTGTTTTTAAAATTCCTTTTTATAATTTTAAACCATTTATCAACAGATACATCTTGTCGGAATGGCAAGTCGAATGGGACCGTGCAATAAATAACAAACTCCATGCCATTAAACCTGTCGTTGGAACAAAATGCTCTCCTCTACAGTTTTCCAGGAAAGAGGATATAGTATTAACACGACTGCGCATTGGCCATACTAGAGTTACTCATTCTTATATTTTAAATGGTGATGAACAGCCTTCCTGTGTAGGCTGTGATCAGCCATTCACCGTGAAACATATTTTAATTGAATGTGTAGACTTTTCACAGTCCCGTAACTTGTACTTCAAAGCTGACACTTTGCAACAATTGTTTCCGGATGTACCTTTTGAAAATATTATTTCATTCTTAAAAGAAATTGGACTTTTTCATAAGATTTAACTGTTTTAGATTTTTATACATATCAATCTAATTTTTTAACTTTTAATATCCTCATAATTCTCAATGCCGTTAACCATTAACCGTTTGACGCTTATGACCCACAGAGGGTTGACGCGTCGTTAAACACGAAATCATCATCATCATTTTCGCCTTTTCTTGAGAGACTCCCATTTTAATTTTCCAAGTATTCAAGTCATGCTCCCAGTTTCAAAGCAGTAATTGCCTGTTACAAATCTAGCAGCTCTATTCTGAACTTTCTCAATTTCATCGTTAAGGACCACTCCACTGGGGTCCCAGGTACAACTACCATATTCCAAGATTTGGCGAACAAGACCTTTATATGCTGCCTCTTTTACATCCTGAGGGCACTGATGAAGATTTCTCCTCAGGAAACCAAGCGTTCTATTTGCCTTAGTACACATGTTGCTAATATGAGTAGTCCATCTCAAGTTGTGTGAGATCGACACTCCAAGGTATTTAATGGAGTCCACATTCTCGAGGACCGTTCCCTCTAAGGTGTAAGAAGCCTCAACTTTATTAGATCTCTTCCTAGTTATCTGCATAATATTGCATTTAACTTGCTGAAATCTCATGCCCCATTTACGTGCCCAACATCCTAATCTATGTCAGCCTGAAGTTTCAATGAGTCATCTGTATCTCTAATTTCCCGGTAACAAACACAGTCATCTGCGAACAGTCTTATTTCTGAGCCAATGTCAGTGGAAATATTATTGATGTACAGGGAGAACAAAAGTGTACCAAGGACGGTCCCTTGCGGGACTCCAAAACTGGAGCCCACTCCGAAGATTCACCATTAACAACAACCCGCTGTTTTCTGTAGCAAAGAATGGAATCTATCAATTTGAGGGTCTTTTCCCCAATTCCATAACCAAATAACTTAGATTTAAGTAGTATCAACAGAGTTGATAGTAGATTATCAACATATTTTCTTCAAGCCCCGATGGGCGGGGACCGAGAAGTGAATCGATACAATTACCCACAGCTCCCATCAGTGACACCAAAGGGAAAGAAACACAAACACGAAATAACCAGACCCTAATGGAAACATCAACAGCGGAAACCCAAAAGGTCAGCTACACTCCCACAAAATGTCTAATTGGCTATCGAAAACAACATATTACAAGCAATACACGATGCACACATACATACACAAACCATAACAAAAATTTACCGCGACAGGCGAACCGCCTTGGTCCGGTCAGAGAAAACGAATTCCACTCGGTGGGGGAGGGGGGCTTAAATCGATTTTACGCAGCTACAATTCTCGCCCTAACTTCCCTGTGAAATTTCCATTCAATTAAATCATTCCGTTTTTCTTTTATAAGATTATGAGGAATTGTAGTGTAAAGGGTGGAAAAATCGTAAGTAGACAGACTTGAAGCACGAAAACGTCTGGATTTCAATTTATTTATTATAGACCAGAACCGATTTATCCTTTATCTTTCAAAGACTTTGTCGCAATATTTTATCACATGTTTTTGATGGCAGTAGAACATGCAGTTAATAATTTGGAAAGTTCAGTGGTGGTACAAAAGCTTGAATTTGCAATTAACCGTGCTTTATTAAGTTTAGGTAACCAATATAACGAATGTAGCTTCTCTTGGCCTACTGTAACACATACAGCAAACTTGGCGGCTGAATGACAAATGTGGTCACCAACTACAACCGTCTCGTCAGCGGAGGCTGCAGGTCATAGTAGTGTTAGCGGTCTTGTCTGCTGGAGCCAAAATAAACTTCTAGTGATGTTTCCATTAGCTTCTAGTTGCTTCATGTTAGTGTTTCTTTCCTTTGCTATCTCTGATGGGAGCTGTGGGTTAATTGTGTCGATTCCTGATCATTGCATTCACTTCTAGTTCTTAGACTGCATGCATGGTAGTTAACACCATCACGGTTGACAACTTTGCTTACCGCTTTAATTGCAAGCCGGTGGGTCAGGCCTCAGATTCTATGACAGTTCCAGCGTAAAGGCTTACTGAGAATTAGAGAGAATCTAATTTTATGTAATGTTGGTTGGTGCCTGATTCTCTGTCTCTGGTTGGACCCATCAGAGTCTTAACTGTTGGTTTTCCTTTGCTCCATCATTCCAGTGGTTTCTTGCTGTCGAGTCCTCACCGTTGTTTCATCTCTGTGGTTGATTGATTTTGGTGTTCACAGAGATGTTGCACTGTTGAGTTATGAGGCCTTCATGCTGACTGAATAAATTATTTGTCTAGATCGCGACCGCAGTAAGGGCGAGGATTTGGGTGACGCAAAATCGATTTAAGCCCATCAGCGGAATTCGTTTTACTATCCGTTCCAAGGCGGTTCTTCTGTCGCGGTTTATTTTTGTTTTGGCTTGTCTTAAGTGTGTGTGTGTCGCTTATATTATTTTGTTTTGGATAGCAAATTAACCCTTTTGTGGGAAAGAAACTGTTCTTTTGGCTTTCCGCCTTTGATGTTTCCATTAGGGTCTTGTTTCATGATTGTGTTTCTGATGGGAGCTGCGGTTTAATTGGACCACTTAAAATTAAGACTTATTCTACTATAAAAAGCTTATTTGACGGGTTGCAGTTATTCTTCCTTTGTGTTTTCTGCATACAGTGTCCTCTGGTCAGAGAAACCCTTTTGGACTGTTCAAAAGTGGTCTTTAAGACCACTTTTGAACAGTCCCAAATATGGTCTCAATATAGGAATTTTACTGTACTACACTTGTGTTTGCAGCACTAACTCCATACCGTCCATAGTCTCATCTCCGAGCTCGAGTGTTTGGCCTGCTTGCATACCAGATTCTCCCTGTTTCATTGTTATTAGCAATTTCGAAACTTTCGCCATATGTATTGTTTCCTCTGGTAGCCGATAGAACTCTCGATGATCCCAGATGTCATGACCAAAAAAAACCTTGCTTAATGTCAAGTTCATTTCATTAAGGTATAAAAGCTGAAACATTGTCGCAATATGCTTACGCAATTTGTTGATCTAAGCAACTCTGGCTGCTCAGCGCCACACTCGCTTGCATATTTGCGCAAGCAGTCCGTTCCTCGCACATGATTTTCAGACCCATTGTGTTTTTTTGGGAAAAAGTTAACCATTTTCCGCATCAAGGATTTAATCCCTGGTTTCTAAAAGTAGGTTTAAGCTGATGTGTTTGCCAATGGAAAAGCCATTGGAAGACTTCGATGGATGCATGGTAGTTAACACAATCACGGTTGACAACTTTGCGTCCCTCTTTAATTGCACGCCGGTGGGTCAGGCCTCAGATTCTATGACGGTTCCAACGTAAAGGCTTATTGAGAATAAGAGAGATCTTATTCAAGGTAATGTTGGTTGGTGCCTGATTCTCTGTCTCTGGTCGGGCCCAACGGAGTCTAACTGTTGGTTTTCTTTTGCTCCAGCATTTCAGTGGTTTCTTGCTGTCGAGTCCTCACCGTTGTCTCACCTCTGTGGTTCTTTGATTATTTGTGTTCACGGAGATGTTGCACTGATTAGTTAAGAGGCCTTCATGCGGACTGAACAAACTATTTGTCTAAATCGCGACGGAAGTAAGGGCGAGGATTGTGTCCACGTAAAATCGATTTAAGCCCCCAGTGGATATCTTTCTGCTGACCGTTCCAAGGCGGTTCTTCTGTGGCGATTTATTTATGTTGTTGTTTGTTACTTACTGTGTGTATCACTTGTGTCTTTTTATTTTGGATGGCCATATGGCCATTTTGTGGGAAAGTAACTGTCCTTATGGCCTTCCTTTGTTTAGGTTTCCATTATGGTCTGGTCGCTTAATGTTTGTGTTTCTTTCCCTTTGGTGTCTTTGATGGGTGAAGTAAGTTAATTGTATCGATTCCTGATCTTTGTTTTACTTCTACTTTAAATCTCTTCTGCAACAAACTCTATCGAAACCCCAATTTTATGGTGACTTAGTACATGTATATAAATTCAGAAAAATATATAACCACAATGACTTCAGCACCCAATTTCGTAAAATCATTCTTCGATATAAAAAGATTGGGTACAACATAAATGTTATACAACAGACTGCATTCATTACAGTTATCCCAATCACGGTTGACGACTTTGCTTCCCTCTTTATTTGCATGCCGGTGGGTCAAGCCTCAGATTCTATGACGGTTCCAGCGTGAAGGCTTATGTTGGTTGGTACCTGATGCTCTGTCTCTGGTCGGGCCTATTGTATTCTAACTGTTGGTTTTCATTTGCTCCAGCATTTCAGTGGTTTCTTGCTGTCGTGTCCTCACTGTTGTTTCATCTCTGTGGTTGTTTGATTTATGTGTTCACGGAGATGTTGCACTGATGAGTTAGGAGGCCTTCATGCGGACTAACCAAATTATTTGTCTTAATCGCGACGGAAGGGCGAGGATTGTGGTCACGTAAAATCGATTTAAGCCCCCCCCCCCCCCCCCTCCGTCAGTTGAGGTCTTTTCTGCTGACCGTTCCAAGGCGGTACTTCTGTCGCGGTTTATTTTTGATATGGTTTGTCTTTGGGTGTTTTGTCGCTTATTTTATTTTATTTTGGATAGCCTATTGGCCATTTTGTTCGAAAGTAACGGTCCGTTTGGCTTTCCGCTATTGGTGTTTCCATTAGGGTCTGTTGTTTCATGTTTGTGTTTCTTTGCCTTTGGTGTCTCTGATGGGAGCTGTGGGTTAATTGTATAGTTTCCTGATCATTGCCTCCACGTCTGTTAATGAAAGCTTTTTAGGGGAGCGCATGTTTCAGGTGCGTGTGGGATCTACCTTGTCAGATCTCTATGATCAAGAGTAGGGTGTTCCACAAGGCGGTATTCTTTCAGCTTCGCTATTTAACATGAAAATAAATATCAGACAATGTTTGGACGACAAAACAGATTGTTCATTGTCTGTTGATGATTTTTGTCGCCCCTGCTATTAGCATGGCGCGATATAGACGTCCGGTTTTCCGTACGTTTTTTTTCTTTCGTTTGTCTGTTCGTCCGTTTGTCTAGGCGTCAACATTTGCGACCACCTTAGCGTTCATCCTATGGCCACGCTTATTTCTCAAGAACTATAATAGCTTCATTAATTATGCTAGGTACAAACTTGTATCTGGGGATGACACCTTTTGGGCCATAATTGATCAAAAGGTATCTTTTATTCACGATATTAAATATCTTAGAGCGCAATGCTTGTAAGCTTTGACTCTTTTGAAGGTTTTAGCTCATAAAAGTTGGGGAGCAGATGTATACCTTATTACATCTTACAGGTCTTTAATAAGATCTAAATTAGATCATGGGCCTGTTGTTTATGGTTCTGCCTGAAAGTCCTATTTAAAATCTTTGGATACTATACATCACAAAGGCCTTCGTCTGGCTATGGGAGTCTTTTCTACTTCTCCCGTACTAAGCCTTTATATGGCAGCAGGTGAACTATCTTTAACTTCGAAGAGAAACACTCTCTTCAGTATGCTCTGAGACTTGCTTCTAATCTATCTAACCCGGCTTTCAAATTTCCATTTCACCTGAATTTGTAGGTAAGTATGATATTAAAACCACAGCTATCAAACCTTTTGGACTACGTATATTACCACTGCTAGAAAATTCAGGTATCGACCTTAAAAATACTTGTAATTTCATATGGAAGTTTTTAAGAACAAGGAAATGACAATTACCGTATTCGCCCTAATTACCGCACCGTGCACTTAGTTTTTTTCAAAATCGTGTCATAAATTCATGGTGAAAAATCTACCTAATTAGCGTACACTTGATACGAAAACAACAGCTTCCAAGATGATGCATACTGATATCTAATGGGACGGAAAAAGAAACTTAAGCATTGCCTTCACTGTTGGAAGAAATATTGGTAAGTTTTTATAGATTTACTATGAGAGCTTCAAGGGGAGATTACTGTAAAGTGTGCGCTTATGCATTTCCTTTTCAAAAATAGCTTTGGTGTGCGCTTATAGGAGCATGTGCGGTAATTAGGGCGAATACGGTAATCAATATGAATTTGCATGGTTACATGACCAATATGGCCGTCATGCCCATATAAGGTAAAAACCCTTCAGAAATCTATGGAACCAGTGAGCCGATTATCATGTAACTTGGTTTGTGGTATTTGGGACTCTGGCCCATCAAAATTTGTTCAGATGATGACTCCTGAATGACCTTGACCTATTTTAGGCCAAGGTCAAATTTGGTCGCATAGACTTTTGTATGGGGAAAAAGTCAAAACCGTGTATTTTAGCTCACCTGTCATGTAGTGAAGAGGTGAGCTTTTGGGATCACTTTTTGTTCGTCGTGTGTCCGTGAGTGCGTGCATCTGTCCATCCATCCCTAAACAATTTCTTCAAACAACATCTCCTAAACCACTGATCCTATTTTGACCAAACTTCACAGGAATGATCCTTAGGTGGTCCCCTTTGTTTGTTTGTTTGATTTGAGGTTTAACATCCCCGTCAAAGCTGTAAAGGTCATTTTGGAGACGTTACTTCCAATTTTGTGGGACTTTTACCCGACGTTGAGATGAAATGACATCCCAAGCCCTGCCGCCCAATGAAACCAATAGGGTTTATTTGCATGGATGGTCTGCCTCGCACCACGGTTCCTGGAGAGGCTTAGATCCTCTAAGCGGTTTACCAGTACTAGTGTGCGTCCCCTTTCAAAGTTGTTCAAATTATTCCGATCCATTGCACATCTAGGTCACAGAAGCTAAAAATAGTTCAAAGTTGTTCAAATTATTCCGGTCCGTTGCACATCTAGGTCACAGAAGCTAAAAATAGATTTTCTTTACTGAAAACTTTGACTTATGTAGGGAAAACATTTAAAAATCTTCTTGTCTGAAACCAGAAGGCCAAGGTTGTTGCTATTTGGTGAGCAAGATTGTTCAAAATAAAGTCCTGGGGCCAAAAATGCCCCCCCCCCCCCCCCACACACACACCGGTGCCCATTGGTTTCACATAGGCATGTATAGGGAAAACCTTTAAAAATCTTCTTGTCTGAAACAAGAAGGCCCAGGTCTTTGATATTTGGTATGAAGCTTCATCTAGTGGACCTCTACCAAGATTGTTCAAGTTATAGCCCTGTGGCCATAAATGCCCCCGTGCTGGGTCCCACCAGTTTTACATAGACTTATATAGGGAAAACCTTTAAAAATCTTCTTGTCTGAAACCAGAAGGCCCAGGTCTTTGATATTTGGTATGAAGGTCCATCTAGTGGACTTCTACCAAGATTGTTCAAAATATAGTCCTGGGGCCAAAAATGCCCCCGCACCGGGGCCCACTGGTTTCACATGGGCGTATACATGGAAAACCTATAAAAATCTTTTTGTCTGAAACAAGAAGGCCCAGGCTTTGATATTTGGCATGAAGCTTCGTCTTGTGGACCTCTACCAAGATTGTTCAAAATATAGTCCTTGGGCCAAACATGTCCCCGCGCCGGGGCCCACTGATTTCACATAGGCATATACAGGGATAATCTTTAAAAATCTTCTTGTCTGAAACCAGAAGGCCCATTTCTTTGATGTTTGGCATGAAGCTTCATCTAGTGGACATCTACTAAGATTGTTCAAATTATAGCCCTGGCGCCAAAAATGCTCCCGTGCCAGGGCCCACTGGTTTTACATAGGTTTTTTTGTGGGGAAAAACTTTTAAAATCTTCTTGTCTGAAACCAGAAGGCCCAGGTCTTTGATATTTGGCATGAAGCTTCATCTAGTGGACCGCTACCAAGTTTGTTCAAGTTATAGCCCTTGGACCGAGAATGTAATAGAGACACTGATACTCAGGTGACCGATTCAGGGCCCACAGGGCCCTCTTGTTTCACAAGTTATCTATGCGCCACATCATGGCCAATTATGCATATGGTGAGCGAACACTTTTATAGGACAAACTGACATAGCAAGACTCAAAGGCCCACAACAATTAACCATTGTCCTGAATGAATTTTTCCACACCCATTTCTGTCTATTAATCAAATAAATTGCAGAATACACAACGTATGATGTATTTGTCCAGTTCACAAACTGAATAACAAACATTTAGATCCTGATCAGTTGGCTTATTCAGAAGGTAGGGATTGTCGTGATCATCAGAACAATGGTAAATAGTGATCTGTTGGAGATGTAGATAGGACAATCAACAATGTTATTTTAGCCCCCGCCCATCGGGGCTTGAAGAAATAGATGGGTTGCATGATGCTTCCCACAGAGCTGAAACTGACCGACACACAAGTACTGGTAAACCTCTTAGGGAATCTAAGCCTGCCCAGGCATTGCGGTGCGAGTCAGCCCGTCCATGCTTATAAACCCTATTGATTTCATTGAGCAGCAGGGTTTGAGGTGTCATTTCATCTCAATATCCGATAAAAGTCCCACAAAATTGGAAGCAACATCTCCAAAATGACCTTTACAGTGTTGATTGGGACGTTAAACTTCAAATCAAACAAACAAAACAATGTTATTTGTTTCCAGCCCATTTAACGTTCCTTCAGAGCTCTTAGACCATTTTGTCTAGTCAATGGTTAAAGAACAGATACATGTCAACAACTGGGCCTTGGTGTGGACATCACGTTTCACTTGTAATGCTTATGCTAAGGTGGGCTTAGACTCAGAATAAATGCTAAGTAAACTGTTACAAAAGCCTGATGTGATGCTGAACTGCACCACAGCTCTAGATAAGGAGGAAAACCTAGATATTTAGATAAACTTTCCTCAGGACTGGTGTTAACCCGGCATTTCTGGTATCTGTTGGAAAAGCCTCAACAAGGCAATTCTAACACGTACCCATAACATATTTTAATGCCATAAGTAATCTCGTTACTCCTTCTCCAGAGCTCTAATGTGCCTTCTGCTATGTTGAGATAAGGCTCATGTGCGACATGAAAATGTATTTTCGTTTGTGCATGTATACTCAGCTGTACACATTGCTCCAGATTAGCAGCTCCTAGTATATTTATCCAATTTTGGAATTAAAAGAAAGGTGATCATTATTGACAGCGGGATAGATATATTTTGAGGTCAATCATCAGGTCACATGGAACATTTGTTCCAGATATTACATTTCAGAATCAAATTGCGTCTGAAATATAAGGCAAAATCGTTGAACAATGAAAATTGACCACACTGACCTAGATATATTTCTATGTCAATCATCTGGTCACATGAAACTTATTATTCAGGTTTGAAGTTCACCAAAAAATAGTATTCAAAATATTTGACAGTCTCACTGGATCATGAAACATAGGTCACATTGACCTATATGTATTTTGTGGTCAGTCATCTGGTTACATTGAAGTAATATCCCAGGTTTAACATTTCTCCATCAAAATAGTATTCAAGATAATAAGCAAAATCACTGACCCATGAAATCTAGGTCACAATGACCTAGATGTACATTGAGGTAAATCATCGGATCACACAGAACTCATAATCCATGTGAGACATTTCTCCATCAAATAGTATTCAAGATAACAGGCCAAATCACTGAACCATGAACTATAGGTCACAGTGACCTAGATATAATCCAACGTCAATCATGGGGTCACATGGAATAAATAATCCAGGTATGACGTTTCTTCACCAAAGAGTATTCGAGATAATAGGCGAAATCACTGAACCATGAAATATAGGTTGCAATGACCTGGATATATTTTGAGGTCAATTATCAGATCACATGAAACTAATAATCCAGGTGAGACATTTCTACATCAAACAGAATTCAAGATAGTAGACCAAATCACTGAACCATGAAATATAGGTCACAGTGACCTAGATATATTTTGAGGTCAATCATGGGGTCACATAGAACTAATAACTTAGGTATGACACTTCTCCATTAAAAACCCCCAGGTATTAGACTTCCTGCCTTGCCGTGGCCCTGGGGGCTCAATTCCCACTGGGCACATTGCCGCTGTGGTCTCTGTGCCCACTGGGAAGAGCTAAAGGAAGTACCACCCGTTTGCCGTGGGTGGCGTCCTGTAAGCCGGAAGAAGGGATCCTGGAGGTTGAGGGTTACCTGAGGTGGCGGTGCTTCAGGTTCCCAACACGCCTCTTTGGCCTGGCTTTTCGGTGTAGACGGGTGGCCGTGCGGTCCGGCACGGTCAATCGGCTGGTCGCGCCGAGCCCTAGAGATACCGCTTTGCTTTCTCTTCAACTCTTTTTGTATCTTTCCTGATACCAACCATATGCCCATTTACCTTACCCTTTTCTGTCTTTTTATCTCTAGAAGGCGGTGGCTAAACGGATCAATCGTGTAGGCATTTTGTTTATACGAGTATATCTCACGTGTATCTCTAACACCTGCGAGTTGGATAACCACTCCATTATGGTGTTCCCTTGTAGGGCTCCACGGAGGGCGGAGAGCACTTGGGACGAAACTAGAATTTTTTCCTTATGCCTCATGGAAAAAAAAATAACCGCAACGCATCTAAACACAACGCACCTAAACGTAAAAAACAAGACGATTCATCCGAATCGGATGAACACAGTCAACAAGCCAGTCAGCAGTCAAGTCAACAAACCAGTCAGCAGTCCGCTGAACCAAATTTCGACAATGTTCCGCGCTTTTTGGTTGTCTCGTCGCTTGACGATACACGAAGTGTATCCAGCCTTTCTCCTTTCGTAATTGAGAAATGTATTAACTCCATAGCCGGACACCCTAAGAGTATCAAAAAGCTCAAATCAGGTGACCTTCTCTTGGAAGTCGAGAAAAAACAGCAAGTTGTAAGCCTGCTAAGCACCAATAAACTCTTTGATCTTCAGGTTAAAGTCTCTCTCCACAACACGTTAAATTCGTCTAAGGGAGTGATTCGCAGTCCAGAACTGCGCCCTTGTACAGATGAAGAGATCGTCGATAACTTGAAAGATCAGGGAGTTGTTGGTGTTCGTAACATCAAAGTCCATAGAAATGGTGTACTAAAACCAACAGCAACTTATGTGTTGACTTTTAATACACCAGTTCTACCCAAGAAAATCAAAGTAGCATATCTTTCCATTAACGTAGAGGTATACATCCAAAACCCTCTTAGATGTTACTCTTGTCAGGCTTTTGGCCATCATGAAAGCAGATGTCAGAGAAAAAAACTCTGTCCTAATTGTGGTGAAGAAAAGCATGTTGATAATCACCTCAACTGCAAAAATAAACCCAAATGCGTAAATTGTGATGGTAAACATGCTGTTTTCTCTCGAGACTGTCCGGCATGGAAAAAAGAAAAAGAAATACTAACCGTCAAATACCAAAGGGGGATAACATTCCCAGAAGCGCGAAAAATTGTCGATGAGCGATATATAACACCAACCACCAGTTTCGCCAGCATCACAAAGGGTACTGGTGTAAAATGTACCAGCTCCGCGACACAGACTGCTGAATCATACATAGCTGAACTGAAAAAATCTGGTGCATGGAGTAAACCCACTCCAGCACCGCAAAGTTCAACCAAATTATCAAATGGCGCAATCCAGGTTGCTTCGGATCGGTCGACAGCGACCGTACCGAAGCCAGCGCCGCACGTAAAAGAGAAACTCGACTCAGGTCGAACTAATAAGGGATCGGAAGATCCGATCAAAAAACGTCAATTGTCTCAAAAACAGACAGACAGACAACGTAAATTGGAAAGAGACAATATTAGATTTCAGAACAGATTCGGATCTTTGAGTGACAGTGATATGGAGTTCGCTGAAACTCCATCATCACCAAATGGCAATAACAGATCGAGGTCAGCAACACCACGAGCTGGTGGTAGCAGATCTATATCACCAATTGCAGCTCCAATATAGTTTCTAGTCTTAATCTCTTCATAAAATGGATTTAAAACACAAAATAATACAATGGAATTGTCGAGGTCTTAAACCTAATTATAATGAACTCTTATTACTTATTTCGTTATTAAACCCATCGGTTTTTTGTTTACAAGAAACTTTTTTAAAAACTGATGACAACATTGATGTCAGGGGTTTCAATACATACAACTATATCTATTCTGATGGTAGCAAACCATCTGGTGGCAGTTCAATTCTTGTTAAATCATGTTTACCACAAAGAGAGATCAAATTAAAAACAGACCTACAAGCTGTAGCAGTATCGGTTTCTCTGGATAAAGAAACTACAATTTGCTCTTTATATATTCCACCCTCATTTTCGTTAAAGCCCGAACATCTTGACTCATTGCTGAGTCAACTTCCATCGCCATATCTTTTAGTTGGCGACTTCAATGGTCACAATATTCTATGGGGCTGTAAAGATATCAATAACAGAGGAGCACTTGTTGAAGATTTTATTGCAAAGAGCGATCTTTGCTTGATGAATGATAAATCTTATACTTACCTTCACCCAGCGACAGGTCATTTGTCTTCTTTGGATCTCTCTTTGTGTCACCCATCTCTCTTCTTGGACTATGACTGGTCTGTTCATGATGATCAGTGCGGAAGTGATCACTTCCCTGTTATAATTGAGAGTGTAAACGAACCAGATGAGGACTGTAACCAGAAATGGAAAATGAATAAAGCCGACTGGGAATTATTCCATAATTTATGTGAAGAAGAGTTATCAATTGGTCATTTTGGTGAATCATCCGACATTGTTTCTGATTTCACAGATACACTTATTAACATATCAGAACAATGCATTCCAAAGACCTCCACAAATACTAAGAAAAGCAAGCCTTGGTTTAATAATGACTGTAAAGAAGCTATTAAAAAGCGTAAACAGGCTCTAAATAAGTTCTGCAAAAATCCCACTTCAGAAAAGCTCAACGACGTAAAAGTGTTTAGAGCTAAAGCTCGGCGAACAATCCGAGCTTCCAAACGAAAGTCATGGAGAGAATATGTCTCCAAATTGAACTATAAAACCCCCATTAAAAAGGTTTGGGATATGGTACGAAAAATTTCAGGAAAAACAAAGTCTTCTAGTTTTACACATTTAAATACTGAATTTGACACAATAGCTTCAACAAAAAAAGATATTTCAGATACTCTTGGGCACACATTCTTGAGAAATTCATCATCGCGTAATTATTCTGACACTTTTAGAAATTTCAAAAAGGACCAAGAGAAAAGAAATCTAAACTTTAAATCACTTAATCACGAAGAATACAACAAACCTTTTAACTTATCCGAACTCGTTGAAGCCATTGAAAAATCACATGATACGGCAACCGGCCCCGATGAAATTCATTATCAGATGCTTAAGCATCTGCCAAAAAGTTCTCTTACAACACTTTTAGATATCTTTAATAATATTTGGGAAACGGGGGTCTGTCCTGAGAGCTGGCGTGTAGCTACAGTTGTTCCAATTCCGAAACCAGGGAAAGATCATGCAGAACCTACAAATTATCGTCCGATAGCTTTGACAAGTTGTTTGTGTAAAACATTGGAGAGAATGATAAACAAGAGATTAGTCTGGTACTTAGAGTCCAACAACCTCATTTCAGAATATCAATCGGGCTTTCGTTCGGAACGTAGTACCAATGACAATTTAATAAGACTAGAAACATTTATACGAGATGCTTTTATTAACAAAGAACACGTAGTAGCTGTCTTTTTCGACTTGGAGAAAGCATATGATACAACATGGCGATATGGAATATTGAAAGATCTACATAACATTGGCTTAAGAGGAAAACTTCCCAGTTTTATTGAAAGCTTTTTAGGGGAGCGCATGTTTCAGGTGCGTGTGGGGTCTACCGTGTCAGATTTCTATGATCAAGAACAGGGTGTCCCACAGGGTAGTATTCTTTCAACTACGCTATTTAACATCAAAATAAACAATATTGTACAATGTTTGGACGACAAAACTGATTGTTCATTGTATGTTGATGATTTTTGTATATGTTACCGTTCAAAAAATATGAAAACAATTGAACGAAAGTTACAACAAAATTTAAAAAGAATAGAAGAATGGACTGATAAAAATGGTTTCAAGTTCTCCAAGTCGAAAACGCAGTGTGTTCATTTTTGTAAACTACGGAAGAAACACGAACATCCTTCCCTGTTTTTATACGGATCACAAATTCCTGTTGTTGAAGAAGCCAAATTTCTTGGGGTCATATTTGATCAAAAGTTATCTTTTATTCCCCATATTAAATATCTTAAAGCGAAATGCTTAAAAGCTTTGAATCTTTTGAAAGTTTTAGCTCATACAAGTTGGGGAGCAGATCGGTATACTTTATTACATCTTTACCGGTCTTTAATAAGATCTAAATTAGATTATGGGTCTGTTGTTTATGGTTCTGCCAGAAAGTCCTATTTAAAATCCTTGGATACTATCCATCACCAAGGCCTTCGTCTGGCCATGGGAGCCTTCCGTACTTCTCCCGTATTAAGCCTTTATGTAGAAGCAGGTGAACCATCTTTAACCTCGCGCAGAGAGAAACTTTCTCTTCAGTATGCTATTAGACTTGCTGCAAATCCATCTAACCCGGCATCCAAAATTTCATTTCGACCTCAATTTGTAGATAGGTATGAAACTAAACCCACAGCAATTAAACCTTTTGGATTACGTATTTTACCACTGCTGGAAAATTCAGGTATCGACCTTAAAAATATTCAAAAACATGAAACTGCCGAAGTTCCATCTTGGTGTATTAAACAACCTTCTATTCTGTTGGACTTACATGATGGCAAAAAATCCGAATCAAATCCGATACTTCTCAAACAAAACTTTGAGGTACTGCAATCACGTTACGATGATTACCAGCAAGTCTATACTGATGGTTCCAAAGACGGAGATAAAGTTGGTTGTGCGTATGTTTCTAAAGATACGCACAAAACCATGCGCCTTCCAGATGGTTCATCTATTTTTACAGCTGAAGCCAAAGCAATAGACCTAGCTTTAGATTTTATCAGTTCTTCAACAATTCAAAAAGCAATTATATTTTCTGATTCACTTTCTGTGCTTAAGGCTTTAGACCATTCATCATCTACCCAAATGCGTAAATTGTGATGGCAAACATGCTGTTTTCTCCCGAGACTGTCCGGCGTGGAAAAAAGAAAAAGAAATACTTACCGTCAAATACCAAAGGGGGATAACATTCCCAGAAGCGCGGAAGATTGTCGAAGAGCGATACATAACACCAACTACCAGTTTCGCCAGCATCACAAAGGGTGCTGGTGTAAAATGTACCAGCTCCGCAACACAGACTGCTGAATCATACATTGCTGAACTGAAAAAGTCTGGTGCATGGAGTAAATCCTCTCCAGCACCACAAAGTTCAACCAATTTATCAAAAGGCGCAATCCAGGTTGCTTCGGATCGGTCGACAGCGACTGTACCGAAGCCAGCGCCGAATGTAAAAGAGAAACCCGACCCAGGTCGAACTAATAAGGGGTCGCAAGTTCCGATAAAAAAACATCAATTGTCTCAAAGACAAACAGACAGACAACGTAAAATGGAAAGAGACAATATAAAATTTCAGAACAGATTCGGATCTTTGAGTGACAGTGATATGGAGTTGACTGAAACTCCATCATCACCAAGTGGCAATAACAGATCGAGGTCTGCCACACCACGAGCTGGTGGTAGCAGATCTATATCACCAATTGCACCTCCATAATAGTTTCTAGTCTTTAAATATCTCTCCTTAAAATGGATTTAAAACACAAAATAATACAATGGAATTGTCGAGGTCTTAAATCAAATTATAATGAACTCTTATTACTTATTTCGCTACTAACCCCATCGGTGTTTTGTTTGCAAGAAACTTTTTTAAAAACTGATGACAACATAGATGTCAGGGGTTTCAATACATACAACTATATCTATTCTGATGGTAACAAACCATCTGGTGGCAGCTCAATTTTTGTTAAATCATGTTTACCACAAAGAGAGATCAAATTAAAAACCGACCTTCAAGCTGTAGCAGTATCGGTTTCTCTGGATAAAGAAACTACAGTTTGCTCTCTATATATCCCACCCTCATTTTCTTTAAAGCCCGAACATCTTGACTCATTGCTGAGTCAACTTCCATCGCCATATCTTTTAGTTGGCGACTTCAATGGTCACAATATTCTATGGGGCTGTAAAGATGTCAATAACAGAGGAGCACTTGTCGAAGATTTTATTGCAAAGAACGATCTTTGCTTGATGAATGATAAATCTTATACTTACCTTCACCCTGCGACAGGTCATTTGTCTTCTTTAGATCTCTCTTTGTGTCACCCATCTCTCTTCTTGGACTATGACTGGTCTGTTCATGATGATCAGTGCGGAAGTGATCACTTTCCTGTTATAATAGAGAGCGTAAACGAACCAGATGAAGACTGTAACCAGAAATGGAAAATGAATAAAGCCGACTGGGAATTATTCCATAATTTATGTGAAGAAGAGTTATCAGTTGATCACTTAAATGAATCATCTGACATTGTTTCTGATTTCACAGATACACTTATTAACATATCAGAACAATGCATTCCAAAGACCTCCACAAATACTAAGAAAAGCAAGCCTTGGTTTAATAATGACTGTAAAGAAGCTATTAAAAAGCGTAAACAGGCTCTAAATAAGTTCTGCAAAAATCCCACTTCAGAAAAGCTCAACGACGTAAAAGTTTTTAGAGCTAAAGCTCGGCGAACAATCCGAGCTTCCAAACGAAAGTCATGGAGAGAATATGTCTCCAAATTGAACTATAAAACCCCCATTAAAAAGGTTTGGGATATGGTACGAAAAATTTCAGGAAAAACAAAGTCTTCTAGTTTTACACATTTAAATACTGAATTTGACACAATAGCTTTAACAAAAAAAGATATTTCAGATACTCTTGGTCACACATTTTTGAGAAATTCATCATCGCATAATTATTCTGACACTTTTAGAAATTTCAAAAAGGACCAGGAGAAAAGAAAACTTAACTTCAAATCCCTTAATCACGAAGAATACAACACACCATTTAACTTATCCGAACTCGTTGAAGCCATTGAAAAATCACATGATACGGCAACCGGCCCCGATGAAATTCATTATCAGATGCTTAAGCATCTGCCAAAAAGTTCTCTTACAACACTTTTAGATATCTTTAATAATATTTGGGAAACGGGGGTCTGTCCTGAGAGTTGGCGTGTAGCTACAGTTGTACCAATTCCGAAACCAGGGAAAGATCATGCAGAACCTACAAATTATCGTCCGATAGCTTTGACAAGTTGTTTGTGTAAAACATTGGAGAGAATGATAAACAAGAGATTAGTCTGGTACTTAGAGTCCAACAACCTCATTTCAGAATATCAATCGGGCTTTCGTTCGGAACGTAGTACCAATGACAATTTAATAAGACTAGAAACATTTATACGAGATGCTTTTATTAACAAAGAACACGTAGTGGCTGTCTTTTTCGACTTGGAGAAAGCATATGATACAACATGGCGTTATGGAATATTGAAAGATCTACATAACATTGGCTTAAGAGGAAAACTTCCCAGTTTTATTGAAAGCTTTTTAGGGGAGCGCATGTTTCAGGTGCGTGTGGGGTCTACCCTGTCAGATTTCTATGATCAAGAACAGGGTGTCCCACAGGGTAGTATTCTTTCAACTACGCTATTTAACATCAAAATAAACAATATTGTACAATGTTTGGACGACAAAACTGATTGTTCATTGTATGTTGATGATTTTTGTATATGTTACCGTTCAAAAAATATGAAAACAATTGAACGAAAGTTACAACAAAATTTAAAAAGAATAGAAGAATGGACTGATAAAAATGGTTTCAAGTTCTCCAAGTCGAAAACGCAGTGTGTTCATTTTTGTAAACTACGGAAGAAACACGAACATCCTTCCCTGTTTTTATACGGATCACAAATTCCTGTTGTTGAAGAAGCCAAATTTCTTGGGGTCATATTTGATCAAAAGTTATCTTTTATTCCACATATTAAATATCTTAAAGCGAAATGCTTAAAAGCTTTGAATCTTTTGAAAGTTTTAGCTCATACAAGTTGGGGAGCAGATCGGTATACTTTATTACATCTTTACCGGTCTTTAATAAGATCTAAATTAGATTATGGGTCTGTTGTTTATGGTTCTGCCAGAAAGTCCTATTTAAAATCCTTGGATACTATCCATCACCAAGGCCTTCGTCTGGCCATGGGAGCCTTCCGTACTTCTCCCGTATTAAGCCTTTATGTAGAAGCAGGTGAACCATCTTTAACCTCGCGCAGAGAGAAACTTTCTCTTCAGTATGCTATCAGACTTGCTGCAAATCCATCTAACCCGGCATCCAAAATTTCATTTCGACCTAAATTTGTAGATAAGTATGAAACAAAACCCACAGCAATCAAACCTTTTGGATTACGTATTTTACCACTGCTGGAAAATTCAGGTATCGACCTTAAAAATATTCAAAAACATGAAACCGCCGAAGTTCCATCTTGGTGTATTAAACAACCTTCTATTCTGTTCGACTTACATGATGGAAAAAAATCCGAATCAAATCCAATACTTCTCAAACAAAACTTTCAGGTACTGCAGTCACGTTACAATGATTACCAGCAAGTCTATACTGATGGTTCCAAAGAAGGAGATAAAGTTGGCTGTGCGTATGTTTCTAAAGATACGCACAAAACCATGCGCCTTCCAGATGGTTCATCTATTTTTACAGCTGAAGCCAAAGCAATAGACCTAGCTTTAGATTTTATCAGTTCTTCAACAATTCAAAAAGCAATTATATTTTCGGATTCACTTTCTGTGCTTAAGGCTTTAGACCATTCATCATCTAAAAATCCTCAAATTCAAAAATTGATCGAAAAACATCATGAAATTTCTAAAACACACCAAATCTTGTTTTGTTGGCTTCCGAGCCATATTGGCATTGTCGGCAATGAATATGCTGACAAGAAAGCAAAGGAATCGCTCAATCTTGATCCATCTGTTTTTAAAATTCCTTTTAACAATTTTAAACCATTTATCAACAGATACATCTTGTCGGAATGGCAAGGCGAATGGGACCGTGCAATAAATAACAAACTCCATGCCATTAAACCTGTCGTTAGTACAAAATGCTCTCCTCCACAGTTTTCCAGAAAAGAGGACGTAGTATTAACACGACTGCGCATCGGCCATACTAGAGTTACTCATTCTTATATTTTTAATGGTGATGATCAGCCTTCTTGTGTAGGTTGTGATCAGCCTTCTTGTGTAGGTTGTGATCAGCCATTCACTGTGAAACATATCTTAATTGACTGTGTTGACTTTTCACCCTCACGTATTTTATATTTCAAAGCTGACACTTTGCAACAACTGTTTCGAGATGTACCTGTTGATAATATTATTTTATTCTTAAAAGAAATTGGACTTTTTCATAAGATTTAACTGTTTCAGATTTTTATACATTATCATTCTGACTTTTTACTTTTAATATCAACATAATTATTCATGCCGTTTAACCATCAACCGTTTGACGCTTATGACCCACAAAGAGGGTTGACGCGTCGTTAAACACGAAATCATCATCATCATCACCATTCATCATCTAATAATCCTCAAATTCAAAAATTGATCGAAAAACATCATGAAATTTCTAAAACACACCAAATCTTGTTTTGTTGGCTTCCGAGCCATATTGGCATTGTCGGCAATGAATATGCTGACAAGAAAGCAAAGGAATCGCTCAATCTTGATCCATCTGTTTTTAAAATTCCTTTTAATAATTTTAAACCATTTATCAATAGATACATCTTGTCGGAATGGCAAGGCGAATGGGACCGTGCAATAAATAACAAACTCCATGCCATTAAACCTGTCGTTAGTACAAAATGCTCTCCTCCACAGTTTTCCAGAAAAGAGGACGTAGTATTAACACGACTGCGCATCGGCCATACTAGAGTTACTCATTCTTATATTTTTAATGGTGATGATCAGCCTTCTTGTGTAGGTTGTGATCAGCCATTCACTGTGAAACATATCTTAATTGACTGTGTTGACTTTTCACCCTCACGTATTTTATATTTCAAAGCTGACACTTTGCAACAACTGTTTCGAGATGTACCTGTTGATAACATTATTTTATTCTTAAAAGAAATTGGACTTTTTCATAAGATTTAACTGTTTCAGATTTTTATACATTAGCATTCTGACTTTTTACTTTTAATATCATCATAATTATTCATGCCGTTTAACCATTAACCGTTTGACGCTTATGACCCACAAAGAGGGTTGACGCGTCGTTAAACACAAAATCATCATCATCATCATCTCCATTAAAAAGTATTCAAGATAATAGGCAAAATCACTGAACCATGAAATATAGGTCACAGTGGCCTAGATATATTTTGACGTCATCAGAAGACACTCCCAGTTACTTAAGTTCCAAATATGAGTGCTTTGTGATGGGTGACTGTTGAGATATAAGCATTTGAAAAACTTGAACACAGTGTGACGGGAACACAAACGAACACGCAGACTACTGAGGTGACAACAATAGCTCTCCATGTACTCAATCCAGGGCAGCTAAAAATAATTGCATATACATTATTTAGACTCCTTTTTTATTTATTGAGATTCTTAATACATGTTATCTATAAAACAAAATATTTATTTAACCACAGCATGGAGTTACATCTTGTAGAGTTCCAACCATTTATGCCTTAAGTGTAACGAACACTTTAATTATTTCATATTATTCTGATGAAAATTTTCATTTGTATGAAAAAAGTTTAATAGTTCACTTTAATATTCTATAAGTATTTCATTTTTATTTATGCATTCTTTTTTTTTTATCAGATTATATTCATTTATATATAAGTATATATATCCAATATTTTAGCTGGCTGTCAATAGCGAATTCGCTATCGACAGCCGGCTGTCAATAGCCACTTCCTTTTCAAATTCCTTTTAATAATTTTAAACCATTTATCAACAGATACATCTTGTCGGAATGGCAAGGCGAATGGGACCGTACAATAGATAACAAACTCCATGCCATTTAATCTGTCGTTTGAACAAAATGCTCTCCCCCACAGTGTTCCAGGAAGAGGATGTAGTAATAACATGACTGCGCATTGGCCATACTAGAGTTACTCATTCTTATATTTTAAATGGTGATGAACAGCCTTCTTGTGTAGGCTGTGATCAGCCATTCACTGTTAAACATATCTTAATTGAATGTGTAGACTTTTCACAGTCCCGTAATTTATACTTCAAAGCTGAAACTTTGCAACAATTGTTTCAAGATGTACCTTTTGATAATATTATTTTATTCTTAAAAGACATTGGACTTTTTCATAAGATTTAATTGTTTAAGATTTTTATACATATCAAACTAACTTTTTTACTTTTAATATCCTCATAATATTCCATGCCGTTTAACCATTAACTGTTTGACGCTTATGACCCACAAAGAGGGTTGACGCGTCGTTAAACATGAAATCATCATCATCATCATCATCTCTAGCATTATGAACAATAACAGGTTGATCCGGTAGTCGAGGCATCAGATACGATTAAAGTGTTACAAATCGAATAATATGGAAGTACAGATAAATACTCAGAAAAACAATGAAATTAACCGCTTTATCAACCTTTATGTTGCTAAAAAAATTGAAAAGCATTTATTTTGAAAGCAATAAGGCGAATATCGATAACTCTGATTAACATTCGGTTTCTATAGCTTCAACTGCAAAAAGTTATCTGCAACTGCAAGTAATCAGAATCTGGAAATAATCGAGATTGGGGACCAAAGATTTTCAAATAACTGATTTTGTCACACTACCCCTGCCCCCGACTTAATCGTCCTCGATTAAATAAAAGGGCTATATATATATATATATAATGTTGTTTTTCTATTAATATTATTATAATTATTTTTATTATTATTGTATGAATACTGAAACACTAAGCTTGGAATACACACAACAGCCTTTGCTGTTCTTACCAGCCACTAACTCAAACTTGTTCTCCTTCTTTTTCTGATTGCCCCTGTACAACCCATCGTAATGTCACCTGAATTAGCACTTTCTTCCTCGTCTATCTCTACATCAGGGTCACTCCGGTTACAAATGTTGCCACTTACGCTTTCAACGCTGTCCTGAATTTCAGAATCAGCCGTTTCTGTCTTTTCAGCACACATCTCTTCTTTATCGCCGACTTAATTTGGGCTCTTTTCCTTAACAACTTTCTCCTTACAATCAATTTTAGCTGATGTCTTATCTTCAGCACCATTCTTTTTCTTCATATCCAAGTCATAGAAAAACTGCTTGTTGAAAGTTTTCTTGCAAATCTCACACCCAAATCATGTTAAAATATGGTACTTGAAGTCATTCCTGTTTGAGATGGTGCCTTTGCAGGAGCTAAAGATGAATCCTGTGCTGTACTGCTTCCCCGGCGTATTCTTTGTCCATGCACTTCAAATCATTGAGTTTCCTTTGATAATAAGTACACCCCCCCCCCCCGTTACACCCACAGTGCAATCATGACTCTTCATAAAATCAAGTCCGAAAGCATATCATTTTCGATATCAGCCACTATATCTTTATTGTCGTAATTTCTGTTGCCTATTTTCAAAGAAATACTAGTCTAACAACTAACACCAAGTGCAGAATCTGATTCTGTAATGATCGTTGTATTATAACTGGGCAGTACTCTACTTTTGCTCAGACTAGAATTTTCCCAGACTCTAGTGGATAGCGCCGAGAGGGATGTGCAAGTATCAACAAGACCAGAATACCTGCCCATTTAAATCAACATGAAGAAACATACCAGATCCAGCAGTATTGGTGGCAGATCCCCTAGGTATTAGACTTCCTGCCTTGCCGTGGCCCTGGGAGCTCAATTCCCACGGGGCACATTGGTGCTGTGTTTTTTGTGTCCTCTGGGAAGAGCTAAAGGAAGTACCATCCGTTTGCCGTGGGTGCCGTCCCGTAAGCCGGATGAAGGGGTCCTAGAGGTTGAGGGTTATCGGGAGTTCAGTGCTTCAGGTGCCCAAAACATCTCTTTGGCCTGGATTTCGGTTGGACGGGTGTTCGAGCGGTCCGGCACGGTCAATCGGCTGGTCGCGCCAAGCCCTAGAAATTACCTTTTTCTTTCTCTTCTTTGTCTTTTGTATCAAACTGAATACATACCGTTTGTCCAAAAAATCTTTTGACAACCTTTCCATTTCTAGAAGGCGGCGGCTAAACGGACCAAACGTGCAACTTCTTACTCGCACGAGTATATCTTCTGTGTATCTCTAACACTTGAGGTAGGAAATCCACTCACTATAAGTGTTCCCTTGTTGGGCTCCATGGTGGGCGGAGAGCACGGAGGACGAATTATGCCAATTCTCATCAGGCATCTTACAATAAACGAAAAAAGACGAACCAAAACGTATCAGATTCTGAACTTTCAGAAACTGAAGACCAAACGCTTAACGTTTCACGAACACCTCTACTCAAATTTACCCGCTTCTTGGTTATCGAGAGTACAGAAGAAAACAAAAGTATTAAATCTCTTTCACCATTCGTTGTTCAAAAAGTTAGTTACGGACTTGCTGGCGATCCAGACAACTTAAAGAAATTAAACCGATCAAACCAGCTGCTCATTGAGGTGAAGAAAAAAGCCCACACAGAGAGGATACTGCGGACAACTATGTTTCACAACATGAAAGTGCGAGTTTTTCCGCATACCTCGCTGAATACCTCAAAGGGGTAATTCGTTGTCGCGATTTGAGGGGTTGCAGCGAGGAGGAGATTCTCGAAGGCACTCGTTCCCAAGGAGTTACAGCTGTGAAACGTTTTAAAGTTCGAAGAAACGGTCAATTAAAGAACACTAGCACTTTTGTTTTTACGTTCAACACCCCAGTAATGCCAAAAACTGTCAAAGTTAGCGTGGACATCTACGTATCCAATCCACTTCGCTGCCACAACTGCCAGAAACCGACATCATGAAAATAGATGCACAAAAGAACCGCTTTGTTCATACTGTGGCGAACCTGCGAACCACACGGAATAGATCTGTAGAAATGATCCTCACTGTCTCAACTGTGGAGAAAAACACAATGCTAACTCCAAAGAATGCCAAGTTTGGCACAAAGAAAAAGATATACTAAGAGTGAAATTCACTAGACACCTCACATTTCCAGAAGCGCGGAAAATTGTTGAAACGCCTACCCCGATTCCTGGAGTCAGCTATGCCAGTGCTGCCCAGGCACCCGTTAAAAAGATACTGCCACCCAACCCCATCCTATCCCTGGTCTAGACACGTTAGAAAAACTAAAAATGAAAAACAAAACACAAACACAATTAAGCGTAAATACTAATCAAATCACTACCGAAAACAGCAAACATGTTACACCTACTGTTCACGATAACAAGCAAGATAAATTTCTAAAACCATCTACAGTCGAAACGATTCGGAAAGATCTTAAACAACAACAAGAGCAATCAAGAGCAAATTCAAAAAGTCAGTCAGCCCAAAAACAAGAACAAAAACAACACATCGGATAGACCGAGTAGATACAGAAAGATACATCGTAACAGATTGGATCTTTGAGTGTTAGTAGCGATATGGACTGCCTTGACGAACAAACGCCAAAAAGTAGCAATAGCAGATCGAGGTCGCCAATAACGGTGCCTTAGTTTCTAGCCACTTATCTCTCCATCAATGGAATTAAAACATAAAATAATACAGTGGAATTGTCGAAGTTTTAAATCAAACTATGATGAGCTTTTATTGCTTCTATCAATATCAAAAATAGAAGTGAAGGCATCAGTTTCTTTGTTTACAAGAAACATGACAATATCACCATCGATGATTATAATGGTGGTAGTTAGCCTGTTAACCACAAAGACAGATCAAGATAAAAACACAGCTACAAGCTATGGCAGTGTCGGTTACTTTAGATAAAGAAACTACAATATAATCTATGTATATACCCCCTTCTTTTCCTTGGAGCCTGAACAACTTGAGTCGTTGCTGAGTCGACTTCCTTCACCATATCTTTTAGTTGGTGACTTTAATGGTCACAACATTCTATGGGGTTGTAAAGATTATAACAATAGAAGACTTATTGAAGACTTTATTGCGAAGGACGATCTTTGCTTGATGAATGACACATCTTACACCTATCTTCATCCTGCAACACGTCATTTGTCTTCTTTAGATCTCTCTTTGTGTCACCCATCTCTCTTCTTATACTTTCTCTGTCTCTGGTTGGGCCCATCAGAGTCTACCTGTTTCAGTTGTTTCTTGTTGTTGAGTCCTAACCGGTGTTTCATCTCTGCGGTTGACTAATTTTTGAGTTCACGGAGATGTTGCACTGATTAGTAAAGAGGTCTTCATGCGGACTGAACAAATTATTTGTCTCAATCACGACGGAAGTAAGGGCGATGATTTTGGCCACGTAAAAGAGATTTAGCCCCCCCCCCCCCCCCTTATGTGGGATTCGTTTCACTGAGCGTTCAAAGGCGGTTCTTCTGTCGTGGTATATTTTTGTAATGGTTTGTTTTTGAGTGTGTGTATCGCTTATATCATTTTGCTTTGGATAGCCAATTGGCCATTTTGAGGGAAAGCAACTGTCATTTTGGCTTTCCGCTAGTGATGTTTCCGTTAGGGTCTAGTTGTGTCATGTTTGTGTTTCTTTTCCTTGGTGTCTCTGATGGGAGTTGTGGGTTAATTGTGTCGATTCCTGGTCATTGTCTTCATTTCTGTTTTGTTAATTTTACGGGTGATAATCAAAAATTAATTTTAATTAGGGTTAAATTTTACCAACCATGACCTTGCTGTTGATGTCTGTATTTGGAACTTCAGCGGCAGTATTAGGATTGAAATAGGATTGTCGATAATAATACACAGACTAGTGTCATCAGCAGAGAGACGAATATTAGATCCAATTGCGGTTACAATATCGTTAATTTTATCAGGAATAAGAGAGGGACTAAAATAGATCCATGTGGAACACCAGCTTTAATACAACTACTCTGCGTTACGGGTTGTAATGGTCTGTAATGCGTTTGTAACAAATGTAAGGAGGTCCCGGAAATACCCGGCATTTAGATTTCGCACTGTAACTCTTGAAAAATGAAAAACGTATGATTTGCACCTTATATACATGTTCCTATATTCTACTAGGCGTAACGGGTTGTAATGGTCTGTAATGCGTTTGAAACCAATGCATTGAGGTCCCTGTAGCTGCACTGTAACGCATACACAATACAGTAGAACTTCGATGGCTCGAACACCGATAGCTCCTTTACCATGGATGTGTCCAACCCATTCTTGAGCCCCTAGCGAATTCCTCTACATAAGAATAAGTAGGGATAATTAAGGCTATTTTAGTCTTATTTCTTGCAAATGTATGCTGTGTGTACTCATTAGAATCGCCTCAATGAGGCGATTCTAATGAGTACACACAGCATACATTTTCATTATATAACACCGAAAAGATGTCTAAAAGTATCTCGTTATGCCTCCTGACAGTAACCTCAGTGTGGCTCGAACTACCCCTGTCTCGAACAGATTTTCGAGGTCCAAATGGTGTTTGAGCCATTGAAGTTTGACTATATATACCAATCCCCTACCAGGTGTAAAAGAGTTCTAATGGTCTGTAATGTGTTTGCACATGTAACCCGTATAACGAGACCCTTGGAGCGCCTTTCTATTAATCGATGACTCAGACAAGCATAGAATGAGTATAGCATGATGCGTCTGTTTTCTCTAAACGGGGCTGTAATGATTTAATACTTGTTACAAAAATAGTCCTGTCTTATACAATTTGAGTATTTGCAAATTTCAGTTACATGGTATTATCAAGTACAATGAATTTCAGTAATTTACAACTGGTCGAAGAGGTCAGAGGTGTCGCTGTCGTGGTTGGGAGCCTCTCGTGTTGTGGTTCTGTTTCGTGGTATGTCGAAGTCGGAATCTGAGTCGTTGAATAATCTGCCGCCGCCGTACGATCTTATTTGTAACCATTCTTGGTTTGTTCTTGTCAGATTTTCTGGTCTGGTGTATGGTCGTGTTCTTCTTCGGTGTCGTGGTTGTCTGTCTCTGATTCGGTTTTGGTTTTGTCTTATTGGTGTTGACGTCTGCGGTTGTCCGTCGGTGGGTGGTGGTGGACTTAGTGGCGTTATTATCTCGGAATATTGGTCTATGTTGTTGCTGGTGTTGTTGATGGTGGTATCATTGATTTCGATGTCGGAGTCCGATTCGAAGAGTTGATTTTGCCTTTCCTCGCTCCAATAATTGTCGGTGCTGTCTTTTTTTGTCAAATGGTTTGACGGCATTTATTGGCGTTTCTGGCGTTATTGTTCCAGCCGTTTGTGTTTGTTTGTCTTGTTTCTCAGTCGTTTCCATTATCTCATGTGGCTGTATTTCCTCCGTTTGTGTGGAGGTGTCCATAGTGATTTTAAGGGCGATATGATGGTTGCAATCTCTGTCTTTAGGATTTCTGGTTCTGTGATTGTGGTGATGACGTCGTAATTGAGGTTTTTGTTAATTGTTTCTGTGTGTTTTAGTAGGTCTTCATTTTCTGGGATTTCGTTTGTTTTAATGATTTGTTCAATTTGTTGAAACAGTTGACGCCAGTAATCTAGGTTCGGGCTTCCAGTTTTTGTGTAACTCTTTATCACGTTGCTGGTGGTGAGGTTTGGGTAAATGAACATACGATTTTGTAGAGGTTCTCTCTCCGCTGATATGTATCTCCAGATCATGTGATTACTGGTTATTATGACTGGCTTCCTGCGCATAAGTTCTGCTGGTCTGTTTTTAATATTTACATACGTTTCTTCTCCGCCAAGTATATTTTTGTAATGTTCTGCCTCTGTCTGGTCCTTTATTGTGAGTTCATTAATTAAGATAATAGGTTTCTGAACACACTCCTGGAATGGGAATTCTTTAGATGTTATGCAACTGCCAATTTGGTCCTTATTTGGGATGAAGGAATTAGTGATGTAAGTTTTTCCGGCATTACTATTGCCTTGCAGATATATCGTGTTAATCCTTGGATGTACTTGTTTTAGGATCATATACAGATGTACGGTAAACAGATTTTTGTCGATCCCTTGCTCTTCCGTCCACTGGTGGATAAAGACTTTTGTCTCGTCCACTGTTAAGTACTTGGCATTTTTGTCTGTTTGGTGAGGTTCTTGGTCGTATAAGTAATACTTCTTATTATGTTTTGTCGTTTTGTTAAAATTGTATTCGTCTTGGGACGTTTTGTAAATTTTTGAACACTGAATGGATCTTGTCAGGTGACAGAGTTTTTCAATGTCTTCGGCACTCTCTTGGGCATGCATTGTCGCGAGCAACTTTGTGCGATCTGACGTATTGTACTTATCCATCATGTCCGTAAGTGTCTGTATGTCATTATAATATTTTGTTGGTTTTTGGAGAGTTGTTGATGGATTTGTTGCTTTTAATTCCTGATTTAACTGGTATTCAAATCCTAGTTCTTTCATGTTTTCGTCGTTTGCACCCAGGTAGGGGGTTTAGTCATATAGTTCGAAAAGTTCTGTGGCCAGATTATTTTTTGTCCTTTCACATCGAACGGTGAGTTTTCCTGTAACTGTCGGTACGCGTAAGTATGCTGTACATGAGTTTCACGGGTTTCAAGTCTGGTCATTATGTGATAGTGATTGGTATGGAATTGGCAATTTATGTCTGTTAATCCGTTATGAAAGCTGAGAGCACATTTGGATTTATTGAGATATCTTTTGATGTTGTCTATGTCCTTTTTCTGTTCGCTGGTCATGCAGTTGTAAATGTGGAGAGGGGTTATCCAACGAATGACCGTGTGCTCTCTGATATTTCCGTGCTTGGATTGTTCCCAATGCTCCATATACGGCTCTACATTCTCATTGTACTGTATTTCTCCGTGGTCATTTATCTTGGCAATTTTGGGATGGAGCATTTTGGGTAGGTTTGACCAGTCAGGTATGTTCGAAACGACGATGCTCCAATATGTCGGGATGAAAGTTGAACTTGGTGGAGGCATCTGGAATGATAGGAAAAGTTTTTTAGTTTAGTTCTGTAGTGTCACCCAGTAGTCTTATTGTGTATGTCGGTTTGGCATCGTCTGTTCTGTTGTCACTGTTTGTATTGGTTGGTAGGTCGTCTAGTTTTTGTTTTAGTTCGTCTATGGAGTGCTGTAGTGTTAGTTTTGTCGTTCTGTTTGTTGCTGTTATTGTCTCTGTTAGTATTTGTTTTAAGTCTTCGTCTTTTTGTAGTAGTTGTGGTATTGTTATGGGATTTTCGTTCAGGTTGAATTTTTGCCATATATCTTTTAAATCGTTTGCTAGTGCCGTAGTTGTTCTTATTACTTCTTGTATTGATTGTATTGTTGTGGTTACGTTTTTCATTGTGTTTGTTACTCCGTTTATTGCTCGTGATACGTCTGCTATTTTTTTAGAGTTGTTTCTTCTGTTTCTTGTGCTATTTGTCGAGCGTTGTTGGCTATTGTGAATGCGTTGGCAGTTATGTCTGTTGCCCCTTTAAGTGCGTTCCATAATGTGTTTGGTTCTATGTCGTCTTGTATGTCTTCTATTTTTTCTAGGTTTCTTAAGTAGTTGTGGTAGTTTGATACTGTGTCATCTTTGTTTTTTTTGTATGTCTGTTTTTTTTTTTTGTATATCAGCTTGTAATGTTTCTAATGTTGTTTGTATTTGTTTTATGTCGTTTTGATTTTCTATTATTTTTGCTGTTGTTGATATATCCGGTACGGATGGTGGTGTTATTGGTATTGTTGGTGGTGTGACTGGTGCTATTGGCGTTGGTGCTGTTGGTTGTGTCGGTGCTGGTATGTCTTTTTGTAGTTTTGCTATTGTTTGTGCATGTTTTTTGAGTGCTAATGTGTTTTGGAGTATGTTGTCTGTGTTGTGGGTTGTTTGTATGTTTTTGAAAACGTGATTTGCATGAATTCTGGAGAATGTCACAAGGCTAACTCGAAAGTATGCTAAATTTGGTGGAGCAAAATTTCCAGATAGGCGAAAAATTGTTATCCCCTACCCAATTCCTGGAGCGTCGCTCAGTTATCCGTGAAAAGGATGCCTCTCATTAATGCTGTCTGACAAACTGACAGACGAAATATCTTTCATCCCAACTCTTTTTGGCTTACAATTGGACAAGGCCTTCTGTCATTATGAATGTAGGGGGAAATGTTATTTCTTCTGTTTCTATACTTCCATTTATTTTCCTTTTTCTACTCTATTACTCACTTTCTTCTTCTATTCTTTCACAATATGACCCACAAGGGTTGAAGTGTCATTAAACCACAACACTTTCAATCAGACGACCACCAGCGTTGATCCGATTTCTGACCTAGAGCAATAAAAACCAAGAAATAAAACAAGACCAAACAACAAGGACACGATGGTCCTATATCTCTCACCTGAGCCAACTAATTCATACTCAGCGGGCACGTGATGTAATTGTGACGTCAAACCAACGTCAGTGCAACGTCATGCTGTATATGCAACGTCACATCCACGGTGCAGCGTCATGACGTTGCACCGGCGTTCATTTGACGTTGCCATAGCCACATGTGCCTGCTGGGTAGATTCACACCCCCGATGAGTGATCACCTCCGACCAATGACCGTTGTTATTCTTCTCCCACACCTACAGGTATTTTCCTATATATTGTACCTCTGATAACCGGTTACGGGCCATATTGATTTATGATTTTGTATCCAAATTTCTTCTGAAAAACAGTCAAAATGACGATGGATGGAGAATTCCATCGACAAAGAAACACAAAAAAAACGCATTGAAACGGCAGCAAACATAAAATGACTTGAGAGTGAAAAAGATAATCCGACATCCAACCTTGAGATCCATTTTTACCTAACATGACCATATTTAATACAGAAAAGCGAACAACTGGACTAGAACCGGCGACCCCTTGCATACAAGGCAAGTTCTCTACCGACTGATTTATCCGAGCGCTGATTACATTTTTCCAACTTGGAAGTTTTTTTTTAATTCAATTAAACAACACTGTTGCATAGCATCAACAAACATAACCTGATAAAGTTTTGTGAAGATTGAAGCAAAGTTGCAGTCACTAGAGAGAATAAGGTTTAAAAGAAATATGACCTTGTTACCAAGTGTTTGACCCATTATGACCAATATTATTCCAAATTACGGTATTATTAAGAAAAAACACGTTTTGGTGAAGTTTCATAAGCCGGCCTCGGTAGCTAAGTCGGATGCGCGTTTGACTGGTGACCAGGAGGTCGCGGGTTCGATACCTGCCGGGGTCGGCAACATTCTTTCGTGGAGATTGATCATGGAATCTTTTCTACGGTCAGCCGCTCCCTTCCGCTGATTCAAGAAGGGCAGTTGTCAATTACTGGCGAAAGAATGTGCACTGTGCTGGTCAATCGCTTACTTAAGAAAGTGTGGATAGGTAAACTGACCGGCACAAAAATGACCTAAATCGTGGTGAGTGGGCTTTTAAACTCCAATACAAGCACACAAACAAACAAACATTCATAAAGATTGAAGCAAAACTGTGGCCTCTAAAAGTGTGAAAGGTTCTAAAGATATATGACCTAGTTAGCTAGTTGTTACCAGTATAGCAGTCGAGATAAGAAGACAAAACATTTTAGAAAGTTTTGTGACCTGATCTGGTGATCCAGTTTTCAATTCCGCTTAGCCCATAATTAAACTCAGTTGTAATTACACCAAGACCAACATTATGGTAAAGTTATGGTAAAGTTGCATGAAGATTGAAGCAAATTGTGGCTTCTAGAGGATGAACGTTTTAAACAAATTTGACCAAGCGACTTAGTTTTACATTCGACAGAATCCATATTCAAACTCGACCAAGATCTCATCAAGACAATCCTTCTGATCTAGTTTAAGATTTAAGCAAAAATGTGCCCTCTAGCGGGTGATCAAGGTTTCAAAGCAATTTGAATTGGTGATCTAGTTTTTGATCCGCCATGACTCATATTTGGACTTGACCAAGATATCATCAAGCCATACATACGTTTCATGAAGACCGAAGCAAAACCTATTGCCTCTAGAGGTTGATCAAGATTCTAAAGCAATTTGACCTAGTGGCCTATTTTTTTATTTGACTTGACCCATATTCGAACTAGCTCTCAATATATCGTCAAGACAAACATTCTGCTTAAGTTTCATGAAGATTGAAGCGCACTTGTGACCTCTGGAGTGTGAACGTTTTAAATCAATTTGGCCTAATGACCTACTTTTCGTTCCATCGTCACCCATATTCGTATTTGACCTAAAAAACTGGCCTACAGAGGATGACTTGGTTTTCAATTAATCTGACCTAGTTACCTAGATTCATAATTGACATGACCCATATTCGATTCTGACCAAAATATCGTGGATACCAACATTTTGCTAAAGTTTCATGACGGTTGAAGCAAAGCTGTAGCTCAGCACTTAGTCGGCGATTTGAAATTCGTAGCACCCGTATTTAAGGAGTTTAATGCACCTTATTTTATCACACTTAACTATGATATGAATCTATTGAGAGGTTTCTCAGCATCTTGAAATCCAAAAAGTGGGGGAAAAGACATAAAAAGTGGAGATAGATTTTCCAAGCCTCTTTTCTCATTTAAGCATCCAAGCAATTCCTGGTGACATCTCCTCTGAAACTACGATGCCAGTTGGAATCAAATTATATGTGAAGCCGCCATGGGGTAGAAGAAGAAACATATATTCTGAATGTCTGGGTTACATGACCAAAATGTCCACCATGCCCATATATGGTAAAAACCTTGATGAAATCGCCTTCTCGGGGACCAATCAACCGATGACCTTGAAACTTGGTATACGACATTGGGGACCCGGGCCCTATTAAATTGACCTTTCTTATGTCAAGGTCACATTCGGTCACTTAGGATGTTGTATGGAATAGACGGGATCTTCGGCTTCTGTTACAGCTTATGACATCAGAGTGGATAATTGCAACCAGCTAAATGATCCTGGGGCCCTAAGATTACTCATTTCTAATTTTTCTAAAACCACTGTGCTGATACCAGATTACATATGCCGCATCAGTGTGGTCGAGAAATCAAAGTTTGTTTGAGGGATCTCAATACATGGCGAAAAGTGATTTTGATTTCTGCATCTCAGAAAATACAAGACCTTGGTATGTAACATTTTGGACTCAAGCCCTGCAAAGATTGTTCAAAGCTGACCATAATGTATGCGACGACAACAAAAACAATGGTTGATTTCTAAATTATTTGGCAGCAATGGTCCTGGGATTTGGCCTCTACTAAACCATTATCGTATGTTAAAATAAAAGGGGTGGGGCGATTTATACCCACTTGAGCTCTAGTGAGCGTAGTTTCCCATGGGCTGCTTATTTATAATTTTATGTTTAGTGTAATTATAAAAAGTCGCCTAAGCTTGATGGCAAGCGTAAACCATATTTCATTGGCGTTGTCATGATACAGCAGCCACAGCTTTCTGCTTTACTGATTGTGCCGTTACTGATTGTGCTTGTTTGGTTATCTTTTATTGCTTAGCAGCATCTTCCAGTCTTCAACATTCCTAAACCATTTATTCGATAACCAGTGGTAGTTTGGTATGAAGTAACCCTGACAGCAATACCTCTGAAAGACGAAAAAGTTCAGTGAAGACAACAACGCTGCCCTATTTCAGTCTTTTTTCAAAGGGTTTGCGATTTTGTGTGCAGTATTTCATAATTGTTAGAAAGACGTATTTTAATGAGTCTACGCCTCTGAACAATCCAGCCTCCTTTTGTGACGTGCTGCTAAATTTTACTGCAAACAAAAAAGAAACATTATATTGTATTTGGTGGAACACTTTTTATATAAATGTTTTATAGGTTTATTGCCCTCCAGGTATTAGATTTTCTGTCTCGCCGGGGCCCTGGGGGCTCAATTCCCACTGGGCACGTTGCTACTGTGGTCTCTGTGCCCACTTGGAAGAGCTAAAGAGAGTACCACCCGTTTGCAGTGGGTGGCGTCCTGTAAGCCGGAAGAGGGGAGCCTGGAGGTTGAGGGATACCTGAGGTTGCGGTGCTTCAGGTACCCAACACGCCTCTTTGGCCTGGCTTTTCGGTGTAGACGAGAGGCTGTGCGGTCCGGCACAGTCAATCGGCTGGTCGCGCCTTACCTTAGAGATACCACTTAACTTTCTCTTCCATTCATTTTGTATCTTCCATTCATTTTGTAACTTTCCTGATACCAACCATGTGCAAATTTACCTTACCCTTTTCTGTTTTTTATCTCTAGAAGGCGTTGGCCCAACGGACCAATCGTGTAGGCATTTTGTTAATACGAGTATATCTCACGTGTATCTCTTAACACCTGCGAGTGGGATAGCCACTCCATTATGGTGTTTCATTTTAGGGCTCCAAGGAGGGCGGAGAGCACTTGTGACGAATCTTCAAGCTTTCTTCATGGGGAGGCCTAATTCTAGTAACCGCAATACAACCAAACGTAAAAAAAGATGAGTCATCATTTGACTCCGATGAACCCAGTCAGCAGTCTGCAGCACCAAAGCTTGACAATATTCCTCGCTTCTTGGTTATGACATCACTTGACGATGAAAGAACTGTATCTAGTCTATCACCTTTTGTCATCGAAAAGAATATAGTGTCCATAGCCGGACATCCAAAAAAAATAAAAAAGCTAAAGTCAGGTGACCTTCTAATCGAAGTCGAGAGCAAACAGCATGTTGAATCTCTGCTTAAAACGAAAAAAAAATTCGATCTCAAGTAAAAGTGTCTTTACACATCACCCTCAATTCCAGCAAAGGTGTCATACGCAGCCCAGAATTACAGTCCTTGCAGCGATGAAGAAATCATCGAAAATCTGAGAGACCAGGGCGTCATTGGTGTACGTAACATCCAAGTTCGTAGAACTGGTGTATTAAAACCCACCAGTACTTACGTGTTGACTTTTTATACACCAGTTCTGCCCAAGTAAATCAAAGTAGCATATCTTTCTGTAAATGTAGAGGTATATATACCAAACCCTCTCAGATGTTACTCGTGTCAGGTTTTCGGTCACCACGAAAGCAGATGTCAGAAGAAAAAACTATGTCCAAACTGTTGTGAAGAAAAACATGTTGATAATCATCAAAACTGTAAGAATTAAGCCAAATGCGTCGATTGTGGGGGCAAACAGGCTGTTTTCTCTCGAGATTGTTTGGTATGAAAAAAAAATGAAATACTCACTGTCAAATACCAAAGGTCGATAACATTACCGGGAGCGAGGACAAATGTTGAAGAACGCTACAAAACACCAACCACCAGTTACGCCAGCATCACAAAGGGTGCTGGTGTTACAGTCATGAACAGTGGCACGCAGACTGTTGAATCGTACATTGCTGCACTGAAAAAAAATCTGGTGCATGGAGTTCTACTCCAGCACCACAAAGTCCAACCAATTTGTCAAATGGCGCAATCCAGATTGCTCCGGAACGGTCGACAGCAGCCGAGCCGAAGCCAGAGCCGCATGTTAAAGAAAATCCGACTCCGGTCGGACCAGTAAGGGATCGGAAGAACCGATCCAAATAGATTGCACGCAAATAGGGCTACCGCCTGACGAGGACGATGATAATCTAATGGATGATGATGATTCTCCAACCAGTCCTCGCAAGGGTAGCAAAATTACAAGGATACCTTATATCAGGTATGTTATTTCGTCGATAACGACGCATTAGTTTCTAGTCATTTAAAAATCTCTCCATAAAATGGATCTAAAACACAAAATAATACAACGGAATTGCCGAGGTCTTAAGTCAACTTATAACGAAAAGTAGAAGTAAAACAAAGATCAGGAATTGATACAATTAACTTACTCCATCCATAAAAGACACCAAAGGGAAAGAAATACAAACATTAAGCGACCAGACCAAAATGGAAACCTAAACAAAGGAAGGCCATATGGACAGTTACTTTCCCACAAAATGGCCATATGGCCATCCAAAATTAAAAGACACAAGTGATACACACAGTAAGTAACAAACAACAACATAAATAAATCGCCACAGAAGAGCCGCCTTGGAACGGTCAGTGGAAGATTTCCACTGGGGGGTTAAATCGATTTTACGTGGCCACAATCCTCGCCCTTACTTCCGTCGCGATTTAGACAAATTGTTCAGTCCGCATGAAGGCCTCCTAACTCATCAGTGCAACATCTCCGTGAACACAGAAATCAAAGAACCACAGAGGTGAGACAACGGTGAGGACTCGACAGCAAGAAACCACTGAAATGCTGGAGCAAAAGAAAACCAACAGTTAGACTCCGATGAGCCCGACCAGAGACAGAGCACCAGGCACCAACCAACACTATCTCTCTAATTTTCAATAAGCCTTTACGCCGGAGCCGCCACAGAACCCGAGGCCCGACCCACCGGCGCGCAACCAAAGAGGGAAGCAAAGCCGCCAACCGCGACCGGGCCAACCACCACGCACGCAGCCTGCCGCACAACACCCATGCCGCACCCAATCCTCCCACATCGAAGAACGACTCCACGAAACCGGGCGCCGAAGTCATTGCGGCCATATATTTTTCTGAATTTATATACCAAGTCACCATAACCAACTCTTATTGCTGCTTACTTTATTAAACCCATCGGTTTTTTGTTTGCAGTAAACATTTTTGACAACATCGATATTAGGAGTTTCAATACATACAACTATATCTACTCTGATAGTAACAGACCATCTGGTGGCAGTTCAATAATTATTGTTAAATCATGTTTACCACAAAGGGAGGTCAAATTAAAAAAACAGAACTACAGGCTGTAGCAGTGTCGGTTTCTCTGGATGAAGCAACTAGCAACTACAGTTTGCTCTCTGTATATTCCACCCTCATTTTGTTTAAAGCCCAAACATCTTGAATCATTGCTGGGTCAACTTCCGTCGCCATATCTTTTAGTTGGTGACTTCAATGGTCACAACATTCTATGTGGTTGTAAAGATAACAAAAACAGAGAAATTCTTATTGAAGATTTTATCGCAAAGAACGATTTTTGTTTGATGACTGATAAATCTTAAACTTACCTTCACCATGCGACAGGTCATTTGTCTTCTTTAGATTTCTCTTTGTGTCTTGTCTTCTTTAGATCTCTCTTTGTGTCACCCATCCCTCTTCTCAGACTATGGCTGGTCTGTCTATGATGATCAGCGCGGAAGTGATCACTTCCCTGTTATAATTGAGAGCGTAAACGAACTAGATGAGGACTGTAACCAGAAATGAAAAATGAATAAAGCCGACAGAGAAATATTCCATAATATATGTGAAGGAGAGTTATCAGTTGAATGAATCATCTGACATTGTTTCTGATTTCACAGATTCGCTTTTTAAAATATCGGAATAATGCATTCCAAAGACCTCCACTAATCCTAAGAAAAGCAAAGTAGAAGTAAAACAAAGATCTGGAATTGAAACAATCAACTTACTCCACCCATAAAAGACACCAAAGGGAAAGAAATACAAACATTAAGCGACCAGACCATAAAGAAAACCTAAACAAAGGAAGGCCATAAGGACAATTACTTTCCCACAAAATGACCATATGGCCATCCAAAACCAAAAGACACAAGTGATACACACAGTAAGTAACAAACAACAACATAAATAAATCGCCACAGAAGAGCCGCCTTGGAACGGCCAGTGGAAGATTTCCACTGGGGGGGCTTAAATCGATTTTACGTGGCCACAATCCTCGCCCTTACTTCCGTCGCGATTTAGACAAATAATTTGTTCAGTCCGCATGAAGGCCTCCTAACTCATCAGTGCAACATCTCCGTGAACACAAAAATCAAAGAACCACAGAGGTGAGACAACGGTGAGGACTCGACAGCAAGAAACCACTGAAATGCTGGAGCAAAAGAAAACCAACAGTTAGACTCCGATGAGCCCGACCAGAGGCAGAGCATCAGGCACCAACCGACATTATCTCTCTAATTTTCAATAAGCCTTTACGTTGGAGCCGTCATAGAATCTGAGGCCTGACCCACCGGCGTGCAATTAAAGAGGGAAGCAAAGTTGCCAACCGTGATTGGGTTAACTACCATGCATGCAGTCTGTCGTATAATATCCATGTTGTACCCAATCTTTTTATATCGAAGAATGATTTTACGAAATTGGGTGCTGAAGTCATTGCGGTTATATATTTTTCTGAATTTATATGCTAAGTCACCATAAAATTCGGGTTCCGATAGACCTTGTTGCAGAAGAGATTTAAGTCCAATATTGAATTTTGAAATTAAATCAGAATGGCGTCTATAAAATTTTGAAAAGGCTTTGCGTAGTTTATGGTACCGATAACCCTGATTAAGGAGTTTAGCCGTTAATAATTTATTACGAGTGTTGAAGTCAGTTACATGACTACACACTCTAGCAAATCGAATTAATTGCGAAATATAAACGCCATAGGATGGCGCACGAGGAACATCACCATCCAAAAAAGGAAAATTTACAATCTCAAAATCAAAGTCATCGCGTTTATCATAAATTTTGCACGAAACAAATCCATCTTCAATAGATAGATGTAAATCCAAAAACGGGGCCTCGGTATCAGAAGAATTTGCTTTATTTAACTGAAGTTCTAGGGGGTAAATCTGACTGATCAAACCATCAAAATAGGTATTATCAATATTTAATAAATCATCTAAATATCTAGAAGTAGAGCTAAAAGCTTCAATAATTTCAGATTGGTTATCAATGGAAAGCGACAAAATGAAGTCTCTTTCATAACAATACAAGAACAGATCAGCCACAAAAGGTGCGCAATTAGTACCCATCGGAATACCCACAATTTGTCTAAATAACTTAGTACCGAATCTAATATAAATATTGTCAAGTAGAAAGGTGAGGGCATCACACACTTTCTGACATGACCAAAGTGTATAATTCTTATGCTCTTTAGAAGTGAAAAATGCATTTCTGACATTACATGCAAGATAGAGAGAATCTTCTCTGTGAAAAGCCCATTCAATTAAATCATTAAGCTTTTCTTTTATAAGATTATGAGGAAGTGTAGTGTAAAGAGTGGAAAAATCGTAGGTAGACAGACTAGAAGCACGAAAATGTCTAGATTTCAATTTATTTAAAACCTCATTCGAATTTTTTATAGACCAAAACAGATTTCTTCCTGATCTTTCAAAGACTTTATCACAATATTTAATTACATGCGTTTTAATAGCAGTAAGACAGGAAGTTAATAATTTAGAAAGTTCAGTAGTAGTGCAAGAGCTAGAATTTGCAATAAACCGTGCTTTGTAAGGTTTTTTATGAAGTTTTGGTAACCAGTATAGCGTAGGAAGCTTGTCTTGACCTTCGTTAACACACACAGCAAACTTGGTGGCTGAAAGACAAACATGTTTATCTACTATAGCTCTCTCTTCAGCTAAAGGCTGAAGTTCATAGGCCATAGTACCACCAAGCTCCTGCTTAAGCGTATTAACATAGTTTAGCCGTCACACAACGACGACGTTGTTAGCGGCCTTGTCTGCAGGGGCCAAAACAAACTTCTTATGAAATTCTTGAATACCTAGTTTAAGATGACGTAAAGACGTCTTGGGCTTAGGAGGTAATAAGTTAGTATTTTGAGAATAGAAAGAAATGCGTTTATTCACTAGTTTTAAAATGCTAAGTTTCCAGTCCTTAAGGGCTTTATGCTCAACATACTCTCGCTTACACCATCGATTACCGAATTCATTCAAGGAAGCAGCGATTTCATCTCTACATTTACTGAAATCAATTTTAGAAGGAAACCGATATTTCGGTCCTTTAGAAATTATATTCCTTATCCTAGAATCAGGAATAATTTTCAAATTGCCAGTAATTACATGACCAGCAGCAGGATAGCAATACTTTGAGTTTTTACAATCACATGAATCAGGAGTATTAGTATCAATATCAAGATCTGAAACAAGTTTATTGAAATTAAAAATGATAGATCTAACAGGTTTGTTATATTTATAGCAAATTATAGGTGTTTCAGTATTTTGAAAATAAGCAGGAATGGAAGAAAGCACCGATCTCTCACGGAAGATACTGGGCAAATCCATACCCTTATTAATGAAGGATATTTTGAAGAAATGGCGTTTATGATTAATTTCAGAATCAATGTAAGGACGGAGAGTATGCTGAGTATAGCCTCTAGTTAAGAGAGCCGCATCATATAACTGATGAGAACTATCGTAGAATTTATTCGCCTCGGTGTCCAGAAGACGTAAAACAGAAACGGGTAATGAACTTAAAAATGAAAGCATAGAGTGGCGTCCATGATTTAATAATATAATTGACAGTCACTTCAGTCTAGTATTGTTTCGTTTAAACGCACGTGTTTTACCATTTTTCCTGGTGCCGTGAGATCTAGTTCTGCGTTTTCGACATTCCAGGAGTGAGAAAATATCAAAGTCCGGCATTCTGGAAGCCTTGGTTTAATTATGAATGTAAAGAAGCTATCGAAAAACGTACACAGGCTTTAAATAAGTTCTGCAAAAGTCCAACTTCAGAAAAATTAAACGACGTAAAAGTTTTCAGAGCTAAAGCTCGACGAACAATCCGAGCTTCAAAACGAAAGTCATGGAAGGAATATGTTTCAAAATTGAACTATAAAACCCCCATTAAAAAGTTTGGAATATGGTACGCAAAATATCAGGAAAAACAAAGTCCCCTAGTTATACTGGTTTGGACACAAAAGTTTCAACTAAAAAGATATTTCAGATACTCTTGGTAGCACATTCTTGAGAAATTCATCATCGCGAAATTATTCTGACACTTTTAGAAATTTCAAAAAGGACCAAGAGAAAAGAAATCGTTCGGCATATTTTGGAAACGGGGGTCTGTTCTGACAGCTGTTGTTTAGCTACAGTTGTACCAATTCCAAAAACCAGGGAAATATCATGCAGAACCTACGCATTATCGACCGATAGCTTTGACAAGTTGTTTGTGTAAAACAATGAAGAGAATGATAAACAAGAGATTAGTTTGCTACTTAGAGTCAAACGGCCTCCTTTCAGAATGTCAGTCAGGTTTTCGTTCGGAACGTAGTACAAACGAAAATTTATTAATACTAAAAACATTTATACGTAATGCTTCTATTAACAAAGAACACGTAGTAGCTATGCGGTGCGAGTCGCTACCGTCCATGCTTATAAACCCTATTGGTTTCATTGGGCGACAGGGCTTGAGAAGTCATTTCATCTCAATGTCGGGTAAAAGTCCCACAAAATTGGAAACAACGTCTCCAAAATGACCTTTATAGTGTTGACGGGGACGTAAACATCAAATCAAACAAACAAACCAACAAACAAACACGTAGTAGCTATCTTTTTCGACTTGGAGAAAACATATGATACCACATGGCGTTATGGAATATTAAAAGATCTCTATAACTTCGGCTTGAGGGGAAAACTTCCCAGTTTTATTGAAAGCTTTTTAGGTGAGCGCGCATTTCAAATGCGTGTGGGATCTACCCTGTCAGATCTCTATGAACAAGAGCAGGGTGTCCCACAAGGTAGTATTCTCGCAACTACGCTATTTAACATCAAATAAACAATATTGTACAATGTTATATAATGAATAAAGCCGACTGGGAATTATTCCATAATTTATGTGAAGAAGAGTTATCAATTGATCACTTTAATGAATCATCTGACATTGTTTCTGATTTCACAGATTCGCTTATTGATATATCAGAAAAATGTATACCAATGACCTCCACAAACACTAAGAAAAGCAAGCATTGGTTTAATAATGACTGTAAAGTAGCTATCAGAAAACGCCAACATGCTGCACTGATGAGTTAGGAGGCCTTCATGCGGACTGAACAAATTATTTTTCTAAATCGCGATGGAAATAAGGGCGATGATTGTGGCCACATACGATCGATTTAAGGCCCCCAGTGGAATTCGTTTCCGCTGACCGTTCCAAGGCGGTTCTTCTGTCGCGATTTATTTTTGTTATGGTTTGTTTTTAGTCGTTTGTGTCGCTTGTGTTATTTTATTTTGGATAGCCTATTGGCCATTTTGTGGGAAAGTAACTGTCCTTTTGGCTTTCCGCTGTTGGTATTTCCATTAGGTCTGTTGTTGCATGTTTGTGGTTCTTTCCCTTTGGTGTCTCTGATGGGAGCTATGGATTGATTGAATCGATTCCTGATCATTTCCTCTACTTCTATTTAAATAAGTTCTGCAAAAGTCCAAATACAGACAAACTAAACGATGTAAAAGTGTTTAGAGCTAAAGATCGGCGAACAATCCGAGCTTCAAAACGAAAGTCATGGAGGGAATATGTCTCCAAATTGAACTACTAAACCCCCATTAAAAAGGTTTGGGATATGGTACGAAAAATTTCAGGAAAAACAAAGTCCTTTAGTTTTAAACATTTAAATACTGAATTTGACACAATAGCTTTAACTAAATAAGATAACTCAGCTACTCTTGGTAGCACATTCTTGAATAATTCATAATCGCGAAATTATTCTGACACTTTTAGACATTTCAAAAAGGACCAAGAGAAAAGAAATCTAAACTTTAAATCCCTCAATCACGAAGAATACAACAAACCTTTCAGCTTATCCGAACTAGTTGAAGCCATTGAAAAAATCACATGATACGGCAACCGGCCACGATGAAATTCATTATTAGATGCTTTAGCATTTGCCAAAAACTTCTCTTTCAGCACTTTTAGATATCTTTAATAATATTTGGGAAACGGGGGTCTGTCCTGACAGCTGGCGTTTAGCTACAGTTGTACCAATTCCAAAATGCGGAATCTGCAAATTATCGTCCGATAGCTTTGGCATGTTGTATGTGTAAAACATTGGAGAGAATGATAAACAAGAGATTAGTATAGTACTTAGAGTCCAACAACCTCATTTCAGAATATCAGTTAGGTTTTTGTTCGGAACGTAGTACCAACGACAATTTAATAAGACTAGAAACCTTTATACGAAATGCTTTCATTAACAAATAACACGTAGTAGCTGTCTTTGTCGACTTGGAGAAAGCATATGATACAACATGGCGTTATGGAATATTGAAAGATCTCCATAACATTGGCTAAAGAGGAAAATTTTCCAGTTTTATTGAAAGCTTTTTAGGGGAGCGCATGTTTCAGGTGCGTGTGGGGTCTACCGTGTCAGATCTCTATGATCAAGAACAGGGTGTCCCACAGGGTAGTATTCTTTCAGCTACGCTATTTAACATAAAAAAACAAAAGTGTACAGGTTTGGACGACAAAACAGATTGTACATTGTATGTTGATGATTTTTGTATATGATACCGTTCAAAAAATATGAAAACAATTGAACAAGCTACAACAAAATTTAAAAAGAATAGAAGAATGGACCAATAAAAATGGTTTCAAGTTCTCCAAGTGTGTTCATTTTTGTAAGCTACGGAAGAAACACGAACACCCTTCCCTGTTTTTATACGGATCACAAATTCCTGCTGTTGAAAAAGCCAAATTTCTTGGGGTCATATTTGATCAAAAGTTATCTTTTATTCCCAATGTTAAATATCTTAAAGCGAAATGCTTAAAAGCTTTGAATCTTTTGAAAGTTTTAGCTCATACAAGTTGGGGAGCAAATCGATGATCTTTAGTACATCTGTACCGGTCTACCGTATGTTGGTTGGTGCCTGATGCTCTGTCTCTGGTCGGGCCCATCGGAGTCTAACTGTTGGTTTTCTTTTGCTCCAGCATTTCAGTGGTTTTTTGCTGTCGAGTCCTCACCGTTGTCTCACTTCTGTGGTTCTTTGATTATTAGTGTTCACTGAGATGTTGCACTGATGAGTTAGGAGGCCTTCATGCGGACTGAACAAATTATTTTTCTAAATCGCGACGGAAGTAAGGGCGAGGATTGTGGCCACGTAAAATCGATTTAAGCCCCCCCCCCCACCCCCAGTGGAATTCTTTCCACTGACCGTTCCAAGGCAGTTCTTCTCTGGCGGTTTATTTATATTGTTGTTTGTTACTACTCACTGTGTGTATCACTTGTGTCTTTTTATTTTGGATGGCCATTTGGCCGTTTTGTGGGAAAGTAACTGTCCTTATGGCCATCCTTTCTTTAGGTTTCCATTATGGTCTGGTCGCTTCATGTTTGTGTTTCTTTCCCTTTGGTGTCTTTGATGGGTGGAGTAAGTTAATTGTATCGATTCCTGATCTTTGTTTTACTTCTACTTTTAATAAGATCTAAATTAGATTATGGGTCTGTTGTTTATGGTTCTGCCAGAAAGTCCAATTTAAAATTTTTGGATACTATCCATCACCAAGCCCTTCGTCCGGCTATGGGTGCCTTCCGTACTTCTCCCGTATAAGCCTTTATGTAGAAGCAGGTGAACCATCTTTACATTCGCGCAGAGAAAAACTTTCTCTTCAGTATGCTATCAGACTTGCTGCTTATCCATCCAACCCGGCATCCAAAATTTCATTTCCACCTGAGTTTGTAGATAAGTATGAAACTAAACCCACAGCAATCAAACCTTTTGGATTACGTATATTACCACTGCTAGAAAAGTCAGGTATTGACCTTAAAAATATTCAAAAACATGAAACAGCTGAAGTTCCATCTTGGTGTATCAAAAATCTTCTATTCTGTTTGACTTACATGATGGCAAAAATTCCCAATCAATTCCAATGCTACTCAAACAAAACTTTCAGGCACTACAGTCACGTTATGATGATTACCAGCAAGTCTATACTGATGGTTTCAAAGAAGGAGAAAAAGTTGGTTGTGCATATGCTTCCCAAGATACGCACCAAACCTTGCGCCTTCCAGTTGGTTCATCTATTTTTTACAGCTGAAGCCAAAGCAATAGACCTAGCTTTAGATTTTATCAGTTCTTCAACATTTCAAAAAGCAACTATATTTATGATTCACTTTCTGTGCTTCAGGCTTTAGACCATTCATCATCTAAAAATCCCCAAATTTAAAAGTTGATTGAAAAACATCATGAAATTTCTAAAACACACCAAATTTTGTTTTGTTGGCTTCCGAGCCATATCGGCATTGTCGGCAATGAATTTGCTGACAAGAAAGAAAAGGAATCGCTCAATCTTGATCCATCTGTTTTTAAAATTCATTTTAATAATTTCAAACCATTTATCAACAGATACATCTTGTCGGATTGGCAAAGCGAATGGGACCGTGCAATAAATAAACTCAATGCCATTAAACCTGTCGTTGGAACAAAATGCTCTCCTCCACAGTTTTCCAGAAAGAGGATGTAGTATTAACGCGACTGCGCATCGGCCATACTGGAGTTACTCATTTTTATATTTTAATGGTGATGATCAGCCTTCTTGTGTAGGTTGTGATCAGCCATTCACTGTGAAACATATCTTCTTTTACTGTGTTGACTTTTCACCCTCACGTAACTTATATTTCAAAGCTGACACTTTGCAACAACTGTTTCAAGATGTACCTGTTGATAATATTATTTTATTCTTAAAAGAAATTGGTTATTTTTCATAAGATCTAACTCTTCCAGATTTTTATACATTATCATTCTGACTTTTTACTTTTAATATCCTCATGATTCTTCATGCCGTTTAACCGTTAACCGTTTGACGCTTATGACCCACAAAGAGGGTTGACGCGTCGTTAAACACGAAATCATCATCATCATCTACTTCATGAGGACTGAGAACTATATCGCTGTGTGTTGATTCAATAGTATCAAATTGTAAGTCTGGTAATATAACATTTTGTTCATCTTATAGTGTAGAAGCCCCCGTGGTCGAGTGGTTACGCTACTCGCCTAGTAAACCAGGGGTCGCAGGTTCGATCCCGGGCTTCTCCAGACTTTCGGATGAGTCTTTAAACCGAGGTCCCGTCTCCGTATGACCTTAGCTGTTGGTGGGACGTAAAACTGAAACACTCACTCACTCACTCATCTTATAGTGTTTGACTTTGGAAAAAATGTTAATAATATTCGTCTTATCATAGTCGTCTATGTAAAAAGAGTTATTAAGTTCGAGAGGTGGGACAGAAGACTTAGACTTCGGAGAAATGATCATTGTCAATGTAGACCACCAGTCTTTGGAGGAAAGGGACTCTGACTTCAGTTTAAGTGCAAGTTTGTCGTGGAAGGCTTTCTACGACATTGCCTCCACTTCTATTTTCTTCCCTTTGCGTATCATATTAACAGCCTATTTCGCAATTTCTTAAATTTCTGCCAGTCTGTTTCCAAGCCTGATAATTTAGCTTTTCGATATGCCCTTTTACGTTTTCGAATGTTTCGTTTTTTTGGCTCACCTGAGCCGAAGGCTCATGTGAGTTATTAGTATGCCAATGGTCCGGCGTCCGTCGGCCGTTCACATTTTCAACTAAGTATATCTTTAAAGCCAATTGGCCAATCATTATTAAAGTTCATGAAAAGCATTATCAGGTTGGGGAAAAGATGCATTATGTTTTGGGGCAGATCAGATGGCAACTCTTGTTGCCATAGCAACATAAAGCTCCCATAGACTTACAATGGGAAAAACTTAAAAATCGTCTTCTCTGAAACCACTAGGCCCAGAGCTTACATATGAAGCATGTAGCAATGTCAAGTGGTCCGCTACATAAATTGTGCCAATCATGCCCCTGGGGTCTAAACTGGCCACGCCCCGGGGTTCCTTAGCCCCCATAGACTTACAATGGAAAATAAAACTTAAAAAATCTTCTTCTCTGAAACCGCTAGGCACAGAGCTTACATATTAAGCATGTAGCAATGTCAAGTAGTCCCCTACATAAATTGTGCCAATCTTGCCCCTGGGGTCTAAACTGGCCACGCCCCGGGGCCCCTTAGCCCCCCTAGACTTATAAGGGAAAGAAAGCTTAAAAAATCTTCTTCTCTGACACCACTAGGCCCAGAGCTTACCTATTAAGCATGTAGCAATGTCAAGTGGTCCCTTACATAAATTCTGTCAATCATGCCCCTAGGGTATAAACTGGCCACGCCCCGGGCTCCCTTAGCCTTCATAGACTTTTATTGGAAAAAAAGCTTAAAAAATCTTCTTCTCTGAAACCGCTAGGCCCAGGGGTTACATATTAAGCATGTAGCAATGTCAAGTGGCCCTCTACATAAATTCTGCCAATCATGCCCCTGGGATCTAAACTTGCCACGCCGTGGAGCCCCTTAGCCCCCATAGACTTATATTAGAAAAAAAAGCTTAAAAATCTTCTTCGCTGAAACCGCTAGGCAGCTGAGCTTACATATTAAGCATGTAGCAATGTCAATTCGTCCCCTTCATAAACTGTGCCAATCATGCCCCTGGGGTCTAAACTGGCCATGCCCCTGGGGTCTAAACTGGCCATGCCCCGGGGCCCCTTAGCCCCCATTTATAATGGAAAAAAAAACCTTAAAAAATCTTTTTCTCTGAAACCACTAGGCACAGAGCTTACATAATAAAGCATGTAGCTATGTCAAGTGGTCCCCTACATAAATTGTGCCATTCATGCCTCTAGGGTCTGAACGGGCCACTCCCGGTGCCCCTTAGCCCCCATAGACTTATAATGAAAAAAAAAGCTTAAAACTTCTTCTTCTCTGAAACCACTAGGCCTAGAGCATAAATACTATTGTAGCAATATCAAGTGGTCCCCTACATAAATTGTGCTAATCATGCCCCTGGGGTCTAAACTGGCCACGTCTCAGGGCCCTTTAGCCCCCATGTACTTATTGTGAAAAAAAAACCTTAAAAAATATTCTTCTCTGAAACCACTAGGCCAAGAGCTTACATATTAAGCATGTAGCAATGTCAAGTGGTCCCCTACATAAATTGTGCCAATCATGCCCCTGGGGTCTAATCTGGCCACACCCCGGGGCCCCTTAGCCCCTATAGACTTATAATGGAAAGAAAAGCTTAAAAAATCTTCTTCTCTGAAACCGCTAGTATTAATAGCTCACCTGAGCCGAAGGCTCATGTGAGGTATTAGTATGCCAATGGTCCGGCGTCCGTTCACATTTTCCAATAAGTGTATCTTTAAAGCCACTTGGCCAATCATGATTAAATTTCATGAGAAGCATTATTCAATTTGGGGAAAAGATGCAGCATGTTTTGGGGCGTTTCAGATTGAAACTGGGAGCTATATGTTGCCATGGCAACACCCAGACTTACAATGGGAAAAACTTAAAAAAAATCTTCTTCTCTGAAACAAATAGGCCTAGAGCTTACATATTAAGCATGTAGCAGTGTCAAGTGGCCCCCTACATAAATTGTCCCAATCACGCCCCTGGAGTCTAAACTGATCAGCAGTTAGATGCGCATCTGACTGAGTTACGGAGGCTGACTTTCCTTCTCCGAAACCAAAGGTCCAAAGCTTAAATATTTAGTATGTTGCAGCATTAACTGGTCACCTACATTAATCCTACCAAAGATGCCCCTAGGGTCCAAATTGACAATGCTGTGTCCCATTAGGAAGAACTTCAAAAAAATTATGCTCAAAGACCATGAGACAAACAGCTAACTAAACTGTTCCTCAGGTGAGCAGTTAGGCTCATTGAGCCTCTTGTTTCAGTTGTGATCCATGGAGGTTTTGAGGTACGAATTGTAACATGTCTATTTGGAATACACTCCTTTGAAATTGACAAAATAGTAGAATTTATGTTTTCAGGATATATATCGATATCGTCGTCCTGAAGGGAATTCCAGTCTACCACCATTGCCTTGTTTCGTAAAAGATCGTAATTTCCCTGCTCATAATTCCAAATATGTCTTTTAAATGTTTTGCATTTTGGCTTAGTTAATTTCAATATACCATATTTAGGGCAATGATATCGAACATCTTGGCCGAGGAATGGCTCACTAACAACGCTTAAGGTTCCTTAATACACTTGCACAAGAAAAATATAGGTGTGAGATTTGCATGGTATTTTTTCCCTAAATATGATCCTGATTTCCTTTTAAAGTGCCTGTCCTAGAAGAAAAGGGTCTGGAGGTACCAACGGTTATTACAGCAAGTACTTTCTTGCATTAGCAACATCTCTGTGCCTTTGAAAATAAATGCAATTCTGTATTTTTCACTTCTAGCTGGAAAAAATGAAACTGCTTTCTAGCCTTTTTACAAGTTACTAAAACAGCTGCAGATCAATAGTTCACATCAAATACTAGCGACTCGGACCAAGCTTTCTATCAAAAAGCCTACCTTAATTGAAAACCAGAGAAAAACTTCGACATGTTTTTCTTCATGGGCGCCGCCATCTTCTTTTTTTTTTTTGCGGTAAATCTGAATGCTCAGATTTCATCAATTATGCATTCCACATTTTATTTTGCCCATTATCAATGAATATACATTGAAAATTCAGCTATGTAGCCTTCTCCCTGCATACAGCATTATGACATCGCCTATGTTTGAAGCCTGTCATCACTGATTAATTATTATAGCTGTCAAATTGAGGAGATATCCATCTTGCCAACTAAACTTGTATTCATACGCCTTGGAACTAATTTCCCAAAAATAACAATGGTACATCATTGTTTTTAATTTAAAACGTAATATTCATATTTGGAACTATCTTGCAACTAATTTCAGGTACTTTCTAACATAACTTGTTTGTTAATTTATGAAAAGTATGCATTCATTTTCCGAACTATTTTTTCATGTGAAACGTCCGGATTGTGTTGTTCGGTCCAGCTACAAGTAAACACATTGAAAAAAGAGATTTGGGCTTCTGTGAGTTTTAACCAGCCTACACATTGGTAAGTAGATGACACAACAGATCATTTAATAGATTAGATAAATATAACCTTTGTGTTGTCCAGAAATTCACCTGTCAAAATATCACTGATTTGTTTATGGTGGCTCATGTGAACCAATGTAACAAATCAATGGGTAAAAATCATTTCTATACCATTGCAGTTATTGGCAGTTGCACAAAGTTTCTGGTACTGAACAGGCTGCTTTCAATCATTCAGTTCAAATATGGGGATAAACTGTTAACTTCTCTTAATTTCATTTTTTTGTTTTTGATTTATCAAGTATCAAATCACCCATCATCCTGTAAACACAATCAGTAACACACTGAAACTTTTGTGCAGTGATTGCATGAATTGTTATAAATTGCATGGCTGAAATATATAAAATGAATAACTGAAAATACCAAAGAAGGGCAATCATTTTACAAGCTAAATGCAAGAGATTTCAACACCTCAACCCAATCAATGAACTTGTTGCCAAATTGGTAGAACTGCTCATTTTTGGCTACCATACACTGAATTTAAAATAGTACCAGGTGAGATAATTACATTTTTATTCCATCTGTCACGTAGTGACGAGGTGAGCTTTTTGGATCAGTTTTTGTCCGTTGTGCGTGCGTGCGTCCGTGCGTGCGTCCGTCCGTAAACAATTTCAAATAAGTATATCTCTAATACCCATGGCCAATCTTGATCAAATTTCATGTGAAGCATCAATAGGTAGAAGAAAAGGCTGCATAAGGTTTTTGGGCTGATCAGATTGGAATATAGACTTATAATGGATATTTTTTTAAAAATCTTTTTCTCTGAAACCACAGGGCCCAGAGCTTAGATATTTAGCTTGGTAACAATGTTTAGTGGTCACCTACATACTTCCTGCCAATCATACCCCTGGGGTCAAAATTGGCCACACCACGGGGCCCCTTAGCTCCTATAGACTCAGAATGAAAAAAAGCTTAAAAAATCTTCTTCTCTGAAACCACAGGGCCCAGAGCTTAGATATTTAGCATGTAGCAACGGCGAGTGGTCACCTACATAATTCCTGCCAATCATGCCCCTGGGTTCCAAATGTGCCACGCCCCGGGGCCCCTTCGCCCCCATAGACTCATAATGGAAAAAAGCTTAAAAAATCTTCTTCTCTTTAACCACAGGGCCCACAGCTTAGATATTTTGTATGTAGCAATGGCAAGTGGTCACCTACATAATTCCTGCCAATCATGCCACTGGGTTCCAAATGGGCCACGCCCCGGGGCCCCTTCGCTCCCATAGACTCATAATGGAAAAAAGCTTCAAAAATCTTCTTCTCTGAAACCACAGGGCCCAGAGCTTATATATTTAGCATGTAGTAACGGCAAGTGGTCACTTACATAATTCCCGCCAATCATTCCCATGGGGTCCAAACTGACCAGGCCCTGGGCCCCTTAGCTCCTATAGACTCATAATGGAAAAAAAGCTTCAAAAATCTTCTTCTCTGAAACCACAGGGCCCAGATCTTAGATATTTAGCATGTAGCAAGGGCAAGACGTCACCTTCATAATTCCTGCCAATCATGCCTCTGGGTTCCAAATGGGCCACGCCCAGGGGCCTCTTCGCTCCCATAGACTCATAATGGAAAAAAGCTTCAAAAATCTTTTTCTCTGAAACCACAGGGCCCAGAGCTTAGACATTTAGCTTGTAGCAAGGGCAAGTGGTCACCTACATAAATCCTGCCAATCATGCCCCTGGGTTCCAAATGGACCACGCCCCGGGGCCCCTTTGCTCCCAAAGACTCATAATGGAAAAAAACCTTCAAAAATCTTCTTCTCTGAAACAACAGGGCCCAGAGCTTGGATATTTAGCACGTAGCAACGGCAAGTGGTAACCTACATAATTACTGCCAATCATGACCCTGGGGTCCAAACGGGCCACATCCGTGGCCCCTTAGCTCCTCTAGACTACTAATGGAAAAAAGCTTCAAAAAATTTCTCATCTGAAACCACAGGGCCCAGAGCTAAGATATTTAGCATGTAGCAATGGCAAGTGGTCACCTACATAAATCCTGCCAATCATGCCCCTGGGGTCCAAATGGGCCATGCCCCGGGGCCCCTTAGCTCCTATAGACTCATAATGGAGAAAAGCTTCAAAAATCTTCTTCTCTGAAACCACAGGGCCCAGAGCTTAGATATTTAGCATGGAGCAACGACAAGAGGTCAGCTACATAATTGCTGCCAATCATGCCCCTGGGTTCCAAATTGGCTACGCCCCGGGGCCCCTTCGCTCCCATAGACTCATAATGGAAAAAAGCTTCAAAAATCTTCTTCTCTGAAACCACAGGGCCCAGAGCTTAGATGTTTAGAAGGTAGCAATGGCAAGTGGTCACCTACATAATCCTGCCAATCATGCCCCTGGGGTCCAAATTGGCCACTCTCCGGGGCCCCTTAGCTCCTATAGACTCATAATGGAAAAAAGCTTCCAAAATCTTCTTCTCTGAAACCATAGAGCCCAGAGCTTAGATATTTTGCATATAGCAAGGGCAAGTGGTCATCTACATAATTCCTGCCAAACATGCCCCTGAGTTCCAAATGGGCCACGCCCCGGGGCCCCTTCGCTCCCATAGCCTCATAATGGAAAAAAGCTTTAAAAAAATCTTCTTTATTGAAACCACAGGACCCAGAGCTTAGATATTAAGCATGTAGCAAGGGTAAGTGGTCACCTACATAATTCCTGCCAATCATGCCCCTTGTGTCCAAATGGGCCATGCCCGGTACCCCTGCGCTCCCGAAGACTCATAATGGGAAAAAGCTTCAAAAATCTTCTTCTCTGAAACCACAGGGCCCAGAGCTTAGATATTTAGCATGTAGCAACGGCAAGTGGTCACCTACATTATTCCTGCCAATCATGCCCCGGGGTCCTAACGCTCCACGCCCCGGGGCCCCTTGGCCCCTTGGCTCCTATAGACTCTTAATGGAAAAAAAAACTCCAAACTCTTCTTCTCTGAAACCACAGGGCCCAGAGCTGAGATATTTAGCATGAAGCAAGGGCAAGTGGTCACCTACATAAATCCTGCCAATCATGCTCCTAGAATCAAAATGGGCCACGCCCCGGGGCCCCTTCGCTCCCATTGACTCATAATGGAAAAAAAGCTTCAAAAAATTTTCTTCTCTGAAACAACAGGGCCCAGAGCTAAGATATTTAGCATGTAGCAACGGCAAGTCGTGACCTACATAATTCCTGCCAAACATGCCCCTTGGGTCCAAATTGGCCACGCCCCGGGACCCTTTAGCTCCTATAAACTCACACTGGAAAAAAAGTTCAAAAATCTTCTTCTCTGAAACCACAGGGCCCAGAGCTTAGATATTTGGCATGAAGCAACGGCAAGTGGTTGCCTACATAATTCCTGCCAATCATGCCCCTGGGTTCCAAATGGGCCACGCCCCGGGGCCCCCTTCGCTCCCATAGACTCATAATAGAAAAAGCTTAAAAAATCTACTTCTCTGAAACCACAGGGCCAAGAGCTTATATGTTAAGCATGTAGTAACGACAAGTGGTCACCTACATAATTCCTGCCAATCATGCCCCTGGGTTCTCAAGGGGCCCCTGGGCCCCTTCGCTCCCATAGACTCATAATGGAAAAAAGCTTTCAAAATTGCTCAACCCGTTGTGCTTGGATGAACAAGGTGGCTAAAATTATAAAAACCTCCTTGTGTCAACCAAAATTGCTCAAACCCTCTACTCTACCACATACCTGAATAGTACTGAAAATTACCGATTCCCAAAAATTAAAACAAGAGGGCCATGATGGCCCTTATCTTCAATTCCATTTGTACAATATGGATCAGGTGAGCGATCCAGGGCCATCATGGCCCTCTTGTTTTAATTTTTGGGAATCGGCAATTTTCAGTACTATTCAGGTATTTTACTTGAAATTCCTTTATTGCAGTACCTAAAGGCAACCTTGAGCCACATTTCTATTATAGTATTTTACACATTGTGGTTCTGTGGATTGAGATATCATTTTTTGCAAAACCAAGGAAAAAAACAATAAATTACTAAAATGATGACTTTCGAATAAAAATCTTTGGCTTCCATATTCTTACATTTACATGCACTACAATCTGATGAAAAACCTTTTGGGGTAATTATTTGCAAATATGATCTTTTCAGTATCTCAAATATAGCTAAATAACTGTATTGCGGAACCTTAAGATTAAGTTGTCTTTTGAACTAACAAGTATTATATCTCTTATCGATGATGAGTTTTCGGTGTAGTGAGCAGGTTGCTCTATGGTCTGGAAAAAAGAGAATTGGGTACAAAGGGAACTTATCTTGTTGGAAGCCCGAGGATTAAGAAGATTGAAATTAAAGTCTCCTGTTACTATTATGTCAGACCTATTTGTATCGACAGCAATAGACAGAGAATCTTCTATACAAGAGTAATAGTTAGCATTAGAGTTTGGTGGGCGGTAAAATAAACCAAATAGTATATGCTTATGGTTATTTGCAACTTCAATCCATATAGCTTCTAGGCCTTGAATTTCTAGATCATTCCTGCGTTTATAATATATACCTTCCTTAACATATATACTGAACCGAAAATGAAACGCAACTTTTTAACCTTAAAGATTTTCATGCAACCATCAGGTTGACTGAAAAATCATTTTGCGATTTACTGTCATACTTTTTAGACTTTCTAATGCATAATACATTTGGGCGTTACCTGTAAAGTATAACGCTCCACTTGGCAATTCATTGTTTTCAACATTTCTTTGTGCAGTACATTAATTGTATATAGTAACCTCATCATATTGGTATATTGTGTTACCTGAAGTTTAGGTTTCAAAAGCCTGGTAAAATTTCTTTACGGAATATGGTACGTTTGACGCAAGATCAACGTAACCTAGCGGTCCAAATGCTTCTACTTGGGACGTCTCAGGCTGTAATCGCCAGGACTTTCCAAGTGAGTAAATCGACGATAACTCGCTTGTACCAGCGCCTACGTCAAACGGGAACGACAATTGACAGGCCCAGAAGTGGACGTCCACGCGTCACGACACGTCGACAGGACCGATACATCCGTGTCTAACCTACCTTCGTAATCGGTTTCGTACAGCCGTCGAGACGTCTCATGTGACACCAGGAACGCACAACAATCGAATAAATGCAGATACTGTCAGGAATCGCCTTCAAGAGTTTGGCTTATGTCCTCGTCGACCGTACGTTGGTATGCCATTAACACCACGATGACGTCAGGTTAGAATGGCGTGGCTCACACAACACAGGCCAAACCTGTTTCTCCTTCGTCAGTGGCGTAACGTAATATTTTTTGTCGAGGCCAGGTACTTGCAATTGTCTGCTTGCTGTACAGAGCTGGCGGCCGTCAACATGTGTATAGGCGTGACGGAGAGCGTTATCGTGACACTTGTTTGGTTGAACGTGATCGTTTTTGGAGGCGGTGGGTTGATGTGGGCTAATGTGGGCTAGCATATTTTATGGTCAAAGAACGCCCCTGGTATTCATCGATGGCTCTTTGACGGCTCAGCGTTACGTTGACGTCGTTTTATAACCGGTAGTTGTTCCATATGTACGACAGCAAAACGTTGCGTTTCAAAAGGATAACGCTCGGGCGCATGTAGCAAGGCTCAGCATGGCGTTTCTACAGCAAAACAACGTTGGCGTGATGCACTGGCCTCCGTATCAGCGTATAGTCCAGATCTCTCTCCTATAGAACATTTGTGGGACGTCTTGGATAGGCGCGTACGTAACCGCCCCCAGCCGCCAACAATGCGTCAAGCCTTGCGTCTCGCGCTCACACAGGAGTGGAATGCTATTCCCCAGGCAGAGAGCAATCGTTTAATCCTGACCATGACCAGGCGTGTGCGTGCAAGACTGAATGCAAATGGAGGAAATACTCGCTATTAACTGCTTATGTTTTGAACTTGTGAAATGACTACCTCTACGCGAAACGGATTTGTGTTCCAAACTTTCTCACTGGAAATTGAACTATCTATGGTAGTTACATTCAGGAATGATTATCTTATTGCGCAATTAAATCGATTTTCTGCAAACATGATTATATATGCAAATACTCGAATTTATATTTGGATTTGCGGGTTTTTTTTCGGTTCAGTATATAATTACTCCACCTAGGCTGTCATCGACTCTATCTTTCCGTTCAGGGCTCTGATAGCTCTGAAGAGGTAAGTCTTCTGTGTCAATCGAATTGTTGAGCCAAGTTTCGGAAAAGGCCAGTATATCGAACTCAATGACTTCAGCTTGCAAAATCTCAAGCTTAGTATAGATACTCTGTACATTGTAATGCACAAATGACAAACTGTGATTTAGAGGAAGTGAATCAAAGATTGCTGCAGACAAAGTCGTAGCTGTGCTTGTGTTGCTTGTTGAAGAGGTAGAGGTAGATGCTTGAGGACCAGGATTTGGATGCACATCACCAGAACACAGCAAGAGTATAACAAGCCATGTAAGCTATGTGGTAAAGATGACGTGTACAGCAGGGTACTCAAAATAATAAGAGAAAACTGGGCATTTGCTTTTCCGCAGGTACCTGGTAATAGTCGCCTATAGAGACCATGTTCTTTCCCCCAAGAAGCAAGTTGGCGACTTTTTTCATTGGAAATGACAAACGAATAGGTATATCAGGCATTGGAGTGGACTGCAATTAGAACTATGAAGTGCAAGGACATGTTAAACTTGCAAATGCGTCGATGTGTTGGGGTGACAACCGACATCTCGCCATTACATCTGTATGTCATGTAATCGAAAATATTTGACATAAAAACAAGATGACAGCCATCACACCAACACACTTATGGAAAGTAAACATCTGCCTGTACATGTTCATTACTGGTGCCCTCTCTCGAAATAAGTAAGAACTAGAAACAGAGAATAAATTCATAATATAAAAAATACACAGTGAGATTGAATGGAGGAAGGATGTTTCCATGTAAAAAATATCCGGTGGTAAGTATTCCTTTTTTTCAGGTTATAGCATGGAAAACGTCGTGGGAAAGCGCTCCTCGGGGTCTGTGATCCGGGAACTCTAGAGCTGCCAGTCCCGTCTCTTAAGTCCATGAAGGACCCCGGGCTTTCGAGGACAGAAAGCGCAGGTTCTGCACCGCACACACCGAGCATCAAGACTGTAATATTATTGAAATAATTGGACTTGTCATGAGTCAAGATTCTGACTTTCTCCCACGCTTGTCAAAATAGAGACCACACATTGCAGTTAATTATGTCTGCATGCCTCTTTGATACTTGTAGGAGTTCCCTCAGTTTGGTTCTGAGCTTCATGTTGTATACTTGTAAATAAATATATGCATAAACTTATAGTTCTGTTATTGAACCCAAATCAATATAAATGACATAACATGGTGGCAGCGGTAGTCAAATTGTGAACTATAAAAGGACATTTAATTTTGGCAAAATTCTACAGTAAAAAGTGGCAAGTTTTCAGTTTTCACATCCAGAAAAATTTGACTTTTCTAAACCACAAGGTTGGGAAAAATGGTTCCAGAGATTTGAAAGGTTCCGATCAGCTTCAGGACTTTCAGAAAAACAATCAGAAATTCAAGTAAACTCCTTAATCTATTGTATGGGAAGTGAAGCAGATGACATTTTGGACACCCAAAAGTTAACAGCGGAACAAAGAAAAACGTATGAAACTGTGTCAAAAAAGTTAAAGGATTATTTTATTCCAAAGCGGAATGTCATATTTGAGAGGGTGCAGTTCCACCAGCAGGTTCAGTTTGAAGGGGAAAAAGTGGACTCCTTCGTGACAAGTTTGTATAAACTGGCGGAGTACTGTTCATTCGGTGAACTGCATGACGAAATGATTAGGGATAGACTAGTAGTCGGATTGCGGGATCAAAAGGTCTCTGAAAGGCTCCAGCTGGACGCGGAGTTGACGCTAGAAAAAGCCCTCACACAAGCAAGGCAGCATGAAGCAGTAAAAGCACAACAGCCCGTTGCCAGGGGACAAAAAGTTGAATCTTCTTCTTTGGACGCTGTGCTAGGAAAAAAAGGGAAAACCAAACCAAAATGTTCTATGAACAGGGACAGTGCAGTGGTGAATAACACTAGCCAACAAAAATGTAAACGTTGTGGCGGTAACGTTCATCCAAGGGACAAATGTCCAGCAAGGGACTCTAAATGCCACAAGTGCAAAGGCAAAGGGCACTGGGCAAGAGCTTGTTTATCGAAGCCAGCAGTAAATGAGGTCTACGAGGATAGGGACTCCGGTGACGAAAATGGGTTTCTTGGCTCGGTAGAGGGCCACGAATCGACTGACGGCATGGACAAGAGCTTCGATTCAGTGGATGCGAAGCCGTGGATCACCGACGTCAAAGTTGACGGCATTAGCATCAGGTTTAAGATAGACAGTGTTGCCGACGTCACAGTCGTTTCAGACAAGGAATTCGAACGATTTCCAGGGATTATGCTTGTGAAGTCTAGTAAGATTCTGTATGGTCCTGGAAAATCAAAACTTGATGTGCTCGGAAGGTTTCAGTGTACTTTGGAAACAAAACGTTGTTTCAGTGTTCAGGATATATATGTGGTTAGGGGATTGTCATTACCACTTCTTGGGCGGCCTGCGATAGAATTACTTAGGATAATTGAACAGGTAAACCTTGATCTTTCGTCTGTACATGCGTCCGAACACTACAAAGATAAGTTTCCGACACTTTTTAAGGGTTTAGGCAAAACAAACTGGGAATACACCATCAAGCTTAAAAGCGGTGCTCAGCCCTATTCCCTCAATGTGCCCCGCAGAGTGTCTTTCCCTTTTATAAATAAGGTGAAAGAAGAACTGCAAAGAATGCAAGATATGGGGGTAATTTCAAAGGTAGACCAGCCTACAGAGTGTTGCTCTGGTATGGTCGCAGTACCAAAAGCAAACAGTGACAAGGTTCGAATCTGTGTAGACTTGACCAAACTCAATGAAAGCGTGATGCGGGAAAATTATCCCCCCCCCCCCCACACTGTAGAGGAATCACTTTCTAAACTGGCAGGTGGGCGTTACTTCAGCAAAATCGATGCAAACAGCGGGTTTTGGCAAATAAATCTGAAAAAAAGAAACAAGGCCTCTAACTACATTCATCACACATTGGGGACGATTTTGCTTTAATCGGTTACCTATGGGAATTTCAAGTGCCAGTGATTATTATCAGAAAAAAATGTCCCAGCTCCTTGAAGGCATCCCCGGGGTGGTGTGTCAAATGGACGATTGCCTAATTGCAGGGGAAACGCTTGAACAACATGATGAAAGGTTGTTTGAAGTGCTGAAAAGGCTTGAATCAGTAGGGATCACATTGAATGAGAGTAAATGTGTGTTTGCCCAGCGATCATTAACCTTCTTGGGGCATTTGATTGATGAAAACGGTGTAAGGCCCTGTCCTGACAAAGTTCGCGCTATAGTAGATATGGCCACTCCGCGTAATGTCTCGGACATACGGAGATTTTTAGGCATGATCAATCAGTTGGCTAAATTCTCGCAAAATATTGCAGAGAAAAGCAAACCTTTGCGTGACTTACTGAAAAAGCAGAATGCATGGTCATGGGGACCACCGCAAGAGTCTGCTTTCAATGTCAAAAAGCAGGAAATTAGCTCCAGCTCCGTTCTCGCACATTATGACCCTAACAAGGAAATATTGCTTTCGGCAGACAGTTCTTCATATGGATTAGGAAGTTTGATTCGCCAGAAGCACGGGGACACTTGGAGACCCGTGGCTTTCGCGTCTCGTTCACTCAGCGAGGCTGAGTGCAGGTACGCTGAGGTAGAAAAAGAAGCGTTGGCTATAACTTGGGCATGTGAGAAATTTGCAAATTATTTGATAGGGACCAAATTCCACATTGAAACTGACCATAAACCCCTGGTACCTCTTCTCAGCACAAAGGACCTATCTGATGTTCCCCCAAGAATACAGAGATTTAGATTGCGTTTGATGCGATTTCATTTCTCAATTTCGCATACGGCTGGTAAAAACTTATTTTCAGCCGACGCCCTCTCGAGGGCCCCTTTGAGTAATTCTGAGGAGTCTCATTCAAATTTATATTTACAAACACAAGCATTTGTTGATTCAGTAATTGATGGCTTGCCGGCTTCTCGCTCAAGGTTGGATCAGATCAAATATCATTACACTTCAGATGCGGTATGCTCCAGTTTACTGAAATTTTGCAAACAGGGTTGGCCAGAAAAATCAGCCTTAGATGAAAATTTGCAGCTCTATTGGTCAGAAAGGGGTGATTTTACTGTTCAAGATGGTCTCTTACTTAAAGGTGTAAGATTAGTTATTCCAAAGGTTTTGCAGGGGGAAATCTTGGACAAAATCCATGTCGGACACCAAGGCATTGTAAAATGCAGGGGAAGGGCGAAATCGTCTGTTTGGTGGTTAGGACTGAGCACACAGCTTGAAAGCTTGATTAAAGCGTGCCAGAAATGCATAGAACAATCCAAAGATCATGCGGAACCACTTAAACCAATAGCATTTCCCACTAGACCGTGGCAAAGAATCGGCGCAGACCTGTTTCAGCTTAAGGATTCTGTTTATTTGCTAGTCGTAGACTATCTTTCAAGGTATGTGGGGATAGCAAAACTCTATAGCCAAACGTCGTTTTCAATTATAAATCATTTAAAATCTATTTTGGCGCGTCACGGCATTTGTGAATTTTTCCATTCAGACGGCGGCAAATATTTCACATCAAGCCAATTCAACGAGTTCGCGGCTACATACGGTTTCGAACTGGTTACCAGTTCCCCCAAAATAGCACAGAGTAATGGTATGACAGAGCGCCATGTAGGGACTATAAAGGATATGCTAAAGAAAGCTGACGATCCGTATCTTGCTTTGTTGGCATATAGGACAACTCCACTAAGCAATGGATTTAGTCCGGCAGAATTATTGATGGGCCGTAAATTAAGATCAAATTTACCGGTTCAACCCAAATTGCTTAATCCAAAATGGCCTAATATGAAAAAACTTGCTGCGCGCGAAAAGAAGATAAAGCAAAAACAAAAGTTCTATCATGACAAACGCCATCGCGCTCGTCTTTTCAGACCACTTTGTCAAGACGACAAAGTATGGGTGAAAGACCAAAAGAAAACCGGCATTGTAAAAGATCACAGTGAATTTCCGCGTTCGTATCATGTACAGACAGATCAAGGCATCATACGGCGCAATAGACGTTTTCTCGCGGCTTTGCCAAACAACAATGATTCAAAGATTAAAGGCCAACCCCAGGAACTTGTAGATACCACCCCCGAATCACATGATCCAATAAACAGTGAGACTGAGAAAAACAATAACAGCCATGGGAACTCTGAACTCACGGAAGGTCAGAAATACTACAGAACAAAATCAGGTAGATGTGTAAAACCTCCTGATAGACTGACATATTAATGACTACAACAGCTGTACCTATTCATCCTGTGAATTGAACTAAAACAATTGTGTGGAGAAACCTTAATTAACTGGAACGTTACTTGCTTATGGAGCAAAAAGGGGGGTTGTAATATTATTGAAATAATTGGACTTGTCATGAGTCAAGATTCTGACTTTCTCCCACGCTTGTTAAAATAGAGACCACACATTGCAGTTAATTATGTCTGCATGCCTCTTTGATACTTGTAGGAGTTCCCTCAGTTTGGTTCTGAGCTTCATGTTGTATACTTGTAAATAAATATATGCATAAACTTAAAGTTCTGTTGTTGAACCCAAATCAATATAAATGACATAACAAAGACATATCGCATTCTGACTCTACCTCGCCTTCTGCAAATAGTCAAGATAGTCAACATACGACGTTGGTTACCAAAATAACTGTGAGAAACCATAGTTCTTATGATTAGTTGTGTTAGTGTAACTGAGCACTGCAACCGCGAAAATATCATTACGCAAACACGCCTATACAAATACATTGCCACCTTTATCGCCGAAAAAATGAAAATTTTATTATGAAAAATTGTGATATTTGTCTTATTTATGCTCCAAATATAGATTGTTGGTACTCGTTAGAACTGCCTTGATGAAGCGGTTCTAACGAGTGCCTACAATTTTTTTTATTTTAGAGCAGAAATAAGAAACATAAGGTATACCCCCGATAACCCCAGTTTCACTTTATAAAAGTGGGGTTCAAGGGGATCAAAATTATATAGGCGTGTTTTCGTGATGATCTCATCTAGGATATGTATATATGGAATTTACACTGTTTCAAGATGTACCAATTGATAATATTATTTTATTCTAAAAGAAATTGGACTTTTTCATAAGATTTAACTGTTTCAGATTTTTATACATTATCATTCTGATTTTTTTACTTTTAATATCCCCATAATTCTCCGTGCCGTTTAAGCATTAACCGTTTGACGTTTATGACCCCAAAAGAGGGTTGACGCGTCGTTAAACACGAAATCATCATCATCATGATGGCTTGACAGAGAAGGCCTTTTTGGCCAATCTGTGTGGGACAGTTGGGCTGGATTGGTGATGCAAATGTGACGTGTACCTTGCGTCAGTAGGGCGTCAAACTGATATTGGCTTTCAGCTGGACAAGGCCTGTTGTTCTTGCAGCAGGTAAGGGTAGAGGGGGAATACTGTTATTTTTTCTGTTTCTGCACTTACATTTATTTCCTCTTTCTCCTCTGTCCCTCACTTTCATCTGCTCTACTATCTCTTCTTTCGCTTTTCTTCCTTTCTCTGGGAGAGGACACAAAATGACCAATACGGGTTGAAGTGTCTTTAAACCCAAAACAATCAATATATGGGACAAGGACATGAAGAATATATTAACCCGTTTTGTACCAAATGGAATCTTCCTCCTTATATGTAGCAGAAGTCCATTTCAAAATTCAGGGGTGTCAGGCTGTGTTTTCTTCAAAATTGATTTGGAAAATGGCTGAACCTTTTACAAATAGTGTAGGCCCTGACCAGACGCCGCGTTCTGCGGAGTCTGATCTGGGTCTGCACTGTTTGGCAAGGTACCCGTTTTGGGGTTTCCGGTACTAAATGGGTTAATCAGTGTGTAAATGGGTTAATCAGTGTATGATAATTTAGCTAATGGTGAATAGAGGGACAAGGTTATCCAAGGCAGGTTGCCCAACGAAAAGATAGAAAGTAAGTGCAGGTCACATCTTAAGATGCACGTTTACAGGTTATACCACTACTCTGGGAAAGGGAAGAAGGAAGAATGTTTTTAAGGGGTGACGTTACATACCCAGTGTGTGTGTGAATTCGGGTTTAACGTTTCTTTCAACAATTTTCAGTCATATCACGACGGGCATACCCAGTAAGATTTCAATAGAGACTTTGTAGTGGCCAGTAACATTTACGTGTTTAAAATGTAATAATGTCGATGTTATTTGGGGAACCGTCAGCACAAACCGGAAACTTTGGATAATGAATCTTGAAATATACAATGTATTCATTAAATGTTGATTGATTCAAGTCACCAGTTTAGAGAATCACTTGATAGTTCACCCGCAGACAAATATGCATTCACCCCACTAAATAAACAAGAGTTGTCAGAAGACAACATAGCTCGCCTTTAGGGGCCTAAGTTGGATGGGGGCAAGTTATCAAAAATGAAAGTTTTCTTCTGTAAAACAGCCCAACAGACTGCAGCAATTAAAATAGAACCTGATGGTCCCCCTAAGAACAACTGAAGAAGAAATTTTGTTTAAAGTGTTTTTTTATTTGAACAAAAAAAGGATTTGCCAAAAGAAAAAGCCATTTCATTATGTAAAAAAGCTAAACAAACTGCAGCAAATGAAAGAGAACCAAAACGTACAGCCTGTAATGCAAAAGCCACATTGACCCTAAGCCTAGGACCCCGAAGATCGAACTTGTTTGAGTTATTGTCAAACGCAACATTTGTGTGACTTAAAAATACATAAATAAATGCGATGACAAAGTTTTCATGACAGTGTCCTTGATCTGGAGGCCAGGATCCTAAAAGTCGAACTCGCTTGAGATATTATTATATGCAACATTTGTGTTTAGTTATATTAAAATCCATTTATAAATGACGGGGCTAGAGCGATGCCGAAGTGTTTTCTAAAAATAGCCAAAGTGACATTGACTTTGACCCCTGGACCCTCAACGTCCAACTCGCTAGAGATACCATCATACCCAACACGTGTGTGAAGTCGATAAAATCCACCAATAAATGCAGGGGCTAGAGCAGTGACAAAGTTTTTCTAAAAATAGCCACAGTGACCTTGACCTTCAGCCCCAGAGCCTGAAAGTCAAACTCGCTCGAGATATCATCATACCCAACATTTGTGTGACGTTATATTGAAATCAATTAATAAATGTAGGCACTAGAGCTATGACAAAGTTTTTCTAAAAATAGCCACAGTGACATTGACCTTGAGCCCCGGACCCTGAAAGTCAGTCGCTTGAGATATCATCATACCCAACACATGTGTTAAGTTGTATCAAAATCCATCGGTAAATGCAGGGGCTAGAGCAGTGACAAAGTTTTTTTTTTTTTTTTTTTTTAAAGCCACAGTGACCTTGGCCTTCAGCCCCAGACCCTGAAAGTCGAACTTGCTCGCGATATCATCATACCCAACATTTGTGTGAAGTTATATTGAAATCCATCAATAAATGCAGGGGCTAGAGGAGTGACAATGTTTTTTTCTAAAAGTAGCTACAGTGACCTTTACCTTCAGCCCCAGACCCTGAATGTCGAACTTGCTCGAGATATCATCATACCCAACATTTATGTGAAGTTATATTAAAATCCATCAATAAATGTAGGAACTACAGTGACTTTGACCTTGAGCCTCGGACCCTAAAAGTTGAACTCATTATACCCAACCTTTGAGTGAAGTTATATTAAAATCCAGCAATACATGTAAGCGCTAGAGCGATGACAAGATTTTCTAAAAATAGCCACAGTGACCTTGAGCCCTTGACCTTGAGACCTGGACCATGAGCCCTTGACCTTGAGCCCCGAACCTTGACCTTGAGCCCCGGACCCTAAAAGCCTAAGTCGCTCGAGATATCATTATATCCAACATTTGTGTGAAGTTATATTAAAATCCATCAACAAATGAAGGCACTAGAGCGATGACAAAGTTTTTCTAAAAAAAGCTACACTGACCTTGGCCTTGAGCCCCGGACCCTAAAAGGCAAACTCGATGTGTTTTTAAAAAGAAAATAAAAGAAATGAAAAAAAAATAAACCTCCACCGGGATTTGGAGTCACAACCCTTATATTCAGAGTCCTGAGCTCTATCCTTTACACTACACAGAGCTTGCAGGTAAACTTTAACATAGGGAAATAAGGAAGGTAATACAGAGCAATTAATAGGCCAATTTAAGCCCAAAAAACCTGTAAAATTAAGTACAATGATAATGTTAAATATTGTTTTTGACCAATTGGTAATTATATATTCAAAATAAACTTCTAAAACATCACATATATAGATTAGGCTTCTTTCTCAATGAAACAGCACAAAGATTGAGAATTTTGGGTGCATTAAACTTTTCGAAATCTGGTCTCAAATCCCGGACTAACTCCGTTTTGAGTAAATTAAAATTAGAAAGGAATAATATTTGGTTCACTGACAATTGGCTAGGTCATCAACAGGGATTTCAAGCAACCAAGGGGGCATTATTTCACGACGAATAGGCGAACCTTGCCACTTTGACGTCGTTGACAAGCGGTGGATAACGTCGTGTAATAAAAATCGTATGATCACACTAGTAATAACACTTTGGCGGGATTAAGTAACGTCATGACGACGTCCTTGTCAACAATGCATTTGTCGTGGGGAAAATTGTCAAAATAATAGGCGATAAAATCCAAATTAAAGTGGTCATATGATTAACAGAATCTTACACTCGTGGTCATTTCATATGATATTTATGAAACTCACCCAAGGCTCGTTTCATAAATATCATATGAAATGACCGCGAGTGTAAGATCCTCTATGTATGTTTCAGGAAGTTCCGTTCGTAACTGAAGGACATATGCTGATAACATGGTCAAAAACAGGTATTTTCAGCAATCAAGGGGACATAACTCAATTATAGATAGGCCAATATCACTAGTTTTCGAACTCATCCAAACTTTTATTCCAACCTACATATATAATAGTTATAGGAATACCCGATCAAAACTAAAGGACTAATGGTGATGACAAGGACCAAAATAGCCAATACAGGGTGTGGGGGGGGGGGGCATAACTTAGCTTGCAGGTTTCAGGAAGACCTAGTTAAAACTTTGGAATAAATGGTGACGACAACTGTCAACAACAGGCTTTTCCAACAATCAAAGGGACATAACTCTATTGATAAGACAGCCCGACCCAAACCAGTTTTCCAACCCATCTAAGCTGTTATCCCCAACATACTTATGTGTTAGTTTCAGGAAATTGAGATTAAAGCTTAAAGACTAATGGTGATGACAGGTCCAAAATAGGCGTTCTAGCAAATAAGGAGTCATAGCTCTATGAGTAATCAGCCAACATCGCCGGTTTTCGAATTATCCGATTTTTATATCTGACTTACTTATATGTAAATTTCAAGAAGATCAGATCCAAACTGAAAGGGCTACAGTGATGACAATATCAGAAATAGGCATTTTCAGCAAAGACGGTGACATAGCTCTATGAGAAATTGTCAGTTTCTGAACTCAACCGAGCTTTAACACGACTTTCTTACATGTACGTTTCAAGAGGATCCAATCATAGTGAAGGCGCTAGGCTGATACCATGTCAAGAATAGGCATTTTCAGCAAACGAAGGGGGCATGACTATGAGTAGTTGGTGGACATCGCTAGTTTTCAAACTCATCCAAGCTTTTTTCCCTGAAGTTTCAAGAAGATCCGATCAACATGATGACAAGGTCAAAAATGGCATTTTCAGCAACCAATGGGACGTAACTCTAAAATTGATATGCAGACTTGCCCGTTTCCGAACTCATCCGAGCTTTAACCCCAAGCCTACTTTATATGTAAGTTTCAGAAAGACCAGATCAAAACTGAAGGCGCTACGTTGTTGACATCGATTTTCCTATTGCATATTGCATGTCTATGGGACATTGTGGTTGCTATAGCAACCAAAGTTTTTATTCGATTCCGATAAAAAGCTTATGACATCAATCTCCCGTCAGAGGCATGCTACAGACGAGAAATGACTAAGATCAGCCTGCAGGTTGCAGAGATATAACTGGTCAAATGTGTTTACGGACGGACGACGGTTCTACTACTACTCTGTATGACCCTGGAGCCTTCGGCCCAGGTGAGTTAAAATGAAAAACGCTCAAGACACCATCACTTCCCAAATAACAAACACTACCACCACATTCCAGCTCGATATGACCGGCTCGGTATGGCCTAACTAGTGTTTACTGGGCTGTTAAAGTTCAAACAAACACAAAACCATATACTGATCTCATCCATTGGTTATTGCCTACTTCATAATGTATATTTTAATCCAGTAAATTATTTCATTGGTTAATGGAGTAAAACATCATTCAAATGTAACGTCTGATTGGATAACTTGGAATATTTAAGAAATAGATCAGCTCTAGCTGTGATTTGTTGAGTAATAAATCACAGTTTGCCCTTCAGTTGTAAAGTGGATCAAATCACGAGCGCGTAGCGCGCGTGATTTGTCTACTTACAACTGAACGACAAACTGAATAAATCACAGACTAGAGCTGACACGCGCTCGTGATTTGATCTACTTCACACCAGACCGACAAACTATGATTTTTTACTCAACAAATCACAGACTAGAGCCGATCTATTTCGATTCTTATAATGTGGTTTCCTTCAAATTCTCACATCCTTTCGGCAGTGTGAGAAGAAATTTCCCAAAGATTATTGACTGTAATACATGCATTTATGTCCTTTGTAACGTTTTCGACGCGAGAAAGTGACGTTGCACCGTCTAACGTCAAGGAATCTACGTGTGACGTCATAAATAGACAACTTTTAATGACGTCACTCGGCATGCTCTTCCGCCCCGTGATTTGCCCCGTAATAAAACACAGTTCCTTCCCATTGCCTGCGATAGAATTAAGGATAGCAAAAGAAACATAACAAGCAGTACGCATGAAGCACATTAGTGGGGATGAATGTCATTCCGAATCCTAAAGCTCGTTTCAGCGGGTGCATCTTGTAACCAATACGGTATATCACCCTACCGATGACAAATACTGCAACTAGTGATGGAATAACACGAGTTACATAAGCCGCCGACAGGTAAGTGGACACAATAATTTGTCCGCTGACATTCAGAATCAGTTGTTCGACTGTGTTCTGGAGATATCTCGACTCTACTGCAACAAAATGTTCTCCTTTACCGGTAGTCGGATCCCTGGCGACTGGATTTGACCTTTTAGATGCAACGTTCCATACTCCAAACAACAAGGTCAGTACAGAAAATGACTGCCATTTAAACGTATAAATAACATTGTCTGTACGTGATGGGAACTGTCGATCAGTTCCAGCAGGCAGTAAGAGTAGTCCAATACTGAAAATCAGTGCAGACAATATAACACCTATAAATATGTCGCGTGCAATGTTTCTTCCGTCGTCCTGTGCTGTGTCGGCCATATTTTTTAATCAGGTCACTTGATTGTAAGTTATTAGTATGCCTTCTGTGCAGAGAAACCTTGTACCATCTGTTGAGCTTGGAGTGAGGAGCCTGAGAGCCGTGTCTGAAAGACAAAAGAATAATATATTCGTTAGCCTAAATGATAAGGCCTAAAATAGCTTTGTTTCCACCAACATAGAGAAAACGGGTATGGGCCGATAGGTCGCAAAAAAAATTTTTTCCTAAATTTTATTCGATGGAAATAGCAAAAAATTAAAACGGCTAAATTTTTATTATATTATCTGAAAACGTTCTAATAACAAGGTTAAAAGCAACAAGGACGCAATAGAACAGGGTTTCAAAAATTAGTTAAGCTATTTTGACAGTTTTATGAATTTGTATCATAAGTGCTAGAAAATATTAACGTCGGTTGGTAAGAATTTATTTCTTTTTTTCAGGATAGCAATAAAACTTGCGCTGGTCGGCACAAAAAAAAAATCAGAATCGGTAGGGTTAGCGGCAACACAGCTATTTTTAGGTCTATGCAATAATAAATGGTTTTGTGCATGATTTAAAGAATGCCAAGATAGGCTTCTTACGCTATATTGGGTGCCTAAACTTCACAAAAGACTATATACAAAGTACGGTTTATTGCACATTTAAGTTCGTATACCACTGCTGAACTTCCTAAATTATTAACTTCATGGCTTACTGTCATCAAAAAACATGTGATTAAATACTGCGACAAAGTCTTTGAAAGATCAGGGAGAAATCTACCTTGGTCTATAAGAAATTCGAAAACCAATATTCAAACTATTTCGTGCGTCCAGTCTGTCTACGTATGATTTTTCCACGCTTTACACTTCAGTACCTCACAATCCTATAAAGGAAACACTTAAATGCTTTATTCACATCTAAAGAACATAATAATTTAAATGATGGACATGTCAGAAAGTGTGTGAAGCTCTCCCCATTCTACTTGACAAATTTTATATAAGATTTGGTACTAAGTTATTCAGACAAATTGTGGGAATTCCGATGGATACGAATTGCGCACCCCTTGTGGCTGATTTATTCCTGTACTGTTATGAAAGAGACTCCATGATGTCAAATGCTTTTCTTACGTTGTTCTGATGCAGTATATATAGAGGATATTTGATTTTATGCCCCTGGAATCGAGATTCGTTGGGGTGCATATAGTTTTTGGTCTGTTTGTCCGTTTGTCTACAAAAACCCTTAACATTGGGTATAACTTTTGAATGGCAATAGTTAGAGCTTTTATAATACACAAGTGTATACCTTATCCCAAGAGCTTTCCAGAGGTACCATAATTTTAGATCTCGTGACCTTGACCGTTGACTTACTGTTTTTCTTTTTTTTTTTTAACTTTAACATTGGCCATAACTTTCGATTGGAAAGTGAAATGGCTTTTATGTTTCACTTGTGCATTCCTTGTCACAATAACTTTCTAGTGGTACCATTATTTTTGACCTCGTGACCTTGACGTTTGGCTTACTTTTTAAAAGCTTTAACATTGGCCATAACTTTCGATTGGTAAGTGGTATGGCTTTCATATTTCACATGTGCATTCCTTGTCACAAGATCTTTCTAGTGGTACCATACTTTTTGACCTCGTGACCTTGACCTTGACGTTTGACATACTTTTTAAAAACTTTAACACAGTCCATAACTTTCGATTGGTAAGTGATAGGGCTTTCATATATCACATGTGCATTCTTTTTCACAAAACCTTTCCAGTGGTACCATAATTTTTTGACCTCGTGACCTTGACGTTTGACCGACTTTTTAAAAACTTTAACATTGGCCATAAATTTCTATTGGTAAGTGATAGGGCTTTCATATTTCACATGAGCGTTCTATGTCACAAGACCTTTCCAACGATCCCATATTTTTTACCTTGTGACCTTTACCTTGACCTTTTTTAAGACTTGAACATTGGCCATATCTTTCAATTGCATAGTGGTACAGCTTTCATATTTAACATGCGCTGTTCGAGGGCATCAGTGTTTCATAAACACATCTTGTTTCGGTGTAGGATTTATTTTTATTTCGCCGAATGAACACCAGGAGTGGCGTAGCCACGAGTGGTGAAGCCACGAGTGAAAATACAACTTTTGGTTTTCATGAGTGAAATAAAAATTGATCTTACACTGAAAAAAAATCAAATTTTCTGTTTTTTTTTTTTTTTTTTTTTTTTTTCATGCATTAAGCTGCAATTGGTAACGGAATTTCAAAGCATCAGTCATTATAACAGAGAACAGACATTTTCCAGGGCGATTTCGCGTTGATTTAGAGTCGTTCAGCGTGTTAACTGGGTATAAAACCACAGATACTTGGGGTCAGTAGAGCTTTCTTGCGGTTAGTAGAGCGGATGGTGCAAAACTGATCTCTTGGATTTTTTTTCTCTTTATTTTTGCGTTTAGCGTACTTGAACAACACCTTAATCCATACAAATGATTGTGTCACGTCTAGAAAATCGTTTGAAAATAATGATATTTTATAGTTAGGATAAAATTACGGCCATTTGTGTGGATTACGTAAGTTTATCCTATCTACAAAATAGCATTATTTTCAAACGATTTTCTAGACGTATCACAACCATTTGTATGGATTACGTAAGTTTATCTTATCTACAAAATATCATTATTTTTAATCGATTTTCTAGACGTGACACAAACATTTTTATGGATTAAGGTTTGTTCAAGTGCTGTAAAATGCAAAAATAAATAGAAAAAAAAATCCAAGAGATCAGTGTTGGACCATCCGCTCTACTAAGTGAAAGAAAGCTCTACTGATCCCAAGTATCTGTGTATAAAACTGGGTGTAAACTGAAAGTTTGCAACTGAAAAACAGCTTAGAATTACTTTTTTCAAATGATTCGCTTGAAATTTGCATTCAAATAACGTTCGCAGTTGCTTCGCTCGTCTGGCGTCGCGTGCTTTATTTACGTTGCGTAGGTGCTAAAAGTAACGTCATCAACGTCCGAATAACGTGAAAATGTGCTGGACGTAATGTCTGACACTATATAAAAGGCTCATCTAATTGACATCTAACAAACAGAAAATATATGTAATTTTTCGATGAAACGTCGAATTCACACAGTGAAAATAAAAATCGTATTTTCACTGTTTGAAACAGTGACAATATCGATTTCGATTTCACTAAAAGCATGTAAGAAATCACTCTCTCTCTCTCTCTCTCTCTCTCTCTCTCTCTCTCTCAGTGCAGTTTTACACATTTTGTTTTCTTGAGTTGTACCATTCACGATATGATGTATGCTGCGCATAGCCTCATTTTAATGGGTTTTGAAAGGGTTATTTGGCGGCCGTAAAAAGTCTCCCTGCCCTTCATCAAAGCGTCGATTATATTTCCTTGTCCTTTTGAATCTTTGATATCATAACATTTTAGGGTCACTGATTAGGCCTAATTAATATGCACACTCAATACTTTTCAGTTCAGTGTTGTATTCATTGCTGCCAAAGGATAACCCTTTTATTGGATATATCAAGCGACATGTGGGGGTTTAACGACATGTACCTTGTGGAAACGGTCCCCGCCCATCGGGGCTTGAAGAAATATATGGGCTGCATGATGTTTCCACGCAGAGCTGAATCCGACCCTCACACGAGTACTGGTAAACCGCTTAGAGGATCTAAGCTTGCCCAGGCAAAGCAGTGCGAGTCGGCCCGTCCATGCTATTAAACCCTATTGGTTTCACTAGGCGACAGGGCTTGAGATGTCATTTCATCTCAAGGTCGGGTAAAAGTCCCACAAAATTGGAAGCAACGTCTCCAAAATGACTTTTACAATGTTGACGGCGACGTTAAACTTCAAATAAAACAAAACCTTGTGGAAAATGTTGCTAGAGAAAGGGCGAAAAGAGATGAAGGCGCAGAAAGAGAAAAATGAACAAAAATGAAGAAACAGAGCTCAAATAATGCCCTATTACCCCCACCTGCTGCAGGGATAGCCGGCCTTGCCAAACTGTTAACCAGTATCAGTTGAACGTCTCGGTGAGGTGAGATACCCGACACATTTGCCTCACTCAACCTCCTAGGAGGTGCATTACAAAAACATGCCTATACAAATACATAGTAAATTTTATCGCCGGAAAAAGGAAAATTTTAAGATGAAAAATTGTGATATTTTTCTTATTTCAGCTCAAAATATAGATTGTGGGTACTCGTTAGAACCGCCTCGATGAGTATCAGCGGGGGGAGAGAAATGACCGTATAAAAGAGTTCATGATCAATCTCCACGAAATAATGTTGCCGATGCCGGCAGGTATCGAACCCGCGTCCTCCTGATTAAACTGAGCTATCGAGGCCGGCTAAAGCCAGTGGTGTAGGAGGAGTAGACGTTTAAAGATTTTTTTTTTCTATTTTAGCTCTGCTGGCCATACTGTTCATCGGAGCGGAAATATTAGAGGGTCACCTAAGTACGAAAGAGCATTAGAGCCAGGTATACTTATTTTCTTTTGATAGGTATAGCAGTCGCAGATAAGACTGACTAGGTGGAGCTATCGTTTGTACCTGCCTTAGGAATATTCCATTAACAAAAAGGTAAACCAAGTCACCAGATTGTGTGAATTCAACTGTAACACAATCATAGCTGTGGCGTATATGATCATTACGTCCACTTGTAGAAAGCGTGCGAAAGGCACTCTACCGAAACTTCTGGTTTGACATATATTCCCAACACCTGAATAGCTCCGCCTAGTCAATCTTATCTGCGACTACTATATCTCGAAATTTCGACTTAGTATCTCGAAATTTCGATATAATAACTCAAAATTTCGACTTATTTAATCCAAATTTCGCCTTAGTATCTCGAAATTTCGATTTAGTAACTCGATATTTCGATTTATTAACTCGAAGTTTTGACTTAGTATCTCGAAATTTCGACTTAGTGTCTCGAAATTTCGACTTAGTTTTTCGAAATTTCGACTTATTAATTGCGACTGAGAATCTCGCGAAATTTGACTTAATATCTCAAAATTTCGACATAGTATCTTAGGATCTAAACATTACGAGATATTTTAATAATCCTAATCACACAGTTAATGTTAAACACCCGCGCTTCATTATACCCCCGCTTTGAAAAATGTGCGAGTGTATTGGTTTACATCTTTCCTCGGTACTTCTGTCTGTCTGTCTGTCTGTCTGTCTGTCTGTCTGTCCGTCCGTCCGTCTGTCCGTCTGTCTGTCGGACACCGTCCGTCCCGCTAAACCAGTATTGTTTCGTCAAAGATTTCTCAAGAGCCATTAAAGCTAGAAGCAGAGTATGCATATTTTGTGATAACATTGTGTAGAGACTATGGTCATCGTGTAAAAGACAATGGCCTTTCTCGGTATATTCTTTCATTCTTCTTTCTCTCTATATTGGCCAATGGTAATTTATATACAATTAGAGGCCACAAACATGTGTATCGTGTTAGAGACAGAGGGTTGTCGGACTCATCAGGAGGTCACGCATTCAATCCCGTTTCAATAAAATGAAAGCGGGCTTACAGTCATATTTGACAGATCTAGCTCTTACGGTGGTTTCGATATCAAACTGTCATATGAAATGATTGCTGTAAAAATCATTTATAGATCAAAGCACTGACAGCACTGGTGGGTCGATTCTCTTCGAGTGTGGATTGGTACATGTTTCGTTTAACCTTTAAAATTCCTATACTATAAGTTAAACGGGTAGATCCTGAGCAGACGCCGCGCTTGGGTTGAATAATTATCAATTGACTAAAAATTACTAACTACAGAAGCTTCCTAAGCCCCCGCCCATAGGGGCTTGAAGAAATATATGGGCTGCACGATGCTTCCACGCACACTAGTACTGGTAAACCGCTTAGAGGATCTAGGCCTCTCCAGGAACCGCGGTGTGAGGCGGACCGTCCATGCTCATAAACCCTATTGGTTTCATTGGGCAACAGGGCGTGAGATGTCATTTCATCTCAATGTCGGGTAATACTCCCACAAAATTGGAAGCAACGTCTCCAAAATGACCTTTACAGTGTTGACGGGGACGTTAAACCTCAAATCAAACAAACAAATACAGAAGCTTCCCGCCTGCTATTGTCCACCTGACTATCAATGACCATGCTCAAAATCCATGTTCCAGTTATTTATAGCAGCGCTAGTCTTCTCCTTGTGACGTAAGTGCGCCATGTAGAATGGGTCGGTGAACATGGACATTGCAAACAGTGCAGACCCTGATCAGACGCAGCAGAACAGAGCTTCAATAAATAACCGGTACCTTAATGGTGTACATGGTCTGCGATAGTCACGCGGACAATAGTCGGCGGGAAGCTTCTGTGGCTAGTTACTTTGGGTCGAATGATAAAAAAAATCGATCCAAAAGATGGTAAACTATGCAACACGAACACCATGACTAACAAATCAACGCAACAACCGGCCAGCAAATGCGGTATTTAATACCAGAATAAGTTGCGTATTCAAGATGTATCATTTTTGTCGCGTCCGCTATTAGCTAGGCGCGATATAGGCGCCCGGTTTTCCGTCCGTTCGTTCGTCCGTTCGTTCGTCCGTCCGTCCGTTCGTCAAGGCGTCAACATTTGCGACCACCCGCGTTCACCCTTATGGTCAAGTTTATTTCTCAAGAACTATAAGAGCTTCATTAATGATACTTGGTACAAACTTGTGTCTGGGGATGACAACTTACATGCAAGCATCCATATATGACCTTGACCTATATTTCATTGTTCACTGACTTTGTAAAATATTGCGACCACCCTAGCGTTCACCCTAATGGTCAAGTCAATTTCTCAAGAACTATAAGAGCTTCATTAATGATCTTGGTACAAACTTGTGTCTGGGGATGACAACTTACATGCTAGCATCCATATTTGACATTGACCTACATTTCATGGTTCACTGACTTTGTAAATATTGCGACCACCCTAGCGTTCACCCTAATGGTCAAGTTTATATCTCAACAACTATTAGAGCTTCATAAATGATACTTCATACAAACTTGTGTCTGGGGATGGCAACTTACATGCAAGCATCCATATTTCACCTTGACCTATATTTCGTGGTTCACTGACTTTGTAAAATATTGCGACCACCCTAGCGTTCACCCTAATGGTCAAGTTTATTTCTTAAGAACTATAAGAGCTTCTTTAATGATAGTTGGTACAAACTTGAATCTGTGGATGGCAACTTCAATGCAAGCATCCATATTTGCCCATGACCTAAATTTCATGGTTCACTGACTTTGTAAAATGTTGCGACCACCCTAGCGTTCACCCTACTGGTCAAGTTAATTTCTCAAGAACCATAAGAGCTTCATTAATGATCTTGGTACAAACTTATATCTCGGGATGGTTACTTAAAAGCAAGCATTCATATTTGACCTTGACCTACATTTCAGGGTTCACTGACTTTGTAAAATATTGCCACCACCCTAGCGTTCACCCTAATTGTTAAGTTCATTTCTCAAGAATTATTTGATCTTCATTAATGATACTAAGTACAAGCCTTTTATGCAAGCATCTATGTTTGATCTTGGCCTAGATGTCATGGTTCGGTGACTATGCGCCCCCACAGGCGCGACATAGCCTTCGGTGGAATTCTTGTTCATATTAAACAGACGTCTGTTTGAGAATAGAGCAGCAGATTCCTAGACCCTGCGTTGCATCCCATCGATCAGACGTCGAATTTGATGACTGGTCAGCTCTAGCAACGTCTGTTTGTGTGCGTGTGTGTGGGGGGGTTCAATGTTCTGTATCCGACGCCCAAGAATCTCCCAAATATGTTCCAGGGGATTCAAATCCGGGCTTCTAGCTAGCCAAGCCAATGTCTCAATTCCGTAACGACGGAGTCTCACACACAAATCTAGCGGCAAATGGTTGGTTCTCAAAACGGGGCATGACTTCTGGCGCTTAACATGAAAAAATATCCAAACTCCATATTTAAACCGTGATAATGAAGTTGTGGAAAGTTGGCTCTGAGATCTGAGGTCTTCTTTCAACTCTCGAGTTGGCCATAATGCAACTTCTTTCAACTCTGGAGTTGGTTTGAATGCAGATCACAGATCCCAGAGTCAGCTTCGAGTTAAAATTAATGTCGAAATTTCGAGATATAAAGTCGACATTTCGAGTTATTATGTCGAAATCTCAAGAAACTAAGTCGAAATTGCGAGTTATTAAGTCGAAATTTCGAGACAGTTAGTCGAAATTTCGATTTATTAAGTCGACCTTTCGAGTTAATAAGTCGAAATTTCGAGTAATTAAGTCGCAATGTCGAGATATTAAGTCGAAATTCCGATTTAATAGATCGAAATTGCGAGTTAATAAGTCGAAATTTTGAGTATCTAAGTCGAAATTTTGAGTATCTAAGTCGAAATTTCGAGATATCAAGTCGAAGAAATTTAGAGTAAATAAGTCGAAATTTCAAGTCGAAATTTCGAGTTATTAACTCGAAGTTTCGGATAAGTCGAAATTTCGAGTTACAAAGTCGAAATTTCGAGATATTGAGTCAAACTTTCGAGACAGTAAGTCGAAATTTCGAGATACTAAGTCGAAATTGCGAGATACCTATCAAAAGAAATAAAAGTGTACCTGGCCCTAATGCTCCATCGCACCTAAGCAATAATCTTATGAAGTTTGAATGAAACTCATTTAAAGATTTTTTTTTTTCAATTTTTGGCTCTTGTGGCCAGAGTGGAACGATTTTAGCTTTTGTGGTAGAAAGCCAAGTTGGCAAAATTTCTGTTCAGTTTGAATCAACTTGTCCAAAGGGTTTAGGAAGCGTTCGCATTTAAAGACGACGGACAACTGGCGACGAACAAGATCTAAGCCAGGCAAAGCGGTGCGAGTCGGACCGTCCATGCTTATAAACCCTATTGGTTTCATTGGGTGACAGGGCTTGAGATGTTATTTCATCTCAATTGAGGGTAAAAGTCCCACAAAATTGGAAGCGACTTTTCCAAAATAAATGACCTTTACAGTGTTGACGTGGACGTTAAACCTAAAATCAAACAAACAAACAAACGGACAATCACTGACATGAGGACTTCGTACTCTAGGTACTAAATGTTTGCAAAAAAAAATCAATACTTACCCTACTACAAAGGCAAATCCGACATTAATGACCTATTCGTCTGTACATGACCTGTTCTAATTTTGCACCCTTTTTGTAAAATGAGCCGTGCCCGGAGAAATCTGGTCTTTCGCAGTGCTTTAGCATACAAGCTGGTGAGAAACTTCCCTGTACAATACTTATTTTTCCATGCAAGGAAAAAGAAGACTCTCTTTGACCACTGCTCTTGTGCGGGTTGGGTCTAAGTGTTAGCCTGTCGCCTAAGCTGAGACAGTAAATAGTAGAGGTCACTGTCCTAGATGTAAATACGAGATGTGTAAGAGTTAAAAAAATCTTTTTTGAACTGTTGATTTGCCCCACTTTATAAAATAGAACATAGCAAAGGATAGTTATTGGGATAACTGAAGGATACTTTTCCTTAATCTGTATTGTTGGTATTCAACTAAACCGTCTCGCCGATGCGGTTCAGTTGCTTCCATCCACAGCTGAAACCACCCGCACACGAGAACTGGTAAAGTACTTACAAGGCCTAAGCCTGCCCAGGCAAAGTGGTGCGAGTCGGCCCGTCCATGCATATAAACCCTATTGGTTTCACTGGGCGCAGGGATTGGGTAAAAGTCCCACACAATTGGAAATGACCTAAATAGTGTTGACTGGGACGTTAAACCTAAAATCAAACAAATCAACTGAATATACTAACAAAAGGTTTTTATGAAGATCCGTTGAATATCATCAAATACCCATCTATTTCTATGATAAATAAAACAAATAGAGGATATTTGATTTTTTCAGTGTAAGATCGAATTTTATTTCATCGAATGAACACCAAAACTGTTATTTTCACGAGTGGCGTAGCCACGAGTGAAAATAACAGTTTTGGTGTTCATGAGTGAAATAAAATTTGATCTTGCACTGAAAAAATCAAATTTTCTGTTTCTTACATGCTTCAAAAGGCAATATTTAGCGTCTTTAATGGTGTCGCTCACATTCGGAGAAAATTATCTTTGTTCCTGTTCGTTTCGCGTCAATTTAGTGGTGTCCATCGTGTTTAGTGGGTATACTATTGGGTGTAAACTGAAAGTTTGCACCTGAGAAATGGCCTGGGATGGTATTATTATGAATGATTAATGAAATAATTGAGAGAGTAGTTTTCAAAAGAAGTTGCTGGCAAGTCTAACGTCGCGCGACAAAAGACGTGACGTCAGCGTCATAAATGACGTCAGTAACGTCCCCGTCCCACATGAACGGGCTATGCGTCAATTAGAACACATTTCAGTATTGTTCAGTTATCTGACAAAGATAAAATTGAAATTAGAGTTAGATTTGAAGAAAAAAGTAGTCCCAAACAGTGAAAAATAAAAAATCGTATTTTCACTGTTTGAAACAGTGAAAATATCGATTTATATTTCACTGATAAATCTCTATCATTCATTGAAAAGCATGTAAGAAAATTCGGGTTTGCATGCATATACTGAACCGGGACAAGCGAAAGTTTATCTTAGGACATGCGCGCTGCAAAGACTTTGAGTCAGGCTGCTCGTCCACACATTCGCACAATCTTGCAGTTCTGTTTTTACCCCAAACTTTCTGATGACGACTGGGAACGATGTATTCTTGCACACCAGACAACGAAATCCGTGATTTTAACCTGGGATAGAAAGTTATGTGCTGACCCTGGTGTTCCGACCCAATATCGAATATTCCCGGTGTTTGATAAATGTACCGGTTGAATACGACCTCGTATGCGCCGTCGTTAAGGTTGGCGTCATGCGTGTTAAGTGACGTCACTAACCATTCCTGTAGTGGCATCACAATATGGCGGACGTTGGTAACAGAAGTGACTGCAGCATTAAAAACCTGCGCTAAAAATGGAAGGTATGCAAGAAAAAGAATCCTATATGGGTGTGAGGGGCAGATAGAAAAATCCGACCCTCTGGATCACTGCACGGCATCACTCGGCATGCCTCGTGATGCCGGACTATGTCCCTCGGGACGGATTTTTCCATCCACCTCTCACACCCATATAAGATTCTTATATTCCTGATGGACTATGAGGGTTTATTTAAGTCCTTACTGACCACATGAGTGCGACATTACGATAACGTATCTATACAAATACATTGTAAATATTGCCGCCGAAAAAAAAATGATTTTTTTTTTTCAGTTTAAAAATTAGACATTTTTGTTATTTTGCACAAATCATAAATTGTGTATACTCGTTCGAAACGCCTCGACGAGGTGGTTCTAACGAGTACCCATAGTCGATGTTTACGAGACGATTCTAACGTGTACACACAATCTATGTTTGAGAGCAGAAATAAGCAATATAAGGCCTCGAAAATACCAAATTTACTATTTAAAAGAGTGTGGTACCATATTTCCGTGTTTTCGAGATGGAAAACATATTTTTGATGACAAGTCTTTTTTTTAATGCCACTCAAAGATGCAGATTCGGGGGAAGAAGGCATTGCGTTAAACCCATCCCTATGGCAGTACCAGTACATGGCTCAAACCCCTTTGGGACCATGAAAATTTATTCAAGAGAGCGGTAGTTCGAGCCACTGAGGATTACTGCCAAGAGGCCGCATAACGAGATACTTTTGAACATCTTTTCGATGTTCTATAATGAAAATGTATGCTGTGTGTACTCATTAGAATCGCCTCATCGAGGCGACTCTAATAAGTATACACAGCATACATTTGCAAGATAAAAGACTTAAATCTCCTTATTTATCACCCACTATTTCTTATGTAGAGGATTTCCCTAGGAGCTCAAGAACCAGTTCGACTCAGCCATGGTAAACGAGCCATCGGTGTTCGAGCCATCGAAGTTCCACAGTAGTTCGAACAATTTGACATGACACTGGTGACCTATATTAGCATAATTTCACACCCAACTGAATGCATATACTTATCTTCGCCGTTTTCCGAAGAGGTCGATATTGTTATTCAATACACAGGGGTCGGTTAATGGGTCGCCATTCACGAGATGCCGAAAACTCTCGAGAATTTTACGAAACGATAACATTGACTAATTTATTCTTTGCATAATGGTCAATCTCATGTCAAATTGAATCAGCTATAACTCCCAAATGGTCATTTTTATGGAGATATGTGACATTTCTCTTATTAATACCCGAAACCAAGGTTGTGGTTACTCATTAGAACGGTTTCAATTTTGTGGGACTTTTACCCGACATTGTGATGAAATGACATCTCAAGCCCTGTCGCCCAATGAAACCAATAGGGTTTATAAGCATGGAAGGTCCTACTCGCACCGCTTTGTTTGGGCAGGCTTAGATCCTTTAAGCAGTTCGCAAGTACTCGTGTGCGGTAGGTTTCAGTTCTGCGTGGAAGCATCATGCCGCCATCTTTTTCTTCGAACCCCGATGGGCGGGGGCCGTTATCATCCATGTAAATAGGGTCCATTTCTTAAAGGAAAGAATTTGCTCCTGAGGACCGGATTCCCTCCTTTAAGAGTAGACCACCTTTTACGCGGGTCAGATTTTATAGGAAAGCGAACAGGAAGTCCCGAAAGTAGTCTTCCTTTTGAAAAATGGGGGGGGGGGATCTGCAAGGTATATAGGTACATATTCAGGGGAAATAACTTTACAAATACAGTAGAACTTCGATGGCTTGAACATCGATGGCTCGTTAACCATGGTTTAGTCGAACCAATTCCCAAGTTCTTAAGTCTTCTTTATTCTGTAAACACTATTTTTTACAGTGAAGTCTTCTTCATAAGAAATGGTGCGGGTTATTAAGGAGATTTTCGACTTTTATTTTGCAAATGTATGGTGTGTGTACTCATTAGAATCGCTTGTATGAGGCGATTCTAATGAGTACACACAGCATACATTTTTATTTCAGAACACCGATTAATTTCCTAAAATTAATCCCGTTATGTCTCCCAGCAGTAACTCCTGGCAGTGGCTCGAACTACACCTGTCTCAAACAGATTTTTGTGGTCCCTAAGATGTTCGAGCCATTGAAGTTCGACTGTGTATTTGTCTTCTTTATGAACAGAGTTCTACAGTTAAAAAATTTGCTGTCTAAACTAGACAGTAGATCATTTTTGAGAGCGATTTTCAGTTCACAGGACGCCCCCCGCCCATCGGGGTTTGAAGAAATATATGGGCTGCATGATGCTTCCACACAGAGCTGAAACCGACCCGCACACGAGTACTGGTAAACCACTTAGAGGATCTAAGCCTGCCCAGGCAAAGCGGTGCGAGTCGGCCCATCCATGCTTATAAACCCTATTTGTTTCATTGGGCGACAGGGCTTGAGATGTCATTTCATCTCAATGTCGGGTAAAAGTCCCACAAAATTGGAAGCAACGTCTCCAAAATGACCTATACAATGTAAACCGCAAATCAAACAAAGCAACATCCGGGGTGGTTAACATGGGCTGTCAACGCGGCAAAATTACCAACGCAGGGAAACGGCACAACCATGGCGACCACACCCTGGTCAAGAATGAAGAAAAATAAAAAAACAACATTCCTACTTAATATAGAAAACCTGAGGTTTACAGGGTTAAACCTTATTTTTCTTATTTCTGCTCTAAAATATAGATTGTTGGTACTCGTTAGAACCGCCTCGATGAGGCGGTTCTAACGGGTACCCATAGTCTATATTTTGACCCGCAATAAGAAAAAATATCACCATTTTCATCTTAAAAATTTCGTATTTTGCATTTGTGTAGGCGTGTTTACGTAATGGACACGATGGGAATTTGATGATATTTGAAGGATAGTTTATCTTATTTCTCCATATCAACTCACGTTGAACAACCACACACGGGCCTCCGTGACCTGATGGATCAGAGCAATGGCTCCTAATCAATAGGTCTCTCACTGCTGTCACACGTGAGACGTCAGGCTCTGCACGGATGGTCAGGTGGTTTTGCTCGGGGTACTCCGGTTTTTGCCCACCTCTGATTAACGATCGGCTTGATATAAGTAAAATAATATTGAAAGGGCCGTTAAACAAACAAAACAAAACGCCTCGCCGAGACGGCTCTAATGAATATTCACAACATAGGTTTATGGAGAAGTGAAAACGATTAGCCTTTTACCAAAAAATATGACAATGGAATCGTCCATCTTATAGGATTGGAGTGATCCATTTCCAATTATAGGTGTGTCAAGTTTGTTTTTGTTTGTGGCATTTTTACAGTAATGACTGTTCTTTAAGCAAACAGTGTAGATCCATATCATACGCCGCGTTCTGCGGCGTCTGAGCTGGATATGCACCGCTTACCAAACACGGTTAACTTAAGCAATGGCAGCCAACGACATCCATCGACAATAGCCTCAAAGTCGTTCGGAGTTTTGCTTCAACCAGTGGTACCAATTGTTGTCAGTAACAGCTTCTTTCACCATTGGCAAGTTAATCATTGATACCAATGGACATTGATACCAATGACCGTCACTTGAAATGAACATCCCCTAAACCCCACTTTATATTATATGGAGAAAACTGGGTTTACCGTGTGTAAATAGTATTTTTTCTTATTTCTGCTCCAAGACAAGACATAGGTTGTGGGTACTCGTTAGACCGCCTCAATGAGGCGGTTCTAACGAGCACGCACAACCTATGTTTTTAGTATAAAAAAGAAAAATAACACGGATTTTCATCAGAATAGTAACCATTTTGGAAATGTGAAAAAAATGCACTATGTCGCACGGATGTATTCTCGTAATGAAAACGTCCAGAACCCATGCAAATTGGCAGAAAATATCTCAATGGTCCTTGAAGTGCTATTCATAGCTGAGTTAGAGCTTATTGTTATTATTATTATTATTTTACGTAGCCATGACTTGACACACACACATGCACGCACGCACACTTTTTCTGCTCTTTAAAACCACCTCATTGAATAATTAGTTTTTGTGTGCTCGTAAGAATCCCTTCACTGAATACATAGATTGTGTTGCCGGCCGCATTGAATACATATAGTACAACTACTCGAAACAACCACATAGATCACATCATCAGTGGACTGTTGGTGCTCTTTAGTACCACTTCATTGCACACATACATTATCCCAGCTAGAGAGAACGTCGTGCCGACAGCGATACAATATCGGCCCGACGTTGACCCGCCGGGGTGGGTGTTGATACTTGTCGGAGTCAAATTATTTTCACCACGATGCCTAATTTTTATTTTAGTTTACGGTCCTTGTAAGCTTATTTCACTTATTTTGGGTCGATCATTAATAAGAGGTTGGCAAAAACCGGAGTACCAGGAGAAAGACCATCTGACCTTCCGTTGCAAACCATGGCGTCTCATACCACGATACAATTTAATAAAAGCTGCAGGCACTGCATGATGCCCTGCAACTACAATTACACCAAACAAGTGCCATCTCACAGTCAAAAAGGAATTCAAAGTAGGATGCATTACTCTTTCCCTTAGTTAAGTTGACAGGAATAGATGACTGAGATGACTATTTTCAATGTTCAAAGAGCCATGGCTCAAAAAGGAAGTAACCCAGAAGTACAATTCTCATTTTCAGTTTTAGGCGCCTGTGCCCTTTAAAATAAAGTCAAGTTCTTCAAAATCTAATCAAATCTTCGGTCAATTGCAATGAAATATTGTACCAAGGTAGACCACATTTCATTGATGTGTTCATGAGGTTGGGTGCAGACAAGCCATCTTTGGCCTGTTTGGGCCTTGCCCTTGAAAGTAAGGTAACGGTCATCAGAACCTAACGGCTGTTTTCCCCCATCCTAGTGATGTAACTATGCGAGTTTGGTCAGAATCAATCATTAGGTTCGGGAGATATAGTGCTTCAAAGAGACTACATGATAGAAATGGCTATGTTCAAGGTGCGATAACTCCAAAAGCAGGAAAATCAGAGTTACGGTTCATATGTTCTGCACGTCGTCTCATGGTGCTCTACATATCTGTGAACTTGCATGAAAATATCTCAAATGGTATCGAAGTTATGGAGCGGACACGAAACAATGATAGAAATGGCTATGTTCAATGTTCAAAGGGCAACAACTCCAAAAGTAAGAAAATCAGAATTACGGTATATATATTTTGCACGTCGTCTCATAGTGCTCTAAATATCTGTGAGTGAGTGAGTGTTTGAGTTTTACGTCCCACCAACAGCTAAGGTCATACGGAGACGGGACTTCGGTTTAAAGACTCATCCGAAAGTCTGGAGAAGCCCGGGATCGATCCTGCGACCCCTGGTTTACAAGGCGAGTAGCGTAACCACTACACCAAGGAGGCTTCGCTACATATCTGTGAAGTTTCATGAAAATATATCAAACGGCATCAGGGTTTTGGAGCGGACACGAAACTATGAGGCGCTGACGGACGTTTTTTTTTTTTTTTTTTTTGTTTGTTTTGGTTTTGGTTTTACGGCCCTTTCAAGATGAAAAATTATTTTACTCATATCGAGCCGATCGTTAATCAGAGGTGGACGAAAACCGGAGTACCCGGAGAAAAACCACCTGACCTTCCGTTGCAGAACTTGGCGTCTCACATGTGACCCGAGCGAGGCTCGAACCACAGCGGTGAGAGACCTAATGATCAAGAGTTAGCGCTCTTAATCACTAGGCCACGGAAGCCCGTCGCTGACGGACGGACACTCATAACTTCGGAGGCTATAACATAATAGCCAGCCATTTTTAATGGCGGAGCATAAGAATGATATTGAAATACATATAGCTATCATAATGCCTATCTATGAATTTTAAACGGTTTCGTTATTTTCCAGCATCCGGAAAACACGCCTATATAATTTTGACCCCCTTGAACCCCACTTTTAGATCGTAAAACTGGGGTTTACAGGGTAAACCTTATTTTTCTTATTTCTGCTTTAAAATATAGAGTGTGGGTACTCGTTAGAACCGCCTCAATGAGGCGGTTCTAACGTGTACCCACAATCTTGTTTGTTTGTTTTGGAGTTTGACGGCCCAGTCACCACTATTTAGGTCATTTTTGAGCCGGTCAGTTTACCTATCAACACTTTCCTGGGCAGGCTTATACGTAAGCGGTTAACCAGTACAGTGCACATTCTTTCGCCAGAAACTGACAACTGCCCTTCTTGAATCAGCGGAAGGGAGAGAATGACCGTAGAAAAGATTTCATGATCAATCTCCACGTACCCACAATCTATATTTTGAGAAGAAATAAGAAAAATATTTCTTTTTTTTCGGCGGTAAAGCTTACTGTGTATTTGTATAGGCGTGTTTTCGTAATGAAAGTCGAAACAAAGGAATGAAGCATGGCTGGAAAAAAAATCAACGTTTCCCGAATAGATAATGAATTCTAGAATTTGTTTAAAATAGGATAGGCATATTCAGTGAAATTACGCTATTAAGACCACCTAAAATTATGACCAATTCTGCTTTAAAAAGCTTATTTAGAAGGGTGCAAATGTTCGTTCTTCATGTTTTCTGAATACAATGTCCTCTGGTCAAGGACCACCTTTGGGACTGTTCAAAAGTGCTCTTCAAGACCACTTTTGGAGTCCAGTTTTTGAACAATCCCAAACTGGTGGTCTTAATATAGGAATTCTACTGTATACGTCGCTCTGCTAAGTCGGCTGTTAAGTCGGTGACAAAATTTTCACTCTATCAAACTTTGCATTCCATGAAATTTCATTATTTTTTCCGTGTCATTGAATCTTATACTTGCCCCTTAAATGTCGGATGCCTTAGTGATACGTACGTGTAGGTTAGTTTAATCTTTATTTTATTGCCTTTTTCTTGTACAAATGCAAAAAAAAAATGACTTAATACAGTGAAATTCCACAATTAAGACCACCTAAAATTTAGACTAATTCTGCTTTAAAAAGTTTATTTAATTGGTTGCAGTTTTTCTTTCTTTGTTGTTTCTTCATACAGTGTCCTCTGGTCAGAGACCACCTTTGGGACTGTTCAAAAGTGGTCTTAAAGGCCCCTTTTGTATAGTCTCAAAGGTAGTCTTAATATAGTAATTTTGCTGTACAATAGCACGGTCTGTCAATGTTTGGTATGTACTCTACAAAGTAAGCCGACTTTTTATTGGGTTTGGAGAAAGATGATCTTCACAGCAAGGCAGCTTCAAGACATAATGCTAAGGAAAGAAATACGGACCTCTACATGAACTTTGTTGAAGTCATCAAAGCATTTTGGCCCCACCCATTGGGGCTTGAAGTAATAGATTGGGTTGCATCGTGCTTCCCCCGCAGTGCTGAAACCGACCGCACATGAGTACTGGTAAACCGCTTATAAGGTCTAATCCTAAAGTGAAGCGAGTCGGACCATTCATGCATATACGAGGACTGTTCAAATATGAATGCAACTAAGCATATAAAAATGATTCCGTGATAGATTTCGATGAAAAATTTATTTTGTCCCCTCAAAGTATTCCCCTTTAACAGATATACAAACTTCTGATCCAATCATTGAATGCATTTTGGTAGTCTTTTCGAGGTATACTATGAAGGCACTGGAATATTGCAGAACCGAGGTGTTTGCGCTGTACAAATTTTCGACCAGAAAGGTATTTTTTCAGCCGCGGGAACAAAAAAAAAGTCACACGGGGCAAGGTCAGGGGAATACGGGGGGTGAGGGAGTTCAACAACCTTTTCCTGCTCCAGATAGTCTTGCACAATGAACGCCTTGTGCGATGACGCATTGTCGTGTAGCAATCTGACATTGGCCAAACTAGTTGCGGGTCTTCGTTCTATGAAATATTTCTTCAATTTTCGAAGAACTTTATTCTTGTAAAACTTCGCATTTACAGATTTGCCTTTAGGCACAGCAACCTGAATAGCAGGGCCCTGATTTGAAAAGAATATGGCATACATAACCTTCTTGACGCTCATGGTCCGCTTTGCAATGCATGGTCTTTTGCAATACTTTGTTGCCAATATTTTGTTCTGAATCTTTCGTTTTGGCTCAAAAAAGTGAACCCATGTCTCGTCACCTGTGACGACATTAGCGAAAGACCGTGCATTGTAATTTGGAAACTTTTTAAGCAACTTCTTGGCGCACTAAACGCGTGTCTTTTTCTGCTCATCTGTCAACATATGGGGAATCCATCTAGCAAAGATCTTTTCATCTTTCTCATTTTCAAATTCCGTTTCAGAATTGTATGAGCTGCTCCTAATGAGATGCCAACCATACCAGCTATTTGCCTAGTGGTGTATCGTGCATCGGTAGCAACTATTTCTTTCACTCTAGCAACCATCTTGGCAGATGTTGCTATTTTCGGCCGACGATCATGTGGTGCATCTTCTGTTGAGCCTAGCCCACAGCTGAATTTCTTACACCAACGAAAACCTGTCGAAAAGACATTTCATTATGCCCATAAACCGAAGATATTTCATCAAAAATGTCTTTGCACCGTATACCAAGAATACAACGGTTCTTAGTATAGGACCGTATTTCAACGGCGTACTCTGACCTTCTTTCAACCATGTTTTATATTAGTATACAAGAGTAGACAGTGTTTATCGAACGATATACATGGCTAAAGTGCACGGATTTTAACAGGTTTGGTATCAATGTATAGGTAAAATGTTTTTCTACGCTGTGATATTTATTTCCAGGTGATTTTCGCATTAGTGCATGAGAAAACGTTCTACTTGCATTCATATTTAACAGTCCTCGTAAACCTATTGCTTTCATTCAGCGGAGCTTGGGTTGTCATTTTGTGTCAATATCGGGTAAAAGTCCAACAAAATTGAAAGCAACGCCTCAATATCACCTATATAGTGTTGACGGGGTGTGAAAGCTCAATCAAGAAAAAAACAAATGAACGTCTTTGGAGTTTGGCTGTCCGAGAAAGTTCATTGCAATGGCCCGTGAACCGGTTCCGCGATCGTATGCTTGCGCAGGTCCAAACTGATGGTGAGTTTCATGATTCAGTCCCTGTTACAAGCCCCAGCCCAGGTAAGCTTTCGCAGGTCCAAAATGATGGTGAGTTTTCTGATCCAGTCACCTACAGGGCTGTTTTCCTCTGACGACCGCTGTTGTTCTCAGTTTAGAGATTATAAGAATCTTATATGGGTGTGAGGAGTGGATGGAAAAATCTGTCCCGCGGGACACTGTCTGGCATCACGAGGCTTGCCGAGTGATGCCGGACAGTGATCCCGAGGGACGGATTTTTCTATCCACCCCTAACACCCATATTGGATTCTTTTTCTTGCATACCTTCCATTACTTAGCGCGGATTTTTAATGCTGCAGTCACTTGGTTACCAACGTCCGCCATATTGTTTTGACACTGCAGGAATGTTTAGGGACGTCACGTAACGTGCATGACGTCAACCTTAACGACGGCGCATACGAGGTCGTAATCAACCGGTGCATTTATCAAACACGCGATTATAATCGATTTGGGGTAGGAACACGAGGGTCAGAACACAAATTTCTATCCCAGGGTAAAATCACGGATTTTCTTGTCTGGTGTGCAAGAATATAAGAATTTAATATGGGTGTGAGGGGTGGATTGAAAAATCCGTCCCGAGGGACACTGTCCGGTATAACGAGGCTTGCCGAGTGATGCCGGACAGTGATCCCGAGGGACGAATTTTTTCTTGCATACCTTCCATTTCTATTGCGAATTTTTAATGCTGCTGTCACTTCGGTTACCGACGTCCGCCATTTTGTGATGACACAACAGGAATGTTTAGTGACGTCACGCATGACGACGCCGCGGATGAGGTTGTAATCAACCAGTGCATTTATCAAACACGCGATTATATTCGATATGGGGTCGGAACACCAGGGTCAGAACATAAATTTCTATCCCAGGTTAAAATCACGGATTTCCTTGTCTGGTGTGCAAGAAAGAATGGTCTAAAGGGTCATCTTAGAAAACACAAACAGTAGCATTTCTCACATGTGATTAAGATTGGTCATTGTCAGTAATGACCAACGAACAATTATCAGGGGTAACAACCTACGTCATAGCAGAGATGTCGTACCCTTTTCAGAAGCGGCCATATTGGTGTAAATAGGGTAAATAAATGCTTCAAACTATATATGTACATTACGAGTCTTCAGAAAACATACTTCAGCTGGTAACCAACAATATTTGCATCCCATCAGTAAGCTAATTCCACCTAGAAACATTGAAAAGGCTTCGATTGCTTCGCCACAAGATTTGATTCGGCGCTGTAAACAATGGTAGTTCCGACATCATTGCCATATCAGCTTGTGTCGAATTATTTAAAGGAAAGGCCACATTTCTGAGACAGATTTCAGTATGTTTGATTCTTTCATGACCTAATGCACCGACTGCGCCTACTTGTTGTGACAGTTGTCTTTTGTGTAGTAAACGCCGGCAAACCTGTGAATGGTTATGACGTCACTGCTCTGACGTAGGTTGTTCCCCCTGAATTATTATTTGTAGAAGTTACATTACGAAAATACGCCAATACAAATACATAGTAAATTTTACCGCCAAAAATCGAAAATCTTAAGGTGAAAAATTGTGATATTTTTCTTATTACTGCTAAAATTTTTATAGATTGTGGGTACACGTTAGAACCGCTTCATTGAGGCGGTTCGAACGAGCACCCACAATCTATATTTTAGAGCAGAAATAAGAAAAATAAGGTTTACCACTGCAAACCCCAGTTTTACTATATAAAAGTGGGGTTAAATGGGGTCAAAATTATACAGGCGAGTTTTCGTGGTGTAGTCAATTTTGCGTTCTCCAGAAAGTCTCTTTTTCATTGGTCCCTGCTTATGCATAGCTGCAAAAGCTGTTACTACTTGAGAAAGGGTCGGACTACTTTTCCAATATGTGTGTTTTGGCTACCAGAAGCCAAAGAAACACAACAAACAGTAAACATTCACAAGAATACTTGGATAGAACGTCATTGCAAATCCAGCCGCTCGGTTTAATGGACTTCTTGTGTATCCAACGTAGAACAGAACTCTTCCAAGCACGAAAAGTGCTACTAATGAGGGAACTACTTTAGTGAGAAGTGTCGCGGAGAGATACGTAGACAAGATCAGCTGACCAGTGACACTGAGAACCAGCTGTTCCAGAGTGTTCTGTAAGTATCTAACGTATACGACTATTAGATGTTCTCCTTTACCGGAAGTTGGGTCAATGGCAGGGGTGAAAAAGCGCAAGTTTGCCACTCGTATAATCCCAAACAAAAATGTCATAAGAGAAAGTGACTGCCATCTGAGAGTGTAAATGAACTTTTCTAATGGTGAATGAAAGTCTTGCACATTCCCACCCGGAAGTAGGAATTGCCCTGTAAGAAAAATCAGGAGTGACAATAGGACGCCCATTAATATACCACGTCTAACAGCGGCCCTCTCTTCCGGCGTTGAACTTGCCATGTTATAAAATTCCGCACAGTTTTAAGTACACAAGCTTCCAGTATTTCGTTGATTTATTCGGTTGGCAGCTCAAAGTAGCCACGTTAACTTGATACTAATACATTTTGTGGTCTGAAATAACATAAAAAAGAAATGTTAACTATGTATTTGTATATCAACACATTATTAATAAAATCGCAGTTTGTAAGACAACAAAGCTGTCTGATGAGTTGTTTGTTTGATTTGAGGTTTAACGCCCCCGTCAACACTGTATAGGTCATTTTGGAGACGTTGCTTCCAATTTTGTGTGACTTTTACCCGACATAGAGATGAAATGACATCTCAAGCCCTGTAACCCAATGAAAGCAATAGGGTTTATAAGCATGGACGGGCCTCCTCTAAGCGGTTTACCAGTACTCGTGTGCGGTCAGTTTCAGCTCTGCGTGGAAGCATTATGCAGCCCATCTATTTCTTCAAGCTCCGATAGGCGGGGGCGGAGTTACGATAAGACATTCGTGTGACATAGTGCATTATATCATATCTCCAAAACTCATATTTTTCTGATTAACAATTTACATATTTTTATCCAAACAGGTTTTGTGTGCTCGTAAGAACCGCCTCATTGAGGCGCTTCTTACGAGTTCCCACAAGCAATGTCTTGGGGCAGAAATAATTGGACCATATGTCCAACTCACAGTGTGTACGTTGAGGTTGAATCTCCGATGATAACAGTCCGATTTGTAGAAGAGTACTCAGGCGGTAACGCCCCCTTAAGATACACATACAGTTACGCCTCAGGTAGTCGATAAAGCCTTTTGTCAAGATCTGTGGCGGCCCTATGCACTTTAGTGACCCTATGAAACATCCAGGGCTCGGGCTAACAAGCATCACATATCAGATGACGGCATGTTGCAGACAAGATCTTGACAGCCCCATACACCTACATTTAGACCAGCCCAAGTTTCGCTGCCGCAGGATATCTCAGACCAGGATGAAGATTTAGAATGGAGGGAAGTAGCCAAACATGAGTAAATTGCAGATGCGCCGGAGAATACAGGACAAGTCCATGAAATGGACAGCCCGTAAACCCCACTTTATACAGTGGAAAGTGGGAATTACGGGGACCTGTACTGTTCTTATTTCTGCTCCGAGACATATGCTGTGTGTACTCGTTAGAACCGCCTCAAACAACCTATGTTTGCAGAATAAATAAGAAAAATATCAAGGATTTTCAATACAAAAGTAGCCATATTGTATAGATGTGACAATTGTACTGAATCGCACTGGTGTGTTATTGAAATGGACGCGGAGCACACAGACACGGGGAATAAACAAGTGCGTGTAATGACCTTCCCCCCCCCCCCCCCCCACACACACACACACCCGAAAATAATGCTTTCTAAAGATAAAACTGGGGTTTAAGGGAAATATATTATTTTTCTTATTTCTGCTCCAAGACATAGATTGTGGGTACTCGTTAGAACCGCCTCAATGAGGCGGTTCTAACGAGCACCCGCAACTTATGTCGGGAGCAGAAATAAGAAAAATATTACATTTTTTCATTGGAAAATAACCCTACTGGAGCTATGAAAGAATGCACTATGTTACACGGATTTGTTATCGTACTGAGATTGTTAAAAGTTAGAGTTTGTTTGATTTGAGGTTTATCGTCCCCGTCAACACTGTAAAGGTCATTTTGGAGACGTTGCTTCCAATTTTGTGGAACTTTTACCCGACATTGAGATGCAATGACATCTCAAGGCCTGTCGCCCAATGAAACCATTAGGGTTTATTAGCATAGATGGCCCGACTCGCACCGCTTTGCCTGGGCAGGCTTAAATCCTCTAAGCGGTTTGCCAGTACTCATGTGCGGGTCGGTTTCAGCTCTGCGTGGAAGCATCATGCAGCCCATATATTTCTTCAAGTGCCTATGTGCGAGGCCGTTTATAAGTTAGAGGCCGAGGAAAAGTCCAAAGGAGGATGGTAACAAGGACGGGAAGACATTCCCAGCAGGCACTCAACATCGAACTAACGTTGAAACAACGTTGAAACCGTTGTTTCAACGTTAGTTTAACGTTTAGTCAACGTTTTGTGCCTGCAGGGTTGACATCGATACAGAAGAACAACATCGATAAGGACGAACAACGTTGTAAGATTCGCGGGTCTCTCATGGAAGATATTCTCGAATTCACGGACGATAACATGACGTTATCACCACCGGTCAAGCGGGAGGTATATGAGCACGAGAGCTAAGTACAGGAAGCAGAGAAGTTATAGATGTTTGTCTCAGTGAATACAACGAAAACCATAGTTTATTTAGTGGACTGATCGTACAACAAACAGACTCAGTGTTGTCATAGGAAAGGTGGTGGGACAAGAGGAGGGAAATAGGGCGTAAGAATCGAGAGTGGAAGAGAAAGGAAGATCCAGAGCTAAACGAACCGAGGTGTGTGAATAGGAAGCAATAGCACAAGAAAGAGTACCTAGAACTAAGGACATGGTGATAACCCATGCGGTAACTTCACAATTTAACCCTTATCTTGCTGAATATTCATTTAAGCCACACCTATGTCTGTCTATCACCCAATCAAATTACTTGATGTAATTCATTGCTACAAATTCATAAACTGAATGCCAAACAGTGTAGATCCTGATCAGATGGCTTCTTCAGAAGCCATCTGATCTGGATCTACACTGTTTGCAAAGATAGGGTTTGTCGTGAACAGCAAGATAAGGGTTAAGGCACCCTGGTAGCACTAGGAAGAGCGAACTGTGTGCGTGCGTGCGTGCGTGCGCGTGCGTGCGTGTGTGTGTGTTATTGGAAGATCTAGGTTCATTGAAACAAAGTATGACAGGACAGAATTAAGAGACTGGAACATGCTTGATATTGACCTGGAATTCCCTGCTTCATGTGTTTTGCTTCCACCCACAGTGTATGCAGCTTGGTACATAGTCAATGATCAGAATATCATATAAACTTGCTTCATTCATTTATCTCTTAATACTTACATGTAATAGCGTTCAATTTTCAGACTTTTTAACGTTAAGCCCATGAAAACATAAGCGTACATAATAAGGCGAGTTACATGAAAAATCCCGTGTTTGTATTCAGACGGATGTTAAATATGTTCTTTAACTTTTATATACAGTGTGTTGACCATTCTCCTATTTGTTTGTTTTGCATTATAGTTTAATGTGCCAGTCAACACTATTTAGGTCATTTTTGAGCCGGTCAGTACGCTTTCCCTGGGCATGCTTATACGTAAGCGGTTAACCAGTACAGTGCACATTCTTTCGCCAGAAACTGACAACTAACCTTCTTGGATCAGCGGGAGAGAATGACCGTAGAAAAGATTTCATGACCAAGCCCCACGAAAGAATGTTGTCGACACCGGCAGGTATCGAATCCGCGCCCTCCTGATCCCCAGTCCGGCGCATATCCGACTGAGCTACCGATGCCGGCTGTTGACCATTGTACTTAGCATCTTAACGCAACCGATGCATGTGTTATTAATTATATCATTCAAACTTTCCCATGCCGTAAATATGTTTTCATCTAAGATGTTGTCATTTTGCAATTATGCCCACCATGCTGAATATCGCAATATGTTGTTATCCTCCCTAATTTGTGAAGCATGAATATAATCTGACATTCAACTCACTCATATTCGCTTGTTGTTTTCCAGTTTCCCCGTGTCGCGGGTCGTCAGCTGGTGGGGTCCCAGGGAACGAATCCATGCTGGCACTACACCGTAGCCGCTCGGCGGTACCCCCACTCTCCGTTGTCGGTCGGTAGGTGGGGATACCATCGCTCGGCTCCAGCCCACTCAAATTCGCTTACTGGGGCCTTTATATATAGACGCAGCGGCCGGGAATTATCCGAGATCCGAGAATCAATGTATTTATCATGCAGGCGTATTTTATCAGATTTCAAGCGTCTATCTGAGGCGGATTATTTGATCGCTTTAAGTACTTAAATTTCAGCCATATTCCGTCGTTTTATGTGGAAAACATGTTATCTACATGTAATATCAATTAGGAAGAGTATATATATGCAAAATAAAAAAGATAATAAACAGCTTACTAACCAAACGAACTGATTGAATTTGTCAGCCGAGACCTATTTTCGGTTTGACAGGAAATAGTAAAGAATAGAATAGAATAGAATAGAATGGCATACTGGCAACCGGCAATCCAGTTACACCGCAATATTTTGAGAAGCAGAAAGGAAAACAGTATAGATACTGATCCCAGCTTATCTGGATCCGTACTGTTTTCGAAAACGGCCCCATCCGGGTTCAGCATGGTTAGGGTTATGATAATCACTATTAAAATCATTTTGTTTCTGTATGCGATGTATCCCACTTTAGACGACGTATGTTAGAGGTGAAATTTGCATGAGATTTCGGAAACGTTCTCCGTTAGAAAACGTACTTACCTGTATGTCCGAGCTTGTCTAGTGGAACTTAAACGAGCTAGGAGGGGGCAATGATATGCCACGGGTATCGCATACCGCGAGTATCGCATACCAGTCATTTCGAATTTCATGCACGTTTAATAGTTAACTATAGTTAATAGTTACGAAATGTTTCGTTTTGTATCTCAAATGATCCGGGTCATCACGCATATTTATGTGAACTGTTGTAAAAACTAGTTGTGGATACCTTATTCCAGCGTGGCATACAGTTTTTTCTTTTGTAAAATAAGTCCCAATTTCTCGTTGTTGTTGTTGAATGTCATCACGTGAACACGTCCGTGAAATTAAGACCCCCTAAACCCCACTTTATATAGAGAAAACTGGGGTTTACGGGGGTTAACATTATTTTCCTTATTTCTGCTCCAAGACATAGGTTGTGGGTACTCGTTAGAACCGCCTCAATGAGGCGGTTCTAACGAGCACCCTCAACCTATGTTTTGAACATGTATAACAAAAATATCAAGGATTTTCATCAGAAAAGTAGCCATTTTGGAGATGTGAAAAATGCTTTATGTCGCACGGGTGAGTTATCGTAATGTGTATTGATTTGCATGAAAGACGCTGTGTCAATCACCTGTTGCCGAGGTTTTCATCAAGTCCCTCATATCATATATCTAATCGTAAGGTTTATTTATAAAAAAAAATCTGTCTCGTTCGCGTTGTCTGTTTAATTAACCCTTATCTTGCTGAATATTCATTTAAGCCACACCCATTTCTGTCTATCAACCAATCAAATTACTTGATGTAATTAATTGCTACAAATTCATAAACTGAATGCCAAACAGTGTAGATCCTGATCAGATGGCTTCTTCAGAAGCCATCTGATCTGGATCTACACTGTTTGCAAAGATATGGGTTGTCGTGAACAGCAAGATAAGGGTTAACACTGTTGATTTCCAGTATCTTACGTTGCATAACAGTGTAGGATCGCGTGATCCTACGAATTCCGAGCTGTATTTTGTAGTTGGATTGCATGTAGAATGTAGAAACGCGTGTGGATCTAAGAAACGGTCGTAGAAATCTCGAGGACATGACCATTTGCTTATTTGCTTGCACTAAACAATCTTTTTAGCTCACCAGAGCCGAAGGCTCCGGGGGAGCTTATAGTATAGGCATTGGTCTGCGTCGTCAACATTTTCAAACAACATATCCTCTGAAACTACTTGGCCAATTGAAACCAAATTACATGTGGAGCCTCTATGGGAAGGGGGAACGAAAGTTTGTTCTTGAGGCTTGGGTCACAAGACCAATATGGCTGCCATGCCCATATATGGTAAAAATCTTTAAAAATCTTCTCCTCAAGAACTGAATAGCTGATTATCTTGAAACTTGGTATGCAGCATCAGGGACTCGGGCCCTACCAAGTTTGTTCAAATGATGACCTTTGGTTGACCTTGACCTGTTTTACGTCAAGGTCAAATTTGGTCACTTAGACATTTGTATGGAAAAATGGGAAAACAGTGGATTTTTTTTCTGATTGTATATTAGCTAGTGGCATCAGAAACGGTATTTGCAATCAGCTGAATGGAAGTTTATCAGTTTCAGAGGTCAAGGTCACTTACCAACCTTTGTCCAGGACGGCTCAGATTCAGTATTTTTATCTTCTTCTTCACTTAAACTACTCGGCCAATTGAAACTAAATTATATAAAAATTTATTCGTGAGGACTGGGTCACATGACCAATATGGCCGCCTTGCCCATATATGGTAAAAACATTTAAAAATCTTCTTCTCCAGAACCGAGTTGCCGATTATCTTGAAACTTGGTATGCAGCATCAGGGACTCTGGCCCTACCAGGTTTGTTCAAATGATGACCTTTGGTTGACCTTGACCTGTTTTGCGTCAAGGTCAAGTTTGGTCACTTAGACATTTTTATGGAAAAATGGCAAAACAGTGGATTTTTCTGATTGTATATTAGCTAGTGGCATCAGAAATGGTATTTACAATCAGCTGAATTGAAGTTTGCCAGTTCCACAGGTCAAGGTCACTTACCGACCTTTGTCTAGGACGGCTCAGATTCAGTATTTTTATCTTCCTCTTCACTTAAACTACTTGGCCAATTGAAACCAAATTACATGTGGAGCCTCTGCGGAATGAGGGAACGAAAGTTTGTTCGTGAGGACTGGGTCACATGACCAATATGGCCGCCATGCCCATATATGGTAAATACCTTTAAAAAGCTTCTTCTCAAGAACAGAGTTGCCGATGATCTTGAAACTTGGTATGCAGCATCAGGGACTCTGGCCCTACCAAGTTTGTTCAAAGATGACCTTTGGTTGACCTTGACCTGTTTTACGTCAAGATCAAATTCGGTCACTTAGACATTTTTATGGAAAAATGGCAAAACAGTGGATTTTTCTGATTGTATATAAGCTAGTGGCATCAGAAATGGTCTTTACAATCAGCTGAATGGAAGTTTATCAGTTCCAAAGGTCAAGGTCATTTACTGACCTTTGTCCAGGATGGCATAGATTCAGTATTTTTATCTTCTTCTTCACTTAAACTACTTGGCCAATTGAAACTAAATTACATGTGGAACCTCTATGGAATGAGGGAACGAAAGTTTGTTCGTGAGGACTGTGTCACATGACCAATATGGCCGCCATGCCCATATATGGTAAAAACCTTTAAAAATCTTCTTCTCAAGAACTGAACGGCCGATGATCTTGAAACTTGGTATGCAGCATCTGGGACTCTGGCCCTACCAAGTTTGTTCAAATGATGACCTTTGGTTGACCTTGACCTGTTTTACGTCAAGGTCAAATTCGCTCACTTAGACATTTTTATGGAAAAATGGCAAAACAGTGGATTTTTCTGATTGTATATAAGCTAGTGGCATCAGAAATGGTATTTACAATCAGCTGAATGGAAGTTTATCAGTTCCAAAGGTCAAGGTCATTTACCGACCTTTGTCCAGGACGGTTCAGATTCAGTATTTTTATTTTCTTCTTCACTTAAACTACTTGGCTAATTGAAACCAAATTACATGTGGAGCCTCTACGGAATGAGGGAACGAAAGTTTGTTCGTGAGGATTGGGTCACATGACCAATATGGGCCGCCATGCCCATATATGGTAAAAACCTTTAAAAATCTTCCTCTCAAGGACCGAATGGCCGATGATCTTGAAACTTGGTATACGGCATCAGGGCCTCTGGTCCTACCAAGTTTGTTCAAATGATGACCTTTGGTTGACCTTGACCTGTTTTATGTCAAGGTCAAATTTGGTCACTTAGACATTTGTATGGAAAAATAGCAAAGTAGTGGATATTTCTGATTGCCTGATAGGCTGTGACATCAAAAATGATATTTTCAGTTAGTTGAATGGAAGTTTATTAATTCCAAAGGTCAAGGTCATTACTGACTTTTGTCTTGGATGGCTCAGATTCAGTATTTTTTATCTTCTTCTCCAGTAAAAGAGCTGTGCTGATTGAAACCAAATTGCATGAAAAGCCTCTATGGGGGTGAGGCAATTAAACATTATTTGTGGTATTGTTGTCACATGACCAAGATGGGCACCTTGCCTGTATATGGTATAAACCACATGACCACTGGTGAGCGTAGTGGCCCATGGGCCTCTTGTTTTTTTTTTTTTGTTTTTTTGTTTTTTTTCATTGTCTCTCCTTTGGTTTATTTTACCAATTTCACGTTTTCAAACATATCGAAACGACAGGGAATAAATAATTAAAGTCAGCGGGGCATCTTGTTCACCAGTTTGTTGCATTTTTGCACATTTTCACATTAGAGACACCGATAACTTGGCTGCATTTTAGTCATGGGCAAAGGCTATTTCAGCTTGAGTGCAAGTGATTTTGCATCATCTTAACAAATCCGTGGAAATGAATATCCTTCTTAATAGAAGTGAAGGCAATGATCAGGACTACAGCTCCCATCAGAGACACCTATGGGAAAGAAACACAAGCATGAAACAACTAGACCCTAATGGAACCATCAATAGCGGAAAGCCAAAATGACAGTTACTTTCCCACGAAATTGCCACTTGGCTATCCAAAGCAAAAAAAAGGGTTAAGCGATACACACAATTAAAGACAAACCATAACAAAAATAAACCGCGACAGAAGAATTTCAATGGCGGGGTGGGTGTGGTTGTGGGGGGGGGGGGTTAACTCGATTTTACGCGGCCGCATTCCTCGCCCATACTTCCGGCACGATATAATAATATAGAGAAACATGCGGCTTATACTAATAATTATTTTTTGTAACGTTTGCTCCAAGACATAGGTTGTAGGTACTCGTTGAACCGCCTCGTCCAAGTAGTTCTAACGAGCATACACAACGTATGTTTGAGTACTCTTTAGAACCATACTTTTAAATCATATACCAGTAAGCTATATTCTCCTTACACAATGTTTGAACCTCTTATGTAGTCATTTATATTGAACATTTTGAAATATTTAAGAAACTTGCATAATCGAAGTGCTAAAAGTACTGATAGTCAATCAAAAATAACTTAAACTGCTATGCCTTTGTTTTGTTTTATTTCCAGTAAGTGATATAAAAACAGCACGTCATTGCTAATCAACGCCATCCTTAAGAGTTTGAAATCAGTACCGGCTGAGTGAAGTAAATACAACTTGCTGAGCTGCTGTAAACGGTCTGGCGGATAACCGACCCGTAACAATAATGGGAGAACTGTATTCAAAATTGGCATCTTGGGGAGGTAACAAAATCGACGCTTTTATGGTCGGAAATTTCGTTTTACGGCGATTCGTGAGCGGAGCAATTAAACGGAATTTGCGACCGTAAATACGACGATTTACCTCCTCAAATGTCAGCCTGTCTTACATAGAGGTTCCTGTACTATTGAATTTATAAGACGAGTTGAGGAAAAGGGATAAAATGCGAGGCTTCGCCGAGTATGTTATCCCTTTTTCTCAACGTGTTTAATAAATTCAATAATACATGAGCACGAATGCAAGATTCTATTTGTCATATGACATTTATAATAAGCATTTAATTCACGGTTTTTGTACAAACATGTCAATGTTCCGCCATTAGTAATAGCGACGTCGCTTAGGATGTTTAGGGACGCATGTAACTTATTTGCATATTTAATCCACTGGTGATTTCCAAATTTAATACATGGCGCTATGACATTCTCAGACGCGACGTCATATGTGATTAAGTCTATATGGGCACGGCAGGCACACAACGTGTAAACACCGTTGTATCAACGTCGACGCAAGGCATGACGCATCGACGTTTTTACGTCGTTTCTTAAATACCAAGTGCCTTACGGGTACGTATGTGTAGGTCAGTTTAAGCTTTATTTTGTTTGTATATAATACCAATCGCAGTTTTTAAGACAACAAAGCTGTCTGATGAATTGTTTGTTTGATTTGAGGTTTAACGCCCCCGTCAACACTGTATAGGTCATTTTGGAGACGTTGCTTCCAATTTTGTGTGACTTTTACCCGACATAGAGATGAAATGACATCTCAAGCCCTGTAACCCAATGAAAGCAATAGGGTTTATAAGCATGGACGGGCCTCCTCTAAGCGGTTTACCAGTACTCGTGTGCGGTCAGTTTCAGCTCTGCGTGGAAGCATTATGCAGCCCATCTATTTCTTCAAGCCCCGATAGGCGGGGGCGGAGTTACGATAAGACATTCGTGTGACATAGTGCATTATATCATATCTCCAAAACTCATATTTTTCTGATTAACAATTTACTTATTTTTATCCAAACAGGTTTTGTGTGCTCGTAAGAACCGCCTCATTGAGTACCCACAACCAATGTCTCGGAGCAGAAATAATTGGACCATGCGCCAGACTGGAATTTTTAAGACATTGGTCCAACGTTGAGGTTGAATCTCCGATGATACCAGTCCGATTTGTAGAAGGTTACTCAGGCGATATTGTCCCCGTAACATACACATATAGTTATGCCTCTGGTAGTCCACAAAGCCTTTGGTCAAGGTCTATGGCGACCCTATCTATGCACTTTAGTGGCCCTCTGGAACATCCAGGGCTCGGGCTGACAAGCATCACATATCAGATGACGGCATGTTGCAGAAAAGATCTGGACAGTTCCATACACCTACATTTAGACCAGCTCAAATTTCGCTGCCGCTAGATATGTCAGACCTGGATGAAGATTAAGAATGGGGTAGGGATGAGGGAAGTAGCCAAACAGAGGAAACGGTAGATGCGCCGGAGAATATAGGTGGTCAGTCATCGCGTGAACAAGTCCGTGAAATGTACACCCCGTAAACCCCACTGTATAGAATGGAAAGTGGGGTTGGGGAATGATTATTGTTCTTATTTCTGCTCCGAGACATATGTTGTGTGTATTCGTAAGAACCGCCTCAGTGAGGCGGTTCTAATGAGTACCTACAACATATGTTTGCAGAATAAATAAGGAAACTGTCAAGAATTTTCATTAGAAAAGTAGCCATATTGTAGATGTGAAAAGTGTTTTGTTTTGTTTGCTTGTTTGTTTGATTTGAGGTTTAACGTCCCCGTCAACTGTATACTCAGTAGGTCATTTTGGAGACGTTGCTTCCAATTGTGTGGGACTTTTACCCGACATTGAGATGAAATGACATCTCAAGCCCTGTCGCCCAATGAAATCAATAGGGTTTATAAGCACGGACGGTCCGACTCGCATCGCTTTGCCTGGGCAGGCTTAGATCCTCTAAGCGGTTTACCAGTACTCGTGTGGGGTCGGATTCAGCTCTGCGTGGAAGCATCATGCAGCCCATCTATTTTTTTTTAAGCCCCGATAGGCAGGGGCCGCCATAATAAGTGTTTAAAGTAAAAGGCCGAGGAAAAGTCCAAAGGAGGATGGTAACAAGGACGGGAAGAGAATGACATCCATACGGAAGAACAACATCGATAAGGACGAACAACGTTGTAAGATTCGCGGGTCTCTCATGGAAGATATTCTCGAATTCACGGACGATAACATGACGTTATCACCACCGGTCAAGCGGGAGGCATATGAGCACGAGAGCTAAGTACAGGAAGCAGAGAAGTTATAGATGTTTGTCTCAGTGAATACATCGAAAACCATAGTTTATTTAGTGGACTGATCGTACAACATACAGGCTCGGTGTTGTCATAGGAAAGGTGGTGGGACAAGAGGAGGGAGCTAGGGCGTAAGAATCGAGAGTAGAAGAGAAAGGAAGATCCAGAGCTAAACGAACCGAGGTGTGTGAATAGGAAGCAATAGCACAAGAAAGAGTACCTAGAACTAAGGACATGGTGATAACCCATGCGGTAACTTCACAATTTAAGGCACCCTGGTAGCACTAGTTAGAGCGAACTGTGTGTGTGTGTGTGTGTGTGTGTGTGTGTGTGTGTGTGTGTGTGTGTGTGTGTGCGTGCGTCTGTGTGTGTGCGTGTTATTGGAAGATCTCGGTATCATTGAAACAAAGTATGACAGGACAGAATTAAGAGACTGGAACATGCTTGATATCGACCTGGAATTCCATGCTACATGTATTTTGTTTCCACCTGCAGTGAATGCAGCTTGGTACATAGTCAATGATCAGAATATCATATAAACTTGCTTCATTCATTTATCTCTAAATACTTAATAGCGTTCAATGTTCAGACTTTTTAACGTTAAGCCCATGAAAACATAAGCGTACATAATAAGGCGAGTTACATGAAAAATCACGTGTTTGTATTCAGGCGCATGTTAAATATGTTCTTTAACTTTTTTTATACATTGTGTTGACCATTCTCCGATTTGTTTGTTTGCATTATAGTTTAATGGCCCAGTCAACACTATTTAGGTCATTTTTGTGCCGGTCAGTACGCTTTTCCTGGGCATGCTTATACGTAAGCGGTTAACCAGTACAGTGCACATTCTTTCGCCAGAAACTGACAACTAACCTTCTTGGATCAGCGGGGGAGAATGACCGTAGAAAAGATTTCATGTGCAAGCCCCACGAAAGAATCTTTTCGACACCGGCAGGTATCGAATCCGCGCCCTCATGATCCCCAGTCCGGCGCACATCCGACTGAGTACCGATGCCGGCTGTTGACCAGTGTACTTAGCATCTTAACACAACCGATGCATGTATTATTAATTATGTCATTCAAACTTTCCCCATGCCGTAAATATGTTTTCATCTAAGATGTTGTCATTTTGCAATTATGCCCACCATGCTGAATATCGCAATATGTTACTATCCTCCCTAATTTGTGAAGCATGGATATAATTTTTACAATAGTGTAACGTTTTTCCCGAGCTCAACACTATATGATCATTAATTCATTGAGTTTAAATGGATATCAGATTTTTCGTTGGGCTGCTATGCCTCTTAATTAGATACAAATGATTGGATATTCAGTTTAATCACCAAACAATAATCAACTAAAACTATATTGAAGCTCAACTTATGCTCAATTTCAGCCCGGCTGGAGCGTCCTTCCAGCTTACCAAGAACCCTTATTAGCTGTGGTCCGTTCTCTGCTATCAAACTACTTCAATCCTCTCTCACTAGCTGGGCTTGTGAAAGAACGCAGACACCAAGTTCGTGATAAGCTCGGCCTGGTTACCACAAACTAGCTATTTTCTGTAGCTTTAATTATTTAATTAATATTTCTCCAGTACTCCTTACTCTTCGCAGTCTGACATTCAACTCACTCATATTCGCTTGTTGTTTTCCAGTTTCCCCGTGTCGCGGGTCGTCAGCTGGTGGGGTCCCAGGGAACGAATCCATGCTGGCACTACACCGTAGCCGCTCGGCGGTACCCCCACTCTCCGTTGTCGGTGAGTGGGGATACCATCGCTCGGCTCCAGCCCACTCAAATTAGCGCTTACTGGGGCCTTATATATATATTGTTTCAAACATATATATATATATATATATGTGTGTGTGTGTGTGTGTTACTGGTTCCCTGTTGTTACAGTACAGACGCAGCGGCCGGGAATTATCCGAGAATCAATGTATTTATCATGCAGGCGTATTTTATCAGATTTCAAGCGTCTATCTGATGCGGATTATTTGATCGCTTTAAGTACTTAAATTTCAGCCATATTCCGTCGTTTTTTATGTGGAAAACATGATATCTACATGTAATATCAATTAGGAAGAGTAGATATATGCAAAATAAACAAGATAATAAACAGTTTAATAACCAAACAAACTGATTAAATTTGTCAGCCGAGACCTACTTTCGGTTTGACAGGAAACAGTAAAGAATAGAATAGAATAGAATGACATACTGGCAACCGGCAATCCAGTTACACCGCAATAGTTTGAGAAGCAGGAAGGAAAACAGTATAGATCCTGATCCTAGCTAATCTGGATCCGTACTGTTTTCGAAAAAGGCACCATCCGGGTTCAGCATGGTTAGGGTTAAGATAATGACTATTAAAATCATTTTGTTTCTGTATGCAATGTATCCCGCTTTGGACACCGAATGTTAGAGGTGAAATTTGCTTACCTGCATGTCCGAGCTTGTCTAGTGGAACTTAAACGAGCTAGGAGGGTGCAATGTTATGCCGCGGGTATCGCATACCAGTATGCACGTTTAATAGTAAACGAAATGTTTCTTTTTGTATCTCAAATGATCCGCATATTTATGTGACTAGCTGTAATTGCCTCATTCTAGCGTGGCATACTGTTTTTCTTTTGTAAAAAAGTACCAATTTCTCGTTGTTGTTGAATATGTATTGATTTGCATGAAAAACGCTGTATCAAATCACCTCTTGTCGAGGACGCTTTTTAAACCTTTTCATCAAGTCCCTCATATCATATATCTAAAGTTTATATCTATAAACAAGAAATATCTTTTAAAAAGATATGCGGTGTAGATTTAATTGGAAGGTTGTTTTGAAATATGAGCTACGACAGTGATTAGCAACGATTGTTTGTTTTGTGTTTAACGACACTTCAACCATTGTGGGTCGTTTTGTAACGTCTCCCACAGAAATTTATAAAATAGAGAGAAGAAACAGTAGATGAGATGATTGTAAGGGACAAAGGAGAAAGAGGAACGTTAATGGAAGTGTAAAACCAGAAGAAATAACAACACTCCCCCTCTACCCCTACCTTCTTTAAGGACAGCAGGTCTTGCCCAACTGTCAGCAATATCATTTGGACGCCCCAGTGATGTAAGATGCCCGTCACCTTTACCTCACTCAGTCACCCCATACTGTATATTAATTAATGAAGCAAATCAAACTAACAATTTACAATAACGTTGTGCGAAAAATTAGATCACCGTAACTTTTCTAAAATTTGTTACACCTAAAAAGTTCTTTTTTTTTCTTTCTATATATACTGCAGCACCCCTCACATGTTTGCAGGATGAAAGCCTACACAGTAATCATGTAATTACGGTAGGGATCTTTTACCTGCAGGTGGGGCTGGTTCTGTCTGCACAGGGGTGCCTCCAGCTTACGTCCCGATCCGAAGGACGGCGCACTTTATGGCAATCATTAAAGTTACTGTAATCAATCCCCAAAAATTGGAATATAGTTCTTTACAATACATCAATATGTCCAAAGCAATTAGATGGAATGGCAAAAAAGTGAAGAACCTGATCAGACTGCTCTTTAACGCATTAAAACTTTGATAACATCATGGGAGACAACAAAAGCTCAAAATAAGTCAGTGTCACTGCGTTCAGATATATGGAAACCGAAAGTAGAAATCACCATAATAAATCCGTAATTGTTTCCGTTTGTCCATTCAAATAGACAATTAATAAGGAACTGATCTGTCTCTATTACACACTTAAAAATGAAACATTTCCAATGTTAAAATGAAGCTCGGACCCGTCCGAGAATGAAGAGAATGGACACTTCGGTAAACTGTCGTAGTTGTTGAAGGGAAACTATTTAATATGCAAATTATTGACCAATGAAATCGTCATCTCCTGGAACATGTGGTTTTATTGACCAATGGAATCATGAAAAATATAGGACAAACCAAAAACATAACGACTACCCCGGAAAAAACAAAAACGTTTCTCTTTCATCCAGTTACGTTCGCGTTGTCTGTTTAATTCATACTGCAATAACAACACTGTTGATTTCTCGCGTGTAACCTACAGTATCTTACGTTGCATTACATTGTAGGATCACGTGATCCTAGCAATTCTGAGCTGCACTTTGTTGTAGGACGTGCCAGCATACATCGTAAGATTACTGTAAATTGCAGGATGTAAAAGCGCGTATAGGGATCTAAGAAACGGTCGTAGAACGCTCGAGGACTTTCGCTTGAACTAGACAATGTTTTTTTTTTTTCTCTCTTTTTTTTTTTTTTTTTTTTGGGGGGGGGGGGGGGGGGGGGGTTCATTGTCTCCTCGTTTGGTTTATTTTACGACTTTCACTTCTTCAAGCATATCGAAATGACAGGGAATATATAATCAAGGTCAGCGGGGCATCTTGTTCACCAATTTATTGCATTTTTGCACATACTTAAAAGGAAAGAGTTCGTCCACTGACGCCGATAACTTGGCTGCATTTAAGTCATGGGCTAATATCCCTCTTAATAATAGTGAAGGCAATGATCGATTCAATTAACCCACAGCTCCCATCAGAGACACCAAACGGAAAGAAACAAAAACATGAAACAACTAGACCCTATGGAAACATCAATAGCGGAAAGCCAAAAGGACAGTTACTTTCCCACAAAATTGCCACTTTGCTATCCAAAACAAAAAGATATAAGCGATACACACACTTAAAGACAAACATAACAAAATAAACTGCGACAGAAGAATTTCACTGTAGGTACTCGTTGAACCGGCTCATCGAAGCAGTTCTAACGAGCATACACAACCTATGTTTGAGTTCTCTTTAGAACAATACTTTTAAATCATATACCAGTAAGCCATGTTCTCCTTGTACTATGTTTGAACCTCTTATGTAGTCATTTATGTTGAGCATTTTTATTTAGAAAATTTGCATAATCAAAGTGCTAAAAGTACTGATAGTCAATCAAAAATAACTTTAACTGTGTTAATGCCTCTGTTTTGTTTTATTTCCAATAAGTGATATAAAACAGCACGTCATCGCCATCCTTAATAGTTTAAAATCAGTACCGGCTGAGTGAAGTAAATAGAACTTGCCAAACTGCTGTTACCGGTCTGGCGGATAACCGACCCGTCACAATAATGGGAGAACTGTATTCAAAATTGGGGAGGTAACAAAATCGACGGTTTTATGATCGGGAATTTCGTTTGACGACTCGTGAGCGGAGCCATTAAACGGAATTTGAGACCGTCAAAACGACGATTTACCTCCTCAAATGTCAGCCTGTCTTACATAGAGGTTCCTGTATTATTGAATTTATAAGACGAGTTGAGGAAAAGGGATAAAATGCGAGGCTTCGCTGAGTATTTTATCCCTTTTTCTCAACGTGTTTAATAAATTCAATAATACATGAGCATGAATGCAAGATTCTATTTGTCATATGACATTAATAATAGTAATTTAATTCACGGTTTTTGTACAAGCATGTCAATGTTCCGCCATTAGTAATAGCGACGTCGCTTAGGATGTTTAGGGACGCATGTAACTTATTTGCATATTTAATCCACTGGTGATTTCCAAATTTAATACATGGCGCTATGACATTCTCAGTCGCGACGTCATATGATTAAGTCTATATGGGCACGGCAGGCACACAACGTGTAAACACCGTTGTATCAACGTCGACGCAAGGCATGACGCATCGACGTTTTTACGTCGTTTCTTAAATACCAAGTGCCTTACGGGTACGTATGTGTAGGTCAGTTTAAGCTTTATTTTATTTGTATATAATACCAAGAGAAAAATACCCACCCATCGGGGCTTGAAGAAATAGATGGGCTGCATGATGCTTCCACGCAAAGCTGAAACCGACCGCACACGAGTACTGGTAAACAGCTTATAGGATCTAAGCCTTCCCAGGCAAAGCGGTGCGAGTCAGACCGTCCATGCTAATAAACCCTATTAGTTTCATTGGGCGACAGCACTTGAGATGTCATTTCATCTCAATGTCGGGTAAAAGTCCCACAAAATTGGAAGCGACGTCTCCAAAATGAACTATACAGTGTTGACGGAGACATTAGACTTGAAATCAAAACAAACAAACAAACACAATAATGACCAAATGAAATTAATATATTAGTAAAATTCAGAAAAACAAATGAGCCGAGGCACAACATTTCCCTCAATTTACATGTGCGACCAGCGAAGTATCAGTTCAGTCTGCGCATCCGCTCAGTCTGGTCAGAGTCTTCGTTTTGCACTCTTAGGATAGTAAAGGGCCCGCTGCTCCTTCGCGCAGCAAGGGAAGTCTCTGGTCAGAGAATATGGATGCGCTGGCTGATCTGATTCTGGCCGCTCATGTAAATTGCAGGAAATGATGTACCCCGGCTCAAATGCCAAAATAACTTATTCCAATATGTGCATGCCAAGGAAACATAGCAAACAGTAAGCATTCACAAGAAGACTGGGAAAGAACGTCATTGCAAACCCAGTCGCTCGGTGTGAAGGACTTCTTGTGTATCCGACATAGAATATAACCCTTCCAAGTACGAAAACTGCTACTAATGAGGGAACTACTTTGGTAAGAAGTGTCGCGGAGAGATACGTAGACAAGATCAGCTGACCAGTGACGCTGAGAACCAGCTGTTCCAGAGTGTTCTGTAAGTATCTGACGTAAACAACTATTAGATGTTCTCCTTTACCGGAAGTTGGGTCAAAGGCGGGGGAAGAAGAGCGCATGTTTGCGACTCGCATAATTCCAAATAAAAATGTCATAACAGAAAGTGACTGCCATCTGAGAGTGTAAATGAACTTTTCTAAGGGTGAAGGAAAGTCTTGTTCTCTTCCAGCCGGAAGTAGGAACAGCCCTGTAAGAAAAATCAGGAGTGCCAATAGGAGACCCGTCAAAATACGACGTCTAACAGCGGCCTTCTCTTCCGGGGTTGGACTTGATGCCATTGTATGAAATTGTACGTATATATGTGTCCAGAATTACTTCAATTGTTTGCAAGTTCAAAGAAATCACGTTCAGTTCATAATCTCGAACTTTGTATCTGAAATAAAATATAAACAGAATTAACCCATTGTATACTAGTTGACTCTTCCATTGCTATATATTGGACAAGTCCATTTGTAGTTTAAGGGGTGTCAGGTCTCTTTTTGTTTTCATTTTTATTCCATTTTTGATGGCGGAAAATCCTCTTAGCAAAAAGAGCAGGCCCAGACCAGACGCCGCGTTGTACGGCGTCTGATCTGGGCCTGCACTGTTCGCCAAGGAACCCGGCCTTTAGTGGTTTCCCGCATGCAATGGGGTAAAGCACTGAGAGACTGTCTCTGAGTGTAGGCTGGGAAAATAGTTAAACTGTTTTGTTTAAACCTTAATTCCATTTTTTAAAACAATTAAGACCATGATTGCGGCGTCTTACCCTTAAACCCCAAGTACTGTAAGCGAACATTGTAGACCCAGATCAGACAAAGCATTCTGTGGCGTCTTACCCTTAAATTCATGTACTGTAAGCAAACAGTGTATATCCAGATCAGACAACGCATTCGGCGGCGTCTTACCCCTTATATTCATGTACTGTAAGCAAACAGTGTAGACCAAGGTCAGACAACGCATTCTGCGGAGTCTAACCCTTATATTCATATACTGTAAGCAAACAGTGTAGACCAGATCAGACAACGCATTCTGCGGCGTCTAACCCTTATATTCATGTACTGTAAGCAAACGGTTGGTTGGTTGGTTCATTGGAGGTTTAACGTACCCGTCAACACTGTATAGGTCATTTTGGAGACGTTGCTTCCAATTTTGTGGGACTTTTACCCGACATTGTGATGAAATGACAACTCGAGCCCTGTCACCCAGTGAAACCAAAGCGTTTATAAGCATAACGGACCGACTCACACCGCTTTGCCTCTAAGCGGTTTACCAGTATTCGTGTGCGGTCGGTTTCAGCTCTGCGTGGAAGCATCATGCAGCCCATCTATTTCTTCAAGCCCCGATTGGTGGGTCCGCTTAGCAAACAGTGTAGACCCAGATCAAACAAAGCATTCTGTGGCGTATGATCTGGGTCTACACTGTTTGCCAAGCCCAATCCATGATGCCAGCTCAAATTCTATAGATATCCCCGTTACCATTACCATTTTAAGTTTCATTAGACAAAAACAACATTGTTCATCGTCCTATAACATAGAGCAGTTTTACAAATCGAGAAGAGCAACACTATAGACAATACATATACTGACCGGAAATAGAAACTATACACTTTTAAATATTCTCGCCTGACGAAACAAGTGGATAAGTCAATCAAAAATTACTGATTAAGGATTTGACTAACTATAGACATGAAACCCGTAACAATTTAAAGAAAATCTGGTGTTCAAAATAGAAGTTTTTGGGGAAACTGTAAAAAGTGCATTTGTCACAAAATCTGTTTGTAATCGAATTTTGACTTCAAAATTGTTTCCGTGTAGGTAATAAGTTAATAGCAAGGAATAAAAAAAATAACATAAAATCTAAAAATTATCGAGAAACAAACATTTTATTGAAATCTCAAAAACTGCTTTTTTCAGCCAAATTATCAAAATAATGTTGAAAGCCAAAAATTGACCCAAAAGTGCCTTCAGTCATTTAAGCATCTTCAGCTGTGTCTTAAATATTGATTAAAAAAAAAAACGCAATCAGAAATGCCATATTTTTCGCCCACTTCCGGTGGTTTGGTCCAATATTTAAAGGTCGATAACGGTTCAACCATTGTGTAAATTTTCGTTTTGTAAACAATATTCCCAACGTCAGGTGATGAGGAATAACTGGTAAAAATGGGAATCACATTCGCGAAACAAAATGTTTGACTCAATGGAAACTTGAACAGCAAGATTTGGACCCTTGCTTTGAACCTGTGGCTTTACCCGTTAAATAGTAGCTATCATTAAACATTTTATTCGATAAAGCAGACATGCCACTGATGATAATTCATATACGTGTAACCGGAATTCAAATTTCATTTAAATTTTTACCGGTGACAATTTAAAAATAGGTGTATAGTTTCTATTTCCGGTGAGTATACATATATGCATTTTTTACATCTGGTATTACGCAACACGCTGACCTTAATGCTGCTATTTTCTATAAAAACATTACCGGGATTTCCTACAAAGTGTTTAGCACTGAAGAGGATCTATGCTTTATAACTTTGGGTCGATCGATAAACAATCGACCGATGTAACATTCGAATATTAGCACCGTCTCTACCCTAATGATACCAATCATAAAAAAATTGATCCGCTTTGTTGTCTGTCGGGTACTTTAAAAGTTGTCGTTGAAAAAATGTGGACGTAGATCCGTCTGACTAGGGTCCACACTGTTTCCTTGCATGCAAACAAAGGTTTGAAAAGCTTGCGAGAATATGCGCACGAGACGTCATAAGCAGACGACGTGTTCAGATTCATTTTTTTTCTTGGCATCTTGGTGGCTAATAAAATCTAAGTCAGTAGGACAATGCATCTCCAACTTTTTTGGTTTATACATACATGTATATTGTGAGTGCTTGTTTGTATCGTTTCATTAAGACAGTTTTAACAACTACCCACAATGGTTGAGCTAGAATACATAAACTATCGTGTACCCATAACGAAAACATGCCTATACAAATACATTGTTAACTTTACCGCCGAAAAAAAAACACGAAAATTTTAAGATGAAAAAATTGTGATATTTTTTCTTATTTCTGCTCAAAATATAGATTGTGGGTACTCGTCAGAATCTTCGAGGCGGTTCTAACGAGTACCCATACTCTATATTTTAGATTAGAAATAAGAAAAATAAGGTATATCCCTGTAAACCCCAGTTTTACTATATGGGCCCCGTCAAGCGATTTTGGTACTTATCGCCTATGCGAGCAGCGAAGGTTCAGGCGAGCCTGCGCATCCGCGCAGTCTCGCCAGAACCTTCGCTACTCGCTCATACAAGCAGTGGATCAAGAGGAACCTTCAGACAGAAAGCCATATCCCTGGCTCCTCTGAATGGCTGGGCATGCGCAGTTAAAATTTGTCACGACGGAATGCTCGAAGACACAAATTCGCTTGGCGGGGCTCATATAAAAGTGGGGTTCATGGGGGTCAAAATTATATATGCTTGTTTTCGTGATGCTTATAAAGGTCTCTTTTCTCTTTACCAGGGTTCATTACGTAAGACCAAGAATAAAGAAGATATCGTATACGTTTGCAAAAAGTGCTTTTCAAATGAGGCCCGCCAAGCGAATTTATGTCTTCGAGCATTCAGCCATGACAAACTTTAATTGCGCGCATGCCCAGCCATTCAGAAGGGCCAGGGATATGGCTTTCTGTCTGAAGGTTCCTCTTGATTCACTGCTTGTATGAGCGAGCAGCGAAGGTTCTGGCGAGACTGCGCGGATGCGCAGGCTCGCCTGAACCTTCGCTGCTCGCATAGGCGATAAGTACCAAAATCGCTTGCTAGGGTCCATATGGTGTTTACGAGGGCTCTCATTGAACGGTTTTGTCTGTTTGTTTGATTTGAGGTTTAACGTCCTCGTCAACACTGAATAGGTCATTTTGGAGACATTGCTTCCAGTTTTGTGGGACTTTTATCCAACATTGAGATGAAATGACATCTCAAGCCCTGTCGCCCAATGAAAACCAAATGGGTTTATAAGCATGGACGGTCCGACTCGCACCGCTTTGCCTGGGCATGCTTAGATCTTCTAAGCGGTTTACCAGTACTAGTGTGCGGTCGGTTTCATCTCTGCGTGGTAGCATCCTGCAGCCCATATATTTCTTCAAACGCCGATGTGCTGCAGGGGGGCATTCCCATTGCACGGTACGTACAGGTTCGTGTGACGGGTGACAAAATTATCACATTGATATCGCATGAATGTTTCAAGCTGATTGTAGTCGCACATAAGATTTTCCAGGTTATACACTGCTCAAAATAGTTAAAGGAACACTTACGTTGTGTGCAGAAATAAATACAGACAAACTTTTTATGGTATTTCATGATAGTTTATTACACCCTTCATCAGTTAAGCATCATTGGAAAATGACCATTGTACATGTGTCCCTAAAACGTTGGAAAAACAGAAAAATGACTGTTTTCGGCACTGTTAAAAATTCCATAAATCCTGTTCAATTTCAACAATTTTCTTCAAGTTCATCAAGCTAATAATGTGTATGGCCACCAGGGGCATTAAGACACTCTCTGCATCGATTTGGCATGCTTTGTACCAAAGTTTGAATCTGTTGCTGGGGTACATTAGCCCAAGCCTGCACAACTGCGATTTCCTGGAGGGTTAGCGCTGCACGAAACCTGTCGATAAACAATGTCCCACATGTGTTCAATACATTTCAGGTCCGGTGACCTGGCTGGCCAGTCAATTATCTCTATAGACTCTTTTTCAAGGTAGTCCTGCACCACATAAGCAGTGTGAGGTCTGGCACTATCCTGCACAAGAACCGCATTGTTACCCATGGCACCCAGAAACGGCCTGACAATGGGATCTAAGATCTCATCTCTATACCTCAAAGCCGTCAAATTTCTCCGCCAACCCTGTACAACTCCGTACGTCCGTCGTAACAAATCCCTCCCCAGAACATGACTGAGCCACCACCGAACCGGTCGTGTTCGACAATGTTACAGTCCATGTATCGTTCACCATCACGTCTCCATACACGAACACGTCTATCACACGTGCAAACATGAAATCTACTCTCGTCCGAAACCGAAAACAATACTGAACGCCACTGATCCAGTTGCCACCCGACGTGATTTTGGGCAAATGTCCTCCTGTCTCTGCGTTGAGCTACGGTCAAAATCGGGCCTGTGGCAGGGCGTCTGGCTTGTAAATCATGATCATGAAGCCTGTTTCTAATTGTCTTATCCGACAGACGGACTCCTGTTGCGTGCTGGAAGTCGTTACGTAGGCCTCTCTCTGTTGAGTGACGGTTACGTAAAGCTAAACTCCGCAAATATCGATCCTGAACGGCAGTTGTCGCCCTTGGCCGACCCTGTCCCGGCCTTCTGCTGTAATCACCAGTCTCCTGGTAGCGAGCCCAAAGTCTGTTCACAACACTGGGGGACACATCAAGGTAACGTGCTACTTGACGTTGCGAGAGTCCATCTTCGATCATTTGCACACCCCTGGCTGTTTCAATACTGTTCAAATGGTGTCTAACAGTGACTGATAATGCGTAGAAACAGAAAAGAAGCCACACAATTCCGAAAACATGCATTTTCAAGCATTAAATTGGAGAAACAGTGACCACGTACATGTACTGACCCTATGGCTAAACACGTGTTGTCCGGTTCAGCGCTATGCAGGCTTTCCATGATGACAGGTAGACACAGGTCAAACTATCTGTATAAACTTGAAGTAATATACTTTGATATTAAGTAAAACGTTCGAAAAAATAAGTAGCAAAGTACTGAAATTTTCAAAGAAATAGTTCCTTTAATTATTTAGAGCAGTGTATGTCATCTTCGCTGAGTCCACAAGAAGATTCGGTAGAGTGCCTTTCTCATGCTTTTTGCAAGCGGACCAAGTGACAATCCAATATAAGTCACAGCTTTGTGTTACAGCTGAAATCATACAATCGAGTGACTTACTATAGAATATTCCAAAAGGCACGTGCAAACGATAGCTCCGCCCTGTAATCTTACCTGCAACATTCATTTGACATATTGGCAACAGCCATGAAATATTGCTAGAACCAGTGCTTCAGCTGAAGTGCACGACCCGCCGGATGCTTTAAGCTTTATGAGTGTTACCATATATGGGTATGGCGGCCATTTTGGTCATGTGACCTGGACCTAAAACGGTTCCCCCAATAAATGCGTCTTATCGTAAGGAGCAAAAATATATCTTATACTTTAGTACTGTATTCTGAATCGTTCCAAAAGCATATGTGTCAAAGTTTGACCTAGGCACAAAGAAGGTCAAAGTCAACCCAGGGTCACCATTTTAGCAATTTATGATGGGCCTACGTCCCATATGTTATTTATCAAGTTTCGTGGAAATCTGCGCAGTGGTTCTGGAGAATACTATTTTTGAAGGGTTTTTACCATATATGGCTTGGCGGCCATTTTTTGTCATGTGACCTGGACCCCATGAGCAAATTTTGGTTTCCCCCATCCCATAGAGGCTCCATATGAAATTTGACTCCAATCGGCCCAACGGTTTCCGAGGAGAAGCAGTTCGAAAATTTTCACATTTTTCGCCTCGGCGAGGCTATACTAAATGGAATATAGTATTTCGCAAGTTCATTGGTTAGATCTCATTGATATCTATCGGTATGCCAAAAATTGTTTAAATATTCCAAACGTTTAAGTCACTATCACCAATTTTCACAAACGGGTTACGGACGGACAGACAGACAGACCATATATGGCTTAGCGGCCATTTTGGTCATGTGACCTGGACCCCATGAGCAAATTTTGGTTTCCCCCATCCCATAGAGGCTCCATATGAAATTTGACTTCAATCGGCCCAACGGTTTCCGAGGAGAAGCAGTTCGAAAATTTTCACATTTTTCGCCTCGGCGAGGCTATACTAAATGGAATGTAATATTTCGCAAGTTCATTGGTTAGATCTCATTGATATCTATCAGTATGCCAAAAATTGTTGAAATATTCCAAGCGGTTAAGTCACTATCACCAATTTTCACAAACGGGTTACGGACGGACAGACAGACAGACCATATATGGCTTGGCGGCCATTTTGGTCATGTGACCTGGACCCCATGAGCAAATTTTGCTTTCCCCCATCCCATAGAGGCTCCATATGAAATTTGACTTCAATCGGCCCAACGGTTTCCGAGGAGAAGCAGTTTGAAAATTTTCACATTTTTCGCCTCGGCGAGGCTATACTAAATGGAATGTAATATTTCGCAAGTTCATTGGTTAGATCTCATTGATATCTATCAGTATGCCAAAAATTGTTTAAATTTTCCAAGGGGTTAAGTCACTATCACCAATTTTCACAAACGGGTTACGGACGGACAGACAGAATGACAGACTGACAGACTGACAGAATGACACGGTGATTTTAGGGCACTTAGAAAATCAACCGACTTCAGTCGGTCGCTTTTTCTGCGGGTCGTGCAATCATTCATGCTTATGGGTCCCAACCCGAGCGACGCTTTGGCCAGTCGACCGACCAGATCAAATTCGCGACTTTTTAGCTCACCTGTCACGTAGTGACAAGGTGAGCTTTTGTGATCACATTTCGTCCGTGCGTCCGTCCGTGCGTAAACAATTTCTTGTCCGCACGATAGCATCTTCATTTATGATTTGATTTTAACCAGACTTGCACACAACTTATACCACCATGAGATCTGGGTTCCTTTCTTGAACCAGCCATATCCCATCATGCGTTACGGGGTTACGGCTCCTGAAAGGGCAAAAATTGCCTATTTTCGTCTTGTCCGCACGATAGCCTCTTCATTTATGATTTGATTTTAACCAGACTTGCACTTAAATTGGACCACCATGAGATCTGGGTTCCTTTCTTGAACCAGCCATATCCCATCATGTGTTACGGAGTAACGGCCCCTGAAAGGGCAAACATTACCTATTTTGGTCTTGTCCACACGATAGCATCTTCATTTATGATTTGATTTTAACCAGACTTGCACACAACTTGTACCACCAGGATATCTGGGTTCCTTACTTGAACCAGCCATATCCCATCAAGTGTTTTGGAGTTACGGCCCCTGAAAGGGCACAAATTGCCTGTTTTGGTCTTGTCTGCGTGATAGCTGTTTCATTTATGATTTGATTTTAACTAAACCCGCACACATTTTGTACCACCACAAAATATCTCGGTCAAGTTCGAACATGGGTCATGTCGGGTCAAAAAGTAGGTCAGTAGGTCAAATCAGAAAAAAAAACCTTGTGAAGACACTAGAGGCTACAGTTTTGGTCCGATCATCATCAAACTTGTCCAGAATGATCATCTTGACAATACCTCAGTCAAGTTCGAATATGGGTGTTGTCGGATCAAAAAGTAGGTCAGTAGGTCAAATCATAGAAAAACCTTCTGAACACACTAGAGGCCACAACTTATGTCCAATCATCATCAAACTTGCTCAAAACGATCATCTTGATGATATCTTGGTCACGTTCGAATATGGGTCATGTCGGGTCAAAACGTAGGGCACTAGGTCAAATCATAGAAAAACCTTGTGAACACACTAGAGGCCACAGTTTTGGTCAAATCATCATTAAACTTGCCCAGAATGAACATCTTGACAATATCTGAGTCAAGTTCGAATTTGGGTCATGTCGGTTCAAAAAGGAGGTCAATAGTTCAAATCAGAGAAAAACCTTGTGAACACACTAGAGGCCACAGTTTTGGTCCAATCATCATCAAACTTGCTCAGAATGATCATCTCGCATCTCGATAATATCATGGTCACGTTCAAATATGGGTCATGGCAGGTCAAAAAGTAGGTCAGTAGGTCAAATCAGAGAAAAAACTTGTGAACACACTAGAGGCCACAGTTTTGGTCCAATCATCATCAGACTTGCTCAGAATGATAGTCTTGACAATATCTCGGTCAAGTTCAAATATGGGTTATGTTAGGTCAAAAAGTAGGTCAGTAGGTCAAATAATAGAAAAACCTTCTGAACAACCTAGAGGCCACAGTTTGGGTATGATCATCATCAAACTTGCCCAGAATGATCATCTTGACAATATCTGAGTCAAGTTCGAATATGGGTCATGTCGGTTCAAAAAGTAGACCAATAGTTCAAATCAGAGAAAAACCTTGTGAACACACTAGAGGCCCCAGTTTTGGTCCGATCATCATTAAACTTGCTCAGAATGATCATCTTGATAATATCTTGGTCACTTTTGAATATGGGTCATGGCAGGTCAAAAGGTAGGTCAAATCAGAGAAAAACATTGCGAACACACTAGAGGCCACAGTTTTGGTCCAATCATCATCAAACTTGCTCAGAATGATAGTCTTGATAATATCTCGGTCAAGTTCGGATATGGGTTATGTCAGGTCAAAAAGTAGATCAGTAGGTCAAATCATAGAAAAACCTTCTGAACACACTAGAGGCCACAGTTTGGGTCTGATCATCATCAAACTTGCCCAGAATGATCATCTTGACAATATCTGAGTCAAGTTCGAATATGGGTCATGTCGGTTCAAAAAGTAGGTCAGTAGATAAAATCATAGAAAAACCCTCTGAACACACTAGAGGCCACAGTTTTGGTTCGATCATCATCAAACTTGCTCAAAATGTTTATTTAACAATATCTCAATTAATTACGAATATGGGTCATATCTGGTCAGTAAGTAGGTCAGTAGGTCAGAGTGTTGAAAAACCTTGTGAACACACGAGAGACCCCAGTTTTGGTCCGATCATCATCAAACTTGCTCAGAATGATCATCTTGACAATATCTGGGTCAGCTTCGAATATGGGACATGTCGGGTCAAAAAGTAGGTCAGCAGGTCAAATTATAGAAAAACGTTTTGAACACTCTTAAGAGGCCACAGTTTTAGTCAAATCATCATAAAACTTGCTCAGAATGATCATCTGGACATTATCTCAGTTAAGTTCGAATATGGGTCATGTCAAATCAAAAAGTAGAACCGTTTGAGATAGAGCCTTCATATTTGGCATGTAGGTTCCTTGTGACAAGGGCTTCCCACTTATATAAAGATTTGACCTGTGACGTAGACCTGTGACCTACTTTATCATAACTTTTGAACCATATGGAATAGAGTCTTCATATTTGACATGTATGTTCCTTGTGACAAGGTCTTCTCAACCATTTAAAACTTTTGAGCAATGACCTTGACCTTTGACCTATTTTGTCATAATTTTTGAAGCATTTAAGATACAGCCTTCATATTTGGCATATAGGTTCCTTCATAGGAGTGAGGGTTTGAGTTTAAGTCTCGCCAACAGCTAAGGTCATACAGTGATGGGACCTCTGTTTAAAGAACAATCTGAAATGCGAACTCCTTCTGAACCTTTGGGCCTATTGGATTTAAAACCTCACAGGAATGGTTGCCTAGGTGACTCCCTACCAAAATAATTAAAACTCATTCCACTCCAATGAACAAGATGGCTGCCAGATCTAAAAATAAAAAAAAATCTTCAAACAAACAATTCCTTCTATACCCTTGGGCCAATTTCATTCAAACTTCGAAGTAATGTTGCTTAGATGACCCTCTACCAAAAGGCTAAAACAATCCCGCTCCGATGATCACAATGGCCATCGGAGCTAAAAATAGAAAAATATTGTAAATTTGACTCAAATGTGAACCCCTCCTAAACCCTTAGGCCAATTTGATTCAAACTTCACAGGAATGTTGCCTAGGTTACTCCCTACCAAATAAGCTAAACTCACTCTGCTGATGAACAAGATGGCCACCATAGCTAAAAATAGAATGTACTCGAGACAGTGACACACTGGTGAGCGAACCAGAACCCTGTGGGCCCTCTTGTTATTATTTATTCGTTATCTGTATGATTATCGGATCTGTGGTTATTGCATTGTTAAGGGAAATTTGACGTATTTTCGGGCAAAAAAATCGTCCTCTTTACCACTATACATGCCATTTTTGGAGGACGTTGCTTCCAGTTTGTGGGACTGTTTTCCCCCGACATCGAGTTGAAATGACATCTCAAGCCCTGCCGTCCAATTAAACCTATTGGCTTTATATGCATGGATGGACCGACCAGCTCCACTTTGCCCGGACAGGCTTAGACCCTCTAAGTGGTTCATCACGAAAACACGCCTATATAATTTTAACCCCCTTGAAACCCACTTTTATATAGTAAAACTGGGGTTTCCGGGGTATACCTTAATTTTCTTATTTCTGCTCTAAATATATATTGCGGGCACTCGTTAGAACCGCCTCGTCGTATTTCTGCTCTAAATATAGATTGTGGGTACTCGTTAGAACCGCCTCGATGAGGCGGTTCTAACGAGTGCCCACATCTATATTTTGAGCAGAAATAAGAAAAATATCATATATAAGAAAAATTTTTCATCTTAAAATTTTCATTTTTTTCTGTGATAAAGGTGGCAATGTATTTGTATAGGCGTGTTTTCGTAATGGTGTGTGTGTGTGTGTGGTGTGTGTGTGTGTGTGTGTGTGTGTGTGCATTCGGGTTTAACGTCGCTTTCCAACAATTTTTCAGTCATATCACGACGGTGTCTGGTTGCGACAGGGAGCTCAATGCTCACTTTTATAGTGCTGCCTCATTGAAGTATCATGTCCCAGACACAGTACATGATACCACACCCAGTCACATTATCCTGACACTGGGTCGACCAGTCCTAGCTCTGCCCCGTAAATCTGAGTGCCAAGCGAGGAGCAGCTAGTACCATTTTTAACGACTTTGGTATGTCGCGGCCCGGGATCGAACCCGTGACCTCCCGTTCCCCGGAGCGGACAATCTACTAACTGAGCTATCGGGGCCGGTTTTTCGTAATGGTATCAAAGCATTGCCAAACGGAATATAATTACACATAAAACATACATCAAACTGGATAATATCTTGGTAATAGGACAAACAAATCTTGTCAGGATTTAGTTTTATTACATGGTTCATCGCGAAAACACGCCTATATAATTTCGACCCCTTGAACCCCACCTTTATAGAGTAAAACTGGGATTTACAGGGGTAAACCTTATTTTCAACCTCAACAGGGGTCTATTGTTTAAAACCATAACGACGTTGTTAGTTATCAGCTTGTTTAAACTTTAAACTTTGATCATTTAACATTGCAAATAAACTAATATTTTGTTGAAAATATGCAAAAGCTACTCACATTTTTTTTTCAAAAAAACTACCAAAATTTGCTAGAACAGTTAACAATTTGACCACTAACAAGCTCGTCAAGCTATAACGAGGACCCAGGTCTCTCTCTCTCTCTCTCTCTCTCTCTCTCTCTCTCTCTCTCTCTCTCTATCTCTCTCTCTCTCTCTCTCTCTCTCTCTCTGTCCTGGCATCACGAAAACACGCCTTTATAATTTTGACCCCCTTGAACCCCACTTTTATATAGTAAAACTCGGGTTAATACAGGGGTAAACCTTATTTTTCTTATTTCTGCTCTAAAATATAGATTGTGGGTACTCGTTAGAACCGCCTCGATTCTAATTTTGACCCCCTTGAACCCCACTTTTATATAGTAAAACTCGGGTTAATACAGGGGTAAACCTTATTTTTCTCATTTCTACTCTAAAATATAGATTGTGGGTACTCGTTAGAACCGCCTCGATGAGGCGGTTCTAACGAGTACCCATTATCTATATTTTGAGCAGAAATGAGAAAAATATCAAAATTTTGTATCTCAAAATTTTCATTTTTTCGGCGATAAAGGTTACACTGCATTTTGTATAGGTGTGATTTTGTAATGGGGGTGAAGGATTATCAGAAGAGCAATATGCCAGTATTTTGGACACACTGAGACTGGAGTCTTTCGTTGGTTGTAAGTTTTGGCATGTTTCGACCCTATTTTGGCCAGTCAATAATTTAGAACGTTAACGTTACAGAAGAAAGTCAACGGCACAGAAAGTACGTTAACATCAAAGAAAGGCCGTTGACGTCACAGAAAGGATATGATTGCTCGCCGAATTGTTAACCCATTTTGTACCAGAAACCCCAAAACGGGTACCCTAGGCCCAGATCTGATCAGGGCATCCACTGTTTGTTAAAATTTCAGTCATTTTCCAAATAACTTTTGATGAAAACCTGCCACCCCTAAATTTTGAAATGGTCTCCTGCTATTTTATAAGAAAAAATATTCATTTTGGTACAAAAAGGGTTAAAGTACGAGTACAATGCGGGGTAGGGGTACTAACAATATCACTTTGACACGATTAAATGAGAAGGGATATCAGCATATGTGGCATATAGTAGCTTTAGCCCGGTCTGTTTCCACTTACTGGACTGTCGATCAGGTCTGTTATGTTTATTGTAAGTTCTCAAAAAGCATGTAACCATGCCCAGTTCTGCGGTGTCTGATCTGGATCTACTATATTTGTCAATGTCCTAAAACTGGGACAGGGTTAATGAGAAGTTGACTTAGATCTACTTTTTACAGTACATATTCATCTGGGTCCAGTTGTTCAAAGCATCGTTAGCTTAACGAGCTTGTGAGTGGTCAAATTGTTAACTCCTCTAGCAAGTACAAAATCGTAAAGCGTCCGCAAAAGCTTCTCACATTTTTTCAGAAAAAAATTCAGCATATTTGCCATATTTAATGATCAAAGTTTTAACGATACGTTAACTAACGACGTCGTAAGTTTTGAACAACTGGTCCCTGATCAAAAGAATGTGTTTGAATAAATTAAAACCTAAAACAAAAACTTACTCATTCATGAATGAAGTATATTAACAAGCAACCATTTAACTGTCTCCTGTATATTTACCCGTGTAAAACTGTCACAATATTTGACACCAACATTCCCTCAGATAAAAGTCTATTTATATACAGCAGGTAACATACCATGTTTTATTTGCAGATACTAATGTATTTCACTCTTAAGACGCCGAGAAAAACTATATCCTTAAAATGTCGTCTGCTTATGTCTTCTGCTTAATCATTTTGCAAACTTTTTAAAAATATTTTGCGTAGAGGCAAACAGTGTGGATCCAGATCTGGGTCCCACTCTGTTTGCAAAAATGACTTTGAGAGCAACAGGCAGACGACAAAACAGGCGACAGTTATTGTCGCGCAGTATACTAATTTCTACCCAAACTGTCAGAAACAGGACTTAATGCCAGGAGGCCTGCTGTACGTGTTCCGTTGACGAGACGGCACGTGCAAGACCGGTTGGACTCGCCAGAACTCACGTCAGGTGGACGATTCGTGACTGGACGCCAGTACTCCAGATTCACTGATTATATATATAGATAGTGGGAGTACGGCGACATATTCGTTGTCCGTTAGCACGGACAATGAATATATCACCAATTTGAGCATTAAAAAATTAAATTATCGCCCTCTCAATAACACCTGAATCATCCTCAACACTCTATCATACTCAATCTTGCAATTTCCTGCTTAAAAGGTTTTATAGAGTTAAAATATCTCTGTTTTTCTCTAAAATTTTCCACTACACTTATCACAGATTTGATATTTTGCTGTAGTACCTTTACCACATTGCAAACATTTCACTACTTTACTTTTGTTATGTTTTATAATAAAATTATGAGCCTTGCAGTATATAGAATGCTTTACTGATTTGTTTTTACATGGTTTATTTGAACCTAACGGCAACATAGCACATATATTTTGCATCTTTGCTTTTTCTATATCCATTTTTATTATTATATTTAAAATTTTTTTTTATAGTTTAAAAGAAAACAAAAAATGAGTTCTGTAGAGAGACTAATACAATTGCATAATGAAGGAAGAATCAGTGATGAGGCTTTAGACAAGGGTCTTAAATCCTTAGATATTGAGAAACAGAAGAGTGATGCACCACAACAAACTTCTGCATTAGATAATCTGCGTAAAAGACGTAGAAATAAAAAGATAAGAAAACGACAGCAACAAAATGCTGTTAAAACAAGTGAAAAAATTAATGATGAAGATACTAAAGAAGAGAAAAATGCTCTGAAACTGGTTGATAAACCATTATGCAATTACTTCAAAGCGTATGAAATAGATGCTTATAAATATAAAGACCCAAATATTTTGTTTAATGATAAAAAATCTGTCATTATAGATAAAATTAATGAAAACATTAAAGAATACAATGGTATTAAATTTTCAATTGGGTTATCTATAAAGTTTTTTAAAGATGAACTTAATGGTGAAAGAAAAGAAGTTATCGGTGCATCACACGGAGAACAATGTGCAGTTCTTGATGGAAATAATTTAGATGAATATTATGATAAACAAACGTCTTATTTACAAACATGGATTGAAAAATTCACAAATACCGCAACAGGTTTAGAAATTGACCATTGTATCAGACTCTATCTCAACATAGCAAAATATGAACCACTCAAAGGTGATTCATATATTCCTCTTCCAAAAGTAATAGCAAACAAACAAGCAATAATTAATATGAAAAACAATGATAATAGATGTTTAGAATGGGCATTAAAATCTGCTCTATATCCAGCAAAAAACCACTTGAATAATGTATATAGTTATAAAAAATGTCCTAATCTGAATATGGAAGGAATTGACTTTCCCACACCAATCTCACAAATACCAAAAATTGAGAAACAAAACAATATAGCAATCAATGTTTATGGATATACAATCACAAAAAAGACAGAGAAACTTACTGTATTTCCATATCATATTTCAAATCAATCAAATGATAAAGAAAGAATTAACCTGCTTTTGATAACAGAAGTTGAAGAGGAAATTGATGATAATGAAGAAGGAGAAATAGATGAAAAACGACAAAAGGAAACAAAATATCACTACTGTTTTATTAAAAACCTTAATAGATTACTTTACAATCAGAACAATAAACACAAAGATAAAACACATTTCTGTGATAGATGTCTTCACGGTTTTACAAGAGAAGACCTACTAATCAAACACAAAGAAGACTGTGAAGGCATCAACAAATCTCCAATGCGAATAGAAATGCCCTCAAACGGTACTATCAAGTTTAAAAATCATCAAAATCAAATGCCTGTTCCATTTGTTATCTATGCCGACTTTGAAAGCATAATCAAACCTAAAACAGAACAAAAAGGAGACAAATCAGAAATAACAAGCGAACACGAAGCGTGTGGATTCGGTTATCAAGTTGTCAGATATGATGGTGAAGCTGAAGAACCTGTTATCTACAGAGGAAAGATGCTGTTGAAGTATTTTTGAATCACTTAAAATGTGAGGTTAGCAATATCAATAACACCTTTGCTCACCCCGAACCATTAACAGAGCAAAACACTGAAGACTATGAAAATGCCACCAAATGTTGGATATGCGAACAAGAAATAGGAAATAACAAAAACAACCCAAAAGTAAGAGACCACTGTCATTTCACAGGAGAATATAGAGGACCAGCACACAAATCTTGTAATCTCAAACTTGCAATCAAACCAAATAAAACCAAAATTCCAGTTATCTTCCACAACTTAAATGGTTATGATAGTCATCTAATAATGCAGAAAATACACAAAGCAAGTGGAAACATTACTTGTATTGCAAATAATGCAGAGAAATTCATCTCATTCAACATTGGACAGCTAAAATTCTTAGACAGTTTTCAATTTATGGCTTCCTCTCTTGAAAAGTTAGTAGATGGAGCAATTGGTGTAAATATAGAATGTGAAAAATGTAAAGATACAGAAGAAATAAACATCAATGAAAATTGGTTATTAACAGCAAAATGTAAAAAATGCCACAATACAAGATATGAACAACTAAAAAAATTACCAATACTCTCAGAATATACAAACAATTCACATCTTCTTGCTCGTAAAGGTATCTATCCATACGAATATATTGACAGTCAAGAAAGATTCAATGAAACTGAACTACCACCAATAGACAAATTCTACAGTTCTCTAACAGATAAAAGTATCAAACAAAAAGACTATGAACACGCTCAAAAAGTATGGAAACAATTTAACTGTAAAACACTTGGTGATTATCATGATTTATATCTCAAAACAGATGTTCTCTTACTTGCAGATGTTTTTCAAAAGTTTAGAGAAACCTGTATGAATAACTATAAACTTGACCCTCTACATTACTACACTGCACCTGGTCTATCTTGGGATGCTCTTCTAAAATACACAAAAATAGAATTACAACTTCTATCAGATTTGGATATGCATCTTTTCATTGAAAAAGGAATGAGAGGTGGAATAAGTATGGTTTCTAAAAGACACGCAAAAGCAAACAATAAATATGTCGCAGATTATAATCCAGATGAAGAAGACAATTACATAATGTATTTAGATGCAAATAATTTATATGGTCATTCAATGAGCCAACCACTTCCATATGGTGGTTTCAAATGGATAACTAATAAAGATTTAATAAATGGAGAACTTCAACCACTAAAAAAAGGTAGAGGAAGAATATATGAAGTAGATTTAGAATATCCAAAACATTTACATAAACTACATAATGGCTATCCACTTGCACCTGAAAAATTAGCAATTAAAAAAGAATGGTTATCCGACTATCAAAATGAACTAATTGAAAATAGTATGTTAAAAACAGAAAAACTTGTCCCCAATCTAATGGATAAGAAGAAATATGTAGTACATTACAAGAACTTGAGACTATACAAACAACTTGGTATGAAAATAACAAAAATACACAGAATATTAGAATTTGATGAGAAACCTTGGATGGAACCTTACATACGTCTGAATACAGAATTACGTAAAAAAGCAAAGACTACATTTGAAAAAGATTTCTTTAAACTTATGAACAACTCAGTATTTGGCAAAACAATGGAAAACATACGTAAAAGAGTTGATATTAAATTAGTCAAAACAGATGGCAGTGAAAATGAAAAAATCCGCAAGATAATAGCCAAACCAAACTTCAATCGTAGAGTAAAGTTCTCTGATGAGTTATCTGCCATTCAAGTGAATAAAACAAGATTAACTCTAAATAAACCAATATATGTTGGCTTCTGTGTTTTAGATTTATCAAAACATCTTATGTATGATTGGTATTATAATACATTGAAAAAGAAGTATGGTGATAACTGCACCTTGTTATACACCGACACAGACAGTTTATTAGTAGATATCAAAACCAAAGATGCTTACAAAGATATGTCTGAAATGAAAGATGAATACGATTTCTCTGATTATCCAAAAGAACATCCACTATACGATGAAACAAACAAGAAGGTCATAGGTAAGATGAAGGATGAATGTGATGGTGTTTCAATATCAGAATATATTGGTCTTCGTCCTAAATTATATTCAGTATTAAGAGCAGATGAACAAGTCATCAAAAAAGCGAAAGGAACAAAAAAATATGTAATCAAAAAACAAATCAATTTTGAAAACTACAGAGATGCATTATTCAACAAAAAGAAATACACACACTCAATGAACATGCTACGCTCAATGCATCACAACATATATGGATTAAAAGTAAATAAGACTACACTTTCTCCTTTAGACACAAAAAGATACATAGCACCAGATGGAATCACGACATACGCGTATGGGTATCAGCCGGAACAATAAGTAATTCCTCTTTGACAAACCCTCTCTTAGGTGCAGGAGATTTCAAATAATAAACTCTTATTCCCTGCGTTATAATATGATAGTCAATCTTATGAATATCAACAGACCATACTGGGTCAGTAGCCCTTCTCTTTCCACCTTCTAATTCTCCAGGTTGATACAAATATCTAACATTTGCATAAGGACAAATTTCAGCATCAACTTTTCTTGTTATAATTGGAGGAGGTTTTTTCGTCTCCTTATTTAATGCTTTAATAACATCAGATAATCTCTTAACCCATTCTCTGTTTCTTTTTTTAGTATCAATCTCTTTAGCATACTGATAACCAAACAATCTTTCTGCTAAGGTTCTATTAAATCTTTCTACTATTCCTTGGTCTCTGTGTATTTCTTTTCTACCTCTTCTTATTTTGGTATTATGCTTTTCCATCAAAGTTGAAACGGAACTCATAAATTCTCTACCAGGATCAACTTGCAATAGTTTAGGATACTTCAAATGTCTTTTATAAATCTTCTCAAAAGCATTTGCAACTTCTTTACTATCTTTCGACGTCAAAGGTTCGGCTTCTTTATATCTTGTTCCAATATCAACCACTGTTAATGCATACTTGTATGTTTTTCTACCAATAGTATCGTGAGGTAAAAACAACAAATCAGCCTGATGAACTTCATTCTCTGCAGACACCTCAAATTTTGGTCTTATTATTCTCTTAGGTGCAGGTAAATATATTTGCCAAATTGCTTGTTTCTTTAAGAACTCTAATGCTTGTTTCTGACTAACCTTTGCTTCTTTTGCTAATTTACTAACTGCTGAGTGTCCTTTCCAGAAACCTTTTGGACTATAGTATATCTTCTCCATTTATTTATATTTAAGAAAAAATATTTATATATAAAAAGATGTCAAAGAATGCACAAACGCAAAATATAGCACAATTGCTTGATGATGACTATACACCTACAAAAGAAGAGTTTGAAGAGCTGTTAAAGGAACAAAGTCAATTTGACACAAAGAAATGGACTGATTTAGAAATCAACAACATTTATACAATCACTGACTACAGAGAAATTAACACAGAAAATGGTGTGAGTGTAATTTTAACTCTCAAAGACAATGGTGAAGTATGGAGTCCTGCACATCTCACAAAGAAGATAGAAGGTAAAGAACCACCATTTTATGTAAGACCACTTGGTTTGAAACCATGTAAGAATAATAAAAAAAAATAAATATCATGCTTATGATTTAGTTTTTCCAAAGAAAGATTATGTCAAAAAATATTTTTTTTTTTTACCTTTATCAACTTCCAAGCAACAAATCCTGTCAATGCCATACCACCAACAACAAATGCAATCTCTCTATTTTTCTGGTCTTCTGATGGAGTGTAAAAATCACTCAATGTAGGTTTTGGTGGTAATGGTGTGGATAAATTATCTGGCAATTGTTTTCCTGTAATATAATAATATTGTTTCATAGCAGTGTCAGCATCACTGAACTCATCCACAGCATGATGTTCCTTCTTCAGTTGCTCATTAATAAAATCCAATCTTTGTGTTCTCTTCTCATTCCATGCAGTTGTTGCTGATTCTAATTGTTCCATCGCTTTATCATGTCGGTTTCTCTCTTCATCACTATTACTACCCATATGTGAAAATAAATAATTACTACCTGAAAAGGCTAAGGCGTTTGTAATTGCTCCTCCAACCATTAATGCTACTGCACTTGCCATTTTTATATAATGGAAAAAAAAATATTAAAATTACTTCATAATATCTGCAGGAATAATACCTTGCTTAACAAGCATATCCTTTGTTGCCATTGCAAGTAATATATCAATGGACAACATACCAATATCTGTCATATTAAAATCTACTTTTGGTGCTGGTCTTTTCAATAGTTTTCTACCTAATTCTGAATATCCAACAGTTAATACAGTTTCCACTCCAGCATGATATAACATGTTTGCAATTTGTTTTCCGTCTATTGAGGTTGTCATTTTTTTTTTAATGAGAATATTATTTTTTTAAATTAATTAAATTCAAATGGGTCAATTTCTTTTTGTTGTATAATAGGTTGTTGCATCATAGGTTGTTGTGGTACAACTTGTTTAGACTTGTACATATACAATCCTATTCCAACAACTCCAACTGTTATGCATAATGGTATATAATTTTTGTATATATTTATATTCTGTGAATTTGGAGAGCCGACTTCATCATCTTTTGTTATAGATTTTAATTCCATGTTTTCTTTCTTTATAGTTTCAGTCTCCTTTCTTCTTAATTCTGCATTTCTTTTTCTTGCTTCTGCACCTTTCTTACCAGCAGATACTCGTCTTGGGTCTTTTGTTTTAACTTCAGTATCACTCATTTTTTTTCTAAGGGGATATTTTCTTTTTTATTAAAATCAATATGTCTTGCTGTTGTTAGCATTGCAGTTAATGGAGCAAGATACATTCCATATCTATAATACAATTCACAACACGAACTTGTCAAAGCGTGATTGATAAAAGGGTCTTCCTCTAAGTCTTGAATCAGTTTAGGTGGATTAACAACATTGAAATACTTTGATACACCCATAACGTATAAGTTAATGAAAGAATTACCCAATGTCTTAGTCATACTTGCTCCCAATCTTGCTTCATATCTGCAGTAAAGTTTGTTTATTTGTTCTGCTGTCATTGTATCAATGTCTGATAGTTGTAAGTCTTTACCAAGATACTGCTTACTACCACCACCAGCAACAATGGCTGATAATCGCTCACGTTTTGTTTCTTGTTCATTATTTTCTACATAAGTGCTTTCACATTCAATGTCTTGTAATAATTCTTCAGCATTCATTTTTATTTTATGTAATTTATTTTTTATTTTTAAAAAATAAAACATCGCATATCCGACTATTGATAAGATTGCAGTGTTTGTTATGATTATTGATAAGATTGCAGTGATTGATAATATTTCTAACAGCATTGTTTTTTAGTATTGCTATTTTACTTAAAACATTGCATAAGCATTACTTAAGATTTGCTACAGCATTGTATAAGCATTACTTAATCATTGAATAAACATTACTTAATCATTGCTAAAAAAAAATCAATCAACCAACCAATAACCAATAGGCTGGTCAGTCTTCAAAATTAACTTACGATGCTTCTTTTTTTCAGTTCTTCTTTTATTCTCTGTCGTTCTTCCAAAGTAGGAATAACATCATTCTCTCTTAAACAATTTTCAAAACTATCTCTATCTTTTGTGTAGAACATGCATAGCCATTTTGTTTGTTCTCTTAAATCTTTTAACACAGAATTATATCTCTGCGAAATAACCCACACTGATTGTTCTGCATGCCTACCAGAAAATGCTAATTCTGATAACATATCTTTTTTCTTTGTTAGTTCTTTCGTTGCACTGCAATCATCAATAATGTAGAGAGTAGAATGACCAGCATATTTATTAAAGAACATTCTTAGTAGTTCTTGTAGTTTTTCTTCTCCATTAACAATAGGATTACCAATTGTTATATTTTTTGTTTTAGGCTTTCTAACATCACCAATCCACTCACGATTTTTATAAGCCTTATTCCATTGAATGGTTGGGCAAAGTATAACAATATGTTTAAATACTTGACGATATTCTTCTTCCAAAAGGTCAAGGACAAACTCTGTTTTCCCGCATCCAGTTTGACCACATATAATAGCACAATGAGGATATTTTGGTAGTTCCATTTTTATTTGTAAAAAAAATATTAATAACTGACTTCTTTAAATCTACCATCTTCAAAGTTGATTTGTGCATCTTGTATAACAAACAAATAAAGATTGATTGGTTCATCTGCTCCTGCTTCTTTCGTTATTTGTATTGTGATACCTTCTGATGCATTTTCAATTCTTCTTCCAGAACCATGAAGTGTATTATCATCAGTTGAACGTAAATCCAACCATAAAGCATACCTGTTCGTTAGATATTTTTCTATTGTTGTATCAGTAAAATATAAATCTTTAATGAGCATACTTGTTTCTTTGTTTCTTTTTGAATTCAAAGCAAAGAATTTATTTATTTCGTCCCAGTGTTGGTGGGACTTCATTCCTTGACTATACAATTGATTCGGAATCCCTTCTATTGTCATTTCCACTTTTGTAATTTCTGGATTATAATATTCTTCTGTGCTGGCCCTTTCAGGATCTTCGAATAGCATAAGAATTCCTTTCATACTTCTTGCAGGAACATTTAGATTGATATTCCATAGTGTATCAGATTTGTTTTTAGTTATTTTTCTGTGTCTTAGTATTCTGTCATACAAAATAACCATTTTACCATCAACTTGCTGTCTTATTTGTCTTGCTAATTCAGTATCAGAAACAATATCAAATTCCAAACAAATATTTTTGATTGTATAAGATGAAGTTGCATCGCCTGATTTAATTACTTTATTATAATCATTGAATGTAATTTCATATTCAAGTCTATCTCCTAATCCTGCTTGATAAAAAGGCATATGGGTTTCCAATAATTCAAAATCAAGTGGGATGCAAAACCTGTTTCCATATGCTTTTGCGATGGCTTGATCTTCTTTATCTGCTGTTGCGTTTCCTGCACCCACTCTATGTTTCAACATGTTCTCTTTGCCAACGCCTTGATATACCATATTTACACGTTCTGTAATAGTCTTCCATAAATCAATATAACAATGATAGATGTCACTATCGTCAATGCACATAACTTCATTTCCACTTATTCTAATTGTTGTTTTCTTAATTATTGCTCTTCCTATGTTTTGAAATATAGTTGCATTTGCATCTTTAGAGGTTAGTTCAATTTCAAATGCTAATCTGACTGTTCCGGGAACAATAACATCATTACTACTTAGATTAGGAAATCTCACTAATAATTGTTGATTTTGGTCAATAGTTGAAGGGTTATTTGTTATTACTACACTTTGGCGGATGCCTCTCACACCTCGTGGTTCTCTTAATTTTCTGTAAGGGTTTAGTTTATCTCCGTAAGCTGACATTTTTTTAAAAGATAAAAAAATATTTTTAAATAATAAATAAATAATGGCTGAATATGAAAATCCTGAGTATGACAGGGAGGATTATGATGAAGAAGCAGAAACATCTTTTACAGATGAAGAGCAGTTTCAGAGAACATTAAATAGTCAGTTTGCTGGTTTGAATGATTTAACCGGTGATGATTGGAAAACTCTGCGTAATAGCATAGGTCAAAAAATGATAGATAGATTTTACGAAAGGAATGATGAACCTAAACGTAAAATCAAAGGTTTGTCTCTCAAGAAAGATGATATAGGGAGACCAATGTTATATGTTAAAGATGAAGGTGGAAAGAATATTGCATTAACATATTATCGTTCCAATGCACCAGATGAAATAGCAACATTTTTATCATTTAATACTTTGCAAAGGAAATATGGTGTTGATTTTGTTAGGAATGTATTAGGTGTAGATGATTTTAAACCATCTGCTACAAGACTTAAAGAAGGTAGAACAGCATTCGCACAATTACTTCAAACGAGAACTCAAATAACACAAACAGAAGAAGAAATACCTTTACAAGATATATCGTCACAAGAACAAACTCAAGAACTATTAAATACAACAGTTGATGTAGAAACTGCTGTGAAAACATTGGAGACATCATTTACTAATGAACAAGAAACACAAACAGATTGGACAAAAAGAGAGATTGATGGAATAGCAAATGCAATGACAACAGTCAAAGAAGAGATAGCAAATGAATTGGCAAAACTGAATGAAACAAATAAAGACTTAGCAAAAGAAAATACAAAATTAGAACAAGCCAAAGCAGACAATGATGAATTTCAAATAGAAAGGATAAGTAGTCGAATCAAAGAGTTAGAAAGTGAGAGAAGTGCAAGATTGGAAGTTATTAATGTTAATAAAGAAAAACTACGTAGTCAGGTAAATAGAATCAAAGAGACTATAAACAAAGTATTAAAAGAAGACACTACATTGGGTGAAAGAATTAGAACATTATTCAGAGAACAAGGCATTACAATTGTTAGTATTTTAACCGCTTTTGGAATGATTATTGGAGTTATTGTTGAGGCTGTTATTCCTACTGGTGGTGGTACTACTTCAACCCCCTCCTTCTCCACCAAAAGGTGGTGTTAAAGATTGGGTTAAGAAACAATTATCAAATCTTGGTAAATTACTTTCTACCCTTGCAGGAAAAGTAGCTGCTGCATTACCAGGTGTTATTGGTTCTATTGTGTCTTGGTTGTTGTCTTCTGCGGGTAAAGTTGTTGGTTGGTTTGGAGAACATTTATGGGCATTAGTTGTATTGGTTGCTGGATTGTTATATGCATCTGCGAGAGAGTTTATAAGAAAAAAAAGAACTTAATAAATTTCATACATAATTAATAGTCCAATTACTATACTTCCTACTATTAATGCTGTTTTGTTGTCTTCATGTTGTATGGCTTCTTTTTTTTCTGGTAGAGATTGATGAGATTGTGGTAGAGATTTATTTGTTGGTGTGCCTTGTAGAGACTGTGGTAGAGATTTCTTTGTAGTAGATTGGTTAGCAAGTTTGTGATGATTAAACCAATCTGCTATTCTAGCATCGGAGGTACCAGCACCATCAACCCAACTTTTTGACAGATTGTGTTTCTTTGCATAATCAACTGCTTGTTGATGATAATCTGGTAGAGATTTCTTTGTTTGTGTGCCTTGTATAGTTGCAGGTTGTGTAGCAGATGCAACAGGTTTAACATTTACATCACTATTGAAACCAAGTGTTTGATTTTCTGTTGCAATTACAATTTTATTATTATATCCAGCGATAGTGCCAACTTGTAAAATCATATTACTGGGAGACATATATAATCCAATACCATAAACAAAATCTACTTTACTTCTTGCATATTTGAGTGTGTTTTGACATCTTTGTATTTGACTTGGTAAATCAACTGGACTATTAATAGCGTCTTCAATGTTAGCAAGAAATTGTTTCTGAGCATCAAATCCTGTGCCTATTTTTAGAATTTCTACACGTGTTTGAGATTGTGCTGCTAATAGTGCCCATACAAACATTCTAATACTTTCGTTAATTCGTTCAATACCTGTTTTTGTTAATCCTTCTGATTTGTCTAATATAAACATTGTCCAGGCGTCACTTATATCTACTGTATGTGCTATTTTATCATTTGGATTAAAGAATGGTCCATCACTTCTATGATCTTGTCTATATTTTCCACTTGGTTTAAAATATTGTGTGTAACTCCCTAGACCACTGCATTTAGAACTACTTTCTAATTTTTGACGCCAATCTGTATTAGATTCAACATTGAATTCATTGCATAACTTTAGATAGGCTGCTTTGTCGTATGGGTTTTTGTAATAACAAAATGATGCATCTGTTGGTAAAGGTGTTTGAAGTTCTTTCAAAATACGAGCAATACAATAATAAACATGAAATGTATATACTGTTTTAGTTAGTCCTGAAGTGTTTTGCAAATGGTCTTGATAACTTACTCCACATCCTGCAGTGGCACACCAGACAGCAAAATTTAATTGACATTGCCACCAGTCAAATGATGAATGAAGCCATGTATTCCACGGTTCATTGGTGTGTAATGTTGGATTTTGATAGTTTTGAAATAAGTCGGGAAACGTTACTGGAAAATGGTCGTCTTTATTAACATAAATCGTTTGTTTTATAAGTTCAATATTCTTTTCGGTATATTTAGTATTGGGGTTATATGATGCATTGGGATTGTACTTGAATTCTTTAGGTATCATTTTTATTATTGATTATATATAAAAAATAAAAATGTATCATACAATTTCGAATATTGACAAGACAATAAACTTGCAACAATACATTGATAACAGAGATGGGAATAAACGTATTGGTTTGAAATCTATAACATATGGTGTTGGATGGTATAATGTTGTTGATGAATATTTGCAGAAGACTAAAGAGAGACCTCATAAGATTATAGATGGTTATTATAGTTTCCAACAAATAGCAGATTTATTTCAAAGTAATAATATTACATTATCTGTAAATGAAACAAATGGAATTGCTTCTTTAATTACACCGGATGAATTGAAGATAAGCAAGGGCTTAAAACAAATGTTGGGGTTTGGAAATAAGCGAAAGTTTGCTGTTAATGAAACTCATTATGGTGAGAGAGCTGTAGATTTTGCTGTTTATAAATCATTGTATGTTCATTTGGAACAGATTAATACTTCAAATAATTATTTAGATGGTATGCCGAGTACTGTGTTGGCTGTTGTTCCAGTGGAAAATAAAGAGTTTGGAGAGATAACAACAGTGAGATTTGAGCATCCAGAATATAAGTGTTTGGTGAATGATGCTATAGCAGAATTGAAATTAGAAATCAGGGATGAAAATAACAACAAGGTAATTAATCATCTACCAATTAATTGCGTTTTGGAAATAATATAATTATAATAAAAAAAATGAGTATATTTGGTGCTAAGAGAAAACACGTACATGCATTGGGGCTGAAACAAGAAATATTTAATATGAGAAGTCAAGCATTTACACAAATAAATACATTGAATGATAGACATACAGGACTTCAAGATAGATTTCGGGATATGTATGTCAATCATCGATTATTATATAATAAGGTTGATAATATGTCAGACAGAAAATTGATAAGCATTTGTGCGGAGAGTAAAGGTTCCTTACAGAAGAATGAAGTGTTTGGCTTTGGAAATGGTGGTAGAGAAGTAGGTGTTGGATATGTGATGAACTTTCCTGGCCAGATAATAGGTGTTGGACTGTCGAGTAAAAGAACAAAAGGCGATGTGTCTGTGGCGATTGCAATTAATGGAAATCCACAAGCAGGATATGATATATCATTGAATAATATTTTAAGAAAACACGATAACTTTGCTACACCGTTAAAGGTTGAGGCTGGTGATGCAATTGATTTTGTTTGTCAGACTAATAATGCTACATGTGTTAATACTGTGGCTTCGATGATAATTGAATTATTTATTGAATAAAAAAAATATATGTTATTAAGAAAAAAATGAAACAACCTACTGCACCATTATATCCTGAATTGCCTGTTGAAGATGGGCAGAACTATAGATTACAGAAGATATCTGAGATAGAGAAGACGTTAATTAATGAGAGAGATGTGAGAAAAGCATTATACAAAAAATACAAACGTGGAATAATTATTACTGATGGAGTTGATACTGGTTTGATATCAACAAGTGTTATTTTGGCAGGTGTTGGATTAACTGTTCCAATTATGTTGCCTTTAGAGATTGGTGCTGTTGTGTGTGGGAGTTTGGGTGTGTGTGTTAAACTAATTAGGCGTAAAATGACTTCAAAAGCACAGAAACATTATGAGATTAAAACTATTGCTGATAGTAAGTTGAATAGTATAAAGGATTTGATTTCTAAGGCTTTGACAGACGGACAGATATCTGAGAATGAATTTAAACTTGTGTTGGATGAGTTGGACAAATATAATAAACTCAAAGACAATATACATTCAAAACAAACAGGATTGAGTGAAAGTGAGAGAAAGAAACTTATTGAGGAAGGCAAGGCTCAAGCAAAGAATGAAATGAAAAAAAAAGATAGAAAATGCTTGATTTTATTCAATAAAATTACAATAGTAAATGACCCACCACCGAAATATGAAAGTTAATATTTTTTTTTTTTGCTTCACTTCCGACCTACAATGTTGAAATTTTATAAGAATGTGCATTTTGTATGTTGAAACATATGTACAAAGTTTGGTGGTAATTAGTTGAACCAATGTTATTTTACAACAATTCAAAGACTTGCAGGAAATTCCAAAATGATGCTAGAACTTTGAAATTTTGTGATAATATGTATATATGCAACCCAAATACATATGCAAAATTTGAGACTAATCGGTTGATGGGATTCCACTTTTAGGAAGACTCAAAGACTTTCAGAAATTCCAAAAGTTGTCATAGGAACTTGGAATTTTAATATGTTATACAACCATAGAGTATTTTTATATGTACAAAATCTGATGATGATTGGTTGATGGGATTCCACTTTTTCAGGTGTTCAAAGTTTGCCAGATATTCCAATTCTTCGTGTATCTTTCTGATATTTTGACATAATATATAGGATTACAAGATCGTTGTATGTGCAAAGTCTGGTGGTGATTGATTTATGGGATTCCACTATCAGGAGGAGTCAAAGACTTTTTAAAAAAGTAAAATTTAAAATTTCTTCATGAAACTTTATTGGAATGTTATTTGTAGTAATCTAAATAGTCTATGATGGGTCTGGTGGTGATTCTATTTTTAGATTCCACATTCAGGAGAAGTCAAAGACTTTCAGGAATAGTTGGAACCATATGGTACCATTGGTTCCTGAAAGTCTGCGACGGTTCCTGAAAGTCTGCGACGGTTCCAATATGACCCCCTATTGTCAAAGTTTATAAAGGAGGTAATAGACATCATCATTTCTTGTTTAACTTGTTCCTCCATCTGCTTTAAGACTGTAAGACTCAGCTTTTCTGCTCTTGTCTGGTCTTGTTCAAGAGTGGTCTGAATTTGTGGTGGTCTTAAAAAATAGATATGCATATTATTACCCTTTTGTAACCAGTAAATGTTTATAGCGATACTTTATTGGTGATTATATCACTTGGCTGTGACTGACTACACACCAATGATAACAAAGATAAAACATTTTCCTACGCCTCATGAAATAGTCCGTAGGTGACACGCAAACAGATAAGGGGTTTTGGACTTTAATGTCCACTATCAGTGTGGCGATAGGTATAGATAAATTGACATGTAATAGTCGGTTTATCTGTCTGTCTGCTCAAACTCATATAACTCAGGATAAAATATGAATGTGTCTTTCGGTGATTATATAAAGTCGTTAGAAACATTTATCGAAAATAAAGCAAACAGTGGTGAAAAGATTTCAAAAGAGGATTTTACAAATAGTGATGTCTGAAATGTAATAAAGGTACTACATCAAAATATCAAATCTGTGATAAGTGTGGTGGAAAGAATTTTAGAGAAAAACAGAGATATTTTAACTCTATAAAACCTTTTAAGCAGGAAATTGCAAGATTGAGTATGATAGAGTGTTGAGGATGATTCAGGTGTTATTGAGAGGGCGATAATTTAATTTTTTAATGCTCAAATTGGTGATATATTCATTGTCCGTGCTAACGGACAACGAATATGTCGCCGTACCCCCACTATCTATATATATCTGATAAACGTCAATTAGTTGGCTGCCTAAAGAGCGATTCGATGACTTGAATGTGGCAGAGCATGGTCACTATATGGAAAGGGATCAGCCATGGTTTTGGCTGGGATCAGCGTGAATGATACAATTACTTTTGTACGTCGTTGAAAACGGAACGTTAACGGCAGTGAGGTACTCTAATGAGATTCTTGATCAGTTTGTGAGACCATATGCTGGTGCTATCGGCCCGGACTTTATTCTTATGGACGATTATGCCCGTCCCCACGTCACTGATTCCTATCTGGAACGAGAGACAATCGTTTGTATGGACTTGTCTGCTCGATCACCGGACTTAAATCCGATTGAGCATGCGTGGGGCATGCCACAGCGTGCTGTTTCAGCCCGACCTGTGCAGCCGAGAGTTTTACAGGACCTCAAAAGATGCATTGGTTGCTGAATGGAGGCTGATTCCACAAAACCGGACACAGACTCTGATTACGAGCCTGTGCAGGCGATGTCGTGCTGAAATTGATGCCCGTGGACGCTATACACATTATTAGGCACGTTTGTCTAAACAAATTCGGAACTTTGTGAAAAATCAATTGTCCAAGTGCCAAGACGGTTGTTGTTGTCACGCTTGAATGCAGTGTCAGTTGGCAAAATTAATCGTTAGTCTTTGTGAAGGATATGTTTTCTATCATTATGTATCAAATTTGGATTCAGCTGATTAATTAAACAAAAAAATATTTTGCATTAAAAAAGTGATCCCTATCAAACTTTGAGTAGTATATATACACATACGATGATTATAGTTGATGTGTTTGTTTGTGTTGATGTTTTACGCCCCTGTCAATACTATTCATGTCATTTTGAAGACAATGCTTCCAATTTTGCGCTACTATTTACCCGACATTGAGATGAAATGGGCCCCGTCAAGCGATGTTGGTACTTATCACATGTGCGAGCAGCGAAGGTTCAGGCGAGCCTGCGCATCCGCGCAGTCTCGCCAGAACCTTCGCTGCTCGCTCATACAAGCAGTGAATCAAGAGGAACCTTCAGACAGAAAGCCATATCCCTTGCCCCTCTGAATGGCTGGGCATGCGCAGTTAAAAATTGTCATGACGGAATGCTCGAAGACCCAAATTCGCTTGGCGGGGCTCAAATGACATTTCAAGCCCTTCCGCCCAAAGAAACCGCTAAGGTGTGACTCGCACTAAGCGGTTTATACCAGTGCTCAAATGCTCGGTCAGTTTCAGCTCTGGGCGGAAGGAAAATCAAGCCCAATCTAGTTCTCCTAGCCCCGATGGACGGGGCGGGTACAGCAATTGAATGATTTTATATTGCATTAACATCTACATGCACAGCCTGCATTGATATATCTATGGTCTGTGCATTAGCCTTTTTTTAATCCCCCGCCGCGAAGCGGGGCGGGGGTTATAGGAATGGCCATCGTCCGTCCGTCCGTAACACTTTCTTGTCCGCTCCGTATCTCCTGTGCTCTTTGATTGATTTTCATTACACTTTGGTCGAATATTCTTCTCATCGAGCTGATGTGCAGAACCCATGAATGAACCATGCCGACTCAAGGTCAAGGTCACATTTGAAGGTCAAGAGTTTGAAACTTTGAATTTTGTGTCCGTTCCGAATCTCCTTTACCCCTGCAAGGATTCTCATTAAACTTTGGTCAGTTATCTCCCTCATTGAGCTGATATGCAGAACCCATAATTGGACCATTCCGACTGAAGGCCAAGGTCACATTTGAAGGTCACGAGTTTAAAACTTTGAATTGTGTGTCCGTTCCATATCTCCTATACCCTTCAAAGGATATTCGTTAAACTTTGGTCAATTACCCCCCTCAGTGAGCTCATGTGCAGAACCCATAAATGAATCATGTCGACCCCAGGTCGAGGTTACATTTGAAGGTCACGTGTTTGAAACTTAGAATTTTTTCCGTTCCATATCTCATTTACCCCTCAATGGATTTTCATTAAACTTTGGTCAATTATCCCTCTCAGTAAGCTCATGTATAGAACCCATAAATTTCAAGAGATTAAGACGATTCACGTGAAATGTGTCGTATTTTTCTATAAGTTAAAACAAAAACTTATTCACTGTGTCGCCCCTTATTAGAGCTATAAGGGTAAACTTTTTGCTGGAGCTGTGGGACAATCGAGGCGATGCATATTGAATGATTTGAATTATACGGCACTGTCCACACTATTTAGGTCATGCCGAGTCGGTCTTTTTTGCCTAACTACAAATTTCCTGGGCAGTTTTGTAAAATCGGTTAAATGCACAGACTTTCGCCAGAAACTGAAAACTACCCTTCTTGAATCAATGTCGAAAACATTTCCTGATTAATCTCTGCAAAAGAATGCAGCCGACCCAGGGAGAATCGAACACCCTGCCTGTCTATTGCATAAAAATCGGTTAACGCTTGCTGGGTGGCCTTCCTATTTCTAGTGTCAGTATGACCAAATCATCACGAAAACACGCCTATATAATTTTGACCCCCTTGAACCCCACTTTTATATAGTAAAACTTGGGTTTCCGGGGGGGTTTATTTTATTTTTCTTATTTCTGCGTTAAACTATAGATTGTGGGTACTCGTCAGAACCGCCTCGATGAGGCGGTTCTAACGAGTGCCCACAATCTATATTTTGAGCAGAAATAAGAAAAATATAACAATTTTTCATCATAAATTTTTCATTTTTCGGCGATAAAGGTGGCAATGTATTTGTATAGGCGTGTTTGAGTAATGTATTCTTGAATCTTTGCAAGATCAGTGGTCCGTTGTTGGATCAAGAGATCGCGAGTCACTGTCAAAAGACAAAGGCAACAAGAAAGAAAGAAAGTTCTAGAAGGCTCGTCTCCAGCCAAATTTACTAATTACAGAAGTGTCCCACCTGCTATTGTCCACGTGACTATCACTGACAATGTACAAAATCCAGGTAGGGGTTATTTATAGAAGCGCTATTCTTATCCCTGTGACGTCAGAGCGCTGGTTATCTATAAAATAAAGACTGGGCCTGGTATTGATCACTGGCATGGTAGATCAAGAACAGACGCCACACCGCGGCGTCTGATCTGGGTCTTTTTGTTTTGTTAAAATACTAGCATTTAATGGTTAGACACAACAGTTTAAGATCCCGTTTTCCCTGCCACACCCAGACAATCGACCCACCAGTGTCCAGCAGGCAAACGCAACGTCAAATCAACGTCGGTGCAACGTAGATGTGACGTTGCATAAAAGTCATGACGTTGCACGGACGTTGATATGACGTCACAGTTACGTCATGTGCCTCGCGGCTGGGTGTTGTCAGAGTGTTATTTATTTCTTCTTTCAGCATTTAGTGTCCTCAAATAACCGACTACGTTTGGGTCCCTCCATTTTTCAAATGTCCTAAAGACCCTTTTTCAAGTGTTGTAACGGTGATCTTAGTACCGTACTAAGAGGTACCTGAGGAATTTTACTGGAAACGGACTATTTAGGGGGATTTCTCATCTTGAAAATGTATGCATACGTTAATACGAGTAACACAACATAGATTTATTTTATACAAGTATATCCCTACATTGTACCAAATATCCCGCCTGTAGTTAACCCGGTTGGGCGTGTATCTTACATCGCTGGGACGTCCAACTGATATTGACTCCGCAGGTAAGGGAAAAGGTTTTGTTTCTTTATTTTCCTTCATTTTACTCTTTTCCCCCCTGTCCCGTCTCTTTCTTCTGCTCCGGTCCCCGCCCATAGGGGCTTGAAGAAATATATGGGCTGCATGATGCTTCCACGCAGAGCTGAATCCGGCCCGCACACTAGTACTGGTAAACCGCTTAGCGGATCTAAGCCTGTCCAGGAACCGCGGTGCGAGGCGGACCATCCATGCTAATAAACCTATTGGTTTCATTGGGCGACAGGGCTTGAGATGTCATTTCATCTCAATGTCGGGTAAAAGTCCCACAAAATTGGAAGCAACGTCTCCAAAATGACCTTTACAGTGTTGACGGGGACGTTAAACCTCAAATCAACCAACCAACCATCATTCTTCTGTTCTACTATCGCTTCCCTCGCCTTTCTCCCTTTCTCTGGGAGACGGCACTCGTTAAACCCAAACACATTCAATCAATAACCCTTAAAAACTTGAATTGACCCTACCGAGTGCAAATTTTATAGTCTCAGGCATGCCTGCGAGTAACTTAAGTTTGATTTCTCATGCTAAGTCAATATTTCTACCTTCGGAAAAATTAATAATTCATAGTGTTGGTCAGCAATATATCGTGCAGATAACTATGAGCCAGTAATTCGGCTCTCAGCTAGAGAATAATGGAATTTTTATGTTGGTGTTCGAATAAGGGATAAATTACATTTGTACCGGAAACCCCAAAACGAGTAGTTGGCAAACAGTGCAGGCCCAGATCAGACGCCGCAGAACGCGGCGTCTGATCAGGGCCTACACTGTTTGCGAAATGTTCAGCCGATTTCCAAATAAAATTTGAAGAAAACACAACCTGACACCCCTAAATTTTGAAATGGACTTGCACTATATATATATACAGAAAATTCCTATATTAAGACCACCTTTGGGACTGTTCAAAAGTGGTCTTAAGACCACTTTTGAACACTCACAAAGGTAGTCTCTTATTAGGAGACACTAGGCGTAGAAAACACAAAGAAACAATAACCAGATTTAGTCTTAATTTTAGGCGGTCTTAATTAATAACGAAATTTTACTGTATAAGTTGGAAGATGCCATTTGGTACAAAAAGGCTTGAAAGCTATAAACTTGGCTCACACAAAAAACAACAATAATGGAGTTTGAAGAAGATAAAACTGAAGAGCTATAAAGCTGACTCTCAAAGAACAATGGAATATCTGTCTTGTGTTCGAATAAGGTAATCTTGAATTTATGTCCGAGTGTACTGGGCCTCCGTGGCCTAGTGGTTAAGAGCGCTGACTTTTGATCATTAGGTTTCTCACCGCTGTGGTTCGAGCCTCGCTCGGGTCACATGTGAGACGCCAAGTTCTGCAACGGAAGGTCAGGTGGTTTTCTCCGGCTACTCCAGTTTTCGCCCACCTCTGATTAACGATCGGCTTGATATGAGTGAAATACGTAGTCTTGAAAGGGCCGTAAAACCAAAACCAAAATTTCCGAATGTACTGGTATGCGTGTTCATGTGTGAATGTTTGAGTTTCACGTCTCACCAACAGCTAAGGTCATACGGAGACGGGACCTCGGTTTAAAGACTCATCCGAAAGTCTGGAGAAGCCCGGGGTCGATCCTGTGACCCCTAGTTTACAAGGCGAGTAGCGTAACCACTACACCACGGAGGTTTCTAATGTGTTCTTAGAAGCCTCCGAGGTGTAGTGCAGAGCGCAACGGTTTCATAGTAGAGGATTATTGCAATGATATTTAAGAAATGAATGTAATTTATTTATCGAACAACATCGGAGTTACTTTAATACGAACCCGGGAAGCTGTCTGCACAAGATAACATCGTGTGCGCACAAGATTATATATTGTGCATACAAGATATTACCTTGTGCAAACAACATAATGTCTTGTGCGCTTAAGATAATATTTTGTTTGAACAACACAATATCTTGTTCGCACAACATAATATTGTTTTAAGAAACAAGATAAAATGTTGTGCGAACAGAATAATATGTTGCGCGAACAGAATAATATGTAGTGCGAACAAGATAATGTGTTGTGCTGACAAGATAATAAGTTTTGCAGACAAGATATTATCTTGTGCGCACAAGATATTGTGTTGTTTGCACAAAGTAATATCTTGTGCGAACAAAATAATGAGAATATGTTGTGCAAACAAGATACTATGTTGTGCAAACAAGATACAAGATAATAAGTTGTGCGAAAAAGATATTATCTTGTGCGCACAAGATGTTATCTTGTGCAGACAAATTAAAAAATAAAACCAGCATGTCCCTTCACGGGTTTCCTACTTCGTTATAACTCAATGGACGTTAAATAAATGACTTTTATCAGTTATACAGTAAAAATCCTTTTTAAAACCACCTTTGGGACTGTTCAAAAGTGGTCTACAGATTTAGTTTTAATTTTAAATTTTAGGTGGTCTAAATAGCGATATTCTGATGTTTTTTGCATTACTTTCCTTCCGTTATGTGACAAAATATGGTTTTGGGCCTGATACTGAAACAAGAAAACAATGGCACGCTGGTGGAAAAGCGCCGTTGACGTCATTACGTCGCCTTCGTCCAATCATATTGGAGAGAACAATGGTTCGTTTTGACGTCACTTAATGATCATGTGACGTCGCGTGATTCAATGTGTAATCAAACAGATATGCACAACACTGCGTTCCAAAAATTGACTAAAGGGGATGCTGTAAATGTAATTAGAATGTAATTAAGAAACGCATTCTATTTTTTCTGCTGTTCATGAAAGTATTACGCAGTTGGTCGCGTGCAAAGTAAATGAACCCATAAACTTTGCTATGGACCTGCTGTCGTTCATACTTTTTTGTAAAGCAGAAAAAATAAGTTCATTTTTTTTTTTTTTTTTTTTTTTGTGACTCAAACCTGTTTATTGGCCTAAACTGTTCATATGTCACTAATATTAGCGTTTAAGACTTCAACACGGCAATTCTTACACATTTTCTTTATACAAGTAGTTCTTGAAATGCAGCAATTCTTACATGCTGATTTTACAGGATCTTCTAGCTGTTTAGCAAGAAAAGGTTGCACATCACATTTTGAATAATAGCATAAAGATTGACTCTGATTATTTCACATACTCGAGTACCATATAAAAAGATCAGTTGATGAATATTAAAAGGTTGCGTAAGGAACTTACAGGGTGGGCACTTTGTATGGGAAGTTGTGTTTTAAACTTACCAACTTGTACATTTTGCTATGCCCTGACTGTGGATATGCTCACTTAGAAGACGTATAACTGCTATAAGCACTTTAGTCACAAAAATTAATATAAAGCTGTCCACAAGATATCGTTTTATGTTTCTCATTTGTTTCAAATGAAGTTCATGTGGACAGAAAACAAATTTACAATTCATCCATAATAATCAGATAATGCTGTGTTTCTTGACTGTAAAAATTGCATTTTTCTAACAATTCAATTGAAGTTTGTTGGTTGAAATATTGTCAAAATAATGCAAATAACATAAAATCGGATTTATAAGGGCACTACAAATAGTTTGTAAACTATTGGGGAGAGGACTATCTAATGTTGTATAACTTGTGTCCAATCCCATTGTTATAAAATGCAATAAAATATGTTTAAATCTAAAACTACAAGAGCATGTTTACGTGATGAAAACGAAATTTGATGACAACTAGCCAATATTGTTTGTAGGAATGTACATAATAATAATAATGATAATAATATTATAACAACAGCTACTACTTCTACTACTACTGATAATAATGTTAATAATGAAAACGATGATGAAAAGAATTAAACTACTTCTTACTACTACATGGGCCCCTGCCAATCGAGGTTTGCAGAAATAAAATGTGCTGCATAATGTTTCCAGCACAGAGCTGAAACCGACCACACATGAGTACTGGTAAACCGCTTAAATGGTCTAAGCCTGCCCAGCCCCTGCATATAAACATTTTGGTTTGTTTGGGCGTCAGGGCTTGAGATGACATTTCATCTCAATGCGGGATTAAAGCTCCACAAAATTGGAAGCAACGTCTCCAAAATGACCTAAATAGTGTTGACGGGGATTCAGACAAACTACTAGTACTAATTTTGCTACTTATGATAATGATAATTTTAATACTAAAAACAATTATAATAATAAGTATACTCAAACTACAACTCTTACTATACTAGCCTGCTCAGGCAAAGTGGCACGAGTCGGACCGTCCATGCATATAGACCCTATTCATGCATTGGTTTCATTGGGCGGCAGAACTTGAGTTGTCATTTCATCTCAATGTAGGGCAAAACTCCCACACAATTGGAAGCGGCGTCTCCAAAATGACCTAAATAGTTTTGTCGGGGACGTTAAATCTCATATCAAACAAACAATACTACACTTATTACTACTCTCACTACTTCTACTACTACTGCTACTACAATAATAGTAATGATAATAATAATTTCAATAATCCAAACGATGATTATAATAATTATACCTACTACTATTTCCACCATTACTTCAACTGCTACTGCTACTTTTACAACAAATATTATGATTTTGATTATCATTGTTATTAATATTAATCTAATATATGTGTTGGAAAAAAAGTGAATAAACACTTGCTGAAAATTCATCAGTAGTAATAATAAATATAGACAAGAATTCCGCCGAAGGCTATGTCGCGCCTGTGTTAAACTTGACCATTAGGGTGAACGCTAGGGTGGTCGCAAATGTTGACGCCTTGACGAACGGACGGACGAACGGACGAACGAACGGACGGAAAACCGGGCGCCTATATCGCGCTATGCTAATAGCAGGCGCGACAAAAACGATGATTGAGTTGATAATAATAATAATAATAATAATAATATAATCACGCACGGAATTAATAGACTCCTGTTGTTCTTGGTTTTGTAAAGGAGGGTGCTAAGTACATGTATAAAGAAGACCAGTCCCTCTGTTGATTGTGCTTGTTGGTTTGTTATATCCCTAAGGCTGGGCCCATTGATCAGTCATTGGCGAATTCAACCTTGTTACACTGTTAAATTCAACATCAGTTTTCATGTCGTCACGGTCAAATAATTCTAGGTTATAAGTTTATAACTGAACGGTTGAAGAATAAGATATCATTGCCTGTTCCTTTCCAAAATAGTGCAATGCAATCACAACCGAGTCACTTGATATGGCACTTTGTGTCATATCTTTTCTTGTATATATTTACATTCCTTGCCCCTCATCGCTGGGCGAAAAAAAGGTTATAGGGCAAACTTTTGAAGTTGAAAAACATTTACACGCTGTTTTTCTACAAAGAGCGGAACAGCGTTGACATCATATGACTCGATGCGTTCATGGCAGTATGAACTACTTTTTTTTGGGGGGGGGGGGGGGGGGGGGGTAGACTTAACACTGGAAATGCACAACACTGCGTCCCAAAAATTGACTACAGGGGGGTTCTGCAAATGTACTTAGAATGTAAATATATATGCTTATCAGTTATCCCATGTATTAATTGCATTGTAACATACTGACCTGATAAAGATATGCTATCTCAGGACAAGTGAGCTTTATCAGGCCAACGTGACATTGCACTTCTAAGAACTGGACTGCTTGAAAAATTGGCAAAAATGAAAGGGTGTACAATGGGATTAATTGATAAATAGAATACCAGATTCGTGTCATTTGGTGTAAATTTTATCAGGCTCGGCTTCGAGAACGCATGTAGAATCGCTCGGCAAGCCTCGCGATTCTACAACCGTTTTTAAAGCCTTTCCTGATAAACTTGATATCAAATGACACGAACCTGGTATTCTCTATATATTGTCCCGATTACACGAGTTGCGACCCAACGAAAGAAAATATTCGCCAACATTAGTGAAATAGCCTGTTTTATTATTTTGCCACAAAATATGCTCTTATCAGAATGTGCATGGCTGTGTCACAAATTTTCGTTTTTGTGTGATGTAATTGCTGTAAGATGCAACGTCGCCTAACCGTTATCCTGCTGAATGAATTAATTAAACCACACCCATTTCTGACTATCCACCAAACAAATTACTTGATATAACGTATTAGTCCAATTCACAATATGTTTGAAAATCTACATTGTTTACAAAGGTAGGGGTTGTCGAGTTCAGCGGGATAGGGGTTAATGGTTCGGCCCCGCCCATCGGGGCTTGGAGAAATAGATTGGGCTCTATGATGCTTCCACGCAGAGCTGAAACCGACCACACACGAGTACTGGTAAACCGCTTAGAATTTCTAAGCCTGCATGCCCAGGCAAAGTGGTGCGAGTCGGACTGTCCATGCATATAAACCCTGTTGATTTCATTGGGCGGCAGGTATTGAGATGTCATTTCATCTCAATGTCGGGTAAAAGTCCAATAAAATTGGAAGCAATGCCTCAAAAATGACCTAAAAAGTGTTGACGGGGACTTTAATCTCACTTTAATACCAGAAATAAGGATTAATGGTAAAACTGTTTGCAAAGGTAAGGGCTGTCGACTTTCAGCGGGATAATTAATGGTTGACGGTAAAATAAGAATCTTATATGGGTATGAGGGGTGGATGGAAAAATCCGTCCCGAGGGTCACTGTCCGGCATCACGAGGCTTGCCGAGTGATGCCGGACAGTGATCCCGAGGGACGGATTTTTCTATCCACCCCTCACACCCATATAGGATTCTTTTTCTTGCATACCTTCCATTTCTATTGCGAATTTTTAATGCTGCTGTCACTTCGGTTACCGACTTCCCCAAATTTGTGATGACATAACAGGAATGTTTAGTGACATCACGCATGACGACGCCGCGCATAAGGTTGTAATCAACCAGTGCATTTATCAAACACGCGATTATATTCGATTTGGGGTCGGAACACCAGGGTCAGAACATAAATTTCTATCCCAGGGTAAAATCATGGATTTCCTTGTCTGGTGTGCAAGAAAACTGTTTCCAGACGTAGGGGTTGTGTTCAGCAGGTGAAGAGTTAACGGTAAAACTGTTTCCAGACGTAGGGGTTGTGTTCAGCAGGATAATGGTTAACGGTAAAACTGTTTCCAGACGTAGGGGTTGTGTTCAGCAGGTGAAGAGTTAACCATGTAAAACTGTTTCCAGACGTAGGGGTTGTGTTCAGCAGGATAATGGTTAACGGTAAAACTGTTTCCAGACGTAGGGGTTGTGTTCAGCAGGATAATGGTTAACGGTAAAACTGTTTCCAGACGTAGGGATTGTGTTCAGCATGATAATGGTTAACGGTAAAACTGTTTCCAGACGTAGGGGTTGTGTTCAGCAGGTGAAGAGTTAACGGTAAAACTGTTTCCAGACGTAGGGGTTGTGTTCAGCAGGTGAAGAGTTAATGGTAAAACTGTTTCCAGACGTAGGAGTTGTGTTCAGCAGGATAATGGTTAATGGTAAAACTGTTTCCAGACGTAGGGGTTGTGTTCAGCAGGATAATGGTTAACGGTAAAACTGTTTCCAGACGTAGGGGTTGTGTTCAGCAGGTGAAGAGTAAACGGTAAAACTGTTTCCAGACGCAGGGGTTGTGTTCAGCAGGATAATGGTTAACGGTAAAACTGTTTCCAGACGTAGGGGTTGTGTTCAGCAGGATAATGGTTGACGGTAAAACTGTTTCCAGACGTAGGGGTTGTGTTCAGCAGGATAATGGTTAACGGTAAAACTGTTTCCAGACGTAGGGGTTGTGTTCAGCAGGATAATGGTTGACGGTAAAACTGTTTCCAGACGTAGGGGTTGTGTTCAGCAGGTGAAGAGTTAACGGTAAAACTGTTTCGAGACGTAGGGGTTGTGTTCAGCAGGATAATGGTTAACGGTAAAACTGTTTCCAGACGTAGGGGTTGTGTTCAGCAGGATAATGGTTAACGGTAAAACTGTTTCCAGACGTAGGGGTTGTGTTCAGCAGGTGAAGAGTTAACGGTAAAACTGTTTCCAGACGTAGGGGTTGTGTTCAGCAGGTGAAGAGTTAACGGTAAAACTGTTTCCAGACGTAGGGGTTGTGTTAAGCAGGATAAGATTTAACGGTAAAACTGTTTCCAGACGTAGGTTTTGTGTTCAGCAGGATAAGAGTTAACGGTAAAACTGTTTCCAGACGTAGGGGTTGTGTTCAGCAGGATAATGGTTAACGGTAAAACTGTTTCCAGACGTAGGGGTTGTGTTCAGCAGGATAATGATTAACGGTAAAACTGTTTCCAGACGTAGGGGTTGTGTTCAGCAGGATAATGGTTAACGGTAAAACTGTTTCCAGACGTAGGGGTTGTCGTGTTCAGCGACATACACAATCAGCTGATTTTATGTTTCATTTGCAATAATGATACATGCTGATATAATATTCTCATTGAGGCGTTTCTAACGAACAGCAGAAAAAAAGAAATATATGGCAATTTTTCATCAGAAAAATGTCATTTTTAACAACTTTGAAAGAAAGCATTACCCCCAACATGTTTGTGTTAGCCTATTGTTTGCATTTTGAGAATTCTTGATACTTTTTATGTGTCAGTTCATTTTATTTATTCATCACGAAAACACGCCTGTATAATTTCGACCCCCTTGAACCACATTTTTATATAGCAAAACTGGGGTTTACAGGGGTAAACCTTTTTTCTGCTCTAAAATATAGACTGTGGGTACTCGTTAGAATCGCCTCGATGAGGCGATTCTAACGAGTACACACAATCTATATTTTGAGCAGAAATAAGAAATATATCACAATTTTTCATCTTAAAATGGTCGTTTTAATTTTTTCGGCTGTAAAATTTACAATGTATTTGTACAGGCGTGTTTTCGTCCTGTATGTAATTTATTTATCTACAGTATTTATTTTCAGAAAACTGAAACGATGCCTATCAGTAGTGGCTTTTGTAATATGCGCTCCGGTGTACTGGTATTTCTTCCGCTCCATAAATTTAAAAGCCGTACATCTACAGCTGAGAGAATTAAAGACGATTCTTACAAAGCCGAATCTTCCGCGAAAGTCTACTGAGTCGCCATATGTAACATCAGAACTAGTGAACAGCACAAGCTGGACGAAAAACACGTCTAACAGCAGGCGCGGCCCCAGATATATTGTTGAACATGAATTATACAAGACATATGTTCACAGAAATATATTTAATACTCGACAGTATGCGTATCGCCTGATGCTCAGTACAGATGAACAGTGGACACTGGTGAATTCAAATGCTTCAAGATTGTTCCTCCCGCAGAGAAATGTGATGCTTAAAACGGAAAGAGAAATTGCTCATTATCAACATCTAGATTTGCTTGGCTTGGTGAGTATGTGGTTTAGGGTTTAACAGCCAAGAAACACTATTTAGGTCACGTCGAGTCACGTCGAGCCGGTCCGTTTGCCTGCAAACATTTTTCCTAGGCAAGCTTGTACAATATAAGCGATTAACCAGTAGGCTACAATATTTTATGATCAATCTTCACGAAAGAATGTTACCGAACCCGGCAGGTTTCAATTATAGTTTTGATGAAATTTTAAATTTTGCGAACTCGGTACTTTTGAGTTCTGCTACAGATGGTCAGATTCTCCAGAAGTGTTTTCCTTAAATCTAAGTATGTGCGATATTCTTGACGTTGTAACATCATTTCGCGCGTCAACGGTTATGTATAATCATGAGGATATTAAAAGTAAAAACAAGTTAGAGTGATGATGTATAAAAATCTGAAAAAAAAAAAAAAACCTTATGAAAAAGTCCAATTTCTTTCAAAAATAAGATGATATTATCAACGGTACCCGTTTGAAACAATTGTTGCAAAGTGCTAGCTTGGAAGTATAAGTTACGGGACTGTGAAAAGTCCACACAGTCATTTAAGATATGGTGAATGTGACGTCAGTGTTGTGTAAAGATTTCCAACAATTCATTCAATGTAGAACCAGGTAAGACACCACGGACTTTGGAGTCTGTTCAACGTCTACACGTAAACTTAAGTGGTTAAAGGAAACAATTTATTGGTTAGACGAAAGTTCAGGATTATTTTGCTAGGTCAGAGACAATCGTCACACATCACGAAACCATGCCTATATAATTTTGACCCCATTGAACCCCACTTTTATATAGTAAAACTGGGGTTTGCAGGGGTAAACCTTATTTTCTTATTTCTGTTCTAAAATATAGATTGTGGGTACTCGTTAGAACCGCCTCATCGAGGCGGTTCTAACGAGTACCCACAGTCTATATTTTGAGTAGAAATAAGAAAAAATATCACAATTTTTCATTCTAAAATTTTCGTTTTTTCGGTGGTAAAGTTTACAATGTATTTATATAGGTGTGTTTTCGTAATGCGCCAGTGCTGTCAGTCCTTTGATTGGAACATTCCCTTGTCCATAACCAAATAAACTGATTTTGCCACATCCGGTTCGTACTAACAAATTACTTGAGATAACGCAATCATTGAAATCGCTAACTGAATGACAGTGAAGATCCTAATCAGAAGTCACCGTTTGCAAAGGTAGGAGGTCATCCCGGTTCAGCAGGACGAATAAAATGAACAAATCCGTGAAATGAACACCCCCTAAACCCCACTTTATATAGAGAAAACTGGGGTTTAAGGGGGTCACAACTATTTTTCTTATATCTGCTCCAAAACATAGGTTGTGGGTAGTCGTTAGAACCGCCTCATTGAGGGCACCCATAACCTATGTTTGTTGTATAAATAAGAAAAGTATCATGGATTTTCATCAGAAAAGTAGCCATTTTGGAGATGTGAAAAAATGCACTATGTCGCACGGGCGTGTTATCGTAATGTTATTAAACCCATTGTATGCGGGAAACCCCTAAAGGAGTTACTTGGCAAACAATGCAGGCCCAGATCAGACGCCACAGAACGGGGCCTGCACTGTTTGCTTACAGAATTTTCCGTCAAAAATAGAACAAAAACGATAATATATGCCTGGAATCCCTTATATGACAAATGGACTTGGACAACATATATATCAATGGAAGAGTCCACTAGTATACAATGGGTTAAAGCCAATCTCCTGATTGGATTACTTCATATCTTACCATCACAAAAACAGGCCTATGTAATTTTGATTCCCTAGAAACCCACTTTTATATATAGTATTGTGGCAAGGCTAGGGGTCTTTAAATCTTGTTATTTGGAGTCTCGGTCGCATCTAAAATCACGGCTTATCTAGCCCTCTATTATACACACATGTTCGAGATGATTTTGATACATTTCCGGTTGTTGCTGGACGTTAGCCCTTTTGTGCCGTATAGCACAACTGAAAATATTGTCATACCTTCCTTCTTTCATCCTGTGTCAAGTGTAATTACTTCGTTCTCGCTTGAAATCATCTCGAATCGGTGTTTATTTACAAGTATCCATTCATGCGACCGAAACTCGGCTTTCATTACTTCCGGAACCTTGACATTGACCGATATTCGGTCCGAAACGACAGAAACCGGTCGTCTTGACCGAAATTCCCCGAGGGTATATAAACGCTCACGGGCCAACCGAACTTCGGTTGTGTCCCCGGAAAACTCTCTAGGAAAGCCGTCTGTTCGTTTGTTTTAGCATCCGACCGAAATTGAGACAGAACTCCATTGAAACTTAACTTGTTCATATAAAATTACAGCAGAAGATTCCAACGACTTCTAAAATACACCCAGAAATTATCCACTGGTGAAGCACAGAATAATCTCCGTAATAATCATTTATTTAAATAATAACATCCTTTCGGAAGGAGTTCCCCACCCACTTAGTCTAGCTGAAGCCACACTGGGCCCCTCTTGAACAGAATAGATTTAAGTTTAAGGTGTCTCAGCCAGTAAAATAGATTTATATTCTTGTGTGTGTTGAAATAAAATATTAAAATGAGTTAAAGGAATCATTCTTAGTGCTACATTCCAACCAGTACATTCGAGGTCTTCACAGTTGTACACTGGTGATACCTTGTAGTGAGGTACGCGCGAGTGTTACAGGTGGTGGCAGCGGTGCAGATACGAAAAATTCCAGTTCCTTGCTTGTGTTACAGTGAAGACTGAATAATAATAAATAATAATAATAATAAAACACACACACACACACACACACACACACACACACACACACACACACACACACACACACACACAAAAAAAAAAGATAGTCTACGCTACCGATGTTCGTGAATGGACGCCATTCGACGTCTCACCAGTCACGGTTCACCAGCTTCAAAGAAGTAAAGTGCCTGCTACATTTATAATCAAATTATTATAATAATAAATAAATAAATAAAATTAATAACATCGATCAATACTGAACATTGCTCACTACTGCTTGTTATATAGAAGACATATTTAATGTCAATATGATGAGAGCTACGTTGTTGTGAATAAGTCAAGGGAGGTAACTACCAGTGAGACCACCATCCGGATAATTTAGTAGTTGTTTCCCTTTGGGAATAAAAAATCTGCGGATCCTTGTAAAATTACTTCTATATCAAAACAGTGATAAATTTTAATTCTTTAGCTATTCCGAAACAGGTTTTTAAGACAAAAATGTTGTATTGTGACGACTTGGTGATACCAACAAGAGACGAGTATATAATGCTATCTGATGAGGAGCAAGTTATTTTATTTATCATCCTGCTGATTGCATGCCAGATGTCTCAGTGACTGATTACACATTTTCATACAGATCAGCTACTAACTATCAAGAACAACTAGTTTTCTACACACCAGATATACTATTATCTGTAGCCGAGTTTCAACAAGAGGCACATCTCATCTAGAGCAACTACACACGCTTTCATCTAGAATTCTTGATTTCCCCGACTTCCATCTTGAAGGACTAGATTGTCCTATTTTCATCTAGACCGGATTGATTTAAAAAAAAAAAAAAAAAAATCATTAAACCATTTTGTGCTCAATAAGCAGTAGAATAATCTGGTTAAGAAAGGCTAGGGCGAGGCAGAATTATCTGAAAGGAATTTTGTGTGGCTTTATTGTGGCATTATATCCAGATCAATCATGGGGTCCTATGAAACAAATAATCCCAGGTATGACACGTCTTCATCAAATAGTTCGGAGGAGATCCAGATTCTTGATTCCAGTTCGGGCGCCATCAGAACACCCAGACAAGTTCCGGGGACACAGCTCCGCCCGTCTTATTCTGCAACAGAACTGGGAACACCCAGTGGGGAGGTGGTTTTAAATTTTAGACGTCAGGAGCAGGCGAGAGAGCAAGAAGACCAAGTTAGCCTACCACTTGGCGGGAATCCACCCAGGTTACCATTTACCCGTGATCGCCCCGAGCCCAGAAAGGCTGCGCGCAGTGACAGAATGGACATGTTAAGTGAGATGTTGGCTTCTGTTGGCACATTACGGAGTGACATTATGCAGGAAATGGCAACCCTGAATCGGGGATCTTGTCGTGAAACCTCTCGGGATACTGAACATCAGGGTATGGCTGGACCAACCCTTGGTACAGGTGAGGAGATAGTGAGCTCACCAAGTAGGGCTCGACAGGTTGGTCATGCTTGATCTAGAAGCAGGAGATCTTCGCCCGAGGATGCTGTTCCAAAGGCCGGGGGAACTGGGGTGGGGACTGGCGATTTAGAAGTATCTGGACGGAAGATGGGCATTCCGGACACCGAGATACATGAGATGGATAGTAGGCCGAAGTGTTGCAGAATAGAGACTGGCAGCCACCAGTTATCCAGGGGGTCTAAGACAACTCCAATGATAGACTTTTCTCATCCTGTGCGTGCTAGTCAGAAGAAACCAGCAAACTATGATGGGACCAGTAGTTTCCAGGACTATTTAGTTCAATTTGAGATGACAGGAGACCTCAATAGATGGAATGAAGAGACTAAGGCTATGGAATTAGCCACCAGTTTACGCGGCGAAGCGCAAACAATATTAAGCGATTTACGTCCCGAGCAACGCCGTGACTTTACGCAGCTTGTGTCTGCACTTACCGCACGTTTTGAACCGACCAATCAAACTGAACTATACCGCGCCCAGATAAAGAGCCGCCTTCGAAAAAAATCTGAAAGTGTGCAAGAGCTCGCTACCGACATAAAACGTCTTGTTAGAAGGGCTTATCCGCAAGCCACTGTGGATTTGAAAGATCAGATTGCACGTGATTGTTTTATTGATTCCTTAAACGAGCACGAGCTGGAATGGTTTGTATATCAGGGTAAACCCAAGACCGTTGATGAAGCGATGCAACTGGCTTTAGAGTACGAGGCATTTCAAGCAGGCCGTAAAAGAACCTTAAATGTGCGACAGTGTTCAACAGACAAACCGAAATCAGTAAGTGCCGCTAGCGATCCCGTACTGAGTAGACTTAAGAGCTTGGAGAATAAATTTGAGGCCATGCTTGCAGAATCTTCAATAATTTGTTTCAACTGTAACCAGAGAGGTCATAGAAAGAAAAATTGTCCGCTACTAAAACAGGGTCAAGCAAATCATCCTTATAATCGTTACCATAACAACCAGAACAGTCGCCAAGACAATGACAATCGCAGATCCAATTATCGTCAGTCAAACGGTCGCCAGGGAAACTTCCAGTAACTGAGGCTGCGGGTCAAGCCTCAGTGGAACCTTTTGTAGGAAACGACCCAAATGTTATTTTACCACCCAAGGACGGGCTGTATTTAGATATTGTAGTTGAAAATTGTCCCTTCATAACTTTAATTGATACGGGCAGTACAGTCAGTATTATACACCCCAAAAAGTTTGAAGTGCTTTCATCTGAGACCCAAGAAAAGGTGTTACCTACAAAATGTGTCCTTAATATGGCAGATGGAGGTCCAGTAGGCTGCAGGGGAACCGTCTGTCTCCCTTTATGTATAGGAGATAAGATTTATTATCAACAAGTGTTAATAGCTGAAATTGAAGCACCGTTTGTTCTAGGATATGATTTTCTTCATGACCATCAATGCATTCTTAATATCTCAAAAGCAAAACTTAGCTTTCCAGACCAATCAATGCAATGCAGGCTAGAGAGTGAAATGCCAAAGATTTTCAAGATTGCGCTTAGTCAGACTGTAGAAATTCCTGCAAACAGTGAAATTGTGGTACCCGCGTCATTCTGCGAGCATGCACCCCACTTTTCGACAGCCATGGTTGAAGAACACTCTGACAAACTTTCAGAAAGGGGCGTTTTAGTAGCCAAAACAGTATTTGATACATACAATGACGTGGTTCCTTTGCGCTTACTGAACTTGAATAGTTTCCCTTTAAAACTGTACAAAAATGAGACTGCACCTGTCTGTGACCCAGTCACAGACAGAACAGGGCAACTCTGATGATCAACAAAATGGCAATGAACAGCTTTATTCAGTAACTACCGAAAGTTTTGATCATGTGACCCTTCCTGAACATTTGCAAGAAATGTATGAAAGCTTTATAGGGGATTTGACTGACGAAGAAGCTAGCACCCTTAAGTCCCTGTTATTTAAACATTCTAAGGTCTTTTCCGCATCAAAATCCGATCTTGGCAACTGCGGAATAATTCCGCATCGAATAAACACCGGCACAGCTCCGCCTGTTAGATTACCGCCACGACGAATTCCAATGACAATGAAACAAGCAGTTGAAGACGAGGTACAGCGACTCATTGATAATAATCTAGTAGAGAAAAGTAAGAGCCCATGGGCTTTCCCACTAGTTCCTATTCGTAAAAAGGACTCTAGTATTCGTATCTGCATTGACTATCGTCAGTTGAACCTTCGGACTTTACCCGATTCGTACCCGCTACCTCGCGTTCAAGAATGCTTAGACGCCTTAGATGGCGCCACATGGTTTTCCACCCTTGATTGTACATCCGGTTTTTACCAGCTTCAGATGCACCCAGATCATAAGGATAAAACTGCATTCGTTTGTAGTAAAGGTCTGTTCAATTTCAAAGTTTTACCGATGGGCCTGGTAAACAGTCCTGCTACTTATCAACGACTCATGGAACACATCATGACCGGCATTAACTTTCGATCTTGTCTCGTTTATTTGGATGACTGCATCATTTTCTCCAAATCGTTCAACGAGCATATTTCACGCCTTGATGAAGTCCTCACAAGAATTGGTAAGGCGAATCTGAAATTCCGGCCAAATAAATGTTATCTACTTCAAAGAGAAGTAAAGTTTTTGGGCCATATAGTATCAGCAGAAGGCGTCGCAACGTGCGAAGATAAAATTAGAGCAGTAAAAGAATGGCCCATACCTTCCAACGTCAAAGAATTACTTAGCTTCTTAGGCTTAGCGTCCTATTATAGACGGTTTTGTAAACATTTTGGCACAATCAGTGCACCGTTGCACCAACTGACTAAGAAGAATCAGGTTTTTGAGTGGAGTCCAGAATGCCAAGAAGCATTTGATACCTTGAAAGAATTACTTACAAATGCACCTATTTTAGGGTACCCAAATACGTATGACCAATACTTTCTTGACACTGACGCGAGCTCAGTTGCCGTAGGCGCGGTGTTGTCTCAGTTACAAAATGGTCAAGAAAGAGTTATAGCTTATTTCAGTAAATCGTTGAATGACGCACAACGTAAATATTGTGTTACAAGACGTGAGCTATTAGCAATCGTTGAAGCTGTGAAACATTTTCATCAATACCTATATGGAGTCTCTTTCATAGTCAGAACTGATCATGGAAGCATACAGTGGCTCCGTAACTTTAAAAACCCTAACTCAATTCTTGCCCGCTGGTTAGAGGTATTGAGCACTTACAGATTTGAGATAAAATTTAGACCAGGGAGTTTGAATAAAAATTCAGATGGGCTTTCGCGTCGTCCGTGCACCTCATGTTCATATTGTGATAAACGAGAGGAAGAAGACAAGAAAAAGAAAATTAAGTGTTGCAAAATTTCACATCTTGAGCACGCAGAGTCTACGGACAGGAATATGTTAAATTGTGGTCTAAGGGAGATAACTCAAGAAAGGACAGAAGAGGACAAAGTTTGTGAGAATACATCCTCAGTGAAAGATTCAACAAGTATGGATGGGAATTCAGTGGCCACAAATTCCTTTCCTTCTGAGTTGAAGATACATAGTGATTCTAGTATACAGATAAGAAGTATACATTGTTCTGATGGAAATAGTGAGATATCATGGGAAAATGACCAAGAGTTTGTGAAATGGAAAGAAGCCCAGGTCTTAGACCCAATCTTATCAGTCCTGTATAAATGGATGGAAAATAATAAACGGCCAGAATGGGAGGACATTTCTGGTACGGGTGAAGAGATGAAAACTTACTGGGCTCAGTGGCCCAGGCTAGTTCTGCACAAAGGTGTTTTATGCAGAAAATACTTTGACGGAAAAACAGATACACATTTCATGCAGATACTTGTGCCTTGTAGTTGCCGTGAAGAAGTGTTACGCCAACTTCACGATCATCTGACATCAGGACATCTAGCGACCACAAAAACAATAGAAAAAGTGAAGACAAGATTTTATTGGTACAAGTACAAGGAATTTATTGAAAATTGGATCAGGTCTTGTTGTAAGTGTCAAGCAAGACGGCTCCCGAAGCTTCGACCTCGTGCACCAATGAAACAGAGTAGAGTAGGAACCCCAGTGGAGCGAGTGTGTCTCGACCTTCTGGGACCATTTCCTGAAAGTAGAAATAAGAACAAATATATTCTATCAATTTGTGATCAATTTACACGCTGGATTGAAATGTTTCCTTTGAAAAACATGGAAGCTGAGACAGTAGCTAAAGTTTTTATAAGTGAGTTTGTGTCACGTTATGGATTGTGCCGACAGATTCTGACTGACCAAGGAAAACAATTTGAGTCAAAGCTATTCAAGGAAATATGTGAATTGCTAGATATTGATAAGAAAAGAAGCACCAGTTTTCACCCTCAAACAAATGGGATCCAAGAAAGATTCAATAGAACTATAGAAGACATGCTAAGCAAGTATGTAAGTGCAAACCAGAGAGATTGGGATGAATATTTACCATTGTTATTGCTGGCATACAGATCATCAATCCACGAAAGCACCAAACAAACACCATACACCATGTTCTTTGGTCGTCACGCAATTCTTCCTGTTGATCTGGTCTGTTGCCCGCCGTGTTCTGAAAACAAAAAGGAGAGCCATCAGTATGTTTTGGAGCTTCAGGAGAGACTCAGGAAAGTACACAATCTTGCGCGAACAGAAATGATCAAAGCTAGCGACCGTCAAAAGAAAACATATGACCACAGAGTGCATAATATACCTTATAATGAGGGTGACTTGGTGTGGCTTCGACTATGTACTCGATCCAAGCGAATTTGCCCCAAACTACAACCTCGGTGGGAGGGTCCCTACACAATAACACGAAAGATCTCTGATCTTGTTGTAGAGATAGAGATGCCTGAAAAAAAGAAAAGTAGGAAAATAGTACACCACAACAGAATTATTCCATATGTTGGATAAACAGACACCAGCAATAAAATGTATCACTGTTTTGTTCTCAGTGTAAAATTTAACCATCACTACACCATTTCAGTATGACAGAAAATCTGCCTTAAAGAATGTAAACACTACACAGCTTGACGTAAATTGTCCAAGTTCTTCTATAGTAGAATGGTACTGGCTGGTATGCTATATCCTTAATAAGAAAAATGGACAGAGCGTCTCAATATGACTGAGAAGACGACGCCATTAAATTATAACCACTGATGAAGTAGTTATGGTTTCACTCAATATGAGACTGATACACAAGTACTGTGAATTGTCCTATCTAAAATAAAAAACTAAACGGTTGCCTTTGGAAACAAAGAACATATAGAAGAATAAAAATCGGAGACTTGGTTTTAGTGAGTCTCTTCATACACAGCAATGTGGTTTGTAGGGCTGTATATGTAGCAGAATGGGCCCAATGATCCCAAAGGAAAAGAGAATATAATCTGCACTATGATGAAGCATGGGGAGACCCGCCAAAACTAACACTTGATCCATGCATTCCAGCGAAAAGAAGTCACTCAAAGACCTACATATATCTACTTTCAGACAGAGAATGTCAGACAGAAGAGTGGTACAGAACTCTACCTTCAGCAAGGCCATTTCTACCTTCTTGTGTGATGCATGTGGGGTGTCCTTTTCCCAGCGAGAACAACTGAGCAGACACCGCAGAGACAGGCATGGACCAAAAGTGTATTGCCAGTATTGTGGCATTGACTATGCCCAGTCAAGAAAAAGTGATCTGAAAGCTCATGAAGCCCGCTGCAGTAGAGATACCTACAGGGCTAAAGGACGGCATCGTGAGATTCGGCAGGATAGTAGCAGGTCAACAAGAAACGAGAGAGACTGGCGTCCGGCAAGAAGCTACTCACCAAGAACCCAGAGACAGTCAAGATCTACTTACACAGACAACACTGGACGCCACACATCAGACATACTGTACCAACACAAACCAGCCTGCAATCAGGAGATATCAAACAGAAGTCGCATGACTGCTACATCAACAAGAAATTCAACTTATCCAGCCTCTAGCAGAACACCATCCACTACGACCAAGACTAGAACACATCAAGCTACTCAGGGAACTACCACAAAGACTACAACAGATCAAGCAACTCGCCAAACACCACCCATTTCGACAACAGCCGTGACTTCTTCAGCGCCTACCAGCTCATTTAGTACAACATCTGCTATTACTGCAACTAAACTGCCGTCTCCAAAAAATTCACCTATCATGCGATCTCTGCTTACAAGCTCACTTTTCAATAGCAAATCCCCAACCAGTCCAACTAGGTATGATAAGGGTAAATTTAGTGACCTGCCGCCGTCCCCTATGCTCGATGTAGATCTATGTGCTGAGCCAATCCGTACTGACCTCAGCCTGTATGACAAGTCACCAGATGTTATGAACCTGTTTACACAGTTAGATCTGGATGAAACTAGTGCTGCCACTTCCAATTTACTTTCATTGTCATCTATCTCAACTACCTCTTCTATCTCTAACTTTACTACTACTGCCACAACTTGCCTATCATCCAGCCAGGGATCATCAGCTTTAAAGGTACTTGACGAGAATCAGAATGTTGTATGCACTCTACCTGGATAAGACGGAAGTAAGGTGACACTACTTGATAACAGTGGAAGATCGTTTTGGATAGTGCCTGCTAATCCTACCCTTACACCACTTTCAAATGAACTAATACAAGATCAATCACCCATTCACACAGAGACAACACAACATCAGGAACAATCAGCAATTCACACAGAGACAGCGCAACATCAAACACAATCAGCCATTCACACAGAAACAACACAACACCAGGAAGAATCAATCATTCATACGGAGACAGCAAAACATCAGGAACAATCAACCATTCACACAGAGACAGCGCAACATCAAACACAATCAGCCATTCACACAGAAACAACACAACACCAGGAAGAATCAGCCATTCATACGGAGACAGCAAAGCATCAAGGACAATCAGCCATTCACACAGAGACAGCAAAGCATCAAGGACAATCAGCAATTCACACAGAGACAGCGCAACATCAAACACAATCAGCCATTCACACAGAGACAACACAACATCAGGAACAATCAGCAATTCACACAGAGACAGCGCAACATCAAACACAATCAGCCATTCACACAGAGACTGCACAACATCAGGAAGAATCAGCCATTCATACAGAGACAGCAAAGCATCAAGGACAATCAGCCATTCACACAGAGACAGCACAACTTCAGACACAATCAGCCATTCACACAGAGACTGCACAACATCAGGAAGAATCAGCCATTCATACAGAGACAGCAAAGCATCAAGGACAATCAGGCATTCACACAGAGACAGCACAACTTCAGACACAATCAGCCATTCACACAGAGACTGCACAACATCAGGAACCATCAGCCGTTCTCACACAGACAACACAACATTCTGAACAATCAGCCATTAACACACAGACCACACAACTTCAGACACAGCCAGCCATTCACATGGGGGCAACACAGCATGAAGATCAGTCTGATATGGAGACCCTAAATCAAGACGAATCCACCACTCAACACCGCACTGAGATAAAACAACAACGGGATCAGTTAACCATTCAACATGCAACCGAAACATCACTACAGCCAGCACTGTCTGCAACTCCACATATCACAGAGACACCACAGTATCGAGAACAGGTTACAACTCAACAAGTTAGCACAGAAAACCAAAAGCTTCAAGTCTTGGACCTTACCTTACCTTGCCGTACGCACTTGACTGAAGTATCACACGCAACAGGAACTGTTACAACCACTACCACCAATGCCAAGACAGTCAGAATCCAGACAGAAGAAATCCCAACATATTTTGTCCTTGACTTATCTTTGCCAAAGACACACAGTGTACAGAAAAATATGACATCAGCTGCTACTCCATTAGATTTAACCACAGTTAAATACACTACACAGCACCACACTTTGCCACATGCTGCAAACACACCACAGAACCAAGATTCTACAGCCAGTCCACATGACAGAGAGACCCCACAGAACCCAAAACCAGGAGTCAATCCAAATGACACAGAGACACCGCGGGTACCAGAACCACCAGCTACCCCTACCAACATCAGGACTCTAGAATCTGAAGACTCTGATACTCACTCAACATCTAGTTCCTCGGTTTCATGTTCCAGGACTTCTTGTTCTTACAGTGACAACTCTGATTCTGATGAATATCCTAACAGTAAAACTAGGCGAAAGAGGAAAGTCAATCATTCATCAACAAGACATTTTTCAAAACGACAGAAGACTCACTCAACTTTCAAACAGCTTACAAAGAGCAAAGGCCCTGGTCATCATAATTCTTCAACTATACTGTATTCTCCTTCCATGCCAGCCTACTCACCATCAGGGGAAGCGGAAGCTCCGGAGTACCAGCCATCATCACACAGTCTAGAAAAACCAATGTTTCCACCTCGAAAGATACCTCTTGAACAAGTAAGAGACCGTTATGCATATTTGCTACATGACCCTAGGACGCTATTTGCCGGGGCTCCATCTTCTTTCCTCCCAGACCATGACTCCAAGTATGCTTCAGCTATAAGAAAAAGAGCACTGCAGATTGGGATTCAGCCAAAGTCTATTTCGTACTGCGACGACGGATACATCTTAACAAAGACTGAAGAAGTGAAGACTGATACTTTCTTTTACAAGATCACAACAACATTTACACCAAAGCCAAAAACAAGCAGGTACTCTACAACATCGACACAGAGGGATTTTTCATCAAGATGTTCCGCTGACTTTTCCGGATGTGGACGTACCTTTACTTGTGGAGGATCAGAAAATTAGTGTAGCACATATTGGATTGTATTTATCATCTAAATTAAGAAAACAGAAAACTGTAATGTTCCACATTTTAACACCTCAGTGCTGTCCCATCATCAGTCTCTCTCCTTGCTTCATTTAATTAAATTAATTCTTCCTATTATTTTTGTTGTGCTGATTTCCAGCGCGTGTGGACTGTCCGTACAGCTGGAGGATCAGCATGATGTATTAATGTTAATGTAATAACTTCTACCTGCACATAATCCTTTCTCTCTTCTCCATTCCTCCATTTACGGCGGCAGCAGGTCATGTAAAATAAAATGAAGGCAATGATCAGGAATCGATACAATTACATGTAGTTGCTGGACTTAAACATAGTTTTCGGAATAAGGGAATATATGTGCTTGAGATTTTGTTAGGTTAAGATTTTGTAAACCTACATATACAGGTATTTTGTATTCCAAGATTTCAGATTTCATGAACAACTGCAGGTACCAGTATTTTCGGCTACATGTATTTCTTATGAAATTTAAGGCTGACATCTTATGCCTTTGTACCACAGTCTAAAAAAAAAAACAACATATTATTAAAGATAGTGTTTGTCAAGAAAATTAAAGGCTCTTCACTAGATATTCTATGATGTAAAGCAGAATTCAATATCTAGAGAAATTTTCATGGATTATAGGCACAGTTAGTCATATTGCATACATATGTAAGGTAAAGTGATGAGTGTATAACTCAGTTCATTTCATAAGCAGAATCTTTAGCTGCATTGAATAGTAAATGGCGTGTTTTTCAAAAATAATGTAAGACTTTCAAAGTTTTAATTTGACATTTTAAACAGCATAGAGGAGGTGCCTGTATATTGGTGTACTTATCTGTCATTGTATTTTTCTCCACTTGTGCTTGGAGAGTTACTGTACATTATTTGCTGTTGTAGTTGGAGCAGCTGCTTGTGACAATTTTGATCTCAAGTTATGTATAGATATTATTGTTGTTTAAAGGCATTTATTCTTGATTATTGAGGCCTATCATTTCATTACATAACATTATGTATCTCTCAGTGCTGTCTAAAGAGAAGTCCTCTGCCTGCAATAGGTAAGGGGCCTTCTTTGGGAAAATCAATGCTTGACTAACTGTTAACTTCAGTGTATCTTATTGATTTTTCTCTTTAGCGCCTCAGTCAGGGGATTCAACAGGAGCTACTAATCACCATATTAAAGGCCGCCTTTGATCTGCTATAGCCAGTATATCACAGGGGGCGATGGGACAATTATGAACACACGGTATGTCCTACTGTCTAAGAATAAGTGCCTTTAGCGATGAAATTGTGGCCCGATCTTGCCAGTGCCACAAAATAGTAGTCATTTTTCATATATTATTACATATTTATATTACTGAAATTCTAGTCAAGTATATCTAAAATTGTAACCGGTTATCAAGGGAGGATATTTTCTGTGAAACTAATGGGTTCACTTTAGAACTAATGCTATTTTCTCACCGTCTAAATAGTTATTTCAAAATGATAATCATTGTTTTTGACCATCAAAATCATATTTCATTAAATAGTTTCCATCCACCATAAAAAAATTCACATTAATTTATTTTCATCTCAAATATTCATTTCAGATAACTACATGAGTAGCTAATGGATTCATCATCCTAGGATTAACTGATAATTGTATCTAGCCATCATTTGTTGTGTGTTGTTTTAAGAGGCTAATCTCAGGGATATTTAAATTTAGCACCTTTATTCATTTTATTTAGTCCACTATTACATTCTCACAATGTAGTCATAGCAGCTGCTAAAAAATGTAACTTGTCATATGTTAGGACAAAGAGATAGCTATATCAGCTATATTATGTCTGTGTTTTTAGAATAAGTTTGATTCTGTGCAAACACTTGACGGCTTGTGTTTGACATAGAACCAGATTTATCCTGGTTTGCTTTTGTGGTTGAGTCCTCCAACTACAGAAGACAAATGATCAATTTTGCACACAGACTAAATTATTTACTTGACTATAAATGCATGTATATGAATCTAATGTACGTGTTAAATATGGTTGAATGCCTGTGCTTGTATGAATGGAACATGTCTGATCACATTAACTCATATGTCAGGTTGCCAGATTAGTTTTTCTTATCATAATGCAGAAACCTAATACGCTCCTTGTGTGATTGTGATTCTGTAGCTTGAGGTTGTGCCTACTCTGGCCTACACCTAATATTATATTCTCTGTAGTTGATTAATTCTTTACTACTGATTGGCATATTTACCTGTCCCAGCTGATGCTCTTCATGTTATCAAAGCCTCCATCCACTTCAATGTCCGTAACCCCTCCTTTTGGTTGTAAATTCATCGTACTGCTTTCAGTTACCAAAGTTAGTAATGAAAATGAAAACTAGGCCCGAATTCCAACATAGTCATTTGTTATAGGCATAATATCTGGCACAGATCCTTTTAGGGAGTGAGTGTTGAGTTTACATCCCACCAACAGCTAAGGTCATAAGAAGACAGTATTCCTGTTTAAGGATTCATCCGGAGGTCTGGGATGTCTGGTATTGAACCCATGACCACTCATTTATGAGGATTAGCAGAATCACTACACCACGGTGGTGTAACAGAGTTATTGTAGTTTATTTGAAGAATTAATGAGGTATAGTGGAATTTTTCCATTTTCTTCAGATTAATATGTTTCTTTGAATTGATCATTCCAATTTTAAGACTGCTTATGAGTGGGAAATTTCACGTGTTATAACTTAATCGATATCCTGGCAACCTTTTAAGCTAAATAAATGCAAATGGTTGAGAGTGGAAGAATGACTGTGACATAAGATTAGTGTTGTTAATTATTATACTTGCTGAGATTGTGTCACACTTGCAGTAAAATAAGAGACTGCATTATGTGGAATGTTTCAATTAAATGCAGTATTAGCTTTTTCAACAGAAAATATAGTAATGATTCCTGGATTGCAGCATTGATATCATTTTGATTGTGTTGGTAATTCATGGATTTACTTAATTCTTACTTTGTAAGTTGGATGATTCTGCATGTGTGACACAGACACCTTTACAATATGACAGTAGTTGTATCGACAAATGGAAAATGCAGTTGCAAAATGTGAAACAATTTAATGAGTTAATAGAGATATTTTGGTGTCAGAAGTGGTATCCACCTCATAATGAATTTATTGTTTCTACTTTAAGTTCATACTTAATACAAGTGAATTTTCAAATTAAGATGTTTCACAGAATCATTTTCTTACATGTTACCAACCATACATGTTTGGTCATTCACATTGTAGGTTAAATATCCATCCAGTTAAGGATTTGGATTTAAATTATTTCTAACCTATAAATATACAATCTAGGGAAAAATATGATCACATTTAATGTCTTATATGCGATTTTATTATGTCTGTAGTTCTTGAAGTTCGAGGACGAACTTTGGTCGAAGGGGGGAGTAGTGTGGCAAGGCTAGGGGTCTTTAAATCTTGTTATTTGGAGTCTCGGTCGCATCTAAAATCACGGCTTATCTAGCCCTCTATTATACACACATGTTCGAGATGATTTTGATACATTTCCGGTTGTTGCTGGACGTTAGCCCTTTTGTGCCGTGTAGCACAACTGAAAATATTGTCATACCTTCCTTCTTTCATCCTGTGTCAAGTGTAATTACTTCGTTCTCGCTTGAAATCATCTCGAATCGGTGTTTATAGGAGGTTTTAGGAATTCCGTTTATGACGTCATTCTTGCGCATGCGCAAAGTACTGGCCGTCAATTGAAACGGCCATCGCTATTCAAATGTATTGGCGGAACTTAAAATGCTAACAATATTCAGACATTTTGAGAGAAAATATACCCTTTTTCATTGAAATAATGCCTCGAGAAGGAAAGAATGATATTTTGCTTTCATTACCGAAATTAATTTATCCTAAATCCGTTTTAATTGACGAAAATCTTTTCGTGAATGACCCATGTCAATGGCTTGAGATACCGTTATTCACGAAATAAGTTTTTACGTAACATTCGTTTTATCTATCATCTATCTATCTATCTATCTATCTATCTATCTATCTATCTATCTATCTATCTATCTATCTATCTATCTATCTATCTTTCTTGAGAAATCTGTCCAACGATCTGTCTACATGTGCAATTTAAATGTCCATACTGACAGTAATAAACTAATGAGTGGACTGACGGAGGGGCGTTGAGTCAATGTTGGTTCGACGTCATGCCGTCGACACCCACTTCAACTCACTTCATTGTCACGTGACCGTTGGCATGAGAGAGAGAGGGACAGAGAGAGAGGTTTGACTGACAAACTGACAGTAGACAGACAGACGACACACAGACCGACTGACTGAATGACTGGCTAACAGACGAACGGACGGACTGTTAGACAGACAAATAAACATACTGACATTCGAAAAAAAAAATGAGTGGACTTACAGACGGGCGTCGAGTCAACGTTGGCTCGACGTCATGCACTCCAACCACTCCAACACACTTCAATGGCACGTGACCGTTGAGATGAGAGAGAGGTTTGACTGATCCCTGTATCCAAGAAGCCCCTAACCCTTTTATACCAAATGGAATCTTCCTCTTTATATATAGCAGGAGTCATTTTCAAAATTTAGGGGTGTCAGGTTGTGTTTTCTTCAAAATTTATTTGGAAAATGGCCGAACGTTTTGCAAACAGTGTAGGCCCTGATCAGACGCCGCGTTCCAATCCCACTGAGTCTTGATGGGTCCTAGCACTGGGCAAATGACATTTTATTAAGCAGCGCCGTATTATCGCCAATGCAACGTTCTGACGTTTCATCGACGTTGCAATGTCAAATTCAATGCATCGCTTTGAAGTTGTGTGATGTAGACACGACGTTGTTGACACGCTACATGTCGGTTGACGTGGCGTCATTTAACGACAGACTGTAATTTACATTTGCCTGCGCTCGCAAATTGTTGGTGCAGAGAGGACCCTGTTGGGTCGTATGTACACTATATCATTTTCGTAATGCGAAATTTCACATCTGGCAGCATATCGGTGTTTCTCCCATTATCTTACATTAGAATTCCCTAAAAATTTAAAAGAATTCCACTGTTTTACGCTGTAATTAACACTTTATCTGTCCCACTGCCTTTGAAGCAATACGACGGATGACGGCCAGGGCTTTTCCCGTTCTATTTTTAGAACCGGAAGTACGTCACGAAAAAAGCTCCTATTTACAAGTATCCATTCATGCGACCGAAACTCGGCTTTCATTACTTCCGGAACCTTGACATTGACCGATATTCGGTCCGAAACGACCGAAACCGGTCGTCTTGACCGAAATTCCCCGAGGGTATATAAACGCTCACGGGCCAACCGAACTTCGGTTGTGTCCCCGGAAAACTCTCTAGGAAAGCCGTCTGTTCGTTTGTTTTAGCATCCGACCGAAATTGAGACAGAACTCCATTGAAACTTAACTTGTGCATATAAAATTACAGCAGAAGATTCCAACGACTTCTAAAATACACCCAGAAATTATCCACTGGTGAAGCACAGAATAATCTCCGTAATAATCATTTATTTAAATAATAACATCCTTTCGGAAGGAGTTCCCCACCCACTTAGTCTAGCTGAAGCCACACTGGGCCCCTCTTGAACAGAATAGATTTAAGTTTAAGGTGTCTCAGCCAGTAAAATAGATTTATATTCTTGTGTGTGTTGAAATAAAATATTAAAATGAGTTAAAGGAATCATTCTTAGTGCTACATTCCAACCAGTACATTCGAGGTCTTCACAGTTGTACACTGGTGATACCTTGTAGTGAGGTACGCGCGAGTGTTACAGTATTATTTTTCTTATTTCTACTCAGATACATATATAGTTTAAGGGTACTCGTTATAACCGCCTCGTCGAGGGGGGGTCCTAATGAGTTCCCTTAATCTAACGGGTTTGAGTAGAAATATGAACAATAACATTATTTTTCTTAATTCTACTCAAAAACAGATTGTGGGTGCTGGTTATAACTGTCTCGTCGAGGCGGTCCTAACGAATTCCCCCAATTTATGTTTCGACAAGAAATAAGAAAAAAGTCAGATTTCTTTTATCTGAAAATTTCAATTTTTGGTGGTAAAATGTTCAATATTTGAATAGGCATGTTTTCTTAATGCGTTCTCTTCAGAAGCCTTTTGAGTTTATCAAGAAGATGAAGAATCCATGCTGGTATGATGAGAACAAACTGCTCCGATGTCTACCCTACTTCTACTTGATAGGGGCACCAAAATGTGGAACTACAGATATACACAAGAAGTAGGTTTTTTTTCCTCTTTTCCATTTACCCATTGTATAATAATAATAATAATAATAATAATAATAATAATAATAATAATAATAATCGACTTTATTTACAGAGGATAACACATTTAGTACTAGTTCTAATCTTCCATGTGGCCCTCTTTTCCTGGGTTGGAACCAGTACTAAGCAATGTGGATAAAAGCTCTTGCTCAAGGAAACAACACTTGGCGTAAACTGGTGGATTCTTCCATTACTATATGTTGGACAAGTCCATTTGTCATATAAGGGATGTGAGGCCTATTTTTTTTTTTCGTTTTTAATTCAATTTTTGATGGAAAATTCTGTTAGCAAATAGTGCAGGTCCTGATCAGACGCCGCGTTCTGCGGCGTCTGATCTGGGCCTCCACTGTTTGCCAAGGTACCCCTTCAGGGGTTTCCCGCATGCAATGGGTTAATACTCAAGATGTCAATAACGAAACCATTGTGTAAACAGTGTGGAGTCACTGCTGTAAACAGTGTGGATCAAGATGAGTCTGATCAGGGTCCACACGGTTTGTCTGTGTGGAAAAATATTTTTTAAAAAAGTTTGCAAGAAGATTAAGCCGACAACATAAATGGACGACATTTTCAGTTGCAGTTTTTCATGGCATCTTTAGGTTTAAGTCATGTGAGTTAATGCTACCATTTATGGTAGTTACGATGGAGTGAGTGAGTGCGTGTTTGAGTTTTACGTCTCACCAACAGCTAAGGGCATACGGAGACGGGACCTCGGTTTAAAGACTCATCCAAAAGTTTGGAAAAGCCCGGGATCCATCCTGCGACCCCTGGTTTACAAAGCGAGTAGCATAACCACTACACCACGGAGGCTTCTATAGTTACGATGGAAGAATCTCTATTATGTTTTTTCTTATTAATGTTGGAAACATAATAAGTGAGGGAGTCCATTAGAAGCCACCAGATACTAAAAAGTCCATGTATTGAATACCCATTAACCCGACTTCATATCTAGGGAAAAATAGGGTCTACATGGGTGTTAATTATTTTCCTCATTTTTGCTAAGAAATTATTATAGAATGTGGGTACTCATTAGAACCACCTCAGTAAGGCGGTTGTAACAAGCACCCATGCAGAAAGAATCCCTCACGTCATATGGGGGAAAAGTGGGGTCTACAGAGGTATACATTATTTCCTTACTTTGCTCAGAATAGATTGTGGGCACTGGTAAACCCCATTTTCTCTACATAAAATGGGGTTTAAAGGGGTGTTCATTTCACGGACTTGTTAACATGATGAGAAAAAGAAATGATCATTGTTTCTCAGTGTGGACAGGAAATCCCAGGGATCACATGGAAATATCTGGAAAGCCTTGTTTCCCATGTGACTGCTGGCCCCTCGGGTTGTGATTTCTCTGTCTCTACAGACACCATCGTGATATGACTGAAAGATTGTTGAAAGCGACGTTAAACCCGAATTCACACACACACAACAATTTCCCTATATAAGCCTGTGTAAAACCAAAGGGCCCCGGAGCGGGGGGGATTTTTGGCCCCAGCACTATAATTTGAACAATCTTGGTAGGGGTCCACTAGATGAAGCTTCATACCAAATATCAAAGACCTGGGCCTTGTGGTTTCAGAGAAGAAGATTTTTTAATTTTTTGGTGAAAAAAATCTATTTTTGGCTCCTATGACCTAGATGTGCAACGGACCGGAACCATTTGACAACTTTGAAAGGGGACCACCTCAGGATCATTTCTGTGAAGTTTTGTCAAAATCCGATCCGTAGTTTAGGAGATGTCGTTGAAAGAAATTGTTTACGGACGCACGGATGCACTGACGCACGGACGCACTGACACACGACGGACGAAAAGTGATCCCATAAGCTCACCTCGTCACTACGTGACGGTGAGCTAAAAAGAGTCATGATGGTCCTGTATAGCTCACCTGAGTATTATAGAAAGTAAATGAATTAAAATCATCATGGTAATTACTTAACAAGAGGGCCCAATGGCCCTATATCGCTCACCTGTGTACCAGAAAATCATTAGTGTAGGAGACCACTTGACATTGCTAAATACTAAATATCTAAGCTCAGGCAAAGCAGTTTCCATGCTTATAAACCCTATTGGTTTCATTGGGCGACAAGGCTTGAAATGTAATTTCATCTCACTGTTGGGTAAAAGTCTCATAAAATTGGAAGAGACATCTCCAAAATGACCTATACAGTGTTGACAGGGATGTAAAACCTCAAATCAAACAAAATCTGTGCCTTATGGTTTTGGAAAAGAAGATCTTTTTTAAGTTTTTTTCCAGTATAAGTCTATAGAAGCTAATGAGCTCTGGGGCTTGGCCAATTTAAAGGGCATGGTTGGCAGGATTTATGTAGGCGACCATTTTGTGTTGCTATATACTAAATAGCTAAGGTCTGTATTTCATGATTTCAAAGATGTTTGAAGCTTTTTTCCATTATAAGTTTGTTGGAGTTAAGGGGCCACAGGATTTGGCCAATTTGGGCCCCAGGGGCATGATTGGCAGGATTCATGAAGGCGACCCTCGACATTGCTACATGCTAAATACCTAAGCTCTGGGACTTATCGTTTCAGAAAAGAAGATTTGTAAGTCTATGGAAGCTGACGAGACTTGGGGTGTGGCCAATTTGGATCCCAGGGGCATAACTGGCAGGATTTATGTACGTGGCCACTTGGCATTGCTACATACTAAAAATCTAAGCTCTGGGCCTAATGGTTTCATAGTAAAAGATTTTTTAAGTTTTTTTTTTCCATTATAAGTCTAGTGGAGCTGATGAGCTCGGGCATGGCCAATTTTGACCCCAGGGGCAGGGTTAGCAGGATTTATGTAGCTGGCTATTTTATGTTGCTAGATACTAAATATCTAAGTTCTGTGCTTCACAGTTTCTGAGAAGAAGATTTTTGAAACTTTTTTCCATTAAGAGTCTATGGGAGCTAAGCGGCCCGGGGCGTGGCCCATTTGGACCACAGGGGCATGATTAGCAGGAAATATGTAGGTGATCACTTGCCGTTGCTACTTGCTAAATATCTAAGCTCTGGGCCCTGTGGTTTCAGAGAAGAAGATTTTTGAAGGTTTTTTTCCATTATGAGTCTCTGGGAGCTAAGGGGGTCCCAGGGTGTGGCCCATTTGGACCACAGGGGCATGATTTATGTAGGTGACCACTTGTCATTGCCATATGCTAACTATCTACGCTCTGGGCACTGTGGTGTCAGAGAAGAAGATTTTTGAAGCTTTTTCTCCATTATGAGTCTATGGGAGCTAAGGGGCCCCGGGGGCGTGGCCCATTTGGACCCCAGGGGCATGATTGGCAGGATCTATGTAGGTGACCACTTGCCATTGCTACATGCTAAATATCTAAGCTCTAGGCCCTGTGGTTTCAGAGAAGAAGATTTTTGAAGCTTTTTTTCCATTATGAGTCTATAGGAGCTAAGGGGCCCCAGGGCGTGGCCCTTTTGGACCCCAGGGGCATGATTGGCAGGAATTTTGTAGGTGACCACTTGCCGTTGCCACGAAATATCCAAGCTCTGGGCCCTGTGGTTTTAGAGAAGAAGATTTTTGAAGCTTTTTTCCATTATGAGTCTATAGGAGCTAAGGGGCCCCAGGGCGTGGCCCTTTTGGACCCCAGGGGCATGATTGGCAGGAATTTTGTAGGTGACCACTTGCCGTTGCCACGAAATATCCAAGCTCTGGGCCCTGTGGTTTTAGAGAAGAAGATTTTTTAAGCTTTTTTCCATTATGAGTCTATGGAAGCTAAGGGGCCCCGGGGCGTGGCCCATTTGGACCCCAGGGGCATGATTGGCAGGATTTATGTAGGTGACCACTTGCCATTGCTACATGCTAAATATCTAAGCTCTTGGCCCTGTGGTTTCAGAGAAGAAGATTTTTGAAACTTTTTTTTTTCCATTATGAGTCTATAGGAGCTAAGGGGCCCCAGGGCGTGGCCCTTTTGGACCCCAGGGGCATGATTGGCAGGAATTTTGTAGGTGACCACTTGCCGTTGCCATGTGCTAAATATCTAAGCTCTGGGCCCTGTGGTTTCAGAGAAGAAGATTTTTGAAGCTTTTTTCCATTATGAGTCTATGGGAGCAAAGTGGCCCCAGGGCGTGGTCCATTTGGAACCCAGGGACCTGATTGGCAGGAATTATGTAGGTGTCTAATTGCCTTTGCTACACGCTAAGTATCTAAGCTCTGGGCCCTGTGGTTTCGGAGAAGAAGATTTTTGAAGCTTTTTTTTCCATTATGAGTCTATAGGTGCTAAGGGGCCCCGGGGTGTGGCCCATTTGGACCACAGGGGCATGATTGGCAGGATTTATGTAGGTGACCACTTGCCATTGCTACATGCCAAATATCTCAGCTCTAGGCCCTGTTGTTTCAGAGCAGAAGCTGTTTGAACCTTTTTCCCATTATAAGTCTATTGGAGCTAAGGGGCCCAAGGGCGTGGCCCGTTTGGACCATAGGGGCATGATTGGCAGGAATTATGTAGGTGACCACTTGCTGTTGCTACATGCTAAATTTCTAAGCTCTGGGCTCTATGGTTTCAGAGAAGAAGATTTTTGAAGCTTTTTTTCCATTAAGAGTCTATGGGAGCTAAAGGGCCCCGGAGCGTGGCCCATTTGGAACCAAGGGGCATGATTGGCAGGAATTATGACCACTTGCCATTGCTACAAGCTAAATATCTAAGCTCTGGGCCCTGTGGTTTCAGAGAAGAAGATTTTTGAAGCTTTTTTTTCACTATGAGTCTTTGGGGGCTAAGGGGCCCCATGGCGTAACCCGTTTTGACCCCAGGGGCATGATTGGCAGGAATTATGTAGGTGACCACTTGCTGTTGCTACATGCTAAATACCTAAGCTCTGGGCCCTGCGGTTTCAGAGAAGATTTTTTAACCTTTTTTCCATTATGAGTCTATGGGAGCGAAGGGGCCCCGGGGCGTGGCCCATTTGGAACCCAGGGGCATGATTGGCAGGAATTAAGTAGGTGACCACTTGCCGTTGCTACATGCTAAATATCTAAGCTCTGGGCCCTGTGGTTTCAGAGAAGATTTTTGAAGCTTTTTTTTCCATTAGGAGTCTAAAGGAGTTAAGGGGCCCCGGGGTGTGGCCAATCTGGACCCCAGGGGCATGATTGGCAGGATATTGTAGATGACCACTTGACATTGTTACAAGCTTAATATCTAAGCTCTGGGCCCAGTGGTTTCAGAGAAGAAGATATTTTAATTTTTTCCAATTGTAAGTCTATGGAAGCTATATGTTGCCATGGCAACCAGAATTCCAATCCGATCGGCCCAAAAACCTTATGCAGCCTTTCCCCCTGCCTGATGATGCTTCTCATGAAATTTGATCAAGATTGACCATGGGGTATTAGAGATATACTTATTTGAAATTGTTTACGGACGCACTCACGCACGGCGGACAAAAAGTGATCACAAAAGCTAAAAATGTGACCTCTTGGGGTTTTAAAGGTTTTCCTTCGGTTTGGCCCAGTGACCTAATTTTTATCCTAGTGACCGCATTTCGATGTAAACCTAAAGAACTTAAAGACTAACACATGATGATTGCTTAAAACTGTGAACTCTACAGTGTTAACAAGTCTTCCTTTGATTTGGCCGGGTGACCTTGTTTTTGACCCCAAGTGAGCCAGTTTCAAGACTGACCTAGAAATCATCATGACAAACATTTTGTTTCATGATCATTGCTTCAAAAATGTGATTTCTAGTGTTTTAGTGTTAACATTTCTTTGCCTGGTGACCGAGTTTTCATGCCCCCGCCATCGGCATGATGCGGAGGGCATATAGTTTTTCGGTTTTCCGTATATGCGTACATGTATACGTCTGTGTACGTACGTGCGTAAGTATGTACGTGATCCTGTAACCTCGGGTTAAGGTTTTTGTAGACCCTGAACTTTTAGAACTCATTCGACTGAACTGGTTCATAATTGGTATGATGATAGATATAGGTCCAAAGTTTTATTAAGCGATACCCCCACCCATGCCTGTGACCTCAAGGTCAAGGTCACAGACCTAGAAATTTTCAATGTTAAAGACTCAGGTAAAGGTTTTTGTAACATATAGACCCTGAACATTTTAGAACTCATATTTTCCAAACCATTTGATGGAATTGGTTCATATTTGTTTTGATTATAGATATAGGTCCAAAGTTTTATTCAGCGATACCCCCACCCATGCCCATGACCGCAAGGTCAAGGTCATGGACATAGAAATTTTCAGTGTTAAAGACTCCGGCTAAGGTATTTGTACCTGGTAGTACCTGAACTTTTATGATGGCTTTGGTTCATATTTGTTATGATGATAGATATGGGTACAACGTTTTATTCAGAAATACCCCCACCCCTGCCGGTGACCTCAAGATCAGGGTCACAGAATTAGACAATTTTAATGTGAAAGATTTTAAAGAGCTCAAATTTTCCAAACCATATTATGGATTTGGGTTATATTTGCTATGATGATAGACACAGGTCCAAATGTTTATTTGGCAATACCCCCACTCATGCCTATGGCTTCAAGGTCAAGGTCACAGACTTAGAAATTTTTAATTAGATATTTTAAGAGTTGATATATTCCAAATCGTATGATGGATTGAGTTTATATTTGGTATGATGTTAGATACCTGTCCATTTTATTCAGCGATACCCCCCATGCCAATGAGCTCAAGGTCAAGGTCACAGACTTAGAAATTTTTAATTAGATATTTTAAGAGTTTATTATTTTCTAAATCGTATGATGATTGATACTGGTCCAATACCCCCTACAATGCACATGCCCTTAAGGTCAAGGTCACAGACAAAGAATTTTTTTTTAAAGTTTATTAAGAGCTCATACTCACCAAACCATGTGGATTTGCTTCATATTTGGTATGATGATAGTTACAGGTCCAAAGTTGTATATACCCCTACCCCCTGACCTCAAGGTCAAGGTCACAGACTAAGTCGTATGATGCTTTTAAAGTTTTAGAGCTCATATTTTTCAAACCATATAGATTGGCTTCATATTAGGAACGATGATAGATACAGGTCCCAAGTTTCATTCAGCAATACCACTGACCCTGCCCGTGACCTCAAGGTCGCACACTTAGAAAATGTTGAATGTTAAAGTTTCTTAGAGCTCATATTTTCCAAACTATTCAATTAATTGGGTTCAAATTGGGTATGAATAGTTTTTTGTCCAAAGATTTAATCAGCAATATCCCCATCTATGTGTAGGACATTTTTGCAGTAGAGCTATGCTGTCCAATGGCAGCTGTTGTTGCAACATGGATTTTCTGGGTGAGGCGGGCCCCTGGGCGGGGGCATCTGTGTCGTCTAGACACATTTCTAGTTGACCTAGTATCAAACTTTAACTGTAAATTATCGAGAAAAAAGGACAACATTCCACCTCTAGAATATCAACAAGATTTTCCTCTGGTTTGGCCTAATGGCCTAATTTGAGCCCAAGTGAACCAGTTTCGAACATGACCCAGAAACCATCAAGATAAACATTTTGAGCAAGATTCATGACGGTTACTTAAAAAAATTGACATCTAGAGTGATTACAAGATTTTTCTTTGATTTGACCTGGTGACCTAGTTTGGGGCCCCAAGTGACCCTTTTCCAACTTGACCTAGAAAGTATCAAGACAAAGAGAGCAATAATCATGATGATTACTTCAGAAATGTGACCTCTGGAGTGTTAACACGGTTTTCCTTTCTTTTTGCCCGGTGGCCTAGTTTTTACCCCAAGTGACCCATTTTCAAACTTGACATGGTCTAGAAATCATCAAGACAAACATTGTGAGCAAGATTCATGACAATTCTATCAAAAATATGACATCTAAAGTGTTAACAAGATTTATCTTGGATACAACCTGGTGACCTAGTTTTTAACCCCATGTGACCCAGTATCAAACTTCACCAGATTTCATAAAGGCAAACATTCTGAGCAAATTTCATTAAGACTGGGTCATAACTGTGACTTTTAGAGTTTTAGCAAACTAATTGTTGGCGAGGGGTGACAGGCAGAGGGGGGTCACAATAACTCATCCTAAGCTTTTGCTCAGGTGAGCTGAAAATTGACCCGACAACCCTTAAATATCAAATGGGCTTGACCACCAGTGTATAGTGGGTTAGTCTTTTGTTTTGTTTGTTTGAGGTTTAACGTCCCGTCAACACTGTAATGGTCATTTTGGAGACATTGCTTCCAATTCTGTGGGACTTTTGCCCGACATTGAGATGAAATGACATCTCAAGCCCTGCTGTCCAATGAAACCAATAGGCTTTATAAGCATGGACGGTTCGATTCGCACCGCTTTGCCTAGGCAGGCTTAGATCCTCTAAGCGGTTTACCAGTACTCGTGTGTGGGTCGGTTTCAGCTTTGCGTGGAAGCATCATGCAGCCCATCTATTTCTTCAAGCCCCGATGGGCGGGGGCCATAATGGGTTAGTCACTGATAAAATTCCAATTAAAGAACACTAGGGGCCAGTTTTTCAAAACTTACGATGTCGTAAGTTAACGAATCGTTAAAACTTTGATCGTTTAATACGTCAAATATACTAATATTTTTTGCAGAAAAAAAAAAATGTGAGCAGCCTTTGCAAATGCAAAAGCTGCTCACAATTTTTCAACAAAAATACCGAAATTTTAGATATTATGCTTGCTAGAAGAGTTAACAATATGACCACTGACGAGCTTGTAAAGCTAACGAGGCTTTGAACAACTGGCCCCTGATATGTAACTTGTTTACAGTAGACAATAAACTAACTGTAGACCTACTGTATTTTAACACAGATTGGAAAACCACCAAGACTTCATTCCCTCCAGAACAAAAGAACCCCACTGGATTACAAGGGGGCGTATTGGTAGGTAGGCATATCCAATGCAGTAATATAGTATCAAAGCAGATTTCTAGTTGTTTTTAATACACACATAAAGTTCTTCATAACACTGTTCATTTTAACACAGTTTTGGATAAAACATGAATTAAAGGTGCATTATTGAGCTACCGGGTCTCAAATTTTTTTTCCTGGTTTTTATCTTCAATGCACACTCCTTTGTCATGTGTACACTTTTGGAGCCAAATACAGCTTCAGTACTTTGTGAAAATGGTCGTTTTCATTCGTGTTTACCCTTCGCTCTGAACATGTGTTCGGAATTTCTGTTCTAAAAATAAATATGTCACTTTTTACATACATGGCGACAGTATCGTCTCGGAGTGTCGTTACTTATGACATGGTATTCAGCGTCATATTTTTTCCGATTCAGGCATGGCCTAAGCAAACAAGGCCAAAAATGAACGTCGCACAACGTCATATATGGGGATTCTATTTTTGTCACGAACTAAAAATAGATCTAACTAGTGTTCGAAACCTAGTTAGGGAATCCCTCTTAAACTCGTTTACCTGTCTTCATAATTGTTCGCATTTTTGCATAAAATGCTTTCATTTGTATTGTTTAAAAGAAAAATACCGGCTATATGTATTTTATTTTTGGAAGCATTTTTTCCAGATAGCTCAATAATGCACCTTTAAAGATGGATCCCAACGCTGTAAAAGTTATTGAAAGAATGTCCGTTGATCAGCTGCTGTTAATGGTAATTTTTGTATATTAGCTTTACATTTGTGCTTGCATGTACATGTATTAACATGGTTGTTTAACTAACCCTTCAGCTGCCGAGAAAAACAACATCTGAAAATGTTGTCTGCTTATGTCATCTGCTGAATCTTCTAGCAAACATTTTAAAAATATTTTTGCATACAGGCAAACATTGTGGGCCCAGATCAGACTGGTTCTACAGAAGCAATCTAATCTGGGTCCACAATGTTTGCAAAAAAAAAAAATAAATAAATAAATAAAAAAATACTTTTAAGGTAACCGGTAGACAGCGAAAGAGACGACAATTGTCATGATTGGTATTTTATGGCTTGACATCATAACTGCTTTGGACCCCAACAACAGCCTATATAGAGGTTGCAGAGTATTGCAAGAATGAACATAAAATAATTTTAAGGGTAACATATTTATTCACCGGACATGTTTTCTGCTGTATTTTTGTTATTTTTACAAATATGGAGACCATGAGCTGCATTCCAGTTGTGCTGCATTCCAGTTTACTTTTCCATTAAACAAAGCTGATCTGAAAAACTCAGAGAAGATGTAGGGCCTAACCCAGCAGAAACACGCCGCCGGGACAAGGTCACAACAGTCGGTGCAACATCACAACGTGCACTGACGTAGATGTGCATAAATGTCATGACGTTACACAGACATTGATGTGACGTCACAATTACCTCACATGTCCAATGGTAATGTGAATACAAAGATGTAATGTGAACAAAGCTGGGACAATATGGAGAATTGCTCTGGCATAATTTGAAATGGAGTGTGGAGACTACCATATGGCATTTTCTGTATTACAGTGAAACTTTGATAACTCGAACACGGAAAGTTCGTTTACCATTGCTAATTCTAACTAGTTCCGGAGTACCTTAAGAATATTTCACAAAGGGGAACGATAATGTGTGGATTTTTTTCTGATTTTATCTTGAAAAGATAAAAAGGTATATATATATCCTAAAGTGACCTTCACTATGCCTCAAGAACTGTGACTATGATATTCAAATTACCCCTATCTCGAACAAATTTCCATGGTTCCAGAGGTGTTCAAACTACCATTATCTCGAACAAATTTCCATGGTCCCAGAGGTGTTAAAATTACCCCTGTCTCGAACACCTTTCCATGGTCCCAGAGGTGCTCAAACTACCATTATCTCGAACAAATTTCCATGGTCCCAGAGGTGTTCAAATTACCCATATCTCGAACAAATTTCCACGGACCAAGAGATGTTCAAATTACCCTATCTTGAACAAATTTCCATGGTCCAAGAGGTGTTCAAATTACCACTATCTCAAACAAATTTCCATGGTCCCAGAGTTGTTCAAACTACCCCTATCCCAAACAAATTTCCATGGTACAGAGGTGTTCAAATTACCCCTATCCCAAACAACTTTACATGATTCCAGTGGTGATCAAACAACCCCTATCTCGAACAAATTTCCATTGGTCCCAGAGGTGTTCGAACTACCCCTATCTCGAACAAATTTCAATGATCCCAGAGTTGTTCAAACTACCACTATCTAGAACAAATTTCCATGGTACAGAGGTGTTCAAACTACCCCTATCTAGAACAAATTTCCATGGTCTCAGAGGTGTTCAAACTACCCCTATCTCAAACAAATTTCAATGATCCCAGAGTTGTTCAAACTACCCCTATCCCAAACAAATTTCCATGTTCCCAGAGGTGTTCAAACTACCCCTATCACGAACAAATTTCCATGTTCCCAGAGGTGTTCAAACTACCCCTATCTCAAACAAATTTCAATGATCCCAGAGTTGTTCAAACTACCCCTATCTCGAACACATTTCAATGATCCCAGAGTTGTTCAAACTACCCCTATCCCAAACAAATTTCCATGTTCCCAGAGGTGTTCAAACTACCCCTATCACGAACAAGAGGATCATGATGGTCCTTAATCGCTCACCTGAGGTAAGAGATTTACATCCTTCATAAGTAAGTTTGACAAGGTAGATGCTACGAGTTTTTTGACGCCATTATCAGACCAATCTTCATAGAGATCAAAGATTGAAGCAAAAATCGTGGCCTCTAGAGGCTGTACAATGTTTTAAAGGAATTTGACCTAGTGACCTAGTTTCTGACCTGACATGATGGATATTCGAACTTGACCAAGATATCAAGAAGACAAACATTCTGGTAAAGTTTCATGAAGATTGAAGCAAAATTGTGGTCTCTAGAGGATGAACAAGGTAAATGTTGACGACGCCAGTCGCATGATGAATGATGCCGGCGCACTTACAACGGAAAAAAGGTGATCACATAAGCTCTACTTGAGCTTTGCTCAGGTGAGCTAAAATTGCAGTCTGTAGAGTGTAAACAAGGTTTTTCTATGATTTGACCTTCTGACCTACTTTTTGACCCCACATGACCCATGTTCGAACTTGACCTAGATATTGTAGAGATGATTATTCTGAGCAAGTTTGATGATGATTGGACCAACTTTTTGATCCCACATGTCCCATATTTGAACTTGACTGAGATATTGTCGGGATGATCATTCTTAGCACATTTGAGGATGATTGGACCAAAACTGTGGCCTCTAGAGTGTTAACAATGTTTTTCTATGGTTTGAACTACTGACCTACTTTCTGATCCCACATGACAAATTTTCGAACTTCATCGAGATATTGTCAGGATGATCATTCCGAGCAAGTTTGAGGATGATTGGACCAAAACTGTTGCCTCTAGAGTCTTAACAAGGTTTTTCTATGATTTGACCTACTTTTTGACCCGACATGACCCATATTCGAACCTGACTGAGATATTGTCAGGATGATCATTCTGAGCAAGTTTCAGGATGATTGGACCCAAACTTTGGCCTCTAGAGTGTTAACAAGGTATTTCCATGGTTTGACCTACTGACCTACTTTTTGATCCCACATGACCCATATTCAAACTTGACCGAGATATTGTCAGGATGATCATTCTGAGCAAGTTTCAGGATTATTGAACCAAAACTGTGGCCTCTAGAGTCTTAACAAGGTTTTTTTATGATTTGACCTGCTAACCTACTTTTTGACCCGACATGACCCATATTCGAACTTGACCGAGATATTGTCAGGATGATCATTCTGAGCAAGTTTCAGGATGATTGGACCAAAACCGTGGCCTCTAGAGTCTTAACAAGGTTTTTCTATGATTTGACCTGCTGACCTACTTTTCGACCCGACATGACCCATATTCGAACTTGACTGAGATATTGTCAGGATAATCATTCTGAGCAAGTTTCAGGATGATTGGATCAAAACTGTGGCCTCTAGGGTCTTAACAAGGTTTTTCTTTGATTTGACCTAATTTTTGACCCGACATGACCCATATTCGAACCTGACCCAGATATCATCAAGACAAACATTCTGGTAAAGTTTCATGAAGACTGAAGCAAAATTGTGGTCTCTAGATTCTTAACAAGGTAAATGTTGACAACGCACGATGCACGTACGACGGACAAAAGGTGATCACAAAAGCTCACCTTGAGCCTCGCTCAGGTGAGCTAACAAATTTCCATGATCCCAGAGATGTTCAAACTACCACAATCTTGAACAAATTTCCATTGTCCCAAGTGTGTTAAATTTCCCTAGTCTCGAACAAATTTCCATGGTTCCAGAGGTGTTCAAATTTCCCATATCTCGAACAAATTTCCATGGTCCCAGAGCTGTTCAACGTACCCCTATCTTGAACAAATTTCCATGGTCCCAAAGGTGTTCAAATTACCCATATCTCGAACAAATTTCCATGGTCCCAGAGGTGTTCAAATTACCCATATCTCGAACAAATTTCCATGGTCCCAGGGGTGTTCAAACTACCCCTATTTCCATGGTCCCAGAGGTGTTTGAACTACCATTATCTCTAACAAAGTTCCATGGTCCCAGAGATGTTCAAATTACCCCTATCTTGAACAAGTTTCCATGGCCACAAAGGTGTTCAAATTATCCCTGTCTCAAAACAAATTTCCATGATCCCAGAGGTGTTCAAATTACCCCTATCTTGAACAGATTTCCATGGTCCCAAAGGTGTTCAAATTACCTCTGTCTCGAACAATTTCCTTGGTCCCAGAGGTGTTCAAATTACCCCTGTCTCGAACAAATTTCCATGGTCATAGCGGTGTTCAAATGACCCCTATCTTGAACAAATTTCCATTGTCCCAGAGGTGTTCAAACTACCCCTATCTTGAACAATAATCAATGGTCCAAGAAATGTTAAAACTACAATTTTCTCGAACAAATTTCCATGGTACCAGAGGTGTTCAAACTACCATTATCTCGAACAAATTTCCATGGTACCAGAGGTGTTCAAACTACCATTATCTCGAACAAATTTCCATGGTCCCAGAGATGTTCAAACTACCCCTATCTCAAAAAAGTTCCATGATCCCAGAGGTGTTCCAGTTGAAGTTAGACTGTATATTGACAGATTCATCAGTTCACCACGTGAAAACGTCTGTGAAATGAACATCCCCCAAACCCAACTTTATATAGAGAAAACTTGGGTTTATGTGGGTATAAATTATTTTTTTCTTATTTTTGCTCCAATACATAGGTGGTGGGTACTCGTTAGAACCGCCTCAATTTTTCATCTGAACATTTTCGTTTTTCGGCAGTAAACTTTACAATGCATTGTATAGGCGTGATTTTGTAATGAAACAAAAACCATGTGCAAACTAAAAACAAACAGAATGCAATGAAAATTAAGGACTCAAGAGAACCAGAATCTGGATTGTATGTAATGTACACCTGCGAGGGCGTAGGCAGTATACAAAGAAAGAAAGAAAGAAAACAAAGAAAGAAAGTGGTTTCAATATAGAATTAATTGACCCATATATGACTAAGGTCCCAAATATAGGATATTGGCAAAGAGTTTAGACCAAGATCAGACATTGATCAGGGTCTGTACTGTTTGCTTAATTTACAGGATTAAACGAAATAGTCTACCGTAATGATCCTAAGAATTGGGACAGACATGCCTAGGCAAACAGTGCAGACCCATAACAGACTCCTAAAGGAGCAGTCTGATCAGGGTCTACACTGTTTTCCATTCTGTAAACACTTTTCAAAGTCCACGCTGGATCGTGAAACAAATTTGTTAAAATTTTAGGAGAAATACAGCAAGTTCTCAAGGTTTCCGAATTTTTAGGATTTTTACGGTGAGTCTTTTCAAGCCTGCAGTTGGATATAGTGCTGTCACTGCTTGGATTCCTACTTAATTATATTGCAGAAAGAAATCTGACAAGGTTCAGATTGATAGACTACTTGGCCTACTTTTCCAAGCTATCAGAGCACCTCAATAATGCCAAATTAAGTAAAGATCAGATGGAACACCTCATTACAGGTAAGCTGTAGACCTTCTTGTAACACTGCTCAATATAGCTGTGGTAGACATAATACAGCTGAAAGATTGGGAACCCTTATCCCGCTGAATATTTGAATTGGCAACACCCATTTCTGCATCATGAAAACACGCCTATAAAATTTTGACCCCCTTAACCCCCACTTTTATATAGCAAAACTGGGGTTTTCAGGGGTACACATAATTTTTCTTATTTCTGCTCAAAAAGATAGATTGTGGGTACTCGTTAGATCTGCATCGCTGAAGCATTTCTAACTAGTATCCACAATCTATGTTTTGAGCAGAAATAAGAAAAATATCACAATTTGTCATCTTAAAATCGGTAATATTTACAATGTATTTGTATAGTTGTGTTTTCATAATGGACTATAAGCCAATCAGATATATTTTTTTCATTAAAATTCGTAAACTGAGTGACAAACCGTGTAGATCCTGATCAGATGGCTTCTTCAGTAGCCATCTGATCTGGATCCACACTGTTTGCATGGTAGGGGTGGTCGTGAACAGCAGGATAAGGCTTCTTCAGAAGCCATCTGATCTGGAACCACACTGTTTGCATGGTAGGGGTGGTCGTGAACAGCAGGATAAGGCTTCTTCAGAAGCCATCTGATCTGGATCTACACTGTTTGCATGGAAGGGATTATCATGAACATCAGAATAAGGCTCCTTCAGATGCCATCTGATCTGGATCTGGTAGGGGTTGCAGTGAACAGCAGGATAAGGGTTAAAACTGTTGAATCACAAGGCCTCAATCCCACTGAGCACCAAATTTTGGGTCTTTGAGCATGATTCTGACACCTAGTACTGGTTTTCTCCCAGGAAGTACTGCCAAAAAATGCCTCAGAGGGCACAGGCAGTATTTTGAATAAAGAAAGATAGGACATCTAAAGTAACCCAGCTTTTTTAGTTATATCTGTAGAAAAATTCATAGTTTGGGAAGACTGAAATGGTCTACCATCTGATACATGTACATTGGGGCAGGTCATTTTAATTTAAGGGGTGTATGGTTAGTTTCATGTATGGTAAAAATTTAGTTACTATAGGACTTGTTTGCATAATGATGATTTAGAGGATCTTACGTGAGTGTTCAGGTATTATTGAATTTATTTAACGAGTTAAGGAGAAGGGATAAAATGCGAGGCTTTGTCGAGCATTTTATTTTCAATAAGTTTAGTAAATTCAAAAGCCTTGCATTTTATCACTTTTCCTCAACTCATTTTATAAATTCGATAATACATGAGCACGAATGAAAGACTATATTTATAATATGACATTTAAAACGCATTTTTTCACGACTTTAGTACAAAAATATCAATATTCCACCATTAGTAAACGCGACATCATTAAGGACGTCATATGTGTAATGTTACAGGTCGTGTCTAACTAATTTGCATATTTAATCCACTAGAGGATTACAAAATTTATTACATGATGTTATTACATTCTCAGACGCAACGTCATATGATAAATAGATATTGATGTAAAGTTGTTTTGGCATAACCCATTGCCCATTGTTAAGGGACAACAGAGACATCCGGGCCAAGTTTTTAAAAGCATTGTTAACTTAACGCATTGTATACTAGTGGACTCGTCCATTTGTAATATAAGGGTTTTCAGGCCTATTTTTCCGTTTTTATTCTATTTCTGACGGAAAATTCTGTTAGCAAATAGTGCTCGCCCTGATCAGACGCAGCGTTCTGCGGCGTCTGATCTGAGCCTGCACTGTTTGCTGTTTGCCACATACAATGGATTAATGAACTCCATAGTGGTCTAGCAGGTATAAAATCCAAAACACAGGTATTTTTGCTGAAAATAATGTGAACAGCAATTGCATAAGCAAAAGCAACGTACGCTTTTTTTTTTTCAGCAAAAATTTCAGTCAATTTCAAAATACCAACATTCGATATAACGACAAAACTTGTTATAACGACAATTTCGATAGAACAAATCCTTAGCTGAAGATGAGACGATAAATGAATTATTGTAATTCTTTAAGGGGAATGGGAACACCTTCAGGGGAGGCAACTCCTGCAAAAGTATTTTTGTCTCCCATGTCAATAGGGGTCAACTCTTAAAGAAAAGAATTTGCTCCAGAGGAGCAAATTCTTTCCTTTAAGAGAAGACCCCTTTTTCAGTGCGGTGGGGCTTATAGAAAAGCAAACAGGAAGTCCCGAATGTTGTCTCCGTTTGAAAAATGACAGAAAAAAACTGCCAGGTGTTCCGATTCCCCTTAATACTCCAAGGAACAAATTCATTGGATATTAGTTAGAATTGCCTTGGCAAGGCGATTCTAACGAATGTCCACAACATTTGTTTCTTGGAGTAATTAAGGGAGAAAGTCCTTTATTACCGATTAGACTACTTCTGATTGGGATTCTTTATAACGGCAAATTCGCTATAGCGGCTAATTGTTAAGGAACGAATACTGTCGTTTCAGCGAGATTCCTGTATAGTATAACTGTCATATTAACTGACAAAATTCTTAACAGTATAACTAATGACAGTGTTAGTTTGGAATAACTGGACCCTGGTGTATCTGACTTCAGTTTTATCAAGGGAGACAACTATCAGGGTCAAGTTGATCAAAGCATTCTGAGCTTAGTGAGCTCGTTAGTGGTCAAACTGTTAACTGTTCTAATAAGTACAGTATCTAATACTCTGGTGTTTGTGCTGCAAAAATGAGTACATTTGCCATATTTAATAATCCGAGTTTTATGTTAGCTAACAGTATTGTTTTTTTTTTGGGTTTTGGTTTTACGGCCCTTTCAAGATTTTTTCACTCACATCAAGCCGATCGTTAATCATGTGGGCGAAAACCGGAGTACCCGGAGAAAAACCACCTGACCTTCCGTTGCTGAACTTGGCGTCTCACATATGACCCGAGCGAGGCTCGAACCACAGCGGTGAGAGACCTTATGATCAAGAGTCAGCGCTCTTAACCACTAGGCCACGGAGGCCCGTAACAGTATTGTTAGTTTTGAACAACCGGCCCCAGGATTTGTGCTATAAATTGAGTCCCTTGTCAAAAGGGGTCTACTCCTAAAAGAAAGAATTTGCTCTTGATCAAATTCTTTCTTTTAAGAGTTCACCCCTATAGACAGAGGAGACAAAATATTTTTTGGAAAAGTTGCCTCCCCTGATGGTGATTCCATATCCCTTAATGTGGTGATGTCTTGTTGCCTAGGTGACTGCAGTGCCTCTACGATGTGGGACAACTTTGAGTGGATTAACCTTCCGAGAAACGACGACCCACTGGAGCCTCTATATACCAATGCTGATTATGTATACCATCTTAATCCACATACTAAAATTATTTTCATATTGAGGAACCCTATCACAAGGTAAGTTATAATTCTTTTGTAAAGATAAACTTATCTCTCTCCAGTAGTTAGAATATCAATAACAAACTAGAATCATGTCCATAGGACACGGATGCCTCCCCTATATGACACGCGACACAATGATGTGTGTTTTGTAACAGTGTGAGTAAAACATTTTTACCTTCAACTTGGAATGATGGACCGGAGTTTTGTGCAGGACACATCGCATCATGATGGTTAACATTTCTGCCAAGTACCAGAAATTAGAAAATTATTGACCTGACATGAAAAAAATACCTTTTTTTTACCTTTGACCTCTGAGTATGACTCGGAGGTCCTGCTCACGACACATCGTCTCATGATGGTTAACATTTCTGCCAAGTAATTTCATTCCACACGACATCTTCTCTTTTCAAAATCCAAACAGGAATTAGAAAGTTACTGACTGGGCAAACAAACAAAAAAAAAATACTTTTTTTGAATTGCAAGCTCTAAGTGTGACCTTGACCTTGGAGTTACTGACCTGGGTCTTGAGGGTGACACATGATCTCACGATCGTTTACATTTCTGCCAAGCAATTTCAAAATCCATCCAGAAACAAGAAAGTTATTGACCAGACACGAAAAAAAAAAAAAGACATGCAAATGACACATCGTCTCAAGATTGTTCACACTTCTGCCAAGTAATTTCAAAATCCATTCAGGAATAAGAAAGTTATTGACCAGATCCTTTTTTTAACCTTTGACCTCTAAGTATGACCTTGACCATACAGACCCGGGTACCGGTATTGTAGGTGACACATCGCTCATGATAGTTAACATTTCTGCTAAGTAATTTCAAAATCCATCCAAGAATAAGAAAGTTATTGACAGGACACGAAAAAAGACCCTTGTTTTGACCTTTGACTTCTAAGTATGACCTTGACCTTTGAGGTAGCATGCTACACATCTTCTCATGATGGTTAACATTTCTGCCAAGTGATTTCAATAAGAAAGTTATTGACCGAACAAAAGTCGCCCATACATACATACATACAAACATAGGTTCTAGGGCTGGTTATTCAGAGCTGAAAAGGTAATCGATTATCATTCCTGTCATTGTGGTTGACAATCAATTAGAAATCACTGAAGCTCTCTCCGGGCATGGTTCTTACCATATGTTCTACTTTACCATATGTATTTGGACAGACAGACCTGAGCAAATAGTGCAGACCCAGATGAGAGGCCACAGAATGCAGCATCTCATCAAGGCCTGCATTGTTTGTCAAACATTATACTCTAAGACACAATATTGGGTAGAAAATTATACTTATTAAATAATCGATTACTAGCAAATCAGTAATGATAATCATTTTTTGTGGAATCTATCAATTGATTATACAATTTATCGTGCCAGCTTTACACACAAGGACAGGGTAAAATCTATATGCCCACTACCTTTGGCAGGGGCATAAAAACAAGTCATAACTAGAGCCAGTGTTTATGAAACACAATGCCCCCAACTGCTTGACCCTAACACTGCTTGTCCCTAACAGTAATTGAGATATCTTGTTTTTATGTGGCTGTAATGCTGAAATTACACAAGAAAAGCTGTAGTTAATCATCTACTCATCATCCCTGACCAGTCTGTGAAGTTTCGGGGAAAAACCTAAAATAGTTTTTTAGATATCTTGCTTACAAACTTAAAACGCGAAAAATTTCAAAGGGCCATAACTCAAGAAAAAAATTTCGGATTTTTTTCAAAAGTTAATCAGTTCATCTACTCATCATCCCCAACCAGCCTGTAAAGTTTCAGGGCAATAGCTCAAACAATTTTTGAGATATCTTGCTTACAAGCTGAAAACACGAAAAAAATCAAAGGGCCATAACTCAAGAAAAAAAAATTGGATTTTTTTCAAAAGTTAATCAGTTCATCTACTCATCATACCCAACCAGTCTGTGAAGTTTTGGGGAAAAACCTCATATAGTTTTTGAGATATCTTGCTTACAAACTTAAAACGCGAAAAATTTCAAAGGGCCATAACTCAAGAAAAAAATATAGGATTTTTTTTCAACAGTTAATCAGTTCATCTACACATCATCCCAAACCAGCTTGTAAAGTTGCAGGGCAATCGCTCAAACAATTATTGAGATATCTTGCTTACAAGCTGAAAACACGAAAAAAATCTAAGGGCCATAACTCAAGAAAAAAAATCGGATTTTTTTCAAAAGTTGATCAGTTCATCTACTCATCATCCCCGACAAGTCTGTGAAGTTTCGGGGAAAAACCTCAAATAGTTTTTTAGATATCTTGCTTACAAACTTAAAATGTGAAAAATTTCAAAGGGCCATAACGCAAGAAAAAAATTTCGGATTTTTTTCAAAAGTTAATCAGTTCATCTACTCATCATCCCCAACCAGCATGTAAAGTTTCAGGGCAATAGCTCAAACAGTTTTTGAGATATCTTGCTTACAAGATTTCATAGTATTTTTTGCAAAGGGGCATAACTCAAAAAAGGGGCATAATCCTGACGAGAAAAAAAACACGGGTCAATTATTTTTTCATGAGGAATCCATATATGAAATTTCAAAAACCTAGCACCCATGGTTCTAAAGTTATGCTATGCAGTAAAAAGTGGGACGGACGTAAGGACGGAAGGACGGACGGACGAACAGGGCAAAACCAATATGCCAAAACGCGAAAAATTTCAAAGGGCCATAACTCAAGAAAAAAATTTCGGATTTTTTTCAAAAGTTAATCAGTTCATCTACTCATCATCCCCAACCAGCCTGTAAAGTTTCAGGGCAATAGCTCAAACAATTTTTGAGATATCTTGCTTACAAGCTGAAAACACGAAAAAAATCAAAGGGCCATAACTCAAGAAAAAAAATTGGATTTTTTTCAAAAGTTAATCAGTTCATCTACTCATCATACCCAACCAGTCTGTGAAGTTTTGGGGAAAAACCTCATATAGTTTTTGAGATATCTTGCTTACAAACTTAAAACGCGAAAAATTTCAAAGGGCCATAACTCAAGAAAAAAATATAGGATTTTTTTTCAACAGTTAATCAGTTCATCTACACATCATCCCAAACCAGCTTGTAAAGTTGCAGGGCAATCGCTCAAACAATTATTGAGATATCTTGCTTACAAGCTGAAAACACGAAAAAAATCTAAGGGCCATAACTCAAGAAAAAAAAATCGGATTTTTTTCAAAAGTTGATCAGTTCATCTACTCATCATCCCCGACAAGTCTGTGAAGTTTCGGGGAAAAACCTCAAATAGTTTTTTTAGATATCTTGCTTACAAACTTAAAACGCGAAAAATTTCAAAGGGCCATAACTCAAGAAAAAAATTTCGGATTTTTTTCAAAAGTTAATCAGTTCATCTACTCATCATCCCCAACCAGCATGTAAAGTTTCAGGGCAATAGCTCAAACAGTTTTTGAGATATCTTGCTTACAAGATTTCATAGTATTTTTTGCAAAGGGGCATAACTCAAAAAAGGGGCATAATCCTGACGAGAAAAAAAACACGGGTCAATTATTTTTTCATGAGGAATCCATATATGAAATTTCAAAAACCTAGCACCCATGGTTCTAAAGTTATGCTATGCAGTAAAAAGTGGGACGGACGTAAGGACGGAAGGACGGAAGGACGGACGGACGAACAGGGCAAAACCAATATGCCCCCACAACTTCTTCGAAGTTGGGGGCATAAAAATTGTCTCCCCTTATACAAATGGCAGAAAACATGGCAAGTGTTTCCATTCTACTTCAATTCACATGGCCCCCGCCCATTGGGGCTTGAAGAAATAAATGGGCTGCATAATGCTTTCATGCAGAGCTGAAACTGACCACACACGAGTACTTGTAAACCACTCAGAGGATCTAAGCCTGTCCAGGTAAAGCGGTGCGAGTTGGACCGTCCATGCTTATAAACCTTATTGGTTTCATTGGGCGACAGGGCTTGAGAAGATGTCATTTCATCTCAATGTCTGGTAAAAAGCCCACAAAATTGGAAGCAACATCTCCAAAATGACCTATACAGTGTTGACGGAGACGTTACACCTCAAATCAAACAATTCACATGGCCCCCGCCCATTGGGGCTTGAAGAAATAAATGGGCTGCATGATGCTTTCATGCAGAGCTGAAACTGACCACACACGAGTACTTGTAAACCACTCAGAGGATCTAAGCCTGTCCAGGTAAAGCGGTGCGAGTTGGACCGTCCATGCTTATAAACCTTATTGGTTTCATTGGGCGACAGGGCTTGAGGAGATGTCATTTCATCTCAATGTCTGGTAAAAAGCCCACAAAATTGGAAGCAACATCTCCAAAATGACCTATACAGTGTTGACGGAGACGTTACACCTCAAATCAAACAAACAAATACTTCAATTCACAAGTATGCAGTGTCAAAATGCTTGCTTTTAGACTGTTACTTTCTCTAGCCCTGTGGGTGTGATATTTGTGACACACTGTAGAACCATTCTAAAACATGACTCAGAACTGTATTGCACGAACTTCAATTCACCGAAGGTTCTGACCGAACTGCACATAATTTTCTGGTTCAAATACAGAACCTGAAGGCTCGAACACTGATGGCTTGTTTACCATGGCTGATTCGATCCTGTTCTAGAGACCTTAGGGAATTTCTAGACACAAGAAGTAGTGAGGGAAAGGTTAGGATATATTGTCTTTTATCTCGCAAATGTATGCTGTGTGTACAGCAAAAATTCATAAAACTGTCAAAATAGCAAAATTAATAATTGAAATAAAAATCAAAAATGAGTTCCTTTAAGAGCAATGAAAACATTCATAAGAAAGAAGATGGGCCACACCACGCAGCCTCGGCCAACAAAGCCCCACCAGCGACCCTGTAATGATCCGGCAAAGAAAGCCAGAGGAAACATACTGCAACTTCGCGAACTTCGAACAGGCAGCCGACCCAAAGACTGATTTAAATCAAAATGGGGTCCAAACAACTAAAAACCTGTCTAGAATATGAGTCTAAATCAATAATTTATTTTCGATTTCACAGAACATTCTCGCTGATCTCAAAGAAACCAAAAGTAAAACATAAACTGCACTATGGTTGATGTACGGGGAGACGTTTTACGGCTGCCACACGGCACAACACCAGCCGCAGCGAAGGCAAATAAAAATCAAATGAGTTCCTTTAAGAGCAATGAAAACATTCATAAGAAAGAAGATGGGCCACACCACGCAGCCTCGGCCAACAAAGCCCCACCAGCGACCCTGTAATGATCCGGCAAAGAAAGCCAGAGGAAACATACTGCAACTTCGCGAACTTCGAACAGGCAGCCGACCCAAAGACTGATTTAAATCAAAATGGGGTCCAAACAACTAAAAACCTGTCTAGAATATGAGTCTAAATCAATAATTTATTTTCGATTTCTCAGAACATTCTCGCTGATCTCAAAGAACCAAAAGTAAAACATAAACTGCACTATGGTTGATGTACGGGGAGACGTTTTACGGCCGCCTGTAAGAAACCCTGTTCTTTTGCTTCCTTGATGCTTTAAATCTCATTGTTTGAATGTTTTAAGGTAATATAGTTAGAATTTAGCCTTTTTAACTTTTTTTTTCCTTTTTCCATCAAATAAAAAGTTAGCAAAAAATAAGTTCAGCGACCTACCATCCCAAACCCTTTGTCGGCATGTTAGTGGAAAGCAGCTATTTTTTAGGCCTTATGCCCCTTGGCAGTAGCCCTCAGTGGCTGGAACTCCCCTTGTCTCGAAAGAATGTTCATGCGATGGTCCCAAAGAGGTTTGAGTCATCGAAGTTCGACCGTACATTTATTTTCCTTTCAGATTATATTCAGACTACCTGTTCTTTGAAAAGGAATCCAGAAAATCACCTGCCAACTTCCACAGGAAAGTTGTGGATGCCATTCTTATATTAACAGCCTGCCTACGAGCTACCTCTCTCAGAAGTTGTGTTTATAGCAAGGAAATAGAGACACTCCTTGAGGTACTAAAAATTAATACAAATAAACTTCACTGACTCAAATGCTAATGGTTAATAAAAAAAAAAATGACTAGAACTCCTTTCCGAGTTCCTAGAGAATCCTTTCTGTAACAAGAATTCTGCTGAAGGCTATGTCATGCCTGTGGGGGCGCAGTCAGGATTCTTGAAATGTATGTCATGGTCAAACACAGATGCATCGTTCAAACACAGAATTGCAATACAAAAAGGAATAATTGAGGAAGATTTTCTTATTTTATGTTGAAAATGTAAGTGAATTAACATCATCGAGTTAACAAGTCCATTTCAATATACAATACATCTCAAGCCTTACTGCCCAAACAAACCAATTGGACAAGGACAGACTGACTCAGACCACTTTGCCTGAGCAGGCTTTCATCTAAGTGGCTTACCAGTACTCATGTGCAGCTTGTTTCAGCTGTGCTTGGAAGCACCATGCAGCCCAATCTATTTCTTCAAGCCCTGATGGGTGGGATTGCAAAACCAAAGTTGTTTTTTTCTGTTTGATTGTTTGTTTTGAAGTCAACACTATGTAGGTCATGTCCCAGCAGGCACATGAGTTAATTGTGATGTCACAACGTCATTACAAGGTCGTGACATTTATGCAACGTCACATCTGCATCGGTGTAACGTCGTGACATTGATTCGACGTTGATTTGATGTTGCCCTAGCTGCATGTGCCTGCTGGGGTTGCACCTGTCTCATTTAAGTTGTCACCTTGGTAAAAACAAAAAGCATGACATTAAGCATTAATTTCCATTAAGGGGAATGTATGGGGGTGGTTGGGTAAGGCAAAAGTGTTGTGTATCTTGCACCACTGGGGCATCCAACTGATATACACAGTAAGGGTAGAGGGGGAGTGTTGTTATTCTTCTATTTCTACACTTCCATTTATTTTCCTCTCTCTCCCCTGTCCCTCACTTTCTTCTTCTCAACTATCCCTTCCATCTTTTTTCTCCTTTTTCTCTTGGAGACAAAAGAAAATGACCCACAAGGGTTAACCCATTTAGTACCAGAAACCCCAAAATGGGTACCCTGGCAAACAGTGCAGACCCAGATCAGACGCCGCAAAATGCAGTGTCTTATCAGGGCCTCCACTTTTTGCTAATTTCCAAATAAATTTTGATGAAAACACAACCTGACACCCCTGAATGTTGAAATGAACTCCTGCTTTATATAAGAAGGAAGATTCCATTTGGTACAAAAAGGGTTAAACCCCAAATAATCATTCATAAGGGGAATGTATATACCTCACATATTTTCCACCAGTTTTCAAAGGGAGACAACTTCTGTAACTTCCTGTTTGGTTTCCTCTACAGAGACATTATGATAACATACCCGTGTGACATTGTACATTCTTCCATTTCTCAAAAATGGCTACTTTTCCGATGAAAATTAATATTTCTTATTTATGCTCCAAAAATAGATTGTGGGTGCTAGTTAGAATCGGTAGGGGCAAAAAAAAACTCCCTCCTATGGTGGAAATTGAACAAGGGCCGCTCGGGTGCAAGCCCAATGCTCTAACCACTGAGCCAAAGAGTCAACTCACCGACAAGGTCGTCAGAGTTTGTTTATAAACTTATAAGCTATGCATGATCTACTAGGTAAATAATTGGTGGGAGGACTAAATATTGGAGCAAATAAAGGACACTCATTTTAGAACCTGAACATGACAAAAACTTAAAATAGACCTGTGCAATGAGTGAAGACGTCAACCTGCACAGTCTGATCAGATCATCACGAAAAAACACCTACATAATTTCGACCCCATTGAACCCCACTTTTATATAGTAAAACTGGGGTTTACAGAGGTGTACATGTACATTATTTTCCTTATTTCTGCTTAAAAACAAAGCTTATTTCTGCTTAAAAACATAGATCTTGGGTACTCGTTAGGACCGCCTCGACGAGGCGGTTCTAACATGTACCCACAATCTATGTTTGGAGCAGAAATAAGAAAAATATCACATTTTTCTCGGAGCATTTTTATTTCTTCAGCGGTAAAAATTACAATGTATAAGTATAGATGTGTTTTCGTAATGTTTTTCTGTTTGCAAGAACCATACATACAGACCTGGGTTATTGTAATGATCTTAAGTATTGGAACAGCCATGCCTAAGCAAACAGTCCTCAGGAGCAAATTCTTTCTTTTAATAGTTGACCCCTATTGACATGGGAGACAAAAATACTTTGCAGGAGTTGCCTTCCCTGATAGTGTTCCTATTCCCCTTAAGATGACTAAATTTTTATGGTATCCATAGATGCATTAGCAAAGAATCTGTCTAGACAAGGCAGAAGTCTCCGTGGTGTAGTGGTTACGCTACTCGCCTTGTAAACCAGGGGTCGCAGGATCGATCCGGGCTTCTCCAGACTTTCAGATGAGTCTTTAAACCGAGGTCCCGTCTCCGTATGACCTTAACTGTTGTTGGGATGTAAAACTCAAACACTCACAAATGCACAGGATGGTTCAAACTTTACTGGCTGCACACAGGTCTTTTTGCAGATTTTATTATGCTACGGATAATTTTATTTTTTGCCAGGTTCCATCACGAAAACACGCCTAATAACTCTGACCCTCTTGGACCCAACTTTTACATAGCAAAACTGGGGTTTACAGGGGTAAGTCTTATTTTTCTTATTTCTGCTCTAAAATATAGATTGTGGTAACTCGTTAGAACCGTTTCTAACTTGTACCCACAATCTATATTTTGAGCAGAAATAAGAAAATATTCTGTCTGTCTGTTTAAGTATTTGACCTAGCCCAATGAAACTTCACACACTTATTCACCATCACAAGGGCTACATTCTGACCAAGGGCCACATAACTCTGTTGTAATTTTTGGCTGAATTATCTCCTCATGAAATTTTGCAAAAACTCAGAAATTAGCTCCCACTGGCGGCATTGGTCACCTATAGTGACAGTTCTTGTTTAACTTAAAATTTTCGTTTTTTCGGCAGTGAAGTTTACAATGTATTTGTATAGGTATGTTTTCAGGTTCGGCTGCACATTGGAATCTACTTCATCTACCTGATTGACTGGTACAGGAAATTTCCACCAGAACAGATTCTACCTCTTAACCTAGAAGAGTATTCAACATCATTGAATTACTCTCTGATGAAAATATTTCGTTTTCTTGAAATGAGTAAGTAAACCTTGAATGCATGATAATTTTGAGCATTATTTAGGCTCATAGTGCATACTTTCTCATTATGAAAACAGTCAAAACACGCCTATACAAATACAGTGTAAATTTTACTGCCGAAAAAAACAAACTTTTAAGATGAAAAATTGCGATATTTTTCTCATTTCTGCGAAAAATATAGATGGTGGGCACTCATTAGAACCGCCTCATCAAGGCAGTTCTAACGAGTTCCCACAATCTATATTTTAAAGCAGAAATAAGAAAAATAATGTTTACCCCTGTAAACCTGTTTTACTATATAAAAGTGGGGTTCAAGGGGGTCAAAATTATACAGGCATGTTTTTGTGACATGTCCATTTCTAAATACTTCAGTGAAACCTTGATATCTCCAACATGGAGCAGTCTGATCTGGGCCTACACTGCTTGCCAGGGTGCAAAAAAAAATATTTTTAAAACAAGAGCTGTCACTGTAAGCGACCAATAACCCCCCATGGGAGCCAACTTTTAAGTATAAGAGATGTGTGAAGTTCCATGAGGCTAGGTCAAATACTTTTGAAGTTATGGCCAAGGTTAAAGTTTTTGTGATGGACAGACAGACAAACAAACAAGCAGACAGAGAGGGCAAAAACTATATGGCCCCCCGAATCAAAGATTCTCAGGGGGCATAAAAATTACAAGAAGAATCAGCAGACGGCATCAGCAAACAACATTTTCAGTTTTGTTTTGTTTTTCTCGACAGCTTAAGGGTTAATGCAGTTCATGATTTTGTCTTCTTTGGACCCATTTTATTTTTAGTGACACAGGTCAGAAATCAACATCAATTAAAAGCTGATTCGGCTGATTAAAGCTGATTAAAAGCTAATCACACACTAAATGTCAGATTTCTAGATGATCCAAAGTGGGAACAGATGTATAAATATGAGATACAACATACTGTACTGTATAGAAACTTATTGTTGCTGACCCTTGCCCTGCTTAACCAGGATATGCTCTACCTTCACAAACAGTATAGACACAGATCAGATTTGATCAATATCTACACTGTTTTCAGTTTGTGAATTTGTAGGAACTACATGTAATTACATCAAGTACAGTCCAACCTGTATTAAGCAAGCACCTAAGGGGTGATCAAAATATGCTTGCTTAAGAGAGGTGCCTGCCTAACACAGGTGAATTTTAATGCATTTTCCTTTTTCTGAATACATGCTTGGTTTAAAACAGGTTGCTTGCTTAATAGAGGTGGCCACTATGACAGGTTTTACTGAAATCTGATTTGTTGTCAAAAATGGCATTATATGATAACAATCCATGTAATGTAGTGCATTTTTTAATATCTCAAAAAAAAAAAAGAAGTAATTTTCTGATGAAAATTTGTTACATTTTTCTTATTTATACTCCAAACATAGGTTTTGGGTGCAGAAATACGAAAAATAATGTTTACCCCCGAAAACCTCCGTTTGCTCTATAAAACATGGGGTTCAGGGGGAGTCTTTATTTCATGGACTTGTTCATGTGATGGTTGTGGCTCAGTGTGAATTAATTACATTCTGTAATCTGATTTGTTTGAAGTCAGAAATGGGAGTGGCAAAGTAGGAATTAATTCCATCAAATAGTCTGATTGGTTGGAGGATCACAATGTGTGTGGCCAAGTTAAAAAAAGCTCAGTATGCTGTCATTGTTTATATTTATATTTTCAGGACGGCCAACAGAGCCACGTCTCCTCAAAATGATAAGCATGGGAAGAGCTAACACAAGAAATGACAGAAATATCAATGTGGGTCCAATGTGGCCGGAAACCAGACAACTGCTGTACAAGTTCTATAAACCATATAATTCTATGCTAGCTCACCTACTACAAGAAACATCTTTTGACTATGGTTTGAAATAAATAACTGGCCTGAAGCAAAAACATGTTTCATGTTCAACTTTACTCATTACATAAACATGCCTATACAAATACATTGTGTTTTTCTCTGCCAGAAAAAGTATATTTTAGGATGAAAAATTGTGATACTTTTCTTATTTCTGCTCAAAATATAGATTGTGGGTACTTGTTAGAACTGCATCATTGAGGTGGTTCTAACGAGTACCCACAATCTATATTTTAGAGCAGAAATAAAAACAAGAATTCCGCCGATGGCTATGTCGCGCCTGTGGGGGCGCAAAGTCACCGAACCATGACATCTAGGCCAAGGTCAAACATAGATGCTTGCATAAAAGTTACCATTCTTAAATGCAAGCTTGTACTAAGTATCATTTATGAAGCTCAAATAATTCTTGAGAAATGAACTTAACCATTAGGGTGAATGCAATATTTTACAAAGTCAGTGAACCATAAAATGTAGGTCAAAGTCAAATATGGATGCTTGCATTTAAGTTTCCATCTCCAGATACAAGTTTGTACCAAGTATCATAAATGAAGCTCTTACAGTTCTTGAGAAATTAACTTGACCATTTGGGTGAACGCTAGGGTGGTCACAATATTTTACAAAGTCAGTGAACCATGAAATGCAGGTCAAGGTCAAATATGGATGCTTGCATTTCAGTTGCAATCCTCAGATACAAGTTTGTACCAAGCATCATTAATGAAGCTCTTATAGTTCTTGCGAAATAAACTTGACCATTAGGGTGAATGCTAGGGTGGTCGCAATATTTTACAAAGTCAGTGAACCATGAAATGTAGGTCAAGGTCAAATATTGATGCTTGCATTTCAGTTCCCATCTCCAGATACAAGTTTGTACCAAGTGTCATTAATGAAGCTCTTATAGTTCTTGAGAAATAAACTTGACCATTAGGGTGAACGCTAGGGTGGTCGCAATATTTTAAGGTCAAATATGGATGCTTGCATTGAAGTTGCCATCCCCAGATACAAGTTTGTACCAAGTATCATTAATGTAGCTATTATAGTTCTTGAGAAATAAACTTGACCATTAGGGTGAACGCTAGGGTGGTCGCAAATGTTGATGCCTTGACAAACAGACGGAAGAACAGACAAAAACCGGACACCTATATCGTGCCATGCTAATAGCAGGCGTGACAATAAATGAAGCTGTTATAGTTCTTGAGAAATAAACTTGAACCTCAGGTTGAACGCTAGGGTGGTCGTAAATGTTGACGCCTTGACAAACAGACGGACGGACGAACGAACGGACGGAAAACCGGTATCGCGCCATGCTAATAGCAGGCATGACAAAAATAAGGTTTACCCCTGTAAACCCCAGTTTTACAATATAAAAGTGGGGTTCAAGGGGGTCAGAATTATATTTGCTTGTTTTCATGATGTGAACATAAGATTTATAATACAACTAAACATACGACAAATTCCATCACCTGAATAAGTTCATGAAATGAACACCCCCCTAAATCCCACTTTAAATACAGAAAACTTGGGTGTAAGCAAGTATACATTATTTGTTTTTCTTCTGCTCCAAGACATAGGTTGTTGGTACTCATTAGAACGAGTATCCACAAGCTATGTTTGCAGTCTAAAACAGTAAATATCAGTTTTTCATCAGCAAAGAGCCATTTTGGAGATGTAAAAATCTACTTTGTGGCACGAGTGTGTTATTGTAATGTCATCGAAGGCTATGCAATATGATAACAAACCTGTGCGACATTGCGCATTTTTCACATCTCCAAAATGCTACTTTTCTGATGAAAATCTTTGATATTTTTTCTTATTTATACTGCAAACATAGTTTGTGGATGCTTGTTAGAACCGCCTCATTAAGGCATTTCTGACTAGTACCCACAGCAAACATAGGTTATGGGTGTTCATTAGAACCGCCTCATTGAGGTGGTTATAACGAGTACCCACAACCTATCTCTTGGAGCAGAAATAAGAAAAGCAATGTATACCCCCATAAACCCCTGGTGTATGAATGTCATTTGATCTGTCACCAGAAAAAGTTCTAATTCTGACCCCAGTTTTCTCTATACAAAGTGGGGTTTAGGGGGTGTTCATTTCAGGGTCTTGTTCACCTGGGGCCAGTTGTTCAAAACTAACGACGTCGTTAGTTAACGTATTGTTAAAACTTTGATCATTTATTTTGGCAAATATGCTAATATTTTTGCTGAAAAAATGTGAGCACCTTTTGCATCCGCAAAAGCTGCTCACATTTTTTCAGCAAAAATACCAAAATTTTAAATATTAAACTTGCTAGAACAGTTAATAATATGAACACTAACGAGCTCGTTAAGCTAACGATGCTTTGAACAACTGGGCCCTGATGTCAGGGCATGGAGTTGACCATTAGTGTTGATGCTCGAGTTGATACAAATGTTAGTGGCTGGAGGAATAAACAGACGGAAAACCACACTCCACACTGTTTGTTATGCAATTTGTAACTTGAATGAAAACATTATATCAAGTAATTTAAAAGGTTGATTGTCAGAGATGGGTGTTGCTAAATTAATTTATTCAGCAGCAATAATAAAGATCAGAGAAATTAAGTTAACTTTTAATGTTTGCTTATATTCTTTTGTTTCCTGAATTATGCAAAACAATGCTGTAGGCACTGGTTTAAAAGCTTTAAAATGGCACAAGTTGTTTAAAGCACTGTTAGCTAAACAAGCTTGTTAGTGTCCATGGCCCAGTCGTTCAAAGCAACATGACTCAAGAAGTTTTTTTAGTGCCAAGAATGTTTCAAGGACGGGGGGTGGGGGGTGGGGGGGGGAGGGGGGTCTGGTTACCTGTTTTTCCAATGCTGATAACCTTCAGACTAGGAACCAGCAGATAATGCAAAAATGGTGAATGTTGTTAGCTTTGAACTGTTCTAGCAAGAGCAATATCTAATACTATGGTACATTTGCATTGCATAATCTGCATTTTTTTTCAGCAAAAACAATAGTTTGTTTGTTTGATTTGAGGTTTAATGAGGGAGGTATCACAGGTATGTGGTTTGCTTGTTTACACTGGCTAAATGAAACTCACTCCCTAAACAGTTCCAGCTATCCATAACTTTTGGATATTTTGGGAGGTTTTCCTGATTTTATAGTTGAAAGGCATGGTACTTGTACTCATTAGAAACACCTCAATCAGGTGATTCTAATGAGTAAACACAACATACTTTTATTTTAAAAAAGATTAAAAACATTGCCTTAAGTCATTCCCATGATGCCTCATAACCTAATGATTGATCCTCAGTCATTCGAACTATCCTTATCTCGAACAAATTTTCAAGGCCAAAAAGGTGTTCAGTCCTCTGAAGATCACCTGTATTTAGTCTTCACAACTGTGTGTCTATCACAAAAACATGCCTATATAATTTTGACCCCCAGGAACCCTACTTTTATATAGTAAAACTGGATTTTAAAGGGGTGTACCATATTTTTCTTATTTCTGCTCTAAAATATAGATTGTGGCGGTTCTAATGAGTACCCACAATCTATGAGGCAGTTCTAACGAGTACCCACAATCTATAATTTGAGCAGAAATAAGATAAATATCTCAATCTTTCATCCTAAAATTTTCTTTTCGTGCGTAAAGTTTATAATGTATTTGTTTTGAGGTGTTTTCTTAATGTCAGCAAGCAGCTTTGGCGAGTGCTACAGTATGATCTACTCCACATACTACTCTGTGGGCTATTGCTGGTAGTGAAACCTGAAATAGAAACAAAATGCCAAAATCAGTTTCAAAGATTGGGTTTAAGAATAAAAGAATCTTACACCGGTGTAAGAGTTGATGGAAAAACCCGACTCCAGGGTCACAAACCAGCATCATGAGGCTTGCCAAGTGTTGCCGGACTGAGATCCTGAGGGATGGATTTTTCCAGGTCAGCTTATGCTGTGGCCTGCGGTTCCTCCATCCAATGTTAACTTTTCACATTTTTGGCGTATCCTCACATTACAAAAACACGTCTTTTCAAATATACACCGGGACCTCGTTATAGCATGATTCGTTACAGCACAAATTCGGATATATAATACAAGGTTTCTATCAAGTTTCAAGAACAACAAATTTAGTTTCCTCCAATTTTTCACTGTGGAAATATGGTAGCTCTCAAGGCCAATAACGGTACTTTTCAATGTTTATTACAGACCTCCAAACATGTCATAAGCCTTATCCAATTAGCAACAAGGCAACGCAAGCGTAGCATCCCCTCGCAACTGCATACCATTCATTAACATGAAAATCCAATCTGAATATGTTAGACCATTGTGACCTTGACCTTTGACCCCTGACCTTGAAATTCAATAGGGTTCATCCTCTGTACATGGTGAACATTTGTGGAAGGTTTGATGCTTCTACGATGAATACTGTGTCTTCTATCCTGCTCACAAGGTTTTCAAGGTCAAGTCCATTGTGACCTTGACCTTTGACCCCTGACCTTGAAATTCAATAGGGTTCATCCTCCGCACATGGTGAACATTTGTGGAAGGTTTGATGCTTCTACGATGAATACTGTGTCTTCTATCCTGCTCACAAGGTTTTCAAGGTCAAGTCCATTGTGACCTTGACCTTTGACCCCTGACCTTGAAATTCAATAGGGTTCATCCTCTGTACATGGTGAACATTTGTGGAAGGTTTGATGCTTCTACGATGAATACTGTGTCGTCTATCCTGCTCACAAGGTTTTCAAGGTCAAGTCCATTGTGACCTTGACCTTTGACCCCTGACCTTGAAATTCAATAGGGTTCATCCTCTGTACATGGTGAACATTTGTGGAAGGTTTGATGCTTCTACGATGAATACTGTGTCTTCTATCCTGCTCACAAGGTTTTCAAGGTCAAGTCCATTGTGACCTTGACCTTTGACCCCTGCCCTTGAAATTCAATAGGGTTCATCCTCTGTACATGGTGAACATTTGTGGAAGGTTTGATGCTTCTACCATGAATACTGTGTCTTCTATCCTGCTCACAAGGTTTTCAAGGTCAAGTCCATTGTGACCTTGACCTTTGACCCCTGACCTTGAAATGCAATAGGGTTCATCCTCTGTACATGGTCAACATTTGTGGAAGGTTTGATGCTTCTACGATGAATACTGTGTCTTCTATCCTGCTCACAAGGTTTTCAAGGTCAAGTCCATTGTGACCTTGACCTTTGACCCCTGACCTTGAAATTCAATAGGGTTCATCCTCTGTACATGGTGAACATTTGTGGAAGGTTTGATGCTTCTACCATGAATACTGTGTCTTCTATCCTGCTCACAAGGTTTTCAAGGTCAAGTCCATTGTGACCTTGACCTTTGACCCCTGACCTTGAAATTCAATAGGGTTCATCCTCTGTACATGGTGAACATTTGTGGAAGGTTTGATGCTTCTAGGATGAATACTGTGTCTTCTATCCTGCTCACAAGGTTCCGGACAGACACACACACACACACACACACACAGACACACACACACTAACACACGGACGCACGGCACCGATGCTATATCCCCATTCGCAACGTTGTTGCGAGGGGATAATTAAAGCCAGACTACAGTTTATAAACTCATTTAGCTTGACACGCATGACAAATATGAGCTGCAATTGGCACACTCAAAAGATCAAAAGTGTCGGCTTAGCGAAATAAGAGATTAAAGAATGCAGTTTAGTTTACCTTACACAAATCAGAAAAATATTTATCATGTTCTGTTATGGAAAGACTCTTAAACCAGAAAGACTCTCAGCAGGAATTTTTAAACATCAATGCAGACGATGTGAACGGTCTTGGAATATCAGAACTGCAATAAAACTGATTTTCTAGAGCCACATGTAAAAGAAAGTCAGATTTATTCCAGCTTCAAAAGCAACTAATAAAAATATATTCATGATAAATTTTCGCAGTAAAAAATCATTCAAAGACCATGTGCGCCACAAAGTGCACCATGAAACAAGATGTGTTTGTGAAACACTGATGCCCCCGGACAGCGCATGTTAAATATGAAAGCAGTATCACTAAGCAATCGAAAGGTATGGCCAATGTTCAAGTCTTAAAAAAGTAGGTCAAGGTCACAAGGTCAAAAATTATGGGATTGTTGAAAAGGTCTTGTGACATAGTATGCACATGTGAAATATGAAAGCCCTATCACTTACCAATTGAAAGTTATGGCCAATGTTAAAGTTTTTAAAAAGTAGGTCAAACGTCAAGGTCACAAGGTTAAAAAATATGGTACCACTGGAAAGGTCTTGTGAAAAAGGATGCACATTTGAAATATGAAAGCCCAATCACTTGCCAATCAAAAGTTATGGACTATGTTAAAGTTTTTAAAAAGTAGGTCAAAGGTCAAGGTCACCAGGTCAAAAATTATGGTACCACTAGAAAGGTCTTGTGACAAGAAATGCACATGTGAAATATGAAATCCCTACGACATATCAATCGAAAGTTATGGCCAATGTTAACGTTTTTAAAACGTAGGTCAAAGGTCAAGGTCACGAGGTCAAAAATTATGGTACCACTAGAAAGGTCTTGTGACAAGGAGTGCACATGTGAAATATGAAAGCCCTACCACTTACCAATCGAAAGTTATGGCCAATGTTAAAGTTTTCAAAAAGTAGGTCAAAGGTCAAGGTCACGAGGTCAAAAATTATGGTACCACTAGAAAGGTCTTGTGACAAGGAGTGCACATGTGAAATATGAAAGTCCTACCACTTACCAATCGAAAGTTATGGCCAATGTTAAAGTTTTTAAAAAGTAGGTCAAACATCAAGGTCACAAAGTCAAAAATTATGGTACCAATTGAAAGGTTTTGTGACAAGAAATGCACATGTGAAATATGAAAGCCTGATCACTTACCAATCAAAAGTTATGGCCAATGTTAATATTTTTAAAAAGTAAATCAAACATCAAGGTCAAGGTCACAAGGTCAAAAATTATGGTACCAATAGAAAGCTCTTGTGACAAGGAATGCACATGTGAAATATGAAAGCCCTATCACTTACCAATCGAAAGTTATGGCCAATGTTAATGTTTCTAAAAAATTTGAAAAAAGTAGGTCAAAGGTCAAGGTCAAGGTCACGAGATCAAAAATTATGGTACCAATGGAAAGGTCTTGTGATAAAGTATACATATGTGAAATATAAAAGCTCTATCTATTACCAGTCAAAAGTTATGTCCAATGTTAAGGTTTTTGTAGACAGACAAACGGCCAAACGGACAAACAGACAGACAGACCAAAAACTATATGCCCCCGAATCTCTTAGATTCCGGGGGCATAAAAATCGTTTCATGTGGCTAGAATATTAAGGTATGTGATTCTGAAAAGAAAGTGAATTTCTTGTATGTGGTGACCATTGTCCAGTTCTGAACCTTAACTCGGTAATTTTACCTTTGAAATCTTTCAACGGTACTGTAGTTTCAAAGTTAGCTGGGAACCAGCTATCCAAGATGGCATCTTTAGCTTTCATATGGGACGATTTTCTGGATTTAAAGGTGGTCTCTCAGCTGGTTTCGATTAAAATGACTTGATGGGCCATGGTATTTACTGCCATTGTTTAGTTCTAAACACATGTTAGGTGGGAAATATGGTTATTAACTGTCCACATGTCATCTTGTATGGAAAACCATTGGTCAGCAGAAACATACATGCCAAATATGAAGGCTCTATCTCAAATGGTTCAAAAGTTATGACAAAGTAGGACAAAGGTCATGGTCACAGGTCAAAATTTTTGTATGGGTGGAGGCCCTTGTCAGAAGGAACATACATCCCAAATATGTAAGCTCTATCTCAAATGGTTCAAAAGTTATGATAAAGTAGGTCAAAGGTCAAACTTTTTGTATGGGTAGGAAGCCCTTGTGACAAAGAACATACATGCAAAATATGAAGGTTCTAATCTAAAATGGTTCAAAAGTTATGCTAAAGTAGGTTGCAGGTGAAGGTCAAGGTCCTAGGTCAGATTATTTTTTTGAGTGGGAAGCCCCTGTCAAAAGGAACCTACATCCCAAACATGAAGGCTCTATCTCAAATAGTTCAAAAGTTATGGCAATGTACGTCAAGGTCACAGGTCAATTTTTTGTATGGGTGGGAGGCCATTGTCAGAAGGAACATACATGCCAAATATGAAGGCTCTAATAGTTCTCAAATAGTTCAAAAGTTATGATAAAGTAGGTCACAGGTCAAGGTTAAGGTCAAAATGTTTGTATGGGTGGGAAGCCCTTGTCACAAGGAACATACATGCAAAATATGAAGGCTCTATCTCAAATGGTTCAAAAGTTATGATAAAATAGATCACATGTCAAGGTCACAGGTCCATTTTGTTTTGTATAAGTGGGAAGCCCTTGTCACAAGGAACCTACATCCCAAATATGAAGGCTCTATCTCAAATGGTTGAACAGTTATGACAATGTAGGGCAAAGGTCATTTTTTTGTATGGGTGGGAAGCCCATATCACAAGGAACTAACATGCCGAATATGAAGGCTTTATGTCAAATGGTTCAAAAGTTATGACAAAGTAGGTCAAAGGGCAAGGTCACAGGTCAAATGTTTTGTTTGGGTGGGAAGCCCTTGTCACAAGGAACATACATGACAAATATGAAGGATCATTCTCAAATGGTTCAAAGTTATGATTAAGTTGGTCACATGTCAACATTTTTTGCATGAACTGGAAGCCCTTGTCCCAAGGAACCTACATGCCAAATATGAAGGCTCTATCTTAGATGGTTCAAAAGTGATGACAAAGCAGGTCAAAGGTCAAGGTCACAGGTCAATTTTTTTGTATGTGTGGGAAGTCCTTGTCACAAGGAACATACACATCAAATATGTAGGTTTTATCTCAAATTATTCAAAAGTTATGATAAAGTAGGTCACATGTCAAGGTCAAGTTCACAGGTAATATTTTTTATGAGTAGGAAGCCCTTGTCACAAGGAAACTACATGCAAAATTTGAAGGCTCTATCTTAAATGCTTCAAAAGTTATGACAAAGTAGGTCGAGGTCAAGGTCATAGGTCAAAACTTTTGTATGGGTGGTATGACCTTGACACAAAGAACATACATGTCAAATATGAAGGCTCTATCTCAAATGGTTCATAAGTTATGATAAAGTAGGTCACAGGTCAAGGTCATTTTTTGGTACATGTGGGAAGCCCTTTTCACAAGGAACTTACATGCTAAATATGAAGACTCTTTCTCAAATGGTTCAAAAGTAATTTCAAAATGACCTACTAATCTACTTTTTATGGGTGCTTTTCAGCATGACCCATATTCAAACTTGACCGAGATATTCACAAGATGATCATTCTGAGCAAAATGTATAATAATTGGACCAAAGCTGTGCCTCTAGAGCATTCACAAGGTTCTTCTATGATTTGACCTACTGACATACTTTTAGACCCGACATGACCCATATTCAAACCTATATGAGATATTGTCAAGATGATTATTCTGAGCAAGTTTGATAAGGATTGGACCAAAAGTGTGGCCTCTAGAGTGTTCACAAGGTTTTTGTATGATTTGGCCCCACATGATTATATTCGAATTTGACCGAGATATTGTCAAGATGATCATTCTGAGCAAGTTTGATGATGATTGGACCAAAAAGGTGGTCTCTAGAGTGTTCACAAGGTTTTTCTATGATTTGACCTACTGACCTACTTTTCGACCCAACACGACTCATATTTGAAGTTGAACGAGATATTGTCAAGATGATCATTCTGAGCAAGATTGATGATGATCGGACCAAAACTGATGCCTCTAATGGTTCCCAAGGTTTTTCTTTGATTTGACCTACTGACCTACTTTTTGACTCAGCATGACCCATATTGGAACACGACTGAGATATTGTGAAGATGATCATTCTGAGCAAGATTGATGATGATCGGACAAAAACTGTGGCCTCTAGTGTGTTCACAAGGTTTTTCTATGATTTGACCTACTGACCTACTTTTTGACCCGACATGACCCATAGTCAAACTTGACCTAGATATTATCAAGATAAAAATTCTGAGCAAGTTTGATGATGATCAGACCAAAACTGTGGCTTCTAGTGTGTTCACAAGGTTTTTGTATGATTTGGCCCCACATGATTATATTCGAATTTGACCGAGATATTGTCAAGATGATCATTCTGAGCAAGTTTGATAATGATTGGACCAAAAAGGTGGTCTCTAGAGTGTTCACAAGGTTTTTCTATGATTTGACCTACTGACCTACTTTTCGACCCAACACGACTCATATTTGAAGTTGAACGAGATATTGTCAAGATGATCATTCTGAGCAAGATTGATGATGATCGGACCAAAACTGATGCCTCTAATGGTTCCAGGCATGAGACTTTTCATATTTTTGGCAGATTTCAGATTTTTTTGTTTTAAAATGCGTTTTGCAAAGTTGCTTGTTTTTGTCTGAAAGTTGTAAAAATTACATTTTTGGAAGGGGTGGTAGGGGTTTCAGAATTTTTCACTCCTTTTTCAGATTTTTTTAGCAGTCTTCCAGTCTCATGCCTGGGTTCCCAAGGTTTTTCTTTGATTTGACCTACTGACCTACTTTCTGACTCAGCATGACCCATATTCGAACATGACTGAGATATTGTGAAGATGATCATTCTGAGCAAGATTGATGATGATCGGACAAAAACTGTGGCCTCTACGGACAGACAATGCACAATGGACGACTACGCCGGACATCTCACAGTCACAAAAGCTCACCATTACCTTCAGTCAGGTGAGCTAAAAAAAAACAGCAGGATCTCAAAATGATGAAAGATGAAACTCTCTTTTACTCTCAAGATTTGAGGTTCAACGTCACACTCCACTATATAGGTCGTTTTAGGGACATTGCTTCCAATTTTATGGTACATTTACCTGACATTGAGATGAAATGGCATCTAAAGCCCTGCCAGGGTTCATATGCATGGATGGTCCGACTCGAACCACTTTGCCTGGGCAGGCTTAGACCCTCTAAGAGGTGTACCAATAAGCATGCAAGGCCAGTTTTAGCTCTACGTGGAAGCAAGATGCAGCCCAATCTATTTGACTAAGTAGTTGAGATTCAAACATAGAACTTACTTTTAGTGGGAAACACTGGTCAGGAAGATCTCTGAGGCCAAGGCAACCATGTTTACCTTTACCCCAGGTGTAGATGTCACCAGTATCTGCAAAAAGGATACATGTTTAGCCCATTTTGTACCACAAACCCCCAAACAGGTTCTTGGCAAACAGAGTGGGCCAAGATCAGACGCCGCATTTTTCAGACGCCACAACATGCGGTGGTGTCTCACGTTTGCAAAACATTCAGCTATTTTACAAATCAATTTTTAAGATAACCTGTCACCCCTAAATTTTCAAATGTACTCCTGCTATATATAAGGAGGAAGATTACATTTGGAACAAAATGGGTTTGTCTAACCAATTGTCCTCAACAGGGTTGCCAGTTCTTGCCACCATAAGATCAAACCTGTTATATACTGGTGGACTCTTCAATTGCTATATGTTGGACAAGTCCATTTGTCATGTAAGGGGTGTCAGGCCTACATTTTCTTTTTTACTCTATTTTTGATGGAAAATTCTGTTAGCAAATAGTGCAGGCCTAGATCAGACGCGGCTGAACACACCATCTGATCAGGTGTCTGATCTGGGCCTGCACTGTTTGCCAAGGTACCCCTTTAGGGGTTTCCCACATGCAATGGGTTAATGGAGCCGTTTGTCCTAAAATTAAAAAAATTCTCTGACATTTTCCTGACTTCCTTGAAATTTTTAATATCACTGCCTTTATTAGAGAATTCCCTGACTTTTCAATGACCTTGAAAAATTAAATAAATACCTTGACTTTTCCCTGATGATGGCAACACTGTTAAGTTTAACCCATTGTGTTCTGAATAGAAACTTCTTCATTGCATATTGCAGAAGTCCATTTAATAATTGAGTGATGCAATGTGGAGTTATTTTCAGGAAGTAATTTAGCCATTATCCTGCTGTTCACGACAACCCCTACCTTTGCTGACAGTGTAGATCCAGACCTGAAGAAGCCATCTGATCAGGATCTACACTGTTTGTCATTCAGTTAGAGAATTTGAATGAAAACATTATAATATGTAATCTGATTGGCTGATAGTCAGAAATGGGTGTGGCTAATTACAAATTTCACCAGGATAAGGATTAGAATATAGCTGAACATTTTGCAAACAGTGAGGCTCTGATCAGACACTGCAGCATTCAGGCTGCGGCATCTGATCTGGATCGGCGAGGTTTACACATGGCCTGTTTTGGGGTTTCCTGTGTAAAATAGGTTAACGATACCATATTAACCCATATTCCCCTGCATAAATTAATTAAGCCACTCCCATTGCTGATTATCAACCAATCAAATTACTAAATACAATATACTTGTTCATTTCACAAACTGTATGACAAACAGTGTAGATCCTGATCAGTGGCTCTTATCTACACTGTTTGCAAAGGTAGGGGTTGTCGTGAACAGCAGGATAAGGGTTAAATTACTTTCTGAAAATAACTCCACAATCCACATTGCATCACTCAATTATTAAATGGACTCCTGCTATATGTAATGGCTTCTTTAGAAGCCATCAGATCTGGATCTATACTGTTTGCAAAGGTAGGGGTTGTCGTGAACCGCAGGAGAAGGATTAAGCATAAATAAGCAGTCAAACAATATAAAGAATACAAATGAAAGCCATATGTTTACATTGTTTATTATGATACCAAATTCATGTGAACAATTCATGTGATATAGTGCACCCTTTCATATCTCCAAAACTGTTATTCTTCTGATAAATAAAAGCACTGCATGATGCCCCGCCACTGCACATACATCAAGCAAGTGATGTATCTCTGTCAAAATAAAGTCAAAGGGAAGCTATATTATAATATCTTTTCAACTTACAGAGCGGACACTAGTACATGGTGGAAATAGCCATGTTCAATGTGCACAGGGCAATGACTTCAAAAGTAAGCAAACCAGAGTTATGGTTCATACGTTAAGCATGTCGTCTCATAGTGCTTTGCATTTCTATGAAATTTCATGAAAATATGTCTAACAGTGTCAGAGTTATGGATCAAAGAGATATCCCTACGGATTATGCCCCACTGACCTGGTGCTATATTTACCTTTCCAATGCTCAATCTAACCCTATGTCGAAGAAATTTCAATCATCCCAAAGATGAAACTGGATTGTTTGTTTGTATGAATTGAGGTTTAACGTCCCTGTCAAAACTTTTTAGGTCACTTTGGAGACGTTGCTTCCAATTTTGTGGAACTTTTACCCGACACTGAGATGAAATGATATCTCAAGCCCTGCCACCCAATGAAACCAAAAGGTTTATATTGAATGGACGGTCTGACTCACACCACTTTGCCTGGGCAGGCTTAGTCCTTCTAAGTGGCTTACCAGTACTCAAGTGAGGTCAGTTTCAGCTCTAAATGGAAGCATGATGCAGCCCAATCTATTCTCCAAGCCCCCATGGGCGGGGGACTGTATGTACAATGTTCTAATGTATGTAAATTTCATTTGATAACCTGTAATACAAGTATTTTAGTATGTTTGTTTTAGGAAAGAGGAGTTACCACTAACTTTCATTAACTGTACTATGTCCTAGCATATTAGAAATGAGACACCATACAACTAAACCTGCAATAAGACCATGCAACCAGCAGACTCTGATCAGTCTGATCAGAGTCTTTTCTCGTTGCAAGAACCTTCTACAGCCTCTGTGCAATCCACAGAGCAACAAAGAAAGGGGTTGTCAGAGATTTCAATCTGAGTCTTTGCTATCTGCACAGGTCATCTTGAAGGTCTAAATTTATTTATACCGTAATCAGCCATTCTAGTAACCTAATAAAGGGGGTCGAAAAACTGCACGTTATAATCGGTAGTGACCTATAATACCTTCTACGGACCTATAATACATCTAGGGACCGTTTATAGACTGGACCTACTTTTCAGGTCTCTAATTCGCAAGTGTAAACAATAACATGCAACCTTTTGTACATGGGGAAACAACGAAACTATAAGTTACTAGAATTTGTTTTTCTACAAAAACACAGATGTCTCCCCCGTTTTTGACTGCTAAGTATAACCTTGACATTTGAGGTATTGAGCTGGGTCTTGTGTGCAACACATCATCTAATGAAGATGAACATTTCTGAATAGTAACTTTAAAAATGTTCATAGAAAAATAAAAAAGTTATTGGCCGTAAACAAAAAAAAAAATTTTTTACCTTTGACCTCTAAGTATGGCCTTGACCTTTGCGGTACAACACATCGTCTCATGATGGTTAACATTTCTGCCAAGTAATTTCATAATCCATCAAAGAATAAGGAAATTATTGACTGTCCTTTTTTTTACCTTTGACCTCTATGTATGCCCTTGACATTGGAGGTATGGACCTTGGTCTTGCACATGACTCATGGTCCAACTTTCAAGCCTCTAGCTCCAATAATTTTTGAGATATCTTGCTGACAAGATTTTATTAAAAAAAATTCAAAGCGCAATAACTCTCGAAAGGGGCATAATCCGGATGAGAAAAAAAATACGCGTCAGCTTATTTTCCATTAGGAATGCATATATGAAATTTCAAAACCATAGCATACACAGTTCTAAAGTTATGCTATGCATCACTTTTAGCATACATTACAATGGGCACAAATTACCAAAATGACAAAGGGCCATACTCACAAAGTATTTTTTGGAATTTTGTCAAAAGTTAATCAGTTCATCTACTCATCACCACCAATATATTCACCAACTTTCAAGCCTCTAGCTCCAATAGTTTTTGAGATATCTTGCTGACAAGATTTTATTAAAAAATTTCAAAGGGCACTAACTCTTGAAAGGGGCATAATCCGGACGAGAAAAAAAATACGTGTCAGCTTATTTTCCATCAGAAATGCATATATGAAATTTCAAAACTATAGCATGCACGGTTCTAAAGTTATGCTATGCATCACTTTTAGCATACATTACAATGGGCACAAATTACCAAAATGACAAAGGGCCATAACTCACAAAGTATTTTTCGGAATTTTGTCATAAGTTAATCAGTTCATCTACTCATCACCAACAATCTATTCACCAACTTTCAAGGCTCTAGCTCCAATAGTTTTTGAGATATCTTGCTGACAAGATTTTATTAAAAAAATTTCAAAGGGCAATAACTCTTGAAAGGGGCATATTCAGGACGAGAAACAAAATACACGTCAGCTAATTTTCCATGAGGAATCCATATATGAAATTTCAAAACCCTAGCATACACGGTTCTAAAGTTATGCTATGCATCACTTTTAGCATACATTACAATGGGCACAAATTACCAAAATGACAAAGGGCCATAACTCACAAAGTATTTTTCGGAATTTTGTCAAAAGTTAATCAGTTCATCTACTCATCACCATCAATATATTCACCAACTTTCAAGGCTCTAGCTCCAATAGTTTTTGAGATATCTTGCTGACAAGATTTTATTAAAAAAAAAAAATCAAAGGGCAATAACTCTTGAAGGGGGCATAATCCGGACAAGAAAAAAAATACGCGTCAGCTAATTTTGCATGAGGAATCCCTATATTAAATTTCAAAACCCTAGCATACACGGTTCTTTAGTTATGCTATGCATCAAAAGCGTAATGGACGGACAAACGGACCAGAACCAATATGCCCCTCCAACTTTTTCAAAGTTGGGGGCATAATAAGAAAGTTATTGACAGAACACAAAAAAGGCCCTTTTTTTACCTTTAACCTCTATGTATGACCTTGACCTTTCAGGTATTAAACTGGGTCATGCGTGCAACACATCATCTCATGGTGGTTAACATTTCTGCCTAGCAATTTTAAAATCCATCTAAAAATAAGAAAGTTATTGACCAAACACGAAAAAAGACCCCTTTTTTACCTTTGACCTCTTATGTATGACCTTGACATTTTAGGTACCAAACTGAATCATGCATGCAAAACATCGTCCCATGATAGTTAACATGTTTGCCAAGTTACTTCAAATTCTATTTAAAAATAGGCAAGTTATTGACAAAACCCTAAAAAAGGCCCCTTTTTTTACCTTTGACCTCTAAGTATGACCTTGACCTTTGAGGTACCAACCTGGGTCATGCGCGCAACACATCACCTTATATTGGTTCACATTTCTGCCATGTGATTTCAAAATCCATCTCAAAATAAGAAAGTTATTGACCAAATACGAAAAAAAGGCCCACTTTTTGACCTTTGACCTCTAAGTATGACCTTGACCTTTGAGGTACCAACGTGCCTCATGTGCACCACACATCGTCTCATGATTGTTAATAATTATGCCAAGTAATTTTAAAATCCATCTCAAAATTAGAAAGTTATTGACCAAATACGAAAAAAAAGGCCCCTTTTTTGACCTTTGACCCTCTAAGTATGACCTTGACCTTTGAGGAACCGACCTGCCTCATGCGCACCACACATCGTCTTATGGTTGTTAATATTTATGCCAAGTAATTTTAAAATCCATCTCAAAATAAGAAAGTTATTGACCAAATACGAAAAAAAGGCCCCTTTTTTGACCTTTGACCTCTAAGTATGACCTTGACCTTTGAGGTACCGACCTGTCTCATGCGCACCACACATCGTCTTATGGTTGTTAATATTTCTGCCGAGTAATTTTAAAATCCATCAAAAAATAAGAAAGTTATTGACAGGACACGATTTGCCCATACATATATACATACCAACAAACTTCCAAGGGAGATAATTCAAAAAGTATAAATGCGAGAGTTATGGTTCTTGCGCACTGCACGTCGTCTAATGCTGATTAATATTTATACGAAGTTTCGTGAAGATAGCTCTAATGATTTTCAAGTTACAGAGCGGACACGAATGTGTGACAGACGGACAGACAGACGGACAGACAGACAGACACCCGAGGGAAAAACAATATGTCTCTCCGAAAAAAAAATTTTCGGGGGAGACATAATAATCTTTACAATGTTTATTTTAAACAAATTTTCAGAAATTTCAGCTAAATTCTTACCTTGTCAAGCTTTCCTGGTTTGAATGGTCCATTGGAATAATTGCGCACTGCAACTGTGGTTGCGTCTCAACCTCAAAAATAAATTCTAACGCTAAAATAAGCTATTTATTTGCAGCTTTTCATACAAAATGGAAAGCCCAGAGAAACTTTTATTCGAGAGTCCATGTTGTTTCCAACGTCTCTGTGGCACGGTGACGTCATAAACTTTGCACTCCTTGACGTCAGGTTATACTACGTGTTCGCGCCACAGCACTGAATGTCGTTTAACATGCCACACTGTTGTCTTTTTTTGCCTAAATTTGTTAAATGTTTGCAAAATCCATTGATTGTTTTGAATTGCGGTATAAACTAAATACATGATTAGTGTCTTTAATAATAAAATATAATCTGTTCGCCGCGACAATTTTATAGGGGCTCACTGAAGCTCACCCCTTATAATAAAATTGTCTAAGGCTCACCGATTATATTTTATTATTAAAGACACTAACCATGTATTTACTATGTCCAGATATGGGATAAAATGAATGGCAAACAGTGCAGACACTTATCACTCTTCTCCCCTAGTTCTAGTTCTGCAAAATTTCCTAGGGTCTATCTATCTGCATATTTAGTTTATACTAATTTATTATAGTTTGATTGCGATGAAAGCTTCAAGCTTATATGAATCGCTCTCGACCACTCATTCAGGATGTTATCATGCGCATGAGAGAAAGGCAGTGACTCCTACTGCTACCCATTTACACCTGGGTGGAGTGGCAATATGTGTCTTGCCTAAGGACACACCTCAGCTCTGTTGGCTGGATTCCAAACTACAACCTCTTGGTCATAAGTTGAATGCGCTAAACACTGAGTTATCAAGTACCGTAAGTTATCTCCCTTTGAAAAATGGCAGAAAAATCTGCCAGGTGTTCCCATTTCCCTTAACCCACTTTGTACCGAAAGCCCTACAACGGATAGGTGGCAAACAGTGCAGGCCTAGATCAGATGCCCCAGAATGCAGCATCTGATCAGGGCCTACACTATTTGCGAAAATTTAAGCTATTTTCGATATAATTTTAAAGATAACACAAACTGTCACCCCTAAATTTTGAAATGGACTCCTCTCATATATGGGCCCCATCAAGCGATTTTGGTACTTATCGCCTATGCGAGCAGCGAAGGTTCAGGCGAACCTGCAAATCCGCGCAGTCTCGCCAGAACCTTCGATGCTCGCTCATACAAGCAGTGAATCAAGAGGAACCTTCAGACAGAAAGCCGTATCCCTGGCCCCATCTGAATGGCTGGGCATGCGCAGATAAAATTTGTCATGACAGAATGCTCGAAGACACAAATTCGCTTGGCGGGGCTCATATAAGGAGGAAGATTCCATTTGGTACAAAAAGGGTTAAACAGAGTATAATCTGGGTTTACTCCAATACCTGTAATTGCAGCAAAATGGTAGAGCCCACACTGCACATCAATCACTGTTGTGTTGGGTTGTAGCTCATTGCGCCCGAACAGTGTTCTGTTAAGTTGTACAGGTTTCTCTGAAAAACTTCCCTTTGGTCCAGTTCCCAGTATTCCATAGCCCCAGGTGTACACCTCTCCATCTTCTGAAAAATATTTTTTTCTCTGAAGAAAACATATGCATGTGTTCTAACTTATCATATCAGAAAAGCATGTCCAGGAATCTGTTGTTCCAAGCCTCGACAAGGGGAATGGGAACACCTGGCAGATTTTTCTGCCATTTTTCAAAGTGAGACAGCTTTCGGGACTTCCTGATCACTTTTGCTATAAGCTCTGTCCAACTAAAATAGGGGTCTACTCTTAAAGGAAAGAATTTGCTCCTTTAAGAGTAGACTGACACCTATTGACATGGCAGACAAAAATACTTTTGCAGGAGTTGCCTCCCCTGAAGGTGTATATATTCCCCTTAATACAACAAGCTTATTACCATAATAATCCTAAGTATTCGGACAGTTAGACCTAAGCAAACAGTGCAGACCCAGATCAGTCTGATCAGGGTCTACATCATTTGCCATTTTGGACTCCTTGCTGGATTGCGAAACAAACTTGTTAAAAGGGGGTCTTTCAAGGTATAGGAAATTTACATTGGTTTCTGCCCACGCTTGGATTTTGATGAAATTATGCACAATAATTGCCTTGGGTATAACCATTATAATTACGATGCATTCACTTTTAAATTTTATTTCGTAGTAAATTTATTACATATTTTATGAAGTCTCTATCACAACAGAGAGTACTCTCATATAAACTGGTCTACAGTATTCAGTTTCATATATCTAATGCTGCTATGTTTTATGAATTAAAGCCATAATTGGTGAGTTAGTTGATACTATGAATTACCTCATATGTCTAGTAATAGTGGCTGGGCATTCAGTTTTCTTTGATGGTGTCCCCATATTTCAGCTCCTATTTTTGTATTCATTAAAATTTTATATGCATTTTTACCATGTTCTAGTTTTTGTCCAGACACCATTTTAGCATAAAAACTACCCACATATCTTTGAAACATGTTGATGAATTTTGATGGAAATTGAGGTCCGGTAACATTGTGTTTTAACAGACTGAATACTGATAGTCCTGATTCAGCAAAATGTGAAATTATATAATGATCATGTTTTGGTCATGCTGTTTAATAATACTTTACTATTGCTTTCAATTTGGATGGCTATAGTATAGTATGAGCCGGCCTCAGTGGCTCAGTCGGATGCGCGTCTAACTGGTGATCAGGAGGACGCGGGTTCGACTCCCGCCGGGGTCGGCAACATTCTTTCGTGGAGATTGATCATGAAATCTTTTCTACGGTCATTCTCTCCCTTCCGCTGATTCAAGAAGGGCAGTTGTCAGTTTCTGGCGAAAGAATGTGCACTGTACTGGTTAACCGCTTACGTATAAGCCTGCCCAGGAAAGTGTTCATAGGTAAACTGACCGTCTCAAAAATGACCTAAATAGTGTTGACTGGGCCGTTCAACTCCAATACAAACAAATATAGTATAGTATGGTTTGTGTAAGTAGTTCATAGCATAATTATAAGTATTATTTCAAAACATCCATTTCAGTAAATTTGCCCCCTATGGAACAAATTATTTTGTCTACAGCACTATACCGCAAAGGTTTTGATGACAAACGTCATCAAACGCAACCAAGTAATCATGTGCACAGTTTTCTTTCTGTCTTTCTTGTCTAATCTGGTAATGGCGCTAAGATGATGTTTAGATTTAACATTCAAATCAACAACATACCAGTCACTTTAGATGTTGCTTCAGATTTAGTGAGATTTGTTATCCGACTCGAGATAAATTACTCTCAAGTCAAACTGTTGTTTGTTTATTAAACTCTAACTGTCCATTTAAAAAGAAAGGTTTTCTCTAGGGAAAATCAATAACACTTGAGATTACTTTTCCTGGACATTAAGTTTTCAGAATTTGTATCTGCATAGGCACTAGCCAATCTATCTTTTTGTATAGTCCCTATGAACGAAATCAAACGGCTTCCTGAAGCTGTATTCCAAAGCCATTTGAATTTGCTTTTAGAATTCACATGGTCGTACATTTGTCAGTGTTCCAAAACTTATGTGATCATGATTGTGTTGTCTATATATTTGTATAGGTCTTTCACTTCATTTACCTATCTCAGCAGTTGTTGCAGTAATTACAAAGCACATTATGTACATTTGTAATATATCAAGAAGCATTTAAACTGTTGATAATAATTATTCAATCTGTGAGTAGTTATCGCATTACTCATAGGATTTTAAACTATTTTCAGTAAATACATTGTGATGCTTTTTCTGTCCAAACACTGCAATGCTCTTTCTAAGCTGGGAGATACATTGGACAGAAATGTACTGGTAATTATTAATGAACAAAAAGCAAGCAAGAACAGTGCTTAAAAACAGTGAACTTGCATTCAGCTGAAACATTCAAGAAGTGGTTGAAAGTTTTACGACCAGAAAAAATACTAAAAGCTCGCTTCCGATAAATTAACCACTACATTGACAAAGTAAATAGAAAAAATAAGACACTAAAGAAATGTCAACAATTACAATACCAATGCAGGAAAGAGACATATTTGTGCATGTGTACTATAAGGAAGGAAACCGTTTCTCTCCCTGTCCAAAAGCAAAATTTCTGTTGGTCATGTGACAGCTTTGTTTACACCAAATATTCTGTGCCTCATTCATCAATGATATCTTTTGCAACAGAAACTCAATATCACTGACATTTCGATTTTTGGAAATACTAACCAATAATTACTGTAACCTTTTGTTAGGATAATAATCCAGCGTTCATAAAGACAGAGTATATCTAAGGCTTAATCTGGCCATGGATTTATCAATAGAACTATTTTTACTAGTAACGAAAAAAAAAATGACCATTGCGTCCTTGCATACCAGCTTGGTATGGAAATGAAAATAATGGATCTCATTGCCTTACATCTATTTGAGTAGCATGACTTATGCAAAGTCATTAAATAAAGTTGCACATGTTCACAATAATTTTTCTGCTAATAAAAAAGCAATATATGTTGTTAAGCCTAATTTGTTGATTAGAATTCCTTTCGATTTAGTGTTTAACTATCTACTATTTTAGATAGATCATAGTGTATAATTTAAATGAAAGGAAAATATCAGAAATTCATGATATTTTAAAAGTTTCTAAGCTAGATCAGCTCAATATGTATTCATTTTGATTTGTATAATCTCATTTTTATTACGTAAGTGTTACGAATTGCCTTCTCGTAAGGTTCTTGGATGATTTCAATAAAACAGTAAATTTTGCAGAAACGACTTACATCAATTAAAGGTGTAAAACTACAGTGTTACCGGTTTTGGATTTTCATGAAATTTGGCATAGCTAAAGAAGATACATATGGCAAGTTTTCCTAGCAAAACGAAATCTTGACAATGATTAGAAAATATTTATCTTAGGGATTGAATTTTGATAATTTTTTAAAATTTTAATTAAAAAATGAGATTTTTGATAATTATTTTATCAGAAAATGTAAACTTTAATTAATTCAAAAGGTTTATTAGTATCAAAGGAATGCCTATGAAGTTCTGCATTCCATCCAGTTCACAGATCTTGAAACTAAATAAAACATAAGATTTAAGACGCCCTTATTTAGAGACAGACACCAGCTCATGGAGGGAGTCAGTAAGAGTGGCCTCCTGAGTCCTACTTTGATTTATATAATTTATTAAATACAATTTTATAGGTTGTATATGCTGAGTTACTAATATACAAAGTTTAAAGTAAAAACATGCATGGGCACAAATGAAAGACCCCCTTTTAGGAGAATTACTGCAAGTTCTCAAGGTGTCCGAATTTTTAGGATTTTTAATTTAGTATATACTAATTTATTTAAATTTGATTGTGATGAAAGCTTCAAGCTTATTTGAATTGCTCTCGACCACTCATTCCGGATGTTATCACGCATGCGAGAGAGAGGCAGTGACTTTTACACCAATGCTACCCATTTACACCTGGGTGGAGTGGGGCAGTGTCATTATGTGATTTGCCCAAGGACACACCTTGGCTCCGGTGGCCGGATTCGAAACCACAACCTCTAGATCATAAGTTGAACATGCTTACCACTGAGCTATCGAGGCCGCCTAGGATTTTTACAGAAGTAGTCAACATGTTGAGTACTGTAGTAAGTAAAATACGTAATACACGTATTTTTTGCTGAAAACTATGTGAGTAGCTTTTTACCACCCACATTTTTTTCAGCAAAAGTATTGACATGCTTACCATATTTAAAGATACCACTTTTAATGACAAATTAACTAACGACATCATTAGTTTGAACTAGAAATGGTGTTTGTAAAACACTATGCCCCCAACCATATGCTTGTCCATATAAATGCCTAAATTTTCAAAAGGCCATTATCGAAAAAAAAAAAAAAAAAAAATCAGATTTTTTTTTTCAAATGTTAATCAGGTGATGTACTAGTCATTCGAAATCAGCATGTCAAGTTTTTAGGCAACAATTTAAATATTTTTTTTTTAAATATCTTGCTAAAGCTCGAATAAATTGACCGGAGACTAGTGAACTCTATTAACATAATTTTACACCCAACTGAATACATGTATTTATCTTCGTCGTTTTCCGAAGATGGCGATATTGTTATATAATACATAGAGGTCATACATGTGATATCTCCCGATTTCGTCGGGATATCCCGATTTCGAACCCCATCTCCCGGTCTCCCGTCCGACGGCCCTAATCTCCCGACACGACAATTTTCCTGTAGTAGTTTTCCGCCGACCGACCATTTAGTGTCGGTAAAATACCTATGTGGTAACCATTAGTGTATTTACGCGTATTTACGATAAACTGCTATACCGGTAAATTACAATACACAACTGCACAGGTATGATATCGTGATATGAAAAGAACATACCGATAAATACCGGTAATAAAGAGCAACCATCAAACAAGCCGCAAACATGGTGATAAAAAGTGAGAAATTCAATAATGTTTCAAATAAAAGGAAGAAAAGCGATGTTTGCATAATTTATTAATAATTCTACTCCCCTGATCAGTTGCCAACACTATTAAACCGTTTACACCCGAGGCGGGCCTTATTGATAAGCCGAAAATTAACAATGTGACAAGGTGTGAAAACTAGTCAATCAAGATATATATACCAGTTATATCTTATTTAATCCCTTTGTAATTGGTACGTGTAGACGCTAAATATTATTCCCGCCAAAACAGAGCAAAGCAGACGCTGTTTTTTCTACGCGTCTGTAAACCGTTATTCATTTATAAATCATAGAACTGGGGCATTACATAGTGACATTTTCTATTTAAACCCGTGAAAAATATTTTTGCCGTTTTTAACGGATGAAAGAAATATGCCCCACGTGACATCAATGAAAATTCGTGCATGCTTTTTGGCCTCCGACAGGTGAACACGCTAAATATTTTCCCGCCAAAACAGAGCAGAGCAGGCGCTGGTATTTTCTAAGCATCTGTATGCAGTTTTTCATTTATTAAAATTTTCAATTCAAACCTGTTTCATTTTTAGCTTGCGAGAAAACATATTTTTTGCTGTGTTTTTAATGGATCTTTAATGAAAGAAATATGCCCCCAAGCTAAATCAATAAAAATAATGCATGCTTATTAGTTCCGACTAAGTTCCGAGGCACGTTTTGGGGTAACGTAGCCATGGAAAAAGCATTGGCATTTAAAAGTTTAGGCATTAAAAAAACTTCCATACTTCACGATATTTAGCTTTGTTTACGGATCTACAGATGAAGCTACCCAAACTGCAAGACTATTGCAGTAAGTTCCCTAGATTTGAGGCGCTTGATTGGTCATAAAAAAACAACAAACATTTTTGAAGTTTACTAATTTATTATTCACTGGATAAAAACTAAGAAACGGAAATCAAGTAAGGTACATGCGCAAACAATAAACAAACATAAACAACATGCAATATAACTTATAAAATACTTACAGTATGTAACATTTCATAACGGCAATCATGCACGCATCCCCCAACCCCCAAAAAAACTTTAAATGTATGTCAGATTTTTTGCTATGCGGGTATTCTGAACGTTGTTTTTCTGCCAGGTGCTAGGTGGGTATTTAACACCGATCTACTGGTCAGTGCTTGTTCTTTGATCGTTCCTCGAAGAAACTCTCTCTCTATTAAAAGACAAAATGGAAGTTTATCGTCTGCTGCGTTTTCTTCTTCGGAGCTTTTATAACATATTTTTGCATAAAGGCAAACAGTGTGGACCCTCATCAGACTGCTCAGCAGTCTGATCTGGACCCACACTGTTTTCAAAAATGATTTTTAATGCAGATGACAGACAACAAATTGTCGTGTTGGCATGTTATGGGTAAACAAGAGGGCCCAGAGGGCCCTGGTTCGCTCACCTGATCCAAAGCATAACAAGTGGGCCCCGGGCAGGGTCAATTTTGGCCCCAGGGCTAAAATTTGAACAATCTTGGTAGAGGTCCACAAGATGAAGCTTCATATCGAATATGAAAGACCTGGGCTTTCTGGTTTCAGAGAAAAAGATTTTAAAGGTTTGCCCTGCATATATAAGTCTATGTAAAACAAGATTTTCCCTATATAAGTCTATGTTAAACCAAAGGGCCCCGGAGCGGGGACATTTTTGGCCCCAGTGCTATAATTTGAACAATCTTGGTAGAGGTCCACTAGCTGAAGCTTCATAACAAATATCAAAGACCTAAACCTTGTGGTTTCAAAGAAGATAATTTTTAAAGATTTTCCCTATATAAGTCTATGTAAAACCAAAGGGCCACATGGCGGGGGCATTTTTGGTCTCAGGACTATAATTTGAACAATATTGGTAGAGGTCCACTAGCTGAAGCGTCATAACAAATATCGAAAACCTAAGCCTTGTGGTTTCAGAGAAGAAGATTTTTCAAGATTTTCCCTATATAAGTCTATGTAAAACCAAAGGGCCCCGGAATGGGGCATTTTTGGCCCCAGGGCTATAATTTGAACAATCTTGGTAGAGGTCCACAAGATGAAGCTTCATACCAAATATCAAAGACCTGGGCCTTGCAGTTTCAGAGAAGAAGATTTTTCAAGATGTTCCCTATATAAGCCTATGTAAAACAAAAGGGCCCTGGTGCGGGGGCATTTTTGGCCCCAGCACTATAATTTGAACAATCTTGGTAGGGGTCTACTAGATGAAGCTTCATACCAAATATCAAAGACCTGGGCCTTGCAGTTTCAGAGAAGAAGATTTTTAAAGATTTTCCCTATATAAGCCCATGTAAAACCAAAGGGCCCCCGTGCAGGGGGCATTTTTAGCTCCAGCACTATAATTTGAACAATCTTGGTAGGGATCCACTAGATGAAGCTTCATACCAAATATCAAAGACCTGGGCCTTGCAGTTTCAGAGAAGAAGATTTTTAAAGATTTTCCCTATATAAGCCTAAGTAAAACAAAAGGGCCCTGGTGTGGGGGCATTTTTGTCCCCAGCACTATAATTTGAACAATCTTGGTAGGGGTCCACTTGATGAAGCTTCATACCAAATATCAAAGACCTGGGCCTAGCGGTTTCAGAGAAGAAGATTTTTCAAGATTTTCCTATATAAGCCCATGTAAAACCAAAGGGCCCCCGTGCAGGGGCATTTTTAGCTTCAGCACTATAATTTGAACAATCTTGGTAGGGGTCCACTAGATAAAGCTTCATACCTAAACTCAAAGACCTGGGCCTTGTGGTTTCAGAGAAGAAGATTTTTAAAGATTTTCCCTATATAAGCCCATGTAAAACCAAAGGGCCCCCGTACGGGGGCATTTTTGGCCCCAGCACTATAATTTGAACAATCTTGGTAGGGGTCCACTAGATGAAGCTTCATACCAAATATCAAAGACCTGGGCCTTGCGGTTTCAGAGAAGAAGATTTTTCAAGATTTTCCCTATACAAGCCCATGTGAAACCAAAGGGCCCCCGTGCGGGGGCATTTTTAGCTCCAGCACTATAATTTGAACAATCTTGGTAGGGGTCCACTTGATGAAGCTTCATACCAAATATCAAAGACCTGGGCCTAGCGGTTTCAGAGAAGAAGATTTTTCAAGATTTTCCTATATAAGCCCATGTAAAACCAAAGGGCCCCCGTGCAGGGGCATTTTTAGCTTCAGCACTATAATTTGAACAATCTTGGTAGGGGTCCACTAGATGAAGCTTCATACCAAATAACAAAGATCTGGATCTTGCAGTTTCAGAGAAGAAGATTTTTAAAGATTTTCCCTATATAAGCCTATGTAAAACCAAAGGGCCCCCGTGCGGGGGCATTTTTGGCCCCAGCACTATAATTTGAACAATCTTGGTAGGGGTCCACTAGATGAAGCTTCATAAAATATCAAAGACCTGGGCCTTGCGGTTTCAGAGAAGAAGATTTTTAAAGATTTTCCCTATATAAGCCCATGTAAAACCAAAGGGCCCCCGTGCGGGGGCATTTTTGGCCCCAGCACTATAATTTGAACAATCTTGGTAGGGGTCCACTAGATGAAGCTTCATACCAAATATCAAAGACCTGGGCCTTGCGGTTTCAGAGAAGAAGATTTTTTAAGTTTTCGGTGAAAAAAAATCTATTTTTGGCTACTGTGACCTATATGTGCAACAGACCGGAACCATTTGAACAACTTTGAAAGGGGACCACCTAAGGATCATTCCTGTGAAGTTTGGTCAAAATCCGATCAGTGGTTTAGGAGGAGATGTCGTTTGAAGAAAAGTTTACAGACGCACGCACGCACGGACGGATGCACGACGGACAAAAAGTGATCCCAAAAGCTCACCTTGTCACTACGTGACCATTCACAAGAAGTTTACGAAAGCCGACGTATTAGGCGATAGCATTTACTAATTTATTCCTTGCATAAAGGTCAGTCTCAGGTCAATTTGTTCGAACTATACAAGAAAGAAACACAATTAAATGACCTGAAAATGCAAAGGGCAATCACTCCAACAAAATTTCATTAAATTGGTTGAAAATTTAATCAGGTGATCTCCTCCTCAGCCAAAATCAGTATACCAAATTTCAAGGCTCTAGCTCAAATACTTTTTGAGATATCTTGCTAACGAGATTTCTATGTTATTAAATTAAAAAGGAAATAATGTGAAAAGGGGAGATAAGTCAGATGAAAAAAATACGGGTCAACTTTTTTTTCATGAGGAAACCATAAATGAAATTTCAAAACACTAGCATACATAGTTCTTAAGTAATACTATGCATAGGAAATCAACACAATAAAATGGCCAGAAATTGTAAAGGGCCATAACTCTAACAAAATTTCATTAAATTGGTTGAAATTTTAATCAGGTGATCTCCTCCTCAGTCTTAATCAGTATACCAAATACCAAGGCTCTAGCCCAAATATTTTTTTAGATATCTTGCTAACAAACTTTCTATGTTATTTAATTAAAAGGGAAATAACGCGAAAAGGGGAGATAATTCAGATTAGAAAAAAACAGAGGTCAACTATTTTTTTGTGAGGAAACCATATATGAAATTTCAAAACACTAGTATACATGGTTATAAAGTTATGTTATGCTCCAGAAAGCAACACAAATAAATGGCCAGAAATTGCAAAGGGCCTTAACTTTGACAAAATTTCATTAAATTGGTTGAAAATTTAATCAGGTAATCGCCTCCTTAGTCCAAATCAGTACACCAAATATCAAGGCTCTAGCTAAACTAGAAATGGTGTTTGTAAAACACAATGCCCCCAACCTTTGCTTGTCCTTAGATGGCAAAATATTCAACAAATATTGTTAAAGACTCAAAAACATACAACAAGAATTCCCCCGAAGGCTATGTCGCGCCTGTGGAGGCGCAAAGTCACCAAACCATGAAATCTAGGTCAAGGTCAAACATGGATGCCTGCATAAAAATTTCACTCCTAGTTCCAAGCATGTACCAAGTATCATCAATGAAACTCTTAACGAGAATTCTATGTTTTTTAATTAAAGGGGAAATAATTCAAGAAGGGGAGATAATTTGGACAAGAAAAAAAATACGGGTCAACTATTTTTTCATGAGGAACTCATATATGAAATTTCAAAACACTAGCATACACGGTTCTGAAGATATGCTATGCACCAGAAAGCAACACAATTGAGTAGCAAAAAATTACAAAGGGCCATAACTCTAACAAAATTTTATCGAATTGGTTGAAAATTTAATCAGGTAGTCTCCTCCTTAGTCCCAATCACTATACCAAATATCAAGGCTGTAGCTCAAATACTTTTTGAGATATCTTGCTAACGAGAATTCTATGTTATTTAATTAAAGGGGAAATAATTCAAGAAGGGGAGATAATTTGGACAAGAAAAAAAATACGGGTCAACTATTTTTTCATGAGGAACCCATATATGAAATTTCAAAACACTAGCATACACGGTTCTAAAGATATGCTATGCACCAGAAAGCAACACAATTGAGTGGCAAAAAATTACAAAGGGCCATAACTCTAACAAAATTTTATAGAATTGGTTGAAAATTTAATCAGGTAATCTCCTCCTTAGTCCCAATCACTATACCAAATATCAAGGCTGTAGCTCAAATACTTTTTGAGATATCTTGCTAACGAGAATTCTATGTTATTTAATTAAAGGGGAAATAATTCAAGAAGGGGAGATAATTTGGACAAGAAAAAAAATACGGGTCAACTATTTTTTCATGAGGAACCCATATATGAAATTTCAAAACACTAGCATACACGGTTCTAAAGATATGCTATGCACAAGAAAGCGTGACGTACGAACGGACTAACGGACTAACGGACGAACGGATGGACAAGCCAGAAGCAATATGCCCCCCAACTTTTTTAAAGTTGGGGGCATAAATACTTTCTGAGATATCTTGCTAACGAGATTTCTATGTTATTTAATTAAAGGGGCAATAACTCAAAAAGGGGAGATAATTCAGAAAAGAAAAAAAAATGGGTCAACTACTTTTTCATGACAAATCCATATATGACATTTCAAAAACTAGCATACATGGTTATAATTATGATATGCACTAGAAAGCTAAACAATTAAATGGCCAGAAATTGCAAAGGGCCATAACTCTAACAGAATTCCATTAAATTTGTTGAAAATTTAATCAGGTGATCAGTCCCAAGCAGTATACCACATATCAAGGCTCTAGCTCAAATACGCTTTGAGATATCTTGCTAACGAGATTTCTATGTTATTTAATTAAAAGGGGAGATAATTCGGATAAAAAAAAAAAATACATCTCAACTATTTTTTCATGAGGAAACCATATATGAAATTTCAAAACACTAGCGTACATGGTTCTTAAGTTATGCTATGCAGAAGAAAGCGTGACAAACGTACGAATGGACAAGCCAGAAGCAATATGCCCCCAACTTTTTTAAAGTTGGGGAAAAAGTTGGGGGGGGGGGGGGGGGGATAACAACTGGACACAGAATACTCAGAAATTTGAAATTAACTCATTGTATACTAGTGGACAAAGATCTTCCATTGTTTTATGTTAGACAAGTTCATTTGTCATATAATGGGTGTCTGGCCTATTTTTATTGTTTTCATTCTATTTTTCATGGAAAATTCTACTAGAAAATAATCAAAACAATGTGATGGAAAAGCCAATACGATAGACCTTCTTCAATCAGCAAAATGGGGAGAATGGCTATAAAAAAAATTTCACGATAAATCTCCATGAAAGACTGTTGCTTGAGAGACCGGCCCCGATAGCTCAGTTGGTAGAGTGTCCGCTCCGGGAACGTGACATAACCAAAGTCGTTAAAAATGGTACTAGCTGCTCCTCGCTTGGCACTCAGATTTACGGGGTAGAGCTAGGACGGGTCGACCCAGTGTCAGGATAATGTGACTGGGTGTGGTAGCATGTAATGTGTTTGGGACATGATACTTCAGTGAGGCAGCACTATAAAAGTGAGCATTGAGCTCCCTGTCGCAACCAGACACCGTTGTGATATGACTGAAAAATTGTTGAAAGCAACGTTAAACCCGAAATCACACACACACACACACTGTTGCTTGAGAGCAAATCCTCAACCTATAGATCACAAAACAGGCATGCATCCAAATGCACCACTTGGCCGTGCCATAGCTGGGGTATTAACCCTTACCATCCTGACACATATTTCAATATGTTACACTCTTCCTTGATTTTCAGCAATTTGTGTTGCGTAATTTCGAATTTTACCAGCATTCAGTAGCATGATATAAAACAGTACAGATTTTAATCTGTTCTAAACTGTTCTCTCAGGAGATGTCATGTAAAGATGTTTTCTATTTTAGCTCTGATGGACATTTTGTTCAACCTGGTGAAAACCTTTAAGCAGCTTGGTAAAGGGGAATAAGACGAACATTTCTGTGAAATTATTTTCAAATCAGGCCATTGCCCTAGAAGAAGTTATTAAAATGTTTTTCTGTTTTTAGCTCTGGTGGCCATTTTGTTCCACCAAGTAGAACCATTTTAGCAATTTTGGTAAAGTGGCATTTGAGGAATATTCCTGTAAAATCATTTTGAAATCAAGCCATGGGCCTAGTAGTTGTTGTTGAAAGTTTTTTTTGCTATCTTTAGCTCTGCCAGCCATTCTATTCAACGACAAAAATAATTTTAGTAATTTTGGTAAGGGGATATCAGCGGAACATTTATGTATAATTTATGTTGAAATCAGATTATTGGCCTATGAGTTGATGTTGTTTAAAGGTTTTTCTATTTTTAGCTCTGGCTGCCATTTTGTTCAACCGAGCAGAACAACATTAGCAATTATGGCTAAGGACCATCAGAGGAACATTCCTGTCAAATCATTTTCAAATCAGAAGGAGATGCTATTAAAGTTTGTTCTATTTTTAGTTCTGGTGGACATTTTGGTTAACCTAGAGGAACCATGCTAGCAATTTTGCAATAGGGGCATCCAAGGAATATTTTAGGGAAATTATTTTGAAATCGGACCACCTAAGGGACATGTCATTTAAAGTTTTTTTTTATATTTTAACTCTGGTTGCCATTTTGTTCAACTGTGCGAAACATTTTAGCAATTTTGGTAAAGGGGCATCAGAGGAGCATTTTGAAATCGGACTATTATGTCGATTTAAGGTTTTTCTATTTTCAGCTCTGGTGGCCATCTTGTTCAACATAGCAAAACCATTTAAGCAATTTTGGTGAAGAGGCATCAAAGGAACACATTTGCGAAATTATTTTGAAATCGAGCCATTGACCTAGAAGGAGATGTTGTTTAAAGTTTTTCTATTTTTAGCTCTGGTGGCCATTTTGATCAACTGAGAGGAACCATTTTAGCAATTTTTGTAACAGGGCATCAGAGGAATATTTGTGGGAAATTATTTTGAAATCGAGCCATTGGCCTAAGAGGAGATGTTGTTTAAAGTTTTTCTATTTTTAGCTCTGGTGGCCATTTTGATCAACTGATAGGAACCATTTTAGCAATTTTTGTAACAGGGCATCAGAGGAATATTTGTGGGAAATTATTTTGAAATCGAGCCATTGGCCTAAGAGGAGATGTTGTTTAAAGTTTTTCTATTTTTAGCTCTGGTGGCCATTTTGATCAACTGAGAGGAACCATTTTAGCAATTTTTGTAACAGGGCATCAGAGGAACATTACCAAAATACGCCTATACAAATACATTGCCAATTTTTTGGGCCAAAAATTTAGAAATTTTAAGATGAAAAATTGTGATATTTTTCTTATTTCTGCTCAAAACATAGATTGCGGGGACTCAATAGAACCGCCTTGTCGAGGTGGTTCTAACAGTACCCACAATCTATGTTTTTGAACAGAAATAAGAAAAATAAGGTTTACCCCTACAAACCCCAGTTTTACTATATAAAAGTGGGGTTCGAGGGGGTCAAAATTATAAAGGCGTATTTTCATGATGCATTTGTGGGAAATTATTTTGAAATCAGGCCAGTGGCCTAAGAGGAGATGGCATTTAAGGTTTTTTCTATTTTTAGCTCAGGCAGCCATTTGTTCAACCAAGTTTAACCATTTTAGCAATTTTGGAAAAGGGGCATCAGAGGAACATTTGGTTGAAATTATTTTGAAATTGGTTCACTGTCATTTGAAAAATTATGGACAAATGACGAACGACGGACAATGGCCGATCATAAAAGCTCACTTTCAGCACCTTGTGATGTGAGCTAAAAAGGGGTATATCCAATTTCAGCATGAAGGTTTAACCCATTCAGTACCAGAAACTCATAAAGGGGTACCTTGGCAAACAGTGCAGGCCCAAATCAGATGCCGCAGAATGCTGCATCTGATCAGGGCCTACACTGTTTGCAAAAAAACTCAGCCATTTTCCAAATCAATTTTGAAGATAACACAACCTGACACCCCTAAATTTTGAAATGGACTCCTGCTATATATAAGGTGGAAGGTACAACAAGAGCTGTCGCATGACAGCATAGCTCGCCTGTTTTGTGACTTCAAGATATAAGGTAAAATCTATGAACCATGAAATATAGGTCACACTCACCTTGATATATTTAATCTCAATAATCAGGTCACATGGAACATATATTCCAGATATTACATTTCAGAATCAAATTGTGTCTGAATTATAAGGCAAAATCATTGAACCATGAAAATAGGTCACAAGGACCTAGATATATTTCTATGTCAAACAGCGGGTCACATGGAACTAATAATCCAGGTGAGACATTTCTCCATGAAATAGTATTCAAGATAATAGGAAAAATCACTGAACCATGAAATATAGGACACACTGACCTAGATATAATCCAAGCTCAATCATGGGGTCACATGGAATAAATAATCCAGGTATGACATTTCTCCATCAAATAGTGTTCAAGATAATAGGTAGAATCACTGAACCATGAAATATAGGTCACATTGACCTAGATATATTTTGCGGTCAATTATCGGGTCACATGGAACTAATAATCCAGGTATGATGTTTCTCTATCAAATAGTATTCAAGATAATAGGCAAAATCACTGAACCATGAAAAATAGGTCATACTGACCTAGATATATTTTGAGGTCAATAATGGGGTCACATGCAACTAATAACCCAGGTATAAGATTTCTCCATCAAATAGTATTCAAGAAAATAGACAAAATCACTGGACCATGAAATGTAGGTCACCATGACCTAGATATATTTTGCGGTCAATTATTGGGTCACATGGAACTAATAATCCAGGTATGACATTTCTCCATCAAATAGTATTCGAGATAATAGGCAAAATCGCTGAACCATGAAATATAGGTCACAGTGACCTAGATATATTTTGAAGTCAATAATGGGGTCACATGCAACTAATAACCCAGGTATAACATTTCTCCATCAAATAGTATTCAAGATAATAGACAAATCACTGGACCGTGAAATGTAGGTCACCATGACCTAGATATATTTTGTGGTCAATTATTGGGTCACATGGAACTAATAATCCAAGTATGACATTTCTCCATCAAATAGTATTCGAGATAATAGGCAAAATCGCTGAACCATGAAATATAGGTCACAGTGACCTAGATATATTCTGAGGTCAATCGTGGAGTCACATGGAACTAATATCCCAGGTATGACATTTCTCCAACAAATAGACTTCAAGATATAAGGCAAAATCACTGGACCATGAAATGTAGGTCACCATGACCTTCACCCTTTCACACTTGAACCAATGTCACTCAACCTGGGTCATGCACGCAACACATCGCCTTATATTGGTTAACATTTCTGCCAAGTGATTTCAAAATCCATCTCAAAATAAGAAAGTTATTGACCAAATACGAAAAAAAGGCCCTTTTTTTTACCTTTGACCTCTAAGTATGACCTTGACCTTTGAGGTACCGATCTGCCTCATGTGCACCACACATCGTCTCATGGTTGTTAATAATTATGCCAAGTAATTTTAAAATCCATCTAAAAATTAGAAGTTATTGACCAAATACAAAAAAAAGGCCCCTTTTTTTACCTTTGACCTCTAAGTATGACCTTGACCTTTGAGGTACCGACCTGCCTCATACGCACCACACATTGTCTTATGGTTGTTAATAATTATGACAAGTAATTTTAAAATCCATCTCAAAATAAGAAAGTTATTGACCAAATACTAAAAAAAGGCCCCTTTTTTGACCTTTGACCTCTAAGTATGACCTTGACCTTTGAGGTACAGACCTGCCTCATGCTCACCACACATTGTCTTATGGTTGTTAATATTTCTGCCAAGTAATTTTATAATCAATCAAAAAATAAGAAAGTTATTGACCGGACACGATTTGCCCATACATATATACATACCAACAAATTTCTAAGGGAGATAATTCAAAAAATATAAATGCGAGAGTTATAGTTCTTGCGCACTGCACGTGGTCTAATGCTGATTAATATTTATACGAAGTTTCGTGAAGGTAGCTCTAACGGTTTTCAAGTTACAGAGCGGACACGAATGTGTGACAGACGGACAGACGGACAGACAGACAGACGCCCGGGGAAAAAACAATATGTCTCTCCGAAAAATTTTTTTTCGGGGGAGACATAATTACAAAGGTGTCCTGGATTTTGACCCCTAGCCCCACCCCATCCCCACTCCCAGGCATGAACCTAGGGGTGTGTTGTCTTGGAATCTCAGAAGACACTCCCAGGTATCCAAGTTGTAAATATGAATGCTTTGTGATGAGTGACTGTTGAGATATAAGCATTTCAAAAACTTTAACACAGAATTACAAAGGTGTTCTAGATTTTGACCCCTAGCCCCACCCCGGGGCATGAACCCAGGGGTCTGTTCTCTTTGAACATCAGAGGACCCTCCCAGGTACTTAAGTTCCAAATATGAGTGGTCTGTGATGAGTGACTGTTGAGATATAAGCATTTGAAAAACTTTAACACAGTGTGACGGGAACGCAAACGCACACGCGCACGCCATCCGGGGTGACAACAATAGCTCTCCATGTACTTCGTACAGGCGAGCTAAAAAGGGTTAAACTATCACAGCATTATGATGCATAATGGAAGCTAAAGAAGTTCTGGTACCATTAAGTATTGCACACATGGATCCTCCAGCAGCTATTCTTGTAATTTTCCCACAATGCCTTGTAACAGGAAGTTGTCTGGGCACACTCACTTGTGTCTCCTTGGTTACCATGGACAGCTGATGATATTCTGAGTTTCCCCAACCAAATACTTCACCATCTTCTGACATTGCTAAAACACAGTCCACTTTAGCAGAAATGTCTTTAATTTTCACACCCTGAATATCACCTTTAATCAGTGCTGGTTTATCTACTGTATGAAAAGTTTCAAGTCCTGAAAAAAATTAAAAGAAATAAGAACGTAAACTAGTTTAGGTTGTAATACCAAAGCATTAATCGAAAATGATTTATCCATAGACAAATGGCAAATATCAATGTTCAGATCAACAGACATGGACTCCAGAAGAGTGTAATCAGGGGTCCTAGGATAGTAAGCATTACTTGGTAAGCAAGCTTCGACCACCATGCCTATCGACCTGAAAAAAGAAAGGGAGTAAATGCCGAGAAGGGTATGTCCGAGATTTCGGAAGTCTTCCTATGGCTTTCCATTGGCAAACACATCAGAAATAATTCTGGAAATTGCCACATTCTACGGATCAACAGGATCATGGTGCCTCCCATAGAACTTCTTTATAGTGTTGATACCAGTTTGGTTTTTTGATACCCCTGGTATAACAACCTGGTAGAGAGCACCTTCCCACGTTCCATAAAGTCCTGATACTTGGAACAGGCTCTAGCATAACGGATTAACTGTGAAACGTAAACTCCATATGCTGGTGCAGATGGGATATTACTGCTCAGGAAGGGAAAGTTAACAATGGGAAAATTGAAGTCATCTCGTTTATCGTACAGCCTAGTAGTAAGCTTCCCATTGTCAAAATAGAGATAACAATCCAAGTATGAGGAGGAGGTTGCAGTCTCTGTTGTTTGCCTGCTTTGAGGAGACCTTGTACAAACTCCGCCTCATACCAGTCCAAGAACAAGTTGGCAAGCAATGGTGCACAATTAGTACCCATTGGTATGCCAATTGTTTGCTGAAATATTAGGCCACTGAACTCCACGAAAATATTGTCAATTAGATATTCCAGCATCATTATGACATCTGCATTAATGTTCTTTTGTGGTGCATCAGAGTGATCTCGAATGAAGTATGTGTCTTTGTAGCCAAGGACAACGATGGTTACCATTCTTGTGGCAGAAACATTGATTTATGATTTCATTGAGTTTGGATTTCAATTTATCATGAGGAATAGTTGTGTAGAGTGTTGAGAAATCAAAAGATTTTATGCAGTTTACTGAGAGAAAAGACTGTGACTGAAGATGTTCTAGAAGCTCTTTGGAGTTTTTCAAGATCCACATCTGATTCACACCACTCCTGGCATATGCAGTGTCACAATATTTCTGAAGGCCATCTTTAACTGCAGTAAGGATTCGTGTTAGGATCTGTGAAAGAGGCTTGGTTGAGCACTTAGCTGAACCCGCGATATATCTCTGCTTGTACGGATTCTTGTGAAGCTTAGGAATCCAGTACAACTTTGGAAGTTCCATATCTTCCTCTGGGAGGGAAATTCCAAACTAAAGCATCACCGATTGGTGGTTTCACAGAATTTCATCTTTGGACAAAGAAGAAAGATTATATGTTGGGTTTCCTGTCATAGTGCTCAAACCAGGCTCTTCTTTTAAGCAGTTTATATAGTGTGTTTTGCAAACAAATACAATATTGTTAGATGCCTTGTCAGCTGGAACAACGACAAACTTCTGAAGGATTTCAGCTACCTCAGCAGCAACATCTGGATCATCAAACACCGAATAATGTCAACGAGACATGGTTCTGCTGAGTACTGTTATACGTCTGTTTACCCCACTAGGTGTTCCTGAGAGCAATAACAACTGAGATTATGCGGACTCTGAGACACCTAACGAGCAATAAAAGCAGCATTTTCACAAATACACCACAACTTCTTTATAACACGGTTCATTATAACATGGTTTTGGATATAAAACGTTTCAAGATTGATCCCAAAAATGTATAGAAAGTATAGAAAAAAAATGACCAAAAATGTGAGTGAGTGAGCCTTTCAGTTTTACGTCCATCAACAGCTAAGGTCATACAGAGACGAGACCTGGGTTTAAAGACTCATCCGAAAGTCTGGAGAAGCCCAGGATCGATCCTGCAATCCCTGGTTTACAAAGCAAGTAGCGTTACCACTACACCACATAGGCTTCTTACCAAAAATGTATAGATAATATAGAAAAATGACCATAAATGGTCATTTTTCTATATAATCTATACATTTTTGTTTGGATATAACACAGTTGTTTAACCAACACAGTTTCTGCTTTGGACACTATCAATAGTGTTATAAAGAAGTTGTGGTGCAGTGAAATCATACCCCACTTGGTGTGCCTGAGAGCAGTAAAATTTCAAAATTGCACCATTACATTTATAGGATAACACACCATTATTTTATGCCTCCTAAACTGATGAAAATTTTAGACACTGCTACTTTCCTTATTTCTTCACCAAACAGATTGTGGTGCTCATTACAACTCTAACAAGTACTCAGAATTTATGCTTTAAGGGGAATGGGAACTCCTTACAGATTTTTCCGCCATCTTTCAAAGGGAGACAACTTTCGGGACTTCTTGTTTGCTTTTCTATAAGTCCTGTCCGAATAAACATAGAGGTCCATTAGATGAAGCTTCATACCAAATATCAAACTCCTGGGCCCCAGAGTGGGGGCATTTTTGGCCCCAGCACTATAATTTGAACAATCTTGGTAGGGGTCCACTAGATGAAGCTTTATACCTAATATCAAAGACCTGGGCCTTGCGGTTTCAGAGGAGAAGATTTTTTAAGTGTTCATTAAAACAGATCTATTTTTGGCTCCCTTGACCTTGATTAGCAACGGACTGGAACCATTTGAACAACTTTGAAAGGGGACCACCTACGGATCATTCCTGTGAAGTTTGGTCCAAATCCTATCAGTGGTTTCGGAGGAGATGTCATTTGAAGAAATTGTTTACGCACGGATGGACGCACCACAGACGAAAAGTGATCCCAAAAGCTCACCTGGTCACTATGTGACGGTGAGCTAAAAAGGGACTACTCTTAAAGGAAAGAATTTGCTCCTAAGGAGACCCCTATCGATATGGGAGACAAAAATACTTTAGCAGGAGTTGCCTCCCCTGAAAGTGTATCCATTCCCCTTAAGCAAAAATCAGGAAAATAGTGTTTACCTGTGTACACCCCAGACTTCTCTGTACAAAGTGAGGTTCTAATCAAAAATTTACCATGGTTTGCCTTAAAAATCTAAACCATGAAAATTACAACATGGTATTTTGCATTTCAGATAGTAAACGGATTACTTATTTCACAATGTACTTCCAGTATTTATTGGGAAAATGTTGTTACAATGCAAACTGTAGAATTCACTTTGTGTTGGTTCCAACATTAATCCCTGTCCTGCTGAATATTTATATATGCCAAACCCACTACTGATTATCAACCAATCAGATGACTTGATGCAAATTATTGCAACAAATTCATAAACTGAATGACAAACAATGAAGATCCTGATCAGATGGCTTCTTCATTGTTTGAAGGCTAAGACATATCCAGACACAGCAGGGCAAGGCTTAAATGTGGTTCTACATTTTACATTTATGATGTGAAATGTAGAAATTTTTATATTAAGATTTTTTGATGATTTTTCAATTTTGAAAATAATTTTTATGGACATCAGTGAAATTGACAGGTTGAAGTTCTGCATCAAAATGATTTACTGATCTATGAGTAAGTACCTGTCTGACCATCTGCCCCGAGACCACAGGAATAAACTTCTCCACACTCTGTAAGGAACATGGTGTGGTCCTGACCACATACTATCTGCAATGAAAAAGCATGTTTAATACTGGGACTAATGCCTAAGCACAAATCAGGCCCAAGGTTATACATTAGGATAATTACCCCGTGCGACATACTGCATTTTTCACATCTCCAAAATGGCTATTTTTCTGATGAAAATCTGTGATATTTTTCTTATTTATACTGCAAATATGGGTTGTAGGTGCTCGTTAGAACCTCCTCATTGAGGTGGTTCTAAAGAGTACCCACAACCTTTGTCTTGAAACAGAAATAAGAAAAATACCCCTATAAACCCAGTTTTCTCTATATAAAGTGGGGTTTAGGGGGTGTTCATTTCATGGACTTGATGTAAATCTTTTTTTCAAGCTGAACTCATTTGAGCATGAAATTTGTCCTCCTCATAAATTTTTTAAATACCAACAGTAGTTAGCATATTAAAATTTATGAGCAGGACAAATAACATTGTCATGACAATTCATGTATATAGAGTGCATAAATGAGCAGTCTAACTTGTCCGGACCTTTCAACCTTTCAACCTTTCAACCCAATCATTAACTTTTTTACCCAGGGTCATTGGTTCAATTCCCTGTCTGGGCACTCAACGCGATTTTTCTTTTCAGATTTTTCTCCTCCTATTATAGATTACAGTAAGGTAAGTATGTAGAAATCTATCTGTACCAAGCAAACCTAATTCTGTAAATAATTCAAACCTGTGTTTAGCAAGTACCTTGCAAAGGTGGTTTGGCTGTACTAGCTCAGATGAGTAAATATATTTTTCCTGTCATTTTTTGAAAGGAAGCAAATTTCACATTACGATAACACATCCGTGATAAAGTGCATTTTTTCATACCTCAAAAAAAGGTAATTTTTCTGATGAAAATTTGTGATATTTTTCTTATTTATACTCAAAACATAGGTTTTGGGTGCTCGTTAGAACCGCCTCATTGAGGCGGTTCTAACAAGTACCCACAACCTATGTCTTGGAGCAGGAATAAGGAAAATAATGTTTACCCCCTTAAACCCCAGTTTTCCCTATATAAAGTTGGGTTTAGGGGGGGGGGTTATTTCACGGACTTGTTCACGTGATGAAAACAGCAATTACCGTAATGATCCAAAATATTGGCATAGATAGGCCTAAACAAACAGTGCAGACCCATATCAGACGGCTCCCAGATCAAGGTCTACACAGTTTGCCATTCTGTTTGCACCTTTTGGACTCCTTGCTGGATCGTGAAACAAATTTGTTAAAATTTTTGGAGAATTACAGCGAGGTCTCAAGGTGTCACAACTTTTAGGCTTTTTGATGGCACTTCCCTGGATCTTCCCAAAATAGGAAGCATTTCCCCTTGAATGGCATATTCTTTTCTTTAAACATTGATATGGTAGGAGTTGTTTCCCCTGAAAGTATTCCATTTTTCCTTAAAGGTGCATTATTGAGCTACCGGGTCTCAAAATTTTTTTTTCTGGTTTTTATCTTCAATGCATAATCCTTTGTCATGTGTACACTTTTGGAGCCAAATACAGCTTCAGAACTTTGTGAAAATGGTCGTTTTCATTCGTGTTTACCCTTCGCTCTGAACATGTGTTCGGAATTTCTGTTCTAAAAATAAATCTGTCACTTTACACATACATGGCGACAGTATTGTCTCTGAGTGTCGTTACTTATGGCATGGTATTCAGTGTCATATTTCTTCCGATTCAGGCATGGCCTTAGCAAACAAGGCAAAAAATGAACGTCGCATAACGTCATATATGGGGATTCTATTTTTGTTACGAACTAAAAATAGATCTAACTAGTGTGCGAAACCTAGTTAGGGAATCCCTCTCAAACTTGTTTACCTGTCATCATAATTGTTCGCATTTTTGCATAAAATGCATTCATTTGTATTGTTTTAAAGAAAAATACCGGCTATATGTATTTTATTTTTGGAAGTATTTCTTCCAGATAGCTCAATAATGCACCTTTAACCCTAAGACGCTGAGAAAAACTACATCTGAAAATGTCGTCTGCTTATGTCGTCTGCTGATATTTTTTTTTTTTTGCAAACTTTTTAAAACTATTATTGCATACAGGCAAACAGTGTGGGCCCAGATCAGACTGCTCCTGTGGAGCAGGCTGAGCTGGGTCCACACTGTTTGCAAAAATTACTTTTAAGGTAACCAGCATATAGAAAAGCAGACAATAGTCATGATTGGCATTTTATTACCTTTTTCACATTATCTGGTAGATCTGGTACTCTTTTTACATTGGATACTTTGCTGCAAAAATAACATTAACATTTATAATTTGAATAATTAATTTAGCCACACCCATTTCTGACTTTCAACCAATCAGATTACTTGATGTAATTTATTCCTTCAAATTCACAAAATGCAGGTCAAACAAAGTAAATCCTGATCAGATGGCTTCTTCAGAAGCCTTCTGATCTGGATCTACACTGTTTGCAAACCCTTATCCTGCCGAATAATTAATTTGGCCACACCCATTTCAACCAATCAAATTATTTGATATATTGTAATTCGCAAACTGAATGTCACACAGTGTAGGCCCTGATCAGATGGCTTCTGAAGCCATCTGGTCTGGATCTACACTGTTTGCAAAGTAGGGGTTGTTGTGATCAGCAGTATCCTGCTGAATAATAAATTTTGCCACACCCATTTCTGACTTTCAACCAATCAAATAACTTGATATATTTTGTTCATTTAAATTCGCAAACTGAATGATAAACAGTGTAGATCCTGATCAAATGGCTTCTTCTTATCTGGTTCTGCACTGTTTGCAATGGTAGGGGTTATGGTGTTCAGTGGGATATGGGTTAACAAGAGTCGCTCTGATAGTCAGACAAGATTTTAATCAAGTCATATGTTTCTAATATTAACCCTTGTCCTGCTGAATATTTATATATGCCACACCCACTACCGATTATCAACCAATCAGATTACTTGATGCAAATTATTGCAACAAATTCACAATCTGAATGGCAAACAATGTAGATCCTGATCAGATGGCTTCATCAGAAGCCATCTGATCTGGATCTACATTGTTTCAAAGATAAGACATATCCGGGATAAGCAGGACAAGGGCTAAAGTGAGTAGCCTTACCCACAAGGTTATAAAACTTTTTCCATGCCCCCACCCCTCTCAGATCAGCAGGAAATTTGTCCAAAAATGCCAGTAATAGTTGACATTTAAATATCTATGAGCAGGAAAAAGGGTATTCTCTATCCAGCCCCCTCATCCATGTAAGATTCTTACAGTCTCGACCATATGATGACTGCTGATCTTAAAAGTGAAAAACAATTTTTGTTGACATTTTAGTATATGTATGAGCACTGTGATATTCAACATAGCCTACACAGTTATCTGAATGTAAAATTGTTGTAAAGATAACAGAGGTTTTGCATAAGACCCCTGTTACAGCACCATAATATAATAAGTTGTAGGGGAAGCAGAATTATATAGGCGTGTTTTCACGATGAGGACCACCTACAAATTATCATTCAGTGTATTGAAAACATCAGAAATTTCACTTGTGCATAGCACGCATGATAATACTAATGTTTTCAACACACTCGTATTCTGCTATGTTTGATCACTGAGCTGGAGCAAACTTTATATATACAACTTCATGTTTCCAAATAAAATCAAAATTGAGAGTTTGCAGACACGGCATTTTTGTAAGATTATTCTCCCTTGATCTACCATTTTATGAGCCCCGCCAAGCGAATTTGTGTCTTTGAGCATTCCCTCATGACAAATTTTAACTGTGCATGCCTAGACATTCAGAGGGGCCAGGGATATGGCTTTCTGTCTGAAGGTTCCTCTAGATACACTGCTTGTATGAGCGAGCAGCGAAGGTTCTGGCGAGACTGCGCGGATGCGCAGGCTCGCCTGAACCTTCGCTGCTCGCATAGGCGATAAGTACCAAAATCGCTTGACGGGGCCCATATTGGAGACACCAGGTAGGTTTTTGTGTACAAATTTATTCATTTTTGACCACTTATCCCATAGAGATAAAAACACAGAGGGGGTTAATATGTGACTGTGATTGTTCTTAAAGGTCATCAGAATAACATAATCAATGTTTAGACATAATTTTCTGAAGGACAAGAAAGTTATTTACAAGGAAAGTACATCAAAATTCTGTTGGAAATGAGCCTGGGTGTCTCCAGCAAGAAAGATAACTTTAGGTGTGTGACATCATCTGCAACCTCTCAATACTGAGGGAGGTTGATTTATTAGGCCTAATTATATTACAGTGTCAATTAAGCAGTTCTCCGGATCCCTAATGGTTAAAATGACTTCGTCAAAAAGCGAGACATACCAAATCCAACGGAGGAAAGGGACACATAAATAAATCTAAATAAATAAACTAGAATTTGTTTTTCTACAAAAGCACAGATGTCTCCCCACTTTTTGACCTCTAAGTATGACCTTGACATTGGAGGTATTGACCTGGGTCTTGTGTGCGACACATCATCTAATGAAGGTGAACATTCCTGCAAAGTAACTTTAAAAAGTTCATCGAGAAATAAGCAAGTTATTGACTGTACATGAAAAAGCCCCTTTTTCACCTTTGTCCTCTAAGTATGGCCTTGACCTTCGAGGTACTGACTTGGCTCTTGAGTGCAACACATCGTTTCATGATGGTTAACATTTCCGCCAAGCAATTTCATAATCCATCAAAGAATAAGAAAGTTATTGACAGTACATGAAAAAAGGCCCCTTTTTTTACCTTTGCCCTCTAAATATGACCTTGACATTAGCGGTACGGACCTTGGTCTTGCACACCACACATCGTCTAATGAAGGTGAACATTTCTGCAAGGTTACTTTAAAAAGTCCATCTAGAAATAATTAAAGTTATTGACTGGACATGAAAAAAAAAATATATATATTTTTTACCTTTGACCTGTAAGTATGACCTTGACCTTGGAGGTACCGACATGTGTTTTGCGCGTAACATATCATCTCATGATGGTTAACATTTCTGCCATGTAATTCCACTAGCAATCCAAGAATAAGAAAGTTATTGACTAAACACAAAAAAGACCACTTTTTTCACCTTTGACCGCTACATATGACCTTGACCTTTGAGGTACCAACCTGGGTCATGCCCGCGACACATCGTCTCATGGTGGTTAACATTTCTGCCAAGTAATTGTAAAATTCATCTAAAATAACAAAGTTATTGACTGAACACGAAAAAAAGGCCCCTCTTTTTTACCTTTGACCTCTAAGTATGACCTTGACCTTGGAGATACCAATCTGGGACATGGGTGTGACACATCGTCTCATGGTGGTTAACATTTCCGCCAAGTATGTGATTTCAAAATCCATCTAAAAATAAGAAAGTTACTGACCGGACACAAGGGAGATAACTCAAAAAGTATAAATGCGAGAGTTATAGTTCTTGCTCTCTACACATTGTCTAATGTTGATTAATATTTATATGAAGTTTCATGAAGATAGCTTGAACGGTTTTCAAGTTATAGAGCAGACACGATTTTGTGACAAACGGACAGACAGACAGATGGACAGACAGACAGACGCCAAGGGGAAAAACAATATGACTCCCCAAAATTGGGGAGACATAAAAAATAAACACAAACGAGCTGTTCATTTTTTTTTCATGCTAATACCGTAAATTCGAGATAATAGCTCAACTTTATGCCACCTGTGTAGTAAGTTACATAAAGTTCTGTTCTGTTCCCACCTCTGTAAAAAGACTAACGGACACACCACCTTATTTCCTTTGCAAGTGGGGACATAAAAAGACACAAAAGAAAAAAAAAGTTTTGCTAAATTTTCCATGTCAGTGGTTTGACCCTTTAATTTCTGCATTTTAAATTAATAGTGTAGGCCCTGATCAGATGCTGCGTTTTATGAACTTCAACGTTGACTGATTCGTCTCACCAAGGGCCTATAAACGCATTCAAAGATTCTGCAGCTAATTTGCTCATTACTGGGGCATTCGAAAACAATGAGGACCCTGATTAGAGGCCAAAGAATGTGGCGTCTGATCAGTGTCTTCATTTTGTGCTCAAAGCATGGAACTTTATGTAAACTCACAGCGAATAAAATTTCTATTTTGTAATTATACATGTAACTAGACCTCTCCAAAGCAGTTGGAATACTATGTTTGATGTTGATCAGAACAGAGAAGCATGTCGACCCTTTCTACCCTGTACATCGCTGCAGATACTGATTCAGGTACAGCGAGTGAGTGTTTGAGTTTTATGTCCCACCAACAGCTAAGGTCATACTGAGACCTGACGTGGGTTTAAAGACTCATCTGAAAGTCTGGAGAAGTCCGTGATCGATCCTGCGACCCCTGGTTTACAAGGCGAGTAGCGTAACCACTACACCACGGAGGCTTCCAATTCTGGTACAGATACCATTACAAACCTTATAGATCCAGATCAGATGGCATGTGACAGGCAGTCTCATCAGAATCTACACTGTTTGCCAGCTGTCAATGACTTGAACAAAACAAGTTTCTCTAAGAATTGGAACACTGAATATCAAAGCTAGAAGGGTTCTGTTCAGAAACTGAAGGGATGAAAGGGAATGATTTCAAGAATAAACAGTCTTCAGCACAAATTTAGTTTTAAAATTTAATAAGCAGGTCTATTTTTACAAACTTTTGTCATTTTTCAAACAGTCCGGCCGAACTTGATTGTTTTTTTTTTCATTGCGTGTACTGCTTTATTCTCATTTAGATATGTATTTTTAGTTTTTCTTTTTTGAGTAGAGGACTACTAGAAGTAATGTCTAGGGAGGTGCACAAAAATCTGATGTATACGGTGACAATAGACGGGCTAATCTTCGCCTAATAAAAGTGGTTGCTATGAGAGGTTTTACGAGGACTGTTCAAATATGAATGCAAGTAGAACGTTTTATCATGCACTAATGAGAAAATCACCTGGAAATAAATATCACAGCGTAGAAAAACATTTTACCTATACATTGATACCAAACCGGTTAAAATCCGTCCACTTTAGCCATGTATATCGTTCGATAAACACTGTCTACTCTTGTATACTAATACAAAACATGGTTGGAAGAAGGTCAGAGTACGCCGTTGAAATATGGTGCTATATTAAGAATCATTGTATTCTTGGTATACGTTGCAAAGACATTTTTGATGAAATATGTTCGGTTTATGGGCATAATGAAATGTTTTTTCCGACAGTTTTTCATTGGTGTAAGAAATTCAGCTGTGGGTTAGACTCAACAGAAGATGCACCACATGATCGTCAGCCAAAAAGAGCAACATCTGCCAAGATGGTTGCTAGAGTGAAAGATATAGTTGCTACCGATGCACGATACACCACTAGGCAAATAGCTAGTATGGTTGGCATCACATTTGGAGCAGCTCATACAATTCTGAAACGGGATTTGAAAATGAGAAAGATCTGTGCTAGATGGATTCCCCATCTGTTGACAGATGGGCAGAAAAAGACACGCGTTCAGTGCGCCAAGAAGGTGCTTAAAACGTTTCCAAATTACAATGCACGGTCTTTCGCTAATGTCGTCACTGGTGACGAGACATGGGTTCACTTTTTTGAGCCAAAACAAAAGATTCAGAACAAAATATGGGCAACAAAGTATTGCAAAAGACCATGCATTGCAAAGCGGACCATGAGCATCAAGAAGGTAATGTATGCCATATTCTTTTCAAATCAGGGCCCTACTATTCAGGTTGCTGTGCCTAAAGGCAAATCTGTAAATGCGAAGTTTTTCAAGAATAAAGTTCTTCGAAAATTGAAGAAATATTTCAAAGAACGAAGACCCGCAACTGGTTTGGCCAATGTCAGATTACTACATGACAATGCATCATCGCACAAGGAGTTCATTGTGCAAGACTATCTGAAGCAGGAAAAGGTTGTTGAACTCCCTCACCCCCCGTATTCCCCTGACCTTGCCCCGTGTGACTTTTTTTTTGTTTCCGCGGCTGAAAAAAATACCTTTCTGGTCGAAAATTTGTACAGCGCAAACACCTCGGGTGTGCAATATTCTAGTGCCTTCATAGTACACCTCGAAAAGACTACCAAAATGCATTCAATGATTGGATCAGAAGACTGAAAGTTTGTATATCTGTTAAAGGGGAATACTTTGAGGGGACAAAATAAATTTTTCATCGAAATCTATCATGGAATCATTTTTATGTGCTTAGTTGCATTCATATTTGAACAGACGTCGTATTGCATCTGTAATTGGCTACAAGGCCCCAAGGGTAAAAAATTTTCTTTGTTCCACTTTACCTTCCACTGCCTCACCTATAGATTTCCCCTTCTATAATAGGCCGACCACACTGACCATAAGAGTTGTTTCCTTGGCTGAACACTGAAAAACAAATTCAGTTAACCAATAAACAGTCCGACTTCAACAGCTAAAATACCTTTAGGACCACGAAAATTTGTTAAAAACAGGAATACCGTAACAATCCTAAGTATTGGGTCAGGCAGGCCTAAGCAAACAGTGCAGTACCAGATCAGACTGCTCCTGAAGGAGCAGTCTGATCTTGGTCTGAACGGTTTGCCATTCCATCTGCACTTTTTGGACTCCTTCTTTGATCTTGAAAAAAAAATCTGTTAATAATTTTAGGAGAATTACAGCAAGTCCTTAAGGTGTCTGAGTTTTTAGGATATTTAAAGTAGTTTGAACTAATGATAGTTAACCATTGTGCCAGCCAGGCCATGAGGCATAAAGGATATCTTCAATAAAACAAAGAGATACTGTGTGTACTCATTAGAATCGCCCCATTCAGGCAATTCTAATGAGTACACACAACATACCTTTTCAAGACAAAATCAGAAAACATCCTAAATACCGGTATTTGAAAATCTGGAGCTATCGAAAGATTTCTCTAGGGATGCAAGGCTAATTTTGTATAAGCAAAGGTAAAGGTGTCCTATGTGTTCGAGTGAATGAAGTTTCCTCACCAAGCACTACGGCTAGAACAACCACTGCCATACATGTATTTATATTCTCAGTTCATTTTTAGGCCAAAAAAAAATGTCTTGTTTCCGGAAACCCTACCAACCCTACTTTTTGGGGGGCCTACACAAACTTTTTTAGAGACCCCTGAGAATTTTTCTTTGATTTTAAGGGTATTTTTCAAAGAATTTATGCTTTTCCCATACAAAAAAGTTTAAAAAAAAAAAAGTTTGCCTACCTACCCAGAAAATTATTTTGATGTTTCTGGAAACAAGACATTTTTTTTTTTTTGGCCTTACGCTTCCAAAAGAATTCCTAAAGTTTACCATTTTGATGACATTTTTAACATTTCGATGACAAGGTTGGAATTATGAGGAATGAATTATCATTTTTTTGGATTTTATCAATGTTTAACCTCTGGTGAATCACTCACAAACTTAACATCATGCAGTTTGTGAGTGAATTTGCACATCAATAAAATCCACAAAAATGGAATTCATTTCTATAGTCATGTCAAATGAAATCTATGAAACAAGCCTCTGACAAGTTTCATAATGTTCACATAAAATGCTTCTCACTTGTGAAAATTCAATCACAACAACTGTCATCTGCTTTGTCGTCAGCTGGTAACAGTTAAAGTCATTTTTGCAAACAGTGTGGACCCAGATCAGTCTGATCAGGGTCCACACTATTTGTCTGTATACATTTTTGTTTTTGTTAAAGTTTGCAAGATTTAGCAGATGACACAAACAGATGACATTTTCAAATGTAGTTTTTCTTGGTATCTTAACCCTTGTCCTGCTGAGCCCGGATATGCCTTATTTTTCAAACAATGAAGAAGCCATATGATCTGGAACTTCATTGTTTGTCATTCAGATTGTGAATTTGTTGCAATAATTTGCATCAAGTAATCTGATTGGTTGTTAATCAGTGGTGGGTGTGGCATATTTAAATATTCAGCAGAACAAGGGTTAAGGATTAATTTGAACTCTGTGTCGAGGCCCTAGAGAATTGTTCTATTTGTATACATTTAGGTTAATTTGGCGAGGTTTTTCTTTTCTGTCTAGAAAAGGTATGTTGTGTGTATTCGTTAAAATCAACTCAGTGAGGCATTTGTAATGATTACCCACAATGTACCTTTCCCTTATAAAAAGACATGTAGAGGATCTTATAAGACTGGTCATTTCATTCGAAATTTATGAAACGAGCCTTTGGTGAGGTTCATAAATTTCATATGAAATAACCACGAGTGAAAGATTCTCTTTATCATATGGCCACTTTAAATTGGGTTTTATTGCCTTTAAATTTGACAATTTTCTCCACAAAATATGATGCATGGTGACATCATGACATTACTTATTACCACCATAATGTTACAACATGTGTGGTCATGTGATTTTTATTTCATGAAGTTATCCAATGCTTATCAAAGATGTCATATGATAAAACAAAATATTACCCATTTTTGGAGAAGCTCATTTTGCAGGATAGTTGCTTTCCTTGCAAAACTGGCAGAAAAAATGTCATGCATTTCCCTTATCTCCTTAGTACATTTCATGTTCCATGCAATGGCTTAGTGAACTCCTGGGAGTATTTATTTCCTTAACATGATTTTATGGAATACATTTCTATGCTACTGCTTCAGGGTAGGGGGTGAGTGGGTGTGGGGAGGGGGACTTTAGTTATGTCATGGAAAGCCATGGGGTACTTTTCCATGCCCTGGATTTTGGAAGTATTTTTCAATGCCATGACTTTTGGGAGTATTTTTCCTTGCCATGGTTTTAGGGAATACTTTTCCATGTGATGGTTTGGGGGGTGGGTACTTTTTCATGCCATGGTTTACGAGAGTATTTTCCATGCATGAATTTACTGAGTATTTTTGCATGCCATGGTTTTAAGGAAGTATTTTTCTATGGCTTAGTTTGCCAGAGTACTTTTCCATGCCATGGTTTTAGCGAGTACTTCTTCAAGCAATGGTTTAAGAGAGTACTTTTCCATGCCATGCTTTTTGTATTTATCCATGCCATGGTTTTCATACCAACCTCCTTCATCTGTTAAGAAGAAACTGTGAGCTCTCCCACAGGACACTTGTTTAACTGACTTGTGGGTGTTGTTAGCCTGTAAAGGAAGATCTATTCTGGCTGGCACTATCATATAATCTAGAAGTCGACCTGAAAAAGTCAGTTACATTATGAAAACATGCCTATACAAAAACACTGTAAATTTTACCACCCAAAAACGACAATTTTCGAATGAAAAATTGAGATATTTTTCTTATTTCTGCTCAAAATATAGATTGTAGGTACACGTTAGAACCACCTCAATGAGGTGGTTCTAAAGAGTACCCATAATCTATATTTTAAGGCAGAAATTAGAAAAAGAAGTTTTACCCCTGTAAACCCCAGTTTTACTATATAAAAGTTGGGTTCAAGGGGCTCAGAATTATACAGTCGAACGTCGATGGCTCGAACACCTTTGGGACCATGGAAATTTGTTCGAGACAGCGGTAGTTCGAGCCACTGTTGCATACTTCCAGAAAACATAGTGGGGGTATTTTTGGACTTCTTTTCAGTGTTCTGTGACATAAATGTATGCTGTGTGTTCTCATTAGAATCGTCTCATTGAGGCGATTCTAATGAGTACGCACAGCATACATTTGCAAGATAAACGTCGTAAATCTCCTTAATTATCCCACACTTATTCTCATCATCATCATCATCATCATCATCATCATCAACAGATTTTTGATTAACGTGCAGGTACAGGGGCAACGTACACATAAGCCGGCCCCTTTCCAGGTAGCTGGCTTGCTGAACGCATGGCAGATCTTACACCAGATCTCCAGGTTTGTCTATCATGAGGATCGATAGCAAGCTTCCATTCTCTGCAATCTCTTTCTGTTAGCTGCTTCCAGGTCATCTTGGGCCTTCCAGGCCCCTGCTTTCCATCTACCTGCATGCATGGCAGATCTTACACCAGATCTCCAGGTTTGTCTATCATGAGGATAGATAGAGGAATTCCCTAGGGACTCAAGAACAGGTTCGACTCAGCCATGGTAAACGAGCCATCGGTGTTCGAGTCATCGAAGTTCGACTGTAAAGGCGTGTTTTCATAATGAATATGAACCAGTGCAAGGAAGAATCTATGAGACTTGTACTCAGATCAGCCTGCACTTTCACACAGTCTGATCAGTCTTTGCTGATCGCATGAGACTTCTACAGGCAGAGAGACACCATATTCTGTGGATGAGTAGGTTGCTCTGAGTCTTAGCCTGAGCTGCCTGACGCACAAGCCTTATTGTTTATTGTTACAAGTGTAGGTGATGTGTACAGTATGTATTCCTGCTGAAACGGCATCCAAACAGCATTTAATGGCATAGCCAGAAGCCAACAACCAGTATTGTTATCCTTACTGGGTAAATCCAAAAAATAACCTATTTCTATGAGCGCTACTCTTGAAATAAAAAGAATTTGCTCCCAATATTGAATGTAAAGGAAAATGAGCTGGTTTTCTATATGATTCCTGTTATATTTTCCATTGCCAATCTGCATAGTACATAATAATAAGTGTTATGCCCATGACATCTACACTAAGCCTTAAGACATTGATCACATCAAAACAATTGTCGTCTGCATTGTTGTCTGCTGGTTACTTTAAAAGTCCTTGTTGCAAACAGTGTGGACCCAGATCAGACTGCTCCACACTGTTTGCCTGTCTGTATGCAAAAATACTTCCTTACCCCTACGATTCCGAGAAAAACTGTGTTGGAAAATGTCGTTTGTTTATGTCGTCTGCTGATTTTAACTTTTCAAACATATTTTTGCATACAGGCAAATAGTGTGGACCCAGATCAGACTGCTCCTACAGGAACAGTCTGATCTGGGTCTACACTGTTTGCAAAAATCACTTTTAAAGTTACCAGCAGACGACAAAACTGACAACAATTGTTGTGATTGGCATGTTACGGGTTAAAATATTGCAAGAAGATGCATCAGAAGACATAAACAGATAACATTTTCAGATGCAGTTTTTTTTTTGTATTTTAACCCATTATAGGCGGGAAAACCCTAAAGGGGTACCTTGACAAACAACGCAGGCCCAGATCAGACGCTGCAGAACCTGGCTTCTGATTAGGGCCTGCACTATTTGCTAACAGAATTTTCAGTCAAGAAATAGAATTAAACAAGAAATGCGTCCATAGGACACGGATGCCCACGCCTGAAAATATGTCTCTGTTCGTATTCGTCCATAGAAAGTTATTGACCGTGTATAAGTTTTGGACCTTTTTTTCACGTTTGACCTCTAAGTATGACCTTGACCTTGCAGGTAAGGACCTTGGTTTTGTGTGAGGCAGATTGTCTCATGATGGCCAACATTTCTGACAAGTAATTTCGAAATCCATCCAGTGATAAGAAAGTTATTGACTGCGTTTCAGTTTCAGAACATTTTTTTACCTTTGACCTCTAAGTATGACCTTGACCTTGGAGGTACGGATCTGGGTTTGCATGTGACACATCGTCTCATGATGGTTAATATTTCTTCAAAGTAATTTTAAAATCCATCCAGAAATAAGTAAGTTATTGACTGTGTTTAAGTTTCGGACCCTTTTTTTGACCTTTGACCTCTATGTATGACCTTGACCTTGGAGGTACGGATCTGGGTTTGCACTTGACCCATCGTCTCATGATGGTTAACATTTCTTCAAAGTAATTTCAAAATCCATCCAGAAATAAGTAAGTTATTGACTGTGTTTAAGTTTCGGACCCTTTTTTTGACCTTTGACCTTTAAGTATGACCTTGACCTTGGTGGTACGGATCTGGGTTTTGCACATGACACATCGTCTCATGATGGTTAACATTTCTAGAAAGCAATTTCAACATCCATCCAGAAATAAGAAAGTTATTGACTGCGTTTAAGTTTCGGACCCTTTTTTTGACCTTTGACCTCTAAGTATGACCTTGACATTGGAGGTACGGACCTGGGTTTTGCAAGTGACAGGTCGTCTCATTATGGTTAACATTTCTGCTGAGTAATTTTAAAATCCATCAAGAAATAAGGAAGTTATTGACTGCATTTAAGTTTTGGATGCACGGACGGAGGGACGAACGAACGGACGGAGAGACAGGGACAATGCTATATGCCCTTTCCACTATTCTTCGAATGGCGGGGGCATAAAAAACAAAATATATGACGGACACCCCTTATATGACCAATGAACTTGTCCAACATGTAGCAGTGGAAGGGTCCACTAGCATACAATGGGTTAAGGACTAATGTGTTCTCACCTGACTTTCTAGGGAACTCGTGCAATCCAAGCTGTGAGTCTGTATTAATCCCTGTTCCAAACACGTAATATTTCCTGTTCTGCTTTAAGGCAAACAAAGTAAAACCAAAGCCACAGGCCACATCATAAACCTCAAAGTGGTTCTCGTCCATAAATCTGAGTCGGGCTGGTCGGTTCTGTTTCAAAATCAATCCTTGATGTTTCTCAGGTTTCAGGTAAGATTTCACACCTGTCATCAAAATTATTTAACCATTCTAGAATAAATTTTCAAAGCAATGCCTGTCAAAGTAATGATTCTACATACAGAGGACTCCCGCTATAACGACCCTATTTGTTCCCTTATAATTTGTCGTTATAGCAAATTTGTCGCCGTAAAGAATCCAAATAAGGAATGGAATAATAGGTAAAACAGGCATTTCTTCCCTGATTAATTGTTTCTTGATTTTTTCTTGATTTCAGGCTTTTTAGATTTTGGTTTTTCCTCTCATATTGTGTTTAAAATGACTATTGAACACTTATCCTCTGAATAAAATTATTTTGCTACACCCATTTCTGCCCATTCACCAATCAAATTATTTGATATAATGTATTCGAGGCACAAACTGCATTACAAACAGTGTAGATCATGATCAGATGGCTTCTACAGAAGCCATCTGATCTGGATCTACACTGTTTGCAAAGGTAATGGTTGTCATGTACAGCAGGATGAGGGTTAAGGCTGCAAAATCAGGTCTTTCAGGCTTTGAAAAGCTTGGTCAGTATGAGGCCTGCAAGAATTCCCGGGCTTGGCGAAGTAGATTGGGCTGCATGGTGCTTCCACGCGTGCCAACAAGGCAATTCTAACAAATATCCAAAACATTTGTTTCTTGGAGTATTGAATAATTACAATATCTTGTGTATATATATATATATATATATCTTAAATTGTTGTTTTGTTTGCTTGAATTGAGTTCAAATGTATCTGTCAGCACTATTTAGGTCATTTTGGAGACGTTGCTTCAAATTTTGTGGGACTTCTAAGCGGTTTATCAGTACTCATGTGTGGTCAGTTTCAGCTCTGCCTTGAAGCACTGTGCAGCCCAATCTATTTCTCAAAGGGCGGATTTGTTTGTTTGATTTGAGGTTTAACGTCCCTGTCAACACTGTAAAGGTTATTTTGGAGATGTTGCTTACAATTTTGTGGGACTTTTACCCGACATTGAGATGAAATGACATCTCAAGACCTGTCGCCCAATGAAACTAAGGTTTATAAGCATGGACAGGCCGACTCGCACCGCTTTGCCTGGGCAGGCTTAGATCCTCTAAGTGGCTTACCAGTACTCGTGTGCGAGTCGGTTTCAGCTCTGCGTGGAAGCATCATGCAGCCCACATATTTCTTCAAGCCCCTATGGGTGGGGGGGGGGGCATCTCCAAGCGCTGATGTTGAAATTGTTGTTATAACAAGTTTTGTCGAATGTCCGTATAAAAGAGGGTTGACTGTATTAGCCATAATTAGCCCACATGCTCTAATACTGATACGACTAGGTGACATCATCACGGGAACGAGTCTGTGAAATGACCCCCCCCCCCCACCCCCCCCCCCACCCCCTTTAACCCCACTTTATATAGAGAAAACTGGGTTTTCAGGGGTTAACTATATTTTTTTTATTTCTGCTCGGAGACATAAGTTGTGGGTACTTATTAGAACCACCTCATTGAGGCCTCTATCGAGCACCCACAACCTATGTTTGGTGTGTAAATAAGAAAAATATCACCAATTTTCATCAGAAAAGTAGCCATTTTTGAGATAAGGAAACAAGAGGCCCATGGGCCACAATGCTCACCAGAGCTCAGGCAGGCACTGCCCACTGGCAGCCATGTATGGTTTCAGGTTTTAATGTATTGATTATAAAGTCTCCCAAACAAATGCCCATTTCCAAATGAGCACCCATGTGGACTCTGTATCTGAAATATTAGGCCTTTTATGAAGAGGACTGGAGGGATGAGACATGGACCCAACAGAGCCCAGGCTGGTATCACTGAATCCAACTTATCATAAGGCACAAGAATATATATGGTTTAGGGGTTGGGATGTGTACTGTTCCTGAGATATAAGGCCTTTTTAAGCTGCGGAGGGGTTGGAGCATGGCCCTGGCAGACCCCAGGAAAGCCAAGATTGTTGTCGCTGAATGTGTCTTATAATAAGGATCAAGAAAATATATTGTTAAGGGGTGGGGATATGAACAGTTTCCAAGGTATGAGGCCCTCTTATGAAATGATGAAGGGAGGAATGGCCCCTGTGGACCACCAAGTTGGTGTGACTGAATGTGTCTAATCATAAGAAACAAGAATATATATGATTATGAGGTGGGGATCTTAATGGTGTCTGAGATATATGGCCTTTTATGAAGTGGAGGGGTGGGCCATGGCATCAGCATGTTGCCCTAGCACATAGAGAACCCACTTTGATGTGAGTGAATGAGTCTTATTATAGGGAACACAAATATACATATTTTAGGGGTGGGGATCTGAACAGTTTCTGAGATATATGGCATTTTACAAAGTGGAAGGGTGGGGCATGGCCCCAGCACACCCCCAGAGACCCCTAGGTTGGTATCACTGAATTTGTCTCATCATAAGGAACAAGAATATATATGGTTTAGGGGTGGGGGGTTCTGAATGGTTTCTAAGATATTGAGCCTTTTACGAAGTGGAGGGGGTTGGGCATGGCCCGGGCACATCCCAGGGGACCCCCAGGTTGGTTTCAATGAATGCGTCTTATTATAACAAACAAGAATATATATGGTTTCGGGGTGGGGATCTGAATGGTTTCCGAGACATATCACCTTTTATGAAGTGGAGTTGTTGGGCCCAGCCCCCGTGTGGCCCGGGAGACCCTTAGGTTGGTATCACTGAATGCATCTTATCATAAGGAACAAGAATTAATATGCTATAGGGGTGGGGATCTGAACGGTTTCTGCGATATTGGGGCCTATTAGGAAGTGTAGGGGGTGGGGCATAGCCCGGACACATCATAGGGGACCCCTAGATTGGTGTCACTGAATGCATCTTATCATAAGAAACAAGAATATACATGGTTTTGGGGTGGGGATCTGAAGGGTTTCCAAGATATATCACCTTTTATGAAGTGGAGGGATGGGGCATAGCCCTGGTGTGGCCTGGGAGATCCTTATGTTGTTATCACTGAATGCATCTTATCATAAGGAACAAGAATTTATATGGTTTAGGGGTGGGGATCTGAACAGTTTCTGAGATATTGGGCCTTTTATGAAGTGGAGGGGTCGGGCATAGCCCCCGTGCAGCCAGGGAGACCCTTAGGTTGGTATCACTGAATGCGTCTTATCATAAGAAACAAGAATTTAAATGGTTTAGGGGTGGGGATCTGAAAGGTTTCTGAGATATTCAGCTTTTACAAAGGGGAGGGGGTGGGGCATAAGCCCTGCCACATCCTAGGAGAAGACCCAGATTGGTGTCACTGAATGCGTGTTATCATAAGGAACAAGAATACATATGGTTTAGGGGTGGGCTCTAAACAGTTTCTCAGATATATGGTCTTTTGTTAAGTCGAGGGGTGGAGTATGGCCCGGGCCCACCCTGGGTGACCCCTAGGTTGGTGTCACTGAATGTGTCTTATCATAAGGAACAAGAATATATATGGTTTTGGGGTGGGGATCTGTTACGTTTCTGGAATATTTAGCCTTTTATGAAGTGGAGGGGGTTGGGCATGGCCCCCGCACATCTCGGGGGACCCCCAAGTTGGTGTCACTGAATACACCTTATCATAAGGAACGAGAATATATATGGTTTAGGGGTGGGGATCTGTAAGGTTACTGGGATATTGGGCCTTTTATGAAGTGGAGGGGGTGGGGCATGGCCCTGGCACATCCCGGGGGACCCCCAGGTTGGTGTCACTGAGTCCATCTTATCATAAGGAACAAGAATATATATGGTTTAGGTGTGGGGATCTCAATGGTTTCTGAGATAAATGGCATTTTATGAAGTGGAGGGGGTGGGGCATGTCCCCGGCACATCCTGGTGGATCCCCAGGTTGGTGTCACTTAATGCATCTTAGCATCAGGAACAAGAATATACATAGTTAAGGGGTGGGGATCTGAATGGTTTCTGAGATAAATGGCATTTTATGAAATAGAGGGGGCTGGGCTTGTCCCCGGCACATCCCGGGGGACCACCAGGTTGGTGTCACTTAATGCATCTTATCATAAGGAACAAGAATATATATGGTTTAGGGGTTGGGATCTGTAAGGTTTCAGAGATATAAGGCATTTTATAAAGTGGAGGGGGCGAGGCATGGCCCCGGCACAACCTAGGGGACCCCCAGGTTGACAAAAGCATATGGCTGGGAAAAGTTTACTCAAGGAACATGTCTTTGTAAGTTTTGTCAAAATATCTGCAATCACTTGGCAGTAAATGCCATTTTTCAGTTTTCCCCATTATAAGTCAATGGAAACTCTAAGTTGCCATAGCAACAAAACTAAACGGCCAAATTTCATAAAAAACACAAAACCTGTAAAGGCAAATATGGTGAATATTTTCATAAAGTCTCAGCATCCTAGAGCATATGGTTTCTGAGGAGATGATTATTTAAGTATTTTTTTGTCTATTTTTTGCATTTTGGTTTCCATGGCAACCAATAAAAATGAGCAGAAGGCCTAAAATCATACAGCAGATAGTAGATTGCCTATGGAACATTTCTATGAAAGTTTTGTGAAAATATCTGCAGAGGCTTGGCAGTAAATGCCATTTTTCAATTTTCCCCATTATAAGTCTATGGGAGCTCTAAGTTGCTATAGCAACCAAACTAATGGGCCAATTTTCATAAAAAACACAAACTTTCAATCCCCCAGCCCAAGGATGCTACAGATAAAATTTGGACTCAATCGACCCAGTGGCTTCAGAGGAGATGTCGTTTGAAAATGTTAACGCCAGACGACGACGACGACGGACAACTGCCTATCCTATAAGCTCCCCCGGAGCCTTCGGCTCTGGTGAGCTAAAAATGCACTAGTCGCACGGGTTTTTATTATCGTACTTTATCATATGACGTATGTCTGACAGTGTAATAAAGCCATGTAATAAATTCAATAATCCACTAGTGGATTAAATATGCAAATTAGTTAGATACTCCCCGTAACGGTACATGAACGACGTCGAGTTTACTAATGGCGGATTATTGACATTTTGTTAAATTTTTTTGAATAAAACGCGTTTTAAAAGTCATATGATAAATAGAATCTTACATTCGTGTTTATGTATTATTGAATTTATTAAACTCATTGAGGAAAAGGGATAAAATGTGAGGCTTTTTAAACTCGTTGAGGAAAAGGGATAAAATGTGAGGCAAAGCCTCACATTTTATCCCTTTTCCTCAACGAGTTTAATAAATTCAATAATATATGAGAACTCCTGTAAGATCCTCTATGTCAACTAGAATTTGTTTTTCTACAAAAACACAGATGTCTCCCCCGTTTTTGACTGCTAAGTATAACCTTGACATTGGAGGTATTAAGCTGGGTCTTGTGTGCAACCCATCATCTAATGAAGATGAACATTTCTGCATAGTAACTTTAAAAATGTTCATAGAAAAATAAAAAAGTTATTGGCCGTAAACAAAAAAAGCACTTTTTTACCTTTGACCTCTAAGTATGGCCTTGACCTTTGCGGTACAACACATCGTCACATGATGGTTAACATTTCTGCCAAGTAATTTCATAAGCCATCAAAGAATAAGGAAGTTATTGACTGTCCTTTTTTTTACCTTTGACCTCTAGGTATGACCTTGACATTGGAGGTATGGACCTTGGTCTTGCACATGACTCATGGTCCAACTTTCAAGCCTCTAGCTCCAACAGTTTTTGAGATATCTTGCTGACAAGATTTTATTAAAAAAAAATTCAAAGGGCAATAACTCTTGAAAGGGGCATAATCCGGATGAGAAAAAAATACGTGTCAGCTTATTTTCCATTAGGAAAGCATATATGAAATTTCAAAACCATAGAATACACAGTTCTAAAGTTATGTTATGCACCACTTTTAGGATTCATTACAATGGGCACAAATTACCAAAATGACAAAGGGCCATAACTCGCAAAGTATTTTTCGGAATTTTGTCAAAAGTTAATCAGTTCATATACTCATCACCAATATACTCAACAACTTTCAAGGCTCTAGCTCCAATAGTGTTTGAGATATTTTGCTCACAAGATTTTATTAAAAAAATTTCAAAGGGCAATAACTCTTGAAAGGGGCATAATCCGGACGAGAAAAAAAATACGCGTCAGCTAATTTTTCATGAGGAACCCATATATGAAATTTCAAAACCCTAGCATACACGGTTCTAAAGTTATGCTATGCATCACTTTTAGCATACATTACAATGGGCACAAATTACCAAAATGACAAAGGACCATAACTCACAAAGTATTTTTTGGAATTTTGTCAAAAGTTATTCAGTTCATCTACTCATCACCACCAATATATTCACCAACTTTCAAGCCTCTAGCTCCAATAGTTTTTGAGATATCTTGCTGACAAGATTTTATTAAAAAAATTTCAAAGGGCAATAACTCTTGAAAGGGGCATAATCCTGACAAGAAAAAAAATACGTGTCAGCTTATTTTCCATCAGCAATGCATATATGAAATTTCAAAATTATAGCATACACCGTTCTAAAGTTATGCTATGCATCACTTTTAGCATACATTACAATGGGCACAAATTACCAAAATGACAAAGGGCCATAACTCACAAAGTATTTTTCGGAATTTTGTCATAAGTTAATCAGTTCATCTACTCATCACCAACAATCTATTCACCAACTTTCAAGGCTCTAGCTCCAATAGTTTTTGAGATATCTTGCTGACAAGATTTTATTAAAAAAATTTCAAAGGGCAATAACTCTTGAAAGGGGCATATTCCAAACGAGAAAAAAAAATACGTGTCAGCTAATTTTCCATGAGGAATCCATATATGAAATTTCAAAACCCTAGCATACATGGTTCTAAAGTTATGCTATGCATCACTTTTAGCATACATTACAATGGGCACAAATTACCAAAATGACAAAGGGCCATAACTCACAAAGTATTTTTTCGGAATTTTGTCAAAAGTTAATCAGTTCATCTACTCATCACCATCAATATAATCATCAACTTTCAAGGCTCTAGCTCCAATAGTTTTTGAGATATCTTGCTGACAAGATTTTATTAAAAAAAAAAATTCAAAGGGCAATAACTCTTGAAGGGGGCATAATCAGGACGAGAAAAAAAAAAATACGCGTCAGCTAATTTTCCATGAGGAATCCATATATGAAATTTCAAAACCCTAGCATACACGGTTCTTTAGTTATGCTATGCATCAAAAGCGTAATGGACGGACGAACGGACGAACAAACCAGAACCAATATGCCCCTCAAACTTTTTCAAAGTTGGGGGCATAATAAGAAAGTTATTGACAGAACACAAAAAAGGCCCTTTTTTTTTACCTTTAACCTCTATGTATGACCTTGACCTTTCAGGTATTAAACTGGGTCATGGGTGCAACACATCATCTAATGGTTGTTAACATTTCTGCCTAGCAATTTCAAAATCCATCTAAAAATAAGAAAGTTATTGACCAAACACGAAAAAAGGCCCCTTTTTTACCTTTGACCTCTATGTATGACCTTGACATTTTAGGTACCAAACTGAATCATGCATGCAACACATCATCCCATGATAGTTAACATGTTTGCCAAGTAACTTCAAATTCTATTTAAAAATAGGCAAGTTATTGACAAAACCCGAAAAAAGGCCCCTTTTTTTACCTTTGACCTCTAAGTATGACCTTGACCTTTGAGGTACCAACCTGGGTCATGCGTGCAACACATCGCCTTATATTGGTTCACATTTCTGCCATGTGATTTCAAAATCCATCTCAAAATAAGAAAGTTATTGACCAAATACGAAAAAAAGGCCCACTTTTTGACCTTTGACCTCTAAGTATGACCTTGAACATTGAGGTACCGACCTGCCTCATGTGCACCACACATCGTCTCATGATTGTTAATAATTATGCCAAGTAATTTTAAAATCCATCTCAAAATTAGAAAGTTATTGACCAAATACGAAAAAAAGGCCCCTTTTTTGACCTTTGACCTCTAAGTATGACCTTGACCTTTGAGGAACCGACCTGCCTCATGCGCACCACACATCGTCTTATGGTTGTTAATAATTATGCCAAGTAATTTTAAAATCCATCTCAAAATAAGAAAGTTATTGACCAAATACGAAAAAAAGGCCCCTTTTTTGACCTTTGACCTCTAAGTATGACCTTGACCTTTAAGGTACCGACCTGCCTCATGCGCACCACACATCGTCTTATGGTTGTTAATATTTCTGCTGAGTAATTTTAAAATCCATCAAAAAATAAGAAAGTTATTGACCGGACACGATTTGCCCATACATATATACATACCAACAAACTTCCAAGGGAGATAATTCAAAAAGTATAAATGCGAGAGTTATGGTTCTTGCGCACTGCACGTCGTCTAATGCTGATTAATATTTATACGAAGTTTCGTGACGATAGCTCAAAGGGTTTTCAAGTTACAGAGCGGACACGAAAGTGTGACAGACGGACAGACGGACAGACAGACAGACAGACGCCCGGGGGAAAAACAATATGTCTCTCCGAAAAAAAAAATTTTCGGGGGAGACATAATTAAGCATAGAATCAGGTAAGGAGGCGTAATAAAAATAATTAAGGGATATCATAAAAATCCTAAAAATACGGACATCTTGAGAACTTGCTGTAATTCTCCTAAAATACAGTATAGCTCCAATATATTGCGTTCCGATATTTCGCGATGTCCAATCTATCGCGGTCGCGCCGTGGATCCCGTTTTTTTTTTTCCCTTAAAAATTCATATTTAAAAAAAAAAATAGAGTTTTAAGTTGTTTAAATTTATTTGAAATCAGGTTAAACCAGGGGCCAACAGCGTTTGACTTTTCCCGCCTAGCTTCTGCTATTTGGCGCCAAACATAACCATTCACGAGATCGCAGAAAAGTCTGTTTTTATTATGCAAACATCTACCGTTAGATGTAGCTAATTGTATGAGGAGCGATTAAATCATTTTCACATTGATTATGGATTAAATTTTATGACCGGAGGATAAACGCCAATTAGAGGCATAACTTGACCATATTTTCACACCTCATTGACACGCACCGCAGAGTGGCAGTTATATGACAGGGATTAACAATAGTGTCATACTTGAACCGTAATATATACACAGATGGTTTGTCTCTCAATTGACAGTGCAGGAATTATTGCGATTTACTTACTGGTCTAGTTTTACTGTATTTAAAGGACTCAAAAAGACTGACAGTTGTAGACGATTTTTTTTACACGTGCCCGAAATCAAAACACAATAAAATGATAGTTTTGTTGTTGTATAGTTTTTCGGCCCGTGGTAGACGTTAAATAATTTTTTTCCAACCGCTACTTTTAATGCTTCGGCCATTTTAGCAATCACATGTTTTCAGACGCAGATTTTCAGCTGTTCTTGAATGTAAGTTAATTGGTAGACATAGTCCCCTTTGTTTGTTCTGTCACTGAGTAATTCTGAACCTACTTTAATGGTGAAATACAGCCGATAGCATTACTGACAGCCATTAGTGTGGCTTGATAAACGGCATCTTGGCAAACTATCACCGCGACTTGTATTGGCATCTCGGCAAACTACCGCGACTTATATCGCGCTCCGACCACATCGCGGTTTTCGGGCTATGGACCCCGACTACCGCGATTTATTGGAGCTATACTGTACTAACAATTTTTTTTATGACCCAGCCATGAGTCCAAAAGGTGCAGACAGAATAGCAAACAGTGTAGACCCTGAAGGAGCAGTCTGATCTGGGTCTGCACTGTTTGCTTAGGCCTGTCTGTCCCAATACTTAGGATCATTATGGTAAGTGTTAACCCTTGTCCTGCTGAATATTTTAATCTGCCACACCAACTACCAATTATCAACCAATCAGATTACTCTATGCAACAAATTTACAATCTGAATGACAAACAATGTAGATCCAGATCAGATGGCTTCTCTAGAAGCCATCTGATCTGGATCAACATTGTTTGAAAAATAAGGCATATCCGGGCTCAGCAGGACAAGGGTTAATATTTCTTGTCAGAAGTTAATGTTGTGGGTACTTCATAGAATCGCCTCAACGCTTGTTAGAAGCCGGCTTCAGTTGCTCAGTCAGATGTGCATCTGACTGGTGATCAGGAGGACGCGGGTTCGATACCTGCCAGGGTCAGCAACATTTTTTCATGGAGACTGATCATGAAATCTTTTCTAGGGTCATTCTCTCCCTTCCATTGATTAAAGGGCAGTTGTCAGTATCTGGCGAAGGAATGTGCACTGTACTGGTTAACTGCTTACGTATAAGCCTGCTCAGGAAAAGTGTGGATAGGTACACTGAGCGGCTCAAAAATAGTGTTGACTGGGCTGTTAAACTCCAGAACAGTCAAAAACACTTGTTAGAATAGCCTCTATGAGGCAATGCTAATAAGTATCCAGAACATATGTTTCATGAAGAAATAAGAAAATTATCACTTAATTATTCTTGTTAAGCTTCCGTACCTGGAGTTATTTTTCTTATTTCTTCATAACACATGTTCTGGATACTTATTTAAAGTATCCAGAACATATGTTTTATGGAGAAATAAGAAAAAATATCACTTAATTATTCTTGTTAAGCTTCCGTACCTGGAGTTATGAATTCAAGTGCTGAATGTGTGCAGTGCTAAAAGATCACTCAAACATACATGTGTATCAATTATTATGCTTTTATGATGAAGTGGGACAAATTGCTGGCTTGTGCTATATATATTCAGGGAATTATTATGTTATAACATATTACCTATTGGGAAAGTAAGGCCAAAACAAACAGTGCAGACCCTGATCAGACTGCTCCTCAAAGAGCAGTCTGATCAGGGTCTACACTGTTTGCAATTCCATTAGCATTTGTTTTTTCAGACATACAGCAGATCCTAAAGGTGTCCAAATTTTTAGGATTTTCAGAGTACGTTTCTTATGCCTTCTTTGGACATGTTTGGTTCATTTGTTTGTTTGTTTGATTTGAGGTTTAATGTCCCCATCAACACTGTATAGGTCATTTTGGAGACTTTGCTTCCAATTTTGTGTGAATTTTACCCAACATTGAGGCAAAATGACATCTCAAGCCCTATCTATCTATCTATCTTCTGATACTGCGTCGGTCACATTTGACCATTACCGCAGGTGTATATTACATACACTCCAGGTTTTGCAGGATGAAAGCCTATACAGTAATCATGTAATTACGATAGGGATCTTTAACCTGCACAGGGGATGGTTCTCCCTGCACAGGGGGCCTCCAGTTAACGTCCCGATCCGAAGGACGGTGCACTTTATGACATTCATCCCTGCAAATGATGCCAATGGAGCGTGTTCAGACACCGAAATTTTATCGCCGCTGCCGGGGATCGAACCCGGGACCTCTAGCATCAGAGGCAAGTGCACTAACCACTGAGCTATCACGCCCTGCCACCCAATGGATCCAAAAGGCTTATATGCATCAGGCGACCTGACCCACAATGCTTTGCCTGGATGGGCTTAGTCTGTCTAAGTGGTTTTACCAGTACTTGTGTGTGGTCATATTCAGCTCTGCGTGGAAGCACCATGCAACCCAATCTACTTCTCCAAGCCCGGCGATTCTTGGGACATGTTTGGTTCAACATATCCAAGCTGCATGATGCATCTGATCTGGATCTAAACTGTTTGCAAATTAGGGGCTGCCCTGTTCAGCAGGGTAAGAGTTAACCCATTTTATACCAGAAACCCCAAAACGGGTAGTTGACAAACAGTGCAGGCTCAGATCAGACACTGCAGAATGTAGTGTCTGATCAGGGCCTACGCTGTTTGCTAAACATTCAGCCAGTTTCCAAATAGATTTTGAAGAAGACACAACCTGACACCCCTAAATTTTGAAATGGACTCCTACTTTATATAAGGAGGAAGATTCCAGTTGGTACAAAAAGGGTTAACAGAAGGACTTTCTGAGCCTTGTTTTTTATATTTAGGATTAAATGTCTACAAAAGCAAATTCTATGCTTATTATGACAAATACAGTACATGTATTTCTTATTCTAGTTCAGTTATATGACCTTTGCAAGATTACTTGGTCATCCAGCTGGCCATCAACCAGAGGTGGACAGAAGCCAGAGTGTCTCGAGAAAAAACACTTCACCACCTTCTGTCACAGAGATCGGGGTCTCACATTGTGACCCAAATGAGTCTTGAATGTACAGCAGCGACAAAACCATGCTAAACTAAAAGATTTATCACCTGTAAACATTCTAGAATAAAATTTTAGAAGTAATTAACCCTATTCTTGCTGAATATTCAGTTTAGCCACACCCATTTCTGAATTTGAACCAATCAGATTATTTGATGTAATTTATTCCTGCAAATTCATAAACTGAATGTCAAATAGTGTAGATCCTGATCAGATGGCTTCTTCAGAAGCCATCTAATCTGGATCTACACTGTTTCTAAAGATAGGGGTTGTGGTGAACAGCAGGATAAGAGTTAAGGTTTTTTTTTCTATTATTTTACCTCAGAATTACAGTTAAACACCATGTCACGATGAAACATCGCTTTTCAATGGGTAGCATTTGGTTTTGCGCAGCTCACAGCCCTTGTCGCTTTGTGGAAAATAGTACAATTTTTAACAAAACAACAGAATAAATGCATTAGAATAGGGACATCTGTGTTGAAGATTGTCATTTGGGGAGGCAAATTGTCGTTTTAAGTGAAACGAAATTTCCGACCATAAAACTGCCCATTTACCACCCCAAATGACTTTTGAATACAGTTATCCCCATATTAGAGAGAAGAAACCCAATAAAGGTGTTCCCTTCCAGTTCACTGACCTTTTCTTGGAATAGATACATGGATCACAGGGGAAGCAACCCTTTCATAAAATAATACATTTGTCTCCCATATCAAAAGGTCTACTCCTCTGTTGGTTTGGAGTTTAACAGACCAATCAAAACTATTACTAGGCCATGATGAGCCAGTGAGTTTACATTAATCCTTGTCCTGCTGAGCCCGGATATGCCTTACCTTTCAAACAATGTAGATCCAGATCAGATGGCTTCTGAAGAAGTCATCTGATCAGGATCTACATTGTTTGTCATTCAGATTACGAATTTGTTGCAATAATTTGCATCAAGTAATCGGATTGGTTGATAATCAGTAGTGGGTGTGGCATATTTGAATATTCAGCAGGACAAGGGTTAATATAGCCACAAAAAGTGTCATTATATGGGACCTGGTGGCGAGCCCAGCAGGGGAGAGCTCAGAGACCGAGGTCTCTGAGCCCCTCCCTGAGGGGCTTGTCACCCAGGGAAAGGGTGACAAAACGCAGGAAGGGGAGTGGCGCGATGGGATAAGATACCCAACTCTCACCCTGCTGGGATCCATGGGGTCAAAAATGACCTCTACCCCTTAGCCCGGGGCTTTGAAGGGGAAGGTGGTCCCTGATCAGACTGATCAGAGCCAGGCCACGGGCCAAAAGCGGGACAGGACATACCTGTCCAGCGACTCGGAGGGGGATACATTTGAGGGGCGGCCGCTTCCTAAGGCCATGAACCTTGGACTAGGGGAGGGGACGGAGGACCTGGACCCAGTCTTGGTCATCGACTCCGGAGCTGGGGAGGAGGCCATGGAGGAGGGGACTTTCACAGAAGTGGGCAAAAAAAATGGGAGGACACACAAAGAGGGACACTCAGATAGGGCACCAAACCCCGTTCCCACTCCCGCCTCTTGCAAGGAAAGACCGGAGGCACGCCAAACAGCGGCAACGGGCATGACGTATGTATACGTCATGTTCGCGCTGGTGGGGGGCGCTTTCCCCATTCAGAACTTGGAGCAATTCGCATCGGGCTTCAGGACCTACATAGGGGAGGTCATTGAAGCCCATGCCCCGGGGAAAGGAAAGGGCCCGATTTTCAAAATATCGGCCGCCAAGGAATCAAAAGCAAAGGGTTTCAACTACCAGGGCCTTGATCTTAAAATAACTATAGGTAAAAGCTTATCAGAATTACAGGGAAAACCAAATTCAAGCAACACACGAAATAAACCACATCAAAAAAAGACATACGCGACACTGAAAATCGGGTCAAACATAAGGCAGGAAAAACTCAGGGAGATGTTTGACTTTGGGCGCTATCAAATCTGCGATGCACATAGGATAGCGTCCAGGGGCAAAGATCTCGATCTAGTTAAACTAACTTTTAATAAGGAAACGCCAACCTTTGAGATTACCAGTACAGCAGATATCACTTATCCACTGCTACCATGCTATTTGCAATACCTGCGCTGCCAAAAGTGTCAGTAATATGGCCACTCAGAAAAAAATTGCCGAAACAAAAAAACCATATGCCCGCACTGTGCTGGGGTCCATAAACATAATGAGTGCAAAACAAAGCACAATAAAAAGTGCGCAAATTGCGGATTAGCCGGCCATGGAGCAGCATGGCGCGGGTGCACATTCTTTCTTAACTACAAGGCGCAAATCGATCAAATAAACGGTCAAATAGCCAGAGATTGGGAACAAGCAAAATCCCAATCTCAATCATTTAACACCGCGCAAGAAATCAGGAGCTCGGGTGCGGCTTACACCGGACCACCCAGTGCGGCTTATACCGCACCCCCTGCACAAGCCCCTGAAAACCAAAAAGACAACAATAAAGAGACCTACACAAAAATGGAGGTCGAAACTCTAATCGCCGCAGCAATTAAAAAGGCCACGAGCTCAATCCTGCATGAGCTCAACGAACAAAAACTGCTAAGCATCAAGGCGTCAGATGAGGTCATAGACCTCATCATCGAAAACGCCACCACACACAGAGTGGAGACCGACAACATGAATACGTCGGGCACCACAGGGGAAACCGCTGCAAACAATGAGAACCCCCCATCACCATCAGAATCAACGGAAAATAAACAAACCAGCGCCGCACCCGCACCCAAACCCGCACAAAACAGGCGGAAAGCGAAAATCACAAGGAGAAAACACAACAAGCGCGAGACACAGGAACTCATTAGGAAAAACGCGGATTACAGCTCCACTGATCCTGGGAGAAGGATCAAGGGTGGACGTAAAAACACACGACACTAAAACATAAAAAACTCTTACTGCCTAATTATGGACCCCAGCACCATTGCGAAAATCCGTGTGTTGCAGTGGAACGCCCGTAGTCTGTCTGGCAGGGAAAATGGAACAAAACTCGGGGCTTTAGGGAATTATCTAGAAACTTTAGGCTACACACCGGAGGTAATAGCTATCCAAGAAACTTTCGCAAAAAAAGATAGTAAACCAACAAAAATTCCAGGATACAAAACTCCGGTCAGTTTCAGTAGGGAAAAGGGGGGGCGCGGGGGAGGGCTAGCCACCTTTATCAAAACAGGATTAGATTCGGAGGAAATCAAATTTAGACACACAAAAAAAGAAATAGAGGTGGTGATCGTCAGAATTTTTGGACAAAAAGAAAACATAGACATAGTAAACTTCTATGCACCACCTAAAGCAGTAGTAACGTCAGACGATTATGATGAAATTTACAAAAAAATAGGGAAAAAATCAATTTTTCTAGGGGATTTCAATGCCAGACACGAACTATGGGAGACAAACCACAATCCCACATATGAAAAACGACGAGGCCTAGAACTGGTCGATTTCATAAACAGCACTGATTACGTAATCCTTAATACGGGGTGTGGCACACGACTCAACGTCGAGCGCGGTAGCACGAGCGCCATAGACTTAACACTGGTCAGCGCATCACTATGCCAATCTAGTGAGTGGCAAGTGGGAGACGACACGATGGGAAGCGACCACTTCCCCATCCTGACGTCGCTCAACTTCACTCACAAATGCGTAACGCAACGGCCTGCCCGACGTTGGAATTTAGACAAAGCAGACTGGGACCTCTTTAGGCAGAAACTTAAACACATCAACATATCCCTCGAAGGCACGAATATCGATAAAAACAATGAGGATTTTGTTTCGGAAATAATGGCGGCATGTGAAAAATCAATACCAAAAACACAACCAAAAAATAAGCAAAAAAACACCTTACCTTGGTGGGATGAAAATTGTAGCAAGGCAGTAAAAAAGAAAAACAAAATATATTATAAATATAGGAAAAACAAAACAGCTGCCCTTTTGGATGAATATAGACGTGTAAGAGAGGAAACAAAATATATTTTAACACAAACAAAACAACAAGCCTGGAGGGATTTTGTATCCACCCTAACATACAAAACAAATGCTAAGAAAATTTGGGACACAATAAAAAGGTTTAATGGAAAACCCCTAAAGCCGGTAGAGGTTCTAAAACAAGGAAACAACAGATTTCATGAAAACGAAAAAAAAGTAGAAATCTTAGCACAACACTACCGGAAAGTCTGCAGTAATGAAAATTTAGACACAAACTTTAGGCGCATTAGGGAAACGCAGGACCCAATGATTGAGCAGGCCGTTCAGGACGCCGATCGCGCTGGCCAGTGCCGTGCATACAATGCGAACTTCTCCCACAGGGAGCTGCAAAGCGCGCTAAATAAGAAAAAGAGCACCGCCCCCGGGGCCGACACCGTTCACTATGACATGTTAAAAAATCTACCAGAAAAGGGAAAAAATCAGCTGCTCGCATTAATAAACAAATCTTGGAACGAGGGGACCCTCCCTACACAATGGAAGGAGAGTACCATCGTTCCAATATTAAAACCGGACAAGGACCCCCATGAGCCGAAATCGTACAGGCCGATTTCACTCACATCAACTATATGTAAAATCATGGAAACCATGGTAGCATCTAGACTAACAGCACACATTGAGAAAAATAAACTCTTAGCAGACGAACAATCAGGTTTTAGGAAACATAGATCTACCATTGACCAAATCACCAGACTAGAATCCGCCATCCGAAAGGCAAATTTAAGCAAACACTCACTGGTAGCGTTTTCTTGGATTTAGAAAAAGCTTTCGACCTACTGTGGACTAGGGGGGTCCTTCTAAAACTAAACAAATTCGGAATTCATGGAAAAATGTTAACCTGGATCAGAGACTTTTTGACTGATAGAAAAATGAACGTAAAAATAGGTAACGATGTATCCGGTTTTTATGAATGCGAGAATGGTTCCCCCCAGGGGTCGGTGCTATCTCCTATCCTCTTCAACCTACTAATGAACACACTACAGGAAACACTTCACGCATTACCGCTGGAAATATCCATGTTCGCAGATGACGGCTTAGTATGGAAAACTGCAAGAAAACCAAAAAGTGCCATTCCTGCACTACAAAAAGCGCTACATGCCATACATGATTGGGCTACAAACTGGGGTTTCAAATTATCAACTGAAAAAACAACAGTGGTGGTTTTCAATAGAAATTTCGCAGACACAAAGGGCATGCCCAGGCTGGCATATGACGGGCAGGAAATAAAGTACGCCAGTCATGCCAGATTCCTGGGCATGAACTTTGATAGCAATCTAACATGGAGACTGCACATTGAAAATCTGGTGTCCAGGTCCCAGCGGGACCTAAATGTGCTCAGGGCGGTCTCTGGGGCAAACTTTGGAGCAGACAAGAAAACCCTGATCAAAATGTACACAGCACTCATAAGAAGCAAAATTGATTATGGCTGCCAAGCATACGCGTCTGCGGCGCCATCACACCTGAAAAAACTAGATAGCATACAGGCCGCAGCCCTCAGAATCGCTACTGGGGCATACAGGGGAACGCGGAACCTGGACCTGGAGATTGAATGCAGCGTCATGCCCCTGCACCTGCAGAGGGATGAACTGCAGCTCAAGTATTGGGCCCGCTCAAGCAGTCTTAGGGAAAGTCTCCCCATAAACCAAATGATCGCCGACACGCCCAATCATGTTAAAAGAGATAGGTTAAGAGGAAAGATCCCCTATATTATCAAAGTCCAGGACCTAATTAAAAACCATGACCTCGAACAGGTCAAAACAGCAGAAAAAACATATCCGGAAGTTTTTAATTTAAGAAGCCTACGCGCAAAAACAACACTAACGGGTGTCATAAAGAAAACTGAAACAACACAGAAAAAATGCAATGAGATCGCAGAATCACACATCAATGAAAACTATAAGCAAGCGCTTAAAATTTTCACTGATGGAAGCAAAGATGCTGACAAAAAAGAAACTGGGTGCGCTTTCACAATACCAGAATTAAATTTCGACCAAAAATTCAAACTTAACCAGCACCTCACAGTCTACTCTGCAGAACTTATAGCCATACTGAAAGCTTTGGAATGGATACAGGAAGAAAAACCCGATAGTGTTGTTATACTAACAGACTCATTAAGCTCAGTACAAAGCATAAACTCTGGAAACAGCACTACAAGACCGGATATACTGCAGGACATTCATGTCCTAATACACAAAATACTAAAACAAGGCATCACCCTGAACATAGATTGGATCCCCTCCCACTGCAACGTGCAGGGGAATGAGCGCGCAGACACGCTGGCCAAAGAAGCTCTGACCCGGGGGAAGGAACTTGACTACCTCCCCACCCCACAAGAAGTCTACACAATCATTAAGGCTAGCATCAAAAAGGAATGGGCGCGCATATGGCAGGGACAACACGGATTCAGACACTCGATCTGCCAGTCCTTGACCCCGAAAATAGTTCAATACAGCGACAGCCGAAAGCTCGATCGCATATATACACGACTAAGACTTGGGGTCAACGGACTAAATGCACACAACATCTTCTATAACGCGGCCGATCCATTATGCGGGCACTGTGGCGGGGTGGAGAGTGTTCAACACTACCTCGCAGAGTGCCCCGCACACGGCTCCTCTAGGAGGGAACTAAAGGGAGAACTGACAGCACTAGGATACCAAGGGGAGATAAACGCGATTTCTTTGCTCAATCTAATGTCACAGGAAATGAGGGACGCGGTTTTCAATTTCTTTGAGAAAACAAACTACCTGGACAAAATATAGGGGAAAGCTAAGGGCGCAGACTAAATTTATTGCACTGTTACGAGAGACACACCCCGTACGAGGTTACACACTAACATGCCTGAAACCAAAACCGTTACAGACCCGATTTCAGAAACAATAAATGATTAAACCGCACCTGAGACACTACCAACCAAAAAGGAGCGTAGTGATCAAAGGGCGGCCGTCTCACGGCGAAAAGGGGAACAAAGTCAACGGTAGGCACTGTGGTTTGCGGCCTCGGCTTTGCACTTAGGAGTGCCTAACGGTGACAGCGATCCCTGGATCACTGTGAGAAGACCATAACAGAACGGGGCATGGACCCACCACAAGGAAAATCCATAGCCCCGACCCACCCTTCAAAGGAGTGTGGCAAGCGAGAGGTTAAGACGAGGTGTAGCGTTGTGGTTGCGGCCCACTGGCTTTGCACTTATGAGCGCTGCACCAAAATCCTAGCTGATCGGGAGCCACACTGCCCGAAATAGGATCACACGAGAACACGCCGGAACTGGGCATGGATCCACCACAAGGAAAATCCATCGCCCGGCCTCTCCGGAGGGGGGAAGGCAAACGGGAAATCAGGACGAGATGTAACGCTGGGGTTTGCGGTCTTAGGACTTTGGCACTGAGCAGCGTTGCGTCAAAATCCTGGCTGATCGAGAGCCACACAACCCAAAGGAGAACGGCACACCAACACACTAGCAAACAAAATGCTCTCCTTCAGGAATGCACATAGATTAGTGGGACAGAAATAAGAAACAATAGGCCTTATCACATCTCTTTGTTTTTCTTTTTTTCGCTTTCGAATAAAGGATGTACATTATAAGGTTAACCAAACGAAATGATCTGGGGGCCACAAAAGGACCCTTTTATAAACACCTGACTAGCAGAAAAATCACAGGAAGGCTCTCTCAAAGCACACATGGTATTGCTTCTGTCCCTCCCTTGACAAATGAATACGGTCCCTATAATAGTGCCTGTGGAGGCGGCCATCGCTGTCCCAACTTTGCCTTCGGAAAATATGAAACGCTGTCCCACAAGTCAACACCATAGCTCACCACGCGCATACCACCATGGCCGAAAAACCGAACCTCGCCTGGTACATCAAACAGCCCTCGGAACTGCCCTTGTCGTTTAACATAAGAATCACCAAAAAACAGCAAATCGCGCCATGACCGTAATTAAAACGGACGGTCAAGACGACCATATATTTATACAGATAAGGGAAATAAACTAACTAACTAGGGCATGACTTAGCGCGACCCTGAAGGAGGGCATCAACACACAACCACCCACGCAAAACTAAAACAACATACATCCACCCACGCAATGCTAAATTAGGTAGATAAAGCGATAGTTGTAGAATAGTTGTAGAGTAGGAATCCCGTAGAGAGGATAGTATAGGAATAGAGAGATCAAAGACCTGGAGATAGAAGAAGAAGAAGAAGAGTTTATTTCCCAAAAAGCGATTTCAAACATTGTTAACTGTAAATATGCACATAAAAACAAGATCGCATAGGAGTGCTCGACTGCGCACATGCGCAGACGGACGCTTGTATGCGACCTACATGATTATATGCATTTGTTCTAACTGCATTGCTAACGAGATCGGAAGCCCCCGCCCATGGGGGCTTGGGGAGGTGTGTGGGCTGCATGATGCTTCCACGCAGAGCTGAATCCGGCCCGCTCACTAGTACTGGTAAACCGCCTAGAGGATCTAAGCCTGTCCAGGAACCGCGGTGCGAGGCGGACCGTCCATGCTAATAAACCCTATTGGTTTCATTGGGCGACAGGGCTTGAGATGTCATTTCATCTCAGTGTCGGGTAGGAGTCCAGCAAGATTGGAAGCAACGTCTCCAAAATGTTGTTGACGGGGACGTTGAACCTCAAATCAAACAAACAAACTAACGAGATCGGCACACGATATCTCGGGCCCTCAAACGACTAGGTAGGAATACAATTCCTCCTATGGTGCCTTCCTTCACGTAGGATGCGAAAATGACATGTAAACATGGCGACTCAGAATGACCCACTTACGGTCCCACAGAATATGACATCCTACGTGGAGGAGGGCACCACATTTTCCTAACTTTAACAAAAAAATGCAGAAAAGGGGATTGACCTACTTCCACATCCTCCTCGATAGAGGTCACACACAAACTAAAATAAACACGAACTTGGGCCCGAGACGGCGGAGGCCGTCACACTATACTATATGTTGTATGTACAGAATAAACAAAAATCACAAAATATAATCTACAAGCACAACCTTGCAGGTACAAAAACTGTCCTAACCAGCATAAGAGAGCGGGTGGGCTTGCCCCAAAACGGACAACACCATCTTTAAAGCACAAGAAAAACAAACACGACAGGTCCATGGCGGGGCGAGCACATCCGCCCGCATATATACTCAATAAGCTGGGGGCACAGACCAAATAATGTAAAAATGTACATACGTTACAAAAATATGCAAAAATCAAACAAAAAAAAATAAAAAACAAAAATACCAATATCAAAATTGATACAAAAAGCGTAGACGACATCCATAGACATGGTGCTGGCGTGAGGGTGTAGATGCGGCTGAAGCTACAAGCTAGAAGAAAGAAATGGATGGACTCTACAATTTTGTGGTGCAAATAAGCACCACAAAATGGCTAAAAAAACTTTGTCTCGAATCCCCTGATTGAATATAAGGTGCATAACACGTAACATGGAAACGTGTATAGCAATCTTTAGAAACGTCTTCCAAATCGCAGTGAAACTTTCAAACAAAATTAATTGCTTAACGATCCCCTTAATGATAAGTTCAAACTCGGAGCCTACCCTGTTACACAAAACAACCCACACCCCTTTGCGGCAAACCGCAAAAACCCAAGGCACAGCACTGCTATAACTTAAACGCAGTGCAATCACGTAGCCAAACCTTTAGAATGGAGTTCCAAATTACTACAACTAAACTATGTTGCACAAAAACAAAGGCTCACATTGGAACTGTGCAACATATCCACAGCCCTTGAAATATGAAGCACGCCTAGCCCAGAAACTCCTACATTTAAAGATGCCCTTTAGCGACAGGACACATGCACTCCTGAAGCAAACGGGAAGACAAAATATAAGCCCCACCGAGACCTGGAAAGGTCACGGCACCGTTTCACAAACCTCTCAGGACGGAGCTCGGCGATTGGCTACAGGGCAAGGGGACGCCCGTGGGCTCAGAGACACCTGAGACGTGAGACGACAAACATGGACGGACGGGGCTGGAGCCGAGCGATGGTCTCCCTGTTCACCGGCAACGGGGAATAGGGGTACCACCGAACGGCTACGGTGTAGTGCCAGCATGGATTCGTTCCCTGGGACCTCACCAGCTGACGACCCGCGACACGGGGAAACTGGAAAACAACAATAACATCATTATATGGGCTATGATGTTCAATGAAGCCTCAGACCAACCTGGATAATATAAGAATCTTATATGGGTGTGAGGGGTGGATGGAAAAATCTGTCCCTGGGTCACTGTCCGGCATCATGAGGCTTGCCGAGAGATGAATTTTTCAATCCACCCCTCACACCCATAAAGGATTCTTTTTCTTGCATACCTTCCATTTTTAGCTCGGAATTCTAATGCTGCAGTCACTTCGGTTACTGATGTCCATCATATTGTGATGACACTACAGGAATGTTTAGTGACCTCACGTAACGTTCTATGATGTCAACCTTAATGCTGGCGCATGAGAGGTCCTATTCAACCAGTGCATTATCAAACATGCGAGAATAGTCGATGTTGGGTAAGAAGAACACCAGGGTTAGAACAAAATTTCTATACCAGATTTCCTTATCTGGTGTGCAAGAATATAAGAATCTTATATGGGCGTGAGGGGTGGTTTGAAAAATCTGTCCCGAGGGACACTGTCCGGCATCACTAGGCTTGCCGAGTGATGCGGGACAGTGATCCCGAGGGACAGATTTTTCTATCCGCCACTCACACCCATATAGGATTCTTTTTCTTGCATACCTTTCATTTCATAGCGCGGATTTTTTGTGCTGCAGTCACTTCGAGTACCGACGTTTTGTTTGATTTGATTTGGTTGGTTGATTTGAGGTTTAACGTCCCCATCAACACTGTAAAGGTCATTTTGGAGACGTTGCTTCCAATTTTGTGGGACTTTTACCCGACATTGAGATGTAATGACATCTCAAGCCCTGTCGCCCAATGAAACCAATAGGGTTTATTAGCATGGACGGTCCGCCTCGCACCACGGTTCCTGGGCAGGCTTAGATCCTCTAAGCGGTTTACCAGTACTAGTGTGTGGGCCGGATTCAGCTCTGCGTGGAAGCATCATGCAGCCCAGATATTTCTTCAAGCCCCTATGGGCGGGGGCCTTTGTTTGATTTGAGGTTTAACCTCGCCGTCAACACTGTAAAGGTCATTTTGGAGACGTTGCTTCCAATTGTGTGGGACTTTTTCCCGACATTGAGATGAAATGACATCTCAAGCCCTGTCGCCCAATGAAACCAATAGGGTTTATAAGCATGGACGGTCCACCTTGCACCGCGGTTCCTGGACAGGCTTAGCTCCTCTAAGCGGTTTACCAGTACTAGTGTGCGGGCTGGATTCAGCTCTGCGTTGACGCATCATGCAGCCCATATATCGAGTACCGACGTCTGTCATATTGTGATGGCAGTACAGGAATGTTTAGTGAAGTCACGTAACGTGCTGTGACATCAACCTTAACGACGGCGCATACAAGGTCGTAATCAGGGCTCGAGAAACTGAAGAATCCAAATCGGTCCAGCCAGATATCGCCAAAAATTCCAGAAATTGCTGATCGGTTTCGGTAATTTCTGTAAACGTCCTTGACGATTTGCAATTTCAAAATGTGTTATTAGCGTAACGACTGACAAACCAATGTTGCTCTTACACTTATCAACGAATATGAGCACCAGTATCTCGATTATTAACAGCAATTATTGCTCACATCGTTCCGATTTCATCTACTTTCATTTTCTACGCCAGATTTCGCCTACTTTCATTTTCCAAATATCAGGCCACTCACAACCTGAAGACCGTTAAAGGGAAACAACCGACGTGGGGCAGTCAAAGACCAGTTCGATGGTCACAATATAAACCTTTAAAACATTTCTCTTATTTCACGCATTTTATTTTGCCCAAATTGGTTTGTTTACAAATTGCGACCGATTTTGCAGCCACGTGGTCGGAAAATGACGTCATCCGGTTTCCGTTTACACCATACACAGTAATGCAGCCAAGGATGTAACACACACGCCTGTTTTATGTCATAAATTTTAATAGGGCGTATTTCTAAAAACAATCGCTTCGAATGGGTTAAAAAATCGAAAAAAACATTTCTTTAATCTCGGACCAAAACATGACCGAATGAGAGTCATTCAAAATCTTACATGGCCGAACCGAGTTCTAAAGAATATAAATACATATTTCACGATTACACAAGCCTGAAACAAATAGATTTGTCTACAAATGACGAGCGATATTGAAGCCACGTGATTGGAAAATCCCGTCATGCGGTTTCATTTTAATTCATTCACACACGTGGTTTGTTATTGGTTTCAGTGGAGCGTATTTCTTAAATAAAAATATCGTTTAAAATGGGTGAAATAAGGCATTTTCCCTCGAAGGCAATGTTCAGACATGACAGGTGTGTATTGAAAATTGCGTCCTGTGAACAAAAAAAAATAAAAACACACACACACACACAATTTTATATTCAAATACCGTTTCTGTAGTAAGCCATAAATTAATGACTTGTGTAAACAAACTAGCGTATGTCCTGCATTGATTGACCTTATTTTCTCACCTTGCCAGCTTGCCGATAACGCCTGAGGCCAGTGTTCACGATTTAATAATTTTGACACACGGGTCAAATTTCGCTGCGATAAGATCAAAGAACCCGACGTGGACTTGTCCAATTTTCACCTAGTTAGATAATGAACCGGTCTAACACCTTGTATTGTAGGCGTTTTTTGTATACATGCTTGGATATATATACACAGTCACCAAAGAATGACAGACCAACGTCGTAACGACGGCGATACATGGCAGCGATGTATTGCCGCCGGTCACAAGTTGGCCTGGCGTTTATGCTGGCTCTGGCTGGGTAAGAGGTTATGGCTTCCGTTGAGATCATCACGTTAACAAGTCCATGTAATGAACACCACATTAAACTACATGTATGTAAAAATATTTGTTCATGAAACATGACAAAAGGCATTTAGCACACATGTGCTCACATTCTGCCTCACAATGTATACTACAAAGTACCACAAAGTACATCACGAAGTGCCACAAAGAGTATCAAGGTGAAGCTAAATGGATGGTTAGGATCCTATGGCCCTATCAACAGTTTTTCAGTCATGTTATCCGGCTGATGGAGAATATGTCACATGATGAGAACGAAATCAAAGCTGCACACAGAATCCCTTTGACTATTTCTTGTATCGTTAGACCCCCCCCCCCCCACACACACACACACACACTCCACACAAGCCCCACTCCCCATTTTGAAATTATAGTATATAATGATACACTTTGTGGTACTGTGTAACTACTTTGTGGTACTTTGTGATTCACTTTGTGGTATTTTGTAGTACTTTGTGGTACTTTGTAGTACTTTGTGGTACTTTGCGGTATTTAGTACGATCCGATTATCAGTGGCAAAAGGTCCAACATATTGATTTAGCGAAATTTTCGAACCGATTTTTTAAAAATGTTATAGAATTATGGACCGATTTTTAAACCTTCTTCTGAAGTCAAAATCGGTTTATGGAGGGCAAATTCGGTCCAGAACCGGAAAACCGATATTTTCTCGAGCCCTGGTCGTAATCAACCAGTGCATTTATCAAACACGTGATTATGTTCGATTTGGGGTCGGAGCACCAGGGTCAGAACATAATTTCTATCCTAGGGTAAAATCACGGATTTCCTTGTCTGGTGTGCAAGAATATAAGAATCTTATATGCGTGTGAGGGGTGGATGGAAAATCTGTCCCGAGGGTCACAGTCAGGCATCAAGAGGCTTGCCGAGGAACAGATTTTTCGTAGGATTTTTATGGTAACTAAATATTTCCACATGTCCTGAGTAAGGCTGACACGATTAATTATATAATCGATTAATCGATCGATAAATTCCACAAAAATGATTATCATTTCTGATTTGCTTTTACATTTTAACCGATTACTTGATAGGTACAATTTATTACTCAAAGTTATGCCTAAAATAGCTGGATGAGTGGCAAACAGTGCAAACCCTGATGAGACGCCGCATTCTGTGGCGTCTCATCTGGGTCTACACTGTTTGCCCAGGCCTGTCTGTTCAAATATACATATGGTAAAGTGCAACACATGGTAAGAGTCATGCTCAGACAGAAAGCCAGACAGGTAAAATTTACTAATCGATTACCGATCGCAATGACAGACATGATAATCAATTATCTTTACAGAACTGATTAGCCAGCCCTAGTCCTGAGTGAATTGGAACAATTGTGACAAGTTGAGCATGGTATTTCCACTGCCCTGATTACTGTTATTACTGTTACCTAGTGACTACTGTTATTACTGTTACCTAGTGATTACTGTTATTACTGTTACCTAGTGATTACTGTTATTACTGTTACCTAGTGATTACTGTTATTACTGTTACCTATGAAATTACTGTTATAACTGTTACCTAGTGATTACTGTTATTACTGTTACCTAGTGCTCCAGTTGTAGCATTTCCCCAAACATATACTCTTTCCACTGGCTTGCTTCGTTCTCCAACATGCTCAAATATGTTTTCCTCCCTCTCCTTTCGTTTCACCCATTTTCTCTTGTAGCCCTTTAGTGATCGTCTGTGAATGATCCATTGGCTGTATGTTACCCCACCACACAGGCAGTTTGCCCGGCCAAGGTATGCCATCTTCTGGAGAGCTGAGGCCATGATTTGCACTACAAATGTACCATTAGACTGAAAATAACAGTGCAAGAAATGTCAATGCAGCTTGGTTGAATCAAAAGGATCGATTGATTGATTGATTGTGTTGGAGTTTAAAGACACATTAACCCTTGTGGGTCATTTTGTGTCATTTTGTACAGAAAGGAAGAAAAGAGATAGAAAGAGAAAATTATTTATTTGGAAAATGGCTTAAATTTTTCGCAAACAGTGTAGGCCCTGATCAGAAGCCGCGTTTTGCGGCGTCTGATCTGGGCCTGCACTGTTTGCCCTGGTACCAATTTTGGGTTTTCTGGTACTGAATGGGTTAACGACACGTCAACACTTGTGGATCATTTGTGTCTCTCCCAGAGAAAGGGAGAAAAGAGATAGAAGAGACAGTAGAGGAGATGAAAGTGAGGGACAGGGGAGAAAGACGAAAAAAGAATGAATGTGTAGAAACTGGAGAAATAAAAACCTTACCTGCTGAAAGGACAGTAGGCCTTGTCCAACTGAAAGCCAATACACCACAATCTCATTATAATACGGTTCTTTATAACACAGTTTTGCATATTATAATACGGTTTCAAGATGGATCCCAAAAATGTATAGATTATATAGAAAAATGACCATAAATGGTTATTTTTCTATATAGTCTATAGATTAAAACATGTACAGATTATTTATATAATCTATACATTTTTGTTTGGATATAACACGGTTGTTTAACTAACACAGTTTCTGCTATGGACTTCATTAACAGTGTTATAAAGAGGTTGTGGTGTATCAGTTGGAAGCAACAGTTATGTAAGATACAGGACACCTTTGCCTCGACCAACCAGCCCGAATCAAAAGAATGCTTATCACATGTAAACAGCAATATTTAACTCATTTTATGCATGAAAACCCGAGGTAATTGGCAAACAGTCCAGGCCCTGATGAGATGCAACAGAATGCAGCCTCTGATCAAACACTTACAAAAAGTTCAGCCAAATTCAAAATAAGTTTTAAAGACAACAGAATCTGACAACCCTAAATTTTGAAATGGACTCATGCTGTATATTAGGCGGAAGATTCCATTCAGTACAAAAAAAGGTTAAGGTGGATGATTACAGATGTTTATGTCCTTTGAACAGGGGAGATTATTCCCATGACTTCTTGTGTATATTTATAATTAACTCTTGTCCAGCTGAATATTTAAATATGCCACACTCACTACCGATTATCAACCAATCAGATTACTTGATGCAAATTTTTGCGACAAATTCATCAACTGAATGACAGACAATGAAGATCCTGATCAGATGGCTTCAGAAGCCATCTGATCTGGATCTTCATTGTTTGAAAGACATATCCGGGCTCAGCAAAACAAGGGTTAAGATGCCAATCACAACAAATGTCATCTGCTTTGTTGTCTGCTGGTAACTTCAAAATCACTGCTGCAAATAATGTGGACCCAGATCAGATCAATCCTCTGGTTTCACGCTGTTTGCATGCTTGCAAAATTAAGTTTGAAAAGTTTGTCAGAAGATGCAGCAGACAACATGAACAGACAAAATTTTCATATAGAGTTTTTCTTATTGTCTTAAGGGGAATGGGAACACCTTCAGGGGAGGCAACTCCCGCAAAAGTGTTTTTGTCACCCATGTCAATAGAGGTCAACTCTTAAAGGAAAGAATTTGCTCCTGAGGAGCAAATTCTTTCCTTTAAGAGTAGACCCCTTTTTCGATGGGAATGAGCCTATAGAAAAGTGAACAGGAAGTCCCAAAAAATGTCTCCCTTTGAAAAATGGCAGAAAAATGGGCTAAGTGTTCCCATTCCCCTTAAGAGTTACTTAGGAAGCTCCTCAAAAACAAGAGGCCCATGGGCCACTGCGCTCACCAGAGGTCATGTGGTTTATACCATATACAGGCAAGGTGCCCATCTTGGTCATGTGACAACAATACCACGAATAATGTTTAACTGCCTCACCCACATAGATGCTTTACATGTATTTTGGTTTCAATCAGCACAGCTCTTTTACTGGAGAAGCAGATAAAAATACTGAAACTGAGCCATCCAAGACAAAGGTCAGTAATGACCTTGACCTTTGGAATTAATAAACCTCCTTTCAGCTAACTGCAAATATCATTTTTGATGTCACAGCCTACCAGGCAATCAGAAATATCCACTACTTTGCCATTTTTCCATACAAATGTCTAAGTGACCAAGTTTGACCTTGACATAAAACAGGTCGAGGTCAACCAAAGGTCATCATTTGAACAAACTTGGTAGGGCCAGAGTCCCTGATGCTGTATACCAAGTTTCCAGATCATCGGCCATTCGGTTCTTGAGAAGAAGATTTTTAAAGGTTTTTACCATAAATGGGCATGGCGGCCCATATTGGTCATGTGACCCAGTCATCACGAAAAAAAATTTTGTTCCTTCATTCCATAGAGACTCCACATATAATTTGGTTTCAACTGGCCGGGTAGTTTAAGTGAAGAAGAAAACTAGAGCGCGCAGTCGATGGCAAGCCATCGCAAATCCCCACTTTTTCTCCACAGTAGGTCAAAATTTGACCTTTTGACCCCTCCACAGGGCCCCTGGGGGCGGGGACAAAAAACAATGTGCTCTTGCGCAAGCCATTCATGTAAGCAACTCGCATACCAAATTTGGTTGAATTCCGGCTAACGGTTTAGGAGGAGATAGCCGGACAGACAGACAGACGGACAGACAGACAGACGGACGGAGGCAATAACAATATCCCCACTTTTTCGTTGAAAAACGTGGGGATAATAAAAGTACTGAATCTGAGGCGTCCTGGACAAAGGTCGGTAAATGACCTTTACCTTTGGAACTGATAAACTTCCAATCAGCTGATTGTAAATACCATTTCTGATGCCAAAAGCTAATATACAATCAGAAAAATCCAGTTTTGCCATGTTTCCATACAAATGTCTAAGTGACTAAATTTGACCTTGATGTAAAACAGGTCAAGGTCAACCAAAGGTCATCATTTGAACAAACTTGGTAGGGCCAGAGTCCCTGATGCTGCATACCAAGTTTCAAGATCATCGGCCATTCCGTTCTTGAGAAGAAGATTTTTAAAGGTTTTTACCATATATGGGCATGGCGGCCATATTGGTCATGTGACCCAGTCCTCACGAACAAACTTTCGTTCCCTCATTCCATAGAGGCTCCACATGTAATTTGGTTTCAATTGGCAAAGTAGTTTAAGTGAAGAAGAAGATAACAAGAGGCCCATGGGCCACTACGCTCACCAGAGGTAATGTAGTTTACACCACATACAGGCAAGGTGCCCATCTTGGTCATGTGACAACAATACCAGGAATAATGTTCAATTGCCTCATCCCCATAGAGGCTTTTAATGTAATTTGGTTTCAATCATCACAGCTCTTTTACTGGAGAAGAAGATAAAAATACTGAATCTGAGCTATCCAAGACAAAGGTCAGTAATGACCTTGACCTTTGGAATTGATTAACTTCCATTCATCTGATTGTAAATAATATTTATGATGGATCCGGCTGCCATGCAATCAGTAAAATCCACTGTCTTGCCTTTTTACCATACAAATATCTAAGTGACCAAATTTGACCTTGATGTTAAACAGATCAAGGTCAACCAAAGGTCATAATTTGAACAAACTTGGTAGGGCCCGAGTCCCCGATGCTGCATACTAAGTTTCAAGATCATCGGCCATTCGGTTCTTGAGAAGAAGATTTTAAATGGTTTTTACCATATATGGGCATGCGGCCATATTGGTCATGTGACCCCATCCTCACGAACAAACTTTCATTCCCCCATTCCACAGAGGCTCCATATGTAATTTGCAATTGGCCAAGTAGTTTAAGTGAAGAAGAAGATGAAAATACTGAATCTGAGCCATCCTGGACAATGGTCGGTAAATGACCTTTGGAACTTATAAACTTTCCATTCAGCTGATTGCTAATACCATTTCTGAAGCCACTAGCTACCATGCAATCAGAAAAATCCACTGTTTTGCCTTTTTTCCATACAAATGTCTAAGTGACCAAATTTGACCTTGATGTTAAACAGGTCAAGGTCAACCAAAGGTCATAATTTGAACAAATTTGGTAGGGCCCGAGTCCCAGATGCTGCATACCAAGTTTCAAGATCATCGGCCATTCGGTTCTTGAGAAGAAGATTTTTGAAGGTTTTTACCATATATGGACATGGTGGCCATATTGGTCAAGTGACCCCATCCTCACGAACAAACTTTCATTCCCCCATTCCATAGAGGCTCCATATGTAATTTGGTTTCAATTGGCCAAGTAGTTAGAGTGAAGAAGAAGATGAAAATACTGAATCTGAGCCATCCTGGACAAAGGTCGGTAAATGACCTTGACCTTTGGAACTTATAAACTTTCCATTCAGCTGATTGCAAATACCATTTCTAATGCCACTAGCTACCATGCAATCAGAAATATCCACCGTTTTGCCTTTTTCCATACAAATGTCTAAGTGACCAAATTTGACCTTGACATAAAACAGGTCAAGGTCAACCAAAGATCATAATTTGAACAAACTTGGTAGGGCCCGAGTCCCCGATGCTGCATACCAAGTTTCAAGATCATCGGCCATTCGGTTCTTGAGAAGAAGATTTTTGAAGGTTTTTACCATTATATTGGCATGGCGGCCATCTTGGTCATGTGACCCAGTCTTCACGAACAAACTTTCGTTCCCCCTTCCCACAGAGCCTCCACATGTAATTTGGTTTCAATTGGCCAAGTAGTTTCAGAGGAGAAGTCATTTGAAAATGTTGACGCAGACGAGGACGCGGACGACGGACGGCGGATCACTGCCTATACTATAAGCTCCCCCGGAGCCTTCGGCTCTGGTGAGCTAAAAAGGGGGTATAGGATCAATTCTTGCCCTAAAGAGTGGGCCCTTTTGATCTGTAGAAAAATCTAGAGAAAACAAGATGTGTTTGTGAAACACTGATGCCCCCGGACAGCGCCAATGTTAATGTTTTTAAAAATTTTGAAAAAAATAGGTCAAAGGTCAAGTTCAAGGTCACGAGATCAAAAATTATGGTACCACTGGAAAGGTCTTGTGATAAGGTATACACATGTGAAATATGAATACTCTATCTATTACCATTCAAAAGTTATGCCCAATGTTAAAGTTTTTGCAGACGGACAAACGGACAAACAGACAGACAGACCAAAAACTATATGCCCCCGAATCTCTTAGATTCCGGGGGCATAAAAATCATTGAAACACATGGTGAAGTGACTGGAGTTTAACGTTTTTCGTATGCAAACTAAATAAACAACTCAGAATCAGAATCAGAATTGTTACTGGTGACACGTCAAATGACATTCATACACCGGGACCTGTTTTTTGTTTGTTTGATTTGAGGTTTAACGTCCCCGTCAACACTGTAAAGGTCATTTTGGAGACGTTGCTTCCAATTTTGTGGGACTTTTACCTGACATCGAGATGAAATGACATCTCAAGCCCTGTCGCCCAATGAAACCAATAGGGTTTATTAGCATGGACGGTCCGCCTCGCACGGCGGTTCCTGGACAGGCTTAGATCCTTTAAGCGGTTTACCAGTACTAGTGTGCGGGCCGGATTCAGTTCTGCGTGGAAGCACCATGCAGCCCATATATTTCTTCAAGCCCCTATGGGCGGGAGCCAACCAGGATCTGTGATATGGGAAGTTAGTCCCTAGCTCTAACCAAAGATGTAAACTTAGCTACACAATCCTCTGCACCTTCAGCCGTCGAAATAATAGAATCCGGAAGGGCATTCCAATCTCTAATGGTTCGGGGGAAGAACGATTCCTTATAAATATCCGTTCTTGCAGTAAAGGTCTGAAACTTCATTGAATGGTGCTTTCTACAGTGCCTAGCCGGGGGAACAAGGTCATCTGTTGGAATGCTGGCAGCACCCTTTAGACCTTTGTATAAGAGTATGAGCCTACTGTCTCTACTCCTTTTCTTGAGAGACTCCCATCTTAATTTTCCTAGAATTCCAGTCATGCTCCCAGTTTCAAAGCAGTAATTTCCAGTTACAAATCTAGCAGCTCTATTCTGAACTTTTTCAATTTCTTCATTTAGGACCACTCCGCTTGGGTCCCAGATGCAGCTACCATATTCCAAGATTGGGCGAACAAGTCCCCTGTATGCTGTCTCTTTCACATCCTGAGGACACTGATGAAGATTTCGCCTCAGGAATCCAAGTGTTCTATTCGCCTTTGTACACATATTGCTAATGTGTGTATTCCATCTCAAATTGTGAGTGATTGTCACACCAAGGTATTTAATGGAATTCACATTTTCGAGGACTGTACATGTACAGTCCTCGAAAATGTGAATTCCATTAAATACCTTGTTCCCTCATAAGTGTAAGAAGCCTCAACTTTAGTAGATCTCTTCCTTGTTGTCTGCATAATATTGCATTTTACTGGCTGAAATCTCATGCCCCATTTTCGGGCCCAACATCCTAATCTGTCTATGTCAGCCTGAAGTTTCAGTGAGTCATCTGTATCTCTAATTTCCCGGTAACAAACACAGTCGTCTGCGAACAGTCTTATTTCTGAGTCAATGTCAGTGGAAAAATCATTGATGTACAGGGAGAACAATAGAGGACGAAGAACAATCCCTTATGGGACTCCAGACAAAACTGGCGCCCATACTGAAGATTCACCATTAACAACAACACCCTGTTTTCTGTAGCAAAGGAAGGAATCTATCCATTTAAGAGTCTTCCCTCCAATACATTAACCAAATAATTTGGATTTAAGTAGTTCATGAGTAGGGGTGTCAAAATCTTCTCGAAGTCCAGAATAAATGTGTCCACCTGCCCCCCTTTGTCCAGGATTTTTGCCCAATCATTAATAACCGTGCTCAACTGAGTTTCGCAACTATGCCTTTTCCTAAATGCATGTTGTCTGTCTGTTAAAACTGGAGACGTTTGAAATTATGGGAATGGTGCAAGCTTTAAGCGGATGTGTTACAGCAATTTTCTGCAACAAATGAACATTAGGTAAAGGAAGGTCTTGTTTACGCAAACATCTGAAAAAGTATTTGGGTGGGTAGGTGACTTATTTTAAATTATCTTCTTCTTTTTTTCTGATATAGGAAAAGCATAAAATCTTAAAATCTACCCTAAAGTACATGAAAAATTCTCAGACATCACGTCTTAAGGTCAAGAATATGTAAATGTGCTCGCCCACATATTTTTTTAAAATTTTGCACACATTCTGCATCAAAATGACTGAAATACTAGGAAAATTAAAATAGGAGTCTCTCAAGAAAATGAGAAGAGACAGTAGGCTCATACTTTAATACAAATGCCTATTTAGGGTGCCAGCATTCCAACAGATGACCTTGTTCCCCCAGTTAGGCACTGTAGAATTCATCATTCCCCTCACTGTATGTCAGGTTGGACAAAATCCAACCCAAAATGGGTTAGAATAGATAATAGCTATCATTGATGCCCTGACTGTGTCTTAATTGCTAATTAACCCTTGCCATGCTGAGCCCGGATATGCCTTATCTTTGAAACAATGTAGATCCAGATCAGGTGGCTTCTGAAGAAGCCATCTGATCAGGATCTACATTGTTTGTTATTCGGATTGTGAATTTGTGACAATACTTTGAATCAAGTAATCTGATTAGTTGATAATCAGTAGTGTGTGTGGCAGATTAAAATATTCAGCAAGACAAGGGTTAATTAAGTGATCCATAAATAAATTCTTACATCATTATTGAACATGTGTTTTTATAAAGTCGGATCAGTGACTTTAATCAATACCGGGTAAGTATGTTATTATTTCATTTGTAATGTTCTTATTCCATCACGTGAACAAGTCCGTGAAATGAAGACCCCCTTATACCCCACTTTATATATAGAAAACTGGGGCTTACAGGAGTATAAATTATTTTTCTTATTTTTGCTCCAATACATGGGTTGTGGGTACTCGTTAGAACCGCCTCAATGAGGCGGTTCTAACGAGCACCCACAACCCATGTTTGGAGTAAAAATAAGAAAAATATCACAATGTTTCAAGAAAAATTTCACCATTTTGGAGATATGAAAGAATGCACTATTTCACTTTGATGTGTTATTGTAATGCATTGTTAGAATTATTTCACTCTTCTGTATTTTGTCACCTGTTGTTCTTGTGCAGTACTACCTTCTTTTTGCAATAATTTCTCAATGAGCACCAATATAGCTATGTTAGTATTGCACCAAATCTGATTTGGAATCTGCAGTTTTCAAAACGACACATGTAGTTGTATAGAAGCCTCCGTGGTGTAGTGGTTAGGCTACTCACCTAGTAAACCAGGGGTCGCAGGATCGATCCCCGGCTTCTCCAGACTTTCCGATGAGTCTTTAAACGGAGGTCCCGTCTCCATATGACGTTAGCTGTTGGTGGGACGTAAAACTCAAACACTCACTCGTACTCCTGCACATGTATATACAGATTGATTTTTAAAATTCATTGTTATATTTGTGCATGTTGAGGGATTCCGTAATTCCGTACACCATTATAAACAGCAGGGGGATTTTGTCCATGCATTCATTATTTCATTCTTATACAAGCCAGAGATGGCCCATGATTGGGTTAATAAAAGTATTCTATTCTATTTACTGGCATTTCAGAACTGACATCTCCCAAAAAGGGCATGGTGCTGTTCAGGAAATAGGGCACTTTTAACATGTGTAATTAAGTAAAAACTAGAAATGTGTCAATACAACACAAATGCCCCCGCCCAGGACCTACCTCCCCCACCCCCCATCACCTCAAGGTCATGCAGCAGGGGCGGGGTTATGGCTGAATGAAACTTTTGACATGTATCTATCATCATTCCAAATATGTAGCAAATCCATCAAATGGTTCAAGAAATATGAGCTCTCAAAAAATATAATATAAAAAATTTCTATATCTGTGACCTTGACCTTCAGTTAAGGGGTGGGGGGTATGGTCCAATGAAACTTTGGACCTGCAACTATTGTCATACCAATAATGAAGCAAATCCATTATAGAGTTTGGAAAATATATACTATTAACATACTTAATTTTCCAAATTTCCATGTCTGCGACCTTGCCCTTGAAGTCATAGGCATGGGTGGGGGTATTGCTGAATAAATCTTTGGACCTGCATCTATCATTAAACCAAATATGAACCAAATGAATCATAAAAGTTAAAGTTCAATGTGGTACAAATACCTTAACCTGAGTGTTAAACATTAAAAATTTCTAAGTCCGTGACCTTGACCTTGAGACCATGGGTAGGTGTGGGGATATTGCTGGATAAAACTTTGGACCCATATCTATCATCATACTAAATATAAACCACATCCATTGCATGGTTTGAAAAATATGAGCTCAAGTTCTACCCTGACCAAAAACCTTAACCTGAGTCTTAAACATTACAAATTTCTAAGTCTGTGACCTTGACCTTGAGACCATGGGTAGGTGTGGGGATATTGCTGGATAAAACTTTGGACCCATATCTATCATCATACTAAATATAAACCACATCCATTGCATGGTTTGAAAAATATGAGCTCAAGTTCTACCCTGACCAAAAACCTTAACCTGAGTCTTAAACATTAAAAATTTTCTAAGTCCGTGACCTTGACCTTGAGACCATGGGTAGGGGTGGGGGTATTGCTGAATAAAACTTTGGACCTATATCTATCATCATACTAAATATAAACCAAATCTATTGTATGGTTTGGAAAATATGAGCTCAAGTTCTACCCTGACCAAAAACCTTAACCTGAGTCTAACAGGATTATGTACGTATGTATGTACGTACGTACGTACGTACGTACGTACGTACGTACATACTTTCATACAGAAGGACGTACATTCGGAAACCGTACGCACGTACCCACGGACGCACGTACGGAAAACCGAAAAACTCTATGCCCCCCGCATCGGATAGCCACTTTAAATATGCAAATCCATTTCAAAAGGGCACATTCACATGCACAACCTTGCTAAAAGGGCACATCTCTCAACTTGAAATAAAAAAGATCCTTCTCTTATCATGTCTTCAATGCTAAATAATACTGTCTGTTTTTATGCTACATGTATTGTGAAGAGATATGTCACATCCACCATTGGTGACAAGAAGTTTAAATTATGTAAAAGCTGATCCCTGTTACAAACAAGATAAGTTTGATACATGTTTGGGCCACAGCTCCCTTTCTCTAATACACATAAACAATGACATCAGTCACATCACACTGTTCAGACACACTTTCACACTTGTTATCACTTCTAAAAGTGTGTAATAAACAGGGAGATTAGCTGTTAAGCATAAATGGGGACTGTGACTGTCAAATAGGCAACGATTCAATCATTTAGTGCTAAAAAGTGTCTAAAATAGGCCTTATGTAAACAGGCATATCTTTGTTATTTTTTGGCCAATTTCAATGATTTTTGTATCAATTTACTCCAGGTAGGACAACGTTTTTTACAGTACCGGCTATTTATATCTGCCACCGTGCAAATAATGTACACAATGGTAAAAGGCATTTGTAAAGAAAGGATGACAAGACATTTACCTTTTATTACAGCATGTTATCAGATAATTTTGCAACCAAATTTGTTACTTTTTTGTAACTAAAAAAATTGCGGACCCCCATCATGAATCATTGCAGTACAACATTATTAAAATAAAATTAAAATATCATCCAATAAAATTAACTGTTTACGCCTTTATGCCTAATTAAAAAATGGATATTTTCGTTTGATCAAATGGTCAAATCTTTGCATGAAGACTGGACAACTTTGACATTGATATATCTCAGTTAATTATGCATCGGCCCAGACAAGGTTAAGAAGGACTTTCCCTGTTTGTTAAAACTAGTTTTATTGAGCTTTATTTTTTTATTATGGTTTGTTTGTTGGGGTTTATTTTTGTTATTGTTTGTCTTTGAGTGTGTGTATCGCTTAATATATGATTTTGTTTTGGATAGCCAATTGGCCATTTTGTGGGAAAGTAACTGTGTTTTTGGCTTTGCTTTGGTGTTTCCATTAGGGTCTGGTTGTTACGTGTTAGTGGTTCTTTCCCTTTGGTGTCACAGATGGGATCTGTGGGTTAATTGTATCCATTCCTGATCATTGCCCTCATTGGCTGGGGGAAACACAACAGAAATCAAGCAATTACAGGAAGGATCTACACCAGGGGCTTCCCGTTAGTTAATGTTTCGATCTGAAGGACGGTGTTCTTTGTGGCATTCGTCCCTGCCAATGATGCCAGTGGGGCATGTATGGACTTCCCTAGCATCAGAGGCAATAGCCCTATTCAATCAGGCTCCAGAGGGTGAGTAGGTTGGGGGGGGGGGGGGGGGGGGGGGAGAGATTTCCATTTTACGTCCCAATCCAAAGCATGCACTTTGTGGCATTAATCTCTGCAAATGATGCCAGCAAAGCATTTTCGGACACCGCAATTTTATTACCGCTGCAGGGAATCTAACCTGGGGCCTCTAGCATCAGAGGCAAGTGCGCTAACCACTGACTGAGCTACAACACTCCAAACGCATTTGTTACAAACTACAGTTTAGCATGTATCTAGGTTGCTACTTTTATAGCTCTTACACCGGCCCCGATAGCTCAGTTGGTAGAGTGTCCGCTCCGGGGAACGGGAGGTCTCGGGTTCGATCCCGGGCCGCGACAAACCAAAGTCGTTAAAAATGGTACTAGCTGCTCTTCGCTTGGCACTCAGATTTACGGGGTAGAGCTAGGACTGGTCGATCCAGTGTCAGGATAATGTGACTGGGTGTGGTATCATGTAATGTGTCTGGAACATGATACTTCAGTGAGGCGGCACTATAAACGTGAGCATTGAGCTCCCTGTCGCAACCAGACACCGTCGTCATATGACTGAAAAATTGTTGAAAGCGACGTTAAACCCGAATTTACACACACACACACACACTTTTATAGCTCACAAGAGCCGAAGAACCGGCAGAGCCGAAGGCTCCGGGGGAGTTTATAGGATAGGCAGCTGTCCGTCATCCATCACGAAAACACACCTATATAATTTTTACCCCTTTCGACCTCACTTTTATATAGTAAAACTGGGGTTTACATGGGTAAACCTTATTTTTCTTAATTCTGCTCTTAAATTTAGATTGTGGGAACTAGTTAGAACCGCCTCGATGTGCCTCGATTAGGCGGTTCTAACGTGTACCCACAATCTATATTTTTGAGCAGAAATAAGAAAAATATCACAATTTTTAATCTTTAAATTTTCGATTTTCGGCGGTCAAATTTACAATGTATTTGTATGGGCATGTTTTCGTATAAATAGCTGTTGTCCTCGTCGTCTGGTGTTAACACTTTCAAACGACATCTCCTCTGAACCCATTGGGCTGATTGGGACCAAATTTCATCTGTAGCATCCTTGGGCTGGGAGATTGAAAGTTTATGTGTGTGTGTGTTTTTTTTTTAAATTGGCTCTTTAGTTTGGTTGCTATGGCAACTCATAGTTCCCATAGACTTATAATGGGGAAAATTAAAAAATGGCATTTACTGCCAAGACATTGCAGATATTTTGATAAAACTTTTCTAGAAAATTAGTGTTCCTTGAGTAAACTTCTCTAAGCCATATGCTAGCTTTTATGACAACCTGGGGGTCCCAGAGGGTGTGCCGGGGACATGCCCCACCCCCTCAAATTCATAAATGGCCATATATCTCAGAAACCATTCAAATCCCCACCCCTAAAACATATATACTCTTGTTCCTTATGATAAGATGCATTCAGTGACACCAACCTGGAGGTGCCCTGGGATGTGCCCAGGCCATGCCCCGCCCCTCCACTTCATAAAAGGCTAAATGTCCCAGAGTGAGTGAGTGCTTCAGTTTTACTTCCCGTAACAGCTAAGGTCATACAGAGAGAGGACCTTGGTTTAAAGACTCATCCTAAAGTCTGCAGAAGCCCGGGATCGAACCTGCGACCCCTGGTTTACAAGGCGAGTAGCGTAACCACTCGACCACAGAGGCCTCTCTAAATGTCCCAGAAACCTTTCAGATCCCCATCCCTAAACCAAATATATTCTAGTTTCATATGATAAGACACATTCAGTGACACCAACCTAGGGGTCCCCCAGGGTGCGCCAGGGCCATACCCCAACCCTCCACTTCATAAGAAGCCATATATCTCAGAAACCATTCAGATCCCCACCCTTACCATAAACCATATATTTTCTTGTTCCTTATGATAAGACAAATTCTGTCACAACAACCTGGGGGTCCCTTTATGCTTGGGCAATGTGCTGGGGCCATGCTACGCCCCTCCAATTCACAAAAGGCCTTATTTCTCAGAAAACACTCAGATCCCCACCCAATAAGCATATACACACATGTATATTCTTGTTCCTTATTATTAGACATATTCAGTCACACTAACATGTGGGTTTGAGGGGCCATTTCTCTCCCCTCAACTTCATAAGAGGCCTCATATCTCAGAAATCCTTCAGATCCCCACCCCTTAACCATATATATTTAGGGTCCTTATGATAAGGCACATTCAATGACAAGAATCTTGGGCTTTCCTTGGGTCTGCCAGGGCAATGCCCCAGTCCCTCCACTGCTGAAAAGGCCTTATATCTCAGGAACCTTAGGGATCCCCACCAATAAACCACACATATTCTTGTTCCTTATTGTAAAATGCATTCAGCGATACCAACCAGTCCACATAGGTGCTCATTTGGGTATGGGGGTTCATATAAATGGAATTAGAGGTAAAATTCATTAACTTTTAGCTTTCCTCGATACATCTCAACCTCATATTGTTGCTATTCAGGAAACAAAGATTGACAGTTCAATTACTACATCTGAGCTTTTCCCTGAAAATTGTCAGTACTGTGTGTACAGAAAAGATAGGAACTCTCATGACGGTGGGTGATGTTGCTCATTCATAGAGACATCCCTCACATGCCGTTCATGGAACTTGAAAATGACACCGAATCGGTCTGGGTTAAGGTTTTTGCAAATAAAACTTCCCACTTCGTAGCAAGTTGGTATCGACCACCAAATGGTACAATTGAAAACTTCCAGTTGTTTAAAGACCAACTGGATTGCATTAAATTACAGCATAAGGGTAAAAAACTCCCGGCTGTATATGTTCTAGGTGACCTCAACTTCAGAGACATTGCTTGTCCCGACAGGCTCAGCAAACAAGGCACAATGCTGAGTCAATCGGAAGGACAAATATTAATTGACATTATGAACGATCATGGTCTTGAACAAATTGTTAACTTCCCCACTCGTGATAAGAACACATTGGATCTGATCCTTACGACTTTGCCAGGACAATTCGAAGACATTCATTCCCCAGATAAACTAAGTGACCACAATGTTGTCTCCGGATATTTAAAAATTCACATCCCACCAATAAAGAAACCTCGGAAGAAGGTGTACTCATATCAGAAAGGTGACTATGAAACTATGAGGAAGGATGCTCACAGATTTGCAAAGGAGAATTACTTTAATGGTCATTCAGATGCTCAGTCTGTACAGGAGAATTTTGATTTGATAACTTCTTTCATTCATACTTCGGCCGAAAATCATATCCCCTCAAAAACTAGTAGTTCTGTATTAGTAGTCTGTATCTTCTATTCCCTGGATCACTCCAGAGATAAGAAGGAAAATTCGCAGAAGGAATAGGATTCATGCAAAGGCAAAAAAGACGGGAAGTGGTAAACTCCGGACAAAATTTGAAAACTTGAGACGTGAAATCAAGACTAATATAAAAAATCAGCATGATTTGTATGTGAATAAGTGGGTAGGTGATGCAAAGGCAAATCCCAGAGACTTCTACAGATATATTAATAGCCAGAAGAAAGACAGGCAAGGTATCCCGCCCCTTAATAAAAGAGGAGGGGACGGGGTTGCTGAATCAGACTCTGAAAGAGCAGAGGAACTAGTTGGTCAATTCAATGATGCGTTTAATAAAACTGAGTTCACGGAGGTTCCATTGACTGGAAGATCGGCCCCATTCATGAATAATATTGCTGTGACAGCTGCAGGAGTGACCAAATTACTTCAAGGCTTAAACCCCAGTAAGGCCTTAGGACCTGATGAGCTTCATCCTACAGTCCTGAAGGAACTAGCAAATGAGTTGGGTCCAGTTTTCGCACACTTGTTTCAACAGTCTCTTGATACGGGTGAAATCCCCAAAGAATGGCTCTTAGCAAACATCTGTCCACTCTTCAAAAAAGGAGATAGGGCTCTTGCCTGCAATTATCGCCCTGTGTCTCTGACTTGTGTTCTGTGTAAATTGCTGGAACATATAGTTTGCTCGAACATCATGGCCCACTTGGACAAACATAACCTCTTGTCAGACAGACTACATGCATTTAGGAAAAGGCACAGTTGTGAAACTCAGCTAAGCACAGTTATTAACTAGAACAGTGTTTTCAGAGGAAAACATATGTCCCCCCACCAGTTTGAAGTCCAGAGCATCTTGACATTTCTTTTGAATATGGTCTTCTTACAAAAATTCTATATATCCACTCATTCAGGAAACTGAGTGGTTTCTTTTGTTTACGGTCTTCTTGCAAAAATTCTATTCATCAACTCATTCAGGAGACTGAGTGCTGAAAGCTTATTTTTTAACATCAGTCCTGTGGTGACCTTGAAAATTGGGTCAAGGTCACCAAAATCTAATCAGTTCTTAAGCCGTTCCCACTTATATTATATACCATGTTTGAACCAAATCCATCCATTGGTTCAGGAGAAACAGTGCAGATAAGCTTATTTTCAACAGTCTTGTCCCATGGTGACCTTGATAATTAGGTCAAGGTCATCAAAATCTAACCAATTTTAGAGACAATCCCACTTGTATTATGTACCAAGTTTGAACCAAATCCATCTACTGGTTCAGGAGATACAGTGCATACAAGCTTATTCTTAACATTGCTAAGACCTGTGGTGACCTTGAAAATTAAATCAAGGTCACCAAAATCTAATTAGTTCTTGAAACCATCCCATTTATCTTATGTACCAAGTCTGAAGCAAATCCATCCAATGGTTCAGGAGATAAAGTGCAGACAAGCTTATTTTTAAGTCTTAGTCCCTTGGTGACCTTGAAAATTAGGTCAAGGTCACCAAAATCTAATCAGTTCCAGAGACTACCCCACTTATCTTATGTACCAAGTTTAAACCAAATCCATCCATTGGTTCAGGAGAAAGATGACAGGCAAGCTTATTTTTAACAGCCTATGACCCGTGGTGACCTTGAAAATTGGGTCAAGGTCACCAAAATATAATCAGTCCTTGAGACCATCCCATTTATCTTATGTACCAAGTCTGAACCAAATCCATCCATTGGTTCAGGAGATAGAGTGCAGACAAGCTTATTTTTAACAATCTAAGTCCCGTGGTGACCTTGAAAATAAGGTCAAGGTCACCAAAATCTCATCAATTCTAGAGACTGTCCCACTTACCTTATGTACCAAGTTTGAACCAAATCCATCCATCGGGTCAGGAGATAGAGCGCAGACAAGTTTATTTTTAACAGTCAAGTCCCGTGGTGACCTTGAAAATTAGGTCAAGGTCACCAAAATCTAATCAGTTCTAGAGACTATCCCACTTACTTTATGTACTAAGTTTGAACCAAATCCATCCATTGGTTCAGGAGATAGAGTGCAGAAAGCTTATTTTTAACAGTCTTAGTCCCGTGGTGACCTTGAAAATTAGGTCAAGGTCACCAAAATCTAATCAGTTCTTGAGACCGTCCCAATTATACTATGTACCAAGTTTGAACAAAATCCACCCATTGGTTCAGGAGATAGAGTGCAGACAAGCTTTTTTGGCCTAAAATTCGACAATGTTTTGAGCACTGTGACCTTGAAAATTAGACCAAGGTCACCAAAATCTAAATCAGTACTTTTCCCCCTCCCAATGGTGTATCTGTGTAAGTTTAATCAAAATCCACCCATCCATTCAGGAGATAGAGTGCAGACAAGAGGCAATGCCGACGCCGACAGGATCCGCACCAAAACCAATATGTCCCCCTCGGCCCCTCCCTTTCGGGTGGGGGGACAACCAATATGTCCCCCTCCCTTTCGGGTGGGGGGACATAATGACTGGGCAAAAATCTTGGAAAAAGGGGGACAGGTGGACACATTTATTCTGGACTTCGAGAAGGCTTTTGACACCCCTCCTCATGAACTAATCTAAGTTATTTGGTTATGGAATTGGGGGAAAGACCCTCAAATGGATAGATTCCTTTCTTTGCTACAGAAAACAGCGGGTTGTTGTTAATGGTGAATCTTCGGAGTGGGCTCCAGTTTTGTCTGGAGTCCCGCAAGGGACTGTTCTTGGTCCACTTTTGTTCTCCCTGTACATCAATGATATTTCCACTGACATTGACTCAGAAATAAGACTGTTCGCAGATGACTGTGTTTGTTACCGGGAAATTAGAGATACAGATGACTCATTGAAACTTCAGGCTGACATAGATAGATTAGGATGTTGGGCACGTAAATGGGGCATGAGATTTCAGCCAGTCAAATGCAATATTATGCAGATAACTAGGAAGAGATCTAATAAAGCTGAGGCTTCTTACAACCTTAGAGGGAACGGTCCTCGAGAATGTGGACTCCATTAGGTACCTTGGAGTGACAATCTCACACAACTTGAGATGGAATACTCATATTAGCAACATGTGTACTAAGGCAAATAGAACACTTGGTTTCCTGAGAAGAAATCTTCATCAGTGCCCTCAGGATGTAAAAGAGGCAGCATATAAAGGTCTTGTTCGCCCAATCTTGGAATATGGTAGTTGTATCTGGGACCCCAGTAGAGTGGTCCTTAACGATGAAATTGAGAAAGTTCAGAATAGAGCTGCTAGATTTGTAACAGGCAATTACTGCTTTGAAACTGGGAGCATGACTGGAATACTTGGAAAATTAAAATGGGAGTCTCTCAAGAAAAGGAGAAAAGACAGTAGGCTAATCCTTTTATACAAAGGTCTAAAGGGTGCTGCCAGCATTCCAACAGATGACCTTGTTCCCCCAGCTAGACACTGTAGAAATCACCATTCGTTGGCGTTTCAGACCCTTAACGCAAGAACTGACATTTATAAAGAGTCGTTCTTCCCCAGAACCATTAGAGATTGGAATACCCTTCCCGATTCGATTATTTCGACAGCTGAAGGTGCTGATGATTGTGTAGCTAAATTTACCTCTTTGGTTAGAGCTAGGGACTAATTTCCCACATCACAGGTCCTGGTGTATGAATGTCATTTGACGTGTCACCAGTAGAGCTAGGGACTAACTTCCCACATCACAGGTCCTGGTGTATGAATGTCATTTGACGTGTCACCAGTAACAATTCTGATTCTGATGGGAGACTTTATATCTATCAGAGTCTAACTGATGGTTTTCTTTTGCTCCAACATTTCAGTGGTTTCTTGTTGTCCAGTCCTCACCATTGTTTCATCTCTGTGTTTGTTTGATTTTTGTGTTCATGGAGATGTGGCACTGATGAGTTAGGAGGCCTTCATTCGGACTAAACAAATTATTTGTTTGTCTAAATCGCAATGGAAGTAAGGGCGAGCATTGTGGCCATTTAAAATCGATTTAAAACATAGAAGTGAAGGCAGTGATCAGGAATCGATACAATTAACCCACAGCTCCCATCAGAGACACAACACAAACTTGAAACAACAGACCCTAACAGACAGCATGCAAAACATTCTCTTGGTAGTCCTGTGACTGCAGTCAGCTGTTGATCGATTCACAGCATCTGTTGGCCGAAACGACCCATGACCGAAACGTGCCCCACGGGCCTCTTGTTTATATTAGTCATAAAAGTATGCCAAAAGGATTCTATATTTATAAACTATATATATACTTTTTTCATGAAATATCACGAAAGACATTCACCAGGGCGCTGACATATTGGATTTTACAGCTCCCAACCAACAGTAATGATGCCCAATGTAGCAAAATGAGGCGTAATGTCTTGACTGAACATCACACCTGCGGTAATGGTCAAATGTGACCGACGCAGTATTAGTAGATACATGTAGATAGATAGATGGATAGATACACGAGATGGTAACGTTTCCTCCCTGGTCATTTCTCCCTAGGCGTTTAGCCCCATTTCATTTCAAAGCCATTTCATTCGATGTTGTAGACCAAAACTCTCTTTTAAGAAGGTTATTTTTAGATGGGGTACAGGGTGACGATTGGTTGCTGCTGAAAGATCTATACACTGGCTGCTCTTCTAGAATTAATACGGCGGGGCAATTGTCAGATCCATTTTTTATCGAACAAGGGGTGCGTAAAGGGGGTGTGCTTTCCACAGCTCATTATAAACGGTACAATAATCCGGTTGGGTATAATCTGCAGACCAAAGCTTGCAGACCTTTGGACCGTGGACCGGTCTGCAGTGGACCAAAGGGTATAATCTGCAGACCAATTACCTTGCAGACCAAGTTCCAATAATCAATATTTCATATTATATAGACTATATATATATTGATATGAAAAAAAAAATTATGTTTATTGCAAAATTTATTATATATATTTCAGATTATAAAATGTCAAATATTTTAGCAGTAACAATAAAAACCATGGATTTTTTTTCTCTCAAAACAAACATTCTCAAGAAATAATAATAATAATAATAAAATGGTTTTTAATGTTGATTGCGAAATTTATTTTATCTTATTATTAAATGTCAGATATTTATTTTAGCAGTAACAATAAAATACAATGAAAAATATTTTCTGAACAAACATTCCCATAAACACTGAGAAATGCTACTCAACTAATTCAAAAACGGTAGAAAATAGAACATAATACATCCATGTAATTACATTCTAAAATGGCTTCTGTCTTATCTCTAGGACTAACCTTTTTCAGATGAAAATGTTTGATATTTTTCTTATTTCTAGTCCAAATATAGATTGTGAGTGTTTTTGGCCCTAGGGCTATAATTTGAACAATCTTGGTAGAGGTCCACTAGGGGAAGCTTCACACCAAAATTGTGGTGTCAGAGAAGAAGATTTTTAAAAATTTTCCCTATATAAGCCTATGAAAACCCAAAGGCCCCCGGGATGGGGGCATTTTTGGCCCTAGGGCTATTCTTGGTAGAAGTCCACTAGATGAAGCTTCACATCAAATATCAAAGATCTGGGCCTTGCGGTTTCAGTGAAGAAGATTTTTAAAGACTTTCCCTATATAAGCCTATGTAAACACAAATGCCCCCGGGGCGGGGGCATTTCTGGCCCAAGGGCTATAATTTGAACAATCTTGGTAGAGGTGAAGCTTAACACCAAATATCAAAGACCTGGGCCTTTCGTTTTCAGAGAAGAAGATTTTTAAAGATTTTCCCTGTACAAGCCTATGTAAAACCAAAGGCCCCCAGAGCGGGGGCATTTTTGGCCCTAGGGCTATAATTTGAACAATCTTGGTAGAGGTCCACTAGATGAAGCCAAATATCGAAGACCTGGGACTTTCGGTTTCAGAGAAGGCTTTTAAAAACTTTCCCTGTATAAGCCTATGTAAAACCAAAGGCCCCCGGGGCGGGGGCATTTTTGACCCTAGGGCTATAATTTGAACAATCTTGGTAGAGGTCAACTAGGTGAAGCTTAACACCAAATATCAAAGACCTGGGCCTTTCGGTTTCACAGACGAAGATTTTTACAGATTTTCCCTGTATAAGCCTATGTAAATTCAAAGGCCCCCGGGCGGGGGCATTTTTGGCCCAAGGGCCATAATTTGAACAATCTTGGTAGAGGTCTACTATCTGAAGCTTCATACCAAATATCAAAGACCTGAGCCTTTCGGTTTTAGAGAAGAAGATTTTTAAAGACTTTCCCTATATAAGCCTATGTAAACCCAAAGGCCCCCGGGGCCTGGGCATTTCTGGCCCAAGGGCCATAATTTGAACAATCTTGGTAGAGGTCCACTAGATGAAGCTTCATACCAAATATCAAAGACCTGGGCCTTTTGGTTTCAGAGAAGAAGATTTTTAAAGATTTTCCCTGTATAAGCCTATGTAAAACCAAAGGCCCCCGGGATGGGGGCATTTTTGGCCCTAGGGCTATAATTTGAACAATCTTGGTAGAGGTCAACTAGGTGAAGCTTCACACCAAATATCAAAGACCTGGGCCTTGTGGTTTCAGAGAAGAAGATTTTTAAAGACTTTCCCTATATAAGCCTATGTAAACCCAAAGGCCCCCGGGGCGGGGGCATTTCTGGCCCAAGGGCCATAATTTGAACAATCTTGCTACAGGTCCACTAGATGAAGCTTCATACCAAATATCAAAGACCTGGGCCTTTCGGTTTCAGAGACGAAGATTTTTACAGATTTTCCCTATATAAGCCTATGTAAATTCAAAGGCCCCCGTGCGGGGGCATTTTTGGCCCTAGGGCTATAATTTGATCAATCTTGGTAGAGGTTCACTAGGGGAAGCTTCACACCAAATATCAAAGACCTGGGCCTTTCGGTTTCAGAGACGAAGATTTTTACAGATTTTCCCTGTATAAGCCTATGTAAATTCAAACGCCCCCGGGCGGGGGCATTTTTGGCCCTAGGGCTATAATTTGAACAATCTTGGTAGAGGTCCACTAGGGGAAGCTTCACACCAAATATCAAAGACCTGGGCCTTGTGGTTTCAGAGAAGAAGATTTTTTAAATATTTTCCCTATTTAAGCCTATGTAAACACAAAGGCCCCCAGGGCGGGGGCATTTCTGGCCCAAGGGCCATAATTTGAACAATCTTGGTAGAGGTCCACTAGATGAAGCTTCACCTCTGTTGTTTCACCTCTGTGGTTCTTTGATTTTTGTGTTCACGGAGATGTTGCACTGATGAGTTAGGAGGCCTTCATGCGGACTGAACAAATTATTTGTCTAAATCGCGACGGAAGTAAGGGCGAGGATTGTGGCCACGTAAAATCGATTTAAGGCCCCCAGTGGAAATCTTCCACTGACCGTTCCAAGGCGGCTCTTCTGTGGCGATTTGTTTATGTTGTTGTTTGTTGCTTAGTGTGTGTATCACTTGTGTCTTTTAATTTTGGATGACCATATGGCCATTTTGTGGGAAAGTAACTGTCCTTATGGCCTTCCTTTGTTTAGGTTTCCATTATGGTCTGGTCGCTTAATGTTTGTATTTCTTTCCCTTTGGTGTCTTTTATGGGTGGAGTAAGTTAATTGTATCAATTCCTGATCTTTGTTTTACTTCTACTTTTCATACCAAATATCGAAGACCTGGGCCTTTCGGTTTCAGAGAAGAAGATTTTTAAAGTTTTCATTTTAAAAATCTATTTTTAGCTCCTGTGACCCAGATGTGCAATGGACCGGAACCATTTGAACAACTTTGAAAGGGGACCACCTAAGGATCATTCCTGTGAAGTTTGGTTAAAATCTGATCAGTGGTTTAGGAGGAGATGTCATTTGAAAAAAAAGTTTACGCACGCACACACACACGCACACACGCACGACGGACGACGGACAAAAAGTGATCCCAAAAGCTCACCTCGTCACTACGTGACAGGTGAGCTAATAATAATAACAAAAAAAAAAAAAAAAAAAAAAAAGACAGATAGATAGATAGTATCAAGTATATAGAAAGTGCTCAACTAAACATTTTTATCAGAGTAACATGATGCAAAAAATATATTTCATAAAATTCTATGGTGAAAAATTTCCTGAGCATAATAATATGTTTTCCTTCTATTTATTTTATTTTAATGTTTCTTTTTTTCCTTTTCTTTCTTTATATATGCCCATGAGGTGATATACCATACCAACAGGTGTCAGTTTCAATAAACAGTAATTATGTGGTTGATTAAAGCACTGGTCCTCCTGTATTCGGTCCTCAAATTATATCCCTGGTCCTCTGGAGGACTTGGTCCTCCTTCCTCTGGTCCTCCAGTGAAAGTAAGTCCTCAAATTATACCTTCCCCAAGAAGAGGAAGGCATTACGCCAATTCTTCTATGAGTCATGATGCATTCAATTATTTTTTTTTTTAATCTTACATATTCCAAACTTAGGTAATGGGTGCACATTAGAACCACCTCATTGTGGTAGATTTTTTTTTGCAGTGTTGACCCAAATCAGACTTCTCCTAGAGGAGCAGTCTGATCAGGGTCCACATTGCATGTATGCAAAAATATGTTTCAAAAGTTTGCAAGAAGATATAGCTGCTGACATATACATAACAAAGAATCCCTTTACTGTGAGTAAACAGTGTAGACCCAGATCAGTCGCCGCAGAAAATTAAAAACAAAGAGACAATAAATGAACCATGAGTTTTCTTTGGTTGTCTATTCAAACCCGCTATGAAGTGTATCTGCTATTGCATAAGACCTGTCAATCATTTTTGAAATTTCTGTCAATCACTGTGATGTCACAATACCACTAAATTTACAGCCAATCAGATCAATAGAATTGATGATAATCCTTCAGAGTCAGATAAAGAATTATATGAGAAAGAAAGAAAGAATGCACAGTTCATGGGAAGAAACAGTACGTGACCTTCCATTGCTGTACTCACTTGCCCATAATTAACTAATTAAATCCAGGAAATTAAAATGAATATGGGGGAAAGTCCCAGTGCTGCTCTTTTTATAACACACTTTGTGACATGCAGCCCAGTAGGCACATTACGTAATTGTGACGTCCCATCGACGTCATTACAATGCCATGAGGTTTATGCAACGTCAAATCTACGTCAGTGCAATGACGTTGCACCGACGTTGATTTGACGTTGCCCTAGCGACGTGTGCCTGCTGGAAGCACTCTTCTAGATTGCCAAAACTGACATTAATGGTTCTAGCCAATATTCTCAACCTTTGTTTTGGACAAATATCGCACATTTTGGTCAGAAAAATAACTGGTTTGAGATATGAAAGTATGCACTATATCTAGCGAATGTGATATAGTATTTCTCTAGTTTTTACACCAATGTTGAAATTCGGAAGTAACAACCATGTTATATATATAGTTAGTTGAACAAATATGTTATTTGCTAAAAAAAAAAATCCCATAGATTTTTAGAAAATTTTTTCCCAAAGATTTTAGTAGGAAAAACACAAGAGACATTTTTCTACACAATCTGTGTATCTTTTAGATCCACCTTTAAACTGAATTATTTTTTGCATCCCCACCCATCCGGGGTTGGTGAAATTGATTGGGCTGCATGGTAATTCCATGCAGAGCTTAAACAGGCTGAACTTCAGTACTGGTAAACCGTGTACAAGGTTTAAGCCTGCCCAGTAAAAGTGGTGTCAGTCGGACAACTCCATAGAGGTTTTTTGTGCAGTAGGGCTTGAGGTGTCATTCTGTCTCAATGTTGGGTAAAAGTCAAACAAAATCGTAAGCAACGCCTCCAAAATGACCTAAATAGTATTTCATCAGAAAAGTGGCCATTTTGGACATGTGAAAAAATGCACCATGTTTCACGGCGGTGTTGTCGTAATGTACATAGAAAACTGGGGTTTTCAGGGGTATGTCTGATCCAAGATCCAGGTTGTTGGTTCTCGTTAGATCTGCCACAATGAGGTGCTTCGAATGTGCACCCACAACCTACGCCTGGAAAATATTATATAAATATTAAATCATACAGAATAGTTTTCGTAAGGCCACCTGTTCTTGGAAAACTAGGAGAACTATATGTTAATTTTCATGTCAACAAGTCCATAAAATTAAAACATTTGTTTACCGCAATTTCTTCAGAGATAAATGGGTTAAGTTAGCTAAAAAGTGTTGCAGGAACTTCATCTCAATGAAGCAGATCAAAAGAGCACCACAAGCAGAAATAAGAATAAATATCATACATTTCCATCAAAATAATCCCAATTTTAACCCTAAAAGAAAGCATTATATCACATGGATGTATTATGCCCGATTTCCTTCAAACTAAATTATTTGAATAGCATTTCAATGATTATGAGAATGTTTGCTTTTAGATAATATTTTCCATGTTCATTATTATTGTTATTATTATTGCAATAATAATTATTCAAGTAAAATACATTTTGCAGTAAACATTTGAAATAAACAAGCTTTTTGTTTTTATTTCTCTTCAATTCAATATTTATAATCTATATATGATATAATGATTATTTCTGTCTGCATAAATCTTGGTCTGCAAGGTAATTGGTCTGCAGATTATACCCTTTGGTCCACTGCAGACCGGTCCACGGTCCAAAGGTCTGCAAGCTTTGGTCTGCAGATTATACCCAACCCAATAATCCCCTGCTCCTCCATCTGGAAGAAACATACTCAGAAGTAAAGATTGGGTCTATCAATGTTCCGCACATCACGGTCGGAGACGATTTGGCAGTTCTTTCTAGAAAAAAACCCACTATGCAAGTCATGATATGGGATGCAGGCGGTAATGCCAATAGAGAAAGATATTGCATTCACAAAACAAAGAGCAGCAGTCTTATGTATGGACAGGGTAGGAAAACAGAGTCTACAGATTTTGTTTTGGCTGGTCAGTCTGTCACCTCTGAAACTAGTACGATACATCTGGGAATTAAAAGAGATGTTTCTGGTAAAGTGAATGTAGAAGAAAAAGTGGCCTTAGGCCGGAGGACTGCCTACTCATTGATGGGTGCTGGATTGCATAGTGGTAATGGACTCAGGGCTAGTCAAAATGCCTATTTATGGTCAACATTCATTGTGCCTCGTGTTGTTTACGGCTTGGAAGTGCAGCTACCGAGCCGTAAGGAACTCGAATGTCTTGAAAAATTTCAAAGGCAAAGTCTCAGACAAATTCAGGGGTTACCTGACAAAACCTTAAATAGTATTACCTTAGCCTTACTTGGTATTCTACCACTTGAAACTGTTATACACAAAAATGCACTGAACCTATTCATGAGCATAGCCCGTAACTCAGATTCAGTTGAATATGAAATTGCAAAGAGGCAGTTAATCATGAAAGAAAAGCATGAGAAGAGTTGGTTTAACTACATTAGGGAACTTTTAGATCTGTATAATTTACCCTCAGTATTTGAGCTTTTTAATGCTCCTCCATCTAAGTCTGAATGGAAACGCCTTTTAAACAAAGCTATTAACTTAGTTATTGAAACCAAGTGGAAAGATGAAATTGAACAAAAGACTTCCCTGAAATATGTCGATCTGGAGGCAATTAAGGTTGGAAAGTGTCACCCGATTTGGTCGACGGTGAGAAATAGTATCAGTGACAGTAGAAGAGCTCAGCTCAAGTGCAAGCTGTTAACCGGAACCTATATACTTCAAGCAAACCGGGCGATTTTTAACCAATACCAGGTTGATGCTACATGTAAGCTATGCTCTGCTGCACCAGAAACAAGACAACATTTTCTTGCGGAATGTGCTGTATTCAATGCAGATAGAAACAAGTACAAACAGAAGATGAGTTCCATCTCCCAAGCACATATAGATCTTCAGAATCCAGACGCATTCACAAGACTTGTTCTGGACCCTTCAGTCGCGTTGAACAAAGGAATGACAGACTTTGCTGAACAAGAACTTTATGCCAGAGAGTATGTATACGAGATTCACAAAAAGAGGGTTGCCAAGTTAAAAGCAATTTCAACCAGCTAAAAAAATAATAATACCACCTTATACATATTAACTTAGTAACTTTGTAAATAGCACAGTTGTAAAAAGTTCACCAGCAAAAGTTTCAGTGTAAAATAGAGCTCTTATACTTTAAGACATTCCCTCAACGCCGTAAGGCGGTGGTCCGACAAATTACCGGACGAACTCTAAGAAGAAAAGAAAGAAAGAATGGCTGAGATAACTCACAAGTATAATCTTTCACAAGTAATGTCTACGTAATAACTCATAGTATAGTGGATTAATATGTTGGTTACTTTTAAATTATTAATGTTATTTTTTACCCTCCCTCTTTCACCCGACATGAATATACGCATATAAAACATTGGTTCGCCCTCAGCTTGAATATGCATCACCCATTTGGCACCCATATGTTAAAACTCAGATTCAGCAGGTGGAGAAGGTGCAGAGGACAGCTGCTCGATGGACCTGCGGACGATGGCGAAATAGAAGTAGCGTCGTTGACATGCTTGGTGAGCTAGAGTGGCCATCCCTGGAGACCCGTCGTGAGCAGTCCTCCTTAACCTTCTTCTACAAGATACATTCTGGTACAGTATCAATTAACAAGGATAGGTATTTGACCCCTGCAACAGTGTCAACCCGGACAAGGGCATCAAGAGCAAATAACTCGTATCGTAGGTACCAGTCCTATAGTGATGCCCTGAAAAACTCTTTCTTCCCCAGAACTATTCCTCAGTGGAATAGTCTTCCATCTTCTGCGGTGAATGCCAAGACTGCAGAGGAGTTCAAAGCCCGCACAGTATAAGATTGAGACTCAGAGGTATGCGTTTTAGGATACCTCTGTGTTTGGATTGTAAATAGTTTTAAGGACTCATCCAGAGATGATTTTTTTTTTTTGCTAAATTCTAAATTTAGCCACCCACCCAACTGAGGTAATGGCCAAATATAACCGACTCAGTATGAGAAGATAGATAGATAGATAGATAGATAGATAGATAGATAGATAGATAGATAGATAGATAGATAGATAGATAGATAGATAGATAGATAGAAGCCCCCGCCCATAGGGGCTTGAAGAAATATATGGGCTGCATGATGCTTCCACGCAGAGCTGAATCTGGCCCGCACACTAGTACTTGTAAACCGCTTAGAGGATCTAAGCCTGTCCAGGAACCGGGGTGCGAGGCGGACCGTCCATGCAAATAAACCCTATTGGTTTCATTGGGCGACAGGGCTTGAGATGTCATTTCATCTCAATGTCGGGTAAAAGTCCCACAAAATTGGAAGCAACGTCTCCAAAATGACCTTTACAGTGTTGACGGAGACGTTAAACCTCAAATCAAACAAACAAACAAACAAAAGATAGATAGATAGATAGATAGATAGATAGATAGATAGATAGATAGATAGATAGATAGATAGATAGATAGATAGATAGATGATAGAAGCCCCCGCCCATAGGGGCTTGAAGAAATATATGGGCTGCATGATGCTTCCACGCAGAGCTGAATCTGGCCCGCACACTAGTACTGGTAAACCGCTTAGAGGATCTGAGCCTGTCCAGGAACCGGGGTGCGAGGCGGACCGTCCATGCAAATAAACCCTATTGGTTTCATTGGGCGACAGGGCTTGAGATGTCATTTCATCTCAATGTCGGGTAAAAGTCCCACAAAATTGGAAGCAACGTCTCCAAAATGACCTTTACAGTGTTGACGGGGGCGTTAAACCTCAAATCAAACAAACAAACAAACAAAAGATAGATGATAGATAGATAGATAGATAGATAGATAGATAGATAGATAGATAGATAGATAGATAGATAGATAGATAGATAGATAAAATGATAGATAGATAGATAGATAGATAGATAGATAGATAGATAGATAGTTAGATAGATAAAATGATAGATAGATAGATAGATAGATAGATAGATAGATAGATAGATAGATAGATAGATAGATAGATAGATAGATAGATAGATAGATGATAGATAGATAGATAGATAGATAGATAGATAGATAGATAGATAGATAGATAGATAGATAGATAGAATATCAGATAAAAACATTTCAGATGCAGAATATGGCACTTTGGACAACTCAAGCTGCCACTGGATATGTCCAAAATGTGATGTCTGTAACTTTTCAGAAGTTTCGCAAGCCCTCCGAACAACTTCTGTTCCCATTCTTCCTTGTAATTGCCAAGAACTGGGAAACTCTACTACTGCTCTCCTTATTTGTAATCCTGCACCTCTGATTTCCATCATCTGGGTACATTCTATAAGTTGTTTTCCAAAGACTGAAACCAAGAATTAAGACCACGGGAAACAGGGAGACCTTCATTTTAATATACTAAGTAGTGGTTTGTTGATTTCTAATGATTTATGATGGTTGTCAAGCAACAATCCTGATTCCGAGTTTATCACAGCCAGCACACTGACAACTACAAAGGGCTAATCAGTTCACTGGTCCAATTATATACAGCTCAGCACACTTAAATGTAACTATCTGACAACGCACCGGCTCTTCAGAAGAATGAAGGTGACAAGCTACCTAATTTTGATCCTAAGAATTTCAGTTTGCGTTACCCCACCCACTAGTGAGGTAATGGCGGGAAAGAATGTCAACAATTTTTTCAATCTACAAGACAAAAAAATCACAATCTAGGGTAACCAGCAATTATATGTTGCTAGTTTAAGCTTGTTTGTTATGAATTAGACAAGAAACCAAACAGAATTCCAAGAAAAACACTTCTCTTTTAACGAGAGATTTTTGTCCAATTCCGTCCAGGTCGAATGGAATGCCAGGGTATTTAGCATCTGGGTCATACTACTATATGAAGATTAGTCGTGTTTGACCCATCTATCTGCTCTTCTTTGTACTTGTTCAACCTTGTTTATATTTGACTGGGTATATGGGCTCCACACAGGGGAGGCATACTCAAGCTGGGGCCTAACAAGGGTATTGCCAGCTGTTTCACGTATGCCTTGATGTTTGGTGCGTATATTCCTACGTATGAAGCCAAGGGTCTGATTTGCTTTGGTGGTCACGTTATGAATGTGGATGTTCAAAGTTAAATCACGGCTAAACTCAAGGCCCAGGTGAACGGGCCTCCGTGGCCTAGTGGTTAAGAGCGCAGACTTTTAATCATTAGGTCTCTCACCGCTGTGGTTCGAGCTTAGCTTGGGTCACATGTGAGACGCCAAGTTCTGCAACGGAAGGTCAGGTGGTTTTCCTCTGGGTATTCCGGTTTTCGCCCACCTCTGATTAACGATCGGCTCGATATGAGTGGTATAATCTTGAAAGGGCCATAAAACTAAAAAAAAAAAAACAAAAAACAAGGCCCAGGTACTTGGCATGATCAGCCTCCTGGAGGACTTTACCGTTGAGAATGTAATTGTGTCTGATGGGCTCTTTAGAACGGGAAATGTATAGGACCTGGCATTTACCCGGGTTAAATTCCATTTCCAAATTCTTTTCCCAAGTTTCAAGCTTTTGGAGGACCCTTTGCAATAAGGTACAGTCAGCATCACTGCTGATAGCCAAATATATTGCCGTGTCATCTGCAAAAAGTCTGACCTGTGAGTGGATCTGCTCTGGTAGGTCATTAATGTATAAAAGAAACAGGATCGGTCCCAGTATTTATCCATGGGGAACCCCAGATGTGACCGGAATTTGGGATGAGGATTCCCCCTCTAGGGCTACACGTTGGGTACGGCCAAGAAGGAAAGCTTTGATCCAGTTAAGGGTGTTTGAGGTTATGCCATGTTGGTGCAGTTTGTGGAGTACTATATCATGACCAGCCTTGTCGATCGGGGGCATCCCCTTGGCACGACTAACGGGGGATGGGGAATTCGTGAATAGTAAATCTAGGGTTTTTTCTTGCCAGGTGGGTATATTTACAACTTGGGAGAGGCAATCTTCCTTTACTCTATCCAAAAGTTGTTGTTGCGTTTGCCTTTTTCATCACCCCATGGGGTACCTGCTGGTTGTTCCATTCAATAAACTAACTTTCCACATCAAATAATCTGGTGTATGAATGTCATTTGACGTGTCACCAATAACAATAACGAATCCAATAATTACGGTGCGTTTTGGTAAATATAGGTGCGTTTTGGTTTTCGGTGCGTTTTGGTTTTTCTAGGGACCTTTTATACGGGGTGCACACTAATGTCCGGTAATTGTCCGGGAAATGTCCGGGAATTCCCCGGGAAATGTCCGGGAAATTGGAGGTAGTGGTGTGTTGTCGCTAATATCTCCACTTCGGATTGTCAGAAATTAATTAAATTAGTATCAAATAAAATTTTTGGCTCTATTTTAAAAGATAAAAAAATAATAATTTACTTTTTTAACGTTTTAGGGGTCCATTTTTTAAGTTAATTTGTCCGGGAAATTCTCGGATTTTATCCTGGATGTTGGGGTGTTGATGCGTTAACCCTAATATATCGACCTTAGGTGGTCAAAAATTAATAAAATTAGTATCAAATAAAAGTTTTAGCTCAATTTTAAAAGATAGTAAAAAATTATTTTTCATTTTGAATATTTTTGGGGTCCATTTCTGAAGTTAATTTGTCCGGGAAATTCCCGAATGTGTCTTGGATCTTGCGGTAGTTGTGCGTTTTCATAATATCTCGGTTTGTGGTGATCACTTATTGATAAAAATTGATATATGTTAAAATTTTAAGTTCAATTCTAAAAAAAAATATAAAAAATCTCTTTATACACCTCAATGAGGCAGTTCTAATGAGTACCCACAACCCGGACTGTATCCAGGATGCCGGGGTATTGGTTCGTTTTCCTTAATATATCGACTTGTGAGAACGAAAGAAAGACTGCACACCCCTTGTAAATCCTACTTTTCTGTGTATAAAGTTGGATTTACATGAGTTTCCATTACACAGCTTTCTATGATGTCACACATGTTGCTGCTCACAAGACGGACACTACCATTGATTTGATGATGAATTCAGACCTAAACATATTCTATAAAACCAAATTTTGCACTTACGATTTTCACAGCAAATCATGTTATCAATATACTCAGGCATCTTGCAGAATCACCAGACTGGAATTTTTACGATTTTACAAGTGAATGAATGAAGTCTTTCTACTATTTCAATCCAGGTAAGCCGCACACGCCAACTTATTATGAGTTAAAGCAATTAACTTAACACATTTTTAATCTCGTTAGAAAATTAATGGCCCGTAAAATCGCATAAAGTCCGTACACCTAATTCATCGTCAGGAAGAAATGGATGCGCTTAAATTTCGTTGTTAAAGCAAACAGTATAGAACCAGATCAGATATCGCATTTTGCGGCCGAGTTTTGCAGCGTCTGAGCATCATGGTCCGTCAAATCAGTCAAAGTCCGTACATCTAATTCATTGCCAGCAAGAAACGGATGCGATTAAATTTCGTCGTTGATTAAGCAAACAGTGTAGACCGAGATCAGACGTCGCACTTAGCGGCCCAGATCAGACGCCAAGGTTTGCGCAGCTACTGATCATAATGGTCCGTCAAAGTCCGTACACCTAATTCATTGCTAGCAAGAAATGAATGCGGTTAAATTTCCTTGTTGTTTAAGCAAATAGTGTAGACCCAGATCAGATTTAGAATTTTGCGGCACAGATCAGACGACAAGTTTTGCAGCGTCTGATCATTTGAGTCTACACTGTTTGACTATGTCCCACAAATGGGACGCTATGCATATATGGATTACATATCTTGGTTAAATATCTGATCTGCCAGTGGATCTACACTATCTGCCAATGTCCCACAAGTGGGACTCAAGGCATATATGGGTTAAACCTTTGATCAAGATCTACACTGTTTGCCAATGACCCAACAATGGGGCGCTAGGCATATATGTGTTAAACCTTTTGACCAAGTTCTACACTGTTTGCCATAATTAAAGATTCTTTGAGATCTTCTATAAATTAGTCATGTTGTGTGCACTCATTAGAACTGCCTCAATGAGGTGTATGAAAAGATTTTTTATATTCTTTTAGAACTGCTCTTAAAATTTTAATATATATCAATCGTTATCAATTAACGATCACCACAAACAGAGATCCTATGAAAATGCACAACTACCCCAACATCCAGGACACAACCGGGATTTTTCCGGACAAATTAACTTCAGAAATGGACCCCTAAAATATTCAAAATGAAAAATATCTTTTAATAATCTTTTAGGATGGACCTAAAAAATTTATTTGATACTAGTTTTATTAATTTCTGACCACCCGAAGTTGAGATATTAGGGTTAACGCACCACTACCCCCAAATCCAGGACAAAATCCGAGAATTTCCCGGACAAATTAACTAAATAAATGGACCCCTAATACGTTTAAAAAGTACATTATTTTTAATAATCTTTTAGAATGGAGCTTAAAATTTTATTTGATACTAATTTTATTAATTTCTGACCACCCAAAGTGGAGATATTAAGGAAAACGCATCACTACCCCCCATTTCCCGGCGAATTCCCGGCGATTTTCCGGACAATTCCCGGACATTAGTGTTCGCCCTTTTACGGTATTTAGTTGGTCTTCTTTGTCACTTCCGGCAAGTGCGTTGAGCAATAATTTTTCGAAGTTTTTCTTTCAAACGATTACAGTCGTTGAAGGTAATGTGGTTATTTAATGTACATGAGCAAGAATACACTTTCATCCACTTATATTTAATGGTCCAGCTTTATGCTTCATTTTGTTGGCAAACACCAGACTTCCATAAGCTAGCATCACTGAAACTTCAGGCTGACATAGATAGACTAGGATGTTGGGCCCGAAAATGGGGCATGAGATTTCAACCAGTTAAATGCAATATTATGCAGATATCTAGGAAGAGATCTAATCCTCGCGAGAGGGTGCTGCAGGATATATAGATAGATAGATAAAATTGAGACTTCTTACACTTTAGAGGGAACGGTCCTCGAAAATGTGAATTCCATTAAGTACCTTGGTGCGACAATCACTCACGATTTGAGATGGAATAGGAGCTTTTTTCGTGACGTACTTCCGGTTCTAAAAATAGAACGGGAAAAGCCCTGGCCGTCAATGCCGTATATGCTTCAAGGCAGTGGGGCAGATAAAGTGTTAATTACAGCGTAAATTTAACTTTAGACGAAGTCTAATGAAAGATATGCTACAAGGTGTGAAATTTCGCATTACGAAAACATGCCTATACAAATATATTATCAATTTTTAGGGAAAAAAATGGAAATTTTAAGATGAAAAATTGTGATATTTTTTTTTTATTTCTGCACGCTCTGCTCAAACAGAGATTGCGGGGACTCGATAGAACCGCCTCTACGAGATAAAGATTTTTATTTATTTGCCCGGTTTTGTGTTTTTAACATTTAATCATTTTGTGCATTAAGTACAGGCGGTTCTATCGAGTACTCACAATCTATATTTTGAGGTGGTCCTATCGAGTAACCACAAACAGGAATAAGAAAAATAATTTTTACCCCTCTAAACCCAGTTTTACTATATAAAAGTGGGGTTTGAGGGGGTCAAAATCGCATAGGCGTGTTTTTCATGATGGCAAATCCATAGCTTATGTTTTAATTAACTGCTCTTAAAGATATATTGTACAAATGACCCAACAGGGTCCTCTCTCCCTCTCTCTCTCTCTCTCTCTCTCTCTCTTAGCGAGCATAGGTAAATGTAAATTACAGTTTCCACGTCAACCGACATGTAACGTGTGAACAACGTCGTGTCTACATAAAACAAACATCAAAGCGATGCACTGAATTTGCCTTTGCAACGTCGATTAAACGTCAGAACGTTGCGTTGTCGATAATACGGCGTTGCTTAATAAGATGTCATTTGCCCAGTGCTCGGATCCATCAAGACTCAGTGGGATTGGAACATTAAATTCAAAACAAACATAACACACCCGTTCAGTGCATGAGAATGAAACACTCCTTCGCAAGTGCAAGATTTTACAGTAAAATCAGGTTGATCAACCTGCCCAGCTCTTACATTACCAGGAACCCCAAAACGGGTACCCTGGCAAACAGCGCAGGCCCAGATCAGACGCCGGGCCTACATTGTTTGCAAATGTCATGCCAATTTCCAAACAAAGTTTGAAGAAAACACAACCTGACACGCCTAAATTTTGAAATGGACTCCTACTATATATAAGGAGGAAGATTCCATTATTTGGTACAAAAAGGGTTTATGGCTTATTAGCTTAGCGCCACAATATCTTCTTGGATACATGGATCAGTCAAACCTCTCTCATCTCAACGGTCACGTTACATTGAAGTGAGTTGGAGTGGGTGTCGATGACATGACGTCGAGCCAACGTTGACTCGACGGCCGTCTTTAAGTCCACTCTTTAGCTTTTCTTAGACTGATAGTATGTTTATTTTTCTGTCTGTCCGTCCGTACGCTTGTTAGTCATTCGTTCATTCAGTCGGTCTGTCGTCTGTCAGTCAAACCTTTCTCTCTCTCTCAACGGCCATGTGACGTTAAAGTGAGTTGGAGTTGGTGTCGACGGCATGACGTCGAACGAAAGTTGACTCGCCACACGTCTGTCAGCCCACACATTAGTTGTTTTCTACTGTCAGTATCAGTTTATTTTTTCTGTCTAACTGTCCGTCCGTTCATCTGTTAGTCATTCAGTCAGTCGGTCTGCTCTCTCTCTCTCTGTACATGATGTTTTCTAGAAATAAAACATTGTTTAAAACACAACAAAGAGATAGATAGATAGATAGAAGTTCTGTCCGTATGTGATAGCTATACTTGGATAGCGAATAACGAAAATGTAACGTAAAAGCGTATTTTGTAAGTAAGCTTTCGTAGGCCATTGACATGGGTCATTCACGAAGAGATTTTCGTCAATAACAAACCGATCCAGGATAAATGAATATCAGTAATAAAAGCAAAATATCATTCTTTCCTTCTCGAGGCATTATTTCAATGTAAAAGGGTATATTTTCTCTCAAACTGTCTGAATATTGTTAGCATTATAAGTTCCGCCAATACATTTGAATGGCGATGGCCGTTTCAATTGACGGCCAGTGCTTTGCGCATGCGCAAGAATGACGTCATAAACGGAATCCCTAAAACCTCCTATACACACATTAGCAACATGTGTACAAAGGCGAATAGAACACTTGGTTTCCTGAGGCGAAATCTTCATCAGTGTCCTCAGGATGTGAAAGAGACTGCAAACAGGGGACTTGTTTGCCCCGTCTTGGTTTGTTTGTTTGATTTGAGGTTTAATGTCCCTGTCAACACTGTAAAGGTAGTGATTGCCCTAAAGCGGAACAGTGGGGCGCAGCGCCCCGGTGCCCTAAATTGCCCCCGTATTGCCCTAAAATTTGAAATTTTGGCCCCTTTTGCGCCCCCGTATTGCCCTTTACGCCATTTAAATGTGCCCTGCAATAAACCTAATCTTTTCACCGTTTATCCAATAATCACGGGACAGTCATGCGTAATTACCGCAATAAATACACACAATGTACAATACCTGTGTTGTGTTCAGTCAAGCCTATAGTATGGTTCCCGTTTAGTCACGTATACAAATGGAATTAACCGGGAAATTTATTAACGACCAAATTTGTTGACAAGAGGTCTCGATTTACCCAAATTTAGGGCCGAAATTCAGCCTCATTCCAAATGCCTAAAAGTATCCAATTTCCGGAAGACGAATTTCCAATCTGGTCAAAGAAATGTTGCAGTTCTTCCAAAACTCTCTGAATAAATGCATGGTGTGCAGTTTTAGTACTGCTATTAAGTTTTACAAAATAATTCTTGTCCTTCATTCTACAATGTAGTTTTTACGTAAGTACCCCACCCACTACATTACGGATTTTGTGAGCCCAATTATGCCCCCCCCCCTTTTTTTTTAGCAAGATACATGTACTTTGTTACAAATAAAATAAATGATGATTTTTTGACAATTTGAAAGAAAAATATTAAAGTTTTGCTTCAGAACAAAGTGCCCAGATGCGCTGAAATGTGTGTCCTCCTTCAGGTCTGTAACTACGTTTTTATTACGGTAGCTGAAGGGAGAATTGACCAAAAAATTTAAAACTAAAATCATTCTGTGTAATAATCTTTTTTGTTCTGTGTTTTTTGTCTTGTATGAACTTGAATGAATGTAAGGAGGCCCAGGTACTTCTATCTATATCTTCTGATTTCGCTTTAACCCTAGGAGGGGACACAGAAGAGGCATGTTATGTACATACACTCCAGTTTTGCAGGATGAAAGCCTACATCGTAATCATGTAATTACGGTAGGGTTCTTTAACCTGCACAGGGATGGGTCTCCCTGCAAAGGGGGCCTCTAGTTAACGTCCCGATACGAAGGACGGTGCACTTTATGACATTCATCCCTGCAAATGATGCCAATGGAGCGTGTGTACGGACACTGAAATTTTATCACCGCTGCCTGGGATTGAACCCGGGACCTCTAGCATCAGAGGCAAGTGCACTAACCACTGAGCTATCATGCTCCACATGAAGAATGATATTCATGTTATCACATGTTTTGTATTCATAGTAGCATTACCCTAGTTTGAATCTTTTGGATAAAATCTTACAGCAGTCACTGTCAGGAAGTGTCTATCAAGTATAATTTTCTTAATACCTAACCATTTATGGGCCCTTGAATATTGATCCGGATCCCAAACATTTGAGAGTTTGGGCCCTTGGGCTGGTTAAGGTTTATCCTTGATGTTTATTCCACAGTCTGCAGTCTGCCATAGGCCTGCTCTTCAAATAACAATGCCATTAAAGAAAACCTCTCAGTGTTTGTAGTACATTTTCCAAATTTCAGTCAAAATGTCGATAATTTTCCCAATTCTAAAGCCCCATTCCCTAAAAGGGGTGCAAGACCCCTGCATTGCCCTCTTTGTCAAGAGTCTGTGTAAGGTGTGCCCTTTCGATATGCAGTGCCGCGTTGCAAAAATGCCCTTTTTTGAAGTAGCACTCTGCCCTAATTTCAGTCTGCGGGAAACACTAAAAGGTCATTTTTGGGACTTTTACCCGACATTGAGATGAAATGACATCTCAAGCCCTGTCGCCCAATAAAACCAATAGGGTTTATTAGCATGGATGGTCTGCCTATTTTGGTCTTTTCCGCCTCACGCCGCGGTTCCTGGACAGGCTTAGATCCTCTAAGTGGTTTACCGGTACTAGTGTGCGGGCCGGATTCAGCTCTGCGTGGAAGCATCATGCAGCCCATATATTTCTTCAAGCCCCTATTGGCGGGGGCTTGATTGCCCAATCTTGGAATATGGAAGTTGCATCTGGGATCCAAGCGGAGTAGTCCTCAATGAAGAAATTGAAAAAGTTCAGAATAGAGCTGCCAGATTTGTTACTGGAAACTACTGCTTTGAAACTGAGCATGACTGGAATTCTAGGAAAATTAAGATGGGAGTCTCAAGAAAAGGAGAAGAGACAGTAGGCTCATACTCTTATACAAAGGTCTAAAGGGTGCTGCCAGCATTCCAACAGATGACCTTGTTCCCCCAGCTAGGCACTGCAGAAAGGGAATCGAGACAGTTCCCCGACAAGACAGTTCCCCGACACATTTGAAGACAGTTCCCCGACACTTTTGAAGACAGTTCCCCGACACTTTTGAAGACAGTTCCTCGACACTTTTGTTCAAAGTCAAATGACCTGTGACTGATCATGATGATTATCATAATTGATAGTTATTATGTGTCCATCAATTTTCTGAAGACAATTCACCGACAGACGTTTAGAAATATTGAATTATGGGTTCATAGACGTTTTTGAAGACAGTTCCCCGATGTAAAATAAAAGCCTATACTTGATACCATTATCAATAAGTTTAATGAATACACCTGAATTTAAGCGAACTAGTGTGTTCAGTTAATGAACATGCACACATTTGAACAAAACAAAAATGTCTTCTAGGAAACGCAATAGTATATTTCTAATTGTCATTTTTCCATATAATAAACATTTGAAAAATGAATGTAGCAGGTCGACCCTGTGGCTCGGTACCTCAGTCGGTAGAGTGTTCGCACGGTATGCAAAAGGCCCTGGGTTCGAGTCCCGGTCGAGTCATGTTCTTTTTCCACCCCTGTGACATTTGGTGGCCAGTGTGGATCCAGCACTGCGTCTGAGGGCATGAAAGAGTATGAAAAAATAAGTCTCGCAGCCGGACTGGATAAGACTTAAAGATTCGGGACGGATCTCATTAGAAGAGATTCGGGACCAATCTAATTAGACAGGGGGAGAATACAGCAGGTCGACCGTGTGGCTCGGTAGCTCAGCCGGTAGAGTGTTCGCACGGTATGCGAGAGGCCCTGGGTTCGAGTCCCGGTCGAGTCATGTTCTTTTTCCACCCCTGTGACATGGAGATGAGTTCAAAGTTTTTGTTTTGAATAAATATTATTAGAGTATAAGATAATGAAATATGTATCTAACGCTGTTATGCGAACAATAATGATAATTATTCGAACTGTCTTGAAATCAACGAGAAAATTTCAGTCAACTCATAAATATAGTTGTCATAGCAAGAAACTTCCAAATTATAACTAATGTATCTTATCCCTAATTGCCAATTAGGTCATTAAGACTATGAACAATAGTGTCGGGGAACTGTCTTCAAAAGTGTCTGGGAACTAATTGCCAATTATTATACCCCCGGCATACGAAGTATGCCATGGGGGTATATAGTTTTTGTCTTTTCCGTCTGTCTGTCTGTCCGTAAACAATTATTTTGTGTCAAAGATATCTCAGGAACTGCTCCACATAGAAACTTGAAATTTTGCACACATGATCAGTATGACTACTTGTATTGTGGGAAAGAAAATAAGGGCCAAGGGGTCTGGCCTTTTAGAGTTATTTCCCTTTGTAGTTCTTGTGTATATTTATACCCCCGGCATACGGAGTATGCCATGGGGGTATATAGTTTTCGTCTTTTCTGTGTGTGTGTGTGTGTGTGTGTGTAAACTTTTTTTTGTGTCAAAGATTTCTCAGGAACTACTATACCTAGAAACTTGAAATTTGGTACAAACAACATGCATAACTAGTTGTATTGTGGGAAAGAAAATTGGGGCTGTGGGGCCAGGTTCTTTAGAGTTATTCCCCTTTGTTATATTTGCTACTGAGATGTGCATTTTGTGACTTACCTTAAATTTTGTGTCAAAGATTTCTCAAGATCTACTGTACCTAGAAACTTGAAATTTGGTACAAGCAACATGCATAACTAGTTGTATTGTGGGAAAGAAAATTGGGGCTGTGGGGCCAGGTTCTTTAGAGTTATTCCCCTTTGTTATATTTGCTACTGAGATGTGTATTTTGTGAGTTACCTTAAATTTTGTGTCAAAGATTTCTCAGGAACTACTGTACCTAGAAACTTGAAATTTGGTACAAACAACATGCATAACTAGTTGTATTGTGGGAAAGAAAATTGGGGCTGTGGGGCCAGGTTCTTTAGAGTTATTCCCCTTTGTTATATTTTTTTTTATAAAATTTTGTCAGCAAGATATCTCAAAAACTATTGGAGCTAGAGCCTTGAAAGTTGGTGAATAGATTGGTGGTGATGAGTAGATGAACTGATTAACTTTTGACAAAATTCCGAAAAATACTTTGTGAGTTATGGCCCTTTGTCATTTTGGTAATTTGTGCCATTGTACTGTATGGTATAGTGATGCATAGCATAACTTTAGAACCGTGTATGCTAGGGTTTTGAAATTTCATATATGGATTCCTCATGGAAAATTAGCCGACACGTATTTTTTTTCTCGTCCGGATTATGCTCCTTTCAAGAGTTATTGCCCTTTGAAAAACATCTGTTCAAGATCTCATTAGTTATCAGGTGAGTTATTTAGATGTAATGGTATTCTCCTTACTTTTGCAAGATTAATTCTGTGTTCATAATAGGTTTTTGTCAAACTTGATGGCTTTGAATTGCCAGAAAGTTACCGATGGCTTTGGCCGGGGGTATTAGTGAGCATATGCTCACTTGATAGTCTAGTTTTATTTTGTGTCAAAGATTTCTCAATAACTACTGTACATAGAAACTTGAAATTTTGCAAACATGATCAGTATGACTAGTTGTATTGTGGGAAAGAAAATAAGGGCCAAGGGGTCAGGCCTTTTAGAGTTATTTCCCTTTGTAGTTCTTGTGTATATTTTTATTTTGTGTCAAAGATTTCTCAATAACTACTGTACATAGAAACTTGAAATTTTGCAAACATGATCATTATGACTAGTTGTATTGTGGGAAAGAAAATAAGGGCCAGGGGGTCAGGTCTTTTAGAGTTATTTCCCTTTGTAGTTCTTGCTGTTTAATAGTGTATATTTTTATTTTGTGTCAAAGATTTCTCAATAACTACTGTACATAGAAACTTGAAATTTTGCGAACATGATCAGTATGACTAGTTGTATTGTGGGAAAGAAAATAAGGGCCAAGGGGTCAGGCCTTTTAGAGTTATTTCCCTTTGTAGTTCTTGTGTATATTTTTATTTTGTGTCAAAGATTTCTCAATAACTACTGTACATAGAAACTTGAAATTTTGCAAACATGATCAGTATGACTAGTTGTATTGTGGGAAAGAAAATAAGGGCCAAGGGGTCAGGCCTTTTAGAGTTATTTCCCTTTGTAGTTCTTGTTTCAGCTGAGGTATGGCACTGGCCGGGGGTATACGTGCCCCACTGGGCACTTTTGTCTAGTAATTGTCAGTCACAGGTCATTTAACTATGAACAATAGTGTCGGGGAACTGTCTTCAAAAGTGTCGGGGAACTGTCTCCAAAAAACGTGTCGGGGAACTGTCTCCAAAAAACGTGTCGGGGAACTGTCTTGTTCCCTGCAGAAAGCACCATTCAATGACGTTTCAGACCCTTGATGTAAGCTCATATCATCAACGGATGAGCATGAGTCAGTAAAATATCACGTTTAGTTAAACCAGGGTCAGGGCGAAGACGATATAATTGACGAATTACCAATGTCATGTATTTTCGCGACTACATGATCATACTTTTTACCGCTCGGTCAAAGTGTGTTTCGACGTTTACTGGTGACAAAAATGTCTGTAATTCTTCAAAATACAATCATTTTTAACAATTACAGGAAGTCAAACATGGTCAGGATGCTTCTCCTACATGTACATTGTACGTATTTGTTTACACCAATTAAAAATAATTGAGCTACTGTCACGTACATATATACGTCCGAATTTGAAAGCACAAATATAGCTGAATAGAATGCTGCTTTTCTGATCTGGGTTTACATTATATCTGCTGTTATCCTAATACAACCTTATTTTTATGTGGCATTATTTGACTAGATGTGTGAGAAAAAATCGGAGCAACTGCATTGGGGGGGTGTGTTACTGGGGTAACATTATTTTCCTAATATTTCTACAACACACCAGATTGTTGGTGCTTCAAAGACACATCAGAAAAAAATAGTTTGGGAGCCATGTAAGTATACAGTTTTTCATATGGACGTGTAGCCTGATAATAAGAAGTTTTTGTCTATGTTATATGCGCGATCAAGATCAGAACTCCAACTTTTTATGTGGGAATCCAACTTTTTATTTGTGAATCCAATTTTTTACAAGGAAGGATTCCTGGAATCCTGTTTTCAAAATCCTAGTGAGAGCTCTGACCTACCCATGGTCTCAAGGTGAAGGTCACAGACTTAGAAATTTTTAATGTTTAACACTCAGGTTAAGGTATTTGTACCACATTGAACTTTAACTTTTATGATTCATTTGGTTCATATTTGGTTTAATGATAGATGTCGGTCCAAAGATTTATTCAGTAATACCCCCACCCATGCCTATGACTTCAAGGGCAAGGTCGCAGACATAAAAATTTTCAAAATTAAGTATGTTAATAGCTTATCTTTTCCAAACTCTGTAATAGATTGGTATAACAATAGTTGCAGGTCCAAAGTTTCATTGAGCCATACCCCCACCCCTTAACTAAAGGTCAAGGTCACAGACATAGACCTTTTTGATTGCTGATATCTCTGTAACTACATGTTAGATTCTCTTCATATTTGGTAAAGGATATCTCTATAGCATAACCTTTCATATGGAATATCTAAGCCCCTGGGTGGGCTGTCTGTCAGTTTGTCCACTTTATGTCAAAGTTTGTGTCAAACCTTTCTGATTGCTTATATCTCTTTAACCTCATGTTAGATTCTCTTCATATTTGGAACAGAATATAGCTATAGTATTAACTTTCATATGGAATATCTAAGCTCCTGGGTCAAGCCCCTTGGTGGGGCTAGGGGTCAATAATTAATACTTACACATTTTGATTACGTCCAAGTTTTGTGTTAACTGTTTTGGTTTAAACACTATTTATTAGAATAAATTCACATGAATACATCGCATAATAGTACATGTATATGGTACGGGATTTGATAACTGTTTTCACTATACTCCTTGCATACAAAGTATATCAAACGTTATAGTTTTTGTCTTTCCATTTGTTCATTATTAGTTAGTTTGTTCTTTCTTTATGCTGTGACCCTTGTCAGATTTACTCAGCCTATATATTGGTCCTTGTGATCTTAGTAACTACAGCGACTGTTAATAATATTTTCTCTTGAAATGCAGACAATAATAAATGCATGCAATAATAAAAAATGCATTGCTTTATTATGTCATTATACAGCTACTTTAATTCAGCAAATATTCTATGACAGCATATTTTGTTTGTTGTTTCCAGGTAAAATTGTTCCAAATTGCAACAAACTTTCATTTCCAGTAAATTCCACTAAAAGGGGATGACACTGGTCGGGGTATACATGCCCAACTCGGCACTTTCTCTAGTGTTAATTGTTTTTATGATCCGACTCGAAATAAAATTTCTTGTACCTTGTATCAGAGCTCTTAGTTAAATGCAATATAGATGGATCCATTGTTTTGACACATGACCTTGTTTACTTGTCAATGCGCAAAACTACTTTTGCTTTTGATAACGATCTTTCGTGGTTGGCAAAAAGCCGCTGGTGCCATATAACCAAATTGTAAATAGGTTTAATATTACGGGCATATTTTAGTTGATTGTTACAGAAAATCGATCAAATTATACTTTAAATGAGTAGATAAATATATTCTTGACTTCATTCCGCATTTTTAGCTCGCCTTACGAAAGTAAGGGGGAGCTATTGCCATACCTCCGGGCGTCCAGCGTCGGCGTCAGCGTCGGCGTCAGCGTCGGCGTCCGCATTAGGTTAAAGTTTACCTGCAAGCTCTTATATGTGATGTTTTACAACTTTATTTTGAATATATAATTAATAATTGCTAATAAAACAATATTTAACATTATCATTGTACTTCATTTTACAGGTTTTTTGCCTTAAATTGGACTTTTTGAGAAGTTAATATTTTCCTCTGTATTACCTCCCTTACTTCTCTGTGTTAAAGTTTACCTGCAAGCTGCGTGAGTTCAAATCCCGGGGGAGGAACGGTTTTTTTTTTTTGTTTTTTTTTTCTTCTTTTCTTTTTTCTTTTTAAAAACATAGCGGGGTCTTTGGCTCAAGGTCAAGGTCACTATGGCTATTTTTAGAAAAACATTGTCATTGCTCTAGCGCCTTCATTTATTGATGGATTTTTATATAACTTCACCCAAATTTTGGGTACAATGATATCTCGAGTGACTTTGACTTTAAGGGTCCGGGGCTTAAGGTCAAGGTCACTACTTTCAGGGTCACGGGGTCAAGGTCACTGTGGCTATTTTTAGAAAAAACATTGACATTGTTATTACACCTTAATTTATTGATGGATTTTAATATAACTTCACATAAATGTTGGGTATGATGATACCTCTAGCAATTTTTACCCTCAGGCTCCGGGGTTGAAGGTCAAGGTCACTGTGGCTATTTTTAGAAAAAAACTTTGTGATCGCTCTAGTGCCTACATTTATGGATGGATTTAAATATAACTTCACAAAAATGTTGGCAATGATGATATCTTACGTGAGTTCGACTTTCAGGGTCTGGGGCTGAAGGTCAAGGTCACTGTGGCTATTTTTAGAAAAACTTTGTCATCGCTCTTGCGCCTTCATTTATTGATGGATTTTAATATACCTTGACACAAATGTTTGGTATGATGATATCTTGAGTGACTTTGACTTTCCGGGTCAGGGGCTGAAGGTCAAGGTCACTTGGGCTATTTTTTAAAAAACTTGATCATTGCTCTAGTATCCAGATTTATTGATGGATTTTAAGATAACTTCATACAAATGTTGGGTATGAAGTTCAACTTTCAGGGTCTGGGGCTCAAAGTCAAGGTCATTGTGGCTATTTTTAGAAAAAACCTTGTCATCACTCTTAAGTACCTACATTTATTGATGGATATAATGTAATTTTACACAAATGTTAGGCTAGGCTTTTTTTTAATTTGTCTTGCTCGAGGGGATTTTTATCGTCTGTGATGCCTTGTTATTACTTGGTAGTTTGTAGAATTTTTTTGTATCAAATATAGATTTCTTTTTCATTTTTCATTTTTTTTTTTTTTTTGCAGTGGAAAGGCTTGAAAACAGGATGATTAGGGGTACATTTTGGTTCTTTTTCATTTGCTGCAGTCTATTGGGCTGTTTTACAGAAGAATTTTTTTTTTGATAACTTGCCCTCATCCATCTTAGGCCCCCAAAGGCGAGCTATGTTGTCTTCTGACAACTCTTGTTAGTCATTTGTTTTGCGCATTTTTATTAGCTCACCTGTCACGTAGTGACAAGGTGAGCTTTTGTGATCACATTTTGTCCGTCGTCCGTGCGTGCGTCCGTAAATTTCTTGTCCGCACGATAGCATCTTCATTTATGATTTGATTTTAACCAGACTTGCACACAATTTGTACCACCATGAGATCTAGGTTCCATTCTTGAACCAGCCATATCCCATCATGTGTTACGGAGTTACGGACCCTGAAAGGGCAAAAATTGCCTATTTTGGTCTTTTCCGCACGATAGCATCTTCATTTATGATTTGATTTTAACCAGACTTGCACACAACTTGTACCACAATGAGATCTGGGTTCCTTTCTCGAACCAGCCATATCCCATCATGTGTTACGGAGTTACGGCCCCTGAAAGGGCAAAAATCGCCTATTTTGGCCTTGTCTGCATGATAGATGTTTCATTTATGATTTGATTTTAACTAAACTTGCACACAATTTGTACCACCACAAAATCTCGGTCAAGTTTGAATATGGGTCATGTCGGGTCAAAAAGTAGGTCAGTAGGTCAAATCAGAAAAAAACCCTTGTGAAGACAAGAGAGGCCACAGTTTTGGTCCGATCATCATCAAACTTTCCCAGAATGATCATCTTGACAATATCTGTCAAGATCGAATATGTGTGTTGTCGGGTCAAAAAGTAGGTCAGTAGCTCAAATCATAGAAAAACCTTCTGAACACACTAGAGGCCACATTTATGTCCAATCATCATCAAACTTGCTCAGAATGATCATCTTGATAATATCTTGGTCACATTCGAATATGAGTCATGCCGGGTCAAAAAGTAGGTCAGTAGGTCAAATCATAGAACAACCTTGTGAATACACTAGAGGCCCCAGTTTTGGTCCAATCATTATCAAACTTATCATCTTGACAATATCTCGGTCAAGTTTGAATACGGGTCATGTCGTGTCAAAAAGTAGGTCAGTAGGTCAAATCATAGAAAAACCTTGTGAACACACTAGAGGCCTCAGTTTTGGTCCGATCATCATCAGACTTGCCCAGAATGATCATTTTGACAATATCTCGGTCAAGTTGGAATATGGGTTATGGCGGGTCACAAAGTAGGTCAGTAGGTCAAATCATAGAAAAACCTTGTGAATACACTAGAGGTCACAGTTTTGGTCTGATCATCATAAAACTTGCTCAGAATGATTATCTTGAGAATTTCTCTGTCCAGTTTGAATATGGGTCATGTAGGGTCAAAAAGTAGGTCAGTAAGTCAAATCAGAGAAAAACCTTGTGAACACACTAGAGGCCACAGTTTTGGTCAGATCATCATCAAACTTGCCCAGAATGATCATCTTGCCAATATCCGGGTCAAGTTTGAATAAGGGTCATGTCGGGTCAAAAAGTAGGTCAGTAGGTCAAATCATAGAAAAAGCTTGTGTCTGGTCAATATGTAGGTCAGTAGGTGAGATTGTTGAAAAACCTTGTGAACACACTAGGGGCCCAAGTTTTTGGTCCGATCATCATCAAACTTGCTCAGAATGACCATCTTGACAATATCTGGGTCATGTCGGGTCAGAAAGTAGGTCAGCAGGTCAAATCATATAAAAACGTTTTGAACACTCTAAGAGGCCACAGTTTTAGTCAAATCGTCATAAAACTTGCTCAGAATGATCATCTGGACAATATCTCAGTTAAGTTCGAATATGGGTCATGTCAAATCAAAAAGTAGATCAGTAGGTTATTTTGTCATAACTTTTGAACCGTTTGAGATAGAGCCTTCATATTTGGCATGTAGGTTCCTTCTGACAAGGGCTTCCCACTCATAAAGATTTGACCTGTGACCTACTTTATCATACCTTTTGAACCACATGAGATAGAGCCTTCATATTTGGCATGCATGTTCCTAGTTACAAGGTTTTCTCAACCATTCAAAACGTTTGACCCATGACCTTGACCTTTGACCTACTTTGTCATAACTTTTAAAGCATTTGAGATACAGCCTTGATATTTAGCATGTAGGTTCCTTGCGACAATGTTGCTTAGATGATCCTCTACCAAAAAGGCTAAAACAATCCCACTCGGATGAACAAAATGGCCACCGGAGGTAAAAATAGAAAAATATTGTAAATTTGATTCAAACGGAAGTTCCCAGGAATGTTGCCAAGGTTACTCCCCTACCAAATAAGCGAAAATCACTCTGGTGATGAACAAGATGGCCACAAGAGCTAAAAATAGAATGTACTCGAAACAGTGACACATAGGTGAGGGAACCAGGGCCCTCTGGGCCCTCTTGTTACAAATAATTAAGACCATCCCGCCTCGTTACCTTCCTAAGTTTAACAGGTAATTATCATCAAAACATCCTCAAATATTCTAGAAACCAATAATTACTAGCTAAGACATATCTGTTCTAAAATTTTAAAGGTCAATTTTGTCATTTCGATTCAAAACAAAAAAAAAAAGTTTACAGAAAATAACACCACATTAACAAACGGCCAAAGACGTTTTTTGCCCACCACCAGTAAGTCCCAGCAAATAGTATTATTGTTTGGATGTGTCTATTATGCAGATAACTAGGAAGAGATCTAATAAATTTTGGGCCAAAGATGGCTTGTCTGCACCCAGTCTCATGAACACATCCTTGAAATGTGGTCTAACTTGGTACAAAATATAATTGCAATTGATCAAATATTTGACTAGATTTTGAAGGCATTGACTTTAGTTTAAATGGCACCAGCCCCCAAAATCTGAAAGTGAATTTTAATTCTGGTTTACTTTCTTTTGGAGCCATGGCTCTTTGAACATTGAGAATAGTCATCTTTAATTCTTAGTCATGTATTCCTGTCAACTTTATTAAGGGAAATAGTAATGCCTCTTACTTTGAATTCCCTTTTCACTGTGATATGGCATTTGCTTGATGTATCCCATTTTCTCATATCTCCCTTCAACCTCATAACTCCGTTCACCCTCTTATTTGGTTAATATGAAAAGGAATCATTTTTACAGTTATCACACATCAGAATTTGTTATTAATATCTAACATTTCAACCTGTTTTGAAGATATTCAGTTTTGACTCACAATTTAATTCACAAAAATCGAAATTTGTCACAAAATGCTTAATATTTTAGGGGTTCTCCAAAATAATCTCTAACCAGTGACAAGCATGTGACTGAAAATAAAAAGTATCAACAAATTAGAATAGTGCACAGTCTAAATAAAATACTCATCATGTATTATATTCATAGAATGAATCTGATTACTTATGATAATCAAATAAATTTGGGTGAACGGGGTTATGAGAACATGCCCCAAACGCACCATGCATTTCTAGACGGCTGTAGAATAAACAGAAGTGATGTTTATTTTCTTAAAACTTGAGATTCTCATAGGCATTTAGTCAAATGTTTAAAAAATACCTGCAGAAAATTATTCTTGCAACAAAAAATTGAAAGCAGGAGTGCTCAACCTTAGGTGAACGGAGTTATAGGTTTCCAGGCTAATTGTAGTGGCGTTGGGTCATGCAGTGCTTGCAGTTTTATAACAATGAGGATCCTCTGTATGTTGTACTATATATATATATTGTAAAAATCCTGAAAATTGGGACACCTTGAGGACTTACTGTCAATCTCCTAAAAAATTAACAAATTTGTTTCATGATCCAGCAAGGAGTCGAACAGGCAAATAGTGAAGACCCTGATCAGACTGTTTAAATGATTAGTCTGTATCTTATTATTTTTTCCTTAAAATGATTTATTACAAATTATTACCATAACTTTTGATTTAATTTAAATCAGTGTTGTGTTCAAATTAAGCCATTCTTGTTTAGAAGCCTCCATGGTGTAGTGGTTACGCTAAATCAGGGGTTGCATGATCGATCCCGGGCTTCTCCAGACTTTCGGATGAGTCTTTAAACTGAGGTCCCGTCTCCATATGACCATAGCTGTTGGTGGGACATGAAACTAAAACACTCACTGACACCATTCTTCTTTATTTTATATGTATATGTTGACGGGGACTGAAAACCTCATTTCAAACAAAATGAGGCATCATCAAAAGCAATGGTTGATGGCAGAAATGGTTAGAGGCCTAAGGGTAGATCTAGGGCTGTCTAATCGGAGCTGAAAAGATCATCGATTATCAATCATGTCATTGCGATCGATAATCGATTAGTAATCGCCAAGGTTTTTGTCATAATTTTACCTGTCTGGCTTTCTGTCTGAGCATGACTCTTACCATATGTTGCCAATTACCATATGTACAGACCAAGGTTGGGTGGTCAAAACCAGGGGCGGTTTTAACCGGTGGTTTTAACCGGTTAAAACCGTCCCGGTCAATACTCCCAAAGTGGTCAATACTGGTCGATTGGAATATTGAATGGTCAATTGAATAATTTTAGTGTTAAAAAATCAAAGCTACTGAAAGTATTTTGAAGTTTTGCTCTCTTAGCTTGAGGCTGATCATTTGATAGAGTTTCAGGTTCAGATGTTATTTCTTCAAGTGGCCTCTTAGCAATACTTTTTGGCTTTTTTAGCCCTAGGCATTTTTGTCTATGTTGTTGTTATCTTCCAAAATAGTGAAGAAGTTCCAAATTGGGTCTTTAGGTTTCATTCCATTAATAGCTTGATGATAAGATACTGTCCATATTGCATATAAATCAAAATTTCACACATAATGAATAAAGCCTGGTGTCAGTTTATAGTACCCCTATTAGGGACATGTAATTGTATTTAGCAATCAGATCTTTGCCACACCCACTGCAGTGGCATGGGTTAGTCTGTTTTGACAGCAATTTACAGGTATTTACAATTTACAGATACTTTTAAATATTCAAAGACATCATTGACTCTTCAAATAATGTTTGGTTAATAAATAAAGGGTCTTTCATGAATCCTTCAAAATCCATGATACATTCAGCTTATTCATATTCCTGTAAATCAAAATATGAACAATCAATCTAACCTTTAAAGGAAAAAAGAATAATTATAATTGAAAAGAACAGGCCTGTCTACAGTTCAGTGAGTCAATCGACCAGCAATATTGTCTTTTGACTTTTAATGAAATAAAAGATACCTCAAATAATTACTGTTATTAATAAAAACTATTTTGTCTGTTCAGTGATGAAAATATAGTCTGACATCATGTACATGTACATGATGTAGGGGGAAGCTTTTAAGACCAGTTTAGCAACAGGACAGAGGTATATACTCTTAGTGATTCAATCGACCACCTTTCAACCAGTATTGACCAGTAATGACCGGTTAAAACCGGTTTTAACCACTGGCCCGGTCAATACATATTGACCGGCTTTTTGCCAACCCTGGTACAGACAGGCCTGGGCAAACAGTGTAGACTCAGATGAGACACTGCGGAATGCAGCGTCTCATCAGGGTCTGCACTGTTTGCCACTCATCCCGCTATTTTAGGCATAACTTTGGGTAGTAAATTATACCTATCAAGTAATCGATTAAAAGCAAATCAGAAATGATAATCATTTTTGTGGAATTTATCGATCGATTAATCCATTATACAATTAATCGTGTCAGCCTTAGGTAGACCTCAACTATTAAAGTCATTAGTCTTTAGGAAACAAAAACATGGCCACCTAGTGGCTGTGCCCTTTTTGCCCACTTAAGTTCTGATGAGCATAGTGACCCATGGGCCTCTTGTTTTGTTTGGACTAATTAATTTAGGTTTTTATGCCCCTGGAATCTAGATATGGGGGGGAGGGTGCATATAGTTTTTGGTCTGTCTGTCCGTTTGTCTGTCAACAAAAACCTTAACAATGGGCATAACTTTTGAATGGTAATAGATAGTCTAGAGCTTTCATATTTCACATGTGTATACATGTACCTTGTCACAAGACCTTTCCAGTGGTACCATAAATTTTTATCTCATGTCCTTGACCTACGTTCTCAAAAATTTTAAAAACATTAACATTGGCCATAACTTTTGATTGGTAAATGATAGGACTTTCATATTTCACATGTGCATTCCTTGTCACAAGACCTTTCTAGTGGTACCATAATTTTTGATCTTGTGGCCTTGGTGTTTGACCTACTTTTTAAAAACTTTAACATTGGCCTATAACTTTGATTGGTTAGTGGTAGGGCTTTCATATTTCACATGTGCATTTCTTTTCACAAGACCTTTATAGTGGTACCATAATTTTTGGCCTTGTGACCTTGACCTTGATGTCTGACCTACTTTTTAAACACTTTAACATTGGCCATAAATTTTGATTGGTAAGTGATTGGGCTTTCATATTTCACATGTGCATTCTTTTTCTCAAGACCTTTCCAGTGGTACCATATTTTTTACCTCGTGACCTTGACCTTTGGCCTACTTTTTAAAAACTTTAACATTGGCCATAACTTTCAATTGGTATGTGGGAGGGCTTTCATATTTCACATTCCTTGTCACAAGACCTTTCTAGTGGTACCATAATTTTTGACCTTGTGACCTTGACGTTTGACCTACTTTTCTTGTCACAAGCCCTTTCTGGTGGTACCATAATTTTTGACCTTTTGACCTTGACCTTGATTTTTGACCTACTTTTTAAAAACTTTAACATTGGCCATAACTTTTGATTGGTAAGTGGTAGGGCTTTCATATTTCACATGTGCATTTCTTGTCACAGGGCCTTTCTAGTGGTACCATTATTTTTGACCTCGTGACCTTGACCTTGAAGTTAACCTACTTTTTAAAAACTTAAACGTAGTCTATAAATTTTGATTGGTAAGTGATTGGGCTTTCACATTTCACATGTGCATTCTTTTTCTCAAGACCTTTCCAGTGGTACCATATTTTTAGCTCACCAGAGCTGAAGGCTCCGGGGGAGCTTATAGGATAGGCAGTTGTCCGGCGTCGTTGTCGTCGTCTGACGTCAACACTTTCAAACATCTTCTTCTCTGAAGCCACTGGACCGATTCAGCCCAAATTTTATCTGTAGCATCCTTGGGCTGGGGGATTGAAAGTTTGTGTTTTTTATGAAAATCAGCTTTTTAATTTGGTTGCTATGGCAACTTAGAGCTCCCATAGACTTATAATGGGAAAATTGAAAAATGGCAATAACTGCCAAGCCTTTGCAGATATTGGGACAAAATTTTCATAGAAATGTTCCTTAAGCAATCTTGTATCTGCCATATGATTTTAGGCCTACTGCTCAGTTTTATTGGTTGCCATGGAAACCAAAATGAAAAAAATAGAAAAAAAATACTTAAAAAATCATCTCCTCAGAAACCGTATTCTCTATGAGGCTGAAAGTTTATGGAAATATTCACCATATTTGCCTTTACAGGTTTTATGTTTTTTATGAAATTCGGCTCTTTAGTTTGGTTGCTATGGCAACTTAGATTTTCCATAGACTTATAATGGGGAAAATTGAAAAATGGCATTAACTACAAAGCCTTTGCAGATATTTTGAAAAAACTTTCATAGAAATGTTCCTTTAGTAAACTTCTCTCAGCCATATGCTTTTATGTCAACCTGGGGGTCCAGTAGGTTGTGCCGGGGCCATGCCCCGCCCCCAGTACTTCATAAAATGACCTATATCTCAGAAACCTTACAGATCCCCACCCCTAAACCATATATATTCTTGTTCCTATTGATAAGACGCATTCAGTGACACCAACCTGGAGGTCCTCCGGGATGTGCCGAGGCCATGCCCCACCCCCTCCACTTCATAAAAGGCCCAATATCTCGGAAACCATTCAGATCCCCACCCCTGAACCCTATATACTCTTGTTCCTTATGATAAGACGCATTCAGTGACATCAAACTTGGGGTCCCCCGGGATGCGCTGGGGCCATGTCCCGCCCCTCCATTTCATAAAAGGCCCAATATCTCGGAAACCCTACAGATCCCCACCCCTAAACCATATATATTCTTGCTCCGTATGATAAGACGCATTCATTGACCCCAAATTGGGGGTCTTCCGGGGTGCGCCGGAGCCATGCCCCACCCCTTCACTTCACAAAAGGCCATATATCTCAGAAACTGTTCAGATCCCCACCCCTAAACCATATATGTTCTTGTTCATTATGATGAGACACATTCAGTGACACCAACCTGGGGGTCCCCAGGGATGTGCTGGGGCCATGCCCCACCCCCTCCATTTCATGATATCACAATATCTCGGAAACCTTACAGATCCCCACCCCTAAACCATATATATTCTTGTTCCTTATGATAAGACACTTTCATTGACACCAACCTGGGGGTCTCCCTGGGCCTTGCCCCACCCCTGCACTTCACAAAAGGCCTTATATCTCAGAAACTGTTCAGAGCCCCACCCCTAAACCATATATATTCATCTTCCTTATGATAAGGCACATTCATTGACACCAGCTTGTGAGTCCCCGGGGCATGCCCGGGCCATGCTCCACCGCTTGACTTCATTAAAAGCCACACATCTCAGAAATAGTTCAGATCCCCACCCCTAAACCATATATATTCTTGTTCCTTATGATAAGACTCATTCAGTCACACCAACTTGGGGGTCTCTTTATGCTGAGGCAATGTGCCTCGCCCTTCCACTTCATAAAAGGCCATATATTTCAGAAACTATTCAAATCCCCACCCCATATTCATATATGTTCTTGTTCCTTATTATTAGCACACCTACTGTAGGGGTGTCCGCAGGGGCCAGTCCTCTCCTTTATCACTTCATGAAAGGATATCTTGGAAACCGTTCAGATTCCCACCCCTAAACCATATATATACTTGGTCCTTATGATGAGACACATTTAGGGACAACAATCTTGGGCTTTCCTGGGAACGACAGGGCATGCTCCAACCCCTCCACTTTTATCTCCAGCCATGCAGATCACCACTGCTAAACCATATATATTCTTGTTCTTTGTGATAAGACACATTTAGTGATACCAACCAGGGCTCCATTGGGTCCATGCCCCACCCCCTCTACTTCATAAAAGGCCTAATGTTTCATATACTGAGTCCACATTGATGCTCATTTGGATATGGGGGTTCATTTGGCAGATTAAAATGATATCATGTTAAAATACATGGCTGCAATTTGGCATTGCCCACCTGAGCTCTGGTGAGCATAGTGGCCCATGGGCCTCTTGTTTACCTCATGACTTTGACATTTGACCTCCTTTTCAAAAACTTTAACAGTTATAACTTTCAGTCAATTATTCGGGTGTGTACTACCCGCATTTGCGTACTACCCGCACCCCCTTTTTTTGCCAAAATCTGGGGGAAAACTGTTATACTGTTGTATTACCCGCATGGAACATTTGCTGAAATTTTGGTGGATGCGTAAGTGAGAAAAAGTAAGAATTTGGCCGGTTTTTGTAGCACACAACGGAACGCGCGATCGTCTTCAAAAGGCGGGAAAATGCACGTGCGTGCGAGTATCACCAAAAAGCATGTATTTTGATTAATATGTTGAAAAAACTTTACCTGTTCACCAGTGTTATTTATTTATTAACCCCCATTTGCCCGCAGCCCTTTTTTGGGACATCGGCAAACAGTGCAGTCCCAGATCAGACGCCTCAGAAAGACGCCGCAGACGTTTCTTTTTTTGGACATCGGCAAACAGTGCAGTCCCAGATCAGACACCTCAGAAAGACGCCGCAGATGTCTGATTTGGATTTACACTGTTTATTGATTTATAACGGTTCAATTATGACACTATTGTTAATCCCTGTCATATAATTGCCACCCTGCGGTGCGTGTCGATAAGGTGTGAAAATATGGTCAAGTTATGTCTCTAATTTGCGTTTATTCCCCAATCATAAAATTTAATCCGCAATCAGTGTGAAAATTATTTAATTGCTCCTAAGACGAGTTGCTACGACTATTCTGCTATCTCGTGAATGGTTATGTTTTGGCGCCAAATAGCAGACGCTTGGCGAGAAAAGTTGAACTCTTTGTGTTAACACATCTGTATTCTGTTGTTGGTTATTGACACGGAGCTTATGGAAAGCGCTGTTTTGCTAGCGAGAATACTTTTACCTTTTCCAAACATTTTTTTCATGAGACAGATACGCCCCATTAAGCTAAAACAATAGACACGTGTGGGGTTGCTGGGGTACGATGACGTCATTTACCGATCGCGTGCAGAAAAAACTAGCGGTGATTTGTGGGCGGCAGTTTGGATGCCGGAAAACTTTGATGTTCGCATTGAACTTGCTTGTTTATTTTGTTTAAAATCAGAGTTTCAGGAATAATACTCTCAAAATAGGGCTTGCTAGTAATAGAGATTGTTATATTACTCATGTGTAAGTAAAATTGAGTGGACAATTAAACGTTATTTATGTCGAGAATCGTAAAAGGATAGAGCATAACATGAGATGCATCGTATTTTCAGCTGTAAAAAGTAAAAATAAAATGGTCCAAAAATAATTCGGGCGGATTACCCGCACCCAGAACTTGGGCCTGTAATTTGTGGGAAAAAACTGCGGGTAATACATGCCCGAATACGGTAAGTGAGAGGGCTTTCATATTTCATATGTGCATACTATGTCACAAGACCTTTTAAACAATCCCATAATTTTTATACCCCACCACACGATAGTGGCGGGGTATTATGATATACCCTCCGGTGTCCGTCCGTCCGTATGTCCGTCCGTCCGTGTTACGAGATGGAATAGGAAACCTCTCTGGTGCTTATGCACATCTAAATTATTTTAGTAGATATATGGTAGGGCCATGCGAGTGAAATATTTTAGGTGAAATATGGTACGCAAACTGTGCGGCTCCATGAACAAGTCATGCACATATCATACGATGTATGCATGAGTGGTTTATAGAGAGCTGTTTTTACAATACAGGGGGGCGCTAAAAGGCCGAGTCCTATAGAATTTGCCTAAAAATCGCCAACCGCCAAATTGTGCCATATATGATTTTTATTCCCGTCACGTGTTGTGTGGGTGTTCGTTTTGACAGGAGTCATGTCATTGATTATAGGGTCGTTTCATCAATTTTTCCTATGGGAAATGTACTATTTGAACGCAAATCCATTATCTACTCGATTTTGCTATCTGGCTTTGTTTGTGGCCGGTATCTCCACCTCGCCACGAATTGAGCAAGGTAATAAGAGAAGGCATGATTTTCCGGTAGTATTCATAGATATATAAACCCTGAAAAAAGCGGACACTTTAGCAGCAGGTCAAGTTGTAAGAGTGAACACAACATTGTGACGGGGAAATAGAAAGTATATTGAAAGGTATGTTAAATCTATGTTGAGTATTATTTTTGTATGAACATGCTTGTAGGTTTTGGAGGGGTTTACTTCTAGTATACCCCAACTTTCTGAAGCCTATTCTGAATTCACTGTTGTGGCCTGTAGTGATTAGGCTACTAGCTTTGCCAGCTAGACGTCGCAGAATTGATCCCAGGCTTCTCCAGTAGTAGAATGAGTCTTTCTAAGTGAGGTCCTGTCTCATGCTGACCCTAGATGTTGGTGAGACGTAAAGTTGGGACACCCGCTCATTCTGGATTCATTTAGGCTTTTATACCCCTTTTGTAGAATGTAATTAATAAACGCCGGGTCACTTGTTTGATCCATGACTTGTGACTAGCTGTGGTTAGAAAACCGTGGTTCCGTCCCAATATGATATTAGGTGTAGAGGGGACGTAAACTTAAGACGGGTTTAACCACATCTTCATCATCAGGGCAAACTCTTACAAGAGCCTGTTGGGTTATCCGTGATGATGAACCGTAATGAATTTTATTTTACAAGCATGTTCACGTTGATTAAAAATAATTTTGTTCAAGAAGAATTACGAGTTCATTTTGTAATGATGCCGTTTTTGTCTGATAACTCAGTTTGTGCAGGTATGTACATATAAAGAACGTGATGATGATAAGTGGGAGTATTTGGTCGCCACACGTCATAACGGCCTGAGCGGCGGGGATGGCGTCAGCTGCGTCATCGGCGTCGCGAGGACGGTTGTGACGGGGTGCCTACCAAATACAGAGAGAATTTACGGCAAACAGTGTTGGCCCTTATGAGACACTAACAAATGTTGTGAATTATAGATGAAAATCTTCTGTTGTAGTTTCTATCTGTTATTAATGTATTGAATTTGTGAATAGCTATATTTGTGAGCCGTGTCGCGGAGAAGGATATGAAATAGAGATTGTTATGTTTCCTGTAATTGGCAGCTGACCAGGTAGCGCAAAGGCGTGGTCTGTTCAATTGCCTCTTACTTGTGATAATGTAGTGAGCACAAATTTGATGAGTATCATGCTCAGTAGTAGTGAGCATTAATTGATTTCTGTAGTGCTCAGTAAGGAAACATGAACTTTGAGTATTATTGTGTCAAGCGCTGGGTGCTGATAATTTGATGCACAGTCAAGTTGAGTTCTGCTGTACGGTTATTTGTCGCATGCACTATTCAGCCTATATGTCTGGTCGGCGCATGCGCAATAACGGTATATGCATGAACATATTCTTACTTCTCCGGGAGGGGGATCATGATATAGCATGTATGTTTTGTGACTCGTTTCTAGTCCCGTTATCGTAATTTGCAGGCATAACAATGTGTGACCTGCTGCTCCCTGCTTCATAGCAGCAGGTACTGGTACGACGCTAGGCGTTAGGGTCCAGCAAGGGCGGACAGACCGCCGTAATCAGCGCCTACCAGGATAGAAGCAGAATCTTCTAAATCATTGTTTGTTGTAAACAAATGTGATACCATGGAAGAGGTCAACTTACCTGAAGGTTATTTGGACGATCACTAAACGTCTGATCAGCAAACGTGATCGCTAATCCTAGGATTATCAACTATGTTGATAGACTAGTTTTACTAGTTCGCGAGAGGAAGTGTCACACGAGTGGGGGATTCACCCTAAGTTATAAACTGGCCAGTCGCGTCTTGTGTTGATTCTTTTTTTTGTTTTTCTTGTTTTTGTTGTTTGCTTCTGTAGGTATTCACGTCACCCGTTCCGAGCACAGAACAGTGTTTTGCCTTCGGAGCGGACGTCGTGAGTTGGCTACAGAAGCAACAATTTGTGATGTTTTGTGTTAGTAAGTGTTGTATGTAGATACTGTAAATAATTCATGTCATTCATTTAACATCTTTCTTGTGCCTTACCCCACAGCTGCCCGTACACCTGTCAGAGATCACGCTCGGTTGTCTTGTCAGCATGGGGGTTTGCAGGACGCCGTAAACCCACATGTAACATTTGGTGTCAGTGAAGTGAGGATTTGATCTCTGGCTGGTGTTCCCGGCTGTGGAACAGCACATTGATACTCTGAATCATCAATTTAAAAAAAAAAAAAAATGTATTGACAGCCACATTTAGAAATTAACTTGAATCTTCCTTCCTGCGTTGATGAAGTGCGAAACCCATGTATTCAACTGAATGGATACTGACAAGTCGATAATTTCTGAGCAGGAAGGCAAGGCAAACCCCACTTTTTCTTGGTAACTAAAACTTAAGTAGACCCCACTTAATTGTGTTACCTGACATTCTACTAAGTTAAATTGGAGTTACTAATTGATCTTACCCACACATGGTTCTGACGTAGTGACGTTAACAATTTATTGACGTTGACATAACGGTAGCGTTAATATTTACGCTGTGGCTTGAGGTTAGGTATGACGTAATAGAAACATTAATGGTGACTTGTTATGATCGGAGTTTTGTAATGTGATGAAACTTCGGATTGTAGCATTTTACTGTAAACGTCGTCAGTTTATGACGTCATATTAGACTACCAGTACGCAACGTCATACTGTGCTAAAAGCATTTGACATTTCAAATCGCGTGTGCTTTAATAACTAACGTTTTAGTTAGATTAACGCGTATAATACATATCTTAACGTTTTAGTTAAGCCCATTCAATCATCACTGATCATAACTGATCAGTTTATAGTGGTTTTGATAGTAACGTGAGATTTACGTTATCAATAATGGAGCGTTTAATGCAAATGGGAAAGGACTTAGGTTATGAGGGGAAGGAGTTACAAGGTTTTGTTAAAGAGCAGCAAGATATTGAGCGGGCAGAAAGGCAAGAGCAAAGGGATTTAGAAAGGTTAAGGTCTGAAGAAAAGGAAAAGGAAAGGGCAGAAAAAGAAAAGGAAAGGGTACATGAACTAGCTAAGTTAGAGGAAAAGGAAAAGGAAAGGGCACATGAACTAGCTATGTTGAATGTTAATAAGGAACTTGAAATGGCACGCATTAAGACTGAAAGGGAGGCAAAAGAGGTTAGTGAGGCCCATTTAGAACAAATAAAACATGGGTTTGAGCTACAGCACCAAGAATTAAGGAATCAGTTAGAAATGCAGAGAGCGAAGCTCGAGCTAGAATTTGAAAAGCAAAAAGCTGAGAAGGTGGCTCATGCCCGGGATCCTAAGTTACCTTATTTTGAAGAGGGTAAGGATAAAATGGATAGTTATTTATCTAGATTTGAGAAATATGCTACGGCTAATAAATGGGATAAGAGTGTTTGGGCCGCGTATTTAAGTGCATTGCTCAAAGGGCGCGCACTTGATGTATATGACCGGTTGTCAAATGAGGATGCGGCGGATTATGAAAAGTTAAAGGACGCTTTATTAAAGAATTTTGACATGACGGAGCGCGGATTTAGGAAGCAGTTTCGTTATAGTAGGCCCGAGAAATCAGAAACGTTCATACAGTTCAGTAGTAGACTGAGAAGTTATTTAGAAAAATGGCTTAATATGGCAAAGATAGAAAAATCTTTTCCGGCTGTGTGATTTCATGGCAAGGGATCAGTTCCTGGAGTCATGTAATAGAGAACTGTATGTACATCTGAAGCCAAAACAGTTTGGTAATTTAGATGAAATGGCTAGGGAGGCAGATTTGTTTGCAGAAGCGCGCGGGGGCGTATATAGTTGCATTAATAAGGGGCAACGCGATAATAGAGGTGCAGCGCAGGGTAAACAGGACAAAGTTGACTCGAACAAACCGAGTGGTAGACCGGATATCAAGTGTAGCATATGCGGTAAGGGGCATTTAACAATTAAATGTTTTAAGAACCCCGACAGGAAACAATTGTATAGCGCAGAGGTAGGAGCAACTGGAGTTGGTGATAGCGGTGTTAAGGAAAATTTTAACACGCGCGTAGAGACTCAAGGTTCTCAGGTTAAGAATGAGAATACGCAGAACGTAGGTCGTGGTTATACACGTGGTCGTGGTAATTTTAGAGGGTCTTTTCGCGGACGCGGTAAAAATAATAGCACACCACGTGGTGCAGCACACCAAGTTAGTTTTTGTCAGACGGAAGTAACTAGGAAAGGTGATGAGATTGGAAGTATTTTTGAAAATAAGGTTGGTGATCCTTTGATTTCGGATAGGGAGGAGTGTAGTAAGGAAACTAGGGAAGGTGTCGGTTACTTCTTAAAGGCAAGGTTACCGACGGCACAAGGATTGGTTAATAATAAAAAGGTGGTTGTATTAAGAGATACTGGGTGTACAGGCTGTGTCGTTCGGAGAAGTTTGGTTTCGGATAGTCAGTTAATAGGGAAGGAATCAAATGTTACGTTGATTGATGAATCCACACAAAGGTATCCTTTGGCAATGATTGACATTGATTGTCCTTTTTTCACTGGGAAAACTGAAGCTTTGTGTATGGATGATACGTTGTACGATTTGGTTATCGGTAACATTGATGGATCAAAACTTCCTGATATGTCTCATTTCTCAGCTGCGGCTGTAACTAGGTCTCAAACTAGGCAGGATGAGAAGCCTTACAGAAAACTTAAGGTTCCCGATCAGATCATTAACGATGACAAGGAGGCTTTCAAGCAAGCTCAGGTTGATGATCCAACTTTGGAAAACATCAGGAAAAGGGTTGTATCTGGGAACAAGACTGTGAGTCGTGGTTTAAACCGAGGTGAAACTAGGTTTATTGAGAAAAAAGGTTTGGCATATAGGGAGTTCACCAAGGGTAACAAAGTCTCTTTCCAACTTGTGGTCCCTCAAAGTTTCCGAGGAAAGGTGCTGAAACTGGCTCATGAAACGCTTATGTCTGGACATATGGGTATTAGGAAAACATTGGATAGAGTTGTAACTGAGTTTTACTGGCCCGGTATTTGCGGTGATGTCGCTAGATTTTGTAAATCTTGTGATATTTGTCAGAGAACTATTCAGAAAGGTCGGGTCACTAAAGTACCTCTAGGAAAAATGCCATTGATTGATACGCCATTTAAGAGGGTGGCAGTGGACATAGTTGGTCCAATTGAGCCTCGATCTGATAGGAAATCTCGGTATATTTTAACCATGATAGATTATGCGACAAGGTATCCAGAGGCGATAGCTTTACCGAGTATTGAGACGGAACGTGTCGCGGAAGCGCTTATTGAAATGTTTAGTAGGGTTGGCATTCCTGATGAAATGTTGACTGATTGTGGATCACAGTTTACTGCTGAGGTAATGAAGGAAGTCAGCAGACTTCTTTCTCTTCAACAGTTAACGTGTAGTCCGAGACACCCAATTTGCAACGGACTGATAGAGCGTTTCCACGCTACGTTAAAGCAGATGTTACGTCGCAGGTGTGCTGAACGTCCAAAAGATTGGGATAAATATCTTCCAGCTTTATTATTTGCGGTAAGGGAAGTCCCACAAGAGTCTTTAGGATACTCCCCTTTTGAGTTGTTATATGGACGTAACGTCAGAGGTCCAATGGCAATATTAAGAGAATTATGGGCTGAGGAGGTACGCGATGAGCAAGTTCTTTCGACGTATCAATACGTTATTGAGCTTAGGGAACGGTTAGAGCAGACATGCAAATTAGCGCGTGATAATTTAAAGAAGGTTCAGATTAAGCAGAAAGCTTATTATGATAAAGGCGCGAGGTCGCGTAAATTTGACGTCGGCGATAAAGTGCTGTTGTTACTACCGACAGACAGTAATAAATTATTGCTTCAATGGAAAGGTCCTTATGAAGTGGTTGAGGTAGTGAACAGAATGGATTATAAGATTGACGTCAATGGAAATGTTAACACATATCACGCTAATATACTGAAACAGTATGTTGAGCGTCAGACTGTGACGTCTCATTGTCTGATCTCTAAACCTATGATGTCGACAGACAGTCATGACAGAAATGACGTCGACGAGTCTTCATTTGAAGACAGCAGTTTTGAAACTGCAGAGCAACCGGAAAGTGACGGCGACGTTAGCGTCCCACACACACTAACGTCAGAGGAGAGTGAGGAGACAGAAGGGCTGAGAGAACAGCGCCTTGCAGGACTGACATGTCAGACAGACCAAATTATATGTACCACATTTATGTCAGAACCTGTGAAATCAATCAAATCTGTTAAGCCAGAAAGGCCACCTCCAGTAAGATTAAAACGATATCCGTTTTCTAACAAACAACAGAGTGTCAGGGGAACAAGAAAATTCTGGGGCAAACCACCTTGGCTTACTAGCTAAATTTTACTTAAGAAAATTTGGGGGCAGACTACCTTAGTAGGTAATTCTTCGCACGGTCGTTGTGTAAATAGCTGTCTTGTTTAGATAGGTTCATCCTATTCCATCTCTATACACAAAGAAAAAACATTTCTGATTGTTTTTTCTCCAAAAGGGGAAACCTTTGTTACGAGATGGAATAGGAAACCTCTCTGGTGCTTATGCACATCTAAATTATTTTAGTAGATATATGGTAGGGCCGTGCGAGTGAAATATTTTAGGTGAAATATGGTACGCAAACTGTGCGGCTCCATGAACAAGTCATGCACATATCATACGATGTATGCATGAGTGGTTTATAGAGAGCTGTTTTTACAATACAGGGGGGCGCTAAAAGGCCGAGTCCTATAGAATTTGCCTAAAAATCGCCAACCGCCAAATTGTGCCATATATGATTTTTATTCCCGTCACGTGTTGTGTGGGTGTTCGTTTTGACAGGAGTCATGTCATTGATTATAGGGTCGTTTCATCAATTTTTCCTATGGGAAATGTACTATTTGAACGCAAATCCATTATCTACTCGATTTTGCTATCTGGCTTTGTTTGTGGCCGGTATCTCCACCTCGCCACGAATTGAGCAAGGTAATAAGAGAAGGCATGATTTTCCGGTAGTATTCATAGATACATGTATATAAACCCTGAAAAAAGCGGACACTTTAGCAGCAGGTCAAGTTGTAAGAGTGAACACAACATTGTGACGGGGAAATAGAAAGTATATTGAAAGGTATGTTAAATCTATGTTTAGTATTATTTTTGTATGAACATGCTTGTAGGTTTTGGAGGGGTTTACTTCTAGTATACCCCAACTTTCTGAAGCCTATTCTGAATTCACTGTTGTGGCCTGTAGTGATTAGGCTACTAGCTTTGCCAGCTAGACGTCGCAGAATTGATCCCAGGCTTCTCCAGTAGTAGAATGAGTCTTTCTAAGTGAGGTCCTGTCTCATGCTGACCCTAGATGTTGGTGAGACGTAAAGTTGGGACACCCGCTCATTCTGGATTCATTTAGGCTTTTATACCCCTTTTGTAGAATGTAATTAATAAACGCCGGGTCACTTGTTTGATCCATGACTTGTGACTAGCTGTGGTTAGAAAACCGTGGTTCCGTCCCAATATGATATTAGGTGTAGAGGGGACGTAAACTTAAGACGGGTTTAACCACATCTTCATCATCAGGGCAAACTCTTACAAGAGCCTGTTGGGTTATCCGTGATGATGAACCGTAATGAATTTTATTTTACAAGCATGTTCACGTTGATTAAAAATAATTTTGTTCAAGAAGAATTACGAGTTCATTTTGTAATGATGCCGTTTTTGTCTGATAACTCAGTTTGTGCAGGTATGTACATATAAAGAACGTGATGATGATAAGTGGGAGTATTTGGTCGCCACACGTCATAACGGCCTGAGCGGCGGGGATGGCGTCAGCTGCGTCACCGGCGACGCGAGGACGGTTGTGACGGGGTGCCTACCAAATACAGAGAGAATTTACGGCAAACAGTGTTGGCCCTTATGAGACACTAACAAATGTTGTGAATTATAGATGAAAATCTTCTGTTGTAGTTTCTATCTGTTATTAATGTATTGAATTTGTGAATAGCTATATTTGTGAGCCGTGTCGCGGAGAAGGATATGAAATAGAGATTGTTATGTTTCCTGTAATTGGCAGCTGACCAGGTAGCGCAAAGGCGTGGTCTGTTCAATTGCCTCTTACTTGTGATAATGTAGTGAGCACAAATTTGATGAGTATCATGCTCAGTAGTAGTGAGCATTAATTGATTTCTGTAGTGCTCAGTAAGGAAACATGAACTTTGAGTATTATTGTGTCAAGCGCTGGGTGCTGATAATTTGATGCACAGTCAAGTTGAGTTCTGCTGTACGGTTATTTGTCGCATGCACTATTCAGCGTATATGTCTGGTCGGCGCTTGCGCAATAACGGTATATGCATGAACATATTCTTACTTCTCCGGGAGGGGGATCATGATATAGCATGTATGTTTTGTGACTCGTTTCTAGTCCCGTTATCGTAATTTGCAGGCATAACAATGTATGACCTGCTGCTCCCTGCTTCATAGCAGCAGGTACTGGTACGACGCTAGGCGTTAGGGTCCAGCAAGGGCGGACAGACCGCCGTAATCAGCGCCTACCAGTATAGAAGCAGAATCTTCTAAATCATTGTTCGTTGTAAACAAATGTGATACCATGGAAGAGGTCAACTTACCTGAAGGTTATTTGGACGATCACTAAACGTCTGATCAGCAAACGTGATCGCTAATCCTAGGATTATCAACTATGTTGATAGACTAGTTTTACTAGTTCGCGAGAGGAAGTGTCACACGAGTGGGGGATTCACCCTAAGTTATAAACTGGCCAGTCGCGTCTTGTGTTGATTCTTTTTTTTGTTTTTCTTGTTTTTGTTGTTTGCTTCTGTAGGTATTCACGTCACCCGTTCCGAGCACAGAACAGTGTTTTGCCTTCGGAGCGGACGTCGTGAGTTGGCTACAGAAGCAACAATTTGTGATGTTTTGTGTTAGTAAGTGTTGTATGTAGATACTGTAAATAATTCATGTCATTCATTTAACATCTTTCTTGTGCCTTACCCCACAGCTGCCCGTACACCTGTCAGAGATCACGCTCGGTTGTCTTGTCAGCATGGGGGTTTGCGGGACGCCGTAAACCCACATGTAACAGTCCGCACCATTTCCGATCGCTAACTTGAGTAATTTTTAACGAATTTTTTTTCAAATTTTGCATACATGTATATAATCGGGAATGAGTGGTATGGGATTGTTAATGGGCAAAATCCGTTAACATTTGACAGAGTTATGGCCCTTTTTAGTTCAAAATAAGGGGTTTTGGGGCGTTTCCGATCAATAACTTGAATATTTTTTCACGGATTTTCTTCAAATTTTGTATACACATTGGCATTGGGTATGAGTGGTTTGGGATTGTAAATGGGCAAAATACATTAACATTTAACGGAATTAGGGTCGTTAAAAATTCCGATTAAATGGTTTTTGGGGACTTATTCCTTTACTATATGGAATATTTGGATGAAACTGCACTGATGTATAAACGACCATAATAAGCAGGTTTTGTGTTGTGAATACACAAAATGCGTTAACATTTAACGAAAAATTGGTCGTTAACAATTCCCATTAAATAGTTTTTGCGCATTTATTCCTTTAATTTATGAAATATATTGATTATCACTGCCAGTGTAGTGGTTAGAGTGCTGGACTACAAATCCTATTGTTGACTATGAATCTGAGGGGCTTGAGTTCAAATCTCCGTCGAGGAATAGAATTTTTTTTTTTTTTTTTTCGTTTTTCTTTTTTTTTTGTGTGTGTTCTTTTTTCTTTTTCTTTCATTTTCATTTTGGCAATGAATTTATTTTTTTTTTTTTTTTTTAATTTTCCTCATTTTTGGTTTTTTATTCCTTTTTTTTTCCCTTTTTTTTTCACCCTTTTCTTCTTTTTGTTATACCCCATCACACGATAGTGCTGGGATATTACAATATACCCTCCGGTGTCTGTCCTTCCGTCCGTCCCCATCATTTCTGACCAATAACTGGATTAATTTGTGCTATGAATCTGAGGGGCGTGAGTTCAAACCCCCGTGGAGGAATGGAATTTTCTTTTTTTTTTTTTCCTTTTTTTCTCGTTTTTTCTTTTCTTTTTTTCCGTTTTTTTTTTCTTTTCTTTCTTTTTGCAATGAATTTTTTTTTTTTCCTTTTTTTTGTCTCATTTTTTGTTTTTCATTCCTTTTTTTTACCTTTTTTAGCTCACCTGTCACGTAGTGACAAGGTGAGCTTTTGTGATCATCACATTTTGTCCGTCGTCAGTGCGTCCGTGCGTCGGTAAACAATTTCTTGTCTGCATGATAGCATCTTCATTTATGATTTGATTTTAACCAGACTTGCACACAACTTGTACCACCATGAGATCTTGGTTCCTTTCTTGAACCAGCCATATCCCATCATGTGTTACGGAGTTACGGCCCCTGAAAGGGCAAAAATTCCCTATTTTGGTCTTGTCCGCACGATAGCATCTTCATTTATGATTTGATTTTAACCAGACTTGCACATAACTTGTACCACCATGAGTTCTGGGTTCCTTTCTTGAACCAGCCATATCCCATCATGTATCACGGAGTTACTGCCCCTGAAAAGGCTAAAATTCCCTATTTTGGTCTTGTCCGCACGATAGCATCTTCATTTATGATTTGATTTTAACCAGACTTGCACACAATTTGTACCACCATGAGATCTTGGTTCCTTTGTTGAACCAGCCATATCCCATCATGTGTTACGGAGTTACGGCCCCTGAAAGGGCAAAAATTACCTATTTTGGTCTTGTCCGCACGATAGCATCTTCATTTATGATTTGATTTTAACCAGACTTGCACACAACTTGTACCACTATGAGAACTGGGTTCCTTCCGTGAACCAGCCATATCCCATCATGTGTTACAGAGTTACGGCCCCTGAAAGGGCAAAAATTGCCTATTTTGGTCTTGTCCGCACGATAGCATCTTCATTTATGATTTGATTTTAACCAGACTTGCAAACAACTTGTACCACCATGAGATCTGGGTTCCTTTCTTGAAGCAGCCATATCCCATCATGTGTTACGGAGTTGCGGCCCCTGAAAGGGCAAAAATTGCCTATTTTGGTCTTGTTTGCATGATAGCTGTTTCATTTATGATTTGATTTTAACTAAACTTGCACACATTTTGTACCACCACAAAATATCTCAGTCAAGTTCGAATATGAGTCATGTCGGGTCAAAAAGTAGGTCAGAAGGTCAAATCAGAAAAAAACCTTGTGAAGACACTAGAGGCCACAGTTTTGGTCCGATCATCATCAAACTTGCCCAGAATGATCATCTGGACAATATCTCAGTCAAGTTCGAATATGGGTGTTGTTGGGTCAAAAAGTAGGTCAGTAGGTCAAATCATAGAAAAACCTTCTGAACACACTAGAGGCCACAATTTATGTCCAATCATCATCAAACTTGCTCAGAATGATCATCTTGATAATATATTTGTCACGTTCGAATATGGGTCATGTCGGATCAAAAAGTAGGTCAGTAGGTCAAATCATAAAAAAACCTTGTGAACACACTAGAGGCCACAGTTTTGGTCCAATCATCATCAAACTTGCCCACAATGATCATCTTGACACTATCTGAGTCAAGTTCAAATATGGGTCATGTCGGTTAAAAAGTAGGCCAATAGTTCAAATCAGAGGAAAACCTTGTGAACACACTAGAGGCCACAGTTTTGGTCTGATCATCATCAAACTTGCTCAGAATGATCATCTTGATAATATCTTGGTCACATTCGAATATGGGTCATGGAAGGTCAAAAAGTAGGTCAGAAGTCAAGTCAGAGAAAAATCTTGTGAACACACTAGAGGCCACAGTTTTGGTCCAATCATCATCAAACTTGCTCAGAATGATAGTCTTGACAATATCTCGGCCAAGTTTGAATATGGGTTATGTCAGATCAAAAAGTAGGTCAGTAGCTCAAACCATAGAAAAACCTTCTGAACACACTAGAAGCCACAGTTTAGGTCTGATCATCATAAAACTTGCCCAGAATGATCGTCTTGACAATATCTGAGTCAAGTTCGAATATGGGTCATGTCGGTCCAAAAAGTAGGTCAGTATATAAAATCATAGAAAAACCCTCTGAACACACTAGAGGCCACAGTTTTCGCCCGATCATCAAACTTGCTCAAAATGATCATTTGACAATATCTCAGTTAATTTTGAATATGGGTCATATCTGGTCAGTAAGTAGGTCAGAGTGTTGAAAAACCTTGTGCACACACTAGAGACCCCAGTTTTGGTCCGATCATCATCAAACTTGCTCAGAATAATCATCTTGACAATATGTGGGTCAAGTTCACATATGGGTCATGTCGGGTCAAAAAGTAGGTCAGCAGGTCAAATCATAGAAAAACGTTTTGAACACTCTAAGAGGCCACAGTTTTTGTCAAATCATCATAAAACCATCTGGACAATATCTCAGTAAAGTTTGAATATGGATCATGTCAAATCAAAAAGTAGATCAGTAGGTTATTTTGTCATAACTTTTGGGCCATTTAGATTTAAAACTTCACAGGAATGTTGCCTAGGTGACTCCCTACCAAAATAGTTAAAACTCATGCCACTCCATTGAACAAGATGGTTGCCAGAGCTAAAAATAAAAAAAAAAAAATCTTCAAACAACAATTCCTTCCGTACCCTTGGGCCAATTTCATTCAAACTTTGAAGTAATGTTGCTTAGATGACCCTCTACCAAAAAGGCTAAAACAATCCTGCTCCAATGAACAAAATGGCCACCGGAGCTAAAAATAAAAAAATATTGTAAATTCGACTCAAATGTGAACTCCTCCTAAACCCTAAGGCCAATTTGATTCAAACTTCACAGGAATGTTGCCGAGGTTACTCCCTACCAAATAAGCTAAAATCACTCTGCTGATGAACAAGATGGCCACCATAGCTAAAACTAGAATGTACTCGAGACAGTGACACACAGGTGAGCGAACCAGGGCCCTGTGGGCCCTCTTGTTTTTTTTTTTCCTTTTCTTCTTTTTGTTATACCCCATTACACGATAGTGCTGGGATATTATAATATACCCTCCGGTGTCGTCCGTCTGTCCGTCCGTCCATCCCCACCATTTCCGACCGATAACTTGATTAATTTTTCACATTTTTTTTTTCAAATTGTGCCTACATGTTTATATCGGGAATGACTTTTATTTCTTTTCTTCTTTTTGTTATACCCCATCACACGATAGTGCTGGGGTATTATAATATACCCTCCGGTGTCTGTCCGTTCGTCCGTCCATCCACACCATTTCCGACCGATAACTTGATTAATTTCTCACAATTTTTTTTTGGAGTTTGCGATCAATAACTTAAGAATCTTTTCATGGATTTTCTTCAAATTTTAAAACACTAAAGGACACATATTATTGCCAAGGACAGTCACTCTGCTTTTCTGGTTATTGTATTATCTGCCCTTTTGATATACATGTATGTAGTTCCTTTACTATATTGAATGCCTTAGTGAAGTTTTACAGATAACTATAACACTTAAAAGTACCACTATTATGGGCAAGGCTATAACCATATTATCTTGCAGTGGTGGGGTATCATGCAGTGTTAGCGTGCTTTTATTTACCTTGTGACCTTGACCTACTTTTTTAAGACTTGAACATTAGCCATACCTTTTGATTGGTTAGTGATACTGCTTTCATATTTAGTATGCGCTGTCCGGGGGCATCAGTGTTTCACAAACACATCTTGTTTTTTTTTTCTAGATCTATATCACCATGGCCAGAGGACAACAGAAAATTCAGTCTCAACAGAAGAACAAAGAAAAGCTGGACAAAATTAAGAAACAACAAGGTCATGATCAGAAGAAAGCTGCTGCTGCAGGCCTAAAACATGTGTGTTCAGTCTGTAAGGTATGTGTTTATATTGTAAACAACATGTAGGTGTTCAGTCTGTAAGGTAAGTGTTCATATTGTAAGCAACATGTAGGGGTTCAGTCTGTTATATAAGTGTTCACATTGTAAGCTACATGTAGGTGTTCAGTCTGTAAGATAAATATTCACATTGTAAGCTATATGTAGGTGTCCAGTCTGTAAGGTAAGTGTTCATATTGTAAGCTACATGTAGGTGTTCAGTCTGTAAGGTAAGTGTTCACATTGTAAGCTATATGTAGGTGTTCAGTCTGTAAGGTAAGTGTTCATATTGTAAGCTTCATGTAGGTGTTCACATTGTAAGCTGTATGTAGGTGCTCAGTCCGTAAGGTAAGTGTTCACATTGTAAGCTACATGTACATGTAGGTGTTCAGTCTATAAGGTAAGTATTGGCATTGTAAGCTATATGTAGGTCTTCGGTCTGTAAGGTTTGTGTTCACATTGTAAGCTGTATGTAGGTGTTCCGTCTGTAATTTATGTGTTCCCATTGTAAGCTTTATGTAGATGTCAAGTCTGTAATTTAAGTGCTCAGAATGTTAGGCTTAAGCTTTATGTAGGTGTTCATTCTGCAAGGTAAGTGTTCCCATAGTAAGCTGTATGTAGATGTTAAGTCTGTAATTTAAGTGCTCAGATTGTTAGGCTGAAGCCATATGTAGATGTTCAGTCTGCAAGGTAAGTGTTCAAATTATAAACTACATGTAGGTGTTAAGGTAGATAAAAGTATTTCACCTAGTAAGCTACATGAACATGAAGGAGTTCAGTCTTTAAGGTTACTGTTCATGCCCAGTCTGTAAGCAAAGTGTTCAGATAGTCAGCTTTAAGGTATATGTTTAATGTTAGTTTTCAAATTGTAAGCTACGTGTATGTGCTTGGAGTATATGGTGCACATACTGTACATGTAGGTGTTTTGTCAGAGTCAGAATTATGTCTCCCCCGAAAATTTTTTTTTTCGGAGAGACATATTGTTTTCCCCGGGCGTCTGTCTGTCCGTCTGTCACACATTCGTGTCCGCTCTATAACTTGAAAACCGTTCGAGCTATCGTCAGGAAACTTAGTATAAATATAAATCAGCATTAGACGACGTGCAGTGCGCAAGAACTATAACTCTCGCATTTATACTTCTTGAATTATCTCCCTTGGAAGTTTGTTGGAATGTATATATGTATGGGCAAATCGTGTCCGGTCAATAACTTTCTTATTTTGAGATGGATTTTAAAATTACTCGGCAGAAATATTAACAACCATAAGACGATGTGTGGTGCGCATGAATCAGGTCGGTACCTCAAAGGTCAAGGTCATACTTAGAGGTCAAAGGTAAAAAAGGGGCTTTTTTTTCGTATTTGGTCAATAACATTCTTATTTTGAGATGGATTTTAAAATTACTTGGCAGAAATATTAACCACCATGAGACGATGTGTGGTGTGCATCATGCAGGTCATTACCTTGAAGGTCAAGGTCATACTTAGAGGTCAAAGGTCAAAAAAAGGGGCCTTTTTTCGTGTTTTGTCAATAACTTTCTTATTTTGAGATGGATTTTAAAATTACTTGGCAGAAATATTAACAACCATGAGACGATGTGTGGTGTGCATCAGGCAGGTCAGTACCTTGAAGGTCAAGGTCAAACTTAGAGGTCAAAGGTCAAAAAAGGGGCCTTTTTTTCGTGTTTTGTCAATAACTTTCTTATTTTGAGATCGATTGTGAAATCACTTGGCAGAAATGTTAACCAATATAAGACGATGTGTTGCATGCATGACCCAGGTTGGTACCTCAAAGGTCAAGGTCATACTAAGAGGTCAAAGGTAAAAAAGAGGCCTTTTTTCGGGTTTTGTCAATAACTTGCTTAATTTTTGATAGAATTTGAAGTTACTTGGCAAAAATGTTAACTATCATGAGACGATGTGTTGCATGCATGATTCAGTTTGATACCTCAAGTGTCAAGGTCATACATAGAGGTCAAAAGTCAAAAAAGGGGCCTTTTTTTTTTTTCGTGTTTGGTCAATAAATTTCTTATTTTTTGATGGATTTTGAAATTGCTTGGCAGAAATGTTAAACACCATGAGATGATGTGTTGCACGCATGACCCAGTTTGGTACCTGAAAGGTCAAGGTCATACATAGAGGTTAAAGGTCAAAAAAGGGACCTTTATTGTGTTCTGTCAATAACTTTCTAATTTTTAGATGGATTTTGAAATTACTTGGCAGAAATGTTAACCACTATAAGACGATGTGTTGCGTGCATGACCCAAGTTGGTACCTCAAATGTCAAGGTCGTACTAAGAGGTCAAAGGACAAAAAGGGGCCTTTTTATGCCTCCAACTTTGACAAATTTGGAGGGGCATATTGGTTCTGGTTCGTTCGTCTGTCCGTTACGCTTTTGATGCATAGCATAACTAAAGAACCGTGTATGCTAGGGTTTTGAAATTTCATATATGGATTCCTCATGGAAAATTAGCTGACACGTATTTTTTTTCTCGTCCGGATTATGCCCCCTTCAAGAGTTATTGCCCTTTGAAATTTTTTTAATAAAATCTTGTCAGCAAGGTATCTCAAAAACTATTGGAGCTAGAGCCTTGAAAGTTGGTGAATATATTGGTGGTGATGAGTAGATGAACCGATTAACTTTTGACAAAATTCCGAAAAATACTTCGTGAGTTACGGCCCTTTGTCATTTTGGTAATTTGGGAATCGAGACAGTTCCCCGACAAGACAGTTCCCCGACACGGTTTTTGGAGACAGTTCCCCGACACATTTGAAGACAGTTCCCCGACACTTTTGAAGACAGTTCCCCGACACTTTTGTTCAAAGTCAAATGACCTGTGACTGATCATGATGACTATCATAATTGATAGTTATTGTGTGTTCATCAATATTCTGAAGACAATTCACCGACAGACGTTTAGAAATATTAAATTATGGGTTCATAGACATTTTTGAAGACAGTTCCCCGATGTAAAATAAAAGGTTATACTTGATACCATTATCAATAAGTTTAATAATGAATATGTTCTGCGCAAAGTAAGAATCGGTACAATTCTAGAATTGTCCTGCGCAAAGTAAGAATTCTCATTCTTACTTTGTTGCGCAAAGTGAGAATTCCTACCTTGCGCAATACAATTCCGGAATTGTCTCTGCGCAAAGTGGGAATCGGGACAAAGTGAGAATTCCTACCTTGCACAATTATTGTATCGGAATTGCCTCTGCGCAAAGTGGGAATCGGGACAAAGTGAGAATAGTAAAATATTATTACGGAATTTTATCACATTCATATGGAAACTGATCCCTGGTGGTAAAAAATCACTGTATAAAATTTAGTCCAAACTTCGCTTCTATCTCATGGACATTCCAATTTTAATTTTCTTAAAAGAATATGAGCGGCATCACGCATAAATGTCCTAAGAGCCTTCGCTGTACGCATGAAGAATATATGGGACTAGAGGAAGGTTCAGACAAAGAATCAAATATCTGGCCTCAGTGAGACTTTGCGCATGTGCATTTATGTGATCAATTTACGGATATACGCTAAGTACCTTTTATGCGTGGCGCCGCTGATATCATAGGCAGCTGCTCATTAGTCCAGTGTTGGTAATGATTTCTTGATGGCTGGGTACACTTGGATTTGTTTTGAAATGCATTTTATTTTTGCCGATATCATTATTATTTTTTATTTTTACTGCTGTTGCTTATGAAATTTTCCAGCTTCATCAGTAACATCAGTTTTTTTTACTAACGACAGCAAGATAATGGTTAAGCAAACACATTTCAGTCAAGTTGAAAGTAGTTGTTGCGGCGATGGGTTGTATAAAAAAAAAAACAGACATGCTCAAATTACTTTTATTATGGTGATAAAACAAAACTGTGAGCACATGATGAACGAACATATGAAAGCACATATGAAATTAAAATGAACATTATATTAGCGAGTCTCCGCTGTTCTTGTGGCTGACCTCAGACTCAGAAATGAACCACAAAATACATCTTATAAATCGTAATGATTCTAAAAACTGGGACAACCAAGTACGTGAGCAAACAGTGTACACTCAGATAAGCATGCATTCTGATCAGTGTGTACAGTGTTTACCATACAGCCTGCACTATGAACTTTATGCGCGAAACATCAATGACAGGAAAAGGAAAGGAAAAGATCAAGGTTTCCCACATTTTAGGCACATTATTGTACACTGTGTAAAAATGATAAGTACCCCGAGATTTTTTTAATGTTTTTTCCAAAATTACAAGACATAACTTGAAGATCAGAGATTTCAATTCGTACTTCATATTTTATTCAGTGTATACCTAAAATATTGCTAAAACATAAAATAAGAAAACTTCAGAAGCGTTCTAACGAGTACCCACAATCTATATTTTGAGCAGAAATAAGAAAAAATATCACTTTTTTTCCTCTTAATTTTTCATTTTTTCGGCGATAAAAGTTACAATGTATTTGTAACAATCGCAAATAATTTTCTACTCACAAAACCATCAAAGTAATGTTACCCAGACTATACAGATGATAAATGCTATTCCCACAGATAAAAATTCGATTCTCACTTTGTCCCAAATATTCCGACTTTTTCCATACGGATGAAACATTCGATTCCCACTTTGTCCAAAAGATTCCCACTTTGCGCAGAGACATTTACCTGTTTCATATAACATTCGAATCCCTTGCGCAATTCCAGAATTGAACCGGTACAATTCTAGAATTGCGCAACAAAGTAGGAATTCTTACTTTGCGCAAGACAATTCTAGAATTGTTCCGATTCTAACTTTGCGCTGAACAAATACACCTGAAATTAAGCGAACTAGCATGTTCAGTTAATGAACATGCAAACATTTAAACAAAACAAAAATGTCTTTTAGGAAACGCAATAGTATATTTCTAATTGCCATTTTTCCATATAATAAACATTTGAAAAATGAAGATGAGTTCAAAGTTTTTGTTTTAAATAAATATTATTAAAGTATACGAATATGAAATAGATATCTAACGCTGTTATGGGAACAATAATGATACTTATTCGAACTGTCTTGAAATCTCAGGAAATTTCAACTCATAAATATAGTTGCCATAGCGAGAAACGTCCAAATTATAACTATCTGTATCTGTGTTTTAAGAGACTTCTTTCAAACTAATATATCTTATCCCTAATTGCCAATTAGGACATTAAGACTATGAACAATAGTGTCGGGGAACTGTCTTCAAAAGTGTCTAGGAACTAATTGCCAATAATAATTATCAGTCACAGGTCATTAAACTATGAACAATAGTGTCGGGGAACTGTCTTCAAAAGTGTCGGGGAACTGTCTTCAAAAGTGTAGGGGAACTGTCTCCAAAAACCGTGTCGGGGAACTGTCTTGTCAGGGAACTGTCTTGTTCCCGGTAATTTGTGCCCATTGTAATGTATGCTAAAAGTGATGCATAGCATAACTTTAGAACCGTGTATGCTAGGGTTTTGAAATTTCATATGTGGATTTCTCATGGAAAATTAGCTGACACGTATTTTTTTTTCTCGTCCGGATTATGCCCCTTTCAAGAGTTATTGCCCTTTGAAATTTTTTTGATAAAATCTTGTCAGCAAGATATCTCAAAAACTATTGGAGCTAGAGCCTTGAAAATTGGTGAATATATTGGTGGTGATGAGTAGATGAACTGTTTAACTTTTGACAAAATTCTGAAAAATACTTTGTGAGTTATGGCCCTTTGTCATTTTGGTAATTTGTGGCCATTGTAATGTATGTGTATTTTTTTTCTCATCCGGATTATGCCCCTTTCAAGAGTTATTGCCCTTTGAAATTTTTTGAACATTTTTAAAGTTACTTTGCAGAAATGTTTATCCTCATTAGATGATGTGTTGCACACAAGACCCGGCTCAATACCTCCAATGTCAAGGTTAAACTTAGAGGTCAAAAACGGGGAGACATCTGTGTTTTTGTAGAAAAACAAATTCTAGTTGTTACTGGTGTTATGTGTACATCAAATCTTAATGCGTTCGTTGTTGTTTGATAAAATGATTGAGTCTAAATCACATACAGTGAAATTCCGCTATTAAGAGAATTTAAGACCACCTAAAATTAAGACTAATTCTGCTATAAAAAGCTTATTTTGAAGGGTACACTTATTTTTTCTTTGTGGTTTCTGCCTACAATGTTCTCTGGTCAGGGACCACATTTGGGACTGTTCAAAAGTAGTCTTCAAGACCACTTTTGAACAGTCCCAAAGGTGGTCTTAATCTAGGAATTTTAGTGTACATGGTTACATGCGGTAATTTCAACTTAGCGTTCAGGACTTAACACTGTTAACTCAACAATGTGGTGATACCTTAGTGTCTGGGTGGAGATCAGGAGGGCACAGGTTCACTACATGTACATGTCAGGTTGGCAACATTCTTGCGTGGAGATTCATGAAACCTTTCCTTCACTGATGACTGGATGACAGACTGAATTCCGTCTTCACTGGTCTAGCATGCCAAGTTGAACTGTGACTGACAGACATGTTCATGATCTGATTTGGTCAAACTAATTCTGTTTTCTACTTGCAGTCGCAGATGCCAGATCCGAAAACTTACAAACAACATTTTGAGAACAAACATTCAAAAATTGAGTTACCGGCAGAGCTCAGAGATATATAAAAATGAGTAAGTAAAGAAAGGTTACTCCACAACATACATTTTGGAGATTAATTAAGCCATATCCCGCTGAACATGACAGCCCCTACCTTTGCAAACAGTGTAGATCCAGATCAGATGGCTTCTGAAGAAGCCTTATCCTCCCTTCACAACAACCCCTATCTTTGCAAACAGTGTTGATCCAGATCAGATGGCTTGGCTTCTTAAGAAGCCTTTTCCTGCTGAACACGACAGCTCCTGCCTTTGCAAACAGTGTAGATCCAGATCAGATGGCTTCTGAAGAAGCCTTATCCTGCTGTTCACGACAACCCCTATCTTTGCAAACAGTGTAGATCCAGATCAGATGGCTTCTGAAGAAGTCTTATCCTGCTGTTCACAACAACCCCTATCTTTGCAAACAGTGTAGATCCAGATCAGATGGCTTCTGAAGAAGTCTTATCCTGCTGTTCACAACAACCCCTATCTTTGCAAACAGTGTAGATCCAGATCAGGTGGCTTCTGAAGAAGTCTTATCCTGCTGTTCACAACAACCCCTATCTTTGCAAACAGTGTAGATCCAGATCAGGTGGCTTCTGAAGAAGTCTTATCCTGCTGTTCACAACAACCCCTACCTTTGCAAACAGTGTAGATCCAGATCAGATGGCTTCTGAAGAAGTCTTATCCTGCTCTTCACAACAACCCCTATCTTTGCAAACAGTGTAGATCCAGATCAGGTGGCTTCTGAAGAAGCCTTATCCTGCTGTTCACAACAACCCCTATCTTTGCAAACAGTGTAGATCCAGATCAGATGGCTTCTGAAGAAGCCTTATCCTGCTGTTCACAACAACCCCTACCTTTGTATCCAGATCAGATGTCTTCTGAAGAAGCCTTATCCCGCTGTTAACAACAACCCCTACCTTTGCAAACAGTGTAGATCCAGATCAGATGGCTTCTGAAGAAGTCCTTCCTGCTGTTCACAACAACCCCTACCTTTGCAAACAGTGTAGATCCAGATCAGATGGCTTCTGAAGAAGTCCTTCCTGCTGTTCACAACAACCCCTACCTTTGCAAACAGTGTAGATCCAGATCAGATGGCTTCTGAAGAAGTCCTTCCTGCTGTTCACAACAACCCCTACCTTTGCAAACAGTGTAGATCCAGATCAGATGGCTTCTGAAGAAGTCCTTCCTGCTGTTCACAACAACCCCTACCTTTGCAAACAGTGTAGATCCAGATCAGTTGGCTTCTGAAGAAGTCCTTCCTGCTGTTGACAACAACCCCTACCTTTGTATCAAGATCAGATGGCTTCTGAAGAAGCCTTATTCCGCTGTTCACAACCACCCCTACCTTTGCAAACACTGTATATCCAGATCAGATGGCTTCTGAAGAAGCCTTATCCTGCTGTTCACAACCACCCCTGCCTTTGTATCAAGATCAGATGGCTTCTGAAGAAGCCTTATTCCGCTGTTCACAACAACCCCTACCTTTGCAAACACTGTATATCCAGATCAGATGGCTTCTGAAGAAGCCTTATCCTGCTGTTCACAACAACCCCTGCCTTTGCAAACAGTGTAGATCCAGATCAGGCCATCTGATCATGATCTACAATATTTGTCATGCAGTTATTGAATTGAAGGAATACATTATACCAAGCAGTTTGATTGGTGGATAATCTGAAATGGTTTCTACTTAAAAAGGGGTCTACTCTTAACCATCATCAACAGATTTTTGATCAACGTGCAGGTACAGGGGCAATGTCCACATAAGTGGGCCCCCTTCCAGGTAGCTGGCTTGCTGCATGCATGCCAGATCTTACACCAGATCTCCAGGCCTGTCAAAAGGAGCAAATTCTTTCCTATAAGAGTTGACCCCTAATGACAGTGAGACAAAAATACTTTTCAGGACTTGTCTCCCCTTAAGGAAATCTCCCTGAATTATCCCAAACTGCTTGTTATCTGAAGGTCTGGGAAGAATACCATAGGGACTTATGTATGAGATCCAATCCACTTTTATAAACTATCTGGGACCAGTTGTTCAGAACTGACCATGTCGATATTTAACATATTGTTATGCAGCCCCACACCCGCCCATCGGGGCTTGAAGAAATATATGGGCTGCATGATGCTTCCACACAGAGCCGAAGCCGACCCGCACACAAGTACTGGTAAACCGCTTAGAGGATCTAAGCCTGCCTAGCAAAATGGTGGGAATTGGCCCGTCCATGCTTATAAACCCTATTGGTTTCATTGAGGGCTTGAGATGTCATTTCAACTCGATGTCGGGTAAAGTCCCACAAAATTGGAAGCAACGTCTCCAAAATGACCTTTACAGTGTTAATGGGGACGTTAAACCTCAAATCAAACAAATAAACAAAACATATTGTTAAAACTTTAATCATTAAATATGGCAAAATATATACTAATATTTTTGCAGAAAAAATGTGTAAATACAAAAGTGTGCCCATTTTTTTCAGCCAAAACACCAGAGTCTAAGGTTTTGTTTGTTTGTTTGTTTGTTTGTCATGTAAAAGTCCCACAAAATTTGAAGCAAAGTCTCCAAAAAGACCTTTATAGTGTTGATGGGGATGTTTAACCTGGGTTCACACAAACAAAAACAAATAGTCTATAGACCATGTAGTTCTAAAACAAAGCTCCAGCTAGATGCATGTCCATCTAATGAGTGTGAGTGGAAGGGTGTCAGTGTTCAGGACCAGCTGTGTTGTTTTGAGTACATTTATCAAGATCTCGGACGTGTAACTGGACCAGTACGAAATTAATTGGTTAAAAACAATCATATGAGAGTGTAATAACGTCATGTAATAAATTTGGTAATCCACTAGTGGATTAAATATGCAAAGTAGTTAGATACGCTCCATAACGTTACTTTTTTGTACAAAAATCGTGAATTAAATATGTTCTAAATTTCATATGATTAATAGAATCTTGCATTCGTGCTCATGTGTTATTGAATTTATTATACCCGTGGCATAGGAAGTATGCTATGGGGGTATATAGTTTTCGTTCTGCCATTCATCAGTCCGTGTGTCCATCTTTCCATCTGTGCGGGCGAACATGTCAGGTTTAGGGGCTAGTGTCCAGATTGATAACAATAGAAAATGATTGGAAAATGATTGGTAAACAATAGATTTATTCCGTAAATAAAAGGTTTAGAAGGTTAGCCCCTAAGCCAAACAAAAGAAAAGAACAAAAGAAAAAGCCGTTAAACCTGACATATTGGAACATCCATCCGTCCTTCCGTCTGTTAACATTTTGGTTAAAGTTTTGCGTCAAAGTTTCTAAGAGATTGTATCTTCTGAACCTTTTGATAGATTTAGTTGATACTTACACTGAAGTTACATACTGGTCCAAAGATTTCACTGATGCATGTCCCACCCCCAAAAGTGACCTTGAGGTCAAGGTCACAGACTTAGAAATTACACATTTGGTTAAAGTTTTATGACAAAGTTTACAGATGCCTGTATGCACAAATTCAGTTGATACTGTACTTGTATCAATGTATGTCCCTTCCCCCACTTGTGGTGACCTTGACCTCAAGGTCACGGACTTAGAAATTTTACATTTGTTAAAGTTTTATGACAAAGTTTATAGATGGCAGTATGTTCTAAACTCTACTACAAATTTAATTGATATTTGCATCGATGTTTCATACCAGTCCAAAGATTTCGTTGATGCACGCCCCTACCTGCTGATTCAGATTCATTGATGCCCCGAACCCTTCAGTATTCAATAAGTTTGATGTCCTCACTCCCTTGGTCCATTTAGAAATTTTATGTTGGGTTTAGCTTTTACAAGCACATTTATAGATGCTTATAGCTTCTTGACTTCTTCATTTACACTATATACAAGCTCCAAAGATATATCAGAGGGTGGCGCTGGCCGGGGGTGTACGTGACCCACTGGTCGCCATCTCTAGTTAAACTAGTTGAGGTAAAGAGTTAAAATGCTCAGCAAAGCTCATTTTAATAAATTCAATAATACATGAACCCTCATGTAAGATGCTCTATATTTAGGAGCCCCAGAAGAGTAGAAATAAGGATAATTCTGGGTTATTTTTATTTTCTGCACCTTGTTAGCTCACCTGAGACGAAGGCTCATTGGTGAGCTTATAGGGTGGTCATGCTGTCTGTATGTATGTCAACATTTTCAAACATCTTCTCCTCTGGAACCGCTGGGCCGATTGAAGCCAAATTTCATGTGGGGCCTCAGTGGGATGGGGGAACGAAAGTTTCTTCGCGGGGTCCAGGTCACATGACCAAGATGGCCTCCATGCCCATATATGGTAAAAACCCTTCAAAAATCTTCTTCTCCGGAACCAGTGGGCCGATTGGCCTGAAACTTGGTATGTAGCATTGGGGACTCGGGCCCATCATATTTTGTTCAAATGATGACCCTTGGATGACCTTGACTAATTTTAGGCCAAGGTCAAATTTGGTCGCATAGACTTTTGTATGGGAAAAAGTCAATCCGTGTTTTTTTTGGAAACTATTGCAGCCTGTGATCTGAAAATTAGTAGATGCAGTAAGCTAAATGGGTGGATGAAAACTTTGACCTTTGTTCAAGGTCATTCAGATATGAGAATTAAAACTTATTTTTATCAGAAACCACAATGCCATTTGTAACGAAATTTCCTATGAAAGTTTTTTAGAAAAAGGTAATGACAATTAATCAATATGAATTTGGTCACGTGACCAATATGGCCACCATGCCCATATAAGGTAAAAACCCTTCAGAAATCTTCATCTCTGGAACCATCGGGCCGATTGGTCTGAAACTTGGTATGTAGCATTAGGGACTCGGGTCCATCATATTTTGTTCAAATGATGACCCTTGGATGATCTTGACTAATTTTAGTCCAAGGTCAAATTTGGTCGCATAAACTTTTGTATGGGAAAAAGTTATAACCGTGTATTTTTGGAAACTATTGCAGCTTGTGATCTGAAAATTAATAGATGCAGTAAGCTAAATGGGTGGATGAAATTACATGAGTATTCAAGGTCAAGGTCATTATTTGACCTTTGTTCAAGGTCATTGAGATATGAGAATTAAAACTTATTTTTCTCAGAAACAACAAAGCCATGAACATGGAATTTTGTTCAAATGATGACCCTTGGATGACCTTGACCAATTTAAGTCCTAGGTCAAATTTGGTGGCTTAGACTTTTGTATGGGAAAAAGTCAAAACCTTGTATTTTTTGGAAACTATTGCAGCCTGTGATCTGAAAATTAGTAGATGCAGTAAGCTAAATGGGTGAATGAATCTACATGAGTATTCAAGGTCAAGGTCATTATTTGACCGTTGTTCAAGGTCATTCAGATATCAGAATTAAAACTTATTTTCTTAGAAACCACAAAGCCATTTGTAACAAAATTTCATATGAAAGTTTTTAAGAACAAGGAAATGACAATTAATCAATATGAATTTGGTCACATGATCAATATGGCCTTAATGCCCATATAAGGTAAAGCCCTTCAGTAATCTTCTTCTCCGGAACCAGTGGGTCGATTATCATGCAACTTTGTATGTAGCATTAGGGACTTGGGCCCATCAAATTATGACCCTTGGATGACCTTGACCAATTTTAGGCCAAGGTCAAATTTGGTTGCATAGACTTGTATGGGAAGAAGTCCAAATCGTGTATTTTTTGGAAACTATTGCAGCCTGTGATCTGAAAATTAGTAGATGCAGTAAGCTAAATGGGTGGATGAATCTACATGAGTAGTCAAGGTCATTCTTTGACCTTTGTTCAAGGTCATTCAGTTATTGAGAATTAAAACTTATTTTTCTCAGAAACCACATAGCCATTTGTAATGAAATTTCATATGAAAGTTTTCAAGAACAAGGAACTGACAATTTATCAATATGAATTTGGTCACATGACCAATATGGCCGTCATGTCCATATAAGGTAAAAACCCTTCAGAAATCTTCTTCTCTGGAACCAGTGGGCCGATAATCATATATTGGTATGTGGCATTGGGAACTTGAGCCCATGATGATGACTCCTGAATGACCCTGACCTATTTTAGGCCAAGGTCAAAGTTTTTCGCATAGACTTTTGGATGGGGAAAAAGTCAAAACTGTGTCTTTTTTGAAAATATTGCACCTGGTGATCTGAAAATCGGTAGATACAGTAAGCTAAATTAATGGATGAAATGACATAAGTATTCAAGGTCAAGGTCATTCTTTGATCTTGATTCAAGGTCATCCAGATATGAGAATTAAAACATATTTTTCTCAGAAACCACTGAGCCATTTGTAATAAAAATTTCATATGCAGCATTGGGGGCTCAGGCTCATCACATATTATTCAAATGCTGACTTTCTGATTCCTATTTTACGCCAAGGTCAAATTTGGTCACATAGATTTTGGGATGGGAAAAAGGTCAAAACCATGTTTTTTTCGGAAACTATTGCAGTCTCTGATCTGAAAATTGATAAATGCAGTTAGCTAAATGAGTGGATGAAACAACATGCGTATTCAAGGTCAAGGTCATTCCTTGACCTTGGCCTAAGGCCTTTCAGATATGAAGATTAAAATTTATTTTTAACCAGAACCTCTGTGCCGTTTGTGACCAAATTTTATACTAAGCTCGTAGAAACAAGTAAATGAAGATTTAAATACATGCCTTTGCTCAAATGACCAAAATGACCTTCACGCCCATATAAGGTAAAAACACTTCAGAAATCATTTACTCCAGAACCAGAGGGCCGATTTTCATTAAACTTGGTATGTAGCATTTGGGATTTCGGATTTGGTCCACTATAGTTTCTTCAAATGATGACCCCTGGATGGCCATAACCTGTTTTACGCAAAGGTCAAATTTGGTTGCCTATACATTTGTGTTGGAGAAAGTAAAAAAAATGTGTATTTTTTTGGAAACTATTGCAACCTGTGATCTGAAAATTGGTAGATGCAATAAGCTAAATGAGTGGATAGAACTAAGGTCAATATTATTCTGACGTTGTCCCAAGGTCATTCAGATGAAATTAAAATTTATTTTTCATAGAAACCACTACTCCATTTGTAGCCAAATTTCACTTGAAAACTTATAGGAACAAACAAATGAAAATTTATTAATATGAATTTGGTCACATTACTAAAATGGCTGCCATGTCGATATACATGTATACCCTTCGAGTTTTTTTCTTCGAACCAATGGGCCCATTATCAAGTCACAAGACCGAGATTAATACTTGGTAAAAACCCTATAAAATCGTCTTCTCAGAAATGAAATGGCTCCATAAGCTCTCAGCACTCAGGTGAGCGGCTCAGGACCAATGGTCCTCTGGTGTTTCTAACCAATACCCAGACTGTATGTTTCTAATCAGAAATAAAGAAAATATTCACTTAAGTCGGACTGGGAACACCTTCAGGGGAGGCAACTCCTGCTCAGGTATTTTGTCTCTCATGTCAATAGGGTTCAACTCTTAAAGGAAAGAATTTACTCCTGAGGAGCAAACTCTTTCCTTTAAGAGTAGACCCCTATTTCTGTGGGACAGGGCTTATAGAAAAGACAGGAAGTCCCAAAAGTTGTCTACCTTTGAAAAATGGCAGAAAAATTTGCCAGGTGTTCCCTCCCATTCCCCTTAATTATCCTCGTTAATTCGCTTCATCTAGGGATATGAATAGTCTTTTGTTTTATTTTCAGGACGCTGGAACATGTTACCACATTCTTTCATTGGCTGGAAATTATATCCTGGATCAGGTGTAGGTTAGAAACAGGAGTTTTCTCCCGACAGAATATTTTGATACAGAACTTTTGATGAAGGCATTACAGTAATCATGATGAACATTTGAACAAGAAACTTTGTTATCCCATAATCTCTTCTAATCCTTATCCCGCTGAACACGGCAACCAGTTGTTCAAAACATCGTTAGCTTAACGAGCTCGTTAGTGGTCATATTGTTAACTCTTCTAGCAAGTACAATATCGTAAATTTTGGTATTTTTGCTGGAAAAATGTGAGCAGCTTTTGCGTCAGCAAAAGCTGCTCACATTTTTTTTTTCAGCAAAAACTTCAGCATATTTGCCATATTTAATGATCAAAGTTTTAACGATACGTTAACTAACGACGTCGTTAGTTTTGAACAACTGGCCCCAGGATAACTTCCTATCTTTGCCAACCGTGTAGATCCAGATCATATGCCATCTGATCAGGATCTACACTGTCCTGCAGTTTGTGAATAGAACTACAGACCAATCTGTATTAAGCAAGCCCTAAGGGATAACCAAAATCTGCTTGTTTAAGACAGGTGCTTGCTTAATACAGGCAAATTTTAATGCATCTGCCTTTTTGGGGAACCAAGTACATGCTTGCTTAAGACAAGTTGCTTGCTTAATAGAGGTGGCCACAATGACAGGTTTTACTGTAATTCATATCATTCAAGTAATTTGATTGGTGCATAGTCAGAAGCCGGACAGTCCATGCTTATAAACCCTATAAGCATGGTTTCATTGGAGGACAGGGCTTGAGATATCATTTCATCTCATTGTCGGGTAAAAGTCCCACAAAATTGGAAGCAACGTCTCCAAAATGACCTTTATAGTGTTGATCGGGACAGTAAATATCAAATCAAACAAACAAAGCATAGTCAGAAATGGATGTTACTAAATTAATTTATTCAGCAGGATTAGGGTTAACTCACCAATAAGTTTTCCTCTAGAATCAGAATGGCTCCAGACTGGGGAGTATAGAGGGTAATTAGGGGTATTTTTTGTTATACCTCCATAAAAACATGTTTTGGGTACTTGTTAGAATTGCCTCATTGAGGCAATTCTAACAGGTAGCCAAAACATATATTGCTTATGACAACAGACTAGGAAAAAATATTCTTTAACCCATAAAATGCCAATCACGACAATTGTCGTCTGCTGGTTCCTTTTTCACAAATAATTTTGTCAAATGTACAGTATTTGTCAGTTCACAAAAATCTCCCCCAGTGCCTCTGAGCCACAACAATCACTTTCCCTACTGGTGTGTGGAGCAGAAATAAAATGAGAAACCTAGACGGGCATAGACGTGTACCTTTTATATAAATATCTCACCAATTTACGAATCCATCTATTAATTATCATTACGATAACACATCATGTGACTTAGTGTTACTTTAAAAGTCATTTTTGCACACAGTGTGGACCCAAATCAGACAGTTTGATTTGGGTCCACACTGTTTGCATGTACGCAAAAATATTTCTTTAAAGGTTTGCAACAAAATTCAGCAGACAACAGAAGCAGACGACATTTTCAGATGTAGTTTTTCTCTGCATCTTAAGGGATAATTATCTGCATTACTCCTGATTATCCAGCTTTAATTCTTGTTCAGAATAACATAGATTACAAAATACCTAATTTAACGAAAGCTGGTGGGAAATCATTAATCCTTATCTTGCTGAACACTATAAGTCCTAACTTTGCAAACAGTGTAGATCCTGATGAGGCTTCTGAAGAAGCCATCTCATCAGGATCTACACTGTTTGTCATTCAGTTTGTGAATTTGAACAAATACATTACATCAAGTAATTTGATTGGTTGATAGTCAGAAGAGGGTGTGGCACAATTAATTATTCAGCAGGACAAGGGTTAATTTATAGTGAGAAACTTAAACAAAATCTTCACCTAAATTACATTTCGCCGTGAGATTTTTCTCACATTTAGCCTATTGCAATGAGATTTTGGAAAAAAAGAGGAAATCTCTCAAAAAATCACCTGAAGATTATCCATACTAATCTGGAACTATAGCCGGCCTCGGTAGCTCAGTCGGATGTGCCCCTGACTGGTGATCAGGAGGACGCTGTTTCGATACCTGCCTGGGTCGGCTACATTCTTTCGTGGAGATTGATCATGAAAACTTTTCTATGGTCATCTCTCCCTTTGGCTGATACCGGAGGGCAGTTGTCAGTTTTGGGCGAAAGAATGTGCACTGTACTGGTTAACCACTTACGTATAAGCCTGTAAGTAAGTAAGTAAGTCTTTATTCAATGATTTAGGCCTTTGGCCCACTACAAGTAACAACAATCAATACAATTTCATACAGCCTGCCCAGGAAAATTGATGATAGGTAAACCGACCGGCTCAAAAATGACCTAAATAGTGTTGACTGGGCCGTTAAACTCCAATACAAACAAATCTGGAACTATAGTAATTGTGGAGAAGGGAATTCTTGGTTCCATGTGTACCTTAATTAATTGGACTTGCCATACTTGTTCCAAAGTTTGGGCAGGTATAATTTACTATGTGTCTAAAAATAGATGAGTAAGTGGTCGTGTAAACCATGATGAGACCCTGCAATCTTTGACATCTCATGTGGGTCAACACTGTTTGGTTACGTCTGTGTGTCTGAATACTAATTACTTATGGTAATTTGGAGAACTAATAGAATGCCTTCTTAAGTCATGGGAATTTTACAGAATTCTTAACCATAAAATGCCAATCACGACAATTGTTGTCTGCTTTGCCATCTGTCAGTTACATCAAAGTAATTTTTGCAAACAGTGTGGACCCAGATTGTAGCAGTCTGACCTGGGCCCATACTGTTTGCCTGCATTCTGATCTGGGTCCACACTGTTTGCCTGTGTAAAAAAATAGTTTTAAAAAGTTTGCAAAAAAATTCAACAGACGTCATAAGCAGACGGCATTTTCAAATGTAGTTTTTCTTGGCTTCTTAGAGTTAAAACTTATTGTTCTATAAAAAGAATTATCCTTTGGAAGCAAGGAATGCAGCACAGAATTGAAAAATATGGAGTGTACAAGTCTTTCTTGGCCAGGCTAGCTAGTTTCAGACAGTCAGGTCTCATCAGTGATTGCCAGATATTTTCATAATTCCGTAATGGAATCATTGACCATGATAAAGGGCAGAGGGACTTTTTCAGGCCTCATATTTTTCAGGCATATGCAGGATTTCAGGCTTATAGGGCTTGATTGTTTCTTGATTTTTTCTTGATTTCAGGCTTTTTAGATTTTGTTTTTTCCTCCTATATTCTGTTTAAAATGACTAATGAACACTTATCCTCTAAATAAAATTATTTTGCTACATCCATTTCTGCCTATTCACCAATCAAAAATTATTTGATATAATGTATTCAAGTCACAAACTGCATTACAAACAGTGTAGATCCTGATCAGATGGCTTCTTCAGAAGCCATCTGATCTGGATCTACACTGTTTGCAAAGATTAGGGTTGTCATGTACAGCAGGATGAGGGTTAAGGCTGCAAAATCAGGTCTTTCAGGCTTTGGAAAGCTTGGTCAGTATGAGGCCTGCTTTTTACAACTGCCAACACATTCCCTCAAAATCAAGTGCAGTTAAATATAAAGCTGGTCTCGGTAGCTCATTTGGACACATGTCTGACTGGTGATTAGGAGGACACAGGTTTGACCCCTTCTGGGGTCGGCAACATTCTTTAGATGAGATTGATCATCAAATCTTTTCTACGGTCATTATCTCCCTTCAGCTGATTCAAGAAGGACAGTTGTCAGTTTCTGGCGAAAGACTGTGCACTGTACTGGTTAACAGCTTATGTACATGTATAAGCCTGCCTACAGACTTGCCTACCCTTATGATTTGGTCGTAAGGTTTACTATTTTTATGTCTAAACTACGACCTTACGGTTGCGGATGAATTCCATACGATTTTCAGTGTTCTAAAAAAAACGGCAATTTGGCGTATTTTTTGTGGTTCGGTTCGGTAAAGCAGGCTCTTATAGATGGATCCAACGTTTTGACACATGACCTTGTTTACTTTTCACTGTGCATGCGCAAAACTACTTTTCCTTTTGATAACGATCTTTCGTGGTTGGCAAAAAGCTGCTGGTTCCATATAAACACATTGTAAATAGGTTTTATATTACAGACATATTTTAGTTGACTGTTACAGAAAAATCGATCGAATTACAATAAATGAGTAGATAAATATATTCTAGACTACATTCCTGCATCTTCCGTATTTTTAGTCGTTCGTTTTGCGCATTTTTATTACAAAAAATTAAGACCATCCAACCTCGTTACCTGCCTAAGTTTAACAGGTAAATATCATCAAAACATCCTCGAATATTCTAGAAACCAATAATTACTAGCTAAGACATGTTTATTTTAAAAGTTTAAAGGTCAATTTTGTTGTTTCGATTCCAAACAAAATACAATTTTACTGAAAATAGCATCGCATTTACAATGGCGACAAACGGCCAAAAGACGTTTTTTGCACACCACTGGTAAGTCCCGACAAATAGTATTATTGAGTGATGACGTATTGTTTGGATGTGTCTATACCGCAACAAGATAAGAGTTACCGTACTTGGCTTACTCTCGTGATGAAATGAAAAGTTAAATTTCATTGGCTAACAGTAGGAAAGGCATCCAATCACGGCTCATTTAACAAATAATTTTTGGTATCAGCGGCAATATGGATGCCTTTGCGAAGGAAAATCACACAGGGGGAAAAGAAAAGCTGCTTCGGTTTGCAGTATAACAATTAACGTAATTGTGTGTTTACTTATTTTGATGACGCATCAAATACCTTGAAAATCTTACGAATAAAATTGAAATCTTACCATTTTTTTCATGGGATCTTGCTATTTTCTGTGTCGAGGGGTAGGCAAGTCTGCTGCCTAGGAAAAGTGTGGGTAGGTAAAAATGACCTAAATAGTGTTGACTGGGCCATTTAACTCCAATACAAACAAACAGTTTAATATGATCTATAAAAAGGTTATCCTTTGAAAGCTAGGAATACACCAGAACTGAAAAATGAAGAGTGGGCAAGGCTATGTAGTTTTGGCCTATTAGGCCTCATCATCGGCCCTTAAATATTTTCAAATGATTCCAAATGATGAAGGGCAGGAAGAAACTACATCTAACTTTAGAGACCAGTGGCCATTTGTTCAAAACTAACGACATCATTAGTTAACGCATCGTTAAAACTTTGATCATAAAATATGGCAAATATGCTAAAATTTTTGCTGAAGAAATGTGAGCAGCTTTTGCATCCAAGCTGCTCACATTTTTTTCAGCAAAAATACCAAAATTTTACATATTAAGCTTGTTAGAACAGTTAACATTATGACCACTAACGAGCTCATTAAGCTAACGATGCTTTGAACAAGTGGCCCGTGTCTTCAGCATTCAATTAATAACATGCAAGGAATCACTGCTTTGCCATTCTTAACGCGGAAATATACAATATAAACCATATTCCCCATAATATGGACAGAGGTACCAATTATTACCTGGTTTTATTGTCGCGCCTGCTTTTAGCATGGCGCGACTTAGGCGCCCGGTTTTCCGTCTGTTCGTTTGTCCATTCGTTCGTCCGTCTGTCCGTTTGTCAAGGCGTCAACATTTGCGACCACCCTAGCTTTCACCCTAATGGTCAAGTTTATTTCACAAGAACTAAAAGAGCTTCATTAATGATACTTGGTACCAACTTGTGTCAGGGGATGTCAACTTACATGCAAGCATCCATATTTGACCTTGACCTACATTTCATGGTTCACTGACTTTGTAAAATATTGCGACCACCCTAGCGTTCATCCCAGTGGTCAAGTTTATTTCTCAAGAACTATAAGAGCTTCTTTAATGATATTTGGTACAAACTTGAATCTGTGGATGGCAACTTCAATGCAAGCATCCATATTTGACCTTGACCTAAATTTCATGGTTCACTGACTTTGTAAAATATTGCAACCACCCTAGCGTTCACCCTACTGGTAAAGTTAATTTCTCAAGAACCATAAGAGCTTCATTAATGTTACTTGGTACAAACTTATATCTCGGGATGGCAACTTAAAAATGCAAGCATCCATGTTTGACCTTGACCTATATTTCATGGTTCACTGACTTTGTAAAATATTGCCACCACCCTAGTGTTCACCCTAATGGTTAAGTTCATTTCTTAAGAATTATTTGAACTTCATTAATGATACTTAGTACAAGCCTTTCATGCAAGCAACTATGTTTGATCTTGGCCTACATGTCATGGTTCGGTGACTATGCGCACCCACAGGCGCGACATAGCCTTCGGCGGAATTCTTGTATTAATTGACTATCCTGTATTACACCAGGTCAAATAAAATAAACCGGAGGTCACAAATCATAAATCATGTTTTTTAATTGTGTCAATTAATAAAATTGTCATTAATCGAGTAATTTCGTATTGGCCGAGTTACAGGCCCTTGGTCAGCTGTATCGTCCTCGGCCTCTGGCCGATACAGCAGACCTCGGACCTGTAACTGGGCCAATACGAAATTACTTGATTAATAACATTATATGCTTTTGACATTTGTGCTAAAGACCTTGTGTTCATTACGAAACTTTTTGTGCTTCAATATACATGTGCCTTATGGCAACTTTGGACATGTTTGGAGAGTTGGGCAAAAGGTGTATATGGTTGCACCTGGCTGTGTGTTTGATAGATGGATTTCCCAGGGTTTGTAGGGAAACCCTTTAAAAATCTTATTGTCTGAAACCATAAGGCTCAGATATTAATTACCAGAAGGCCCTGGTGTTTGATATTTGGCTTGTAACTTCAAATAATTGACATCTAACAAGATCGTTAAGTAATACCCTTGTGTCAAAAAATTTACAAAAAGTCTAAGAGCAATCTACCCTGTGAAACTTCAATACTAAGTATGTAAATCTCTTAGCTCAGGTGAGCATTATAGGACCATCATGGTCCTCTTGCATTAGAACGTGTACAAAAAGTTTGTTTTCTCAGTAACAGTTTTATGATGTCAAACTTTTATACGAATGGTTACACCAGGGGCCAGTTGTTCAAAGCATCGTTAGCTTAACGAGCTTGTTAGTGGTCATATTGTTAACTCTTCTAGCAGGTACAATATCGTAAATTTTGGTATTTTTTCAGCAAAAATTTCAGCATATTTGCCATATTTAATGATCAAAGTTTTAACGACACATTAACTAACGGCGTCGTTAGTTTTGAACAACTGGCCCCAGATCTCTGTTACCGTAAAATCCAGAAAATTGGGACACCTTGAGGCCTTGCTGTAATGTTCCTAAAATTTTAACAAATTTATTTCATGATCCAGCAAGGAGTACAAAAGATGCAGACAGAATGGCAAACAGTGTAGACCCTGAACAGGCTGCTCCCAATACTTAGGATCATTACGTTACATTGGATTTTACTGAATTCAAATCCACCTTGAAAATAATTTTCGTTAAGCAGCCATGTTGTATCGATACACAGGATGTATAGATTATGTAGAAAAAATGACCAATTATAGGGATCCACCTTTAAACCGTGTTATATCCACAACAGTGTAATCTTAGTGTTAGAACCAAACTTGTCCAAAGTTGGCATTAGGAGCATGTATACTGTAAATAGAGGATCTTACATGAGTGTTCATGTATTATTGAATTTATTAAACAAGTTGAGGAAAAGGGATAAAATGCGAGGCTTTGCTGAGCATTTTATGCCTTTTCCTCAAAGAGTTTAATAATAGATTGATTGAGAGGATCTTACATGAGTGTTCACGTATTATTGAATTTATTAAACGAGTTGAGGAAAAGGGATAAAATGCGACGTCATATGATAAAAATCCTAGAAAATCGGAAACCTTGAGGACTTCGGGTAATTCTCCTAAAATTTCTGCAAATTTGTTCACGATCCAGCAATGGGTCAAAAAGGTGCTGACGGAATGGCAAACAGTGAAGACCCTGATCAGATGGCTCCTTGAGGAGCAGTCTGATCTTTGTCTGCACTGTTGGCTTAAGCCTATATGTCCCAATACTTAGGATCCTTAAAGTATTAAAACCAAGTAAGTTTTTCAAGAAACACAAGTCAGCAGTTTTTCCTCTGTATCACACTTAGCCCTCAACCATCGGGGCTTGAAGAAATAGATGGGCTGCATGATGCTTCCAGGCAGAGCTGAAGCCGACCCGCACATGAGTACTGGTAAACTGCTTTGAGGATCTAAGCCTGCCCAGGCAATGCGGTGCGAGTTGGTCCGTCCATGCTTATAAACCCTATTGTTTTCATTGGGCGACAGGGCTTGAGATGTCATTTCGTCACAATGTTGGGTAAAAGTACCACAAAATTGGGAGCAACGTCTCCAAAATGACCTTAACAGTGTTGACGGGACGTTAAACCTCAAATCAAACAAACAAAATCCTCAAGAAACACAAGTCAGCAATTTTTCCTCAATATCACAAAAAGCATATAATTGCTATGTTAGAGTGATTTTTAGGACTGTTGCAACTTCAGCAAGCTGCAACATCTCGCACTGTTAAGGGGAATGGATACACCATCTGAAGAGGCAACTCCTACACAAATATTTTGTCTCCCTATTTGTCAGTAGGGGTCAACTCTTAAAGGAAAGAATTTGGTTCTGAGAAGATACCTTTTTCCGTGGGACAGAGTTTAGGATTAGGCAGAAATTTCTTTAACATTTTTTTCAGCAGACATTTCGAAATATTTTTCTTATTATTCCCAGAAAACAAAATTTGACATCAAGTCCTGTTTTCTGGGAAAAATAAAAAAATATCAACAACTTGTGCCTGCAGAATTAGCCCCGGTTAAAGGGTAATTATCAGGGGAAGTAAATCAGATAGCACATAACAAATACTTTTGTTGAGTTGTATCTCTTGATGCAGTGAGTGTTAACCCTTAAAGAACCAAGTATAATCACAGCAGATGACAACTTTTAACTTAAAGACAGCACATGTAATGTAAACTAAAAAAGGTTGCCTTTGGAAACAAAGAAGACGTAAAAAGAAAGAAAATCAGAGACTCATTTTTAGTGAGTCTCTTCATACACGGCAATATAGTTAGCAAGGTCTTATTGTCTCTAAAAATACAGCACAGCGTTTTTATAACTGTTTTTTACAACACAATTTTGGATATACCTGGTACATGTGACAGTTTAAAGATGGATCCCAAAAAATAAATGTCTAGATTATGTAGAGGATCTTACACGAGTGTTCATATATTATTGAATTTATTAAACAAGTTGAGGAAAAGGGATAAAATGTGAGGCTGTGCCTTTTCTCAACAAGTTTAATAAATTCAATAATACATACAATATTCTATTTGTCATATGGCATTAAAAACGCATTTTATTCACAAAAATGTCAATATTCTGCCATTAGTAAACGAGGCGTCCTTAAGGACGTCATGCATGTAACATTTTGGGGCGTATGTAACTAATTTGCATATTTAATCCACTATATGTAGTGGATTATAGGATTTATTACATGGCGTTTCACACTCTCAGACACGACGTCATATGATAACTAGAAAAATGGTATGGTCATTTTTCTGTGTAATACGAGGGTAGGCTGAAAAGTTCTGAGCCTGACCGAGATCCAATGGTTTGTCCATGCTGAAAGTGCCTTTTTTTTCAACATAGTCTCCCTTCCTGGCCACACACTTTCTCCAGCGATGCTGGAGTCCTTGGTCTCATCTTGATCCCTGAAAAACTCCTCCACAGCAGCTATCACCTCCTCGTCTGACCGATAATGCCGCCCAGTCCAGTGCTTTTTCATGTTTGGAAACAGGAAATAATCTGATGGAGCTAGATCAGGTGAATACGGAGGGTGATCGACAAGTGTGAAGCCACAGTCATGCACAGCAGCCATTGCGAAAACCTATTTATGAGCAGGCGCATTGTCCTGATGGAACAAGACCCCTTTTGTCAATTTTCCGGGTCGTTTAGCCTTAATTGCTTTTCGCAATTGTTTTAGCAGATCTGTATAATACTCCCCCATTAATTGTTCTGCCCTTTTGAAGGTAATCTATGAATATTATACCCTTGGCATCCCAGAACACTGATGCCATTACCTTCCCTGCAGAGGAGACGACCTTTGCCTTCTTTGGAGGGGGTGAGCCAGCGTGCTTCCATTGCATGGATTGTCTTTTGGTCTCTGGCTCAAAGTGATGGACCCACCACTCATCCTGAGTGACAAAATGGTCAAGAAAACCATCTTGGTCTGCTTCAAAATAGCCAAGTTGGCTTGTGACAGGTTCAGTCTGGTCAACTTTTGGTCAGGCATCAAAAGCCGTGGCACCCATCTGGGGGAAACCTTCGACATTCCTAATTCACTGTGTAGAATGTTCTCTACTCGTTCACGGGAGATGCCAACAGTGTTAGCTAACTGATTCACAGTTAAACGCCTGTCATCCATCACGGCCCTGTGCACTTGGCTGATGGTTTCCTCAGTTGTTGCCGTTGTGGGTCGTCCACACCGGTCATCATCTTCAATGCTGTCCTTGCCCATCTTGAAATTTGCTGCCCACCTTTTCACGGTTGCATACACAGGATAATCATCCCCTTATGTAGCAACCATATCGGCATGAATGTCCTTAGGAGCTAACCCCTTTTTATGGAGGTACTTGATGACACCACGATGCCAGATTTTATCCATTTTCTTAAAAACGTGCTAGTATCAATTTTCAAAGTCTAAAATTTCTATGTTATTGCAGGTACACTTGAACTCATTTGAGTCAAATCAAGTAATAAAGGTTTAGATTTAATGAATACAAAATTTCATGGCTATTCGATGCCTGCCTCTTGGTCAGGCTCAGAACTTTTCATCCTACCCTTGTATAAGTTAGCGGTATCAATGAATGGTGTTATGGTGTCAACTTTCTACAGTGTTTATTTTCATCTGAATATTTTATTCTTAGGAATACTCCATTATGGTACTGGTGAAATTTTGTATATAGTTGATATTACTTGACAAAATAAATGTTGAACTTTACCATTCTTATTGTGATCTTTTTAAACTGCCAAGCAACTTCTCCAAAATGACCTTTACAGTGTTGATGGGGAATTTTGAACCTCAAACAAGGAAAACAAACAAACAAAAAAAAATGATAGAATGTGCAATTTACCCTTTCAACCCTGTAGCCCAGTACAGTCACTTATGCAAACAGTGTAGATCTAGATGAGTTGGCTCATTATGAGCCATCATCTGGATCAACATTGTTTGCCATCCTGTCAATGATTTTAACCAAATCCCCTATTTACAATAATGAACTTGTCACAATTCAGACTCGGAAGAGTCTACTTCAGAAACTCAGGGATGAAAGAATTAAAGGGAATGGGGGACATCTGGCAGATTTTTTGGCCATTTTTCAAAGGGAGACAACTTTTTAGCTCACCTGTCACGTAGCAACGAGGTGAACTTTTGGGAGCATAAACTTTTTAGCTCACCGTCACGTAGTGACGAGGTGAGCTTTTGGCATCACTTTTTGTCCGCCGTGCGTGCGTAAACAATTTCTTCAAACAACATCTCCTCCTAAACCACTGATCAGATTTTGACCAAACTTCACATGAATGATCCGACAACTTAAAAAATCTTCTTCTCTGAAACCACAAGGCCCAGGTCTTTGATATTTGGTATGAAGCTTCATCTAGTGGACCCCTACCAAGATTGTTCAAATTATAGTGCTGGGGCCAAAAATGCCCCCACCCCGGGGCCTTTGGTTTTACATAGGCTTATATAGGGAAAATCTTTAAAAATCTTCTTCTCTGAAACCACAAGGCCTAGGTTTTTGATATTTGGTATGAAGCTTCATCTAGTGGACCTCTACCAAGATTGTTCAAATTATAGCCCTGAGACCAAAAATGCCCCCGCCTCGGGGGCCCTTTGGTTTTACATAGTCTTATATAGGGTAAATCTTTAAAAATCTTCTGTGAAATCAGGAGGCCTAGGTCTTTGATATTTGGTGTGAAATTTCATCCAGTGGACCTCTATCAAGATTGTTCAAATTATAGCCCTGGGGCCAAAAATGTTCCCACCCGAGACCCTTTGGTTTTACATGGACTTATGTAGGGAAATATTAAAAAAACCTTTTCTCTGCAAATGTAAGGCCCATGTCTTTGATATTTGGTATGGAGCTTCATCTAGTGGACCTCTACCAAGATTGTTCAAATTATAGCCCTCGGGCCACAAATGCCCCTGCCCCGGTGCCCTCTGGTTTTACATAGACATATATAAAGATAATCTTTGAAAATCTTCTTCTCAGAAACAGCAAGGCACATGTCTTTGATATTTTGTGTGAAGCTTCATCTAATGGACCTCTATCAAGATTGTTTAAATTATAGCTCTGAGGCCAAAAATGCACCCACGCCGGGGCCATTTGGTTTTACATAGGCTTATGTAGGGAAATCTTCTCTGAAACCGCAAGGCCCAGGTCTTTGATATTTTGTGTGTAGCTTCATCATGTGGACATTTGTCAAGATTGTTCAAATTATAGCCTTTGTTGATATTTGGTATGAAGCTTCACCTTTTTAGACCTCCCTTAACATTATGCACATGATAGCCCTGTGGTCAATAATGACACTTGTTACTCTATGGATCAGGTGAGTGATCCAGGGCCATCATGGCCCTCTTGTTCTTCAAACAACATCTCCTCCTAAACCACTGATCGGATTTTGACCAAACTTCACAGGAATGATCCTTAGGTGGTCCCCTTTCAAAGTTGTTCAAATGGTTCTGGTCTGTTGCACATCTTGGTCACAGGAGCTAAAAATAGATTTTTTTTACTGAAAACTTAAAAAAATCTTCTTCTGAAACCGCACGGTCCAGGTCTTTGATAGTTGGTATGAAGCTCCATCTAGTGGACCTCTACCAAGATTGTTCAAATTATAGCCCTGGGGCAAAAAAGGCCTCTGCCCCAGGCCCTTTGGTTTTACATAGGCTTATATAGGGAAAATCTTTAAAAATCTTCTCCTCTGAAACTGCAAGGTCTAGGTCTTTGATATTTGGTATGAAGCTTCAACTGGTGGACTTCTACCAAGATGTTCAAATTGTAACCCTAGGACCAAAAATGCCCCCGCCCCGGGGCCCTTTGGTTTTACATAGACTTACATAGGGAAAATCTTCTTCTCTGAAACCGCAAGGCCCAGGTTTTTGATATTTGGTGTGAAGCTTCATCTGCTGGACCTCTATAAAGGTTGTTCAAATTATAGCCCTATAGCCAAAAAAGCCCCCGGCCAGGGGCCCTTTGTTTTACATAGACTTATATAGGGAAAATCGTTAAAAATCTTCTTGTCTGAAACGAGAAGGCTCAGGTCTTTGATATTTGGTATAAAGCTTCGTCCAGTGGACCACTATCAAGATTGTTCAAATTACAGCCCGGGGTCCAAAAATGGGCCCACCCTGGTGCCCACTGGTTTTGCATAGACTTATATTGGGAAAACCATTGGAAATCTTCTTGTCTGAAACCAGAAGGCCTAGGTCTTTGAACTTTGGTATGAAGCTTGTCTTGTGGATTTCTACCAAGATTGTTCAAATTATAGCCCTGGGACCAAAAATGGCCCTGCCCCGGGGCATGCAGGTTTCTTTTATTTATGAGGAAAACCTTTAAAAATCTTCTTGTCTGAAACCAGAAGGCTCCGGTCTTTGATATTTGGTTTGAAGCTCCACCTTTTAGACCACTACCAAGATTATTCAAATTATAGCCCTGGGGCCAATAATGGCTCTCCTCGGGTCCCACTTATTACCCTATGGATCAGGTGAGTGATCCAGGGCCATCATGGCCCTCTTGTCTATAAGCCTGTCTCACTGAAAAGGGGTCTTCTCTTAAAGGAAAGAATTTGCTCCTGAGGGGGAGGGGCACACCAGAACTTGTACATAGCACTGTTCATTATAACAGTATTTTGGATGTAACATGCTTTATAGATGGATCCCACTAAATGTATAGATAGATTAAATTATTCTATCTAATATATACATTTTTGTTTAATAAAGAGATTGTGTTTTACTAGGGCAAGTCAATAAGTTACCAGCCTAGCATGAGGGCAAAATTGCACCCTTATCGTGTCATTCACATATCATTCATGTGTGATATTGATTATCAAACATGGCTGGCGATGCAAAAGCAAGTTTTTCGTCAAAAGTTGAGTACCGTGCTGTAATTCGTTACATGTATTTGAAATGGAAAACATGTCAGGAAATACATTGCGAGCTACCCATGTTTATGGGTCTTCTGCACCAGTTAAATTCTGGGTTGGGGAATTCAAATGCGGTAGAATGTCTTTAGAAGACTAAACCAGGTCTGGACGCCCATCAGATGCCACCGATGAAGAAATGTGTAACAAAGTATTGGATCTGGTGTCCTCTGATAGGTGAATTAAGGTGGAAGAAATAGCGAATGCATTACACAATTCACATGGTAGCGTTTCAACAATTTTACATGATCGTTTGGGTATGCACAAGCTAACAGCCCGTTGGGTCCCAAAATCCCTCAGCGACGAGCAAATGGCAACCAGAGCATCAGTATGCAGCACATTGTTGAAGCAGTTTAGGTTAAAGGAAGATGATTTTCTTTCAGGTCTGGTGACTGTAGATGAGACCTAGGTCCATTATTATGAGCCATAGAATAAAACTCAAAAGTTGCCAGTGGGTAGTGCCGGGTTCTCTGAGGCCAAATAAGTTCAAAACGCAACCCCCTGCTGGCAAGGTGATGGCAACTGTTTTGGGACGCACAAGGCGTTATTATGTTGGACTCTCTAGCAAAGAAAAATACAATAGCAGGTGCATATTATACAAATTTGCTGGACAAACTGAGATCTGTGAAAAACGTTCTGCTCCGCCAGGACAATGCAAGAGTCCACACTTGCAAAATTGCAATGGAGCTGTTGAGCGGAACGGATAGAGCTTATACCGCACCCCGCTCACCTGAGGAACTTAAGTTTTAACAATTCACAGACTTTACTACTAAATCTGCTAATAGAATCCAGCCCATTGACCCTTACAGGATATAAGTCATCATTATTGCATTGCATTCCAAGTTTGAGACTTCTAGCTTCTATAGTTCCTGAGAAATCTTTGACGAAAATGTAACATTGGTCAAAATGGAGAGAAAGAAGAATGAAAGAACAGATGAACAAATAAGCTGAGAAAGCCCAATGTCTCTTACACAAAATAAGTCATCATTATTCTATTGAATACCACACAAAATAAGTCATCATTATTCTATTGAATACCAAATTTGATGCTTCTAGCTTTTATAGTTCCTGAGAAATCTTTGATTAAAAATTTAACATTGGTCTATTATCTCTATATGGAGAGAAAGAAGAATGAAGGAACAAATGAACCAGACTAGCTCCAAAACCTAATGCAGCCTTTCCCCTTGCCCAATGGTGCTACACATAAAATTTAAACAAGATTGGTCGACTGCCTTCTGAGATATGCTTCATTGAAAGTGTGGGCGACAGATGGACGGACGACAGACGACGCACTCCGGAGCCTTGGTATACTATCAGCTCACTGGAGCCTTTGGCTCAGGTGAGCTAAAAATTCAAGTCGCTATTTCTGTCACAACATTTTCCCTACGTTAAGTCTATGGGCAAATTTTATTGTCTCTCAAGGTCACGTAACTCCGAGGTCAATATTCCGATTCGACCTAAAATCGAACTTAACCGAGATTTTATGCCTGTCCTCGTTACCTGCAAGTTTGAAGCTGATATGAATAAAAATAAAGTTGCTATCGTGGTCACAACGTATTTTTTTATGCTCAAGGGCAGGTAACTCCAAGGCAAATATTCCGATTCGGCCCAAAATCGAACTTAACCGAGATTTTATGTCTGTCCTCGTTACCTGCAAGTTTGAAGCTGATCTGAAAAAAATTCAAGTCGCTATCGTAGTCGCAACATTTTCCCTAATTAAGTCTATGGGCAGATTTTTTGTCGCTCAAGGTCACGTAATTCCGAGGTCAATATTCCGATTCGGCCCAAATTTGAACTTAACCGAGATTTTATGCCTGTCCTCGTTACCTGCAAGTTTGAAGCTGATCTGGATAAAAATAAAGTTGCTATCGTGGTCACAACGTATTTTTTTATGCTCAAGGGCAGGTAACTCCAAGGCAAATAATCCGATTCGGCCCAAAATCGAACTTAACCGAGATTTTATGTCTGTCCTCGTTACCTGCAAGTTTGAAGCTGATTTGAAAAAAAATCAAGTCGCTATCGTAGTCACAACATTTTCCCTATGTAAAGTCTATGGGCAAATTTTTTGTCGCTCAAGGTCATGTAACTCCGAGGTCAATATTCCGATTCGAACTTAACTGAGATTTTATGCCTGTCCACGTTACCTGCAAGTTTGAAGCTGATCTGAATAAAAATAAAGTTGCTATCGTGGTCACAACGTATTTTTTTATGCTCAAGGGCAGGTAACTCCAAGGCAAATAATCCGATTCGGCCCAAAATCTAACTTAACGGAGATTTTATGTCTGTCCTCGTTACCTGCAAGTTTGAAGCTGATCTGAAAAAAATTCAAGTCGCTATCGTAGTCACAACATTTTCCCTATGTTAAGTCTATGGGCAAATTTTTTGTCGCTCAAGGTCACGTAACTCCGAGGTCAATATTCCGATTCTGCCCAAAATCGAACTTAACCGAGATTTTATGCCTGTCCTTATTATCTGCAAGAATGAAGTCGATCAGAAAAAAATTGACGGAGCTAGAGTGATGACAAGCTTTTTCCTATGTTAAGTCTATGGGAGCTATATGTTGCCATGGTAACCAGAGTTCCACTCAGATCTGCATGAAAACCTTATGCAGTCTTTCCACTTGCCCAATAATGTTACACATGAAATTTGATCAAAGTCGGCCAAGTAGTCTTCAAGATATACATTTTTGAAATTCACATTAACCCTTATGCAAAAATGCACAAGGGCAGGTAACTCCTAAGTGTATGATCCGATTCTGCCACTTATCGAACTTGACCGAGATTTCATGGCTGTGCTGGTTATCTGTAAGAATGAAGCCAATCCGAACAAAATTGAAGCAGCTACAGTGATGACAACATTTTCCCCATGTTAAGTCGATAGGCAATTTTTCGGGCGCTCAAGGGGACGTTACTCTTGAGTGAATTATCTGATTCGGCCCAAAATCGAACTTGACCGAGATTTTATGCCTGTACTGGTTATCTGCAAGAATGAAGTCGATCAGAAAAAAATTGACGGAGCTAGAGTGATGACAAGCTTTTTCCTATGTGAAGTCTATGGGAGCTAGATGTTGCCATGGCAACCAGAGTTCCACTCAGATCTGCCTGAAAACCTAATGAAGCCTTTCCACTTGCCCAATAATGCGACACATGAAATTTGATCAAAGTTGGCCAAGTAGTCTTTAAGATATACATTTTTGAAATTCCCATTAACCCTAATGCAAAAACACACAAGGGCAGGTAACTCCTAAGTGAATGATCCGATTCTGCCAGTTATCGAACTTGACCGAGATTTCATGGCTGTGCTGGTTATCTGCAAGAATAAAGCCAATCTGAAAATAATTGAAGCAGCTACGGTGATGACAACATTCTCCCCATGTTAAGTCAATAGGCAATTTTTTCAACGCTCAAGGGCACGTAACTCCTGAGTGAATAATCCGATTCAGCCCAAAATCGAACTTGATCGAGATTTCATGCCTGTCGTGCGTAAACAATTTCTTCAAATGACATCTCCTCCTTAACCACTGATCGGATTTTGACCAAACTTCACAGGAATGATCCTTAGGTGGTCCCCTTTCAAAGTTGTTCAAAAAATCTTCTTCTCTGAAACCACAAGGCCCAGGTCTTTGATATTTGGTATGAAGCTTCATCTAGTGGACCCCTACCAAGGCTATAATTTGAACAATCTTGGTAGAGATCCACTAGATGAAGCTTCATACCAAATATCAAAGACCTAGGTCTTCTGGTTTCAGAGAAGAAGATTTTTCAAGATTTTCCCTGCATATAAGTCTATGTAATACCAAAGGGCCCCAGTCGGGGCATTTTTTGCCCCACGGCTAAAACTGAACAATCTTGGTAGGGGTCCACAAGATTAAGCTTCATACCAAATATCAAAGACCTAGGCCTTGTGGTTTCAGAGAAAAAGATTTTTCAAGATTTTCCCTAAATAAGTCTATGTAAAACCAAAGGGCCCTGGAGCGGGAGCATTTTTGGCCCCAGGGCTATAATTTGAACAATCTTAGTAGGGGTCCACTAGGTGAAGCTTCATACCAAATATCAAAGAACTGGGCCTTGTGGTTTCAGAGAAGAAGATTTTTTAAAGATTTTCCATATAGAAGTCATGTAAAACCAAAGGGCCTACTAAATATCAAAGACCTGGGCCTTGCGGTTTCAGAGAAGATTTTTAAAGATTTTCCCTATATAAGCCCATGTAAAACCAAAGGGCCCCGGGGCAGGGGCATATTGGCCCCAGCACTATAATTTGAACAATCTTGGTAGGGGTCCCCTAGATGAAGCTTCATACCAAATATAAAAGACCTTGGCATTACGGTTTCAGAGAAGAAGATTTTTAAAGCTCTTCCCTATATAAGCCCATGTAAAACCAAAGGGCCCCGGAGCGGGGGCATTTTTGGCCCCAGCACTATAATTTGAACAATCTTGGTAGGGGTCCACTAGATGAAGCTTCATACCAAGTATCAAAGACCTGGGCCTTGCGGTTTCAGAGAAGAAGATTTTTAAAGATTTTCCCTATATAAGTCCATGTAAAACCAAAGGGCCCCGGAGCGGGGGCATATTTGACCCCAGCACTATAATTTGAACAATCTTGGTAGGGGTCCACTAGATGAAACTTCATACCAAATATCAAAGACCTAGGCCTTGCGGTTTCAGAGAAGAAGATTTTTAAAGATTTTCCCTACAAGAGCCCATGTAAAACCAAAGGGCCCCGGGGCGGGGGCAATTTTAGCCCCAGCACTATAATTTGAACAATCTTGGTAGGGGTCCCCTAGATGAAGCTTCAAACCAAATAACAAAGACCTGGGCCTTACGGTTTCAGAGAAGAAGATTTTTAAAGCTCTTCCCTATATAAGCCCATGTAAAACCAAAGGGCCCCGGAGCGGGGGCATTTTTGGCCCCAGCACTATAATTTGAACAATCTTGGTAGGGGTCCACTAGATGAAGCTTCATACCAAATATCAAAGACCTGGGCCTTGCGGTTTCAGAGAAGAAGATTTTTAAATATTTTCCCTATATAAGCCCATGTAAAACCAAAGGGCCCCGGAGCGGGGGCATTTTTGGCCCCAGCACTATAATTTGAACAATCTTGGTAGGGGTCCACTAGATGAAGCTTCATACCAAATATCAAAGACCTGGGCCTTATGGTTTCAGAGAAGAAGATTTTTAAAGATTTTCCCTACATAAGCCCATGTAAAACCAAAGGGCCCCGGGGCGGGGGCAATTTTAGCCCCAACACTATAACTTGAACAATCTTGGTAGGGGTCCCCTAGATGAAGCTTCAAACCAAATAACAAAGACCTGGGCCTTACGGTTTCAGAGAAGAAGATTTTTAAAGCTATTCCCTATATAAGCCCATGTAAAACCAAAGGGCCCCGGAGCGGGGGCATTTTTGGCCCCAGCACTATAATTTGAACAATCTTGGTAGGGGTCCACTAGATGAAGCCTCATACCAAATATCAAAGACCTGGGCCTTGCGGTTTCAGAGAAGAAGATTTTTAAAGATTTTCCCTATATAAGCCCATGTAAAACCAAAGGGCCCCGGAGCGGGGGCATTTTTGGCCCAGCACTATAATTTGAACAATCTTGGTAGGGGTCCACTAGATGAAGCTTCATACCAAATATCAAAGACCTGGGCCGTATGGTTTCAGAGAAGAAGATTTTTAAAGATTTTCCCTATATAAGCCCATGTAAAACCAAAGGGCCCCGGAGCGGGGGCATTTTTGGTCCCAGCACTATAATTTGAACAATCTTGGTAGGGGTCCACTAGATGAAGCTTCATACCAAATATCAAAGACCTGGGCCTTGTGGTTTCAGAGAAGAAGATTTTTTAAGTTTTGGGTGAAAAAAAAATCTATTTTTGGCTCTTTTGACCTAGATGTGCAACGGACCGGAACCATTTGAACAACTTTGAAAGGGGACCACCTAAGGATCATTCCTGTGAAGTTTGGTCAAAATCCAATCAGTGGTTTAGGAGGAGATGTCGTTTAAAGAAATTGTTTACGGACGGACGGACGCACGGACGACGGACGACGGACGAAAAGTGATCCCAAAAGCTCACCTCGTCACTACGTGACGGTGAGCTAAAAAGAAAGAAATATCAATATTGTGTCTTAAATAAGTAGATAATAACAATAGTTGATGACTAAAGACAACTTTGTTCAATGACTTTGTTCTTATAAATATTAAAATGATAAATCATATCTTATTTGGCTTTTAAAAAATGAAACCAACCTTAAAATATTTTGTTTGCTGTCACCCTACAAACCCAGTTAAATATGACTATCTGCCCAAACAATTTTATGACTGTTCATGAAAAAGAATTTATAAAATTTCTTTTTTTCTCAGATTGAAATTTTATATTCCTCTTGCTTCCTACAACACCCGACAAATTATTTTTAAGGACGGCCACAGGGCTATTAACATCTTAGATGTATACAGCCATACATTATCCATAGAACAACAAGATTCCTATTTGGCCTAACCAGCTTAGCCAGATCCAGAATCTGCCTAGCCAAATAGGAATTCTTATTTGGACTAAACAGAGTTTAGCCAGATCAGGAATCAGGCTAAACTAAATATTAACTAGAATTTGTTTTTCTACAAAAACACAGATGTCTCCCCCGTTTTTGACCTCTAAGTATAACCTTGACATTGGAGGTATTGAGCCGGGTCTTGTGTGCAACACATCATCTAATGAAGATAAACATTTTTGCAAAGTAACTTTAAAAATGTTCATAGAAAAATAAAAAGTTATTGGCCATACACAAAAAAGCCCTTTTTTACCTTTGACCTCTAAGTATGGCCTTGACCTTTGAGGTACAACACATCGTCTCATGATGGTTAACATTTCTGTCAAGTAATTTCAAAATCCATCAAAGAATAAAGAAGTTATTGACTGTCCCTTTTTTCACCTTTGACCTCTAGGTATGACCTTGACATTGGAGGTATATGGACCTTGGTCTTGTACATGACTCATGGTCTAATGACGGTGAACATTTCTGCATGGTTACTTTATAAAGTCCATCAAGAAATAAAAAAGTTATTGACTGGACACAAAAAAAAAAATAATTTTTTTTACCTCTGACCTCTTAGTATGACCTTGATCTTGGAGATACCGACCTAGGTCTAGCTTGCACCACATCGTCTCATGATGGTTAACATTTCTGCCAAGTAATTTCACAATCTATCCAGGAAAAGGAAAGTTCTTGACTGAACACTAAACTAGAAATGGTGTTTGTAAAACACAATGCCCCCAACCTTTGCTTGTCCCTAGATGGCAAAATATTCAACAAATATTGTTAAAGACTCAAAAACATACAAAAAGAATTCCGCCGAAGGCTACGTCGCTCCTGTGGGGCCCATCCACCCGCCCAACCACCCACCCGGACATCGCTATTTTAAAGGACGGAATTTTTGAAAAACCCGTCATATAAAACCGAAAATTACCATGATTACAATAATAATTCAAAGTGTGTGGCCTTGGCCCCAAGGTTATGCTAACAAATAAATCAAAGGACAATAACTTTTGAAAGGGGCATAATGCAGATGAGAAAAAAATATGTGTCAGCAAATTTTCCATAGCAAACCATACATAAAATTTCAAAAGCCTAGCTTACACGGTTCTTAAGTTAATCCGGATGAAAAAAAAAAATACGTGTCAGCTTATTTTCCATCAGGAACGCATATATGAAATTTCAAAACCATAGCATACAGGGTTCTAAAGTTATGGAATGCATCACTTTTAGCATACATTACAATAGACACAAATTACCAAAATTACAAAGGGCCATAACTCAAATTTTGTCGAAAGTTAATCAGGTCGTCTACTCATCACCACCAATCTTTTCATCAACTTTCAAGACTCTAGCTGTAATAGTTTTTGAGATATCTTGCTGACAAGATTTTATTAAAAAAACTTCAAAGGGCAATAACTCTTGAAGGGGGGCATCATCCGGATGAGAAAAAAAAACGTGTCAGCTTATTTTCCATCAGGAATGCATATATGAAATTTCAAAACAATAGCATATACAGTTCTAAAGTTATGCTATGCATCACTTTTAGCATACATTATAATGGGCACAAATTACCAAAATGACAAAGGGCCAAAACTCACAAAGTATTTTTCGGAATTTTGTCAAAAGTTAAGCAGGTAATCTACTCATCAACACCAATCTACGTGTATTCGCCAACATTCAAGGCTCTAGCTATAATAGTTTTTGAGATATTTTGCTGACAAGATTTTATTCAAAAAACTTCAAAGGGCAATAACTCTTGAAAGGGGCATAATCTGGATGAGAAAAAAATGTGTGTCAGCTTATTTTCCATTAGGAATGCATATATGAAATTTCAAAACCATAGCTTACACGGTTCTAAAGTTATGCTATGCATCACTTTTAGCATATATTACAATGGGCACAAATTACCAAAATGACAAAGGGCCATAACTCACAAAGTGTTTTCGGAATTTTGTCAAAAGTTAATCAGTCCATCAACTCATCACCACCAATATGTTCACCAACTTTCAAGGCCTTAGCTCCAATAGTTTTTGAGATATCTTGCTGACAAGATTTTATTAAAAAAATTAAAAGGGCAATAACTCTTGAAAGGGGCATAATCCGGATGAGAAAAAAAATACGTGTCAGCTTATTTTCCATTAGGAATGCATATATGAAATTTCAAAACCATAGCATACACAGTTCCAAAGTTATGCTATGCATCGCTTTTAGCATTCATTACAATGGGCACAAATTACCAAAATGACAAAGGGCCATAACTCACAAAGTATTTTTCGGAATTTTGTCAAAAGTTAATCAGTTTATATACTCATCACCACCAATATACTCAACAACTTTCAAGGCTCTAGCTCCAATAGTGTTTGAGAAATTTTGCTGACAAGATTTTATTAAAAAATTTCAAAGGGCAATAACTCTTGAAAGGGGCATAATCCGGATGAGAAAAAAATACATGTCAGCTAATTTTCCATGAGGAATCCATATATGAAATTTCAAAACCCTAGCATACACGGTTCTAAAGTTATGCTATGCATCACTTTTAGCATACATTACAATGGGCACAAATTACCAAAATGACAAAGGGCCATAACTCACAAAGTGTTTTTCGGAATTTTGTCATAAGTTAATCAGTTCATCTACTAATCACCACCAATCTATTCACCAACTTTCAAGGCTCCAGCTCCAATAGTTTTTGAGATATCTTGCTGACAAGATTTTATTAAAAAAATTTCAAAGGGCAATTACTCTTGAAAGGGGCATAATCCGGACAAGAAAAAAAAAACACACTTCAGCTAATTTTCCATAAGGAATCCATATATGTAATTTCAAAACCCTAGCATACACGGTTCTAAAGTTATGCTATGCATCACTTTTAGCATACATTACAATGGGCACAAATTACCAAAATGACAAAGGGCCATAACTCACAAAGTATTTTTCGAATTTTGTCAAAAGTTATTCAGTTCATCTACTCATCACCACCAATATATTCACCAACTTTCAAGGCTCTAGCTCCAATAGTTTTTGAGATATCTTGCTGACAAGATTTTATTAAAAAAATTTCAAAGGGCAATAGCTCTTGAAGGGGGCATAATCTGGACGAGAAAAAAAATACGCTTCAGCTAATTTTCCATGAGGAATCCATATATGAAATTTCAAAACCCTAGCATACACAGTTCTTTAGTTATGCTATGCATCAAAAGCGTAACAGACTGACGAACAGACGACGAACCAGAACCAATATGCCCCTCCAACTTTTTCAAAGTTCGAGGCATAAAAAGGCCCCTTTTTTGTCCTTTGACCTCTTAGTACGACCTATACATTTGAGGTACCAACTTGGGTAATGCACACAACACATCGTCTAATGGTGGTTAACATTTTTGTCGAGTAATTTCACAAGAGGCTCAATGAGCCTAAACCGCTCACCTGAGGAACTTAAGTTTTAACAATTCACAGACTTGACTACTAAATCTGCTAATAGAATCCAGCCCATTGACCCTTACAGGATATAAGTCATCATTATTGCATTGCATTCCAAGTTTGAGACTTCTAGCTTCTATAGTTCCTGAGAAATCTTTGACGAAAATTTAACATTGGTCAAAATGGAGAGAAAGAAGAATGAAAGAACAGATGAACAAATAAGCAGAGAAAGCCCAATGTCGCTTACACAAAATAAGTCATCATTATTCTATTGAATACCAAATTTGATGCTTCTAGCTTTGATTGCAGATAACCAGTACAGGCATAGAATCTCGGTCAAGTTCGATTTTTGGCCGAATCAGATAATTCACTCAAGAGTTACGTCCCCTTGAGCGCCCGAAAAATTGCCTATCGACTTAACATGGGGAAAATGTTGTCATCACTGTAGCTGCTTCAATTTTGTTCGGATTGGCTTCATTCTTACAGATAACCAGCACAGCCATGAAATCTCGGTCAAGTTCGATAATTGGCAGAATTGGATCATACACTTAGGAGTTACCTGCCCTTGTGCATTTTTAGCTCATCTGAGCCGAAGGCTCATGTGAGGTATTAGTATACCACGAGCCGGCGTCCGTCGTCCGTCGCCCGTCGTCCACACTTTCAACGAAGTATATCTCTGGAACCAGAGGGCCGGCCTTGATCAAATTTCATATGAACCATCATCAGGTAGGGGGAAAGGCTGTATTAGGTTTTCGTGCAGATCGGATGAGAACTCTGGTTGCCACAGCAACAAAGAGCTCCCATAGGCTTAACATAGGAAAAAGCTTGTCATCACTCTAGCTCCGTCAATTTTTTCTGATCGACTTCATTCTTGCAGATAACGAGGACAGGCATGAAATCTCGATCAAGTTCAATTTTGGGCTGAATCGGATTATTCACTCAGGAGTTACGTGCCCTTGAGCGTTGAAAAAATTGCCTATTGACTTAACATGGGGAGAATGTTGTCATCACTGTAGCTGCTTCAATTATTTTCAGATTGGCTTTATTCTTGCAGATAACCAGCACAGGCATGAAATCTCGGTCATGTTCGATAACTGGCAGAATCGGATCATTCACTTAGGAGTTACCTGCCCTTGCCGAGATTTCATGGCTGTGCTGGTTATCTGCAAGAATAAAGCCAATCTGAAAATAATTGAAGCAGTTACGGTGATGACAACATTCTCCCCATGTTAAGTCAATAGGCAATTTTTTCAACGCTCAAGGGCACGTAACTCCTGAGTGAATAATCCGATTCAGCCCAAATTCGAACTTGATCGAGATTTCATGCCTGTCCTCGTTATCTGCAAGAATGAAGACAATCAGAAAAAAATTGACGGAGCTAGAGTGATGACAAACTTTTTCCTATGTTAAGTCTATGGGAGCTATTTGTTGCCATGGCAACCAGAGTTCCAATCCGATCTGCCCGAAAACAGTATGCAGCCTTTCCCCCTACCTGATAATGCTTCACATGAAATTTGATCAAGATTGGCCCACTGGTTCCGGAGATATACTTCTTTGAAAGTGTGGACGACGGACGACGACGACGACGACGGACGACGGACGCCGGCTCGTGGTATACTAATACCTCACATGAGCCTTCGGCTCAGGTGAGCTAAAAATAAAGAAACACTGGAATAAAAGTTATTTTCTCTGTATTTTTAACAACCGGTTTCATCCATGATGGAATTTTCAAGTTAACAATCTAATCTCGTGATTGTTAACTTGAAAATTCCATCATGGATGAAACCGGTTGTTAAAAATACAGGAAAAATAACTTTTATTCCAGTGTTTCTTTAATTTTTGGCTCACCAGAGCCGAAGGCTCCGGGGGAGCTTATAGGATAGGCAGTTGTCCGGCGTCGTCGTCGTCGTCGTTGTCGTCGTCGTCGTCGTCGTCGTCTGACGTCAACACTTTCAAACATCTTCTTCTCTGAAGCCACTGGACCGATTCAACCCAAATTTTATCTGTAGCATCCTTGGGCTGGGGGATTGAAAGTTTGTGTTTTTTATGAAAATCAGCTTTTTAATTTGGTTGCTATGGCAACTTAGAGCTCCCATAGACTTATAATGGGAAAATTGAAAAATGGCAATAACTGCCAAGCCTTTGCAGATATTGGGACAAAATTTTCATAGAAATGTTCCTTAAGCAATCTTGTATCTGCCATATGATTTTAGGCCTACTGCTCAGTTTTATTGGTTGCCATGGAAACCAAAATGCAAACAAATAGAAAAAAAATACTTAAAAATCTTCTCCTCAGAAACCATATGCTCTATGAGGCTGAGACTTACTGAAAAAATTCTCCATATTAGCCTCAAGAGGATTTGTGTTTTTTATGAAATTCGGCTTTTTATTTTGGTTGCTATGGCAACTTAGGGTTTCCATTGACTTTTAATGGGGAAAATTGAAAAATGGCACTAACTGCCAAGCCTTTGCAAATATTTAGACAGTTTTTTATAGAAATGTTCCTTGCGTAAACTTCTTTCAGCCATATGCTTTTATGCCAACCTGAGGGTCCCCCAGGTTGTGCCGGGGCCATGCCCCACCCTCTTCATTTCAGAAAAGGCCATATATCTTGCAAACCATTCAGATTCCCACCCCCAAACCATATATATTCTTGTTTCTTGTGATAAGACGCATTCAGTGACACCAACCTGTGGGTCCCCCAGGTTGTGCCGGGGCCATGCCCCATCCTCTTCATTTCAGAAAAGGCCATATATCTTGCAAACCATTCAGATCCCCACCCTCAAACCATATATATTCTTGTTACTTCTAATAAGACGCATTCAGTGACACAAACCTGTGGGTCCCCCAGGTTGTGCCGGGGCCATGCCCCACCCCCTTCATTTCAGAAAAGGCCATATATCTTGCTAACCATTCAAATCCCCACCCCAAAACCATACATATTCTTGTTCCTTGTGATAAGACGCATTCAGTGACACTAACCTGTGGATCCCTTGGGTGTGCTGGGGCCATGCCCCACCCCCTCCATTTCAAAAATGGCACAATATCTCAGAAACTGTTCACATCCCCACCCCTAAACGATATATATTCTTGTTCCTTGTGGTAAGACGCATTCAGTGGCACCGACTTGTGGGTCCCTTAGGTGTGTTTTGGCCATGCCCCACCCCCTCCATTTCAAAAATGGCCCAATATCTCAGACACCGTTCAGATCCCAACCCCTAAATGATATATATTCTTGTTCCTTATGATAAGACACATTGAATGGTACCAACCTATAGGTCTCTCAGGTGCGCTTGGGCCATGCCCCACCCCTCCACTGAGAGACTGTTCAGAACTCCACCCCTTAAACATATATATTCATGTTCCTTATAATGAGACTCATTCAGTGACCCCAACACTGGGCCCCCGGGGTCATGTCCCGGGTCATGCCCCACCCCTCCTCGTCATAAAAAGCTGTATATCACAGAAATCGTTTAGATCCCTACCCCTTGACCATATATTTTCTTGTTCCTTATGGTAAGTCCCATTCAGTCACACCAACCCTGGGGTCTTTTTTTATGGGGCAGGTGTACCCCACCACTTCATTAAATGCCATATATCATAGAGCCATTCAGATCACCATCCCACAATCATATATATTCTTGTTCCTTATGATTAGACACATTCTGGCACACCAACTTTTGGGGTTCAAAGGGGCTGTTCTTCACCCCTTTATTTCATAAAATAGCCTTGTCACTCACAAACCGTTTTGATACCCACCCCTAAACCATATACATTCTTGGTCCTTATGATAAGAAACCTTCATTAAATACATGGCTGCCAGGGGCTAGACAAGATTTTCAGCCTTGGTCTTTGGTTCAGTATAGTGTGTCTCTTTTCCAACCCCACCCATTGGGCCTTTAAGAAATAGATGGGTTGCATGATGCTTCCAAGCGGAGCTAAAATCAACCACAGATGAGTACTGGTAAACAGCTTAGAGAATCTAAGTCTGCCCATGAAAAGCGGTGCAAGTTGGACCATCCGTGTTGGATTCATTGACAAGGCTTGAGATAACATTTCACCTCAGTGTTGAGTAAAAGTCCCACAAAATTGGAAGCAATGTCTTCAAATTGACCTATAGAGTGTTGACAGGAATCAAATAAATTGTGTCTCGTTTCAGATTAAGACAGAAGATGATGAACAGAAGACCATTTTTTCAGTCTGAAATGGAAGAAGAAATAATGCTGACTGAATATGAACATTAGAAAGTCTAGAAACCAAGAATCAAACCCAGCACCCCTGGTTTATCAGGCTAGTCGAAGCTTAACCACAAAACCACAGAGGCTTCTATATGAACATCAGAACCATGTCAAAAAATGTCGTACCCGAGTGAAATCCACATCAACCCTAAAATATCTCTTCCATTTTTTTTATATCAACTAATTCACTGTCGCTTCAAAAGTTAAGATTTGTAACAAATATCTATAATTGGATGCACAGTTAAGAGTATCTGAATTGCAATACTTATTTTATCAACAATTTAGTACATGTTTTCTTATAACAGACCATGAAGTGTCTTCATGGAAGAGATATTTATATATGTACCAGGTAATATGCCATGGGTGAAGATTAGCATTTTCTGTATGTTTTTTAAAATAAGAACTTTGAAAACCTGTTTTAATAATGATAAATTCAAAATGATCATCTGACATGATGACATTATTTGCTAGGGTATTTACCAAATAAGCTAGCAAAATGAATTTATTCATTTATACATTTATAATGGCTAAATAGTTGTAGCAGTCTGTCTTCACCTATTTGGTAAATGGGTCTCTTTCTGGGATGTAACCGCCTTCTTGATCACTATGGAAAGTATTTTATGTACATATTCATTTATTTCTTTAATTTGTTAACAATGTGAATTAGATATTTAGGGTGCTCAAATCAATAAAAAAATATCTCTGAAAATAACCGAAAAAACACACCACAGTAGTGAGCCACTGATAGAAGCAGAAGACAAAGTAACATGAAGGCAAACACAATACTAAATATTATAATACCAACATATAATGCCAATTACCATACAAAAGATTGCAAAGGAAATCCACTTTGGAATGGTCAGCAATTCCTACTGGGAGCTTAAACCTGGAGTTAATGAGTATTCAAACTTCACCACAATTCCAGCAAACTGACAAAAGAGCTTGTCAGGAAAGCCTTTGTGATTTTTTTTTGTCTTCAGTAAGCTTAATATTTTTCCTTAATCAGCAAATCTACGATTTAGCATGTATTGGCTCTTTTCCTGATAAATTCTGGAACAGGATAGAAAACATTGAGAAAATATGAAGTTGCTCATGCTGTTCTCACTGTTTTCAGTATGGGTGTGCTGTAAAAGCATCAACTGTTCCATCATCAGGGAAAGAGTTAATACATATTGGCTGTGTATACTTCTATGTTTTTCTGTTTTAGGTAAAAAGTGTACAAGATTCAATTTGTTGGACGTTTATTTAACTTTACTTCAATTGTGTTTTTATATGAACTTTGTGTTTAATGATTGTGGAGTAGTGAAGACTTTAGGAGATCAATAATTGACATTTAGTAGAGGAGGTGGCTATTCCTTGCAAGTGATCGGAAATATCTTGTTGGACATCCTTGGTAATTGTTGTCTTTTTTAATCATAATTTCCTTTAATACATTTTTATTGCTAAATAAACATTTTTACAGAAACAATTAAAACTAGAAGCCTCAACTTTGGTCACGGCTGGTAGACTCGTAAGGGGTAGCCGGCCATTATGCACTCAAAATCCTTACGAGAACTCCCGGCTATGATTTACAAGGCTTAAAAATGTTAACAAATTGGTGAGTGTTCCCTATTGATGAATTTCAGTCACCTTTGTTGACAAATTTTGAAAAATCGGGCAGCGTTATTCTCAACAACTTTTATTTCTGCATCAGAAAAGATAGGTTTGGATATGAAAAAGCAAGTTGTGGATTTTTAATTTAATTTCTGCTGGAGGAAGGATGTCATATATTTCGGTTTTTACTTGTTTTCTAGTGCAATTTTCAGCTACCGGGCTATGCAAAACTTAGCTATCATGTCAAATAAGACGTTATTTGAATTATTTCAATGTAGAAATGCATTAGCTGCAGAATTTTTGCAAGATTTGTTCCAGTTGCTGAATGAAGAAGCGAACTGTATTCAGACACCCATTAGCAGGCTTTTCCTGTGCCAGTAAGGGGTAATATTTTCGTAAGCGGTAATCAGTCTCGTAAGTCATAATCGGCACAAATATTAAAGTCCCTGGGTTCAAACTGTGAAAGTTTTGCCTATGTATTTCAAGATGTCTAATTTGACATGATAGTAAAGTTTTGCATAGCCCCAGTAGCTGAAAATAGAACTAGATAACAGGTAAAAACAGAAATATCTGGCACCCTTCCTCCGGCAGAAATAAGTAAAAAAAAATGACCACTTGCCTTTTCATGGCCACACCCCTTTTTTCTGATGCAGAAATGAAATTGGTTGAGAATAGCATTGTCGGATTTTTCAAAATACGTTTACAAAGTTGACTAAAAATCATTAATCAGGAACACTCACCTATTTGTTGACATCTTTTAGGCCTCATAAGCCATGGCCTGAAGTTCACATAAGGATTTTGAGTGCATAGCCGCTGGTTGCCCGATAGTCTTGCAGCCGTGTTGGTGTTCTATGTAATTTTGATAACTTTATGTCTTAATGGACGTTTTTTCTTGCTTGTTTTTGTTCTTTCATTTTTGTTTCTCCCCATATACTCCAATCTTAACGGCCCCCATCCATTCATGCAGCCTATCTATTTCTTCAAGCCCCAAGGGTGTCACACACCACTGATGAATGCATTATTTGATTATTTGCAATAAGTGAAATATTCTTTAAAAGACCATAAAACGGTAGAAAAGAAAATAAGCTTGCCCAGGCAAAGTTTGGATAGGTGAACTGACCTGCAAAAACATAACTAAAATAGTGTTGACTTGGCCATTAGACCCAAATACAAACAAACAACGGACTAGAAAAATAATCTATACTTTGATGTTTCCCTAAAGGGTTTCAATGATGCAATATAAGCTAGAAGCCTCAAATTTTGTTTACAGTACAATGATAAGGAATTGTGCAACATGCAAGAGACATTTGGTTTCAGAATGAATCAAAGTACTGAGAGTACTGGTGGATCGATCGTCATGAACTGAGAATCGGACTGTTCGTTTAAGTAGGCACAGTAGATCTGATCAGACACCTCGTTGAGTGGCGTGTGATTATGAAAATTCTGTTTGCCAATGGCCATGTGCATGAGCACAGTCCACCTGCCCCCGCCAATCGGGACGGACCGCTTGATGCTTCCACGCCGAGCTGAAATGGACCGCACACAGGTACTGGTAAACCGCTTAGAGGATCTAAGCCTGCCCAGGCAAAATGGTGCGAGTCCATGTCACAAGCCTATTTGGTTTCATTGCCGGCTGAGCAGACGGCCTCTGATCGTTTGCAAAATTCAGCATACGTAGCCTGCCAAGATACAAAAGATAGCTCTGACCTGCATAAAAATAATGCAAGAAAGATCGAGGTATTGTCATAGCTCCTTCATCTGCGTCATCGTCGTCTGCGTCATGCAAAAACTGACAATTTTAAATATCTCCACCATTACTTCATGTATTGCCTTCAAACTCACACCACTTCTTCATAATGACAACCCGCATTACTGTGACAAGTTTCAAGGTCATGACCTCAAGGTCAAGGTCACTGTGGCTATTTTTAGAAAAACTTTATGGCTCTAGCACCTACATTTTTCAACGGATTTTAATATAACTTCACAATAATGTTGCTTATGATAATATCTCGAGCGACTTTATCTTTCAAAGTCATGGCTTCAAGGTCAAGGTCACTGTGGCTATTTTTAGAAAAACTTTGTCATAGCTCTAGCGCCTACATTTTTCAACGGCTTTTAATATAACTACACACAAATATTGCTTATGATAATATCGCGAGCGAGTTTGACTTTCAAGGTCATGGCCTCAAGGTCAAGGTCACTGTGGCTATTTTTAGAAAAACTTTATTATCGCTCTAGCGCCTACATTTTTTAAACGGATTTTAATATAACTTCACACAAATGTTGCTTATGATATCTAGAGCGGGTCATGGCCTCAAGGTCAAGGTCACTGTGGCTATTTTTGGAAAAACTTGGTTATCGCTCTAGCGCCTACATTTTTCAACAGATTTTAATATAACTTCACACAAATGTTGCTTATGATAATATCTCGAGGGGGTCATGGCCTCAAGGTCAAGGTCACTGTGGCTATTTTTAGAAAAACTTCATTATCACTCTAGTGCCTACATTTTTCAAAGGATTTTAATATAACTTCACACAAATGTTGATTATGATAAAATATCTCGAGCAGGTTATAGCCAAGGTCACTGTGGCTATTTTTAGAAAAAACTTTGTTATCACTCTAGCGCCGACATTTTTCAACGGATTTTAATATAACTTCACACAAATGTTGCCTATGATAATATCTCCAGCTAGTTTTACTTTCAAGGTCATGACTTCAAGGTCAGGGTCACTATGGCTATTTATAGAAAAACTTTGTTATTGCTGTAGCCCCTATATTTTTCAACAGAGATTTAATATAACTTCTTCATACTGACAAGCAGAGTACAGCTAAGCGTTGGCACCCGCATGCGGTGCTCTTGTTCTACTTCTATTAATAACCATAATGTGAGTCAGTGCGTGACAAAACATACAAGAAAGCTTGAGTGACCAGCGAAGACTCAGATCAGCCTGCTCATCAGCTCATTCTGATCAGAGTCTTCGCTTGTCACATGTACCTACTACATGCTACGGTTTATGCAAAGAGACATAAGCAAAAGGTCTTGTCACAGAGGATGGGTGTGCTGGCTGATTTAAGTCTCTACTGGTTGCATCGGTCATGGTTTTGTCATGCGCCTGCTCATATTGGTTTTCCGGATTCAGTGACGGTCACATGGACAATCGCAACTTTCCAGATTTTGCCATTTTACTAAATCTGGATCGACCATAAACGCTTGATCCAATAAAAAGTAAAGATTATGCAAATGGGAAGAATTAAATATCAATACAGTTTGAGTATCTCAGATAGGTGATGGTAAGTTTTACATCGAACCAACAGTTAAGGTCATATGGAGCAAGACCTCAGTTTAAAGACTCATCAGAAAGTCTGGAGAAGCCTGGGGTCGAACCTATGATCCCTGATTTATGAGGTGAGTAGCTTATCCAATAGACAATCAAGGCTTCTGAATTCGGAGATAAAGTGTTAAGGTATGCAGACATGCAGTAAATGTTTACCTCGTTAGAGCTGGCCTCGTTAAAAACAGAAAACCGTGACATACATGTACGACAAGTTAACAAACTTGTCGGCTCAAAATCTGCTAAAAATTTGCCAAATAACCTGCCAAATAACCTGCCAAATAATTGTGTTACTTCATCATCCACAGAAACTAGAAGTGAAGCATATGGTGAAGTTATTGCATCAATATTGCCTGAACTTATTTCTGAAGCTTACGAAAATACAGCAAGTTTTACTGCATTTTCTGTGACATTGTCTGAATCTGATTCAGCTTTTTCTCAGAGTCATCAAACTTTAAATGAACAGAAAAATACTGAAGACTTTTCTAGCCAAACTGATAGTGCTTTGTCTACTTTTGAGAAAGAGTTTGACATAACAAGTGTTGCTTCGAATAAGAACACTGATATAAGTAGATCTTCTTGTCAGTCTTGGAATTCACGTGAAATGGCATTTGGTTCTTTTCACCAAAATGATGGAAGATTTTCACCTGGATCTAGAGGATTTCAATGTACAGCTAATGCACTTAGTATGTTGGCCCACACAGTTACCACTGAAACATACTGTACCTCTTTATTAGATAAAATCCTTTGTGATGGTGATGACTTATATTGTTCAATTATAAATAAGTTGAAATCTGAAGGAAAGTATGTGCAACCTTTATTGAGCTTAGAAGAAGTACCAGATACCTTCAACATTGCAGGTAGTCATTTTATTGTCATAAAGCAGCCTATAATAAGTGGTATTCTTGTTGAAGCTGGAATTGTCACTGGCCTTTCTACACTTCATTCTGCTTTAGAGAATGTTTTCATTGATAACACAGCTGGTCTTTTAACTACTGGTGCCATTTGTTCAGCTTTAGCAAAAAAAGGAGAAGTTTTCTATTTCTTTGATTCACATTCACATGGAAAAAAATGGGTTATCAACATGTGATGGAACATCAGTGATAATATCTTTCACATCACTGGAAGATGTTGTAGCCTTTCTGTATGCATTTTATGATAGCTTATCAATTGACTTTAATGCACAGTTTGACTTTTTACCTGTTACAGTAAAATTGAATCTTAAGGCACATACTGCAGAGAATCTTTCAGAAAGTCTTCTTGTTTCTTATTTTAAGGATCAAAATGCAAGACAGCAAGCATTGCAACAAAAAAAATCATACAAAGCTAGTAGTCTAACTGCTTCTCAGAAGGCCAGTAAAACCAAAACCCGCAAATTATACCACCAAATGTACAAGAGAAAACAGAGAATATCAGTTGCTTTCAAAGAAATGGAAATTGCTCAGAAAAGAGACGCTAGACAGAAACCAGGTGTTTTAGCAAAGGAATATGCTCAAAAACGGGAGTATAGACAGAAACCAGGAGTTTTAGCTAAAGAACGTGCTCAAAAACAGGAGTTTAGAACTAAACCAGGTGTTTTAGCAAAGGAACGTGCTCGTAAACAGGAGAGTAGAAATAAACCAGGTATTTTAGCAAAGGAATGTGCTCTTAAACAGGAGTTTAGAACTAAACCAGGTGTTTTAGCAAAGGAACGTGCTCGTAAACAGGAGAGTAGAAATAAACCAGGTATTTTAGCAAAGGAATGTGCTCTTAAACAGGAGTTTAGAACTAAACCAGGTGTTTTAGCAAAGGAACGTGCTCGTAAACAGGAGAGTAGAAATAAACCAGGTATTTTAGCAAAGGAATGTGCTCTTAAACAGGAGTTTAGAACTAAACAAGGTGTTTTAGCAAAGGAACGTGCTCGTAAACAGGAGAGTAGAAATAAACCAGGTGTTTTAGCTAAAGAACGTGCCCAAATGCAAGATTATAGACAGAAACCAAGTGTTTTAGCAAAAGAACGTGCTCAGAAGCAGGTGTCTAGACAGAAACCGGGTGTTTTAGCAAAAGAACGTGCTCAGAAGCAGGTGTCTAGACAGAAACCGGGTGTTTTAGCAAAAGAATGTGCTCAGAAGCAGGAGTCTAGACAGAAGCCAGGTGTTCTAGCAAAGGAACGTGTCAAAAAGCAAGAGTATAGAAGAAACCCAATCATTAAAGAGGGTGAAAGGATAAAAAGACAACAGTCAAGGCAGGAAAAAAGAAAATTACAAGAAAATGAAAGCCATAAGTGCCGTAAAAGATGTAAGATTCTGGAAGAAAATCAATCAATGATAAATGCATTCGAGGTAAAGACAGGTAAACAGTATAAAAGTATAGAAGAAGCCATTGATCTTTTTCATAGAAATATTGCTGCAGGGCCCATATATGTTTGTACTTGTTGCCACCAAACTTGGTTTCAAAAGAGTGTTTCAGTACTAAAGAAAACGTGTTTATCAGCTACATTTAAACACAATTACTGCACAAAAATGATATCAGGCAATAATGAAGAATGGATTTGTCATACATGCTTATCAACATTGAAGGATGGTAAAGTTCCTAAACTTTCCTTAGCAAATGGAATGAAATGGCCAGACAAACCACCTGAGTTAGATTTGTATCAGCTTGAAGAAAGGTTAATTGCATTACGCATTCCTTTCATGCAGATAAGAGAACTTCCACGTGGAGGTCAATACTCAATAAAGGGAAATGTTATCAATGTTCCAGTAGATATTCAACCAACTGTAAACTCACTTCCAAGGCCTATGGATGACACTTTTACTGTTGCTGTTCAGCTTAAGAAGAAATTATCATACAAAAAGGTAGACTTCAAGGAAAATGTAAGACCACTTAGAGTTTTAACAGCATTACATTGGCTTGTGAACAAGAGCGAACTGTATAAAAAATCAGACATTGTCATTGATGACAAATGGTTTCAAGAAGTTACTAATAGTGCAGAGGATACTGTTAGAGAGTTTTTAGAAGATTGCAATAGACAGTCAAAGGAAAATGAAAGAAACAATGATTTTGGGCTGAAACAAGATAATGATTCTGCATTAGATTCAGAAAGGGTCGCAGAAGGATATGATTCTGATGGTTTCAGTGAGATAGATAGTGGTGAAAATGTTGGGAATGTAGATACCTTGGTGGACGATGCTAATGTTGAAAGCAAATATGATCAGACCTTTACATTTGCACCAGGTGAAGGACAACATCCACTCAGCTTGTATCAGGATAAAGATGCTGAATTTTTATGCTTTCCAACTATTTACTGTGGTCAGAGAAGACTTGATAATGATAAAAGACAAACGCCAGTTCATTACAGTGATATTGTAAAATGGGAGTTGCGAAGTGTTGATAGAAGAGCAGCACAATCAGTCCCAAATATCTTCTTCAAACATAAGAAACTACAAATGAAACAAATAAGTGACAAAGTTAATTTAGCTCTGAGAAGATGCAAAAACAAAGGGAAGACAATTACTGCGGCTGAAGCTAGAGATCCAGCATGCATGGATAAGCTTGTAAAATTAGACGAAGGTTATTACATATTTCGTCAGCTTAGAAATTCTCCAGCCTATTTAGAAGCTAGAAAGAAAGATATATTTGCAATGATAAGACAGCTTTCCTTACCCACATGGTTTATGTCATTATCAGCTGCTGACACAAGGTGGAATGATCTCTTGAAGATTTTAGCGAAACTGAATGATGCGGTTGATTATTCTGATGAGGAAATCAAGGCTCTGACATGGCAAGAGAAAACAAAACTTGTTCAGAAAGACCCAGTTACATGTTCAAGATATTTTGATCACAGGGTACAGGAATTTATCAATACTGTGCTGAAAAATGAATATCAACCAGTTGGAAAAATTACTGATTTCTTCTATAGAGTCGAATTTCAACAGCGTGGTTCTCCTCATATCCATATGCTTGTTTGGATTGAGAATTCTCCTGTATTGGCAAAAAGATCTGATGAGGAAATAATTGAATTTGTAGATCAGTATCTAACTTGCAGCATTGAAGATGATGACATCGCTGATTTTGTAGATCTTCAAAGGCATAAACATTCAAAGTCTTGTAGAAAGAAAGGACATGCAATATGCAGATTCGGGTTTCCATTGCCTCCTCTTCCAAGAACAATGCTGTTACATCCACTGGATGAAGACGTAGATAATTACAAAAGAAAATACTCAAACCTTCAGAAGACCATGAATGAGTATTAAGATAACTCTGAAATACTTTTTGATGAATTTTTGGAGAAAATTGTCAAAATGGACTTTGAAGATTACATAAAATGTATCAGAAGTTCTTTAAACACTGCTAAAATGTTCTTGAAGCGCAAGCCAAATGAAATGAGAGTTAATTTATTCAACAAGCAAATACTCCTTGGTTGGAAGGCAAATCTTGACATTCAGATCATCCTTGAACCTTATGGTTGTGCAACATACGTGGTTGGTTATATCAGTAAATCTCAGAGAGGTATGAGCGCACAGCTTGAAGCAGCAGCAAAGGAAGCTAGAAAAGGTAACTCTGATTTGAAGAAACAAGTCAGACATATTGGAAATGTCTTTTCCAACTGTGTTGAAGTGAGTGCACAAGAAGCTGTATACCTGACTTTGCAGATTCCTTTAACAAAAGCTACAAGGGATGTTGTTTTCATCAATACAACTACTGCAGAAGAAAGAGTGTTTTTGCTTAAACCTAAATCTATTCTAGATGAATTACCTCCTGAATCAACTGACATAGAATCAGATAATATGATTCAAAGATATTCTAAAAGGCCTAGGCAGCTTCAGCAGTTCTGTCTAGCCGATTATGTTTCTAAAGTTGACATCATATATCCTAAAGGAAATAGTTTGCCAGAGAAAACTAAAGACAAAAATGAAGATGATGCTTCGGCAAGTGATTCTAGTGATGACTGTGAAGCTGATGATGAGGTTGATAAATTTGAAAGTTGTGCTTCAAACATGTTATGCATGACCAAAAATGGTACCAGATATAAACTCAGAGCAACACCCAAGATAATACGCTATGTAAGATACAATAAAAAGAAAGATCCAGAGAATTATTACAGAGAAAGACTTATGCTTTTTATGCCCTGGAGGAATGAAGCAAAAGACTTGATTGGTTCATTTGACACTTTTAAAGCACATTACATTACATTGAAAGCTACCATAGAAACTAAACAAAATGAGTATGAGCATCATGTAGAAGAGCTTGAAATCGCAAGGCAAATGGCAGAAGCAGATGAAGATGCATATGATAAAATAGCTCCAAATACAGAACAAGAAAATAGGGAAGCTGAAGAGGAAGGTGAAAGAGAAGCAGAGCCTTTCATATACTTCAACCCAGACAGGGTAGTAGAACATAGACAGTATGATATTGGTATAGAGATACAGGCCACTTGTTCAGTACCATCTGTTGAAACTAACAGTGTTATACTGCCAGAAGATCAATATTTACTTTTACTCAGAAGTTTGAATTTAAAGCAACGGGAATTCTTCAATCATGTTATCTTTTGGCTGAAATACAAAGAAGAACCACTGTATGCCTTTTTGTCAGGTGGAGCAGGTGTTGGCAAATCAGTTCTTATTAAAGCTCTTTATCAAAGTTTGTACAGAATCTTGAATCTTAGAGAGGGAGAAAATCCTGATTACATCAGTATCCTTCTTTGTGCTTATACAGGAAAAGCAGCTTACAATATCAATGGTGTAACAATTGCTTCAGCTTTTTTGAAAAAGTTTAAACAAGTGAATGAACTTTTGTCAGCTGATGAATTAAACACATTCAGAGTTAAATACAGGCATTTGAAATTGATCATTATATATGAAATATCTATGGTAGGAACAAGCACACTAAGCTTCTTAGAAACACGCTTGCAACAATTGACAGGAACAAAAACAACATTTGGTGGAATAAGCATTATTGCTGTTGGTGATCTGTATCAACTGATACCTGTTTGTGACAAATGGATATTCAGTGATCCATCAAAGGGTGCTTCAGCACTAGCTCCTAATTTATGGAAAGATCATTTCAGAATGTATGAACTTGTTGATATCATGAGACAGAAAGATGATATTCACTTTGCACAGTTGCTGAATCGTCTGAGGCAAAATGAGCTGACAGAAGATGACAGAATTGAGCTAAAGAGGCACACTGTTGATCCTGAAGTAGATGCTTATCCAAAACAGGCTCCTCATTTATTTACCGAAAACAAGTTTGTGGCTAGACACAATGATAGTGTTTTGAGCAGATTATCAGAGGAAAAAATCATTATTCCTTGTCATGATACAGTTGTTGCTGCTAACATCTCAGCACAAAAAAGCAAAACTCTAATTGAGTCACTTCCAGAAGATTCTAACAAAACAGCAAATTTAGAAAAACATTTGAAAATAGAGTTGGAATGGTTTATGATATAACAGTAAATATCAATGTAGAGGATGGTTTGACAAATGGATCCACATGTGTTGCAAAATACATTGAACGTAAAATGGAAGGAACTGATCGACCAAGTATAATTTGGGTTTTGTTTGATGATCCTAGCATTGGCAGTTTGACACGTGAGAAATCTTTTAATAGGGGTTTGTACAGTTCAAACATTCATAAGGCCTGGACACCAATATTTGACATAGAACGATCATTCATATACAATTTTAAAACTTATCAGAGAATTCAGTTTCCTTTGAAACCTTCAGCTGGAAAAACAGTCCATAAAGCCCAATGGTCTACAGTTGATGAAATCGTTGTGGACTTGTCTCAATCAAGAGTTAGGAAACAACCACATATTCACTATGTTGCTTTAAGCAGAGTAAGAAAACTGGAAAATTTGTTCATTTTGAATCTTAATGAAGAAGCTTTGGCTGTTGATGAAAAGGTCAAAGTAGAGAAGCAGCGGTTGCAAACAGAAGGTCTTCTTGAACTCTGTTATACTCCACTCTACAAAGTTGATCCTGGTAAAATAAAGGTTCTGTTTAACAATGCAAGGTCCTTGCACAAGCATTTTCATGAAATTGAGCATGAACCAAATGTGTTATCAGCTGATGTTGTTGGCTTTGCAGAAACTAGGCTATGCTCAAGAGATGAGAATATTCAGTTTAATCTCAATAGGTTCAGGCTGATAAGGCTAGATGAAACACAACAATATACTGCCAATAAACCTTATCATGGACTTGCTTTATATGTAAGAGAATGTCTAGAAATTCAGAAGATAGACAAATTCCATTCTAGTGCATGTGAATTCATGCTGGCTACTTTAAAGAAAGGTTACAAGTGTTCTTTTAAAGTTGTGGTTTTCTACAAGTATCCCAAAAGCTCGCAAACTGCTCTGAAAAATAATATGTTATGCCATTTGATGCCATTGATAGATTTGAATGCCAAATTAGTTATTCTTGGAGATTTCAACTTGGATGCAAATATGACCGCTTTGACTTTTGTAGATTTTATGCATACACAGTTAGGATGCGAACAGCTCATCAGCAAACCTACTACTGATTCTGGGTCATTGCTAGATCTGTTGTTTGCAAATTGCCCATGTTCTAGTGATGTTATTGAAGCTTACTGGACTGATCATAAGCTGATCTATGGTGCTTTTGAGACATAAATTTGAACACAAACCAGAAATATGCCTGTAGTTATATTAGAAAAATGCCAGGAGTTAAAAAAAATATGTCAGGAGCTTACAAGAAGTGTGCTAGGAGTTTAAAAGAAATATGCCAGGAGTTTACATTGTACCAGGAGTTTTCTAGAAACATGTCAGGAGATTACAAGAAATATGTCAGGAGTTAACAAGAATTGTACCAGTAGTGAACAAGAAATGTGCCAAAAGTTTAATGAAAATACGCAAGTTTGTGAGGAGTTTACAAGAAATATGCCAGGAGTTTACAAGAAATGTACCAGGAGTTTGTCAGAAATATGCCAGGAGTTTACAAGAAATGTACCAGGAGTTTGTCAGAAATATGCCAGGAGTTTACAAGAAATGTACCAGGAGTTTGTCAGAAATATGCCAGGAGTTTACAAGAAATGTACCAGGAGTTTGTCAGAAATATGCCAGGAGTTTACAAGAAATGTGCCAGCAGATTACAAGAAATATGCCAGGAGGTTACAAGAAATATGTCATGAGGTTTCAAGAATTTTACCAGGAGTTTTCAAGAAATGTGCCAGAAATTTACTAAAAATATGCTTGGAAGTTTGCCAGAAATGTGCTAGGAGTTTACAAGAAGTGTGCAAGGAGCTTACAAGAAATATGCCAAGAGATTACAAGAAAAGTGCCAGGAGATTACAAGTAATATGGCAGGAGGTAACAAGAATTTTGTCGGGCGTTTACAAGAAATGTGCCAGGAATTTACTTAAAAAATTGCCAGGAATTGCCAGAAATGTGCCAGAGGTTTACAAGAAGTGTGCGAGGAGTTTATAAGGAATATGCCAGGAGTTTGCAAGAAATGTACCAGGAGTTTATTAGAAATATGCCAGGCGTTTACAAGAAGTATGTCAGGAGGTTACAAGAATTGTGCCAGAAGTTCACTGAAAATATGCTAAAAAGGTTGCCAGAAATGTGCCAGTAGTTTTATCCAAAAGCTGTAGGAGTTGATGGCCTTATCTATCAAAGAGCAAGACAGAAATGTTTCAGACTGGTAGATATGTCAATGGATGGAAAACAGAGGGGAAAAATGATCAAGGAAAAGACAAACGGCATAACATAGGAAAAATATGCAACATGATATGGAATAGAATACAAAATATATATAGCATTTTATTTAATTTTGTTCACTTCAAAGTGTGTATCAGCACTGCAAAATACTTAGTTGTTGCCAAACAAATGATAATACTGCTTACCAGTAAATTGAAGTTTTATAAACTTATATGGCAAGAGCTACTCCAGGGTGGAGTCGATAGCCATGAATGTGCGCACAAAATTGCACTTTTGCTAAAAACATATATATCTTGGCAAGGTCTGAGTCAGACAAGCTTCCCTGTCTGGCAACAAGTTTTGATAATTTGATGCTGGAGAGGCTGTGTGAGGGGAAGAGTCATGTTCTTACGCTACCTGGGCCCCTAACATTTTGGCTTGCAAGAGGTAAAAGAGGTAAGGGTCTGTTTTTTTTGTGTTTTTTTTTTGTTGTTTTTGGTTTTGGTTTTACAGCCCTTTCAAGATTTTTTCACTAATATCGAGCATATCATTAATCAAAGGTGGGTTAAAACCAGAGTACCTGGACTTGAACTACAGCAGTGAGAGACCTTATGATTAAGAGTCAGCACTCTTATCCACTAGGCCACGAAGGCCCATCGGTACAGCTCTTTGACTTATCCTTGCATAAAGTGCATTTGTGCACAAGGTTCTAAAGCCATTGTGATCACCCTGCGTTCATCGAACATGTGTCATGCATCATTAACATTTACCTTGTACGCCCTCTAAAGGTGACAGCTTTACCTCAACCTTTATGCAGTTTTACAAGCAGTGGCACCTTTGCTTTGTGTCCTAAGAAGATACCTGGGTGATTGTGCCCCATTTCATTTGTAGCATCCATTGGCTTTGGACTGCCATGATTTAATAAAGTATATGGCTGCCAGTGGGCTGTGTCCATCAGCTCTGGTGAGCATAGTGGCCCATGGGCCTCTTGTTTCAAAGTTATATTTACCCGCATTGTGGATATTATTTATATTTAATCTATATATATATATATATATATATATATATATATATATATATATATATATATATATATATATATATATATATATATATATATATATATATATATATATAGGCTTTCGTTGCCGGATCATTACAGGGTCACTGATGAGGCTTTATTAGCCGAAACTACGTAGTATGACCCATCTTCTTTCTTATGAATATTTTCATTGCTCTTAAAGGAACTTATTTTGATTTTTATTAGCTCCTATTGACTATTTCCTATTCCCAAACATGAAAAGGGATATCCACGGATGTCATTTCCAGTCCAAGAAGTGGTGGCGGCAGTTGATGAGTGGGTAGGAGACAAGGGGCCTGGCTTCTTCAGTTCAGGGCTGATGGCACTAGAACAGCGTTGGTCCAAGTGTATCATTCTAGAGGGAAATTACATCGGAAAAGAACAGATCGATCTCACCCAGAAATAAGTTGTTTTTTATCCCCCGACCGAATAGGTTCGGGGGATCTAGCGATCAGCCTGGCGTCCGTTCGTCTGTCCGTCCTCCGTAGACGCAACCTTATGATGGCCATAACTCCTATACCCTTTGAGTTTTATTGATTGTTCTTGGCACAATTGTTCACAAGGCTGAGACGTCGTGTCATGCGCAAGAACCACAACTCTGGATGGCATATTTCTTGAGTTATCTCCCCTTTTAATAAAATAGAATGACTTCTTTGTGATGGCCATAACTCCAATACCTTTTGAGATATATTGATAGTACCTGGCACAGTTGTTCACAAGGCTGAGACGGCGTGTCATGCACAAGAACCACAACTCTGGTTGCCATGGTTTTTGAGTTATCTCCCTTTCCAATAAAATTGAGTGACTACCTTTTGATGGCCATAACTCCAATACCCTTTAAGATATATTGATGGTACCTGGCACAGCTGTTCACAAGGCCGAGACGGTGTGTCATGCACAAGAACCACAACTCTGGGTGCCATGGTTTTTGAGTTATCACCCATCCAATAAAATAGAATCACCACCTTGTGATAGCCACATCTCCAATACACTTTTGAGATATATTGATGGTACTTGATACAGTTGTACATGAGGTTAAGCAGGTGTGTCACGTGCAAGAACCACGACTCCGGGTGCCCTGTTTTTTTATTATCTCCCCTGACAATATAACCTTGTGATGGCCATAACTCCAACAACCTTTGAGATATATTGATGGTACTTGGCACAATTGTATACAAGGTTGAGACGGCGCTTCATGCCTAAGAGCCACAACTCTGGGTGCTATGATATTTGAGTTATCTCCCCTTCTAATATAACAGTATGACCACCTTGTGATCACCGTACCTCCAATACCCTTTGAGACATATCGGTGGGACTTGATGCAGATGTACATGGGGTTAAGCAGGTGTGTAATGCTGTTTTTTTAGCTCGCCTTACGAAAGTAAGGGGGAGCTATTGCCATACCCCCGGGCGTCCGTCGTCGGCGTCGGCGTCAGCGTCGGCGTCGGCGTCCGCATTTGGTTAAAGTTTACCTGCAAGCTATTATATGTGATGTTTTACAAGTTTATTTTGAATATATAATTAACAATTGGTAAAAAAAAATATTTAACATTATCATTGTACTTCATTTTTTAGGTTTTTTGGCTTAAATTGGACTTTTTGAGAAGTTAATATTTTCCTCTGTATTACCTCCCTTGAAATCCTGTGTTAAAGTTTACCTGCAAGCTGCGTGAGTTCAAATCCCGGGGATAGCATTTTTTTTTTTTTTTTCTTTTTTTTCTTTTCTTTTTCTATTTTTTATTTTTTTTTTTTTAAAAGATAGCGGGTCTGGGGCTCAAGGTCAAGGTCACTGTCGCTATTTTTAGATAAACATTGTCATCGCTCTAGCGCCTTCATTTATTGATGGATTTTAATACAACTTGGGTATAATGATATCTCGAGTGACTTTGACTTTCAGGGACCGGGGCTTAAGGTCAAGGTCACTACTTTCAGGGTCACGGGGTCAAGGTCACTGTGGCTATTTTTAGAAAAACATTGTCATCGCTCTTGTACCTTAATTTATTGATGGATTTTAATATAACTTCACACAAATGTTGGGTATGATGATTTCTCTAGCAAGTTCGACTTTCAGGGTCTGGGGCTGAAGGTCAAGGTCATTGTGGCTATTTTTCAAAAAAACTTTGTGATCGCTCTAGTGCCTACATTTATGGATGGATTTTAATATAACTTCACACGAATGTTGGGTATGATGATATCTCGAGCGGATACGACTTTCAGGGTCTGGGGCTAAAGGTCAAGGTCACTGTGGCTATTTTTAGAAAATCTTTTTCATCGCTCTTGCGCCTTTATTTATGGATGGATTTTAATATAACTTCACACAAATATTGGGTATGATGATATCTCGAGTGACTGACTTTCAGGTTCCGGGGCTGAAGGTCAAGGTCACTGTGTCTTTTTTTTTTGAAAAACACTTTGTGATCACCCTCGTGCCTACATTTATGGATGGATTTTAATACAACTTTACACAAATGTTGGGTACGATGATATCTCGAGGGAGTTCGACTTTCAGGGTCAGGAGCTGAAGGTCAAGGTCACTGTGGCTATTTTTTGAAAAACTTTGTGATCGCTCTAGTGCCTTCATTTATGGATGGATTTTAATATAACTTTACACAAATGTTTGGTATGATGATATCTCAAGTGCGATCGACTTTCAGGGTCTGGGGCTGAAGGTCAAGGTCACTGTGGCTAGTTTTAGAAAAACTTTGTCATCGCTCTTGCACCATCATTTATTGATGGATTTTAATATAACTTGACACAAATGTTTGGCAGAGCCTTGCTATCTGTCATGCGAAGCTGTGAATTTCGCCAGCCAATATAACCTTTCAAATTTCATGTCAACGGCATTCAAATCAGGATGGTATGGTGGTAGCCTCAGAAGTGTGTGCCCGTGTCTCTTCAAAAGCTGGTCAACTCGATAAGTGGAAGCTGGTTTTTATTTCGTTTGAAAAGTTCCAAAAGCTCAGTCTCGAGATTTTCTTGCCACAGGCTGCATAAATAAGTTCTGAATAGTAAGATCCTTTTGAAGCAAAGAATACACCAAATAAACGAAAACAGCAGACATGGTTTCATTCAGTATGTTCATGATCAGTTCTGAATTGTGCAACACCAGCCACACCCCCTTGCGCCGGCTTGAGTAGGACTCTATTTTCAAAATGATTGTAAATGAACTCAATGATCCCAAAGAACCGGAAAATATAATCTGCACTATGATGAAAAACTGTGTATGAAAAAGAAACCATCAACCCCCCACCCCCACCCCCTCTAAACAACAACAGCAACAAAAACAACAACAACAAAAAAAAAAAACAAAAAAAAAAAAAAAACACGAAAATCAAGATTTATTAAAAATGTGGGATTCGAACCTACAACCTTTGGATAACTAGGTTGTTAACCAATACCGCCACATCGTATTCTTGTACCGTTATCATAGCAGAATAATATACAGCTAAGCTTTTGCGAATAATGCGAGGGGAAGTTGGTAACCCTACATAACGGTTTCTAATGGATCCGTCCGTATGACGTAGTGTTCAGTCATCGATCTATATCTTAAATCTGCCTTCTTGTTATGCTCAGATTTCACCACTATAGAACTAGGTCAAACTGAGCCATGACACAGTGTCATGTGTCATCAGGGTCTGCAGTATGCCAGTCTATAAGTAAAAATGTGTATTTGTGACAGATCACCAGAACGCAAAATATGTTTTTGCAAATTCATGTGACTAATTTGTGTGTGTGTGTGTGTGCGTGCGTGCGTGCGTGCGCGCGTGCGTGCGTGCGCGCGTGTGTATGCGTACGTGTGTGTGTGTGTGTTTTGTTTTGTTATTTGTAAAATTTTAGGATAATACCAACTCATATAAAACTTTTTATGTATTTACTATAAAAAAAAATACGGTCACGTGATACAGCGTCATTTTAGGGAAATATTTATGGCCGTTAAATGTTACATGTAAGTACACTTAAAAAGTAAACTCTCTTTACTGGAGCAAGTGAAATTTCCAAATGTTTTTTTTCGTATTTATAGAGAAATTAGCATATAATTCAACCTTAATTCCTTTGAAAAGCAGCGAAAAAATATTGAATGTCCTTTGCTGCGATTTCGTATCGGACCAGAACGCGATGAGTAATCCACATAAACGGAGCCACTGGCTCCGCACATAAACTTTATGTGGAACGTCCTAGTCACGTGCGGCTCCGAAGTTGTAGCCCTTAAACAAACCGGTCTTTAAAAACAGCCCCAGGTAGGTATTCTTATTTCTTTTATCAAGAAAAATTGACCGCTTTATTTTTTCCGCTGAAATACGCAAATGATATTAACCATACGGGACAATTGGGATCATCATGCCTCATGTCAAATCAAGGGACCTTACCTGTACTGGCAGTTTTTCCAGCTCCGAAAATCCCGAAAAATTTAAAACAACCTCAAAATGACCCACTTTCAGTGTTTTTATTTGATTTTCTCAAATTTAACATTGGAGGAAAGAAAAATCATTTTTCAACTTAAATTGGCAGCCACATTTTTCATTGCATAATGAATGTTTTAATTACTGCAGTTTAAAATCTGATACTGTCGCGTATTTTTGCTAATTTACTATTGAAGTACATTAGACATTGGGTCCTATTTTTATTCTAAAATTAATTTGATGAAATATATATAAAATTATATTCAAAATAACGGTAAGATATTGAATTTTTATAATTTTAAACCACATTTTCGCTATCTAGCGTAGTAATGCTAAAATTCATGTCAGAGAAAAATGTTCCCTATTCACTTCTATATATTTTGTCCCGTAACTTTAATCGGACATAGGTAATTTAGTGAATAACAATTGTCCCACATGCCTTTTTGTACCAAATGGAATATTCCTCCTTATATATATAGCAGGAGTCGATTTTAAAATTTAGGACTGACAGGTGTTGTTTTCATCAAAATTTATTTGGAAAATGACTGAACTTTTAGCAAACAGTGGAGGCCCTGATGAGACGCCGCGTTCTGCGGCATCTGATCTGGGCCTGCACTGTTTGCCAAGGTACCCGTTTAGGGGTTTCTGGTACTAAATGGGTTAAGCATAGCCCTCGGGATTGTATTTGGAACGACTTCTTCCAAGAGGACGCGCATTGTGAAACCTTATGAAAGGCGCCAAAAGACAATGGATCTTTCTCTTAAAACAGATTACTTGTTGAAACTGTTTTGCTGAGCGTTGCTGTTTTAAGAGTGTCTGTGTGATAAATAAACCACCACAATATCCCCGGCATGTCTCTGAATGAAATAACAGAAAGTTTGCTTAAAACACGCATGGCTCCGTTTATGTAGTGTGACTCCGTTTATGTAGTTTTGCTCTGAAGTTGTAGACAATCTTTTGTTCAGTCATATCATTTAACAGCGTCGTGGTTTATCAGTAAGCTTCAAAATGCTTGGCAAACTTGTAAGCCTTCATATTCCAAAACACAGATAACTCGGCTATGATGGTCGATTTGAACTCGTTCTTAAAGGGAATGGACACACCTTACAGATATTTTGCGCATTTTTCAAAGAGGGACAACTCCGCGATTTTCTGTTTCCTTTTCTATAAACTATGTCTCACGGAAAAAGAGGTCTACTCTTAAAGGGAAGAAGCAAATTCTTTCCATTAAGTGTTGACCCCTATTGTCCTGGGAGACAAAAATACTTTTGCAGGAGTTGCCTCCCCTGAAGGTGTATCCATTCCCCTTAATTCCGTAGGAAAACCCTCCCATATAACACACACACAGTCACCACAAATGACACTATGCATGACTTGGAGTCCTTTTGACTTAACACTTATTTCAGGTAAACATGAACATGTTACTTGGTGCCATCGTGTATGCACTGACTACAAAACGACCTGCTCTGGACAATCAGGGGAAAAGAAATGACAAGATTACGGCGCATATTGTTCCAATGGTAGACAGAGACAAGCGGGCTTCAACTGTGACCTACATTGCAGGGTACATATCTGCCCGGCTGGGCAAACAGGCTGTCGAGAAACTAAAACGCGGTGCCACAAAAACCAAACCCTTGGTTGTGTATATTAGAACTTTTGAGAAACCCGGGGACTACAAAAGGGCCCTTGAAGACTTCTATTCCGTCAATCCCCAGGGCGTCAGTAAGATTTACGGGATACAAGGGAGAGTAGGGATAGTCGGGATAGGAACGTAATTGTGAAGACATTTGGGGAACCCCGTATAGCAGTCATCGAAATTGTAAAACTTGGGCCCAAGACCACAGACAGTATTCTCATGGATATAGTAACATATGTAGATTAACTCATATATGAGAACCCCCAAAACGGGTCACTAGCAAACAGTGCAGGCCCTGATCAGACGCCGCGGAACGCGACGTCTAATCAGGGCCTTCACTGTTTGCAGACAAAGTTCAGCTTGTCATTCTAAATCTGAAACCAACTCAACCTGTTACCATCAGGTGGAAGAATCCATTAACCCTTTTTGTACCAAATGGAATCATCCTCCTTATATATAGCAGGAGTTCATTTCAAAATTTAGGGGTGTCAGGTTGTGTTTTCATCAAAATTTATTTGGAAAATGCCTGAACTTTTAGCAAACAGTGGAGGCCCTGATCAGACGCCGCGTTTCGCGGCGTCTGATCTGGGCCTGCACTGTTTGCCAGGGTACCCGTTTTAGGGTTTCTGGTACTAAACGGGTTAAGTACAAAATGGGTTAAAAGAAACGCATTTCACAGTCGCTCCTCTCCGACTGATCTGGGTCTAAACAGTTTTAAAGTATGGGGATTTAATCAAAAGAGCCCAATTCTCCGTTCAGGACCAAACTTTCCCAGCCAATTAACAATCGACCTTACAGTGCTGCCAGTCTTTTTTTTTTTTTTTTTCTTTTTTTTTTTTATTCTCGTTTTGTGCAGTTGTGACAGCGCTGAAAAGGCGTTTACCCTGTCATGTTCACAAAAGAAATAACAGAAAAATTGTAAACAATATTGGTGGTCCAAACAATTTCTTTGATTGTAAATGCATGAGAAGAGAGAGTAAATATTTACAGACTGATCTAGTTGACAACTAAATGTGAGAAAATTGATGAACTAGCCATAAACCTACCTTGGATTCTATTAGTATGATGAAAAGCGGGAACTTTGCGTGACACGATTCAATAAACGGCAGAATATCATGGCCCGTTGAGGATTGTTCAGTGATTTAACGCAGGCGACTAGAGAAACTAGGATTCCATCTTCTGCAATGGAGTATCCAGTATATCCACGAAGTTTGGTATTCAATAACGCGTTTTAGAAGCCTCCGTGGTGCAGTGGTTACGCTACTCGCCTTGTAAACCAGGGATCGCAGGATCGATCCCGGGCTTCTCCAGACTTTCGGATGAGTCTTTAAACCGAGGTCCCGTCTCCGTATGACCTTAGCTGTTGGTGGGACGTTAAACTAAAACTCACTCACTCACTCAATAACGCGTTTTGATCAATGCTCCCAGCAGGCACACGTCGCTAGGGCAACGTCAAATCAACGTCGGTGCAACGTCATGACGTTGCACCGACGTTGATGTGACGTTGCATAAACGTCATGACGTTGTACCGACGTTGATGTGACGTCATAATTACGTCATGTGCCTGCTGGGCTATATTTCCAGGCGGGGACTCGAGCAGAGATAGGCGCTGTCACGTCAACTAGTCCGTTGTGAATCCCACTTTCTTTTGTTTTACGGCCCTTTCAAGATTATTTCACTCATTTCGAGCTGATCGTTAACTACTGAGGTGGGCGAACACCGAAGTTACGGAGAATTTCCGTCCGTTCGTCCTGCTTCTTAAAGTTTAATGCGAAAAAATCTTCATGTTTCTGTACAAACACACACACACACACACACAAAAAAAATGCACCCAACGTTTGCCACACTACAAAAGATAAGCATTTCTAACGTTGAGCGTCAAATTTCTGTTCCCAGTTGTTCAACCCATCGTTAACATAACGAGCGTGTTAGCGCTAAAATTGTCAACTATTTTGTAATGTACATTATCAAATTTAGTGGAATTTTTGCTGAAAAAAATATTGGTGCATTTGCCATATTTAATGATCATGTTAACTAACGACGTCGTTACCCAGCAGGCACACATCGCTTGGGCAACATCAAATCAACGTCGTTGCAACGTTGCATTAACGCCATGACGTTGTGCCGACGTTGATGTGACGTCACAATTACGTCATGTGCCTGCTGGGTAGTTTTGAACATGGTCTCATCACGTTAACAAGTCCGTGAAATGAACACCCCGTAAACCCCACTTTATAATAATGAGCCCCGCCAAGTGAATTTGTGTCTTCGAGCATTCCGTCATCACAAATTTTAACTGCGCATGCCCAGCCCAGAGGGACCAGGGATATGGTTTTCTGTCTGAAGGTTCCTCTTGATTCACTGCTTGTATGAGCGAGCAGCGAAGGTTCTGGTGAGACTGCGCGGATGCGCAGGCTCGCCTGAACCTTCGCTGCTCGCATAGACGATAAGTACCAAAATCGTATGATGGGGCCCATATATATTTATTGCAGTGACAAGAAAATTGGTCCAGCTTCTATCCAGCTTATGCAATACGTTATCAGGTGGCTGAGCAGTATAGGGTGACCATCGGGGGTACCGACCTCTGTGTACCGGTCGTTGGCTACCCGTCCGTACGTCGATACTCACCCATTAGACTAGAATCCAGCAGGCACACGTCGCTAGGGCAACGTCAAAACAACGTCAGTGCAACATCATGACGTTGCACCGACGTAGATTTTGCGTTGCATAAACGTCGTGACGTTGCACCGACGTTGATTTGACGTTGCGCTAACGACGTTTGCATGCTGGGTCGTGTTCTTTGAGTTGAAAGGCAGCCAGTACAGCTTCATATAGTATAGTTACTAACTACAGAGGCTTCCCATCTGCTATTGTCCACGTGACTATTGTTAATCATGTACAAAATCCAGGTACCGATTATTTATAGCAGCAAAAATCTTCTCCCTATGACGTCAGAGCGTTGTGTAAAATTTAAAATCTGGACTGGGTTCGCCTACGCTCGTTCTGGTCATTGGCAAACAGTGTAGGCCCGATCAGGCGACGTATAATGCGGCGTCTGATCAGGGTATACAGTGTTTGCTTAACACTCAGGGACAATCGACCCATTAGTACTCTCTGTGCTTTGTTGTATATTACAGATCAGACAGAGACACCGGCCCCGATAGCTCAGTTGGTAGTGTCCGCTCCGGGGAACGGAAGGTCTCGGGTTCGATCCCGGGCCGCGACATACCAAAGTCGTTAAAAATGGTACTAGCTGCTCCTCGCTTGGCACTCAGATTTACGGGGTAGAGTTAGGACTGGTCGATCCAGTGTCAGGATAATGTGACTGGATGTTGTCTGGGACATGATACTTCAGTGAGGCAGCACTATAAACGTGAGCATTGAGCTCCCTGTCGCAACCAGACACCGTCGGGATATGACACACACACAGATCAGGCAGAGTACGAAGTTAAGTCCAATGTCAAATCAGCGTGAGCACCCGAACTGACCGGCCCCGATAGCTCAGTTGGTAGAGTGTCCGCTCCGGGGAAAGGGAGGTCACGGGTTCGATCCCGGGCCGCGACATACCAAAGTCGTTAAAAATGGTACTAGCTGCTCCCCGCTTGGCACTCAGATTTACGGGGAAGAGCTAGGACTGGTCGACCCAGTGTCAGGATAATGTGACTGGGTGTTGTATCATGTAATGTGTCTGGGACATGATACTTCAGTGAGACAGCACTATAAAAGTGAACATTGAGCTCCCTGTCGCAACCAGACACCGTCGTGATAGGACTGAAAAATTGTTGAAAGCGACGTTAAACCCGAATTCACACACACACGCACCCGAATTGGCTGCCTTTCAACATGGCGAAGAGACTTGTCACACTGCGCGGATTCACACTTAGAAAACGCGTCCATGTACCTTCATGGTCTAACAATGTCATTCATTACCAAACATAGGTCGTTGGGAGCTCGTTAGAACCTCACTGAGGCGGTTCTGACGAGCACCGACAACCCATGGACGGATCTAACGAGTACACACAATCTATATGTTGGAACAGAAATAAGAAAACAAATGTATGCCCCTGTTTAACCTAGTTTTCAATATATAAAGTGTGGCTTACAAGAGTACCTATTTTACGGATTGGTTAACATGACTTTATTCAGGCTCTGCGGGTCACAAGTAATGTTGTAGGGTTTTCTGTGCGTCGGCTGACTTGTATATATGAACACATGCAAATAGGCAAATAAATAAAATTGTCACGGGCCAGGTTTTTTTTTTTCTTTACCTCAAAGGATAGGTATATTTATGCAGAAGGGGTCAAGGATTTTTTTTGAAGAAATATTTAATAGTCCATTTTTGCCGACTTGAACTCTGGTGTTTTTAGAGAAATTCCTGCTTTATTTGATTTGGATTTGTTTTGTTTGTTTCAAGATTATTTCACTTATATCGAGCCGATCGTTAATCAGAGGCGGGCGAAAACCGGAATACCCAGAGAAATTGATTTGGAGTTTAACTGCCTTAGTCGGTCATCTCTTTCTGACCATTTTAAGCAGTCCTTTTTCTAGGCGGCTATTTCTTTGTTTAACGGCCCTGTCAACACTGTTAAGGTCACATCGAGACGGACAGTTTCCTGGGCAGGCTTCAGCATAAGCGATTTGCCAGTACACTGTCCATTCTTCCGCTAGAAGCCGACAACTGCCCTTCTTGAATCAGCAGAATGAACAGAATGACCGTAAAAAGATTTTTATGATCACTCTCCTCGATAGACCCCGGGAGGTCCTCCTGATCACCAGTCAGACGCGAATCCAACTGATATATAACCAGCGCAGTGCATATTCTTCGTTCATCTATCAAACCGTGAAGACCCTGATCAGACGCCGCGTTTTGCGGCGTCTGATCAGGGTCTTCACTGTTTGCAAGTCACGGTATCTTATTATGATCGGTCGCTAGGAATTAATGGTAAAGCCATACAATATTATATTGATCTTAGCCATGGACAAATTGTTATATTGAACGTTCATGCTCCGATTATTCACCGTGGAATAAAGAAGTGTGAAGTCCTTGGCTTCTTTATTTCTTAACTTCATTTTGAAATACCCGTCGGCATAGGACCGAGTTATTGATGGGAAGTTAAACAAAAACACCTATCATTATGTACTCCCAATACGAGCAGTTTCTTAAACAAGTTGTTTTAATAATTCTAGCAGCCATTTTATGTGTTTTGCCGCCCTGTTAAGATTATTCCACGTATATCGAGCCGATTCTTAAAGATAATCGGAGGCGGGCGAAATCCAGAGCACCGGGTGAACAAATGAATGTCTTTCCGTTGCAGGATTTGGCCCGAGTGAGCCTCGAACCCACAGCGACGAGATAAGGCGGTTAAGAGACAGCCTTAGCCAGGTCTGTAGCGTCAAGTTAACCTAATAGTGCTGTTCATTTTTGCATTCCTTTGAATATTCATATACGACATATGAATGTAAACCGCTTAGAGGATCTAAGCCTGTCCAGGAACCGTGGTGCGAGGCGGACCGTCCATGCTAATAAACCCTATTGGTTTCATTGGGCGACAGGGCTTGAGATGTCAGTTCATCTCAAAGTCGGGTAAAAGTCCCACACAATTGGAAGCAACGTCTCCAAAATGACCTTTACAGTGTTGACGGGGACGTTAAACCTCAAATCAAACAAACAAAAACGACATATGAAGACCATAACCAAGCCTGTCGGTGGGGTTTTGCGGGACAGTGTTTGTTTGCTTTCAGTTAAGGAGAATGGGAACACCCGACAGATTTTCACCATTTTCAAAGGGAGACAACATTCGGGACTTCCTGTTCGCTTTTCTATAAGCCCTGTCCCACTGAAAAAGGGGTCTACTCTTAAAGGAAAGAATTTGCTCCACAGGAGCAAATTCTTTTCTTTAAGAGTTGACTCCTATTGACATGGGGGACAAAATACTTTTGCAGGAGTTGCCTCCCCTGAAGGTGTTCTCATTCCTTTTAAACTGTCATGTCAGTATCAATAAAACCACTAATAGTACTAGTGGGTCGACTGTATGCTGGAAAATGGTCCTGGACGGTGATATAGACCGTTTCGTTTAACCCTAAAATTCTTGCATTGCAAGCAAACAGAGTAGACCCAGTGTAAGCAAACAGTGATCAGAGGTCGCGCTCTGCGCAACATCATGACCTCACAGTGATAAGAATAGCGAGTTTTTTTCTATAAATTTCCATTACCTGCATTTCCGACAGATTAGTGATATTCACGTGGTCATCAGCAAAGACGAACTTATGCGCTTAGTAACTTTGAGCCGACTGACAATCAACCCAAACAGTACATCTTGAGTCGGTCTGTTAACTTAATCACACTTTCTTAGAAGGTTGTGTTTGGTTGGATGTGGAGTTTAACGACCCAATCAACACTTTGTATGTCATGCCGAGTCCATATGTATACCTGACACACTTAGCCTGGGCAATCTTGTTAAAAATACAGTCAGCGAATGTGAGAGAATGGCCACATAGAAAATACACCGCTATTAAGACCACCTAAAATTAAGACTAAGTCCGCTTTAAAAAGCACATTATGAAGACTGTTGTGTTTTCTGCCCACAGTGTCCTCTGGCCGCGGACCACCTTTGGGACTGTTCAAAAGTGGTCATAAATACCACGTTTGAACAGTGCCAAAAGTGGTCTTAATATCGGAATGTTACTGTATTCTACTAGCAATCTTCCCATCGAAACCGTGATCTCCTGGTTGATTCCATTGCGCCCACATATCTGGCTCCGCGACAATCATTTTAACCCTTTTTGTACCAAATGGAATCTTCCTCCTCATATATAGCAGGAGTTCATTTCAAAATTTAGGGGTGTCAGGTTTTGTTTTTTTGTTGTTTTTTTTTTTTGGTTTGGGTTTTACGGCCCTTTCAAGATTATTTCCGTCATATCGAGCCGATCGTTTATCAGAGGTGGGCGAAAACCGGAGTACCCGGAGAAAAACCACCTGACCTTCCGTTGCAGAACTTGGCGTCTCACACGTGGCCCGAGCGAGGTGTCAGGTTGTGTTTTCATCAAAATTTATTTGGAAAATGGCTGAAGTTTTAGCAAACAGTGGAGGCCCTGATCAGACGCCGCGTTTTGCGGCGTCTGATCTGGGCCTGCACTGTTTGCCAGGGTACCCGTTTCGGGGTTTCTGGTACTAAATGGGTTAACTTGTGAACATGATGGCAGCACATGAATAGATTAAAAACACACTGATTCATATAAAATATTTTACTTTGTATAATCTTCGAGTATATAAAAACATGGCACGGTATTATAGTAATACAGATTTTGTTTTTTGAAAATACAAATAGTCACTGGTTTATTTTAATTTTTACTCAAAAAAAAAAGAAACTACAACCCGCAGGTCAGCAACGTTTTAACAACATTATTTAAGAAATAGATCAGATCTACCAGACCTAATGAGTGAGGCGGTTCTAACAAGTATCCACAACCAAGTCTTGGAGCAAAAAAGAAAAATAATGCTTATTCCTGTAAACCCCACTTTTCTTTCCATAAAGTGGGGTTAAGGGGAAATGGAACACCTTCAGGGGAGGCAACTCCTGCAAAAGTATTTTTGTCTCTCATGTCAATGGGGGTTAACTCTTAAAGGAAAGAATTTGCTCCTCAGGAGCAAATTCTTTCCTTTAAGTGTAGACCCATATTTCAGCAGGACAGAGCTTATAGACAAGCGAACAGGAAGTTCCGAAAGTTGTCTCCCTTTGAAAATTGGCGAAAATTGGCGAAAAACTGCCAAGTGCTCCCATTCCCCTTTACAGGGTCTTCGTTTTACGGACATGTTAACCCGATGATACTCAACAAAACTGTGACGTCATTGCGGTGCCGTTTCAGGTGAATAAATACATCACGAAAACATGCCTATACAAAGTAGAAGTAAAACAAAGATCAGGAATTGATACAATTAACTTACTCCACCCATAAAAGACACCAAAGGGAAAGAAAAACAAACATTAAGCGACCAGACCATAATGGAAACCTAAACAAAGGAAGGCCATAAGGACAGTTACTTTCCCACAAAATGGCCATATGGCCATCCAAAACCAAAAGACACAAGTGATACACACAGTAAGTAACAAATAACAACATAAATAAATCGCCACAGAAGAGCCGCCTTGGAACGGTCAGTGGAAGATTTCCACTGGAGGGCTTAAATCGATTTTACGTGGCCACAATCCTCGCCCTTACTTCCGTCGCGATTTAGACAAATAATTTGTTCAGTCTGCATGAAGGCCTCCTAACTCATCAGTGCAACATCTCCGTGAACACAAAAATCAAAGAACCAAATGCTGTAAATTTTACTTCCGAAAAAAGAAATTTTTCAGATGATTAATTGTGATACTTTTCTTATTTCTGCTCAAAACATAGATTGTGGATACTCGTCAGAACCGCCTCATTTAGAACCAGGCGGTTCTAACGAGTACCCACAATCTGTGTTTTTGAGCAGAAATAAGAAAATGTATAGCCCTGTAAACCCCACTTTTACTATATAAAAGTGGGGTTTAAGGGGGTAATAATTATATAGGTATGTTTTCGTGATGCAACTATCATTTTTCGGAAGATAGTCTACTTTAGTAGTGAGGTTCTGTGCTTTTCTGTTATCTGACCCCTTCCTGTGGAGAGTTATCTTTCCTGTAAGTTTAAACCTAGTGGCCTGTTAGTGCTTGTTTACGGTCCCCGCCCATCGGGGCTTCGAGAAATAGATTGGGCTGCATGATGCATCTACGCAGAGCTGAAACTATCGTACTGAAACCGATCTTACATGATCGCATGAGTACTCGTAAACGGCTTAGAAGGTCTAAGACTGCCCAGGCAAAGTGGTGCGAGTCGGCCATCCATGCATATAAACTCTATTGGGCGGCAGGGATTGAGATGCCATTTCATCTCAATGTCGGCTAAAAGTCCCACAAAATTGGAAGCAACTTCTCCAAAATTATCCTAATAGTGCTGACGGGGACGTTAAACCTCAAATCCAACAAAGTCATTGTAAGTGCTTGAGTGAGGGCAGTAAAATGTGATCTTACGTTTAATGCTTGAATGAATCAGTTCAGTAAAATGTGGTTTGTCGCTTATCGCTTAATACTTGAACTGGGGGTGGGGGTGAAGGTGGTGGTAGTGGTGGTGTGTGTGTTGGGGGGGGGGGGGAGGGGCAGTGAAATGCCATCTGTCGATTAATGCTTCAGTGTGGCCTGTGAAATTTCAGAGGTAGTCAAGTGCTTGAATGCTGAATGGCGGTAGTAAATAAATGCTTGAGTTGGGGCAGCAAAACGTGAAATGTTTGCGTGGGGACAGTAAAATGTCGTTCTAATTTTATGCTTGAGTGTGTGTGTCGGTGCGTGGGGGGGGGGGGGGGATTTAAACGTTAGTTGACGTAAAGGCTTGAGTGGGGACAGCAAAAAGTCGTTCTGAATTTATGCTTGAGTGGCATGTGTGTGTGTGGGGGGGGGGGGGGGGGTAGTAATTTGCCAGTTGCCGTAAAGTGCTTGAGCAAGTTGGGGGAAATAAAAGTCGTCTGTCGGTTAATGCGTGTGTGGGGACTGTAAAACTTCAAAATGTCGTCAAGTGCTTGAATGGAGGCAATAAAAAGTAAAGTTTAATGCTCGAATCAGGGCAGTAAAACGTCAGATGTCCTTAAATACTTAAGTGGGTGCAGTAAAACATCATTTGTCGTTTAATGCCTGAGTTGGGGTAGTAATTTGTAAAACGTTAGATGTCGTTCGATGTACACGTTTGGGGTGCCGTTCAATGCTCGAGTGGGGCAGAAAAACGTCAGATGTCCAAAAGTGCTCGAGTGTGGACAGTAAAACGTCACCTGTCAATTTATGCTTGAGTGGGGGCAGTAAAACGCCAGATGACGTTAAATACTCGAGTTGGGACAGTAAAGTTCAAGATGGCCTTAAGGGTTTGAGTGGGGGCAGTAAAATTTCAAGATGGGGTTAAGAGCTTGAGCAGATGCAGTAAAAAGTAATGTATTTGTTAATAAGTGGGTGCAGTCTTATGGCCTTAAGAGCTAGAGTGGGGGCAGCAAAATATCTTCTTGCACACCAGACAAGGAAATCCGTGATTTTACCCTGGGATAGAAATTTATGTTCTGACCCTGGTGTTCCGACCCCAAATCGAATATAATCGCATGTTTGATAAATGCACTGGTTGATTACAATCACATGCGCGGCGTCGTCATGCGTTACGTCACTAAACATTCCTGTTGTGTCATCACAAAATGGCGGACGTCGGTAACCGAAGTGACAGCAGCATTAAAAATTCGCAATAGAAATGAAAGGTATGCAAGAAAAAGAATCCAATATGGGTGTGAGGGGTGGATAGAAAAATCCGTCCCTCGGGATCACTGTCCGGCATCACTCGGCAAGCCTCGTGATGCCGGACAGTGACCCTTGGGACGGATTTTTCCATCCACCCCTCACACCCATTTAAGATTCTTATATTCTTGCACACCAGACAAGCTAATCCGTGATTTGACCCTGGGATAGAAATTTATGTTCTGACCCTGGAGTTCCTTCCGACTCCAGATCGAATATAATCGCGTGTTTGATAAATGCACTGGTTGATTACAACCTCATGCGCGGCGTCGTCATGCGTGACGTCACTAAACATTCCTGTCGTGTCATCACAAAATGGCGGACGTCGGTAATCGAAGTGACAGCAGCATTAAAACCCGTGCTAAGGAATGGAAGGTATGCAAGAAAAAGAATCCAATATGGGTGTGAGGGGTGGATAGAAAAATCCGTCCCTCGGGATCACCGCCCGGCATCACGCGGCAAGCCTCGTGATGCCGGACAGTGACCCTTGGGACGGATTTTTCAATCCACCCCTAACACCCATATAAGATTCTTATAATCTTGAGTGAGGGGAGCAATCAGACGTCATATGTCATAAAGTGCTTGCGTGAAGGGGGGGGGGGGGGCATTAAAACATCATCATCATAAAACAATTCTTGAGTGGGGGCGGGGGGTACAGTAAACTGTCATATGTTTTAGCGCTTGGGTGGGGCGCAAAAAACAACATGTCAACATCGATAGAGTTTTGTTATTACTGAAGTTTCAGGCCTAGGACACAACATGCAAAGTTTGGATACAGTCGACTGTTTGTCTGAGTCTAATCATGACAGATGCTGCGAATTGCAAAAATGATTGCTCCAAAGTCCAATCATTTCTAATCTTGCCGATGAAATCAAGGTTCTAAATCTTCATTCAATATTTCTACTGCATGGTGCAGTCCGGAATCAATAAGTCTGGAAGCTGAACAAATATTATATTTATTTATAATTTTCTGCAGCAGTATCTTATATCTTTCATAACAAATTGTCAATATTTGGTTCGTATCATAGAAAAATGAAGACAAAAGCCAAGCTCTTAAGGGAAATGGACACATCGTGGTATCATCGCGAAAACACGTCTGTATCATTTTGACACCCCCCCCCCCCACCTTGAACCCTTCATTTATATAGCAAAACTGGGATTTACAGGGTAAACCTGATTCTTCTTATTTCTGTTGTAACTATAGATTGTGGGTACTCGTTAGAACCGCCTCGATGAGGTGGTTCTAACGAGTACCCACAATCTTTATTTTGAGCAGAAATAAGGATATATTACAATTTTTTATCATAAAATTTTAGTTTTTTCTGCGGTAAAGTTTACAGTGTATTTGTAAAGGCGTGTTTTCGTATTAAGTATCCGCCATTTTTGCAAGGCGGAAATCTTTTGGGACTTCCGTTTTGATTTCCTTTAACCATCCGAAAAGGCGGTCTACACTAAAAGGAGAGAATGCTCGGTGCTCTTGTGAGCAACTTCTTTCCGACCAAAATTTTAAAAGTGTTGTTTCCCTGAATCTCTTGTCAATTTCCCTTGATCCAAACAAAGCCAAGATCTAGCCTACCATCATGAAAACACGCCTATATAATTTTGACCCCCTTGAACCCCACATTTATATAGCAAAACTGGGGTTTACAGGGTAAACCTGATTCTTCTTATTTCTGTTGTAAGTATAGATTGTGGGTACTCGTTAGAACCGCCTCGATGAGGCGGTTCTAACGAGTACCCACAATCTTTATTTTGAGCAGAAATAAGGAAATATCACATTTTTTCATCTTAAAATTTTAGTTTTTTTTCGGCGGTAAAGTTTACAGTGTATTTGTATAGGCGTGTTTTCGTAATAAGTATCCGCCATTTTTGCAAGGGACTTCCGTTTTGCTCACCTTTAACCATCCGAAAAGGCGGTCTACACTAAAATGAGAGAATGCTCACTGCTCTTGTGAGCAACTTCTCTCCGATCAAAATTTTCAAAGTGTTGTTTCCCTGAATCTCTTGTCAATTTCCCTTGATCCAGACAAAGCCAAGATCTAGCCTTCGCAGACGAAGACACTGATCAGCAAGTACACCATCTGGTTCGACTCCATGAACTGACTCGGGTCCAAAGAAGAAATCACACTGCTTGATCGGAGACTTCACTAGTTGCAAACACTAAGGCTGGCACAATTGATCGGATAATCGATTAATCGATCGATAAATACCACAAAATGATTATTATTACTGTTTTGTCCGTAATCGATTATTTGATAAGTACAATTTAATACTCAACATTGTGTCTAAAATAGCTGTATGAGTAGCAAACAGTGTAGACCCTGATGAGACGCCGCATTCTGCGGCGTCTCATCTGGGTCTACATTGTTTGCTCAGGCCTGTCTGTTCAAATACATATGGTAAACTTCAACAGATGGTAGGTGTCGTGCTCAGACAAAGCCAGACAGGTAAAATTATGAACAAATCGTCAGTGATTACTAATCGATTGTCGATCACGATGCCATGACTGATAATCGATTATCTTTTCAGCTCCGATTAGCCAGCCCTAGCAAACATTACATGTATTTTACTAGATTTAACCTTTTAGACACCGAGAAATACTACATCTGAAAATGTCGTCTGCAAACTTTCTAAAATATTTTGCATACAGGCAAACAGTGTGATCCCAGATAAGACTGCTCCTACAGGAGCAGTCTGATCTGGGTCCACAATATTTGCAAAAAAAAAAAAAAAAAAAAATGTTTAAAGTCACCGGCAGACGGCAAAGCAGACGACAGTTGTTGTGATTGGCATTTTATGGGTTAAGCAAACCCATATACGCCTAAACTTCCAAAATATGGGACTAAATGGCGTAAGTTTAAACAAGTTTGTTCATAATATCGTCATGTAAGTATGGCATTTGTGTGAAGTCTTAATTTTTATCTAAAACCTGACAGGAATAAGGCACTTTTAAAAAAGAAATGAATACAAACAATTTCAAAATGACCATGAAGCAATTGTACATGTAAAACTCAACATGAATCATTTAACCTTTAGCACTTTCTAGACTAATTCAGCAGACGACAAATTGTTGATATCCGGAAAATAGGACTTGACATCTCATGCAAATTGTCTCCATAGGAGACAATTTGCATGAGATGTCAAGTCCTGTTTTCTGGGAAAATTAGGGAAATATTTCAAAATGTCGTCTGCTGCGAAAAATACCCAGCATACAGAGCGTAACAACAAATCTAACAGTAACGTTGAAAACAACAATGGATTAAGATTTGAAATCCACTATAATGATTGAAACATCGATGACATAAAAAGCTGCAGATAAGATAGGAATAACTCAGGGAGATTTTCTTATTTCATCTTGAATATGTATGTTGTGTGTACTTATTAGAATCGCCTCGACGATGAGGCAATTCGAATGACAACACGATTGTTTGATTTGAGGTTTAACGTCCCCGTCAACACAGTATACGTCATTTTGAAGACGTTGCTTCCAATTTTGTGGGACTTTTACCCGACACTGAGATGAAATGACATCTCCAGGCCTGTCGCCCAATGAAACCAATAGGGTTTATAATAATGGACGGTCCGCCTCGCACCGCGGCTCCTGGACAGGCTTAGATCCTCTAAGCGGTTTACCAGTATTAGTGTGCGGACAGTTTCAGCTCTGCGTGGAAGCATCATGCAGCCCATCTATTTTTTCAAGCCCCGATGTGCGGGGGCGGGACTTATTTTCATATAACAATATATACCCAAAAGACCCCCATCAAGCCTCTTTGTTTGTTGGTTCCGGCAACATTATTTAGGTAATTTGGGAGACGTTGCTTCTGATTTTATGGTTATTTTTTTAACCCGACATCTAGATGAATGGCAGCCTTACCGCCCAAAGAAACTGCTCGGGTTTAAACACCAGTTCGACGCACAAGGTTTTCTAGTTAGGGATAGACCTTCAAAGCCGTTTACCAGTACTCGAAAGTTCGTCGGGATTCAGCGCATTGCGGAAGGGCCATCTTGCCCTCCAAGCTCCAATGAGCGGGTGTGCCCATCATGTCTCTTGCTGATTGGGATTCTAATGACCAGACATAACATACTTTTAAGGGGAATATGAACACCTTCAGAGGAGGCAACTCCTGCAAAAGTATTTTTGTCTCCCATGTCTATAACGGTCAACTCTTAAAGGAAAGAATTTGCTACTGAGGAGCAAATTCTTTCATTTAAGAGTAGATCCCTTTTACGATGGACGAGGGCTTACTGAAAAGCGTACAGGAAGTCCTGAAAGTTGTCTCCCTTTGAAAATGGCGGAAAAAACTGCCAGGTATTCCCATTCCCCTTAAAGATTAAAAATCCGCCTTATGTCTCCAGTCCTGATAATATGGAAAACTTCAAAGGTTTTAACAACGTTTGTCGAGAACTTTCTTAGCCCCGAGGTTGATCGCGTCAGTCGGATGGCACACAGCGTATATCAACAAGAGTACCGCATGCGGGTGCCAACGCTCGGCTGCAGCCCCTTTGGATAACGAACAACTAGTCCGAGTTTCAAGTAAATATGTTCAGTAATGACAGAGATATTATTACAAAATGTCCAAGTTTTTGCACGACGCAGACGAAAATGTCCAAGTTTTCGCACGACAACGACGACGCCAGAGTTATGACAATGACCTCGTCGTTTTCTTCGAAAACAGCCGAGCCAATAAAACTGAAACGCCATGTCAGAGTCATTGTGTAGCGAAAAGGGAGACACAGACTGGTATAAGCGACCTTCATAGCTCCAGAAAATGTGGGTGAGGGCAAGGGTCGGGTAACAAGGATAATTCATGTAAATTTTCTTTTTTTGTCTTCTTATTTCATTAAAAAGCTGCGTTGTGGGTACTTGTTACTCGCAACTAGCAAGTTCTCACAACATAGAGACGATTGAGCAAGATTTATGCTGTTAGGCTCACGATAAACAGATATGCAACAACAGATACTGGCCAGACTGTGCAGCTGCACAGACTGCATTCGGGTCTTCGCTGGCCGCAAACGGCAAATTTTGACTATTCTCTATAGCAGCGCCTCTTTTAAGTGCAGTAAAATTCCTATATTAAGACCACCTTTGGAACTGTTCAAAAGTGGTCTTAAAGACCACTTTTGAACAGTCCCAAAGGTGGTCCCTGACCAGAAGTCATTGTAGGCAGAAAATACAAAGAAAATTAAGTGTATCCTTCAAAATAAGCTTTTTATACCAGAATTAGTCCTAATTTTAGGTGGCTTTTAATAGCGGAATTTCACTGTATTTGACATTGCTGTTATTTGGATCAAAAGGTGTAATAACACATAGTTGCTGGTACGTGACGTCATTCCGCCGTCTGTGACAACCGTATGTTTTCTATTCTTTTCAACTTTTGGCTTAAAAGCGTTATAGGATAAACGGAATCTTACACTCGAGGTCATTTCATACGAAATGACCACGAGTGTAAGATCCTCTTTACATATTTTCTATGCAAGGCGATGGGATCCAAACCGAAGTTTGATGCTTACTTGTGCATAAAATTACTTGCCTCATTATCTCCATGTTCCAAAGCAACGGATGCAGTGGATAATGATTTTCTTATTTCTGCATAAAAAAACCTATGTTATGGGTATTCATTAGAGCCACGGTTAAAATAAATACCCTCTTACAGTGTAGCTTTTATGGAGAATCCTTCAAATATTATCTTATCTGTCAGAGGAAACGGATACACTTCCTGGTTAGGAAAATAGTTTCCTGGCGGTTGGAAAATGTAGCATATTGTTTCAGATCCAACTATTGTCTTAACCCTTAAGATGCCAAGAAAAAATGCATCTTAAAATGTTGTCTGCTTATGTCGTCTGCTACGCCTTCTTTCAAACAGTGTGGACCCTGTTTAGACTACTCCTAGAGCAGCAGTCTGGTCTGGGTCCACACTGTTTGCAAAAATGACATTTAAAGCAATCAGCAGGCAACAAAGCAGACAACATTTGTTGTGACCGACATCTTATGGATTAACAAAGCCATGTTACCACAAAACACCCAAAGAAATAAAGGCGTGTCAATTTCTGTCAAAATAATTACACTTCAATATGGAAACAAAAGTGCAGAAAAATTACAATAAAATCAAGGCCAAGTTATTGTATCTTTAAAGTGTCAAAGTGACTTTGAGCAGAGACAAAACCAAACAGGGGTTTGGAGGTTTACAGCAAAGCAAAGACTCAGCAGCCAGTGCAAATGCAGTCTGATCTGTCTTCACAGGGCACACGTTGGTCCAATACTGCTTCATGCCAAGGAAGGAAGGTTGGGTTCAGAGAGAAAGCAAAGATTGTCGAGTTTTAGCGAGTTTCCAAAGACACGTTTTGCTTTGCACGTCTCATTAACGTTTTTCCCACAGAAAAAATACCTGACACCTTACTGTAAACAAAGACGAAGTCGTCATACTAGATTTACCCGTTTGTTTTTGACAATGTAAGAATTCAGAACATTTAAACCTTACCTAGGCACTCAAATAACACTATCAACCTTCATTACCACAACATTCCTATACAAATACATAATAAACTTAACCGCCGAAAAAACGGAAATTTTAAGATGAAAAATTGTGATATTTTTCTTATTTCTGCTCAAAATATAGATTGTGGGTACTAGAAAAATAAGGTGTACCCCCGTAAACCCCAGTTTTACAATATAAAAGTGGGGTTCAAGAGGATAAAAAATAAATTGACATGTTTTCTTGATGAACCTGTGCGACATTGTGCATTTTTCACAGCACCCAAAATGGCTACTTTTCTGAAGAAAATTCATGAAATTTTTCCTGCATAGGTTGTCGGTGCTCATTCAAAACCGCCTCATGATTTTTCCAGCAAAAATATCAATATATTTGCCATACGTAATGATCAAAATTTTAACAATTCATTAGCTAACGACGTCATTAGTTGTGAACAACTGGCCACTGATCGGCCCCCGCCCATCGGGGCTTGAAGAAATATATGGGCTGCATGATGCTTCCACGCAGAGCTGAAACCGACCCACACACGAGTACTAGTAAACCACTTAGAGGATCTAAGCCTGCCCAGGCAAAGTGGTGCGAGAAGGTCCGTCCATGCTTATAAACCCTATTGGTTTCATTGGGCGACAGGGCTTGAGATGCCATTTCAGCTCAATGTCGGGTAAAAGTCTCACAAAACTGGAAGCAGTGTCTCCAAAATGACCTTTACAGTGTTCACGGGGACGTTAAACCTCAAATCAAACAAACAAGCTGTATTCCTGAGTCCAACTGTTCAAAACTTAACGAAGCCGTTAGCTAACATATGGTTCTGCTAGTATGTTTGCTTAAAAAATGCAAAAGCTACTCCGTCTCGTTTTTTCCGTTTTTTTTTTGTTTTTTTTTTCGACAAAGTACCAGCGTGCATGATATTGTACTTGCTAGAATAGATAACAGTATGACCAGTAACAAGCTTATAAAGCTAACGATGCTTTGAACAATTGGCCCCTGATGTTTTTAGCAATGGTACAGGCTGGCAGAATCACGGTCGAATCAGCGACCAGCCTGTGTATTGAAAATTCAGTAATCTATCAAGGGGAATGCAAACTCCGATGAAACATGATGTTGAAGCATCGTTGTACCAACGTCAATGCAACGTCTGTCTACGTTATGAACAACGTCATTCAAACATCGAACGTGGTCTACAGATTGTCTGCCTGTTTGGAATGCTGAATTAAGACTCACTTGGTTTACTTTTGCTCTCGCCCATTGTGGCTTGGAGAAATATGATTGGGCTGCATGTCGCTTCCGCGCACAGCACACCAAGCATTCCAGCGGTTTCTATGGGCGGTAGAGCTTGAGAAGTTGAGATGTCATGATGCTTCAATGTCGGATTAAAGACTTAAGAAAATCGGAAGCAACGTCTCCTAAATAGTGTTGAGGGGGACGTAAACCTCAACACAAACAAACAGAACGTTTTTCTCTTTACAGATTTGGGCATGTTGAATTCAACAGATTCCTTCATACACAATTTGTGCTCACACACACACACACACACACACACGCATGCACGCACGCACGCACACACACATATGCACGCACACACGTTCACATTCACAACACGTAGGTCTGAACACGTTCATGATTTTATCACAGCGTTATACAGTTTAGGAAATATGGTATATGGTTGACTATCAACTGCCCTATGAGTTAATATGATCTAATGCATCCGGGCTCTACCCACTTTTACGTCATACACTCATTAATTTTCAAGAAGACTATTACACATATATAATACTAACTAACTTATGGCACTTATACAGACCGCGCCGGTAATGGGTCTTCGGGGCATGTGCGCACAGCACTGACACTGTTCAGCCTGCACGTTTGTGCAGGCTGAACGGCGTCAGTGCTGTGCACTTTATGGAAGAACATTGCCACAAGGCTTCTTCATGAAGTCAGAGAACCTTGTATTCTGACTAAATATTTGAACAGATTCACCATATTGCATTTGCTGGCTCCCAGCTTGCACATTGTCAATATTGGAAAAACAGGTAACCAGAAGTCTGGTTAGGTCGGGTATAAAAGCCAAGGCCGCGCCGGGCCGGGCCGAGCCGCCGAGCCTACCGAAAATTTTATTTTTAGTCTCTAGATACAAGTTCGATATATATTTTGGTGAATGTGGGATTAAATTATTATAAATAAGTTATGTTATAACTACAAGTAGATTCACGTATGTACATTGCTTATTTAGCTTTTAATAACTGTTTTCCGAAATCCAGGGGTATAAAAGCCAAGGCAGCGAAAGAGAATTGACAATTCCGAATTTCTTTCAAATTCATCGGTTAAATTACTTCTTTTTGGCCTTATGATATTTTAATTTGATTATACTTATTATTTGTTTGTGATAAAATTAAATATACTCACCAGAATCACCTTAATTAATCGAATTTCTTAGTTTATTTTTGTTTCTATTTTTAGAATTACCTTATTACAGGAAACGACCGAAAAGGGCCGAAAGGAAAGGGAAGGCACACAGCGACCGAAATGATCCGAATCGAATGACGACCCATGTTGTTCAGTGACATCAGGCTGTTATCCCAGTGGATGTTCCCAGCAGGCACTCCACGTTGAATCAACGTTGAAACAAAGTTGATTCAACGATGTGTGCCTGCAGGGTTCTGTTTTCTGTTTACTGTCAGTAGGAGCTGCTTACTGACTGAGGATCAGGAGGATGCGGGTGCGATACCTGCTGAGGTCGGCAGCATTCTTTCGTGGAGATTGAACATGAAATATTTTCTTCAGTCATTCTCTTCCTTCCACTGATTCAAGAAGGGCAGTTGTCAGTTTTTGGCGAAAGAATGTGCACTATACTGGTTAACCGCTTACGTATAAGCCTGCTCTTGCTCTTGGAAAGTGTGGATAGGTAAAATTTATTATTCGGCAATACACGCCAAATGCGTTTAGTCTTCGCCGAGGCGTTATCTTTGTCTTTTGGCTAATTTCTGCAGGTATGCAAATTGCATCGTTTTTGTTGCAACCCTTTCTTTTTAAAGTGACAGGCTGAGATCTAAAATAATTAGACGAGTCAATTAATGCACTAATCACTTACTGACTGAAGTATATTAATAAGCAGTTATAATACAATAGATAAGTTTCAAAACAAAATTAATATGTCTAAAACATGATTAAGAAATATGATGCGTTTCATAAAGCTTTAGTTCCTACTATTCAGATAGTATATTTAAATGCCCTTATCATTTATCTGACATTGCCGTCCGTTGCGGTTCATTACGACGTGGCCTACATAAAACCACCAGAAATACGGTTATTACAGATACTAAAAGGAATTGACTGGAATTATTACAATAAAAGGTTTAGAAAATACTTATTTTGGGTTGTCATGTACATTTTTTCACGCATCCATGTCTATTTCATTCAAATTCGATCAAAACGTGCGATAAAAACCGCCTTGGCTTTTATACCCCTAAAAATTTGCAAAATTGCAATAAAACAAAAATTAGGGCACCAAAAAGAACAAAAATAATGCTGAGTATCAAATTTGATACAATTAACATTATCATATTAAAATTTACCACTAACATTTCTTTTTCGGTTAGAATTCCGAAAAATAAAATCTTCGGATCGGCAATTTTTGGCTCGGCGGCTCGGCCCGGCCCGGCGCGGCCTTGGCTTTTATACCCGACCGTCTGGTTACCTGTTTTTCCAACGCTGATTACCTTCAGACTAGGAACCAGCAGATAATGCAAATAAGGTGAATAGATCTGAGGCTTCACAGAGCACACATTTCCCAAGATCCCTTTTTGCCTGTAGCGACCCAATTATTACAAAAGTGTTTATATAACTTTTCAATGTCAGAAGAAGAGCACTTAAACATGAAGAGCTGTATTGTGTAATGGGATAAAACTGCACATCCTGGACTTCCCTGTAACTTATTCACACGAGCCGTGTCGAGTGAAAAATGGTCTTTGGACACAAGTGCTCAGTGAAAACGACAGTCAGCCTGTGCATTCTGAGTGGTCAGCATACAAGCATAGCAACAAATTAGGTGGGTATTTGATGACAATTAAAAGATATTTTTGTCAATTCTCCACTAAATCCTGTGTTGTGAGGCGGTTCAAAATGATCTGTCTATGAAGAAAAATGGAAAATTATCCTTCAGTTATCACAAAATACCCACCTTACGAATTTGTTGCTATGAATATCATATGTCAGGGAACAAAAACTTGGCCCCGCCCATCGGGGCTTGGAGAAATAGATAAGGCTGCATGATGCTTCAACGCAGAGCTGAAACCGACAGCACACGAGTACTGGTAAACAGCTTAGAAGGTCTAAGCTTGGTTTCATTGGGTGGCAGAGACTGAGATGTCATTTCATCTCAATGTCGTATAAAGTCCCACCAAATTGGAAGTAAGTTTTCCAAAATGACCTAAATAGTGTTGACAGGGATGTTAAACCTCAGATCATTCAAACTAACTGTCGTTATAACGAGGGTTCTCTGATAATATATGTAAGTTCCTCACTTTCAAGGTTAAGACATAAATGGTAAATAAATAACAAATAACAAATAAAATGCATACAGCGGACATAACAACATTTTGAATAAAACTTTGGTATATAAAAACGCACTTACATCCATTTCAAGCACTATACCTTGAGCAAACATGTTCTAGGCCGGGACACAGCCTAAGATACAAGACAGATCGATCTGACACACTGGCAGAATCAAAATGGTCCACCGGAAAACCCAAAAGGGGTAAGTTGCAAACAGTACAGACCCAGATCAGACGCCGCAGAACGCGGCGTCTGATCAGGGCCTACACTGTTTGCAAAAGGTTCAGCCAGTTTCCAAAAACACAACCCGACACCTGTAAATTTTGAAATGGACTTCTGCCATATATAAGGAAGAAGATTCCATTTGGTACAAAAAGGGTTAACATTATACACTTGACATGCATGGTCCGCTCTGCATGTGTGAGAGCAATAAAGACTCTGGCGAGGCTGCGCTTGTGCGCAGTCTCGCCTGAGCCTTTGTTGCTCGCGTGTGAGGTAAGTACAAGATTCTTATGATCTTGCCCATCGGGGCTTGAAGAAATATATGGGCTGCATGATGCTTCCACGCAGAGCTGAAACCGATCCGCACAAAAGTACTGGTAAACCGCTGAGAGGATCTAAGCCTGTCCAGGAAGAGCGGTGCGAGTCAGCCCGTCCATGCTTATAAACCCTATTGGTTTCATTGAGCGGTAGGGCTTGAGATGTCATTTCATCTCAATGTCGGGTAAAAGTCCCACAAAATTGGAAGCAACGTCTCCAAAATGACCTTTACAGTGTTGACGGGGACGCTAAACCTCAAACGAAACAAACACACAAACAAACAAGGACTGTGCAACACGCTGATCGACCAGAGTCTTCGACCTTTCGCTATTTCCTCCAGAGATGGCTAAGGGTCAAGACTTGCCAGCTCTGATTAGACTCTACTGGCTGACCAATCAGTCCAAGCCGGTCGCCACTAACTATCTTGAACCTTTTGACGTGCCTCAGTCTCAGAAGTGTGAACTCTGACGTAACGTCATGTGACAATGATGGAAAACAACGTCACGGACTTGCAACGCTGCAGCGTCACGTGGTGACACTTGAACGTCATGGTGTGGCGCCACAGGAACATCAAAACGCGGTGACAATGAAATAATGTCACTGTGTGGTCACAATTTAACAATGTCACGACATGGCGATGGTGGAACATTTGTAAGCTTTTAAGAGAAATGATTGATCCAATGGCAAAGGCAATCGTTAACTTGCATACATTGTATGGAATGGAAGACACGGAGTTTCTCACGTTAGCATCCTCAGTCAACGTACGACTACGTTTTCGTGAAATGTAATGCTGACCAGAAAGAGAGTTATCTGCACCCAGTAAACACACAACGTTTCAACGACGTCGTTTTAACGTCTGCTTCAATTACAATCCACTTCTTAACGTCATCATATATTATAACGTCAAAACATCAGGGCCCAGTTGTTCAAAGCATCGTTAACTTAACGTGCTTGTTAGTTGTCATATTGTTAACTGTTCTAGTAAGTTCAATATGTAAAATTTTGGTATTTTTGCTGAAAAAAAAAGTGAGCAGCTTTTGCATTTGCAAAAGCTGCTCACATTTTTTCAGCAAAAATAATAGCAACTTTGCAATAATAAATGATCAAAGTTTTAACGATATGTTAAATGACGTCGTCGTTAGTTTTGAACAACTGGCCCCAGGCCTAACGCTGCAACAACGCTTTACCAACGCCACAACGTCAGGATACAGAGCTGTTACAGCGTTTCTACCGTCTTCATAATAGTTTTAAGTTTGCGTTAGCATTTCTGCTACATTGTGGATTTACTGGGTTAAGCACAAACGTAATGCTACCGACGCAGTCCTGCACACACAAACGGTAGAAAGCACATGATATTGGATGACGTCGAGTCTTCTGATGGCTGTTTTTCTTCTTCACAACCCCTCATGTCCGCGCCTGCACGGGAAAGGGTCTTTACGGCTAACGAATTATTGGCACGTGATGCATATACAACAGGCGTTCTATTTGTGTCGTCTCTAGCATTTAATTCAGCACCGTTTGAAATAAGAATATTTATAATACTAACGTCACCTCTATGCGCCGCTAGATGGAGAGGCGAGCACCCTCCAGGAAGTCCTTCCAGCGACCCCATAGTCAAATTAACGTCTACTCCAGCTTTTAAAGAAACCTTCACCATCTTACGCGCACCACGTAACACAAACGCATGAAACGGCGTCCAGCCGTCAACTTCCTGCGTAAAAACTTCCCTCGCGTAGTTCTTGTCCTGTTTGACTAGCTGTTTACCAGCATCATTTAAACTATCTTCGTCACGACGTAGCAAGCCGAGTAACGTCACCGCGTCCTGCCGTCGTTCGTCATCGTCCGTCATGAAGATAGGCTTCACCATGCGGAGGTTTATAACATCAGCACCAGAATAGGGAATAAATCTGAAATTATTAAGAAACATGTACATTAATATTCCGCTGAAAAGATCAGCTAACATTAAGTTTGTTTGATTTGAGGTTTAACGTCCCCGTCAACACTGTAAAGGTCATTTCGGAGACGTTGCTTCCAAATTGGTGGGACTTTTACCCGACTTTGAGATGAAATGACATCTCAAGCCTTGTCGCCCAGTGAAACCAATAGGGTTTATAAGCATAGACGGTCCGACTCGCACCGCTTTGCCTGGGCAGGCTTAGATTACCAGTACTCGTGTGCGGGTCGGATTTAGCTCTGCGTGGTAGCATCGTGCAGCCCATATATTTCTTCAAGCCCCGATGGGCGGGGGCCAAACTAACATTAAGACATCATATTTAAGGGGAATGGGATCACCTTCAGGGGAGGCAACTCCTGCAAAATTAATTTTATAAATATAATTTTGTCTCCCATGTCAATAGGGGTCAACTCTTAAAGGAAAGAATTTGCTCCAGAGGAGCACATTCTTTCCTTTAAGAGTAGACCCCTTTCTCCGTGGAACAGGGAGTATAGAAAAGTGAACAGGAAGTTCCGAAAGTTGTCTCCCTTTGAAAGTTGGCGAAAAAATCTGTCAGGTGTTCCCATTCCCCTTAAATGGTTACAGTTTCTATTCTGTTTTTTTTTATTTTTCTACCTATAGGCCTATATAAACCCTATTGGTTTCATTGGGCGACAGGGCTTGAGACTGATGTCATTTCGTCTCAATGTCGGGTAAAAGTCCCACAAAATTAGAAGCAACGTCTCCAAAATAACCTTTACAGTGTTGACTGGGACGTTAAACCTTAAATAAAACAAATAAAACAACTCTAATTATTGCACGGTGTCTTTCTGTTTGCTCTCTCAGTATACTTTATCACAGCTGACGAAATATTACACAACAAGTGCTGATAACAAAGTAAATACTGAAAGCGTAAAGTAAATAATATTCAGTATCAAGAGGCTTTATATCACAGCTGTAAATTGTCGGCGAGGAACACCAATGCATTTTTTGACGGAATTGAAATTGCATGCTTGCTATCCGAAAATGATTCCAAACTCCGTCATACATGCATGATAAAGATTTGATGGTGCATTTTCCACAACTTGGTTTGAAGCGCCTCACTGAGGCGGTTCTAACGAGTACCCACAATCTTCGATTCGCGCGAGAAGAGAAATAAGGGTTATCCTTCCATTTCCTGTTTGTATCTCGCTACTTTTCTCTATTGAAACAACGTTAAAACAACGTTTTCGATGTTGTTTGTTACAACGTTGATCCAGTGTTGAGTACCTGCTGGGTCCAATCTTTTCTTTCATTATATCATGTACACAGCATTACTTTGTCTTAAGGAAAATTGTAACACCTTCAGGGGAGGCAACTCCTGGAAATGTATTTTTGCCTCCCATATCACATGGGGTCAACTCTTAAAGGAAATAATTTGCTCCTGAGTAGACCCCTTTTTTCAGTGGGGCCTGGCTTATAGAAAAGCGCACAGGAAGTCCAGAAAATTATCTCCCTTTGAAAAATTGCGAAAACTTTCCCCTTACCCTTAAAGAATAAATATTGTGTTATTCCATCTGCGAATAGCCTGAGATCATTAGTTCTGTTCTGTTAATTGAACTTTACAAGCTTATGTGGCGGTTCTAACGAGTACCCACAATCTGATTTGATCATAAATGAGGAAAATATATATCGTTGTAAAGCTCACTTTTCTCATTGTAAAGTGGGATTTGCAATGATGTTCTTTAACACATTTTGTACCAGAAACCCCAGAACGGGTACCCTGCCAACTAGTGCAGGCCCAGATCAGACGCCGCAGAACGCGGCGTCTGATCAGGGCCTCCACTGTTTGCTTAAACTTCAGTCATTTTCAAAATCAATTTTGAAGAAAACACAACCTGACACCCCTAGATTTTGAAATGGACTCCTTCTAAACATAAGGAGGAAGATTCCATTTGGTACCAACAGGGTTAATTCCGAGTACGGTGCTTTATAAGAACAACTTACGTCTATTATCTGAGAACTAATTTCCACTTATTTTGAAGTAGAAACCACACGCAACTATGTCAATACCTTTAAAAATCCTATCCTTTTTTCCTATAATTCCTATTTATAGCAAGTAATAAAACGTCACGTGACTAATCAATAAAAAATTCTGTCAGGTAGTAAAATTCTATACAAGTTTCATAATGGAATCGAATTTTTCCTTTCCCCACTTCGAATCATATGACTGAACGCTGTGTTCAGTTGGAACTACTTTACAATTACATTTGTTTGTTTGCTTACATCCAAATCAAAAAGCGTATGAATAATTTCGAAATATACTTAATTACATTAGGATGTCGAAATGCATATGTGAACGTGCCGAGTCATGATAAAATCAGCCACCACCCCTCCTACAACCGGGCCCCGGCCAGCGAAGACTCTATTCAATCTTCGATTCTCAAATAACTTGAAAGAAGCTACCAGAGTCTATCGATGTGTCATGCTGACAACGATGGCTCTGCGCAGGCTGATCTTAACCGTGACAGGTCTCACATTACATGCTTAACCTTTACAACTCTCCTTGGGTCCCTGGGAAATTCACCCCCCCCCCCCCCCCCCACACACACACACACACGCCCAGCCGTTTGAGCTCTAGGTAGCAAATATTTTTAATATGGATTCTTCAAATTTTATCTCGAAAAGGTATGTTGTGTGTACTCATTAGAATCGCCTCAATGAGGCGATTCTAATGAGTACATACAACAAACCTGTATTTAATGGAACATCAAAAAGACCATTCACATATAACTGTCATTTCCACATTGTCACATGAGATGATTCTCAGATAAGCATCGTGCTTACCGTCAGGTCCTGTATCAATACAGTTTAAACCAATAAAATTTTCCACTTCAACCTTCGAAGTTTGTTTATTTTGACAACATGACAGATGCCATGTGAACACAAACATGTTCAGACTGTGATCAGCCGGATATAGATTCGGTGTATTTATTATTATTTGTTATGACACTGTGAAGGTTTGTTCACTTAATTTGAGCCGATGGTTTAACAGAGGATGGCGAAAACCGGAATACTCGGAGAAAAACCTGACCATCCATTGCAGAACTGTAACTTGGTTTAAACAGTATAGTATACGGTGCTCGAGTAAATCTTCTGAACATACTATGGAATGGCAGTGTATGTGAGAGAGAGGGACTAAATATTTGATTTGTGCGGCCAGCCGGTTTAGCTCAGTCGGGAATTGGCAATATTCTTTCATGGAGATTACTTTTCCAGGTCACTCTTTCCATTCCGCCGATTCAAGAAGGGCACTTGTCAGTTCCTGGCGAAATAACGTGCACTGTACTGGTTCACCGCTTATGTATAAGCCTGTCCCGGAAGTGTTGCAGGGCTTACAACTGTCCTCGATAAGACCTAAAAGTGTTGAATTGGCCGTTAAAATCCAAACAAAGAAACGAAAAATGAGTAGCTATTTCAATGTCTTACATTGAGTCAATCATTATTCAGAGGAGTGATAACTGAAGTGCCAGCAGATTCTGTTTTTTACGGCCCTTTCAATATTGTTTCACTCATATCGAGCCGACCGTTAATCAGATGTGGGCGAAAACCGGAGTACCCGGAGAAAAACCACCTGGCCTTCCGTTGCAGAACTTGGCGTCTCACATGTGACCCGAGCCAGGCTCGAACCCACAGCGGTGAGAGTCCCAATGATTTAGAGTCAGCGCTCTTATCCACTAGGCCACGGAGGCCCGTGCTCTGTTTTGTTTGTTTGATTTGCGGTTTAACGTCCCCGTCAACACTGTAAAGGACATTTTGGAGACGTTGCTTCCAATTTTGTGGGACTTTTACCCGACATTGAGATGAAATGACATCTCAAGCCCTGCCGCCCCATGAAACCAAATAGATTTATAAGCACGGCCGGCACGACTCGCACCGCTATGCCTGGGTAAGCTTAGATCCTCTAAGCGGTTTACCAGTACTCGTGTGCGGGTCGGTGTCAGCTCTGCAAGGAAGCATCATGCAGCCCATCTATTTCTTCAAGCCCCGATGGGCGGGGCCCGCCTGATCTTCTGTTACAGAACCTGGGCGAGGTTCGAACCACGGTGAAAGACCGGGCCTAAAATCTGAGTCTGTGCTCGAGTGAGTGTTTGAGTTTTACGTCTCACCAACAGCTAAGGTCATACGGAGACAGGACCTCGGTTTAAAGACTCATCCGAAAGTCTGGAGAAGCCCGGGATCGATCCTGCGACCCCTGGTTTACAATGAGAGTAGCATAACCTATACACCTCGGAGGCTTCTATTCTGTGCTCGAAATCACTTTGTTATGGAGACCCGTGATATCAGGACTATATATCGCAAATCAAACAATATATTGTCATATCGAACATGTCAGCCTTGCAGAGAACCATACATAGGTTGACAAACAACAGATACTAAGCACAAAAGCCCTTCAGTGCTGATGTCCACGTGACTGTCACTAATTTGTAGGAAATCCAGATAGTGTTTATTTACAGAAAATGACCGCATTATTCTTATTGCTGTCATCGCTGTTAGATCAGTGTTGCGTATGAGGTGATCTGTAGAATCTTGACTGGAATCTTGTGATTGATTTGACAAACAGTGTAGATCTTTAGCAGACGCCGCAGTACGCGCCGTCTGCTAAAGATCTGCACTGTTTGCTTGCCGTGTATTTGTTTGATTTGAGGTTTAACGTCACCGTCAACACTGTATAGGTCATTTTGGAGACGTTGCCTCCAATTATGTGGGACTTTTACCCGACACTGAGATGAAATGACATCTCAAACCCTGTCGCCCAATGAAACCAATAGGGTTTACAAGCATGAATGGTCCGACTCGCACCGCTTGGCCTAGGCAGGCTTAGATCCTCTTAGCGGTTTACCAGTACTCGTGTGCGGTCGGTTTCAGCTCTGTGTGGAAGCATCATGCAGCCAATCTAGTTGGCTTACCGTACAGGAATTCAAGGGTTAAACGAACAGTCCCCGTTAAGGACAGTTATCCAGCCTACACTCAGAGACAATTTACCCACCTGACCAGTGTTGTCAGTGCTTTGATATTTTTTTACCATAACGCACATTTTTCTCGCTACACGCTGCAACTGTCGCCTACGAAGTGAAATGATTGACAAGACAATTCTTTCTAACTTGTCACAACAGAAAAAAGAATATTGTCGTGACCCACGGTAATTGCATTTCACCTGATCTTACGACCTCTTCCCAGCGGGCACAACCATGATTTTAAAGAGCAACTTCGGTTGCGGTTACGTTCATTATTCTGATCCTTGTAAACCAGGGGTCGCAGGATCGATCCCGGGCTTCTCCAGACTTTCGGATGAGTCTTTAAACCGAGGTGCCGTCTCCGTATGACCTTAGCTGTTGGTGGGACGTAAAACTCAAACACTCACTCATTATTCTGATTCGTCCTCCTTTTTGGTTGTTCATTTTTAGTTACGTTTGTCCTGCCAGTTTAATGTTTGTCATGTTGGTGATTCTGATTCTTTCCCCCATTAGTGAGTGAGTGATTGAGTTTTACGTCCCTCCAACAGCTATGGTCATATGGAGACTGGACCTCGGTTTAAAGACTCATCCGAAACAGTGCAGACCACAGAACGCGGCGTCTGATCTGGGTCTACACTGTTTCCAGAAAGGACATTCATTTTTTGTAAAATTTGCCACAAACAAAAACAAACCTGACAACCCTATTATTGGAAATGGACCAATCCAAACTTACCAGGTGGAAGATTCCATTGTCACGTATAGGTTAAAATTACAAACCTTAAAATTATCCCTAGTTTAGCGCTATGACTGCAAGTGAACAAATTCCACATAGAGCGGGTATAATGACATACAACGCTTAGGCAACGTCGCATCAAAATCAACGCAACGTTTAAACGTTGAATCAACGTTGATACGACGCTTATTTATCGTTTTGCGGCTAGCGAGTAGTTTGTGGTTTTTCCTGAAGCAGCAGAAACACACTGGGGATCCGCGGTTGGTACTTCGCTAGAGGCAAATCAATTTCATGTCTGTTAGATCATGCATTTTACATAATTGAACATGACTGGAAATGCATGATATATAAGGCTTTTAAGCGATTCTGCTATAAACAGTTCTGAGAGGTTACAAGACGGACAAGCTGTCCCGTTCATAGACTGATCTAATATATGGTGCATACCCCTACGACCCTTTGGATGAATCGGATAATCGATCGATAAATTCCACAAAAATGATTATCACTACTGATTTGCTTGTAATCGATTATTTGATATGTACAATTTGCTACCCAAAGTTCTGGATGAGTGGCAAACAGTGCCGAGTCAAGCCAAGTCAAAACTTTATTATTCTCTGGTATACAAAGTATACAGCAAGAGAGTCATATGACGGCCCCCGCCCCCATCGGGGCGAAGAAATATATGGGCTGCATGATGCTTCCACGCAGAGCTGAATCCGACCCGCACACGAGTACTGGTAAACCGCTAAGAGGATCTAAGCCTGCCCAGGCAAAGCGGTTATATATATCATACAGCAGTTGGAGATCAAATAAAAATGTTAGGTATAACTGTTGGTAATTTATCGTCATTTATCACCTCGTTGAGGTGTTTTGTTGCGTTTGGAGTTTAACGGCCTAATCAACACTCTTTAGGCGTGCTATATAACCACTTTTCCTGGGCAGGCTTGTACATAAGAGACAAGAGCTGATAAGAGGCGAGTCTAGCATGCTTACAACACACGTTTTGCATGACTGTGATATGTTTAACGACACTGTTGGTCATTTTGTGTCGCCTCCTGGAGAAAAGAGATAGAAGAGATATTAGGGGATGAGGGGTGGGAGAAAGAGGTAAATAAATGGAAGTGTAGAAACCAAAGAAATAACAACATTCCCCCTCTACCCTTACCTGCTGTCTTGCCCAACTGTAACCAAATATCAGTTGGACGCCCCAGTAATGCAAGATACACTGTGTAACACACCTTTGCCTACCCATATTCTACAGTTACAACAGGTTTATAACTGGAAGTAACGAGAATATTTTAACCCATTTTGTACCGGAAATCCCAAAACGGGTACCCTGGCAAACAGTGCAGGCCCAGATCAGACGCCATAGAACGCGGCGTCTGATCTGGGCCTACACTGTTTGCATAAAAATCAGCCACTGATGATGATTTTCCAACGTAAATTTCAAGAAAAAGCAACCTGACAACCCTAAATTTTGAAATGGACTTGTAATATATATAAGGTGGGAGATTCCATTTGGTACCGTGAAAAGGGCTAATCCTCTTTAGGCGATGCTAATAAGTATCCACAACACAGTTTGTACAAAGAAATAAAAAACTAGAACTGTAAGAGGAGTTGCGGTAACAAGGTAGCTACTCCCTATACATTTTAACATTAGTAGATCTCAAAAATTGTCTAAGTTAAAAAAGGTGAAATAAGTGAAAAAAATTATTTAAGGATAATGAAAAAAGAATATGCACATCTTCAGACCTATATGAAAACACCTGTAAAGTTTCAAAAGGATTGACCTAGAACTATAACAGGAGTTGCGGTAACAAGGTAGCTACTCCCTATACATTTTAACATTAGTAGATCTCAAAAATTGTCTAAGTTAAAAAAGGTGAAATAAGTGAAAAAAATTATTTAAGGATAATGTAAAAAGAATATGCACATCTTCAGACCTATATGAAAACACCTGTAAAGTTTCAAAAGGATTGACCTAGAACTGTAAGAGGAGTTGCGGTAACAAGGTAGCTACTCCCTATACATTTTAACATTAGTAGATCTCAAAAATTGTCTAAGTTAAAAAAGGTGAAATAAGTGAAAAAAATTATTTAAGGATAATGAAAAAAGAATATGCACATCTTCAGACCTATATGAAAACACCTGTAAAGTTTCAAAAGGATTGACCTAGAACTGTAAGAGGAGTTGCGGTAACAAGGTACCCACTATCAAATATTACAGACAGACGGAATTCCGGACAAGATTACAGACAGACAGACAGACGGAATTCCGGACAAGCCAAATCCAATATAGCCCCCACTTTTTCAAAGCGGGGCTATAAAAAATCGTTAACCACCCCCCACACCATATATATTCCAGACCTACTATTCGCTACCTTTGTCCTGTCTTTTATATCCATACAATTTCTCCAAACAGCTATAATTCGAGCGTCTCTTTAAAAATGCAAACGCTTTTGTAACAACTAAAATTCGGGACCCGCTCATAGGGGCTTGGAGAAATAGATTGGGTTACATGATGCTTCCATGCAGAGCTGAAACGGACACCACACGGGTACTGGTAAATTTAAGCCTGTGCAGGCAAAGTAGTGCGAGTCGAACGACCCATTCTTGTTTGTTTGGGTGGCAGGGATTGAGATGTAATGGGTAAAAGTACCACAAAAATAAAAGCAATGTCTCCGAAATGACCCCCGCCCATAGGGGCTTGAAGAAATATATGGGCTGCATGATGCTTCCACGCAGAGCTGAATCCGGCCCGCACACCAGTACTGGTAAACCGCTTAGAGGATCTAAGCCTGTCCAGGAACCGCGGTGCGAGGCGGACCGTCCATGCTAATAAACCCTATTGGTTTCATTGGGCGACAGGGGTTGAGATGTCATTTCTTCTCAATGTCGGGTAAAAGTCCCACAAAATTGGAAGCAACGTCTCCAAAATGACCTTTACCGTGTTGACGGGGACGTTAAACCTCAAATCAAACAAAAAATTCCAAAATGACCAAAATAGTGTCGACTAAAATTCGCCGGAACACTACAACTGAATTTCGAACGCCTCTCTACCAACAAAAATGGGAACAATCTGGCAACATGAAAGAATGTCAAACATATAAACACCAGATGATGCAAACCTACATCTAATTTGGTAGGTAAAAAATCTATATTTAGTGCATTTTTCTGCAGCTAATTTTAGTGGCGACGCGAGCGAAAAATCGTCTTTGGCCACTTGAGCTAACATCGCGTACCAACTCAAAACCTCAGGATGTAGTATTTTAACATTGCACAACAAAGACTGCGAATTCGCGCAGGCTGACCCAAGCCTTTGCTGTGCACACAACCGAAGATATATTTTCGAATGTCGCGGCTCCGATGTTTACGTGCATATCTTGATTAACACATTTTTCGTTTTGGCATGAAAGCTGCACCTTGGAATCCGAATATGCAAACAAAATCTACATGCAAACGTGTTTATCAGTTAAACAAAAACCATCCCACTCTCCTTTCCTATACCCCTTTTACGTATACATGGATTGACGTAAAATATGTTCTTCTCAATTTCTATTATTTTTTTTTTGTTCAAGTTCTTCCTCTCGTAACGAAAACCGGAGTACCCGGCGTCTAACTTGGCGTCTCACGAGGCGCGAACCACATCAATGAGGGACCTAATGCTTGATCAGCGCTCTTATCCATTAGTAGGCCATGGAGGCACGTTTCAAGTTCAGTATGTTGTAAGCAAGAGGTTCTTCAGTTCTTTCTAAAAAAATTTGTCCCGGATACGTTTTTGTTTGCATGAGATCTACGAGTGCGTGACTGGCAGACATCACACATTCTTCTCTTGTAAACATCTGTCAAGAGCAGGTAATCAATCGGCAGGGAAGAGAACTCTTAAGTCTTAAATGGAATTTTCTGGAATGGCGCGTCATGTTATCCTCACCTGGTACCATACGTGGGCACCGGGTAGTGCAAACCTATGCTCGGTTCAACTGTTCTACAAACTGCTCAGGGGTCTTTATGATCAAGCACAAGAATTGTCGGTACTCTTTAGAACCGCTTCGATGAGGCGGTTCTAACGAGCACCTACAAGCAGATAAAAGAATAAAATGTAAATTTTCATCCACAGAATACCAGTTTCATGAGTGTCTCAATGTAGAGCCTGTGAACGCATTTGTTTCGTCCCGAACGCTTACTATCTTTTCAAAGGTATGAGCGCCTTTTAGTTCCGAGTTTGTAAGTGCGAGGTACCACACTTTTTTGACAATGGGCCATTGAAGAAGACCAAAACAGGACAAAACGTAGATTAAGGTGATATTGAATCTTTGCAAAAAGGTAAATATTTTATCTCATTCGACTTCTTTTTGTACACACACTGATTCTATATAACACTTCTTAATCATTTCTTTATTTATTTTTTTTTAGGAACATTAATTTGTAACGAAGTTTCGCAGAACAACTCAACTCAGCTTTATTTGCAAATGCATTCCCAGGTCCACGTGATAATCACTATAAATTTTGTGACTGGGCGCAATGAAAAACGCCATACTAACAGTAACCAATATATGCGGCCTTTTGGGGACATTGGCAAACAGTGCAGACCCAGATCAGACGCCGCGTTTTGCGGCGTCTGATCTGGGTCTACACTGTTTCCTTAAAGAACATTCATTTTTGTAAAATTTTGCCGCAAACAAACACAAACCTGGCACCCCTATAATTGGAAATGGACCAATACAACTAGGTGGAAGTCTGGAAGATTCCATCGTCATATAAGGGTTAAATTGGTAGACACGTAAAAGGTTCGGGTCACAGAAAGGAACATTGTCAAACAGTGTTACCCCAGATATATGATCCGGGTGGTCTACAGTTTGTTTAAAAACACATGAATTATAGAGGGTAAATGAATCCGTCTTAGTCGATGTTAGGAACATTTTTCCAACCTATACCCGGAGACATGTCCCCACTTCCAAACCAAGTAGATCTATACCAGGCATTATCTCTGTTTATGCGCTTTGCCCTAAATACTTTATCCCTTTTTGTACCAAATGGAATCTTCCTCCTTATATATATACCAGGAGTCCATTGCAAAATTTAGGGGTGCCATGTTGTGTTTTCATCAAATTACTGAACTTTTAGCTAACAGTGGAGGCCCTGATCAGACGCCGCGTTCTGGACTGTTTACGAGGGTACCCGTTTTGGGGTTTCTGGTATAAAATGGGTTAAAGATAGTCTATAAATTTAAGACTAAATTTAAAGACATTTTAGTCTGCGGATTAAAGACTAACACAAGGAAAATCCCTCAGCATTCAACAAAATATCACAACACAATTCCTTCCCTTAGACCACAAATGCGGTGAAACTCCCCAGAAAGAGGAAATATCTGGCAAAAGTGATTCGAACATTTTACTATTGTACGGGCAGTTTCAAACTGTCATCAATTTTAGTTGTCAGAAAAAAGAGAAGTGTAATACACTTTCATTCCTTACCTCCTTTTACACATGAATCTTATTACAAACTTGTTGTTCTGAGAAATCTTTAATATGGTTGAAGGATTTTAATTAAGTAATTTGCAGTTACACATGATTAAATATTCCGATTTTTCCCTTTTCCACCATTTTGATGATTTTACAACTTTCTTAGACTTTGCCGGCACCGGCGTATGACAAAATTTAACAGTTCTTTGCTCAGGACAAACTGGGCAAAATAAACTGATTTTTAGAGAACCCAACTTGTCATTCTGACGTGATCTTCCTCCGGGCAGATGATTTCAGACCCTGAAAATTGGTAAGTTTGCATAAGCCGTCTCCTTTTCGGGTTTGTTGTTTGTGAATCGACCCAAATAAGGGTTATTTATCGCTGTTGGGTCAGTGTTGCGTGAGAGTTCTACCTATAGAATCTGGACTGGACTGGGTTTGGTAAACAGTGAAGACCCATAGCAGAATGCGGCGTCTGATCAGGGTCGACAACAGTTTAAGTCCCCGTTTAGGGCCATAGGGCCATTCTTCCAACCCAGACTCCGAGCCAGTGATAAAAATGTGGCGTTCTGTAATCATCATGGCTTTATATTTGAACGTTTTTCAGTCCCTAAACATTTTTTCCCAAAAGATATACAAATGACAGAGGGAGAATTTTCTTATGTATGAATATGCATGTGTACACGCAACAGAATGTACTGTGTAGCTTTCAGTATCAAGACGTCCTACCGCTAATGCGGCTATTACACTGTCACGACTTTGACCGCGATTGTCCACGACTGTCCACGACCAATGGGGACCATGAAAATCGTGGCATCGGGGCATACACGGTTCCGATTTCACTACCCTACATCCTCTAGGATTCTTCTACGACTGCACCACGATTGCTTCAAGATATCAGACGATCATACACGATTTCTCACGATCCCTGCAAGACTGCTCTCCGACCAAGGCCGAATTGGCACGATGATCAAAGACTCAGTACGATCATGGAGGATTCGATACGATTTACTCACGATTAACCAAGACTTCTCCCGATTCGCCAGGATTTATTACGATCTGGGTATATAAAAGTGTTCGTCGGGATAAATCGTGCTAGCGTCGTCATCAATCGTAGTGCATTCCTGGTGAATCTTGCATTGTCGTGAGCAGTCGTCGTGATATCGTAGTAGATCGTACGGCAGTCGCAACGGAATCGTAGAGGCATCGTAGATGATCTTGTCTCGTCGTAGCTCAATCGTGGTAGAATTCAGTCACGATTATTCACGATTACCACGACGACGGCTCACGACTGAGCTACGATTTGAAAAATGATGCCGACTCGTCACGAATGTTTTGAACATGTCCAAAACAGTCGTGGTCACTCCCGAACTATCACAATCAATAACGATTCCTCAAGATCTCTGCCGACTTCTCTACGACGTCGTTCACGATTTAACACGTTTTAAAAAATAGTGGCGAGTCGTGGCCGAAATCGTGACAGTGTAAGAGCCCCTAAAATTAGGCTTCGGTGCGACAATATACCATTGAATGATGCTGATTTATGGGTCGTCTACTTGTCAATCGACCAAAAAGTACAGACGATCCCCGCCTGCTATTGTCCACCTGAGTCATGACTATCGCTGGATATGTGCAAAAGCCAGGTAATGGATATATTACGAATGCACGCCTATACAAAGACATTGTATATTTTCCGCCGAAAAACGTAAATTTTAAGATGAAAAATTGATAGTTTTCTTATTTCTGCTCAAAATATAGCATATAGCCCTATTTAATAGGGCTCTTGGATTCACATACTCTCTTTTTCAGTGATGGGTATGTAAGCGCCCCCTTAACAAGGGGGTTGTGTTGGGAACACAGTACGATGTGTGCACCAAATCCGCTGGTCCAAGTGGTTCGGGAGGGTACTGGCTGTACGCTCTGGGCCACTTTGTTCAAGTGTTTGTTAGAAATGAATGCACCAGTGGAAACATATCGGGGGAATAGGTTGATACAGGTTTATGAAAAGCAACCTTTTCTAAGTCATTTATGTCTTGTTCTATTGTTTTTGAGGATCTGTCATTTGGAACTCTTTCCTAGATTATGAATTTGTTAGTAAAGTTACATTATGATACATCTGTATAATTATGCTCCTATGTGAGCCGAAAATTCTTATATTTTTTCATTTTCATTCTGAAATTTACGTTTATGTTTTTAGACAGGATCCAGAGTTCGCGTTTCGAAACTAAAAAACGTGTGAAACGCGATCTTTTGTTATCAGTAGATTGTGGGTAGGCCTACACGTTAGAACCAGTTCCCACAATCTATATTTTTTAGAGCAGAAATAAGAAAAATAAGGTTTACCCCTGTAAACCCAAGTTTTACTATATAAAAGTGGGGTTCAATGGGGTCATTATAATATAGGCGTGTTTTCGTGATGATTTATAGCAGCGTTAGTTTTCCTACCGGTGACGTCAGCCTGTTGTGTAAAAAGGGCGCATATAGATCTACGAGTCGTTGGCAAACAGTGTAGACCCAAACTGGGTCTACACTGTTACCTAATAATACCGGAATTTAAGCGTTAAACGAAACAGTTCAGCCCACTGGTGATGTCAGTGCTTTGATCACAGGAGCTTGAAGTTCTGTCAGAAAAACATGTCAAAACCAAAGGCGAAGCTATGTAGGATAGTCGATTTGGGCTATTTTGACATGTTTTTCTAACAGAACTTCAAGCTCCTGTGGCTTTGATAAACAGACAAAGGTAACCTGGCGCTAGAAGCACATAGGGATCAGGCCCCAATATGCCAACTGCATATTTCCATCTGAATGCATCCGCGGAGAGAGAGAGAGAGAGAGAGAGAGAGAGTACATACCTGATCACAAAGAGCTTACAAATCTCAGAAAGATTGTAAGAAATTTCATCCTGAGGTTTTATGTACCTAAGGCACTGCTTGGAAATAGAACTTTTGTTTCTCATACAGACATATTAAATAAACTACACAGTAGAAGCGAACATTAGGAACTTTAACAGATTATTTCACACGTGGCGACCTTGTATTTTAATATATTAACAACATTGTGTAGATTTGTGTATCAGTGTGTAATTAATCACTTTTGATGGTCAGCATATAATAAAATATCCTCTCTATCAGATGAAAAAAATCCTCAAAACTTTAGTGTCTAGGTAATGCACACATTCACTAATTACTTGCAGAATGCAAATCAATCAATAACAATTGTTTTTTCACTCTTTCACGATGTCTTGTTATTGTCGTGACCTGACATAATTATCATAGTAGCAAGTCCCGCCCACCAAGTCACGCGATGTAGTCTCATACGAGAAAGATATTTTCTGATTGGTTTATGCTGTGGCGATCAATGAAACGGCATTATCTTTGATCTGTGTATCACCTGTTTACTTTATCCCGGAAACTGGCATATGGTTTGGGAAATGCGTAGCGGAGCGGGGATACAGCATGGGGAAAAACTTGAATGAGTTCAATAACAGTAACGTATCCCTGTCATGTTATGTAATAATCATGTTCATTTGTCGGACAAGCAACGGTCAATTATCTCTGCGTGTAGGCTGGGAAAATTAAATTCTGGACTGAGTCGTAAATTGTTTCTTTTGAAGCAAAAAGTGTAGACCCAGATCAGACGCCGCGTTCTGCGGGGTCTGATCTGGATCTACACTGTTTGCCTGGCACTGGCCATGATTCCACTCCAGATTCTAGTAACCCTCTAGAAATGAGATCACTACCGAGTAACGATACTCAATATGGGCAAATCTAACAAAAATAAAAAAAAAGCATATATATATATATAGTGCCGGTTTTGAGGTAATCTGTTAAAAACCCTCACAAATCACCTCTTCAACCAGCACTATCTATATATAAACACATCTTACCACATATATATTTTACCGCAGTATTTTGAGCAGACAGATAAACCGACTATTACATGTCAATTTATCTTTACCACACTGATAGTTGGACATCAAAGTCCAAAAGGGAAATCACCTACGGACTATTTCAGTATTTAGAAAACCATTCACTGGACAAAAAACTAGTCATTTATTTACGTTCAATTTCTTGCTATTCTAGTACAAGCCGTGATAGCCGAGTGGTCTAGATGGTTTGGACTGTAAATGGTGGGGCATGAGTTCGAATCCCGGTAATGACATAAAAATCTTTTTATAATGGAACATTGAATAAAAATGATGACAGCGTAATCGGTTTCAATAAAAAGCGTTTCTAAGCGATAAAAATGGGTTAAAAAAAAAGAAAAAAATACAAAAAAATCCTGATAACACTGTAATCGGTTTAATTAAGAAAGGTTACTAAGCAACTCGTAGAGAACAACAAATAATTAAAAGTAATATCCAAAATCTGCTCCGATAAAAGTCGCGGATAGACACTATATAGAAACATATTAAAAAGAATTTTGAAAATTCCACTTTGGGGCAAAAACTTTAACCCCTCCTGAAAGTGCCTTTACATAATCCAATGACCACCAGATTTTGCACATATAACAAGACTTTAAGGCTGTATAACATATTAAAATTCCAAGTTCCTATGACAACTTTTGGAATTTCAGAAAGTCTTTGAGTCTTCCTAAAAGTGGAATCCCATCAACCGATTAGTCTCAAATTTTGCATATGTATTTGGGTTGCATATATACATATTATCACAAAATTTCAAAGTTCTAGCATCATTTTGGAATTTCCTGCAAGTCTTTGAATTGTTGTAAAATAACATTGGTTCAACTAATTACCACCAAACTTTGTACATATGTTTCAACATACAAAATGCACATTCTTATAACATTGTAGGTCGGAAGTGAAGCAAAAAAAAAAATATTAACTTTCATATTTTGGTGGTGGGTCATTTACTATTGTAATTTTATTGAATAAAATCAAGCATTTTCTATCTTTTTTTTCATTTCATTCTTCGCTTGAGCCTTACCTTCCTCAATAAGTTTCTTTCTCTCACTTTCACTCAGTTTTGAATGTTTTGAATGTATGTTCTCTTTCAGTCCTGAATCATCCTCAACACTCTATCATACTCAATCTTGCAATTTCCTGCTTAAAAGGTTTTATAGAGTTAAAATATCTCTGTTTTTCTCTAAAATTCTTTCCACCACACTTATCACAGATTTGATATTTTGCTGTAGTACCTTTACCACATTGTAAACATTTCACTACTTTACTTTTGTTATGTTTTATAATAAAATTATGAGCCTTGCAGTATATAGAATGCTTTACTGATTTGTTTTTACATGGTTTATTTGAACCTAACGGCAACATAGCACATATATTTTGCATCTTTGCTTTTTCTATATCCATTTTTATTATTATATTTAAAATTTTTTTTTATAGTTTAAAAGAAAACAAAAAAATGAGTTCTGTAGAGAGACTAATACAATTGCATAGTGAAGGAAGAATTAGTGATGAGGCTTTAGACAAGGGTCTTAAATCCTTAGATATTGAGAAACAGAAGAGTGATGCACTACAACAAACTTCTACATTGGAAAATCTGCGTAAAAGACGTAGAGATAAAAAGATAAGAAAACGACAGCAACAAAATGCTGTTAAAACAAGTGAAAAAATTAATGATGAAGATACTAAAGAGAAAAATGTTCTGAAACTGGTTGATAAACCATTATGCAATTACTTCAAAGCGTATGAAATAGATGCTCATAAATATAAAGACCCAAATATTTTGTTTAATGATAAAAAATCTGTCATTATAGATAAAATTAATGAAAACATTAAAGAATACAATGGTATTAAATTTTCAATTGGGTTATCTATAAAGTTTTTTAAAGATGAACTTAATGGTGAAAGAAAAGAAGTTACCGGTGCATCACACAGAGAACAATGTGCAGTTCTTGATGGAAATAATTTAGATGAAAACTATAACAAACAAACAACTTATATACAAACATGGATTGAAAAATTCACAAATACCGCAACGGGTTTAGAAATTGACCATTGTATCAAACTTTATCTTAATATAGCAAAATATGAACCACTCAAAGGTTCTTCGTATATTTCTCTTCCAAGTGCAATAGCAAATAAAAAAGCAATAATTAATTTATCAAATGATGATGATAGATGTTTAGAATGGCATATACTTGCTTCTAAATACCCAAACAAAAACAATCCAAGTAAGTTATCAAGTTATCGTAAATATTTAGGCACATTAAATATGGAAGGAATAGACTTTCCCACACCAATCTCACAAATACCAAAAGTTGAGAAACAAAACAATATAGCAATCAATGTTTATGGATACACATTAACAAAAAAGACAGAGAAACTTACTATATTTCCATATCATATTTCAAATCAATCAAATGAAAAAGAACGAATTAATCTGCTTTTGATAACTGAAGATGTTGAAGAGGAAATTGATGATAGTGAAGAAGAAATGATAGATGAAGATTATAATCCTGATGACTATCCTCCTGATGAGTCAAAAACAAAATATCACTACTGTTTTATTAAAAACCTTAATAGATTACTTTACAATCAGAACAATAAACACAAACATAAAACACATTTCTGTGATAGATGTCTTTATGGTTTTACAAGAGAAGACCTACTAATCAAACATAAAGAAGACTGTGAAGGCATAAATAAATCTCCAATGCGAATAGAAATGCCATCAAAAGGTCTTATCAAGTTTAAAAACCATCAAAATCAAATGCCCGTTCCATATGTTATCTATGCTGACTTTGAAGCACAAATCAAACCCAAATCACAACAAAAAGGAGATAAATCAGAAATAACAAGCGAACACGAAGCGTGTGGATTTGGATATCAAGTTGTTAGATATGATGGTAAAGCAGACAAACCAGTAATATACAGAGGTGAAGATGTTGCAGAGGTTTTTCTAAATCATTTAAAATGTGAAGTGAATAACATCAACAACATCTTTAGACATCCTAAACCATTAATAATGCCAACAGAACAGAACATACAAGATTATGAAAATGCTTCCCATTGTTGGATATGTGAAAAAGAAATTAATAATGAAAAGAATCCAAAAGTAAAAGACCACTGTCATTTCACAGGAGAATATAGAGGACCAGCACACAAATCCTGTAATCTCAAACTTGCAATCAAACCAAATAAAACCAAAATTCCAGTTATCTTCCACAACTTAAAAGGTTATGATAGCCATCTAATAATGCAGAAAATACACAAAGCAAGTGGAAACATTACTTGTATTGCAAATAATTCAGAGAAATTCATCTCATTCAGTATTGGACAACTGAAATTCTTAGACAGTTTTCAATTTATGGCTTCCTCTCTTGAAAAGTTGGTAGATGGAGCAATTGGTGTAAAGACAGAATGTGAAAAATGTAAAGGTACAGAAGAAATAAACATCAATGAAAATTGGTTATTAACAGCGAAATGTAAAAAATGTCACAATACAAGATATAAAAAACTCAACAAATCAGACTTACCATTAACTGTAAAACATACAACTAACTCACATCTTCTTGCTCGTAAAGGTATCTATCCATATGAATACATTGATAGTTTTGATAGATTTGATGAAACACAACTACCACCCATAGACAAATTCTACAGCAGTCTTACAGATGAAAGTATCAAACAAAAAGACTATGAACACGCTCAAAAAGTATGGAAACAATTTAACTGTAAAACACTTGGTGATTATCATGATTTATATCTCAAAACAGATGTTCTCTTACTTGCAGATGTTTTTCAAAAGTTTAGAGAAACCTGTATGAATAACTATAAACTTGACCCTCTACATTACTACACTGCACCTGGTCTATCTTGGGATGCTCTTCTAAAATACACAGAAATAGAATTACAACTTCTATCAGATTTGGATATGCATCTTTTCATTGAAAAAGGAATGAGAGGTGGAATAAGTATGGTTTCTAAAAGACACGCAAAAGCAAACAATAAATATGTAGCAGATTATAATCCAAATGAAGAAGACAATTACATAATGTATTTAGATGAAAATAATTTATATGGTCATTCAATGAGCCAACCACTTCCATTTGGTGGTTTCAAATGGATAACTAATAAAGATTTAATAGATGGAAAACTTCCAAAATTACAAAAAGGTAGAGGAAGAATATATGAAGTAGATTTAGAATACCCCAAACATTTACATAAACTACATAATGACTATCCACTTGCACCTGAAAAATTAGCAATTAAAAAAGAATGGTTATCCGACTATCAAAATGAACTAATTGAAAATAGTATGTTAAAAACAGAAAAACTTGTCCCCAATCTAATGGATAAGAAGAAATATGTAGTACATTACAAAAACTTAAGACTATACAAACAACTTGGTATGAAAATAACAAAAATACACAGAATATTAGAATTTGATGAGAAACCTTGGATGGAACCTTACGTACGTCTGAATACAGAATTACGTAAAAAAGCAAAGACTACATTTGAAAAAGATTTCTTTAAACTTATGAACAACTCAGTATTTGGCAAAACAATGGAAAACATACGTAAAAGAGTTGATATTAAATTAGTCAAAACAGATGGCAGTGAAAATGAAAAAATCCGCAAGATAATAGCCAAACCAAACTTCAATCGTAGAATAAAGTTCTCTAATGAGTTATCTGCCATTCAAGTGAATAAAACAAGATTAACTCTCAATAAACCAATATATGTTGGCTTCTGTGTTTTAGATTTATCAAAACATCTTATGTATGATTGGTATTATAATACATTGAAAAAGAAGTATGGTAATAACTGCACCTTGTTATACACCGACACAGACAGTTTATTAGTAGATATCAAAACCAAAGATGCTTACAAAGATATGTCTGAAATGAAAGATGAATACGATTTCTCTGATTATCCAAAAGAACATCCACTATACGATGAAACAAACAAGAAGGTCATAGGTAAGATGAAGGATGAATGTGCTGGTGTTCCAATATCAGAATATATTGGTCTTCGTCCTAAACTATATTCAGTATTAAGAGCAGATGAACAAGTCATCAAAAAAGCGAAAGGAACAAAAAAATATGTAATCAAAAAACAAATCAATTTTGAAAACTACAGAGATGCATTATTCAACAAAAAGAAATACACACACTCAATGAACATGCTACGCTCAATGCATCACAACATATATGGATTAAAAGTAAATAAGACTTCACTTTCTCCTTTAGACACAAAAAGATACATAACTGACGATGGCATTACGACATACGCGTATGGGTATCAGCCGGAACAATAAGTAATTCCTCTTTGACAAACCCTCTCTTAGGTGCAGGAGATTTCAAATAATAAACTCTTATTCCCTGCGTTATAATATGATAGTCAATCTTATGAATATCAACAGACCATACTGGGTCAGTAGCCCTTCTCTTTCCACCACCTTCTAATTCTCCAGGTTGATACAAATATCTAACATTTACATAAGGACAAATTTCAGCATCAACTTTTCTTGTTATAATTGGAGGAGGTTTTTTCGTCTCCTTATTTAATGCTTTAATAACATCAGATAATCTCTTAACCCATTCTCTGTTTCTTTTTTTAGTATCAATCTCTTTAGCATACTGATAACCAAACAATCTTTCTGCTAAGGTTCTATTAAATCTTTCTACTATTCCTTGGTCTCTGTGTATTTCTTTTCTACCTCTTCTTATTTTGGTATTATGCTTTTCCATCAAAGTTGAAACGGAACTCATAAATTCTCTACCAGGATCAACTTGCAATAGTTTAGGATACTTCAAATGTCTTTTATAAATCTTCTCAAAAGCATTTGCAACTTCTTTACTATCTTTCGACGTCAAAGGTTCGGCTTCTTTATATCTTGTTCCAACATCAACCACTGTCAATGCATACTTGTATGTCTTCCTACCAATAGTATCGTGAGGTAAAAACAACAAATCAGCCTGATGAACTTCATTCTCTGCAGACACATCAAATTTTGGTCTTATTATTCTCTTAGGTGCAGGTAAATATATTTGCCATACTGCTTGTTTCTTTAAGAACTCTAATGCTTGTTTCTGACTAACCTTTGCTTCTTTTGCTAACTTACCAACAGCTGAGTGTCCTTTCCAGAAACCTTTTGGACTATAGTATATCTTCTCCATTTATTTATATTTAAGAAAAAATATTTATATATAAAAAGATGTCAAAGAATGCACAAACGCAAAATATAGCACAATTGCTTGATGATGACTATACACCTACAAAAGAAGAGTTTGAAGAGCTGTTAAAGGAACAAAGTCAATTTGACACAAAGAAATGGACTGATTTAGAAATCAACAACATTTATACAATCACCGACTACAGAGAAATTAACACAGACAATGGTGTGAGTGTAATTTTAACTCTCAAAGACAATGGTGAAGTATGGAGTCCTGCACATCTCACAAAGAAGATAGAAGGTAAAGAACCACCATTTTATGTAAGACCACTTGGTTTGAAACCATGTAAGAATAATAAAAAAAATAAATATCATGCTTATGATTTAGTTTTTCCAAAGAAAGATTATGTCAAAAAATAATTTTTTTTTTACCTACATCAACTTCCAAGCAACAAATCCTGTCAATGCCATACCACCAACAACAAATGCAATCTCTCTATTTTTCTGGTCTTCTGATGGAGTGTAAAAATCACTCAATGTAGGTTTTGGTGGTAATGGTGTGGATAAATTATCTGGCAATTGTTTTCCTGTAATATAATAATATTGTTTCATAGCAGTGTCAGCATCACTGAACTCATCCACAGCATGATGTTCCTTCTTCAGTTGCTCATTAATAAAATCCAATCTTTGTGTTCTCTTCTCATTCCATGCAGTTGTTGCTGATTCTAATTGTTCCATCGCTTTATCATGTCGTTTTCTCTCTTCATCACTATTACTACCCATATGTGAAAATAAATAATTACTACCTGAAAAGGCTAAGGCGTTTGTAATTGCTCCTCCAACCATTAATGCTACTGCACTTGCCATTTTTATATAATGAAAAAAAAAATATTAAAATTACTTCATAATATCTGCAGGAATAATACCTTGCTTAACAAGCATATCCTTTGTTGCCATTGCAAGTAATATATCAATGGACAACATACCAATATCTGTCATATTAAAATCTACTTTTGGTGCTGGTCTTTTCAATAGTTTTCTACCTAATTCTGAATATCCAACAGTTAATACAGTTTCCACTCCAGCATGATATAACATGTTTGCAATTTGTTTTCCGTCTATTGAGGTTGTCATTTTTTTTTTAATGAGAATATTATTTTTTTAAATTAATTAAATTCAAATGGGTCAATTTCTTTTTGTTGTATAATAGGTGCAGGTTGTTGCATCATAGGTTGTTGTTGTGGTACAACTTGTTTAAACTTGTACATATACAATCCTATTCCAACAACTCCAACTGTTATGCATAATGGTATATAATTTTTGTATATATTTATATTCTGTGAATTTGGAGAGCCGACTTCATCATCTTTTGTTATAGATTTTAATTCCATGTTTTCTTTCTTTATAGTTTCAGTCTCCTTTCTTCTTAATTCTGCATTTCTTTTTCTTGCTTCTGCACCTTTCTTACCAGCAACTACTCGTCTTGGGTCTTTTGTTTTAACTTCAGTATCACTCATTTTTTTCTAAGGAGATATTTTCTTTTTTATTAAAATCAATATGTCTTGCTGTTGTTAGCATTGCAGTTAATGGAGCAAGGTACATTCCATATCTATAATACAATTCACAACACGAACTTGTCAAAGCGTGATTGATAAAAGGGTCTTCCTCTAAGTCTTGTATCAGTTTAGGTGGATTAACAACATTGAAATACTTTGATACACCCATCACGTATAAGCTAATGAAAGAATTACCCAATGTCTTAGTCATACTTGCTCCCAATCTTGCTTCATATCTGCAGTAAAGTTTGTTTATTTGTTCTGCTGTCATTGTATCAATGTCTGATAGTTGTAAGTCTTTACCAAGATACTGCTTACTACCACCACCAGCAACAATGGCTGATAATCGCTCACGTTTTGTTTCTTGTTCATTATTTTCTGTGCTTTCACATTCAATGTCTTGTAATAATTCTTCAGCATTCATTTTTATTTTATGTAATTTATTTTTTATTTTTAAAAAATAAAACATCGCATATCCGACTATTGATAAGATTGCAGTGTTTGTTATGATTATTGATAAGATTGCAGTGATTGATAATATTTCTAACAGCATTGTTTTTTAGTATTGCTATTTTACTTAAAACATTGCATAAGCATTACTTAAGATTTGCTACAGCATTGTATAAGCATTACTTAATCATTGCATAAACATTACTTAATCATTGCTAAAAAAATAATCAATCAACCAACCAATAACCAGTAGGCTGGTCAGTCTTCAAAATTAACTTACGATGCTTCTTTTTTTTCAGTTCTTCTTTTATTCTCTGTCGTTCTTCCAAAGTTGGAATAACATCATTCTCTCTTAAACAATTTTCAAAACTATCTCTATCTTTTGTGTAGAACATGCATAGCCATTTTGTTTGTTCTCTTAAATCTTTTAACACAGAATTATATCTCTGCGAAATAACCCACACTGATTGTTCTGCATGCCTACCAGAAAATGCTAATTCTGATAACATATCTTTTTTCTTTGTTAGTTCTTTCGTTGCACTGCAATCATCAATAATGTAGAGAGTAGAATGACCAGCATATTTATTAAAGAACATTCTTAGTAGTTCTTGTAGTTTTTCTTCTCCATTAACAATAGGATTAACAATTGTTATATTTTTTGTTTTAGGTTTCCTGACATCACCAATCCACTCACGATTTTTATAAGCCTTGTTCCATTGAATGGTTGGGCAAAGTATAACAATATGTTTAAATACTTGACGATATTCCTCTTCCAAAAGGTCAAGGACAAACTCTGTTTTCCCGCATCCAGTTTGACCACATATAATAGCACAATGAGGATATTTTGGTAGTTCCATTTTTATTTGTAAAAAAAAAAAAATATTAATAACTGACTTCTTTAAATCTACCATCTTCAAAGTTGATTTGTGCATCTTGTATAACAAACAAATAAAGATTGATTGGTTCATCTGCTCCTGCTTCTTTCGTTATTTGTATTGTAATACCCTCTGATGCATTTTCAATTCTTCTTCCAGAACCATGAAGTGTATTATCATCAGTTGAACGTAAATCCAACCATAAAGCATACCTGTTCGTTAGATATTTTTCTATTGTTGTATCAGTAAAATATAAATCTTTAACGACCATACTTGTTTCTTTGTTTCTTTTTGAATTCAAAGCAAAGAATTTATTTATTTCGTCCCAGTGTTGGTGGGACTTCATTCCTTGACTATACAATTGATTCGGAATCCCTTCTATTGTCATTTCCACTTTTGTAATTTCTGGATTATAATATTCTTCTGTGCTGGCCCTTTCAGGATCTTCGAATAGCATAAGAATTCCTTTCATACTTCTTGCAGGAACATTTAGATTGATATTCCATAGTGTATCAGATTTGTTTTTAGTTATTTTTCTGTGTCTTAGTATTCTGTCATACAAAATAACCATTTTACCATCAACTTGCTGTCTTATTTGTCTGGCTAATTCAGTATCAGAAACAATATCAAATTCCAAACAAATATTTTTGATTGTATAAGTTGAAGTTGCATCGCCTGATTTAATTACTTTATTATAATCATTGAATGTAAGTTCATATTCAAGTCTATCTCCTAATCCTGCTTGATAAAATGGCATATGGGTTTCCAATAATTCAAAATCAAGTGGGATGCAAAACCTGTTTCCATATGCTTTTGCGATGGCTTGATCTTCTTTATCTGCTGTTGCGTTTCCTGCACCCACTCTATGTCTCAACATGTTCTCTTTGCCAACGCCTTGATATACCATATTTACACGTTCTGTAATAGTCTTCCATAAATCAATATAACAATGATAGATGTCACTATCGTCAATGGACATAACTTCATTTCCACTTATTCTAATTGTTGTTTTCTTAATTATTGCTCTTCCTATGTTTTGAAATATAGTTGCATTTGCATCTTTAGAGGTTAGTTCAATTTCAAATGCTAATCTGACTGTTCCGGGAACAATAACATCATTACTACTTAGATTAGGAAATCTCACTAATAATTGTTGATTTTGGTCAATAGTTGAAGGGTTATTTGTTATTACTACACTTTGACGGATACCTCTCACACCTCGTGGTTCTCTTAATTTTCTGTAAGGGTTTAGTTTATCTCCGTAAGCTGACATTTTTTTAAAAGATAAAAAAATATTTTTAAATAATAAATAAATAATGGCTGAATATGAAAATCCTGAGTATGACAGGGAGGATTATGATGAAGAATCAGAAACATCTTTTACAGATGAAGAGCAGTTTCAGAGAACATTAAATAGTCAGTTTGCTGGTTTGAATGATTTAACCGGTGATGATTGGAAAACTCTGCGTAATAGCATAGGTCAAAACATGATAGATAGATTTTACGAAAGGAATGAAGAACCTAAACGTAAAATCAAAGGTTTGTCTCTCAAGAAAGATGATATAGGGAGACCAATGTTATATGTTAAAGATGAAGGTGGAAAGAATATTGCATTAACATATTATCGTTCCAATGCACCAGATGAAATAGCAACATTTTTATCATTTAATACTTTGCAAAGGAAATATGGTGTTGATTTTGTTAGGAATGTATTAGGTGTAGATGATTTTAAACCATCTGCTACAAGAATTAAAGAAGGTAGAAAAGCATTCACACAATTACTTCAAACGAGAACTCAAATAACACAAACAGAAGAAGAAATACCTTTACAAGATATATCATCACAAGAACAAACTCAAGAACTATTAAATACAACAGTTGATGTAGAAACTGCTGTGAAAACATTGGAGACATCATTTACTAATGAACAAGAAACACAAACAGATTGGACAAAAAGAGAGATTGATGGAATAGCAAATGCAATGACAACAGTCAAAGAAGAGATAGCAAATGAATTGGCAAAACTGAATGAAACAAATAAAGACTTAGCAAAAGAAAATACAAAATTAGAACAAGCCAAAGCAGACAATGATGAATTTCAAATAGAAAGGATAAGTAGTCGAATCAAAGAGTTAGAAAGTGAGAGAAGTGCAAGATTGGAAGTTATTAATGTTAATAAAGAAAAACTACGTAGTCAGGTAAATAGAATCAAAGAGACTATAAACAAAGTATTAAAAGAAGACACTACATTGGGTGAAAGAATTAGAACATTATTCAGAGAACAAGGCATTACAATTGTTAGTATTTTAACCGCTTTTGGAATGATTATTGGAGTTATTGTTGAGGCTGTTATTCCTACTGGTGGTGGTACTACTTCAACCCCTCCTTCTCCACCAAAAGGTGGTGTTAAAGATTGGGTTAAGAAACAATTATCAAACCTTGGTAAATTACTTTCTACCCTTGCAGGAAAAGTAGCTACTGCATTACCAGGTGTTATTGGTTCTATTGTGTCTTGGTTGTTGTCTTCTGCGGGTAAAGTTGTTGGTTGGTTTGGAGAACATTTATGGGCATTAGTTGTATTGGTTGCTGGATTGTTATATGCATCTGCGAGAGAGTTTATAAGAAAAAAAAGAACTTAATAAATTTCATACATAATTAATAGTCCAATTACTATACTTCCTACTATTAATGCTGTTTTGTTGTCTTCATGTTGTATGGCTTCTTTTTTTTCTGGTAGAGATTGATGAGATTGTGGTAGAGATTTATTTGTTGGTGTGCCTTGTAGAGATTGTGGTAGAGATTTCTTTGTAGTAGATTGGTTAGCAAGTTTGTGATGATTAAACCAATCTGCTATTCTAGCATCGGAGGTACCAGCACCATCAACCCAACTTTTTGACAGATTGTGTTTCTTTGCATAATCAACTGCTTGTTGATGATAATCTGGTAGAGATTTCTTTGTTTGTGTGCCTTGTATAGTTGCAGGTTGTGTAGCAGATGCAACAGGTTTAACATTTACATCACTATTGAAACCAAGTGTTTGATTTTCTGTTGCAATTACAATTTTATTATTATATCCAGCGATAGTACCAACTTGTAAAACCATATCACTGGGAGACATATATAATCCAATACCATAAACAAAATCTACTTTACTTCTTGCATATTTGAGTGTGTTTTGATATCTTTGTATTTGACTTGGTAAATCAACTGGACTATTAATAGCGTCTTCAATGTTAGCAAGAAATTGTTTCTGAGCATCAAATCCTGTGCCTATTTTTAGAATTTCTACACGTGTTTGAGATTGTGCTGCTAATAGTGCCCATACAAACATTCTAATACTTTCGTTAATTCGTTCAATACCTGTTTTTGTTAATCCTTCTGATTTGTCTAATATAAACATTGTCCAGGCGTCACTTATATCTACTGTATGTTCTATTTTATCATTTGGATTAAAGAATGGACCTTCACTTCGATGTTCTTGTCTATATTTTCCACTTGGTTTAAAATATTGTGTGTAACTCCCTAGACCACTGCATTTAGAACTACTTTCTAATTTTTGCCTCCAATCTGTATTAGGTGAAACATTGAATTCATTGCATAACTTTTGATAGACAGCTTTGTCGTATGGATTTTTGTAATAACAAAATGATTCATCTGTTGGTAAAGGTGTTTTAAGTTCTTTCAAAATACGAGCAATACAATAATAAACATGAAATGTATATATTGTTTTAGTTAGTCCTGAAGTGTTTTGCAAATGATCTTGATAACTTACACCACATCCTGTAGTGGCACACCAAACAGCAAAATTTAATTGACATTGCCACCAGTCAAATGATGAATGAAGCCATGTATTCCACGGTTCATTGGTGTGTAATGTTGGATTTTGATAGTTTTGAAATAAGTCGGGAAACGTTACTGGAAAATGGTCATCTTTATTAACATAAATCGTTTGTTTTATAAGTTCAATATTCTTTTCGGTATATTTAGTATTGGGGTTATATGATGCATTGGGATTGTACTTGAATTCTTTAGGTATCATTTTTATTATTGATTATATATAAAAAATAAAAATGTATCATACAATTTCGAATATTGACAAGACAATAAACTTGCAACAATACATTGATAACAGAGATGGGAATAAACGTATTGGTTTGAAATCTATAACATATGGTGTTGGATGGTATAATGTTGTTGATGAATATTTGCAGAAGACTAAAGAGAGACCTCATAAGATTATAGATGGTTATTATAGTTTCCAACAAATAGCAGATTTATTTCAAAGTAATAATATTACATTATCTGTAAATGAAACAAATGGAATTGCTTCTTTAATTACACCGGATGAATTGAAGATAAGCAAGGGCTTAAAACAAATGTTGGGGTTTGGAAATAAGCGAAAGTTTGCTGTTAATGAAACTCATTATGGTGAGAGAGCTGTAGATTTTGCTGTTTATAAATCATTGTATGTTCATTTGGAACAGATTAATACTTCAAATAATTATTTAGATGGTATGCCGAGTACTGTGTTGGCTGTTGTTCCAGTGGAAAATAAAGAGTTTGGAGAGATAACAACAGTGAGATTTGAGCATCCAGAATATAAGTATTTGGTGAATGATGCTATAGCAGAATTGAAATTAGAAATCAGGGATGAAAATAACAACAAGGTAATTAATCATCTACCAATTAATTGCGTTTTGGAAATTATATAATTATAATAAAAAAATGAGTATATTTGGTGCTAAGAGAAAACACGTAGATGCATTGGGGCTGAAACAAGAAATATTTAATATGAGAAGTCAAGCATTTACACAAATAAATACATTGAATGATAGACATACAGGACTTCAAGATAGATTTCGGGATATGTATGTCAATCATCGATTATTATATAATAAGGTTGATAATATGTCAGACAGAAAATTGATAAGCATTTGTGCGGAGAGTAAAGGTTCCTTACAGAAGAATGAAGTGTTTGGCTTTGGAAATGGTGGTAGAGAAGTAGGTGTTGGATATGTGATGAACTTTCCTGGCCAGATAATAGGTGTTGGACTGTCGAGTAAAAGAACAAAAGGCGATGTGTCTGTGGCGATTGCAATTAATGGAAATCCACAAGCAGGATATGATATATCATTGAATAATATTTTAAGAAAACACGATAACTTTGCTACACCGTTAAAGGTTGAGGCTGGTGATGCAATTGCTTTTGTTTGTCAGACTAATAATGCTACATGTGTTAATACTGTGGCTTCGATGATAATTGAATTATTTATTGAATAAAAAAATATATGTTATCAAGAAAAAAATGAAACAACCTAATGCACCGCTATATCCAGAGTTGCCTATTGAAGATGGGCAAAATTATAGATTACAGAAGATATCTGAGATAGAGAAGACGTTAATTAATGAGAGAGATGTGAGAAAAGCATTATACAAAAAATACAAACGTGGAATAAATATTACTGATGGAGTTGATACTGGTTTGATATCAACAAGTGTTATTTTGGCAGGTGTTGGATTAACTGTTCCAATTATGTTGCCTTTAGAGATTGGTGCTGTTGTGTGTGGGAGTTTGGGTGTGTGTGTTAAACTAATTAGGCGTAAAATGACTTCAAAAGCACAGAAACATTATGAGATTAAAACTATTGCTGATAGTAAGTTGAATAGTATAAAGGATTTGATTTCTAAGGCTTTGACAGACGGACAGATATCTGAGAATGAATTTAAACTTGTGTTGGATGAGTTGGACAAATATAATAAACTCAAAGACAATATACATTCAAAACAAACAGGATTGAGTGAAAGTGAGAGAAAGAAACTTATTGAGGAAGGCAAGGCTCAAGCAAAGAATGAAATGAAAAAAAAAGATAGAAAATGCTTGATTTTATTCAATAAAATTACAATAGTAAATGACCCACCACCAAAATATGAAAGTTAATATTTTTTTTTTTGCTTCACTTCCGACCTACAATGTTATAAGAATGTGCATTTTGTATGTTGAAACATATGTACAAAGTTTGGTGGTAATTAGTTGAACCAATGTTATTTTACAACAATTCAAAGACTTGCAGGAAATTCCAAAATGATGCTAGAACTTTGAAATTTTGTGATAATATGTATATATGCAACCCAAATACATATGCAAAATTTGAGACTAATCGGTTGATGGGATTCCACTTTTAGGAAGACTCAAAGACTTTCTGAAATTCCAAAAGTTGTCATAGGAACTTGGAATTTTAATATGTTATACAGCCTTAAAGTCTTGTTATATGTGCAAAATCTGGTGGTCATTGGATTATGTAAAGGCACTTTCAGGAGGGGTTAAAGTTTTTGCCCCAAAGTGGAATTTTCAAAATTCTTTTTAATATGTTTCTATATAGTGTCTATCCGCGACTTTTATCGGAGCAGATTTTGGATATTACTTTTAATTATTTGTTGTTCTCTACGAGTTGCTTAGTAACCTTTCTTAATTAAACCGATTACAGTGTTATCAGGATTTTTTTGTATTTTTTTCTTTTTTTTTAACCCATTTTTATCGCTTAGAAACGCTTTTTATTGAAACCGATTACGCTGTCATCATTTTTATTCAATGTTCCATTATAAAAAGATTTTTATGTCATTACCGGGATTCGAACTCATGCCCCACCATTTACAGTCCAAACCATCTAGACCACTCGGCTATCACGGCTTGTACTAGAATAGTAAGAAATTGAACGTAAATAAATGACTAGTTTTTTGTCCAGTGAATGGTTTTCTAAATACTGAAATAGTCCGTAGGTGATTTCCCTTTTGGACTTTGATGTCCAACTATCAGTGTGGTAAAGATAAATTGACATGTAATAGTCGGTTTATCTGTCTGCTCAAAATACTGCGGTAAAATATATATGTGGTAAGATGTGTTTATATATAGATAGTGCTGGTTGAAGAGGTGATTTGTGAGGGTTTTTAACAGATTACCTCAAAACCGGCACTATCTATATATATATAAAGCCCATTTGTCGAAACGACATCGTTTCTAGTAACCCTCTTGCGCAACTCTCTGACCTCACAAAGATAAGAATAGCCGCTGGGAATAGCGCGGCTATTTTCTATAAATAAACGTTACCTGGTTACGTAGTCAGTGATAGTCACGTGGACTGAAGTCCTGGAAGGCTTACTGCGCTTTATAACTTCGTGTCGATTAATAAACAATCGACTTTTATCAATCGACCCAAACATCTCGTCTTTGCATGCATGTCCTTTATCTAGTTAAAAAAAAAACGAAACACGTCTAATTGCCTATAAATATTGCAGAATGTAAATAAACACAGATACACATGTATTACGTATCAGACATAACCTATTTATTAGAAGATGTCAACAAGATATAATTTACATGTGTATGACAGCAAAACTATTACTTTCACCAGTGGTTCGAGCCTCGCTCGGGTCACATGTGAGACGCCAAGTTCTGCAACGGAAGGTCAGGTGGTTTTTCTCCGGGTACTCCACCCACCTCTGATTAACCATCGGCTCTATATGAGTGTAATAATCTTGAAAGGGCCGTAAAACCAAAACCAAAAAAAAAAAAAAAAAAAAAAATACTTTCACCAGGGTACACTTGCGAACACTCCTCAAGTTGTTTATCATTTCCAAGAAGTTTGCTAACCAAGATCCGTTCATTTTTTTTATTCTAATAGATATATAATTTTATTATTTTTTAAAATATCACATGATATTTCTATATGCCTCGGTTTCCATGTCAAGTTTGTTTGATTGGAGGTTTAATGTCCCCGTCAACACTATTTAGGTCATTTTGGAGACGTTGCTTCCAATTTTGTGGGGCTTTTACCCGACATTGAGATGAAAAGACATCTCAATACCTGTCGCCCAATGAGACCAATAGGGTTTATAAGCATGGACGGGCCGACGACTCGCAGCAATTTTCCTGGGCAAGCTTAGACGTTCTAAGCGGATTACCAGTACTCATTACTGTCGGTATCAGCTCTGTGTGGAAGCATCGTGCAGCCTAATCTATTTCTCCAAGCCCCGATTGGCGGGGGCGGGTTTCCATGTCAAGAACATGTATAGTTGGTGCAATTTGACATGAGACTGACGCCGGCCTCGGTAGCTCAGTCGGATGCGCGTTTGACTGGTGATCAGGAGGACGCGGGTTCGATACCTGCCGGGTCGGCAACATTCTTTCGAGGAGATTGATCATGAAATCTTTTCTACGGTCAGTCTCTCTCTTCCGGTTTAGTTTACTTATCCACATGTTCTGGCGAAAGAATGTGCAGTGCAATGATTTATGAAAAACCTGCAGGTTTTTCATAAATCATTGCACTGCACATTCTTTCGCCAGAAACTGACAACTGCAAGGACAGAATGACCGTAGAAAAGATTTCATGATCAATCTTACGAAAGAATATTTCCGACCCCGGCAGGTATCGAACCCGCGTCCTCCTGATCACCAGTCAGACGCGCATCCGACTGAGCTACCGAGGCCGGCGTTCCTTATTACTTAGAATGTGAATAAATCGTTACTCAAAGCTAGGTGAAAACCATGTTACCCTGCCACTACCACTCCCCTCTTCACCCCCTCCCAACCACAAAATTACAATTCATATAGTTTGTCCTTTGTGACCTCAGCGAGTCTCGTACCACGAACCCACTCGCGTGAGAGACCTACAGATGAAGGGTCAGAGCTTTAAACACCTAGACAACGGAGTACCGTCGCCAGACAACGGTGTCCTGTCGAAACGTGTAGATGTCGACCGTGACAGGCGTTTGACGTTTTCTACAGAAGTCGACAGGTAGTCTCTACGACTTATCCGGCCCGCCCATTGGAGCTTACAGAAAAAAAGTGGACTGCATGGTGTTTCGACGCAGAGCTAAAATCGACCGAACATGAGTATGCTGGTTAGTGAGTGAGATTTGGTTTTACGTCCCACCAACAGCTAAGGTCATACGGAGACGGGACCTCGGTTTAAAGACTCGTCCGAAAGTCTGGAGAAGCCCGGAAGTATACTGGTAAACCGCTTAGAAGGTTTAAACCTGGCCAGGAAAAGTGGTGCGAATCGGACTGTCCATGTATATCCCCATATCGCTCTTTTTGGGTGGTAGGGCTTGAGAAGAAATTTCATCTCAATGTCGGGTAAATGTCCCACAAAATTTTATGCAACGACTCCAAAATCACCTAAATGGTGTTGACGGGGATGTAAAACTTCAACTCAAACAAACAGGTTTTCACAGGAAGTTCTTCATCACGAAAAAAAAAAAAAAACGCCTATATAATTTTGACCCCCCTTGAACCCCACTTTAATATAGTAAAACTTTGGTTTGCAGGGGTAAACCTTATTTTTCCTTTTTCTGTTCTAAAATATAGATTGTGGGTACTCGTTAGAACCGCCTCGATGAGGCGGTTCTAACAAGTACCCACAATCTATATTTTAAGCAGAAATAAGAAAACTATCACAATTTTTCATCTTAAAATTTTCTTGGCGATAAAGGTTACAATGTATTTATATAGGCGTGTTTTCATTCTTGATGATGTAACAGGTGTTTGAAAATGACGTCGAAGACAGCACTGGTGGGTCGACCGTCTCTCAATGGACCCTGCACGAGAACTTTCGTTTAACCCATAATGCTAACCCATTGTATATTAGTGAACTCTTCCTTTGCTATATGTTGGACTGGTCCATTTGTCATATAAGGGGTGCCAGGTCTATTTTACCATTTTATTATATTTTTGACGAAAAATTTGGATAGCAAATAGTACAGGCCCTGATCAGACGACGCGTTCGCCTAGGTGTCCCTTTAGGGGTCTCCCGCATGCAATGGGTTAAATTCATGTATACTATTTAAGCAAACGGTGTAGACCAAGATCAGACGGCGCGTTCTGTGGCGTTTGTGTTCTCTGGCGTCTGATCTGGCTCTGCACTCTACAATGTTTGCCAGTCTCCAGCCCATGTTTCACAGATACAGAAATATGGAAAATATCAGAATTTTGTTATCTGAAAATGTTCATTTTTGGCGGGACATCACGAAAACACGCCTATATAATACTGACCCCCTTGAACCCTACTTTTATGTGGTAAAACTGGGGTTTACAGGGGTAAACCTTATTTTTCTTATTTCTGCTCTAAAATATAGATTGTGGGTACTCGTTAGAACCGCCTCGAGGAGGAAAATATAGGTTGTGTGTACTCGGTAGAACCGCCTCATCGAGGCGGTTCTAACGAGTACCCACAATCTATATTTTGAGCAGAAATAAAAAACAAGAGGCCCATGGGCCACAATGCTCACCAGAACTCAGGCGGACACTGCCCACTGGCAGCCATGTATGGTTTCAGGTTTTAATTTATTGATTATAAAGTCTCCCAAACAAGCCCCCATTTCAAAATGAGCACCCATGTGGACTCTGTATCTGAAATATTAGGCCTTTTATGAGGAGGAAGGATGAGACATGGACCCAACAGAGCCCTGAATGGTATCACTGAATCCATCTTATCATAAGGCACATGAATTATATGGTTTAGGGGTTGGGATGTGTACTGTTCCTGAGATATAAGGCCTTTTAAGCTGCGAAGGGGTTGGAGCATAGCCCTGGCAGACCCCAGGAAAGCCAAGATTGTTGTCGCTGAATGTGTCTTATAATAAGGACCAAGAAAATATATTGTTTAGGGGTGGGGATATGAACAGTTTCCAAGATATGAGGCCCTTTTATGAAATGATGAGGAGAGGAATGGCCCCTGTGGACCACCAAGTTTGTGTGACTGAACGTGTCTAATCATAAGAAACAAGAATATATATATGATTATGAGGTGGGGATCTTAATGGTGTCTGAGATATATGGCCTTTTATGAAGTAGAGGTGTGGGCTATGGCATCAGCATGTTGCCCTAGCACATAGACGCATCAATGTGAGTGAATGAGTCTTATTATAGGGAACACAAATATACATATTTTAGGGGTGGGGATCTGAACAGTTTCTGAGATATATTGCATTTTATGAAGTGGAAGGGTGGGGCATAGCCCCAGCACACCCCCAGAGACCCCTAGGTTGGTATCACTGAATGTGTCTCATCATAAGGAACAAGAATATATATGGTTTAGGGTTGGGGGTTCTGAATGGTTTCCGAGATATTGAGCCTTTTACGAAGTGCAGGGGGTTGGGCATGGCCCGGGCACATCCCAGAGGACCCCCAGGTTGGTTTCAATGAATGCGTCTTATCATATGAAACAAGAATATATATGGTTTTGGGATGGGGATCTGAATGGTTTCCGAGACGTATCACCTTTTATGAAGTGGATGGGTGGGGCACAGCCCCCGTGCGGCCCGGGAGACCCTTAGATTGGTATCACTGAATGCGTCTTATCATAAGGAACAAGAATTTATATGCTTTAGGGGTGGGGATCTGAACGGTTTCTGAGATATTGGGCTTTTACTAAGTGCAGGGGGTGGGGCATAGCCCTGGCACATCCTAGGGGACCCCCAGATTGGTGTCACTGAATGCGTCTTTTCATAAGAAACAAGAATATACATGGTTTTGGGGTGGGGATCTGAAGGGTTTCCAAGATATATCACCTTTTATGAAGTGGAAGGTTGGGGCATAGCCCTGGTGTGGCCTGGGAGATCCTTAGGTTGATATCACTGAATGCATCTTAACATAAGGAACAAGAATTTATATGGTTTAGGGGTGGGGATCTGAACGGTTTCTGAGATATTGGGCCTTTTATGAAGTGGAAGGGTCGGGCATAGCCCCCGTGCGGCAAGGGAGACCCTAAGGTTGGTATCACTGAATGCGTCTTATCATAAGGAACAAGAATTTAAATGGTTTAGGGGTGGGGATCTGAACGGTTTCTGAGATATTCAGCCTTTTACGAAGTGGAGGGGGTGGGGCATAAGCCCCGCCACATCCTAGGGGACCCTCAGATTGGTGTCACTGAATGCGTCTTATCATAAGAAACAAGAATATATATAGTTTAGGGGTGGGGATCTGAATGGTTTCTGAGATATATGGCATTTATGAAGTGGAAGGGTGGGGCATGGCGCCAGCGCACCCCATAGATACCCCAATGTTGGTATCACTGAATGTGTCTTATCATAAGGAACAAGAATATATATGGTTTAGGGGTGGGGATCTCAATGGTTTCTGAGATAAATGGCATTTTATGAAGTGGAGGGGTTGGGGCATGTCCCCGGCACATCCCGGGGGGACCCCAAGGTTGGTGTCACTTAATGCATCTTAGCATAAGGAACAAGAATATATATAGTTTAGGGGTGGGGATCTGAATGGTTTCTGAGATAAATGGCATTTTATGAAATAGAGGGGGCAGGGCATGTCCCCGGCACATCCCGGGGGACCCCCAGGTTGGTGTCACTTAATGCATCTTATCATAAGGAACAAGAATATATATGGTTTAGGGGTTGGGATCTGTAAGGTTTCTGAGATATAAGGCATTTTATGAAGTGGAGGGGGCGGGGCATGGCCCCGGCACAACCTAGGGGACCCCCAGGATGACATAAAAGCATATGGCTGAGAGAAGTTTACTCAAGTAACATGTTTATGTAAGTTTTGTCAAAATATCTGCAATGACTTGGCAGTAAATGCCATTTTTCAGTTTTCCCCATTATAAGTCAATGGAAACTCTAAGTTGCCATAGCAACAAAACTAAAAGGCCAAATTTCATAAAAAACACAAAACCTGTAAAGGCAAATATGGTGAATATTTTCATAAAGTCTCAGCCTCCTAGAGCATACGGTTTCTGAGGAGATGATTTTTAAGTATTTTTTTTCTATTTTTTGCATTTTGGTTTCCATGGCAACCATCAAAATTGAGCAGTAGGCCTAAAATCATATGGTAGATACTAGATTGCTTAAGGAACATTTCTATGAAAGTTTTGTTCCAATATCTGCAAAGGCTTGGCAGTTAATGCCATTTTTCAATTTTCCCCATTATAAGTCTATGGGAGCTCTAAGTTGCTATAGCAACCAAACTAATGGGCCAATTTTCATAAAAAACACAAACTTTCAATCCCCCAGCCCAAGGATGCTACAGATGAAATTTGGACTCAATCGGCCCAGTGGCTTCAGAGGAGATGTCGTTTGAAAATGTTAACGCCAGACGACGACGACGACGACGACGACGACGGACAACTGCCAATCCTATAAGCTCCCCCGGAGCCTTTGGCTCTGGTGAGCTAAAAATATCACAATTTTTCATCTTAAAATTCTCGTTGTTTCGGTGGTGAAGTTTACAATGTATTTGTATTGGCGTGTTTTCGTAATGATTTGTTTTACAACCCAGCAGGCACATGACGTAATTTTGACGTCACATCAACGTCGATTCAACGTCATGACATTTATGCAACGTCACATCAACGTCGTGACGTTGCACCGACGTTGCATTGGCGACGTGTGCCTGCTGGAAATGTACAAATGCTTTTGAATAGCGTGTTTTCATGTTTACATTGAGAACGGGCCTCCGTGGCCTAGTGGATAAGAGCGCTGACTCTTAGTCATTAGGTCTCTCACCGCCGTAGGTTCGAGCCTCGCTCGGGCCACGTGTGAGACGCCAAGTTCTGCAACGGAAGGTCAGGTGGTTTTTCTCCGGGTACTCCGGTTTTCGCCCACCTCTGATTAACGATCGGCTCGATATGAGTGAAATAATCTTGAAAGGGCCGTAAAACCCAAACCAAAAAAAAAAAAAAAAAAAAAATGTTTACATTGAGAGATAAGGAAAACTAGCCTTCAATTATCACCAATTATTCCCCTTATTTAGTAGATAAATTGATCGAGTCAAAGCATTAACTATTATTCTGACTGAATTTCAAATTATTGATGTCCTGTTGTCTATTTTGAAATCGCAACAAATAATTTTGTGGTATTATCACAATTAATGATTTATGAGCAGATTACAAAATAAGCAGGAAGTTTGGATAAACTGTAAACGTAAAATAGATCAGTAAATTAGTATAGGAACCATAGCCAACAAGATAATTTGCAAGATTCCGTCAAACTTTTGTTGTTTCCTTATTCATGTTATTATAGGGCATGTAAAATTCGCTGTGGGAGCGGAGAGAGAGAGAGAGAGAGAGAGAGAGAGCGTCAAACTTTGGTATAGTTTCGTTATTACGGCATTCACTGTGGGAGCAGAGAGAGAGAGAGAGAGAGAGAGAGAGAGAGAGAGAGAGAGAGAGAGAGAGAGAGAGAGAGAGAGAGAGAGAGAGAGAGAGAGAGAGAGAGCTTGTCCAAGTTGTGTCTGGTAAACTGCATTTATTGTGAGTTTTCATTTTTCAACCAAACACTAAGAACTCAATATTGTGTTTGCAATTGTCCGTTTTTTGGGCTGTAACATCTTCGTCTAAACATTAAGCAAAGTCACAACGTAAATATTGTTAGGGATGAATTAGTACATATCTCTGCTAAGGTCGATTTTTTTTTCTATCTTTTTGCCGCTTTTTTTCGGCGATAACAGTTTTTTTTTATTTTTGATTATGCTGATCAAAAATAAAAAAAGGTTATCGCCGAAAAAAGCATACCCCACACACCTGGGTGGGGTGGGGTGGGGGCAGTGGCATTACGTGTCTTGCCCAAGTACACACCTCGCCTCCAGTGGCCTGATTCGAGGAAAGTGACGCCAACTTCTCGAAAAGGTTTATCTGAGCAGAGCAAATACCTCTATATTTATGAAACTATTGTAAGTCCTGCCATTAACAAAAAACATGCATGGCTCTGTAGATACGAAACTACGTATTGTCTTTCAAAACGCAATGAGACGTGACTGTACTTTTAATTTTGGACTAGTCCGTGTTTTAGGTAAGTCACCTTCAGTTGGGATTTTACATTGGGAGATATAGTTTAACTGAGATTCATACTGCATCATACTAACCAATTGGCCACGCCTTCTGCATAATGGCATTATCAAAAGACATTTATAATTTCTAAATCCTGTGAAAAAAGAAATCCGAAACACGCTTCCCCTAAAACATGGAATAGTCTTGCCACGCTTGACCGTTGAACTCTCAAAGGTCGTTGATAAACTATAGGCATCAGGGGACAGTTTCGCATTTGAGGGTGGACGTTTTTCAAAATATTATAGTAGGAGGGTCAATAATGGCATGGTTGCTCATAGAAATTGTGATATGTGGATATTTTTTGCCAATGTGGGCTTATTTGCTGAGTATCTGTACTTTTATGAAATGGAATACGAAACTAAAACCCCGGCTGTCTGGATGCTGTGCAAGTTCAAGGTGCAGCGGCATATCTGAATTCACGAAGGTAACTTTGGCACTAAAAAGTGGCTGTTTTTCAAAGAGGATTCCTGAAAAAGTTTACTGGTTATGGTATACTTTTCTGTCTATTTCTTTGCATGTGACTGAGTGTACATGACATTTCAAGAGGTGCCAAGCACTGGTGTTTTGGGAGTAAATTCACAGGATCTGTCAAAGTGAGGTGGAGTCATGATTTTTTGTATGTAAAAATTAGTGGGTGGGGTAAGTGAAATGCTGCTGCTGTCAGCCTATGCAAACAGAGAAGTGTTTCTTTGGTATTCTGTTTTGATTTCATGCAGGTGTGGAGCAATTTGAAACCAAAACAAAAGTTATCGCTTTCTCCTGGAGTTGTCGATAGCGATTCAAAAACTTGGTGTGACGTGGACAAAAAAGTGCTGCGATTAACTGTCCCCTGATGCCTTAAGGGAAAACGCCAAAAATTCAAGTCATCTTTTGGGGTCTTATTCACTGCAATTTGAAAAGCTTATTATTTGTCGAATGCGTACCCGCAATGTTTTTTTTGCATCGCGCAGTCCATATTTACGCAGGAAATGATACGCTGTAGGTACCGTATGATTGTCCGATTTAAAGCCGACAAACAGTTTTCTTACACCAGACTGCAGCCTGTGCCCTTAAACATTTAATTCACATACTGGGGATGGAAATATTGTTTATTTTCAAGGATTTGAATATTTTTACATCTAAATATGGCCTTAAAGAGTATAATTTAAGCTAGTTTGGCTTTGTTTTTGGTCATTTTTCCCAATTTTGAATGAATTTTCCATTGGGGAAATGGGCACAATTTTACTGAAGTCAAAAATTTGGCTCTAGTCCACTCCACAGTGGCACAGGCATTCTATCAAGCATTAAAATCTACCAGAAAAAGCAATTAACAGCATTCCAAGACAGTTCAACAGGAATATTTTAAACAAAAACAGTTGTCGAGCTTGGCAAGGGCGCACAGATGATATCGGTTTTGGTGAAAAGCTTGTACGGCATCGCAATGTGTGCGCTTGTCTGAAATTACACCGCATTGATTTTGCACGAGACCATTTAAATATTTTTCACAGGAGTACTTGATATGATATTTTGCCCATTTTTGCCCTAACCACCTCTGTGTAAATGTTATGAACTGTCTCATGAGCCACATTCTGTGAAAAAATTATAGGTAATTCAGTAAAAATGATGAACAGTGCCATGACCACTATAGATGCAAAGGTTGCCTCATAAACAGATCTCAAATTTGTGCTGTGCAAATGTCCCAAAAGCCTATTCAGGTCCTTAATATTAACAACAATGTCCTTTTCAGCACTGTAAGACCTTCTGTGTGTCCAAGAATGTACTTTGGACACATTATTCTGATAGGATTCTTTCTCTTTTCAAGTCTGTAGCAAGTGACCTCAGAATACTCACCAGGTCTAGCTGCTAGTTGCTGATGACAGCACATGTGCAAGTTAAGAAGTTCTTCTTATCCAAGTAAGTGTAGTTTCTTGCAGCCAGAAAGTGTTTTCTTGTGCTGACTTCATTTTATATAGTAGAGAATGACAAGGCTAGTGCAATGTTACACTCCTCCCTGATTCTTTTATGGAGATTTTTTAGTCTGGGGCTCAGTTCTTACCTTGTAGTATGCCCCAGACTCAGAAAATAGTGCTTTGACTGTAACAAAAACACAGTAGAACCTTTCTCAAACACATTCAGAAATGAAATACCCTTTTTTTGTAGTTTCTGGTATGCATAGTTGCTGTTTTATCATAACCTGTAGACTCTGTTTTGGTCGAAATTCAGCTTCAGTAGAAACCTTATGATTTTGATTGTTTTAGAGCCTGTCAGTATCTTTATCTGAGCCAGTTATCTGATAAGAAATGACAAAACTGACTTAATTGGTTTGTTCTCTCCCTTTTTCTTACCTGCAGAGGGTGTCCACTTTAGACTCTGATCAGTAGCAAAGGGGAGATAATGAATATCTCAAAGGCCCAGTCATTTTAGGAAAATTTGGGGATTGTGGGTGGGTTCTTAAGTTTACGGCCCATGCCCACCAATTCAGTCATTTAGGGCCAGTGCTAACAGTTACATGTTTTACATCAAAAATCACTGTTTACATCCCTATTCACCACATTGCTGTGTATTATCAAATGACATCTCCAGAAAGCATCGTCCATCATGGACTTAGTGCGCAATTCTCCGAATTGAATTTGGCCGCTCTTGAGTATTAATGAAATTCCAAAAGGGCTATGAAAGCAACAACATGTATTTTAGTCAACACTTTTTTATTTGTTTTTATTACAAATAAGCCAAATTACAATGTGGGATCACCAAAGCCGGAAAATCACAGAAAACTTCCAAACTTAAGGCATCAGGGGACAGTTTCGCATTTGAGGGTGGACGTTTTTCAAAATATTATAGTAGGAGGGTCAATAATGGCATGGTTGCTCATAGAAATTGTGATATGTGGATATTTTTTGCCAATGTGGGCTTATTTGCTGAGTATCTGTACTTTTATGAAATGGAATACGAAACTAAAACCCCGGCTGTCTGGATGCTGTGCAAGTTCAAGGTGCAGCGGCATATCTGAATTCACGAAGGTAACTTTGGCACTAAAAAGTGGCTGTTTTTCAAAGAGGATTCCTGAAAAAGTTTACTGGTTATGGTATACTTTTCTGTCTATTTCTTTGCATGTGACTGAGTGTACATGACATTTCAAGAGGTGCCAAGCACTGGTGTTTTGGGAGTAAATTCACAGGATCTGTCAAAGTGAGGTGGAGTCATGATTTTTTGTATGTAAAAATTAGTGGGTGGGGTAAGTGAAATGCTGCTGCTGTCAGCCTATGCAAACAGAGAAGTGTTTCTTTGGTATTCTGTTTTGATTTCATGCAGGTGTGGAGCAATTTGAAACCAAAACAAAAGTTATCGCTTTCTCCTGGAGTTGTCGATAGCGATTCAAAAACTTGGTGTGACGTGGACAAAAAAGTGCTGCGATTAACTGTCCCCTGATGCCTATAGTGTTCTAGCATTTCAAACCAAGCATACCTCTGTAAATATGAAACTGCAGCATGTCCTACCATTTCTACCCCTATAAATATGAAACTACGTTAAGCCATAGCATTTCAAAACAAGCATACCTCTGTAAATACGAAAGTCATAGCATTTTAAAACAAGCATTAACCTCTTTCACATTTGAAATATGAAACTACGGCATGTGCTGCCATTTCAAAGCAAGAATACCCCTATAAATATGAAACTACGTTAAGCCATAGCATTTCAAAACAAGCATACCTCTGTAAATATGACAGTCATGGCATTTTAAAACAAGCATACTCTGCAGATATGAAAATAAGTCTTAGCATTTCAAAACAAGTATACCTCTGTAAATATGAAACTACAGCATGTCTTGCCATTTAAAAACAAGCATACCTTTCAAAAATTTTAATACATAGTTTATACTAATTTATTTTAGTTCGATTGCGATGAAAGCTTCAAGCTTATTTGACTCGCTCTCGAACACCTATTCCAGATGTTACCACGCAAGAGAGAGAGAGAGGGAGAGGCAGTGACTTTTACAACACTGCTACCCACTTACACCTTGGTGGAGTGGATAGTGGCATCACGTGTCTTGCCCAAGGACACACCTCGCCTCCGGTGGCCGGAGTAGAACCCACAATCTCACGATCATAAGTCGAACGCGCTAACCACGGAGCTGCACTACGGTACGTCCTAGCATACAATATACAGTAAGTTTCAAAACAAGCATATACCTCTGTAAATATGATAATAAGTCCTAGCATTTCAAACTTTGAACCGAACAACTGTAATTTTTTTGTGACACCTGCCATCCAAAACACAACGCAAGTGAATGTATACACATACATGCTGTAAATACGCTAAAATTTTGACACCAGGGCCTGAAAAACCATAATGCAAACAAACTTCTATTTGGGACCGGCCTCGGTAGCTCAGTCGGATACGCGTCTCGTGATCAGGAGGTCGCGGGTTCGATACCTGCCGGGCCGGCAAAATTCCTTCGTGGAGATTAATAATGAAATCTTTTCTATGCTCGATATAACCTAATAGCGTTGACTGGAACGTTAACTACAAAATCAAACAAACTCGAACTGGGTTTCTACGGAACCCGAGAAGGGACATGATTTTTTTTTAATATGTTGTGCGCACAAGATATTAAGTTGTGCGAACAAGATAATATCTTGTCCGCACAAGATAATATCTTGTCCGCACAAGATATTATCTCGTGCGGACAACATAATTTATCTAGTGCGGACAACTTAATATCTTGTCCGCACAAGATATTATCTTGTTCGCACAACATATTATCTTGTTTACACAAGATAGATCTTGGGAAGTTGTGCGAACAAGATATTATCTTGTTCGCACAACTTAATATCTTGTGCGGACAAGATATTATCTTGTGCGGACAAGATAATATCTTGTGCGCACAAGATATTAAGTTGTGCGAACAAGATAATATCTTGTTCGCACAAGATTAATGTTGTGCAGACAAGATATTATCTTGTGCGGACGAGATAATATCTTGTTCGCACAACTTAATATCTTGTGTGGACAAGATAATATCTTGTCTGCACAAGATAATATGTTGTCCCTTCCCGGGTTCCGTAGGTTTCCGAAAAGATATGCAGTGTAAATCGCACGCGCACAAACACTGATCAAACTGTGATTGGAGTGTTCTGACACCATTATCCTGTTATTTAGGATAATAACAAAACACTTTAGGCTCTACACATTAGCAATCAATTAGTACCTGACCCCTCATGTTTCTAATTAGCGTGGGTCAGGTAATAGGAAAACCTGCCAGCAAAATATGTGTTTTGATCTGTCTGAATAAACTCTGAGGATATAGACTCATTCTGCATGTTTAGTATAACATCTTTCTAGCGGGCACATGGCGTCCTAGCAACGTCGCATCAACGTCGATGCAACGTCATGACCTTGCATCGACGTTGATCCGACTTTGCCATGACGTTTATACGACGTTGTCATGACGTTGCATCGACGTTGATACGACGTTGTGCCGGCTGGGATTTCTCACCCTGTGGAACGTTTCAGCCATTCATTGCAGATTGTGCCCCCGCCCATCGGGGCTTGAAGAAATATATGGGCTGCATGATGCTTTCACGCAGAGCTGAATCCGACCCGCACACGAGTACTGGTAAACCGCTTAGAGGATCTAAGCCTGCCCAGGAAAAGCGGTGCGCACGAGTCGGACCGCCCATGCTTATAAACCCTATTGGTTTCATTGGGCGACAGGGCTTCAGATGTCATTTCATCTCAATGTCGGATAAAAGTCCCACAAAATTGCAAGCAACGTCTCCAAAATGACCTTTACAGTGTTGACGGGGACGTTAAACCGCAAATCAAACAAAAAAACTTTGCAGATAGTATGAATATGCGATCTAATCAATGTGTTCCTGTTTCGTCTGATTGATGGTCAATATTTTTTATGTTGCGGCGTAATTACTCATGCTGGAAAAGAAATGGCCTACTTCAACGTGTTTGTTTATTTGGTTTGAGTCCCCGTCAACACTGTATAGGTCATTTTGGAGACATTGCTTCCAATTTTGTGTGACTTTTTCCCGACATTGATATTAAATGACATCTCAAGCCCTGTCGCCCAATGAAACCAATAGGGTTTATAATCATGGACAGTCCGACTTATTTATAGGTGGACAAAATCCGCTTCGTAAGTTTAACAAGGCGTGCCTGACCCCCTCGCGAATCTTACAAGGCGGATCTGACCCCCCGCGAGTTTTACAAGGCGGACCTGACCCCCTCGCGAATTTTACAAGGTGTATGTAACCCCCTCGCGAATTTTACAAGGCGTACCTGACCCCCCTCGCGAATTTTACAAGGCGGACCTAACCCCCTCGCGAATTTGACAAGGCAGACATGACCCCGATCGCGAATTTTACAAGGTGTACCTAGCCCCCTCGCGAATTTGACAAGGCGTACCTAACACAGTGAAAAATGAACAAAATAAGGACAAATACGCAATGCGAAATTACACCAATACATACTGATACACTGGCAATACAGTACGTATTTACGTCCGTCTTGTGCGCAAATACGAAAATAATAAGCAACTGGTGTGACAAAGTTTACGCAATAAAACGCGTGCGTATTGGAGAACGTATTTTTGAAAAATACAGAAGAAATAAGCAGCGGATGCAACAAATGTTACGCAGCAAAATGTGTATGTATTGAAGGACGTATTGTTTAAAAATACAGAAAAAATACGCAGCTTGTGCGGCAGACCTTGCGCAAAAAAACGCATGCATATTGGTTTATATACATTTGAAAAATACGGAAAAATACGCTGGTGGTTTGACAAAGAATTCGGTTCGTGTTGACATGTGTATTTATGACAGAATAGAAAAGAAAAACTAGCCTGTCAGTTTCACGTTGTGCAACTATTCGCATACGTATTGTTTATATGGATCACAGAAAGTAACTATACATGCATATTGTCCTAGCCTAGGCTGGGAATATTGTACTTTTAGGCCAAGATTTTGCAGAAACGTACATATTTTGTATATTATTTAAATACAATGCATGTCCGACAAGAATTTCACAGCAATATGATCATAGTCTACATGTAGACAAGGAACACCCAAAGATTCTTGGTTCATCCTGATTCAACATTGCATCACGAAAACACGCCTATATGATTCTTACCCCCATGAACCCTCCTTTTATAAAATAAAACTGTGGTTTACAGGGGGTAAGCCTTATTTTTCTTATTTCTGCTCTGAATTTTAGATTGTCGGTAATCGTTAGAACCGCCTCATTGCGGTCGTTCTAACGTGTAGAACATTGAGGCGGTTCTAACGTGTACTCACAATCTATATTTTGAGCAGAAATAAGGAAAATATCACAATTTTTCATTTAAAATTTTCGTTTTTAGATGGTAAAATTCACAATGTATTTGTACAGGCATATGTCTGCGCAATGAATTCCAGAGTCAGGCCTACTTATGAAGCTGAAGCTATTAAACAACAAGAAGCAACCTCTAGCCCTTTCTTTGTATGCGCAGCTTAGTAACGCCCCGTCAAGGAAGTTAACTCTGTTGTTGTCGACATTCTATTGTTAGGTTAGCTTGTCTAAGATTTCGGCGGTTAGCAATCGCCAACAAACGATCGAACTATTGGCTTGAAAACCTGTCAATCAATTCTGGCGCAGGACTAAATAGGCCCACTCCGGTTATAGCTGATAAGACAGGGGTGCAGATTGCCTGCGGTCAAAAATCTTCAAGTTTCAGAGCCAATACACTATATCTGGCATGGGGTTACATTGAGGTTAACTGCATTTATTACATATTAAAATCCATTCCTGAAGTGAAAATGAAATTGTGCAGATTTGGTGTGTAAAATGCTTTAAGTATAGGTTAGAGTTCATTAAGAGATTTCTTCACAAGTAAGAATCTGCGGAGCGGAGCGTAGCAGATTCTTACAATGGTTACAAAAGATAGGTCTGGAGAAAATGTTGAAGTGACAATAATATGCCACATATGCAGGGTGTGACCTTCATTCTTTTCCCAAAACCAAGTGTAGACTATGAAAATTGTAGCTTTAAAAGATTAAATAATGGAATAGTCTGTACTGTTTCGACTGATAGATTAAAATGACAATTTGATATAGTATCCACATTTTTCATCACTTTACAACCAATCTTTGATCAACGTCGAACTAACATCGATTCGATGTTTAGTTTGTTTGTTTGATTTGAAGTTGTACGTCTGTCAACACTGTAAATGTCATTTTGAAGACGTTGCTTCCAATTTTGTGGGACTTTTACTCGACATTAAGATGAAATGACATCCCAAGCCCTGCCGCCCAATAAAACCAATAGGGTTTATAAACATGGACGGGCCGACTCGCACCGCGTTGTCTAGGCAGGCTTAGATCCTCTAAGCGGTTTACCAGTACTCGTGTGCGGGCTGGTTTCAGCTCTGCGTGGAAGCATCACATCACGTGAATAAGTGAATTCACCTACCCCCCACTATATATAGAGAAAACTGGGGTTTACGGGTATACATTATTTTTTCTTGTTTCTGATACAAGACATAGGTTGTGGGTACTCGTTAGAACCACCTCATTGACCGCCTCAACGAAGCGGTTCTAACGAGCACCCACAACCTATGTTTGCAGTTCAACTATCATGATACGCGCCGGAATTTGGAAGAAACGCCTGTAAAATGACCTAAATAATGTTTGCAGGGGTGTTAAATATCAAACAAAACAGCAGAAAAAAGAAAAATAGTGTATACCCGCTTAAAGAGCGACCCCATTCTTCCAGGGTGAATATCAGACAGACACATAAATTACTCTCCGAACGATCTGCACACCTCCCATGAGACTCATTGCTGGCCATAATTTACCTGCAAATGCCTGAGTTGTAAAATAAACTCCACCACTTGTGTTATCTTCTAGGTTTTCAGAAAGTCAAAGGGGAACTTGAATACGGTCCCTTGAATACAATTTGCCCACTCTGTATAGCTACCATTTTCTTATTGATAACTTGAAGTGCAATATCATTCCATGATAATCATATGACTATGTGTTAATCACACACACACGCACGCTCGCACGCACATGCACGCAGAGAGAGTGAGAGAGTCTTGAAATTAAAAGAAAAATAGAAACTAGAGGCAATATGCAATCTAATCAGCAAAAAAACAAGGGTGCTGATCAGACGGCATGGATGTTCAGGTTGATCTTCAACTTTTTTGGCGTTGAAACCACAAAAGCCATTTTTATATTTAGGTTATTATTCTATCACCTGTGTAACATACTGGTGAAAATCTCTTCAAACATAAATTGTAAGCGCTCGTCAAAACTGCGTGAACGAGGCGGTTGTCATGGGTACCCACAATCTAAGATTCCAAAACTCTTTGTAAATTTGGGCATAGGTACATTGTATGATTTGTGATGCATAGCATATCTTTAGAGCCATGTATGCTATTTTTTTAAGTTTATATATGGAATAGATTACATGTTTTTTTTTGTGTCTCTCGCTCTCTCTCTCTCTCTCTCTCTCTCTCTCTCTCTCTCTCTCTCTCTCTCTCTCTCTCTCTCTCTCTCTCTCTCTCTCTCTCTATCTGATTATGTCCCTTTTATGAGATATGGCCCTTGTGAAATTTTTTGATGAAATCTCGTCGGCAATATAACTCAAAAAGTATCAAAGCTGCGCCTTGAAAGTTGATAAATGGATCTCACTTTAGCCATGTGAAGTATTACCTTTTCAACTAGCAGTGTTGGGGGCATAGTGTTTCATAAACACCAGCTCTAGTTTCTCTTATATCGACCCGAGGTGTGCAAAAACCGGAGTATTCGGAGAAAAACCACTTGACCTTCTATTGCAGAACTTAGCGTCTCATGAATGGATTGGAAGTGATGGGTAGACATTACGCTAACACATCCTTGCGACATAGTGCATTTTTTTCACATCTCCAAAATGGCTAGTTTTCAGATGAAAATCCCTGATATTTTTCGTATCTATGCTGCAAATTTCTCTAAAATAAAGTGGGGTTTATTGGGGTGTGGATAGTGTTCACGTGATGTTGACATTGTAGGTACCGATCCGAGTCTTGAACACATCGTTTCATGATAGTTAACATTTCTGCCAAGTAATTTCAAAATTCATTCAGGAATAACAAAGTTGTTAACTAACCATTTTTAAACTGTGACCTCTACGTATGACCTTGGACCTCGATGTACTGACTGAGTCTTGTGCGCGAAACATCGTCTCATGATGGTTAACATTTCTGCAAAGTGATCCGGGAATAAATCAAAGCACTGAGAGTTCTGGTGGGTCGATCGTCTCTGAGTGTAGGTTGGGAAAATAGTCCTGAGCTGAGAATCGAACTGTTCGTTTAACTTGAGCTAGCACAGTAGATCTGGTCAGACATCGCGTTATGTGGCGTCTGGTTATGTAGATTCTGTTTGCTAATGCCCAAGTGCACGAGCACAGTCCACCCGCGCCCGCCTATCGGGGCTTGAATAAATAGATTGGCTGTATGATGCTTCCACGCAGAGCTGACAGGGTAGTACTTGGGTTTTGTTCAACAGAGTGGGGAGGGTGCAAACGCAGCCCCACCCATCTTTTGGAAATTATCTCAGATTCATGTAGTTTTTCACCCTCTGCAAAATACCTGAAATTCGCATCTTCAACCTGCCCCTTTTCAGAGTCTGCGTACGGCCCTGAATCATGTTCAAAACTGTTATTGCATACATACATGGCGAACAGTGCCGACCTGATCAGAAGCAATATACTCTAAAGCCGATCTTGGTCTACGCTGTATGTCTAAAAACGGTACCATCTATAAAGTCTGCGCGACTCATTTTTGCCATTAAACATTTCAGGGACGGGCCTCCGTGGCCTAGCGGTAAAGAGCGCTGACTCTTGATCATTAGGTCTCTCACCGCTTTGGTTCGAGCCTCGCTCGGACCATATGGGAGACGCCAAGTTCTGCAACTGAAGGCCAGGTGGTTTTTCTCCGAGTACTTCGGTTTTCGCCCACCTCTGATTAACGATTGGCTCGATATGAGTGAAATAATCTTGAAAGGGCCGTAAAACCAAAAAAAAAAAAAAAAAAAAAAACATTTCGGGGCTCTAAAATTAAGTTCTTAGCAGAAGTGCGAAAAGTTTATTTTTACTCGACTTGGCATACATTTGTGTAACAGTTTAAAAACGGAGTTTCGGAAGGACGTCACGTGACAGTGTGGCCTGGATTAAGTTATTGTTTTTCTCTCATTACGAGAGCAACCTGGCAATTTATACTATTTCGTTTAACCCTCAAATGCCACTATTTAAGCAAACAGTGTAGTTCCTGTGCAACCGGCTGAGCAGACGCCACATTCCGCGGCGTCTGATCTGAGTATTATCCAGCACACGATTCCTGTCAAGACTATAGATAGCTCTTGTTATAGCCTAGCCACTAGGTGTTAAATGAATAATATGGAATTAAAATCATCTTTTGCATTAAAATGAACAGTGTATAAAAGTGTAGCTAGTCTAGTCTCTCTGGCTCAATTTTAACCTAAGATTTGAGACTCTACCAAATAGACTTGCCATTATTAAGAAGGTGATAAATTTTTAAACCAATAAAAAATTACCAACAAAAAATGATCAGACTATTATTATCAAACTAGTAGCTAGTCTACTCTTTTTACATCGATAAAAATAGCGCAACGTTTAAAGTTCTATTAATAAAACATAATATTGGTTTTCCCAAATCAGTGATGGTCACGTGGACAACTGCATAAATACCGTTTGCCATTTAGTAAATTTGGGCCGATCGTAAACCGATCGATCCAAAAAGCTATTGACTGAACACGAAAAATGACCTTTTTTGACATTTGACCACTGTGACCTTGACCATGGAGGTACCGACCTGGGTCTTGCGTGCGACAAATCGTCTCATGATGGTCAATATTGCTGCCAAGCTATTTTCAAATCCATCCAGGAATAACAAAGGTATTGACAGGACACAAGAAAATACACTTTTCTTTACCTTTCACCTCTATGACCTTGACCTCGGAAGTACCGACCTGGGTCTTGCATACGACACATTTTCTCATGATGGTTAACATTTCAGCCAAGGAATTTCCAAATCCATCAAGAATAACAAAGATATTGACGGACGGATGGACGGGCAGTCGGACGGACAGTGCAATGTCATAATACATGTACTTCCTTTTTTCCATTTGTCGATTGATTTGATTGATTGATTCGAGGTATAACGTCCTCGTCGACACTGTAAATGTCATTTTGGAGACGTTGCTTCCAATTTTGTGGGACTTTTACCCGTCCTTGAGATGAAATGACATCTCAAGCCCTGTTGCCCAATGAAACCAATAGGGTTTTTAAGCATGGACGGACCGACTCGCACCGCTTTGCCTGGGCAGGCTTAGCGGTTTACCAGTATTCGTTTGCGGGTCGGATTCAGCTCTGCGTGGAAGCATCATGCAGCCCATCTATTTCTTCAAGCCCCGATGGGCGGGAGCCATATTGTCGATTGTATTGGAGTTTAACGCCCAATCAACACTGTTTTAGGTAATTTCGGAGCCGGTCCGTTTACCTATCCACCTTTTTCCTGGACAACTTAAACGAAAGTGGTTAACCAGTACGGTGCATATTCTTTCGCAAGAAACTGACAACTGCCCTTCTTGAATCAGCGGAAAGGAGAGAATGGCCGAAGAAAAGATTCCATGATCAGTCCCTAGAAAGAATGTTGCCAACCGTGGCAGGTATCGAACTCGCGTCCTCCTGATCACCAGTCAGACGCGCATCCGACTGAGCTACCGAGGCCGGTTTTTTTTTTTTCAAAACTGGCGTATAAAAATCAAAGCACTGAGAAATCTGGTTGGTCGATTGTCCCTGAGTGTAGGTCGCAGAGATAGTCCTGGACTGTGATTATAATTGTTTCATTTAACCCTCACACGGGGTATTCGACTACTTGGAACGCAGACGGATACCAAAAACGCCGACGGAAAAAAACAACAAACATTCGTGGTCAGTTGAACAAATCGCATTTTACGGGCATATATTAAATAAATGCCCACAGATGTTGATAGCAATCTGTTTCGCAGTGTCTCGGAATAGTTTCCACGAACTGCGGATGCAAATCCTTCTGTCAATGACGAATTATGACCTATTTTATTCGGCAAAATGTAGATGCTTGATGCAAGTCGACAGTTTTTTTAGTTTTACAGCAATAATTCGTACATAATTTCAATGTTTCCTGAATAGCATAAAATACTAATGTATTGAGTACCTGCCATGCATTATTAGAATTAGCAAAAAATAGGATTTTAGAATTATAGATGTGAATTTCTTGATGAGGGTGTTCGAATAAGGATACCAATGACGACCCGCACAGATACCACGCAATGCAGACGGCACAAAGTTATGGTTACCATTGACGTGAAAACCACAAGCGTAGAAATATGAAAAAAGGAGTAAAATACATTCTGTTTTCGTTTAATTGGAAAGTTAATCCAGACACTGGAGCCTTACCACAGTGTACCTCGACCAAAGAGGGTCTTCTCGATGAAGAAGGGAAGGCAATGGCCAGGAATCGATACGATTGCCTTTCACTTTTCGCCAAAAAACACCAACGTGACGGTTTGTCTTAATACCACATGTGGGCCATATTCGCGCATATGACTTTATATAGCGCACATGACCCGTCAATTCTTATTAGTTGTCATAAATCTGTGATTTCATAATGTTAGATACTTTTACGATCAAATAGGCACGAATTGTAAATTTCCTTAGGTATATTAATAGCGTAGTTCCACAAAACAACCACGGACATGAATTCAGTCCTGCTCGCTACCTTTTGTCCACGCAGAGTACTTTTAAATTCATTATTTTTACAGATAAATATGAATATACAGTCGAACTTCAATGGCTCGAACACTTTTGGGACCAAGAAAATTTGTTCGAGACCACGGTGGTTCGAGCCACAGGGGGTTGATCTTGGAGCTAGGGGAGGAGGCCGAATACGGACTTATTTTCAGTTTTCTTCAAAATAATTGCATGTTGTGTGTACTCATTAGAATCGCCTCATCGAGGCGATTTTAGTGAGTACACAAAACAAACATTTTCAAGATCAAATTAGACAATTATACGAACTATATTTATATCTGCAGTTATGGAATTTTCTTTCTAGGGACTCAAGAAAGAGTTCGACTCGGCCGTAGTAAACGGGCCATCAGTGTTTGAGTCATCAACGTTTCACTGTACATTAAATTTCAAAACAGATTTTTTTTTTTTTTTTTTTTTTTTTTTTTGGGGGGGGGGGTTGGTTTTACGGCCCTTTCAAAATTATTTCGCTCATGTCGAGCCGATCGTTAATCAGAGGTGGGCGAAAACCGGAGAAAAACGACCTGACCTTCCGTTGCAGTTGGCGTCTCACATGTGACCCGAGCCAGGCTCGAACTCAAAACAGATCGTATTAGAACTGTACGAGTTTGTTTCATTATTTTGACAGATAAATATGATTATACATTATTGCAATGCCCATAGGGGCTTGAAGAAATATATGGGCTGCATGATGCTTCCACGCAGAGCTGAATCCAGTCCGCACACGAGTACTGGTAAACTGCTTAGTGGATCTAAGCTTGCCCAGGCAAAGCGGTGCGAGTCGGACCGTCGATGCTTATAAACCGTATTGGTTTCATTGGGTGACAGGGCTTGAGATGTCATTTCATCTCAATGTCGGGTAGAAGTCCAACAAAATTGGAAGCAAAGTCTCCAAAATGACCTTTACAGTGTTGACGGGGACGTTAAACCTCAAATCAAACAAACATTATTACAACGTTATTACGTTGATATTATAAGAATCTTATATGGTTGTGAGGGGTGGATGGAAAAATCCGTCCCGAGGGACACTGTCCGGCATCACGAGGCTTGCCGATTTTTCTATCCACCCCTCACACCCATATAAGATAATCTTTCTTGCATACCTTCCATTTCTATTGCGAATTTTTAATGCTGCTGTCACTTCGGTTACCGACGTCCGCCATTTTGTGATGACACGACAGGAATGTTTAGTGACGTCACGCATGACGACGCCGCGCATGAGGTTGTTTATCAAACACGCGATTATACTCGATTTGGGGTCGGAACACCAGGGTCAGAACATAAATTTCTATCCCAGGGTAAAATCACGGATTTCCTTGTCTGGTGTGCAAGAAGGCGTTGTTCTAGTGTGTGGTACGTGTTGGTAGGGTCGGGTCCTACGAAATTACTAATCGGTCTTATTAGATAAACAATGTGAAATTTATAGAAAAAATTCGGGAAAGAATGACGCACCTGAACGAATGGCAATATAATTAACTCATATATGCCCTCTTCTGGGAAATAAGCAAACAGTGCCGATCCAGATCAGACGCCGCTGGACACGGCGTTTGATCTGGGTCTACATTGTTTGCTAAAAGAAAATTCATTTTTGTCAAATTTGCCACAAATAAAAACAAACCTGACACCCTAATAATAGGAAGTGACAACTCCAAACTTACTAGGTGGAAGACTCCATTGTCACATACGAAGAATAGTTTGTTTCCCTCACCCCACCCCCTTTAGCAGAAAAGCATGAATGGCCAAACAGTTGTCCAAAATTAAATATTGCCAGGATATTTGTTTGTTTGAATTGAGGTTTAACGTTCCCGTCAACACTATTTAGGTCATTTTGGAGATGCTGCTTCCAATGTATTGGTACTTTTACCCGACACTGAGATGAAATGACATCTCAAGCCCTGTCGCCCAATGAAACCAATTGGTTTATATAAGCATGGACGGTCCGACTCGCACCACTTTGCCTGAGCATGCTTAGATCCTCTAAGCGGTTTACCAGTGCTCGTGTGAGGTCGGTTTCAGCTCTGCGTGAATGCATCATGCAGCCCATCTATCTCTTCAAACACCGATAGGCCATTGCGTTTGAGTTTTACGTCCCCACCAACAACAAGGTCATATGGAGACGGGACCTCTGTTTAAAGACTCGCCCGAAAGTCTGGTGAAGCCCGGAATTGATCCCATGACCCCTGGTTTGCGAGGCGAGTAGATTATCCTCTGCACCATGGAGGCTTCTAATTGACACATATGGGATATAATACCGAAACGGAATGAATACAAAGTACCTGCATGTAAAACATGGTGTTTTTACAGATGCCTATGCACAGTATGCCGAGATGAAACCTCTCATTGGGAGCTGTCTTTATCTCGCATTTTTATGATTTTAATTGAAGCATCTTTACGGAACCCGGGAAGGGACATGAATTGTTTTTAATATGTTGTGCGAACAAGATATTAAGCTGTGCGAACAAGATATTATCTTGTGATAACAAGATAGTATGTTGTGCGCACAAGATATTATCTTGTGTGGACAACATAATTTATCTTGTGTGGACAACATAATTTATCTTGTGCGGACAACATATTATCTTGTGCGCACAAGATAATATCTTGTTCGCACAACATATTATCTTGTTGCTTGGGAAGTTGTGCGAACAAAATATTATCTTGTGCCCAAAACTTATAAAATAATAAAAAAAAAAAAATCATGTCCCTTCCCGGGTTCCGTACATCTTACATAATAGCAACTATGCATTTTTTTCGCAAAATTCAAAGATGAAAGTGGCAGAAACTCAGGGCGTAAGTGTAAATATTTGGTCAGCTGTCTGAGCGATTAAGCTGTGTAGTATGAGATCAATATTGGTCAACTATGACAATGCAGATCAAGTTGAGACGGCGCAAAATCGGTGATAGGTCTACACCGTTTGCTTAAACGGCCAGTCTATTTGTAAAAACGTACAACAAATAAAACAAAGGAGAAACCCGCCTGTCAAGTATTGTTATGTGGAAGATTCTGGTTGTCATATATGGGTACATGCATCATGAAAGGCGCCTGCGACCAGGTAAGAATCATATCAACATGTGTAGCTGCACAATCTAGTTGCTTTCAGATGCATCTCGGTGCAGAAATGATTTAATATGACATGTGATGGAATGAATGCGCAACATGTCCAAATATTTCGAACAAACAGTGTCATGACTGTCAAGATCAAGAGTTTGCTAAGAATGACAGAAATTAAGAAGTATCACGCATTTTGTGCAATAGCCTGCAGATGCACAACAGTTTCTACCTAGAAAAAGTGTCCATAGGACACGGAAGCCCCCGCCAAATGCCATTCATAAAAATATTACCAATATACTTCAAATCAATCATAAAATATATGCATCAAGGGCAGATAATCCAAAAACCAAAAATGCAAGAGTTGTCTTCCTTGTTCATGACACATCGTCTCAGTGTGATGAATGCACCTGTGAAGTTTTATGAATATATTCCACACGGTTTGGGAGTTATGGCCCGGACACGGTTTGCTATATGGAACTAAGTCAAGGGCAGATAATTCAAAAACCAAAAAATGCAAAGTTGTCTTCCTTGTTCATGACATATCGTCTCAGTGAGATGAATGCACCTGTAAGTTTCATGAATATATTCCGTTCGGTTTAGGAGTTATGGCCCGGACACGGTTTACTATATAGAACTAAGTCAAGGGAAGATAATTCAAAAACCAAAAATGCAATAGTTGTCTTCCTTGTTCATGACACATCTTCTCAGTGTGATGGATGCATCTGTGAAGTTTCATGAATATATTCCATACGGTTTAGAAGTTATGGCCCGGACACGGTTTACTATATGGTTCTAAGTCAAGGGCAGATAATTCAAAGACCAAAAATGCAACAGTTGTCTTCCTTATTCATGACACATCGTCTCAGTGTGATGAATGCGCCTGTGAAGTTTCATGAATATATTCCATACGGTTTAGGAGTTATGGCCCGGACACGGTTTACTATATGGTACTACGTCAAGGGCAGAAAATTCAAAAACCAAAAATCAAGAGTTGTCTTCCTTATTCATGACACATCGTCTCAGTGTGATGAATGCACCTGTGGACGTTCATGAATATATATTCCGTACGGTTTAGGAGTTATGGCCCGGACACGGTTTACTATATGGTACTAAGTCAAGGGCAGATATTTCAAAAACCAAAAATGCAAGAGTTGACTTCCTTGTTCATGACACATCGTCTCAGTGTGATGAATGCACCTGTGAAGTTTCATGAATATATTCCATACGGTTTAGGAGTTATGGCCCGGACACGATGTCGGGACGGACGAACGAACGGACAAACGGACGGACGGACGGACGGACAGGGGTAAAACTTAATGCCCTTCCGCTATTCTCCGAATAGGCGGGGGCATAAACATGAACAGGTTGGAGCAACATCTGTCCGTCAGCAGTTGAAACCTGCTTTCTCACGAACAGTTTTGACGGATTGCATTCACATTTCCTATTCACGATCGTCTCGGATAAAATCCGCCACTTTTATTTGTGTGGCGTTCTTCTTCTTCTTCTTACTTCTACTTCTACTACTACTACTACTACTACTACTACTACTACTACTAGTAGTAGTACTACGTCTACTGACAATCCGTTGCAGAACTTGGCGTCTCAAATTTGACCTGCGCGAGGTTAGAACCCACAGCAGTGAGAGACGATATGGTTAAGATTGACTATCTGAACGAAACCTCCAACAAATGCGGACCTTTAGAAGTTTAAATGCGCATGTACATATATTTGCACAAGAACCACCACTGTCGATCAGACTTCTTCAGTTTCCTGCCTCTTCAGTTGGTTGCCCTTCAAACATCCGAAGAAAAAAATTGCTTGGGTCTAGAGATAGACCTCTAAATAGAATAACGGAATGAAACGTCAAACATTAGAATACTTGCATGAATCCTCGAACATTTATCAGCCGATTTGTGGTCTATCTGGAAAATCCTCTATGAATGATTTATCTGGGAAATCCTCTGTGAGTTGTAATTTCTCTTTTTATCCCCCGACCGAATAGGTTCGGGGGATATAGCGATCAGCCTGGTGTCCGTCCGTCTGTCCGTCCGTCCGCCTGTAGACGCAACCTTGTGATGGCCATAACTCCTATACCCTTTGAGATTCATTGATGGTTCTTGGCACAATTGTTCACAAGGCTGAGACGGCGTGTCACGCGCAAGAACCAGAACTCTGGATGACATACTTTTTGAGTTATCTCCCTTTTTAATAAAAAAGAATGATTACTTTGTGATGGCCATAACTCCAATATCCTTTGAGATATATTGATGACACCTGGCACAGTTGTTCACAAGGCGGAGACAGCGTGTCATTCACAAGAACTACAACTCTGGTTGCCATGGTTTTTGAGTTATCTCCCCTTCCAATAAAATAGAGTGACTACCTTGTGATGGCCCTAACTCCAATACCCTTTAAGAAATATTGATGATACCTGACACAGTAGTTCACAAGGCCGAGACAGTGTGTCATGCATAAGAACCTCAACTCTGGGTGCCATGATTATTGAGTTATCTCCCCTTCCAATAATATAGAATCACTACCTTGTGATGGCCACATCTCCAATACTCTTTGAGATATGTTGATGGTACTTGGTACAGTTATTCATGAGGCTAAGCAGGTGTGTCACGTGCCAGAACCACAACTCTGGGTGCCCTGTTTTTTAGCTCACTTGTCACGGTGAGCTTTTGTGATCACATTTCGTCCGTCGTCCGTCGTCCATCGTCCGTGCGTCCGTGCATGCGTAAACAATTTCTTGCCCGCACGATAGCATCTTCATTTATGATTTGATTTTAACCAGACTTGCACACAACTTGTACCACCATGAGATCTGGGTTTCTTTCTTGAAACAGACATATCCCATCATGTGTTACGGAGTTACGGCCCCTGAAAGGGCAAAAATTGCCTATTTTGGTCTTGTCCGCACGATACCATCTTCATTTATGATTTGATTTTAACCAGACTTGCACACAACTTATACCACCATGAGATCTAGGTTCCTTTCTTGAACCAGCCATATCCCATCATGTGTTATGGAGAAACGGCCCCTGGAAGGGCAAAATTGCCTATTTTGGTCTTGTCCACACGATAGCATCTTCATTTATGATTTGATTTTAACCAGACTTGCACACAACTTGAACCACCATGAGATCTGGGTTCCTTTCTTGAAACAGCCATATCCCATCATGTGTTACGGAGATAGGGCCCCTGAAAGGGCAAAAATTGCCTATTTTGGTCTTGTCCGCACGATAGCATCTTCATTTATGATTTGATTTTAACCAGACTTGCACACAACTTTTACGACCATGAGATCTAGGTTCCTTTCTTGAACCAGACATATCCCATCATGTGTTACTGAGTTACGGCCCCTGAAATGGCAAAAATTGCCTATTTTGGTCTTTTCCGCACGATAGCATCTTCATTTATGATTTGATTCTAACCAGATTTGCACACAACTTTTACCACCATGAGATCTGGGTTCCGTTCTTGAACCAGCCATATTTGGCATGTAGGTTCCTTGTGACAAGGGCCTCCCCCTCATATAAAGATTTGAACTGTGACGTTGAGCTGTGATCTACTTTATCATAACTTTTGAACCATATGAGATAGAGCCTTCATCTTTTGGCATGTATGTTCCTTGTGACAAGGGCTTCCCACTCATATAAAGATATGACCTGTGACGGTGACCTGTGACCTACTTTATCATAACGTTTGAACCATATGAGATAGAGCCTTCATATTTGGCATGTATGTTCCTTGTGACAAGGTTTTCTCAACCATTCAAAACTTTTGAGCCATCACCTTGATCTTTCACCTACTTTGTCATAACTTTTGAAGCATTTAAGATACAGCCTTCATATCTGGCATATAGGTTCCTTCATATGAGTGGATGTTTGAGTTTAAGTCTCACCAACAGCTAAGGTCATACAGTGATGGGACCTCTGTTTAAAGACCAATCTGAAAGTCTGCAGAAGCCTGGGATTGATCCTGCTACCCCTGGTTTACAAGGCAAGTAGCATGGCCACTTCACCCTGAAGGCTTCTAAACTTCATTGGAATGTTGTGTAGATGACGCTCTAGGAAAATAGCATAATGATTAAGAAATGGTCACAAGAGCTAAAAATAGAAAAAACATTGTAAATTTGCTTCAAATGCGAACTCCTTATAAACCTTTGGGCCAATTGGATTTAAAACTTCACAGGAATGTTGCCTAGGTGACTCCCTACCAAATAGTTAAAACTCATTCCACGCCAATGAACAAGATGGCTGCCAGAGCTAAAATAAAATCTTCAAACAACAATTCCTTGGGCCAATTTCATTTAAACTTCAAAGTAATGTTGCTTAGATGACCCTCTACCAAAAAGGCTAAAACAATCCTGCTCTGATGAACAAAATGGCCACCGGAGCTAAAAATAGAAAAATATTGTAAATTTGACTCAAATGTGAACCCCTCCTTAACCCTAAGGTCAATTTGATTCAAACTTCACAGGAATGTTGCCTAGGTTACCCCCTACCAAATAAGCTAAAATCACTCTGCTGATGAACAAGATGGCCACCATAGCTTAAAATAGAATGTACTTGAGACAGTGACACACAGGTGAGCAAACCAGGGCCCTGTGGGCCATCTGTTTTATTAACTCCCCTGACAATATAACCTTGTGATGGCCATTACTCCATAACCCTTTGAGATATATTGATGGAACTTGGCACACTTGTATGCAAGGTTGAGACGGCGCTTCAAGCCTAAGAACCACAACCCCGGGTGCTATGATATTTGAGTTATCTCCTCTTCCAATATAACACTTTGACCACCTTGTGATCACCGTACCTCCAATACCATTTGACACATATTGGTAGTACTTGATGCAGACGTACATGAGGTTAGGCAGGTGTGTCATTTCTTAAGAATTACAACTCTGGGTGCTGTGTCATTACTTAAGAATTACAACTCTGGGTGCTCTGGCTTTTGAGTATTCTCCCCTGCCAATAGAATCTTGTGATGACCATAGCTCCAACACCCTTTGAGATATATTCAAGGAACTTGGCGCAATTGTATACAAGGTACAGAAGGGGGTGTCATGTGCAAGAAACACAACTGTTGGTGCTGTGGTATTTGAGTTATCTACCTTTCCAATATAACAGTATGACCAACTTGTGATCATCATATCTCAAATACCCTTTGAGATATATTGATGGTACTTTGTACAGAAATACACGAGCTTAAGCAGGCATGTCATGCGCAAAGAACCACAATTCTGAGTGCCCTGGTTTTTTAGTTATCTCCCCTGACAGTATAATCTTGTGAATGCCATAACTGCAGTAACTTTTGTGATATATTGCTCGTTTAATTCTGGTGCACTTTCTATTGGTGAACAATCTTCTGAAGGCCATATTGGCTTTTGGTCGGGGAATTTGCCATCTCTTCGATGGCTATATTTTATTATTTTATTCAATAAAATGTGGAACTATTATAGTAAAAAAGTATTAGAACCAAGGAAAGGCTCTCTGACTGTTCCTATTCATCAGTTATCTTCTGAAGACACTTATCTTAGTATAGGAAACATGAACTATCCAAACATTTCCTGAAATGGAAGTCGTTGAAATTCATAATCCCTATTCCAGACACATGCAGAGAGTGAGAGAGATAGAGAGAGAGAGAGAGAGAGAGAGAGAGAGAGAGAGAGAGAGAGAGAGAGAGAGAGTGAGAGAGAGACGAGAGAGAGAGAGAGAGAGAGAGAAACCATTTACTCGTCTTACGCTATTTTCTCCATCGTTGTTTATATACGGCATTGGTAATATTCAACACTGTTCATAACCGTGCTTTTTGAACCTCCAAATTAAGGAGATATGGAAGTAGGCATTGATTTAGCCATTAATTGTAAATCCGCCATTGGTATCCATCGTCTGCGTTTCGTGGGTAACATCAAAGAAATCCGTCTGTCGTAAAGATTATCTCTTTTCAGCATGGTGCACTCAAGTCCATGCTTATTGCTGCCCGAGCAACGTCTGGCACAGGTATATAGGAGTTTATTTTTGAACAAGAACTATTTCTCTTTCAAGCTACAATAACATCTTTGGATAAATCGGTTTCATTTCTGGTACTTACACTAATTCTTTTAGAAATTGTGCGTGTTTTTGCATTTTAGTTGTCTGTAAAGACGCTTTCATGTAATCTATCGAAGCTAAAAGCACCATTACGAAACAGCTGTGACAGTTCCAGAAGAATACAGCAAAAAATCAAAACTGATTTTTTTAACAGGGTCGCAAAAAAACATGATTTTATCGACTCACCCTCTTTCAAATCCAAGGTAAACAGTCGGCGTTTTTGGTATCCGTCTGCGTTCCAAGTAGTCGAATACCCCGTGTGACCCTGAAATTCTCGATTTTAAGCAATTAGTGTCGATCTTGATCAGATGCCGCTTTCTGTTGCGTCTGGTCTGGGTCAATGTTTGCCAAGTCAAACCTATGATTCTTAGATAACCCTCTTTCGCAACCCTCTGACCTCAAGGCGGCTACTGTAAAACCTGGTATAGTGGCCACCTCTATCTAACAAGCAAACCCGTCTTAAGCAAGCATATCCTCGGTTCCCAAAATAGGAAAATACATTAAAATTCACCTGTATTAAGCAAGCACCTGTCCTAAGCAAACACATTCTGATAATCTCTTTGGTGATCTCTTCTCTCTCTCTCTCTCTCTCTCTCTCTCTCTCTCTCCTCTCTCTCTCTCTCTCTCTCTCTCTCTTGTGACAATAGGATGACAAAAATCCTGGCGACAATATGCATTCTTTCATATTTCCAAAACGGTTTCTTTACTGATTAAATATTGAGGCACTTTCCTTTACTCGTAAAAATGTTTTGGGTTCTCGTACGAACCGCCTCATTGAGTGAGTGCTCACCATTGTGATACGGTTGATAGAAAAAGAAAATGCACTCACTCAGTAAAATGTTATTTATAAGAACCTGTTAACGTTCTCTCTCTCTCTCTCTCCTCTCTCTCTCATCTCTCTCTCTCTCTCTCTCTCTCTCTCTCTCCTCCTCTCTCTCTCTCTCTCTCTCTCTCTCTCTCTCTCTCTCCTCTCTCTCTCTCTCTCTCTCTCTCTCTCTCTCTCTCTCTCTCCTCTCTCTCTCTCTCTCTCTCTCTCTCTCTCTCTCTCTCTCTCTCTCTCTTCGAGAAATCTAGAAATACTATAAGACCTGGGAGAAAACCATTCTCACTAAAGCTGGATCAGTCTGGATGATCATAATCTACTCCTTTCGCATAAAAGTACAGCTATTTAAGGGTTCGACGAAAGGCACGAAAGGCATTCAAGCTTAGGATCCCTTTTCGAGGCCTAAACGCAGAGACAATCAGCCATCCCATGCGTTTAGTAATTTGACTTCAAAAGCTGGTAAGAAGAAGAAGAAGAAGAAGAAGAAGAAGAAGAAGAAGAAGAAGAAGAAGAAGAAGAAGGCAGAGCTGCAAATGTGATATTGCGAGAAATCAGTTGTGTGTTACTCTATCTGCCATAGAGAGTTTAATAATGAGAGCCCCCGCCCATCGGGGCTTGAAGAAATAGTTGGCTGCATGATGCTTCCACACAGAGCTGAAACCAAACGCATAAATGAGTACTGGTAAACCATTAAGGTCTACGCCCTGCCGAGGCAAAGCGATGCGAGCCGGCCCGTCCATGCACATATAATTTATCGGTTTGATTGGACGGCAAGGATTGAGATGTCATTTCATCTCAATATCGGGTAAAAATCCCACAAAATTTGAAACATCGTCTCCGAAATGACTTTAATAGTGTTGACTTGGGACGCTAAACTCAAATCAAACAAAGCAAACAAAGACTGAAAGTTTGTTATTTTAATTTTCGTTGCACATTGAACTGATCATTACGGTAACACATCTGCGCGGCATTTTCCACATCTCCAAAATGGCCACTTTTGATGAAAACCCATGATATTTTTCTGCAAACATATAATAACGAGTACCCACACCCAATTACAGAAACACGAGAAAATAATAATGTTTATCCTTGTAAACCCAGCAGATGCCGGTCCCGGTAGCTCAGTCGGATGCGCATTCTTTCATGGAGATTGATCATGAAATCTTTTCTTTGGTCATTCTCTCCCTTCCGCTGATTCAAGAAGGGCAGTTGTCAGTTTCTGGTGAAAGAATGTGTAGAGTAATGTGTAACTTTAAAATCTGGACTGGACTTGTGTACTTAAACATTGTTCAAGCTTAGGAAACTGATTAGAGGTTCTAAGCCTGCCCAGGAAAAGTGGCGCGAGTTGGCTTGTTCATGCATATAAACCCTTTTGGTTTTATTTGGGCTTGAGATGATGTCATTTCATCTCAATGTCGAATAAAACCCCTACAAAATGGCCTATGAAGTGTTAACAGAGAATTTAAATCTCAATTCAACGAACAAATTGTTCAAGCCTACTCTCAGAATCAATTACATCATACATTTGTTTTAGAAGCTCCGTGATGTAGTGGTTACGCTACCCGCCTTGTAAACCAGGGGTCGCAGGATCGATCCCGGGCTTCTCCAGACTTTCGATGAGTCCTTAAACCGAGGTCCCGTCTCTATGACCTTAGCTGATGGTGGGACGTAAGACTCAAACACTCACTCACTCACTGATTTGAGGTTTAACATCCCCGTCAACACTGTATAAGTCATTTTGGAGACGTTGCTTCTAATTTTGTGGGACATTTACCAGACACTGAAATAAAATGACATCTCAAGCCCTGTCGCCCAAAGAAACCAATAGGGTTTACAAGCATGGACAGTCAGACCCGCACCGCTTTGCCTGGACAGGCTTAGATCTTCTAAGTAGTTTACCAGTACTCGTGTGCGGTCGGTTTCAGCACAGCATGGAAGCATTATGCAGCCCATCCATTTCCTCAAGCCAAGATGGGCCAGGGCCGGTTACATCATAGGACCCCAAAAAGTGTAAACAAGTCGAAAATAATGTTAGCGAGCCGATGGGTGGTTAGGTTCCACTAGGAACAAGATTGAAATAAAGAATTTATGAGCATTAAAACACAAATTGGAACCCGGAAGTAATTTTTATTGTTGCATTCCTCATGTTAGTTTTACGTCCACCAACAGCTAAGTCATACGGCGACGGGACCTCGGTTTAAATATCTTAAGAAGAACAAGATATGTTTGTGAAACACGAATATGTCCCCAGGGCATGGTCATTTTTTCTTCGAAGCTGATCACGGGTCAAGATCAAGGTCACAGGTCAAGATCAAGGGTCACAGGTCAAGATTTTTTGTTTGAGTAGGAAGACATTGTCACAAGGAGCCTACATGCTCAATATAAAGTTTCGAACTCAACAGGGTCAAAAGATATGACCAATAATACTTTTATCTTTTGGTTGGATGTTGTCTGTCGTCCTCGTCGTCTGACGTCGTATGTCTTCTGACGTCAACACTTTCAAACGGACATCTTCAAATGACAACTCCTCCTGTACCCTTTGCCCAATTTCATTCAAACTTCACAGGAATGTTGGCTAGGTGACTCCCTACCCAAAATAGCTAAAATTGTCCAGATGGTCCCCAGAGCTAAAAAAAGAAAAAAATTCAAACGACAACTCCTCCTGTACCCTATTCCCAATTTCATTCTAACTTCATAGGAATGTTGCTTTGGTAAACGTCTACCAAAATAGCTTAAACGATCCCGCTTCAATGAACAAAATGACCACCAGAGCTAAAAACTAGAGAAACTATCAATAAAGGTGATGATTAATACCCCCGCCTCAATACTTTACACAGAAAGCAAACATAAACAGTGTCCTCTGAGTCCATTCAGGGGCAATATCTCCATAATTGTTGGACAGATTCTCCTGAAATTTGCGTCTTGCACATCTACTTATCCTAGTGAATAAGTACGTCAAGTATCCATTGAATCCGACTGATAGTGAAGGAGGAGTTCAGCGGACAAAGTTTTGCAGCAACCACTTTTCAGTGATTCAGGGGCAATAACTCTATAATTGTTGGACAGATTCTCCTGAAATTTGCGTCTTGCACATCTACTTATCCTAGTGAATAAGTATGCCAAGTATCCATTGATATCCGACTCATAGTGACTCATAGTGAAGGAGGAGTTTAGCGGACAATGATTTTTTAGCACATTTTTTAGCAAATCAAGGGCCATAACTCCGTAATTATGGGACAAACTTTAGTGAAATTTGCGTCTTGCACATCTACCCCTCATGGTGAACAATTATGGCAAGTTTCAATTGAATCCGACTGATAGTGAAGGAGGAGTTGAGCGGACAATGTTTTTAGCACATTTTTTTAGCAAATCAAGGGCCATAACTCCGTCATTATGGGACAAACTTTAGTGAAATTTGTGTCTTGAACATCTAACCCTCCTGTTGAATAATTATGGTAAGTAACAATTGAATCCAACTGATAGTGAAGGAGGAGTTGAGCGGACAAAATTTTGCAGACAGACCACCCGACCGCCCGACAAACCAACCGACAGGCTGATTCCAGTATACCCCCTTCAAACTTCGTTTGCGTGGGTATAAAAAGAAAATCATCGTAAATGCTTCAAACGCGAACTCCTCCTAAAGCCTTAGGCCAATGTGATTCAAACTGCATAGGAACGTTGCCTAGGTGACTCTCTATCAAAATAGCTAAACTCGTTCCGCTCTGACAAACAAGATGACCACCAGAACTAAAAATAGAAAAATCTTGAAACGACAACTCTTCCTTCACCCTTGGGCCGATTTCATTCGAACTAATGCTAAGATGACCATCTACCGAAATAGCTAAAACGATTTTGCTCGGATGAACAAAATGACTGCAAGAGCTAAAAATAGAAAAACATCGTAAATTTGCTTCAAACGCGAACTCCTCCTAATCCCTTGGGCTAATTAGATTCAAACTTCCAAGGAATGCTGCCTTGATGACTCACAACCAAAATAGCCAAAATCGTTATGCTGTGACAAACAAGATGGCCGCTAGAGCTAAAAATAGAAAACAAATCTTCAAACGACAACTCCTCCTCTACCCTTGAGCCATTCATACAAACTTCGTAGGAATATAAATGACCTTCTACCAAAATAGCTTAAATGATCCCGCTCCGGTGAACAAAATGGCCACCAAAGCTAAAAATAGAAAACATTGTAAATTTGATTTAAGCCAGAATTCCTCCTAAACCTTTCGGCCAATTTGATTCAAACTTTGCAGGAATGTTACCCAGGTGACTCCCTTTCAAAATTGCTAAAATCATTCCGCTCTAAGGAAAAAGATGGCCACCAGAGCCAAAAATAGAATGTACTAGAGACAGTGATACTCATGTGAGCGAATCAGGACCCTCTGGGCTCTCTTGTTCATTTGACCTACAACTGTTGACTGGTCGGTAAAACCACAACACACATATTGAGGCGGTTATAAAAAGTACCAACAATCAATTTTAGCAGAAATTTTCATAATTACACCAAACCTTAAGAGCCTTACCTGAGCAGTTTCGGGATATTTTGCTCACAAGCTTTCCCTGTGTTAAAATGCCAAAGTCCAATGACGAAGGCTGCCATACTATAAGCATCCCCCCTCCACCCACCCAGAGCCGTCGACTCAGGTGAGCTAAAAGCTTCATGCGGATGCAGATGACAGATGCCGTCAAGGCCAGAAATTACCCCACCCCACCACCACGGTAGCTCCTGCAGGGAGCACAATGAGCCAAGACAGCAAACTCTACATGACTGTGTGCACAGTGAATATTGAAAATAGCCTGCACACGTTCACGTTTTGATCAAAGGCTTCACTTGACTTCTTCATGCTGACAATGAATACCCTGACCGGACTGTGCCCATGTGCAAGCTGATGTGTGTTTACAGAAAACTTCAATATTGTATATATACATTTTGCTGCACCCCCGCCCATCGGGGCTTGGAGAAATAGATAAGGCTGCATGGTGCGCCCACGCAGAGCTGAAACCAACCGCACCTGAGTAGTGGTAAACCGCTTAGAAGATGGAAGCCTGCCCAGACAAAGCGGTGCAATTCTGACCGTCAATGTATGTAAACCCTATTGGTTTCATTGAGCTTGGGATGCCAATTCAAAGTCCCAACAAGGGGACAATGATGGCCCTGTGTCGCTCACCTGATTCATAGTGTAACAAGTGGACCCCGGGGACAGGCCCCAGGGCTATAATTTGCATAATCTTGGTAGAGGTCTAAACGGAGATGCTTTCATACTAAATACCGAAGACCGGAGCCTTCTGGTTTGAGACATACAGATTGTTAAAGGTTTTTCATATATGAGTCTATATAAAACTTGTGGTCCCAGGGACTGCACCATTTTGGCCCAAGGGCTAAAATTTGAACAATCTTGGTAGAATTACACAAGACGAAGCTTCATACCAAATATCAAAGACCCTTGCCTTCTGGTTTCAGATAATATTTTCAAAAGTTTTCCCAATATAAGTCTGTGTAATCAAGTGGGCCGTGGGGTGGGCCCATTTTAGCCCCAGGGCTACAATTTGAAAAAGGTTGGTTGAGATCCACTAGATGAACTTTCATAGCAAATGTCAAAGACCTTGGCCTTCTGGTTTCAAACAAGGACATTTTCAAATGTTTTCCCTTATAAGTCTATGTAAAACAAGTGTGCACCGGCATGGACCCATCTTTGGACCCAGGGCTATAATTTGAACAATTTGACCTAGCCTTTGTGATTTCATACAAGAGTGGGCCCGGGGCAGAGCCATTTTTGGCCCCAAGGCTATAATTTGAACGATCATTGTTGAGGTCCACTAACAAAGCTTCATATTAAATATCAAAGAACTGAGCCTTCTGGTTTCAGACAAGAAGAGTTATTAAGATTTTCCCAATATAAGTATATGTAAAACCAGCGGGCCCAGGGGATTGGGCATTTTTGGCTCCAGGTCTGTAAATTGACAATCTTGATAGAGGTCCACTAGACGAAGCTTCATATCAAGTATCAAATACCTGCTACTGCTGTTTTAGAGAAGAAGGCTTTTAAAGACATTTCCTATCTAAATCTATGTTTAACCAAGGGGGCCGGGGCGGGGGCATTTTTTACCTCAGGGCTATAATTTGAACAATCTTGATAGAGGTCAACTACATGTAAATGAAGCTTCACACCAAATATCAAACACCTGGTCATTCTGTTTTCAGACGAGAAGTGTTTTAAAAAGGTTTCCCTATAAAAGTCTATGTAAAACCGGTGTACCCCGGGACGGTGGCAGTTTTGGCCCTAGGGACATAATTTGAAAATCTTGGTACAGGTCCAGTAGACACAACTTCATACCAAATATCAAACACCTGGGCCTTCTGGTTTCAGACAAGAAGACTTTTAAAAGTTTTCCCCCATTTAAGTCTATGTAAAACCGGTAGGCCCTGGCGCCGGGGCATTTTTTGCCCCAGGGCTGTAAAGTGAACAATCTTGGCAGAGGACAACTAGATACAACTTCATACCAATTATCAAACACCTGGGCCTTCTGGTTTCAGACAAGAAGATTTTTTAAGGTTTTTCCCTATATAAGTCTATGTGGGTTGGTCTATTGGTGGGCCCCAGTGCGGGGGCATTTCTGGCCCAAGTGATATCATTTGAACAATCTTGGCAGAGGTCCACCAGATACAACTTCGTACCAAATATCAAACACCTAGGCCTTCTGGTTTCAAAGAAGATTTTTAAAGATTTTTCCCTATATAAGCCTATGTAAAACTGATGGGACCCGGACCGGGGGCATTTTGGCCCAAGGGCTATAATTTGAACATACTTGGTAGAGGTCCCATAGATGAAGCTTCATACCAAATAACAAAGTCCTGGGCCGTACGGATTCAGAGAAGAAGATTTCAGTAAAAAAATCAATTTTTTGCTCCTGTGACCTAGATGTCCAACGGACCAGAACCGTTTGAACAACTTTGAAAGGAGACCACCTAAGAATAATTCCTGTGAAGTTTGGTCAAAATCAAATCAATGGTTTAAAGAAATTGTTTACGCACGCCCGGACGCACGACGGACGGCGGACAAAAAGTGATCCTAAAAGCTCACGTCGTCACTACGTGACAGGTAGCTATTTTCGAAGAGGGTTTAGAGATGAACCCCTAAGATGCCATGAAAAAAATATATCGGAAAATGTTGTCTGTTGCATCTTCTTGCAGGTTTTGCATCCTGGCAAACTGCAAGTGTGGACCCTGATCAGACTGTACCTCTAACAGCGTGGACATTGATCAGACTTCTAGCATATTTTGCTTCTAATTTTTTTACGTTTCCTTACCTAGGTCGATAGTTGCTAAATGCAGTATTTGAGAGAGTCTACAATGTATGAATACAAAAAATTGAAATTATTATTACTGTCAGATTAACCTTAAACTGGAAATGGCTCTGCCCACTCAGGAAGAATTCATTTGGCAGAAGTGTGTGAATATATAGTAAATAATGCAATAACAGTTGAAAAAAGTCAGCTTGGTCTTCTGCTCTGAATCATGTTTTTTATTTTGGTTTTACGGCCCTTTCAAGATTGTTTCACTCAAATCGAGCCGATCTTTAATCAGAGGAGAAAAACCACCTGACCTTCCGTTGCAGAACTTGGCGTCTCACAAGTGACCCGAGCGAGGCTCGAACCACAGCGGTGAGAGACCTTATGATCAAGAGTCGGCTCTTTTAACCACTAGGCCACGGAGGCCCGCTTCTGAATCATGTACATGTACTTTCATTTCGTGACTATTATATCTAAAGCATGATCACACAATGTGCTAGTAACTTATCCTGTCTAGGAACAGTGAAGGGAAATGACCGGCCCTGCTTGACCTTAGCTGTTGACTGGGTATTGAAACAAAAACTGTATCAGAGAACCCTTTTATTCTGTTTATTCTGTTGCAGTGTGTTGGAGTTTATCTGACATAATATCAGGGAACTTCAATTAAGAAGGGCAAGAGGTTATTCCCTACTGTTTAATTGCTTCAAGCCTAGCTGACACTAGAATTTACTAGAATTTAATGATGCATCAATTTAGCTAAGAATCTGCCTACATGTACGAGTATAGTGCATCTTGCTTGGTTGAAGAAGAAGAAGAAGAAGAAGAAGAAGAAGAAGAAGAAGAAGAAGAAGAAGAAGAAGAAGAAGAAGAGAGAGAGAGAAATCCAGAATAAAAATAGGGGCTAAATTGCCCTTTATGAGACATAATCACTGTACTGGCTAAGAATGAAGTAAAATTTATTTATCTGTTTATTTATTTTCAGTTTGTTCGTTTCATTTTAGGTTTAACGTCCCCGTCTACATTGTAAATGTCATTTTGGAGACGTTGCTTCCAACCTTGTGGGAATTTTACCAGACGTTGAGATGAAATGACTTCTCAAGCCCTGTTGCCGAATGAAACCAATATGGTTTATAAGCATGGACGCTCCGACTCGCACCGCTTTTCCTGGGCAGGCTTAGATCCTCTAAGCGGTTTTCCAGTATTCGTGTAGCTCTGCGTGGAAGCATCGTGTGCAGCCCATCTATTTCTTCAAGCCCCGATGGGCGGGGGCCTTATTTATTTTAAGTATAATGGGCCATTGCGAGGCGGTTGAAACCAGTACCCACAATCAATCTTTTTTGCCGAAATAAGAAAAATAATGTATACCCCTGTAAACCCCAGTTTTATTGTATACAAGAAAAACGCCAAATGGCATTAGTGACGGTTTTTTTAACAAAGGTTTACAAAAAGGTAAACCGAAAAAGGTAAACCGGGACGCGAACGCCCGGTCGCCCGCCCGACCGCCCGCCCGCACGGACATCGCTATTCTCAAGGACGGAATTTTTCCTTGAAAAACCCCGTCCAAAAAGTGGGGTCAAAATTATATAGGCGTGCTTTCCTGATGATAAAATGTATTCGCTAGATGGCAAACGGTGCAGAAGCCATCTGATCTGGACCTACATTGTTTGCAAAGGTAGACATTTTCGTGTTCAACGGGATAAGGACTAACAAAGGACAGACAGACGCACAGAACAATGTGTCTCCTCCCCTTTCAGGGGAAGGGGCATAATAATAATAAAATAAATAAATAAATAAATAAACTGTCAATGAAAAAAATGAACCTATAAATTCCGTCGTTTAGACTGATCTTGAAATCCTTTCCTAGTCATTCTTTCCCTTCCTCTGATTCAAGAAGCGCTTCTGGTGAAAAGGATGTGTGCACGTATACTCAAAATAAATAAATAGATAAATAAACTTTACTTCTGTTATCGGCCCCGCCCATCGGGGCTGGCTGGATGATGTTTCCATGCAGAGCTGAAACCGACCCGCACACGAGTACTGGTAAACTGCTTATAGGGATCTAAGCCTGCCCAGGCAAAGCGGTGCGAGTCGGCCAGTCCATGTTTATAAACCCTAATGGTTTCATAATTGGGCGGCAGGGCTTGAGATGTCGTTTCATCTCAATGTTGGGTAAAAGTCCCACAAAATTGGAAGCAACGTCTCCAAAATGACCTTTACAGTGTTGACGGGGACGTTAAACCTCAAATCAAACAAAATTACTTCTGTTACTAGAGATATTCTTAGCCAATGGCCCAATGCAGTGATAATGTCTCCCAAAGGGCAATTAAGCCCCTATTTTCTTCAAGACCGATTCTAGCTATCTAATTGCTTAATCAGTGGCATTCGAGAGAAATGGCCATTAATCTGACTTTAATATAATTTATGTTGTTGTACTGGTCAGTTGTAAGTTGATTTCTTACACAATGTTGCAATATGTAACTGATGTCAATGGCATGTACTTTGGTTTGTGTTTTACGACCCTTTCAAGATTATTTCACTCATGTCGAGTCGATCGTTAATCAGAGGTGGGCGGAAACCGGAATGCCCGGAGAAAAACCACCTGATCTTCCGTTGCAAATCTTGGCGTCTCGTACGTGACCCTAGCGAGGCTCGAACCCACAGCGGTGAAAGACCTAATGACTAAGAGTCAGCGAGGTATGTACAAGATAGCCTGCTCCGAAGAAAACGACTAAATACTTTTTTATATGTACATGTCTGGGCAAACAATGCAGACCCAGATCCGAGAGGAGCAGTATAAGGATCTGCATTCTTTGACATATGGCGCCTATTCAAATATATTGGTAAAATGTTTGCACCAAAATAAATAAATAAATAAATAAATAAATAAATAAATAAATAAATAAATAAATAAAAATAGAACCAAACTTTTCAGATAAAAATCGTGATATTTTTCATGTTTCTGCTCGAAATACAGACCGTGGGCACTCGAGAGAATCGCCTCGGCGAGGCTGTTTTTATGACTACCCACAATCTATGTTTTTGAGATAAAAATCCTGATAGTTTTCATGTTTCTGCTCAAACCACAGACCGTGAACACTCAATAGAATCGCCTCGGTGAGGCTGTTTTTACGATTACCCACAATCTATGTTTTTAAGCAGAAAAAGAAAAATAATGCTTATCCGAGTCAACTCCAGTTGTACTATTTCAAAATGGGGGTTAAGGGGTCAGAATTATATAGATGTACTCGTAATTTGTGACAATATACAGATCGCGAAGGTAAAGAAAATAAAAGCCAAATGTGAGCCAAGCCACACCCCCCCCCCCCCCCCCCCCCACCACAACCCACACACAAAAAAAACGTGTTTTCGCTAACCCAACGACCCTGCTTCAGACACTGACTCTACCAGTTTTATCAATAAAGAACAAAATAAAAATTACAACACCAACCCTACCATTTTCAATATCCGATCCTACCCAGTGTCGTCTTTGCATTTTCCCATATTATTTTTGCGTTTTAAGTCCATTTTTTATTTTTTGTCATTTAGTACCTTCAAAAATACAGAGCTGACTTTTTTGAGCATTTAAAATGAATTTTGATATACAATCAAAGTCTCAACATGACAACTTTATTGACAAAAAACATGTACAAAAACAAAAATACATAAAAAAATTAGTAGCCCGATCCTGTATTTTTCGAGGGAAAAAAAAAAATAAAAAAAAAGTTTCTCGCACCTACTGGCCAAACTTTTTTTCAGCATGATAGGAGAAGCACAACTATGTTTTACGCCTAGGTCAAGATATCAAACACTTGTTCTTAAACATCGAGGCGGCTGCGTTTTTGTGATTGTCGTATTTCAAATCCGCAAAACGCGTTTGTGTCACACACTCAATGCGTATTGTTTTCCAATAAGTCCATCTGCGTCAGCATGCATACGCAATGTGTATTGTTTATCGATACGCTCAATGCGTCTGCATGATTAAAACTTCACAATACGCGCATTGCGTATTCGTTTCATATACGCACAATGCTTTTGCACACGTAAACTTTGTCACACACGTATTTGCGTATTTTTGTTTATTTTGGCGACTTTTTCCTGTGTAAACCCCTCGCGAATTTGACAAGGCGTACCTGACCCCTCGCGAATTTGACAAGGTGGACAAACCCCCCTTAATGAATTTTACAAGGCGGACAAAATTCCCCCCACGAGGTGGACGAAATCCCCTTCGGACAAAACCCCCTCCTGCTAATCATTGTCATTGGACTGACTAATCAATAGTTTGACCTCACAGAACACCAACATAAGCCAGTTTTCATCACGAAAACACGCCTATATAAGTGTGACTCCCTTGAACCCCACTTTTATATAGTAAAACCGGGGTTTCCGGGGTAAACCTTATTTTTCTTATTTCTGCTCTAAAATATAGATTGTTGGTACTCGTTAGAACCGCCTCGATGAGGCGGTTCTAACGAGTGCCCACAATCTATATTTTGAGCAGAAATAAGAAAAATATCACAATTTTTCATCATAAAATTTTCAAGTTTTCGGCGATAAAGGTGGCAATGTATTTGTATAGACGTGTTTGCGTAATTAGAGAGTTTCTTCTTCTGTTGCTTATTTTACAAGGATGTTCAGTGTACCAACCCAGCAGCGTAAATGCGACGTCACATCAACGTCGGTGTAACGTCATGACGTTGCGTCGACGTTGCCCTAGCGACGTGTACCTGCTGGGAAATGGAATCTTCCACCTTATATATAGCAGGAATTCATTTCAAAATTTAGGGATGTCAGGTTGTATTTTCATCAAAATTTATTTGGAAAATGACTGAACATTTAGCAAACAGTGGAGGCCCCGATCAGACGCCACGTTCTGCGGCGTCTGATCTGGGCCTGCACTGCTTGCCGGGGTACCCGTTTTGGGGTTTCTGGTACTAAATGGGTTTTGTTTTTGTTTGATTTGAAGTTAAACGTCCCCGTCAACACTGTACAGATCATTTTGGGGACGTTGCTTCCAATTTTGTTGGACTTTTACCCAACATTGAGATGAAATGACACCTCAAGCCCTGTCGCCCAATGAAACCAATAGGGTTTATAAGCATGGACGGTCCGACACTCACCCCGCTTTGCCTGGGCAGGCTTAGATCCTCTAAGTGTGGGTCGGATTCAGCTCCGCCTGGAAGCATCATGCAGCCCAAATATTTCTTCAAGCCCCGATGGGCAGGGGCCGACGGGGGCCAAGCTACTAAATGGGTTAATCCATATATATGGCAATGGAATCTCCAACCTAATAAGTTTGGAATTGACCATTTCAGATTATAGGGGTGCCAGGCGTGTTGTGTTAGCGGTAAGTTTTGAAAGAATATATGTACTTTCAGCAAACACTGTAGATCCAGATCAGACTGAGACGCCGCGTTTTGCGGTGTTTGATCTGGCCAGCACTGTTTGACACTGTCCTAAAAATGGACCGCTTGAAATAGTAGAGGAGATGAAAATAAGGGACAGAGGAGAAAGAGGGAATGTTGCCCGCATTGTAAAATTCATGAAGGGGGTTTTGTCCAACTTGTAAAATTCACGAGGGGTGTTAGGTACGTCTTGTAAAAATTCATGAAGGGGGTTTTGTCCAAACGGAGGGGATTTTCTCTGGTTTTGGAATAAATCAAAGATCAATCTTCCAGATATTTAGCTATTTTTCATTTGTTTCTTCGTAAACCACGGGACTGCAGGAAATAGAGGATCTTACATGAGTGCTCATGTATTATTGAATCTATTAAACGAGTTGAGGAAAAGGGATAAAATGCGAGGCTTTGCCGAGCATTTTATCCCTTTTCTTCAACGAGTTTAATAAATTCAATAAAACATGAGCACGAATGCAAGATTCTATTTATCATATGACATGCATTTTATTCACAATTGTTTACAAAAATGTCAATATTCCGCAGGTAGTAAATGCGACGTCATTAAGGATGTCATACATGTAACGTTACTGGACGTATCTAGCTAATTTGCATATTTAATCCACTAGTGGATTATCGAAAATATTACATGGCGTTATTACACTCTCAGACGCGACGTCATATGGAGAACCGAAGGGGGACACACGCTTTTTATTTGCTCCCACATATTCACTCATTTCTCGAGACAGTTACGGATTTTGATCACAAAATTTATACCAGCGTCACGGCGATGATCTTGGAATTTAATGGTGAAGTTATTTCAGTGCTTATTTTATTATTTTGTGTGTAAACTTGGAATTTTAATATTTCATATTAACAATTCAAAAGGAATTTCATAGCTGATATTTACTCATCGTGGCGTGAACATGTCCTCTCTATTATAGAATCTTTGATGCCGGTCCGTGAAATTTTATGGCATAGTTACCCAATATGCCAGAGAAAATCGTTGAATAACCTCTTTGTGTGTGCCGTACTTTTTCTCGAATATATTTTCCCGTGAAAAATTAGGATGACGGATTAATGTCTTGAAAGACGTAGCCTTCTTATTTGATACTAAAATCCTGCTATTCTCACAAAGCATTCCTGATGCTAGATTACATAATAACGGACTAAAATGACAGGAATGTAACAGGCTGATGAGGAAATATCTTTCAATTTCTATATACAAAGTGACACTCACAATTAACTTCTTCACTGAAACCATCAGGCCCATCCTTCTATGACTATGAGAACTGATAAGCCCCATGGGAGGGGGGGGGGCATTTAATTTGGACCCCAGGGGCATGATTGGCAGGATTTCTGTAGGGGATCACTAGACGTTGCTACATACTAAATGTCTAAGCTCTAGGCCTTAGAATTTTTTTTGAAATTATTCCAATTATATCTAGGGAAGCTGATAAGCTCCGGAGCGTGGTCAGTTTGGACCACAATGGCATAAATGGCAAGATTTATGCAGAGGACCACTTGACGTTGCTTTACGCTAAATATCTAAGCTCTGGGCCTGATGGATTCAGAGAATTTTTTTGAATTTTTCCCATAGTTAGTCTGAGAGCTGATAAGCCCCGGGGCGTGGCCAGTTTGGACCCCAGAGGCATGACTGGCAGGATTTATGTAGTGGACCATTAGGCGTTGCTACATTCTAAATATCTAAGCTCTAGGCCTTAGGGAAGAAAATTTTGGAAGCTTTTCCAAATATGTCTAAGGAAGCCCCGGGGCGTGGTCATTTTGAACTCCAGGGGCATAATTGGCAAGACTGATGTAGGGGACCACTTGGCGTTGCTTCATACTAGATATCTAATTTCTGGGCCTGATGGTTTCAGAGAAGATGTTGTTGATTTTTTTTTTAGATTTTCCAATTATAAGTCTATGGCAACTGGTAAGCCCCAGGGTGCCGCCAATTTGGATCCAAGGAGCTTGATTGGCATGATTTATGTAGTTGACCCTTAGACTTTGATACATACTAAATATCTAAGCTCTGGGTCTTATGGTTTCAGAGAAGAAGAACTTTGAAAATTTCCCCATTGTAACTCTGTGGGAGCTGATAAGCCAGTTTGGACCCTAGGGGCATGATTGGCAGGATTTATGTAGGGGACCACTTGATGTTGCTTCATATCTGGGCCATGTGGTTTCAGAAAATGTTTTTAAAGTTTTTTCCATTTTAAGTCTACGGAAGCTATATGTTGCCATGGCAACTAGAATTCCAGTTCGATCAACCCCAAAATCTTAAGCAGCATTTTCCCCTACCTGATAATGCTTCACATGAAATTTGATCAAGTTTGGCCAAATGGCTTTAGAGATATAAGTATTTGAAAATGTAAATGGACGACGGACGACAGACAACGGACGCCAGATACCAAAGCATTGGCATATTAATACCTAACATGAACCTTCGGCTCAGGTGAGCTAAAACAGCCCAGGTACCAACGAGCAGATCCCCTGGAAGCATCAAGATGTGGAAACCATCCAAATGGGGACAACCGAAACTACCGAGAAATCCAGGCAACAAGTTTTTGATTTGAGGTTTAACGTCCCCGTCAACAATGTATAGGTCATTTTCGAGACGTTGCTTCCAATTTTGTGGGACTTTTACCCGACAATGGGATGAAATGATGTCTCAAGTTTATAAGCATGGCCGGCCAATGAAACAAATAGGGTTTATAAGCATGGGCGGTTCGACTCGCACCGCTTTGCCTGGACAGGCTTAGATTCTCTAAGCGGTTTAGCACTTCTTGTGTGCGGTCGGTTTCAGCTCTGCGTGGAAGCATCATGCAGCTAAGGCTGACACGATTAATCGTATAATCGATTAATCGATCGATAAATTCAACAAAAATGGTTATCATTTCTGATTTGCTTTTAATCGATTTCTTGATAGGTACAATTTACTACCCAAAGTTATGCCTAAAATAGCTGGATGAGTGACAAACAGTGCAGACCCTGATGAGACGCCGCATTCTTCGGCGTCTCATCTGGTTCTACACTGTTTGCTCAGGTCTGTCTATTCAAATATACATATGGTAAAGTGCAACATATGGTAAGAGTCATGCTCAGAAGAAAGCCAGACAGGTAAAATTATGACAAAAACCTTAGCGATTACCGATCGATTATCGATCGCAATGACAGGACTGATAATCGATTATCTTTTCAGCTCCGATAAGCCAGCCCTACATGCAGCCCATTTATTTCTTCAAACCCCGATGGGCGGGGACCGCCAGGCAACAAGTGTTAGATACAAATATTCAGGCACTAATCACTTGCCTGAAAGAACTAAAAGAAATCGGCGTTTCGTCAGTATCACAAGCAGAAGGAAATGAAAATAGCAGAAGAAGATCTGGAAAGAGTACAGCGGGGGGGAAGAAACAACGGCAATAGAAGTATCACTAAAGCAGAATATAGACTTCTTGGAAATAGAGGATCTTACATGAGTGCTCATGTATTATTGAATTTATTAAACGAGTTGAGGAAAGGGATAAAATGCGAGTTTAATAAATTCAATAATGCATGGGCACGAATGTAAGATTCTATTTATCATATGACATTTTAAACGCATTTTATCCACGATTGTTTACAAAAATGTGAATATTCCACCATTAGTAAACATGACGTCGTACATGTAACGTTACCGGACGTATCTACCTAAATTGCATATTTAATCCAGTAGTGGATTATCGAAAATATTACCTGGCGTTATTACACTCTCCGACGCAATGTCATATGACAACAAGATGTGTTTGTGAAACACGAACATGTCCCCGGGCATGGTCATTTTTTATTCAAAGTTGCTGACAGTTCAAGATTTTTGTTTGTGTGGGAAGCCCTTGACACAAGAAACGCACATGCCAAATATGAAAGCTCTATCTTAAACGGTTCAAAAGATATGAACAAAAATATTTTTTCTTTAAAGTACATGTAGGTCAAGGTCACAAGTCAAAACAATTTTCATGAATGTAAAGCTCTTGTCACAAGGAACCTACATGCCAAATATTAAGGCTCTATCTTAAACGTTTCAAAAGTTATGAACAATTTTATTTTTTCTTTTAAGTAGGTCAAATGTCAAGGTCATGGTCCAAACATTTTGCATAAATGAAAAACTTAATCACAGGGAACCTACATGCCAAATATGAAAGCTCAATCCCAAACGGTTTGAAAGTTATGACCAAAAATGTTTTTTTTTTTTTTTTTAAGTAGGTAAAAGGTCAAGGTCACAGGTCAAAATTTTTGCATGAATGTAAAGCTTTTGTCACAAGGAACCTACATGCTAAATATGAAGGCTGTATCTCAAACGGTTCAAAAGTTATGACAAATGTTAAATTTTTCTTTTATGTAGGTCAAAGGTCAAGGTCACAGGTCAAAATTTTTTGTGTGAATGTAAAGCTCTTGTCAAGAGAAACCTACGTGCAAAATATGAAGGCTCTGTCTCAAACCGTTCAAAAGTTATGACCAAAATGTTATTTTTATATTTTAAGTAGGTCAAAGGTCAAGGTCAAGGTCACAGGTCAAAATTTTTTGCATGGCTGTAAAGCTTTTGTCACAAGGAACATACATGCTAAATATGAAGGCTGTATCTCAAACGGTTCAAAATTATGACCAATGTTAACTTTTTCTTTTATGTAGGTCAAAGGTCAAGGTCAAGGTCACAGGTCAAAATTTTGTGTGAATGTAAAGCTCTTGTCACAAGGAACCTACATGCAAAATATGAAGGCTCTATCTCAAACTGTTCAAAAGTAATGACCAAAATGTGATTTTTTTTATTTTAAGTAGGTCAAAGGTCAAGGTCACAGGTCAAATTTTTTGCATGAATGTAAAGCTTATGTCACAAGAAACATACATGCTAAATATGAAGGCTGTATCTCAAGTGGTTCAAAAGTTATGACCATTGCTATTTTTTTCTTTTAAGTAGGTCAAAGGTCAAGGTCACAGGTCAAATTTTTTTGCATGAATGTGAAGGTCTTGTCACAAAGAACCTTCAGGCCAAATATGAAAGCTCTATCTCAAACGGTTCAAAAGTAATGGCCAACGTTAAAGTTGTCCACGTACAAACCAACAGACAGGGCAAAAACAATATGTCCCCGCTATCGCTACCGGGGACATAAAAAGGTGTAAAATTTTGCCCTTAACATCATGATATAGTACACAGCTTAAACAAGATGTATTTGAATTCACTAAAACTAAGATTAAAGGAAATTCTTTGCTGGCAAGGAGAAATACAGTGAGGATGATGAAAATGACGAAAATTCAAGAAATTATTTTCGTATTTCCTAAGCTGACACAATAGGTCTTCTTCGATACTTGGATCATGTGTTTGTGTGTTTTAGGTAAGATATAGAACTGTGGTATTCGATTTTCGTTAATGATAATACAGTGCAACCTCCATTAAACAGCCATCCTGGGAAAACTCCCAAACTGGCTGTTTAAGGGAGGTTGCTGTTCAACAGAGGGAAATGTCTGAGACGATGTATGGCATGTTATCGACAGACAAAAAATAGTGATTATTGAAGACAGCTCGGACATGGATGTAGTAAAAGAAAAATAAATGATGGAGAGGTGTCATCCGACACCTCTCCATCATTTATGTTTCTTTTCACTTGCTTATATTGTATTTATGCATATATCACAATGGTAGTTTTGAGAAAAATAAATTTTGAAATAACTAAATACAATAGAAGATAATTTCCTATTTTTACAACCGATTGTTTGTTATTGAGTAAACTCCGGCTGTTTAACAGAGGGAATTTAGATTTGGTAAAGTGGCTGTTGGCTGTAGGAGAGAGATGGCTGCTGAACAGAGGTTAAATATATAGTAAAATGCTATGGGAGGAATTATTGTGGCTGCTAAACAGAGGTGATTGCTAAACAGAGGTGATCATTAGTGGAGGTTTTACTGAATCTTCAAAACCACTTAAGCATTTGTTGTTTTCTATAGTTGAAATTTTAGCTTGAAATTTCTTGCTTAAATTTGTCACGAGTATTTTCATATGATTTCTTATAATATTTATTATCACTACTCAGCAGTACATCATAACTATTGTTGAGCTTTTGGCTGCTTTTATCACCACAATACTGTCAACCTAAGGACAGTTTGTCCCTCATTTGACAAGTTGACCTATATTTGTACCTCTTGTTATTTTGCAGAAGTTCGTGGTAGACAGCCTCTATGTAAGACTCATGGCCAGGAGATGTAAGATTGAGAATGTGTCTGCTTTTATTGACAGCACTTTAAAGTTTCTTATCAGCCGCCCCCAATATTAATTACATTGTTGCGCATTGACCTGATAAAGGTATATTATCTCAGGACAAGGGAGCTTTATCAGGTCAACATGACATTGCACTTTTGTGAAGGAACCAGTTGGCAAAAATGATATTACTGCTGGAAACTGGAAAAATACATGAAAAAATATCATGGGAAAAGTTACGGTCAGGTGATACTAAATATATGGACCGATTGTTGCACGCCTGAATGTAAGCACGGACCGAGGACAATCGATTCCATAAGGTGCAATATTGAGCTACCGGATCTCAATTTTTTTTTCTGGTTTTTATCTTCAATGCATACTCCTTTGTCATGTGTACACTTTTGGAGCCAAATACAGCTTCAGAACTTTGTGAAAATGGTCGTTTTCATTCGTGTTTACCCTTCGCTCTGAACATGTGTTCGGAATTTCTGTTCTAAAAATAAGTCTGTCACTTTACACATACATGGCGACTCTGAGTGTCGTTACTTATGGCATGGTATTCAGCGTCATATTTTTTCCGATTCAGGCATGGCCTAAGCAAACACGGCCAAAAATGAACGTCGCATAACGTCATATATGGGAATTCTATTTTTGTCACGAACTAAAAATAGATCTAACTAGTGTTCGAAACCTAGTTAGGGAATCCCTCTCAAACTCGTTTACCTGTCGTCATAATTGTTCGCATTTTTGCATAAAATGCATTCATTTGTATTGTTTTAAAGAAAAATACCGGCTATATGTATTTTATTTTTGGAAGCATTTTTTCCAGATAGCTCAATAATGCACCTTTAAAGGTGCATTATTGAGCTACCGGGTCTCATTTTTTTTCTGGTTTTTATCTTCAATGCATACTCCTTTGTCATGTGTACACTTTTGGAGCCAAATACAGCTACAGAACTTTGTGAAAATGGTCGTTTTCATTCGTGTTTACCCTTCGCTCTGAACATGTGTTCGGAATTTCTGTTCTAAAAATAAATCTGTCACTTTACATATACATGTCGACTGTATCATCTCTGAGTGTCGTTACTTATGGCATGGCATTCAGCGTCATATTTTTTTCCGATTCAGGCATGGCCTAAGCAAACAAGGCCAAAAATGAACGTCGCATAACGTCATAAATGGGGATTTTATTTTTGTCACGAACTAAAAATAGATCTAACTAGTGTTCGAAACCTAATTAGGGAATCCCTCTTAAACTCGTTTACCTGTCATCATAATTGTTCGCATTTTTGCATAAAATGCATTCATTTGTATTGTTTTAAAGAAAAATACCGGCTATATGTATTTTATTTTTGGAAGCATTTTTTCCTGATAGCTCAATAATGCACCTTTAAAGTGTACAAGGGGATAAACTGATAAATAGAATACCAGATTCGTGTCATTTGATATCCAGTTTATCAGGCTCGGCTTCGAGAACGCATGTAGAATCGCTCGGCAAGCCTCGCGATTCTACAAGCGTTCTCGAAGCCTTGCGTTCTCGAAGCCTTGCCTGATAAACTTGATATCAAAAGACACTCACCTGGTATTCTCTATATATTGAATCCTTACCTTCGTATATCAAAGGCACTACAGACTTCATAAATAGAATAAGACAGCTTCCATAGCTTTCTTGTTACTGTGGATGTCAGCTCTTTATACAGTAATTTAATGTTATTAATCAAGTAATTTCGTATTGGCGAAGGTACAGGTCCGAGGTCTGCTGCATTGGCCCGAGGCCGAAGGTACAGGTCCGAGGTCTGCTGCATTGGCCCGAGGCCGAAGGCCGAGGGCTAATGCAGCTGAGCGAGGACCTGTAACTGGGCCAATACGAAATTACTTGATCAATGACAATTTTATTAATAGACACAAATAAAAAATCATGATTATTGATTTTTTGACCTCAGTTAATATTGGCTGACCTGGTGTTAATGCGGGTGACCTCCGGTCAATTAATAATATTCCGCATAAAGCGGGTATATTGAAGCATGTCGGTATTCCATGAAAAATTGTTGCAAATCCGAAAAGTCCATCCAATGCATTTCTGAATTTATTGAGCTTGTTTGAACTCAAACAATTTTCAATTTAATGGAATTGATTACCTTCAAACACTAGGCACTGCATGGGGACGCGAATGGCCCCTTCCTATGCTTCGCTTTTTATGGGAAAACTTGAGAAGGAATGTCTGGACTCTTGTGACTTGCAACCATTATTGTAGTGACGTTTTCTGGATGACGTTTTCATGATATGGGATAACGAGTGCCAATTACGGCAATTGTCGTCTGCTTTGTCGTCTGCCGGTTACCTTAAAAGTATTTTTTTTTTTTTTTTTTTTTTTTTTTTTTTTGCAAATAGTATGGACCCAGATCAGACTGTTCCTGTAGAAGCAGTCTGATCTGGGCCCACACTGTTTACCTGTATGCAAAACTATTTTTAAAAATTTTGAAAAAAAAAAAAAAAAAAAAAAAAATCAACATAAGCAGACGACATTTTCAGATTTAGTTTTTCTCGGCGTCTTAAGGATTAATCAATGGCATGAAACTATAAGATCAACATACATGTGGTTACTCCAAAACAGATGCTGTTTTTCTGGATATGAAGCTAGAAAAAATGATGCTGGGATCTTGAAAATAAGTGTGTATGTAAAGGACACCAATGTACATCATTTGTTGTCCACCAACTATTTACATGTTTTTATTTTTTTTTTGTTTGTTTGATTTTAGGTTTAACGTCCCCGTCAACACTGTATAGCTCATTTTGGAGACGTTGCTTCCAATTTTGTGGGACTTTTACCCGACACTGAGATGAAATGTCATCTCAAGCCCTGTCGCCCAATGAAACCAATAGGGTTTATAAGCATAGACGGTCCGACTCGTGCTGCAAGCGTGGTGTGTTTGCTCAAATCGTGGCCATAAAATTGCAAGAGATCGAAATCGCAAGAGATCCTAACAGAACTTCATGATCGCGAGAGATCTTAACATAAGCCAACAGTACGTGGCCGAACTTAATTGCATATCGTGGCGATCGTAACAGAACTTTGGAGAACGAAATGGAATGGCCACCAGAGTCGTGATGGCTTCGTAACGAAACTTTACGGATCGTAATAAAACGTACTGAGTGTGCAGGAACGCGTAGCAAAGCGTAAAGAAATCGATACAAAAATCGTCGAGTTCCACGATTGTTTCTTATTGTGAATGTCGCAGACATCGTGTCCTATTGTAAACGACATGATTCCTTGAAGTTTTGCTGTCCTACTTTCGATTTCTTTGCCAACAGAATTCCTCTGTTATAGAGGGAATTTGGCCACAAAATCATTAATTATTATGACCCCTGACCGGTGGCGGGAGGTGACCGGTTATCAGAGTTAAATATATAGGAAAATACCTTGTGGTGGGGAGGAGAATATCATCAGTGGAAGTCCCACTGTAATTGTGTGAAACTTCGAATCTGTTAGCTCAGGTAAGTTATACAGGACCATCATGATCCTCCTGCTTCATTACAGGATGTTAGATGGTGGCAATTAGCTAATTAATGTATCGCCTTGTAAACTCAATCTTTCTCTACATAAAATGGGGTTTAAAGGGGTATTCATTTCACGGATTTGTTAACGTATTGAAGAATACATTTTAAATATTTTTATCATATGACGTCGCGTCTGAGAGTGTAATAACGTCATGTATTATTTTCGATAATCCACTAGTGGATTAAATATGCAAATTAGCTAGATACGTCCCGCAACGTTACATGTACGACGTCCTTAACGACGTCGCGTTCACTAACGGCGGAATATTGACATTTTTGGAAACAAATCGTGAATAAAATGCGTTTTAAATGTCATACGATAAAAAGAATCTTGCATTCGTGCTCATGTATTATTGAATTTATTAAACTCGTTGAGAAAAAGGGATAAAATGCTCGGCAAAGCCTCGCATTTTAATAAATTCAATAATACATGAACGTTTAATAAATTCAATAATACATGAACACTCATGTAAGATCCTCTATTAAATGTCAAAAATACATACCATCACCACAAAGGCATGTTATCCAAACATTTCTGTGATTTTATCCCAAATTTTCAGCGCTGCAGAATAGGCTCTCTGACCCTGGGGATAAAAATTTTGGGCAATAAAATATAAAGTTAGAAGGGAACGTTCGATCTATGTTTTCATTCTTTTTAGTGTTCTGCGTATATCCGGCCATGGCAAAAAGTATAAATATCTCGTGGCGCCGACCGAGGAAAAACATCCCGGTAAAAATATGCATAAAGATCCGAGCTAACCGCGAATGAAAGAGGGTCGTTTTCGCTCCATGAAACCTAACCCTAACCCTAACCCTAACCCTAACCCTTCATGAGTTTATAGGCAGCGAAAAAATGCCTTATAGATATACAACAACAAAAGTATTTTATATTTTGCATATTTTTTCCGCCGTATTTGACTCACGCGATTCAGCGTCGTACGAGAGGGAAACGATTTGATTGGATAAGACAGGTCTCAACCCTTTCGTCCCTGGGCTAATGAAGTCGATTCTTGCAGCTTTGAATTTGAACACAACCATTCATTTAGTTAACCGTTATAATTATGATGCCAAACAGTGTAGATTCTGATGTGATGGGGCAGTATGGCTCAGTATGAGCCATCTGATCTGGATCTACACCTGTTTGCGTAGATAGACCTATCGGTTTACAGGATTGAAAGAGTAAGGGTCGTGTCCTGGAAGACATTGTCTTATAATATGAACAGTACAAATGAACAGATCAGCATGTCTTTGTCGGTTACTCTGTGACCAGTTTTCTTCAATACAAATGTTGAAGTCTGATCTATCGTCCCGAACTGATATATACTGGACATAACTCTTATCCTGCTGTTCAAGACATCCCATATCTTTGGAAACAGTGTAAATCCAGAATTCTGAAGAAGCCATCTGATCAGGATCTACACTGTTTGACATTCAATTAATGATTTTGTAGAAAGTAATCTGATTGGTTCAAAGTCAGAAATGGGTTTGGCTAAACTGAATATTCAGCAAGAGAAGGTTTAAGATACCTTACCTTGTAACGCGACTCGTTTCATACCCGAAATCTGAGTGGTCAATATCGCGGTAAAAGAGGTGTGCGACCAGGTAAGACATACACAGACCCCATTTCGTGGGGATTTTCTTCGACCATCCTTTTCCTTCCACTGGTCCAAGAAGGGCAGTTGTCAGTTTCTGTCGAAATGCAATTCAGCTACCGGGGAAAAGTGTAATTGGGTAAACTGACCAGCTCGATATGACCTTTACCCTTTAAATACAGGTGTGTGTGTGTGTGTGTGTGTGTGTGTGTGTGTGTGTGTGTGAATTCGGGTTTAACGTTGCTTTCAACAATTTTTCAGTCATATCACGACGGTGTCGGGTTGCGACAGGGAGCTCAATGCTCACTCTTATAGTGCTGCCTCACTGAAGTATCATGTCCCAGACACATTACATGATACCACACCCAGTCACATTATCCTGAAACTGGGTCGACCAGTCCTAGCTCTACCCCGTAAATCTGAGTGCCAAGCGAGGAGCAGCTAGTACCATTTTTAACGACTTTGGTATGTCGCGGCCCGGGATCGAACCCGTGACCTCCCGTTCCCCGGAGCGGACACTCTACCAATTGAGCTATCTGTGCCGGTTTTAAATACAGGTAAAGCCAGACATAACATATGAATCGTCCGTCCAGTAATGTCAAGCATTTTTCAGATGATTTATATACATTTTTCTGGAGCGACTTAAGAATCTGTCCGCTCCTTCATATTCATGACCTGTCTAGCTTAACCTAACCCTAATCTAACCCTAACCTAACCCTAACCTTGCGTGACCTACTCCTAGCCCTAACCTAACCCTAACCTAACCCTAACCCTAAGTGACCTACTCCTAGCCCTAACCTAACCCTAACCATTAGTGACCTACTCCTAGCCCTAACCTAACCCTAACCATTAGTGACCTACTCCTAGCCCTAACCTTACCCTAACAATTAGTGACCTACTCCTAGCCCTAACCTAACCCTAACAATTAGTGACCTACTCCTAGCCCTAACCTAACCCTAACCATTAGTGACCTACTCCTAGCCCTAACCTAACCCTAACCATTAGTGACCTACTCCTAGCCCTAACCTAACCCTAACCATTAGTGACCTACTCCTAGCCCTAACCTAACCCTAACCCTTAGTGACCTACTCCTAGCCCTAACCTAACCCTAACCATTAGTGACCTACTCCTAGCCCTACCCTAACCCTAACCATTAGTGACCTATTCCTATTCCTAGCCCTAACCTAACCCTAACCATAAATGACCTACTCCTTAAAAACAGTGGCAATGCTAGCTATTTTTGTCGCGCCTGCTTATGCATGGCGCGATATAGGATTTTGTTTGTTTGATTTGAGGTTTAACGAACGTTCCGTCAACACTGTAAAGGTCATTTTGGAAGCGTCGCTTCCAATTCTGAGGGACTTTTACCCGGCCAGGTAAAGTTGGCAGAACAGCAGAACCAGCAGAAGAAATGGTCAAGTTAGCAGAATAGCAGAACGAGCAGAACGAAATGGTCAAGTTAGCAGAACAGCAGAACGAGCAGAACGAAATGGTCAAGTTAGCAGAACAGCAGAACGAGCAGAACGGATTGGTCAAGCTAGCAGAACAGCAGAACGAGCAGAACGGATTGGTCAAGCTAGCAGAACAACAGAACGAGCAGAACGAACTGGTCAAATAAGAGCAGAACCAGTAGAAAATGGTCATATTAGCAAAACAACTAAACCAACAGAAGAAATGGTCAAGTTAGCAGAACAACAGAACAAGAAAAAAAAAAAAAAAAAAAAAAACAAGACTACATACAAAGTCTCTCCAAAAGATGATGTATGCGGTTTTTTGTCTCCGAATTTCGGATTTTTTCTCTCTATACTTAGTCGCTATAAAAATGATGAAGAACGCCGTTTACCGCGCCTTCCTATCGCATTTATTAGCTGAGATATTGAGAAAAACATCATTTTTGTATTCTGCTGGGAAGATAGAGAAAAATTTTTGTCTCCGAATTTCGGATTTTTTCTCTCTATACTTAGTCGCTATAAAAATGATGAAGAACGCCGTTTACCGCGCCTTCCTATCGCATTTATTAGCCGAGATATTGAGAAAAACATCATTTTTTTTCTTCTGCTGGAAAGACCGAGAAAAATTTTTGTCTCCGAATTTCGGATTTTTTCTCTCTATACTTTGTCGCTATAAAAATGATGAAGAACGCCGTTTACCGCGCCTTCCTATCGCATTTATTAGCTGAGATATTGAGAAAAACATCATTTTTGTATTCTGCTCGGAAGATAGAGAAAAATGTTTGTCTTCGAATTTCGGATTTTTTCTCTCTATACTTAGTCGCTATAAAAATGATGAAGAACGCCATTTACCGCGCCTTCCTATCGCATTTATTAGCTGAGATATTGAGAAAAACATCATTTTTGTATTCTGCTGGGAAGATAGAGAAAAATTTTTGTCTCCGAATTTCGGATTTTTTCTCTCTATACTTAGTCGCTATAAAAATGATGAAGTACGCCGTTTACCGCACCTTCCTATCGCATTTATTAGCTGAGATATTGAGAAAAACATCATTTTTGTATTCTGCTGGGAAGACCGAGAAAAATTTTTGTCTCCGAATTTCGGATTTTTTCTCTCTATACTTAGTCGCTATAAAAATGATGAAGAACGCCGTTTACCGCGCCTTCCTATCGCATTTATTAGCTGAGATTCTGAGAAAAACATCATTTTTGTATTCTGCTGGGAAGACCGAGAAAAAATTTTGTCTCACAATTTCGGATTTTTTCTCTCTATACTTAGTCGCTATAAAAATGATGAAGAACGCCGTTTACCGCGCCTTCCTATCGCATTTATTAGCTGAGATATTGAGAAAAACATCATTTTTGTATTCTGCTGGGAAGACCGAGAAAAATTTTTGTCTCCGAATTTCGGATTTTTTCTCTCTATACTTAGTCGCTATAAAAATGATGAAGAACGCCGTTTACCGCGCCTTCCTATTGCATTTATTAGCTGAGATATTGAGAAAAACATCATTTTTGTATTCTGCTGGGAAGATAGAGAAAAAATTTTGTCTCCGAATTTCGGATTTTTTCTCTCTATACTTAGTCGCTATAAAAATGATGAAGAACGCCGTTTACCGCACCTTCCTATCGCATTTATTAGCTGAGATATTTAGAAAAACATCATTTTTGTATTCTGCTGGGAAGACCGAGAAAAATTTTTGTCTCGGAATTTCGGATTTTTTCTCTCTATACTTAGTCGCTATAAAAATGATGAAGAACGCCGTTTACCGCGCCTTCCTATCGCATTTATTAGCCGAGATATTGAGAAAAACATCATTTTTTTCTTCTGCTGGGAAGACCGAGAAAAATTTTTGTCTCACAATTTCGGATTTTTTCTCTCTATACTTAGTCGCTATAAAAATGATGAAGAACGCCGTTTACCGCGCCTTCCTATCGCATTTATTAGCTGAGATATTGAGAAAAACATCATTTTTGTATTCTGCTGGGAAGATAGAGAAAAATTTTTGTCTCCGAATTTCGGATTTTTTCTCTCTATACTTAGTCGCTATAAAAATGATGAAGAACGCCGTTTACCGCGCCTTCCTATCGCATTTATTAGCTGAGATATTGAGAAAAACATCATTTTTGTATTCTGCTGGGAAGACCTAGAAAAATTTTTGTCTCCGAATTTCGGATTTTTTCTCTCTATACTTAGTCGCTATAAAAATGATGAAGAACGCCGTTTACCGCACCTTCCTATCGCATTTATTAGCTGAGATATTGAGAAAAACATCATTTTTGTATTCTGCTGGGAAGACCGAGAAAAATTTTTGTCTCGGAATTTCGGATTTTTTCTCTCTATACTTAGTCGCTATAAAAATGATGAAGAACGCCGTTTACCGCGCCTTCCTATCGCATTTATTAGCTGAGATATTGAGAAAAACATCATTTTTGTATTCTGCTGGGAAGACCGAGAAAAATTTTTGTCTCCGAATTTCGGATTTTTTCTCTCTATACTTAGTCGCTATAAAAATGATGAAGAACGCCGTTTACCGCGCCTTCCTATTGCATTTATTAGCTGAGATATTGAGAAAAACATCATTTTTGTATTCTGCTGGGAAGATAGAGAAAAAAATTTGTCTCCGAATTTCGGATTTTTTCTCTCTATACTTAGTCGCTATAAAAATGATGAAGAACGCCGTTTACCGCACCTTCCTATCGCATTTATTAGCTGAGATATTTAGAAAAACATCATTTTTGTATTCTGCTGGGAAGACCGAGAAAAATTTTTGTCTCGGAATTTCGGATTTTTTCTCTCTATACTTAGTCGCTATAAAAATGATGAAGAACGCCGTTTACCGCGCCTTCCTATCGCATTTATTAGCCGAGATATTGAGAAAAACATCATTTTTTTCTTCTGCTGGGAAGACCGAGAAAAATTTTTGTCTCACAATTTCGGATTTTTTCTCTCTATACTTAGTCGCTATAAAAATGATGAAGAACGCCGTTTACCGCGCCTTCCTATCGCATTTATTAGCTGAGATATTGAGAAAAACATCATTTTTGTATTCTGCTGGGAAGATAGAGAAAAATTTTTGTCTCCGAATTTCGGATTTTTTCTCTCTATACTTAGTCGCTATAAAAATGATGAAGAACGCCGTTTACCGCGCCTTCCTATCGCATTTATTAGCTGAGATATTGAGAAAAACATCATTTTTGTATTCTGCTGGGAAGACCTAGAAAAATTTTTGTCTCCGAATTTCGGATTTTTTCTCTCTATACTTAGTCGCTATAAAAATGATGAAGAACGCCGTTTACCGCACCTTCCTATCGCATTTATTAGCTGAGATATTGAGAAAAACATCATTTTTGTATTCTGCTGGGAAGACCGAGAAAAATTTTTGTCTCGGAATTTCGGATTTTTTCTCTCTATACTTAGTCGCTATAAAAATGATGAAGAACGCCGTTTACCGCGCCTTCCTATCGCATTTATTAGCTGAGATATTGAGAAAAACATCATTTTTGTATTCTGCTGGGAAGATAGAGAAAAATTTTTGTCTCCGAATTTCGGATTTTTTCTCTCTATACTTAGTCGCTATAAAAATGATGAAGAACGCCGTTTACCGCACCTTCCTATCGCATTTATTAGCTGAGATATTGAGAAAAACATCATTTTTGTATTCTGCTGGGAAGACCGAGAAAAATTTTTGTCTCGGAATTTCGGATTTTTTCTCTCTATACTTAGTCGCTATAAAAATGATGAAGAACGCCGTTTACCGCGCCTTCCTATCGCATTTATTAGCCGAGATATTGAGAAAAACATCATTTTTTTCTTCTGCTGGAAAGACTGAGAAAAATTTTTGTCTCACCATTTCGGGTTTTTTCTCTCTATGCTAAGTCGCTATAAAAATGATGAAGAACGCCGTTTACCGCGCCTTCCTATCGCATTTATTAGCTGAGATATTGAGAAAAACATCATTTTTGTATTCTGCTGGGAAGATAGAGAAAAAATTTTGTCTCCGAATTTCGGATTTTTTCTCTCTATACTTAGTCGCTATAAAAATGATGAAGAACGCCGTTTACCGCGCCTTCCTATCGCATTTATTAGCTGAGATATTGAGAAAAACATCATTTTTGTATTCTGCTGGGAAGATAGAGAAAAATTTTTGTCTCCGAATTTCGGATTTTTTCTCTCTATACTTAGTCGCAATAAAAATGATGAAGAACGCCGTTTACCGCACCTTCCTATCGCATTTATTAGCTGAGCTATTGAGAAAAACATCATTTTTGTATTCTGCTGGGAAGACCGAGAAAAATTTTTGTCTCGGAATTTCGGATTTTTTCTCTCTATGCTTAGTCGCTATAAAAATGATGAAGAACGCCGTTTACCGCGCCTTCCTATCGCATTTATTAGCTGAGATATTGAGAAAAACATCATTTTTGTATTCTGCTGGGAAGACCGAGAAAACATTTTGTCTCCGAATTTCGGATTTTTTCTCTCTATACTTAGTCGCTATAAAAATGATGAAGAACGCCTTTTACCGCGCCTTCCTATCGCATTTATTAGCTGTGATATTGAGAAAAACATCATTTTTGTATTCTGCTGGGAAGATAGAGAAAAATTTTTGTCTCCGAATTTCGGATTTTTTCTCTCTATACTTAGTCGCTATAAAAATGATGAAGAACGCCGTTTACCGCGCCTTCCTATCGCATTTATTAGCTGAGATATTGAGAAAAACATCATTTTTGTATTCTGCTGGGAAGACCTAGAAAAATTTTTGTCTCGGAATTTCGGATTTTTTCTCTCTATACTTTGTCGCTATAAAAATGATGAAGAACGCCGTTTACCGCGCCTTCCTATCGCATTTATTAGCCGAGATATTGAGAAAAACATCATTTTTTTCTTCTGCTGGAAAGACTGAGAAAAATTTTTGTCTCACAATTTCGGATTTTTTCTCTCTATACTTAGTCGCTATAAAAATGATGAAGAACGCCGTTTACCGCGCCTTCCTATCGCATTTATTAGCTGATATATTGAGAAAAACATCATTTTTGTATTCTGCTGGGAAGACCGAGAAAAATTTTTGTCTCCGAATTTCGGATTTTTTCTCTCTATACTTAGTCGCTATAAAAATGATGAAGAACGCCGTTTACCGCGCCTTCCTATCGCATTTATTAGCTGAGATATTGAGAAAAACATCATTTTTGTATTCTGCTGGGAAGATAGAGAAAAATTTTTGTCTCCGAATTTCGGATTTTTTCTCTCTATACTTAGTCGCTATAAAAATGATGAAGAACGCCATTTACCGCGCCTTCCTATCGCATTTATTAGCTGAGATATTGAGAAAAACATCATTTTTGTATTCTGCTGGGAAGATAGAGAAAAATTTTTGTCTCCGAATTTCGGATTTTTTCTCTCTATACTTAGTCGCTATAAAAATGATGAAGAACGCCGTTTACCGCGCCTTCCTATCGCATATATTAGCTGAGATATTGAGAAAAACATCATTTTTGTATTCTGCTGGGAAGATAGAGAAAAATTTTTGTCTCCGAATTTCGGATTTTTTCTCTCTATACTTAGTCGCTATAAAAATGATGAAGAACACCGTTTACCGCACCTTCCTATCGCATTTATTAGCTGAGATATTGAGAAAAACATCATTTTTGTATTCTGCTGGGAAGACCGAGAAAAATTTTTGTCTCGGAATTTCGGATTTTTTCTCTCTATACTTAGTCGCTATAAAAATGATGAAGAACGCCGTTTACCGCGCCTTCCTATCGCATTTATTAGCCGAGATATTGAGAAAAACATCATTTTTGTATTCTGCTGGGAAGATAGAGAAAAAATTTTGTCTCCGAATTTCGGATTTTTTCTCTCTATACTTAGTCGCTATAAAAATGATGAAGAACGCCGTTTACCGCGCCTTCCTATCGCATTTATTAGCTGAGATATTGAGAAAAACATCATTTTTGTATTCTGCTGGGAAGACCGAGAAAAATTTTTGTCTCCGAATTTCGGATTTTTTCTCTCTATACTTAGTCGCTATAAAAATGATGAAGAACGCCGTTTACCGCGCCTTCCTATTGCATTTATTAGCTGAGATATTGAGAAAAACATCATTTTTGTATTCTGCTGGGAAGATAGAGAAAAAATTTTGTCTCCGAATTTCGGATTTTTTCTCTCTATACTTAGTCGCTATAAAAATGATGAAGAACGCCGTTTACCGCACCTTCCTATCGCATTTATTAGCTGAGATATTTAGAAAAACATCATTTTTGTATTCTGCTGGGAAGACCGAGAAAAATTTTTGTCTCGGAATTTCGGATTTTTTCTCTCTATACTTAGTCGCTATAAAAATGATGAAGAACGCCGTTTACCGCGCCTTCCTATCGCATTTATTAGCCGAGATATTGAGAAAAACATCATTTTTTTCTTCTGCTGGGAAGACCGAGAAAAAATTTTGTCTCACAATTTCGGATTTTTTCTCTCTATACTTAGTCGCTATAAAAATGATGAAGAACGCCGTTTACCGCGCCTTCCTATCGCATTTATTAGCTGAGATATTGAGAAAAACATCATTTTTGTATTCTGCTGGGAAGATAGAGAAAAATTTTTGTCTCCGAATTTCGGATTTTTTCTCTCTATACTTAGTCGCTATAAAAATGATGAAGAACGCCGTTTACCGCGCCTTCCTATCGCATTTAATAGCTGAGATATTGAGAAAAACATCATTTTTGTATTCTGCTGGGAAGATAGAGAAAAATTTTTGTCTCCGAATTTCGGATTTTTTCTCTCTATACTTAGTCGCTATAAAAATGATGAAGAACGCCGTTTACCGCACCTTCCTATCGCATTTATTAGCTGAGATATTGAGAAAAACATCATTTTTGTATTCTGCTGGGAAGACCGAGAAAAATTTTTGTCTCGGAATTTCGGATTTTTTCTCTCTATACTTAGTCGCTATAAAAATGATGAAGAACGCCGTTTACCGCGCCTTCCTATCGCATTTATTAGCTGAGATATTGAGAAAAACATCATTTTTGTATTCTGCTGGGAAGATAGAGAAAAATTTTTGTCTCCGAATTTCGGATTTTTTCTCTCTATACTTAGTCGCTATAAAAATGATGAAGAACGCCGTTTACCGCACCTTCCTATCGCATTTATTAGCTGAGATATTGAGAAAAACATCATTTTTGTATTCTGCTGGGAAGACCGAGAAAAATTTTTGTCTCGGAATTTCGGATTTTTTCTCTCTATACTTAGTCGCTATAAAAATGATGAAGAACGCCGTTTACCGCGCCTTCCTATCGCATTTATTAGCCGAGATATTGAGAAAAACATCATTTTTTTCTTCTGCTGGAAAGACTGAGAAAAATTTTTGTCTCACCATTTCGGGTTTTTTCTCTCTATGCTTAGTCGCTATAAAATGATGAAGAACGCCGTTTACCGCGCCTTCCTATCGCATTTATTAGCTGAGATATTGAGAAAAACATCATTTTTGTATTCTGCTGGGAAGATAGAGAAAAAATTTTGTCTCCGAATTTCGGATTTTTTCTCTCTATACTTAGTCGCTATAAAAATGATGAAGACTGCCGTTTACCGCGCCTTCCTATCCCATTTATTAGCTGAGATATTGAGAAAAACATCATTTTTGGCCTGCCCCGGGGCCCACTGGTTTTTCATAGGCTTGTATAGGGACAACCTTTAAAATATTCTTGTCTGAAACCAGAAGGTCCAGGCCTTTGATATTTGATATGCAGCTTCATCTAAAGGGCCTCTATACCAAGATTGTTCAAATAATAGCCCTGGGGCCAAAATGTCTCCGCCCGGAGCCCACTGGTTTTACATAGGCTTATATTAAGAAAGCCTTTAAAATCTCCTTGTCTGACACCACAAGGCCCAGGTCTTCGATATTTGGTACAAAGCTGCATCCAGTGGCTCTACCAAGATTGTTCGAATTATAGAGTCCTGCCGCAAAAATTTGAACAATCTTGGTAGATGTCTCTTGATGAAGCTTCAAACCAAATATCAAAGACCTTGGCCTTCTGGTTTAAGACAAGAAGATTTTGAAAGGTTTTCCCTATAATAACTGGATCCTTTGGAAGCAAAGAATACACCAATAAACGAAAATAGCAGACTCGGTTTTATTGAGTCTGTTCATGACCAGTACTTAAATGTGCAACACCGACCATGCCCTCTAGCACCGGCTTAAGCAGAACACTATTTTCAAAATGATTCTAAATGAACTCAATGATCCCAAAGGACCAGAAAATATAATCTGCACTATGATGGTGTACGAGGAGATTTTTTCTGGCCGCCACACGGCACAACACTAGCTGCAGTGAAGATAAATAAGTTCTGAATAGTTGGATCATTTGGAAGCAAAACATACACCAAACAAGAGGGCCATGGTAGCCCTGGATCGTTCACCTGAGTCCAAGACGTTTCATAGCTTATGGAAATAGTGAAGTCACTAGTTAAAGGACGTGTGGACCAAAGCTTTTTTTCACTGTTTTTTTAGACCATCTTTTTCATTTCAGTGGAATCCTTTTAGCAACATTAGAGGAAACATTCTATGAAACTATATTACAAGGAGCCTTTGGCTTAGATGTTCTTTAAAGATTTTGGTATTTTCAGCTCTGGCAGAACAACTGAAAGGTCATACGAGGAACATTTCCGTAAAATTATTTTGCAATTGGGCCATTTGCCTAGGAGGAGAAGTCCATGAAAGGTTCTTCTATTTTTTTTAGCTCTGATGGCCAGAGCAGAACGATTTTAGCAAGTGTGGTAAATGGTCACAAGAGAAACATTTCTGTGAAGTTGTTTTAAATTTAGACCATTTGCCTCAGAGGAGATGTTTGAAATTTTTTTTCCTATTTTAAGCTCTGGCGGTAATTTTGTTCAGTGGAGCGAATCGATTTTAGCAATTTTGGCAGAGGGTCACCCAAGGAACATGTTGAAATCTTGCCAGTTGTCATTTAAACATTTTTCTATTTTTAGCTCTGGTGGCCATTTTGTTCATCGAAGCTGAACCATTTTAGTGTGTGTGAATTCGGGTTTAACGTCGCTTTCAACAATTTTTCAGTCATATCACGACGGTGTCTGGTTGCGACAGGGAGCTCAATGCTCACGTTTATAGTGCTGCCTCACTGAAGTATCATGTCCCAGACACATTACATGATACCACACCCAGTCACATTATCCTGACACTGGATCGACCAGTCCTAGCTCTACCCCGTAAATCTGAGTGCCAAGCGAGGAGCAGCTAGTACCATTTTTAACGACTTTGGTATGTCGCGGCCCGGGATCGAACCCGAGACCTCCCGTTCCCCTGAACCATTTTAGCAATTTGGTATAGGGTCACCCAAGAATCATTTCTGTGAAATTATTTCAAATTTGGGCAAGTAGGCTAGGAGGAAATGTCGTTTTAAAGTTTCGTCTGTATCAGCGGAGCGGAACCATTTTAGTAATATTTATTAATAGGGTCACCTAAGGAACATTTCTGTGAAATTACTTTGAAATCGAAGGAGATGTCGTTTAAAGGGGTTTTTTTTTCTATTTTTATCCCCCGACCGAATAGGTTCGGGGGATATAGCGATCAGCCTGGCGTCCGTCCGTCCGTCCGTCCGTCCTTCCGTCCGTCCGTCCGTAGACGCAACCTTGTGATGGCCATAACTCCTATACCCTTTGAGATTCATTGATGGTTCTTGGCACAATTGTTCACAAGGCCGAGACGGCGTGTCATGCGCAAGAACCAGAACTCTGGATGCCATACTTTTTAGTTATCTCCCCTTTTAATAAAATAGAATGACTGCTTTGTGATGGCCATAACTCCAATACCCTTTGAGATATATTGATGGTACCTGGCACAGTTGTTCACAAGGCTGAGACGGCGTGTCATGCACAAGAACCACAACTCTGGTTGCCATGGTTTTGGAGTTATCTCCCCTTCCAATAAAATAGAGTGACAACCTTGTGATGGCCATAACTCCTATACCCTTTGAGATTCATTGATGGTTCTTGGCACAATTGTTCACAAGGCTGAGGCGGCGTGTCATGCGCAAGAACCAGAACTCTGGATGCCATACTTTTTTAGTTATCTCCCCTTTTAATAAAATAGAATGACTACTTTGTGATGGCCATAACTCCAATACCCTTTGAGATATATTGATGGTACCTGGCACAGTTGTTCACAAGGCTGAGACGGTGTGTCATGCACAAGAACCACAACTCTGGTTGCCATGGTTTTGGAGTTATCTCCCCTTCCAATAAAATAGAGTGACAACCTTGTGATGGCCATAATTCCAATAGACTTTAAGATATATTGATGATACCTGGCACAGTTGTTCACAAAGCCGAGACAGTGTGTCATGCACAAGAACCACAACTCTGGGTGCCGTGTTTTTTAGTTATCTCCCCTTCCAATAATATAGAATCACTACCTTGTGATGGCCACATCTCCAACACTCTTTGAGATATATTGATGATACTTGGTACAGTTGTACATGAGGTTTAGCAGGTGTGTCACGTGCAAGAACCACAACTCTGGGTGCCCTGGTTTTTTAATTATCTCCCCTGACAATATAACCTTGTGATGGCCATAACTCCAATACCCTTTGAGATATATTGATGGTACTTGGCACAATTGTATACAACGTTGAGACGGCGCTTCATGCCTAAGAACCACAACTCTGGGTGCTATGATATTTGAGTTATCTCCCCTTCCAATATAACAGTATGACAACCTTGTGACCACCGTACCTCCAATACCCTTTGAGACATATTGGTGATACTTGATGCAGATGTACATGAGGTTAAGCAGGTGTGTCACGCTCAAGAATTACAACTCTGGGTGCTCTGGTTTTTTAGTTATCTCCCCTGGCAATATAACCTTGTGATGGCCATAACTCCAACTCCCTTTGAGATATATTGAAGGAACTTGGCACAATTGTATACAAGGTACAGAAGGGATGTCATGTGCAAGAACCACAACTGTTGTTGCTGTGGTATTTGAGTTATCTACCCTTCCAATATAACAGTATGACCAGCTTGTGATCACCATATCTCCAACACCTTTTGAGACATATTGATGGTACTTTGTGTAGAAATACATGAGCTTAAGCAGGCATGTCATGCGCAAGAACCACATTTCTGAGTGCCCTGGTTTTTCAGTTATCTCCCCTGACAGTATAATCTCGCGATGGCCATAACTGCAATACTTTTGTGATATGTGGTTTAATTCTGGTGCACTTTCTATTGGTGAACAATCTTCTGAAGGCCATATTGGCTTTTGGTCGGGGGATTTGCCATCTCTTCCGATGGCTATTTTTAGCTCTGGCAGCCATTTTGTTCAGCGGAGAGGAACAATTTTAGTAAGGATGGTAGAGGGTCACCAATGGAACATTTCTATGAAATAATTTTGAATTCGGGCAAGTTGGCTAGGAGGAGATGTCATTTAAAAGTGTTTTTTTTTAGCTCTTGCGGCTTGTTCAGCAGACCGGAACCATTTAGCAGTTTTGGTAGAGGGTCACCAAAGGAACATTTCTGTGAAAATATTTTGAAATTGGGCCAGTGGGCTAGGACGAGATTTCGTTGTCATTTTTTTCTATTTTTAGCGCTGGTGGCCCTTTTGTTCAGCAGAGCTGAACCATTTTAGCAATTATGGTAGAGGGTCACCCAAGGACCATTTCTGTGAATTATTTTGAAATCGAGCCAGGGGGCTAGGAGGAGATGTCGTTTAAAGTTTTTTTTTTTCTATTTTTAGCTCTGGTGGACCGGGCTTCCTCAGACTTTCGGATGAGTCTTTAAACCGAGATCCCGTCTCCGTATGACCTTAGCTGTTGGTGAGACGTAAAACTCAAATACTCACTCACTCACTCACCCACTCACTCACTCACTCACTCAGATCTGATGGCCATTTTGTTTAACGGGGTGAACAATTTTAGCAATTTTGGTAAAGGGTCACTCAAGGTACATTCGTGTGAACTTATTTCAAAATCCTTTCACCGGTTAAGGAGATGTCATTTGAAGAAATTGTTGACGACGCACGACACACAAAGGACGACGAACGCCGGACACAGGTCGATCACAATAGCTCACAATGAGCACCTTGTGCTCAGGTGAGCTAATAAAGAAAAATAGCAGACTCGGTTATTGAGCTTATTCATTTATGACCAGTACTGAAATGCACAAAACCGACCACGCCCTCTAACACCGGATTATGCAGAACCCTATTTTCAAAATGATTCTAAATGAACTCAATGATCCCAGATTAAGCGGGGCCGCGGGTCGGGCCCTTTTAGGCCTCAGAGCTATTTTTAGAACAATCTTCGTAGAGGTCCTCTAGATGAAGCTTCATACCCAATTTCAAAGACCTTGGATTTCTGGCTTCAGACAAGACGTTTTTTTTTTTTTCAGGTTTTCCCTATATAAGCCTATGTAAAACCAGTGGGCCCCGGGGCGGGGCCATTTTGGCCCGGGGGCTATAATTTGAACAATATTGGTATAGATCCTCTAGATGAAGCTTCATACCAAGGTCCTCTTGATGAAGCTTCATACCAAATATCAAAGACCCGGGCTTTCTGGTTTCAGACAAGAAGAGTTTTAAAAGTTTTGTTTGCTGGTTTTGCTTGGATCCCAAATTTTTGAACTACTTTCAGTATGTACCTCCCAAGGATCATTCTGGTGAAGTTTGGTTTAAATTGGCACAGTGGTTAGGAGGAGATGTCAATGCTGACGGACGACGGACTAAGGACGGACGCCTGAGCACTTGCCTGTCCATTACGAAAACATGCCTATACGAATACATTGTAACCTTTATCTCCGAAAAAATGAAAATTTTAAGATGAACAATTGTGATATTTTTCTTATTTCTGCTTTACAATATAGATTGTAGGTAGTCGTTAGAACCGCCTCATCGAGGTGGTTCTTACTAGTACCCACAATCTATATTGTAGAGCAGAAATAAGACAAAATAGGTTTACCCCTGCAAACCCCAGTCTTACGAAATAAAAGTGGGGTTCAAGGGAGTCAAAATTATGTAGGCGTGTTTTCGTGATGCAGAAAAACTCAGGTGAGCTACATAAAACCAACAGGGTTTACAAGCATGGACGGTCCGACTCGCACCGCTTTCCCTGGGCAGGCTTAGATCCTCTAAGCGGTTTACCAGTACTCGCGTGCGGTCGGTTTCAGCTCTGCGATGAAGCATCATGCAGCCCATCTTTATGTTCAAGTCCCGATGGGCGGGGCCGAAAGTTACTTTATTACTTTAGACGTTGTTATTTTTTGGATTGTCTGTACACACAGACACCGGGTACCCACACCAACTTCTACCTCAGGACCTGCACCAACTTCGACCTTAGGATATATGGATACTTTATGATTTAATTTTTTCGTTTGAGATTTCAACTTCCTCGGTAGCTCAGTCGGATGCGCGTCTGACTGGTGATCAGGAGGACGCTTGTTCGATACCTGCTAGGGTCGGCAACATTCTTTCGTAGAGTTTGATCATGAAATCTTTTCTACGGTCATTCTCTCCATTCCGCTGATTCAAGACGGGCAGTTGTCAGTTTCTGTCGAAAGAATGTACACTGTACTGGTTAACCTCTTACGTATATGTTGATAGGTAAATTGACCGGCTCAAAAATGACATAAAATAGTTAAACTCCAATACAAACAAACAAACCTGTCCTAGACGAAAGTTACTTTATTAGATAAGGCGTTGATACATTTGGCGTTGACTGCAACGCCTAATGTTTTGTTTGTTTGTTTGATTTGAGGTTTAACGTCCCAGTCAACACTGTAAAGGTCATTTTGGAGACGTTGCTTCCAATTTTGTGGGACTTTTACCCGACATTGAGATGAAATGACATCTCAAGCCCTGTCGCCCAATGAAACCAATATGGTTTATTAGCATGGACGGTCCGCCTCGCATCGCGGTTCCTGGAAGGCTTAGATCCTCCAAGCGGTTTACCAGTACAAGTGTGCGGGCCGGATTCAGCTCTGCGTGGAAGCATCATGCAGCCCATATATTTCTTCAAGCCCCTATGGGCGGGGGCTTGAACGCCTAATGTAATACACTCAGAACATTTCAAAGAAACGGGCCTCCGTGGCCTAGTGGTTAAGAGCGCTGACTCTTGATCACTAGGTCTCTCACCGCTTTGGTTCGAGCCTTGCGCGGGTCACATGTGAGACGCCAAGTTCTGCAACGGAAGATCAGGTGGTTTTTCTCCGGATACTCCGGTTTTCGTCCGCCTCTGATTACCGATCGGCTCGATATGAGTGAAATAATCTTGAAAGGGCCGTAAAACCAAACAAACATTTCAAAGAATCTTGAGTCATATCATTAATAAGAACAGTGTTGCGTACCCACACCAGATTCGATCCCGGTATCCACACCACCTTCATCTCATATATATGGATACTTGATAGCTTGCTTTAACATTTTCATTTGATATTTCGTCTTGTAATAGACGAAAGTCAATTTAATACATTAAGCGTTGTTACATTTGGCATTGACTGCAATGCCAATTTTATAACAACGCCTAATATAATACACTCAGAACATTTCATAGAATCTTGAGGAATATCATTAATTAGAATAGAGTTGCGTTAGAGAAGCACAAGCCCCACCCCCCCCCCCCACACACACACACACAAACACTCCAAGTACCCACACCACCTTCGACCCCAGTACCCACACCAACTTTGACCCCAAGTACCCACGTCACATTCGACCCAAAGGTATATGGATACTTTATGATTTTAACTCTTTCATTTGAGATTTCTATCTTCCCAGCAGAATACAAAAATGATGTTTTTCTCAATATCTCAGCTAATAAATGCGATAGGAAGGCGCGGTAAACGGCGTTCTTCATCATTTTTATAGCGACTAAGTATAGAGAGAAAAAATCCGAAATTCGGTGACAAAAATTTTTCTCTATCTTCCCAGCAGAATACAAAAATGATGTTTTTCTCAATATCTCAGCTAATAAATGCGATAGGAAGGCGCGGTAAACGGCGTTCTTCATCATTTTTATAGCGACTAAGTATAGAGAGAAAAAATCCGAAATTCGGAGACAAAAATTTTTCTCTATCTTCCCAGCAGAATACAAAAATGATGTTTTTCTCAATATCTCAGCTAATAAATGCGATAGGAAGGCGCGGTAAACGGCGTTCTTCATCATTTTTATAGCGACTAAGTATAGAGAGAAAAAATCCGAAATTGTGAGACAAAAATTTTTCTCGGTCTTCCCAGCAGAATACAAAAATGATGTTTTTCTCAATATCTCGGCTAATAAATGCGATAGGAAGGCGCGGTAAACGGCGTTCTTCATCATTTTATAGCGACTAAGTACAGAGAGAAAAAATCCGAAATTCCGAGACAAAAATTTTTCTCGGTCTTCCCAGCAGAATACAAAAATGATGTTTTTCTCAATATCTCAGCTAATAAATGCGATAGGAAGGTGCGGTAAACGGCGTTCTTCATCATTTTTATAGCGACTAAGTATAGAGAGAAAAAATCCGAAATTCGGAGACAAAAATTTTTCTCGGTCTTCCCAGCAGAAGAAAAAAAATGATGTTTTTCTCAATATCTCAGCTAATAAATGCGATAGGAAGGTGCGGTAAACGGCGTTCTTCATCATTTTTATAGCGACTAAGTATAGAGAGAAAAAATCCGAAATTCGGAGACAAAAATTTTTCTCTTTCTTCCAAGCAGAATACAAAAAAAGATGTTTTTCTCAATATCTCAGCTAATAAATGCGATAGGAAGGCGCGGTAAACGGCGTTCTTCATCATTTTTATAGCGACTAAGTATAGAGAGAAAAAAATCCGAAATTCGGAGACAAAAATTTTTCTCGGTCTTCCCAGCAGAAGAAAAAAATGATGTTTTTCTCAATATCTCAGCTAATAAATGCGATAGGAAGGCGCGGTAAACGGCGTTCTTCATCATTTTTATAGCGACTAAGTATAGAGAGAAAAAATCCGAAATTGTGAGACAAAAATTTTTCTCGGTAAAAAAATGATGTTTTTCTCAATATCTCGGCTAATAAATGCGATAGGAAGGCGCGGTAAACGGCGTTCTTCATCATTTTTATAGCGACTAAGTATAGAGAGAAAAAATCCGAAATTCCGAGACAACAATTTTTCTCGGTCTTCCCAGCAGAAGAAAAAAATGATGTTTTTCTCAATATCTCAGCTAATAAATGCGATAGGAAAGTGCGGTAAACGGCGTTCTTCATCATTTTTATAGCGACTAAGTATAGAGAGAAAAAATCCGAAATTCGGAGACAAAAAATTTTCTCTATCTTCCCAGCAGAATACAAAAATGATGTTTTTCTCAATATCTCAGCTAATAAATGCGATAGGAGGGCGCGGTAAACGGCGTTCTTCATCATTTTTATAGCGACTAAGTATAGAGAGAAAAAATCCGAAATTCGGAGACAAAAATTTTTCTCTATCTTCACAGCAGAATACAAAAATGATGTTTTTTCTCAATATCTCAGCTAATAAATGCGATAGGAAGGCGCGGTAAACGGCGTTCTTTATCATTTTTATAGCGACTAAGTATAGAGAGAAAAAATCCGAAATTCGGAGACAAAAATTTTTTCTCTATCTTCCCAGCAGAATACAAAAATGATGTTTTTCTCAATATCTCTGCTAAGAAATGCGATAGGAAGGCGCGGTAAACGGCGTTCTTCATCATTTTTATAGCGACTAAGTATAGAGAGAAAAAATCCGAAATTCGGAGACAAAAATTGATCTCGGTCTTCCCAGCAGAATACAAAAATGATGTTTTTCTCAATATCTCAGCTAATAAATGCGATAGGAAGATGCGGTAAACGGCGTTTTTCATCATTTTTATAGCGACTTAGTATAGAGAGAAAAAATCCGAAATTGTGAGACAAAAATTTTTCTCGGTCTTCCCAGCAGAAGAAAAAAATGATGTTTTTCTCAATATCTCACCTAATAAATGCGATAGGAAGGCGCGGTAAACGGCGTTCTTCATCATTTTATAGCGACTAAGTATAGAGAGAAAAAATCCGAAATTCCGAGACAAAAATTTTTCTCGGTCTTCCCAGCAGAATACAAAAATGATGTTTTTCTCAATATCGCAGCTAATAAATGCGATAGGAAGGTGCGGTAAACGGCGTTCTTCATCATTTTTATAGCGACTAAGTATAGAGAGAAAAAAATCCGAAATTCGGAGACAAAATTTTTTCTCTATCTTCCCAGCAGAATACAAAATGATGTTTTTCTCAATATCTCAGCTAATAAATGCGATAGGAAGGCGCGGTAAACGGCGTTCTTCATCATTTTTATAGCGACTAAGTATAGAGAGAAAAAATCCGAAATTCGGAGACAAAAATTTTTCTCTATCTTCCCAGCAGAATACAAAAATGATGTTTTTCTCAATATCTCAGCTAATAAATGCGATAGGAAGGCGCGGTAAACGGCGTTCTTCATCATTTTTATAGCGACTAAGTATAGAGAGAAAAAATCCGAAATTCGGAGACAAAAATTTTTCTCGGTCTTCCCAGCAGAATACAAAAATGATGTTTTTCTCAATATCTCAGCTAATAAATGCGATAGGAAGGCGCGGTAAACGGCGTTCTTCATCATTTTTATAGCGACTAAGTATAGAGAGAAAAAATCCGAAATTGTGAGACAAAAATTTTTCTCGGTCTTCCCAGCAGAAGAAAAAAATGATGTTTTTCTCAATATCTCGGCTAATAAATGCGATAGGAAGGCGCGGTAAACGGCGTTCTTCATCATTTTTATAGCGACTAAGTATAGAGAGAAAAAATCCGAAATTCCGAGACAAAAATTTTTCTCGGTCTTCCCAGCAGAAGAAAAAAATGATGTTTTTCTCAATATCGCAGCTAATAAATGCGATAGGAAGGTGCGGTAAACGGCGTTCTTCATCATTTTTATAGCGACTAAGTATAGAGAGAAAAAAATCCGAAATTCGGAGACAAAAAATTTTTCTCTATCTTCCCAGCAGAATACAAAAATGATGTTTTTCTCAATATCTCAGCTAATAAATGCGATAGGAAGGCGCGGTAAACGGCGTTCTTCATCATTTTTATAGCGACTAAGTATAGAGAGAAAAAATCCGAAATTCGGAGACAAAAATTTTTCTCTATCTTCCCAGCAGAATACAAAAATGTTGTTTTTCTCAATATCTCAGCTAATAAATGCGATAGGAAGGCGCGGTAAACGGCGTTCTTCATCATTTTTATAGCGACTAAGTATAGAGAGAAAAAATCCGAAATTCGGAGACAAAAATTTTTCTCGGTCTTCCCAGCAGAATACAAAAATGATGTTTTTCTCAATATATCAGCTAATAAATGCGATAGGAAGGCGCGGTAAACGGCGTTCTTCATCATTTTTATAGCGACTAAGTATAGAGAGAAAAAATCCGAAATTCCGAGACAAAAATTTTTCTCGGTCTTCACAGCAGAAGAAAAAAATGATGTTTTTCTCAATATCGCAGCTAATAAATGCGATAGGAAGGTGCGGTAAACGGCGTTCTTCATCATTTTTATAGCGACTAAGTATAGAGAGAAAAAAATCCGAAATTCGGAGACAAAAATTTTTCTCTATCTTCCCAGCAGAATACAAAAATGATGTTTTTCTCAATATCTCAGCTAATAAATGCGATAGGAAGGCGCGGTAAACGGCGTTCTTCATCATTTTTATAGCGACTAAGTATAGAGAGAAAAAATCCGAAATTCGGAGACAAAAATTTTTCTCTATCTTCCCAGCAGAATACAAAAATGATGTTTTTCTCAATATCTCAGCTAATAAATGCGATAGGAAGGCGCGGTAAACGGCGTTCTTCATCATTTTTATAGCGACTAAGTATAGAGAGAAAAAATCCGAAATTCGGAGACAAAAATTTTTCTCGGTCTTCCCAGCAGAATACAAAAATGATGTTTTTCTCAATATCTCAGCTAATAAATGCGATAGGAAGACGCGGTAAACGGCGTTTTTCATCATTTTTATAGCGACTTAGTATAGAGAGAAAAAATCCGAAATTGTGAGACAAAAAATTTTTCTCGGTCTTCCCAGCAGAAGAAAAAAATGATGTTTTTCTCAATATCTCAGCTAATAAATGCGATAGGAAGGCGCGGTAAACGGCGTTCTTCATCATTTTCATAGCGACTAAGTATAGAGAGAAAAAATCCGAAATTCCGAGACAAAAATTTTTCTCTATCTTCCCAGCAGAATACAAAAATGATGTTTTTCTCAATATCTCAGCTAATAAATGCGATAGGAAGGCACGGTAAACGGCGTTCTTCATCATTTTTATAGCGACTAAGTATAGAGAGAAAAAATCCGAAATTGTGAGACAAAAATTTTTCTCGGTCTTCCCAGCAGAATACAAAAATGATGTTTTTCTCAATATCTCAGCTAATAAATGCGATAGGAAGACGCGGTAAACGGCGTTTTTCATCATTTTTATAGCGACTTAGTATAGAGAGAAAAAATCCGAAATCGTGAGACAAAAATTTTTCTCGGTCTTCCCAGCAGAAGAAAAAAATGATGTTTTTCTCAATATCTCACCTAATAAATGCGATAGGAAGGCGCGGTAAACGGCGTTCTTCATCATTTTATAGCGACTAAGTATAGAGAGAAAAAATCCGAAATTCCGAGACAAAAATTTTTCTCGGTCTTCCCAGCAGAAGAAAAAAATGATGTTTTTCTCAATATCGCAGCTAATAAATGCGATAGGAAGGTGCGGTAAACGGCGTTCTTCATCATTTTTGATAGCGACTAAGTATAGAGAGAAAAAAATCCGAAATTCGGAGACAAAATTTTTTCTCTATCTTCCCAGCAGAATACAAAATGATGTTTTTCTCAATATCTCAGCTAATAAATGCGATAGGAAGGCGCGGTAAACGGCGTTCTTCATCATTTTTATTGCGACTAAGTATAGAGAGAAAAAATCCGAAATTCGGAGACAAAAATTTTTCTCTATCTTCCCAGCAGAATACAAAAATTATGTTTTTCTCAATATCTCAGCTAATAAATGCGATAGGAAGGCGCGGTAAACGGCGTTCTTCATCATTTTTATAGCGACTAAGTATAGAGAGAAAAAATCCGAAATTCGGAGACAAAAATTTTTCTCGGTCTTCCCAGCAGAAGAAAAAAATGATGTTTTTCTCAATATCGCAGCTAATAAATGCGATAGGAAGGTGCGGTAAACGGCGTTCTTCATCATTTTTATAGCGACTAAGTATAGAGAGAAAAAAATCCGAAATTCGGAGACAAAAATTTTTCTCTATCTTCCCAGCAGAATACAAAAATGATGTTTTTCTCAATATCTCAGCTAATAAATGCGATAGGAAGGCGCGGTAAACGGCGTTCTTCATCATTTTATAGCGACTAAGAATAGAGAGAAAAAATCCGAAATTCGGAGACAAAAATTTTTCTCTATCTTCCCAGCAGAATACAAAAATGATGTTTTTCTCAATATCTCAGCTAATAAATGCGATAGGAAGGCGCGGTAAACGGCGTTCTTCATCATTTTTATAGCGACTAAGTATAGAGAGAAAAAATCCGAAATTCGGAGACAAAAATTTTTCTCGGTCTTCCCAGCAGAATACAAAAATGATGTTTTTCTCAATATCTCAGCTAATAAATGCGATAGGAAGACGCGGTAAACGGCGTTTTTCATCATTTTTATAGCGACTTAGTATAGAGAGAAAAAATCCGAAATTGTGAGACAAAAAATTTTTCTCGGTCTTCCCAGCAGAAGAAAAAAATGATGTTTTTCTCAATATCTCAGCTAATAAATGCGATAGGAAGGCGCGGTAAACGGCGTTCTTCATCATTTTCATAGCGACTAAGTATAGAGAGAAAAAATCCGAAATTCCGAGACAAAAATTTTTCTCTATCTTCCCAGCAGAATACAAAAATGATGTTTTTCTCAATATCTCAGCTAATAAATGCGATAGGAAGGCACGGTAAACGGCGTTCTTCATCTTTTTTATAGCGACTAAGTATAGAGAGAAAAAATCCGAAATTGTGAGACAAAAATTTTTCTCGGTCTTCCCAGCAGAATACAAAAATGATGTTTTTCTCAATATCTCAGCTAATAAATGCGATAGGAAGACGCGGTAAACGGCGTTTTTCATCATTTTTATAGCGACTTAGTATAGAGAGAAAAAATCCGAAATTGTGAGACAAAAATTTTTCTCGGTCTTCCCAGCAGAAGAAAAAAAAGATGTTTTTCTCAATATCTCACCTAATAAATGCGATAGGAAGGCGCGGTAAACGGCGTTCTTCATCATTTTATAGCGACTAAGTATAGAGAGAAAAAATCCGAAATTCCGAGACAAAAATTTTTCTCGGTCTTCCCAGCAGAAGAAAAAAATGATGTTTTTCTCAATATCGCAGCTAATAAATGCGATAGGAAGGTGCGGTAAACGGCGTTCTTCATCATTTTTATAGCGACTAAGTATAGAGAGAAAAAAATCCGAAATTCGGAGACAAAAATTTTTCTCTATCTTCCCAGCAGAATACAAAAATGATGTTTTTCTCAATATCTCAGCTAATAAATGCGATAGGAAGGCGCGGTAAACGGCGTTCTTCATCATTTTTATAGCGACTAAGTATAGAGAGAAAAAATCCGAAATTCGGAGACAAAAATTTTTCTCTATCTTCCCAGCAGAATACAAAAATGATGTTTTTCTCAATATCTCAGCTAATAAATGCGATAGGAAGGCGCGGTAAACGGCGTTCTTCATCATTTTTATAGCGACTAAGTATAGAGAGAAAAAATCCGAAATTCGGAGACAAAAATTTTTCTCGGTCTTCCCAGCAGAATACAAAAATGATGTTTTTCTCAATATCTCAGCTAATAAATGCGATAGGAAGGCGCGGTAAACGGCGTTCTTCATCATTTTTATAGCGACTAAGTATAGAGAGAAAAAATCCGAAATTGTGAGACAAAAATTTTTCTCGGTCTTCCCAGCAGAAGAAAAAATGATGTTTTTCTCAATATCTCGGCTAATAAATGCGATAGGAAGGCGCGGTAAACGGCGTTCTTCATCATTTTTATAGCGACTAAGTATAGAGAGAAAAAATCCGAAATTGTGAGACAAAAATTTTTCTCGGTCTTCCCAGCAGAAGAAAAAATGATGTTTTTCTCAATATCTCGGCTAATAAATGCGATAGGAAGGCGCGGTAAACGGCGTTCTTCATCATTTTTATAGCGACTAAGTATAGAGAGAAAAAATCCGAAATTCGGAGACAAAAATTTTTCTCGGTCTTCCCAGCAGAAGAAAAAAATGATGTTTTTCTCAATATCTCGGCTAATAAATGCGATAGGAAGGCGCGGTAAACGGCGTTCTTCATCATTTTTATAGCGACTAAGTATAGAGAGAAAAAATCCGAAATTCCGAGACAACAATTTTTCTCGGTCTTCCCAGCAGAAGAAAAAAATGATGTTTTTCTCAATATCTCAGCTAATAAATGCGATAGGAAGGCGCGGTAAACGGCGTTCTTCATCATTTTTATAGCGACTAAGTATAGAGAGAAAAAATCCAAAATTCGGAGACAAAAATTTTTCTCTATCTTCCCAGCAGAATACAAAAATGATGTTTTTCTCAATATCTCAGCTAATAAATGCGATAGGAAGGCGCGGTAAACGGCGTTCTTCATCATTTTTATAGCGACTAAGTATAGAGAGAAAAAATCCGAAATTGTGAGACAAAAATTTTTCTCGGTCTTCCCAGCAGAATACAAAAATGATGTTTTTCTCAATATCTCAGCTAATAAATGCGATAGGAAGACGCTGTAAACAGCGTTTTTCATCATTTTTATAGCGACTTAGTATAGAGAGAAAAAATCCGAAATTGTGAGACAAAAATTTTTCTCGGTCTTCCCAGCAGAAGAAAAAAATGATGTTTTTCTCAATATCTCAGCTAATAAATGCGATAGGAAGGCGCGGTAAACGGCGTTCTTCATCATTTTCATAGCGACTAAGTATAGAGAGAAAAAATCCGAAATTCGGAGACAAAAATTTTTCTCTATCTTCCCAGCAGAATACAAAAATGATGTTTTTCTCAATATCTCAGCCAAAAAATGCGATAGGAAGGCACGGTAAACGGCGTTCTTCATCATTTTTATAGCGACTAAGTATAGAGAGAAAAAATCCGAAATTGTGAGACAAAAATTTTTCTCGGTCTTCCCAGCAGAATACAAAAATGATGTTTTTCTCAATATCTCACCTAATAAATGCGATAGGAAGGCGCGGTAAACGGCGTTCTTCATCATTTTATAGCGACTAAGTATAGAGAGAAAAAATCCGAAATTCCGAGACAAAAATTTTTCTCGGTCTTCCCAGCAGAAGAAAAAAATGATGTTTTTCTCAATATCGCAGCTAATAAATGCGATAGGAAGGTGCGGTAAACGGCGTTCTTCATCATTTTTATAGCGACTAAGTATAGAGAGAAAAAAATCCGAAATTCGGAGACAAAAATTTTTCTCTATCTTCCCAGCAGAATACAAAAATGATGTTTTTCTCAATATCTCAGCTAATAAATGCGATAGGAAGGCGCGGTAAACGGCGTTCTTCATCATTTTTATAGCGACTAAGTATAGAGAGAAAAAATCCGAAATTCGGAGACAAAAATTTTTCTCTATCTTCCCAGCAGAATACAAAAATGATGTTTTTCTCAATATCTCAGCTAATAAATGCGATAGGAAGGCGCGGTAAACGGCGTTCTTCATCATTTTTATAGCGACTAAGTATAGAGAGAAAAAATCCGAAATTCGGAGACAAAAATTTTTCTCGGTCTTCCCAGCAGAATACAAAAATGATGTTTTTCTCAATATCTCAGCTAATAAATGCGATAGGAAGGCGCGGTAAACGGCGTTCTTCATCATTTTTATAGCGACTAAGTATAGAGAGAAAAAATCCGAAATTGTGAGACAAAAATTTTTCTCGGTCTTCCCAGCAGAAGAAAAAAATGATGTTTTTCTCAATATCTCGGCTAATAAATGCGATAGGAAGGCGCGGTAAACGGCGTTCTTCATCATTTTTATAGCGACTAAGTATAGAGAGAAAAAATCCGAAATTCCGAGACAACAATTTTTCTCGGTCTTCCCAGCAGAAGAAAAAAATGATGTTTTTCTCAATATCTCAGCTAATAAATGCGATAGGAAGGTGCGGTAAACGGCGTTCTTCATCATTTTTATAGCGACTAAGTATAGAGAGAAAAAATCCGAAATTCGGAGACAAAAATTTTTCTCTATCTTCCCAGCAGAATACAAAAATGATGTTTTTCTCAATATCTCAGCTAATAAATGCGATAGGAAGGCGCGGTAAACGGCGTTCTTCATCATTTTTATAGCGACTATGTATAGAGAGAGAAAATCCGAAATTCGGAGACAAAAATTTTTCTCTATCTTCCCAGCAGAATACAAAAATGATGTTTTTCTCAATATCTCAGCTAATAAATGCGATAGGAAGGCGCGGTAAACGGCGTTCTTCATCATTTTTATAGCGACTAAGTATAGCGAGAAAAAATCCGAAATTGTGAGACAAAAATTTTTCTCGGTCTTCCCAGCAGAATACAAAAATGATGTTTTTCTCAATATCTCAGCTAATACATGCGATAGGAAGGCGCGGTAAACGGCGTTCTTCATCATTTTTATAGCGACTAAGTATAGAGAGAAAAAATCCGAAATTCGGAGACAAAAATTTTTCTCTATCTTCCCAGCAGAATACAAAAATGATGTTTTTCTCAATATCTCGGCTAATAAATGCGATAGGAAGGCGCGGTAAACGGCGTTCTTCATCATTTTTATAGCGACTAAGTATAGAGAGAAAGAATCCGAAATTCGGAGACAAAAATTTTTCTCTATCTTCCCAGCAGAATACAAAAATGATGTTTTTCTCAATATCTCAACTAATAAATGCGATAGGAAGGCGCGGTAAACGGCGTTCTTCATCATTTTTATAGCGACTAAGTATAGAGAGAAAAAATCCGAAATTCGGAGACAAAATTTTTTCTCTATCTTCCCAGCAGAATACAAAAAATGATGTTTTTCTCAATATCTCAGCTAAGAAATGCGATAGGAAGGCGCGGTAAACGGCGTTCTTCATCATTTTTATAGCGACTAAGTATAGAGAGAAAAAATCCGAAATTCGGAGACAAAAAACCGCATACATCATCTTTTGGAGAGACTTTGTATGTAGTCTTGTTTTTTTTTTTTTTTTTTTTTTTTTTCTTGTTCTGTTGTTCTGCTAACTTGACCATTTCTTCTGTTGGTTTAGTTGTTTTGCTAATATGACCATTTTCTACTGGTTCTGCTCTTATTTGACCAGTTCGTTCTGCTCGTTCTGCTGTTCTGTTATTCTGCTATCTTGACCAATCCGTTCTGCTCGTTCTGCTGTTCTGCTAGCTTGACCAATCCGTTCTGCTCGTTCTGCTGTTCTGCTAACTTGACCATTTCGTTCTGCTCGTTCTGCTGTTCTGCTAACTTGACCTGGCTCTTTTACCCGACATTGAGATGAAATGACGTCTCAAGCCCTGTCGCTCAATGAAACCAATAGGGTTTATAAGCATGGACCGTCCGACTCGGACCCCTTTGCCAGGGCAGGCTTAGATCCTCTAAACGGTTTACCAGTACTCCTGTGCGGTTGGTTTCAGCTCTGCATGGAAGCATCATGCAGCCCATCTATTTCTTCAAGCCCCGATGGGTTGGGGCCGTGCGCGATATAGGTGTCCGGTTTTCCGTTCGTTCGTCAACATACGCGACCACCTTTTTTTTCACCTTAATATAAGAGTCCATTTCTCGAGAACTATACGAGCTTCATTAATGATACTTGGTACACGTTTGCATCGAGGAATAGCAACTTCAAAGCAAGCATCCATATTTGACATTGATCAACATTTCATAGTTCACTGACTTTGGGAATTATTGCGACCACCTAATGCAATAGTCCGTTTCTCTAGCATTATTAATTTTTGTACAAGCTTGCATCTAGGATTAGCAACTTCAATGCAAGCATCCATATCTCATGGTTCACAGACTTTGTGAATATTTGTGAATTATTGTGATCACCTAAGTGTTTCCCTAATGTAAGAGTCCATAAGAGCTTCTTTGATGATACCTGGTACAAGCTTGCATCTAGGAGTGACAACTTTCATGCAGGCATCCATGTTTGACCTTGACCTAAATTTCAAGGTTCAGTGACTTTGGGTCCCACACAGGCGCGACAACCGTAGTTGGAATTCTTGTTCTTATTTCTTGTCATGCATAGATTGTGCGTGCGGTTCGAACGAGTACATCCAATCTACGTTTTTTTAGCAAAAATAAGGAAAATAACGTAAACCCGCCTAAACCGCACTTTTCTTATTATACATTGCGGTTTAGAGGGGGTATTAATTACCTGATGGCAGGTGCGCACACTGATCTGCGTCATTGTTGTACGCATGCGGAATAAGGTAGATTTTCTAATGGCGCTGCTCATATATGAACAACATGAAGTGTGTCTTCGAACAGACGGGGTTACTAGGTGGTCTACAAGTTTCCCTGCGATTATCCACGTGACCAGTAATGTTTGTACAAAATCAAGGAAACGGTTATTAATTAATAGCTTCATTGAAGTCAGGGTGTTTTCAAGAGGGTTATCTGTAAAACTTGGACTTGAGTTACGTGCTGGGTTAGGCAAACAGTATACCCAGCAGGCACGCAACGTTGAACTCACGTTGAAACAACGTTGAAAACGTTGTTTCAACGTTAGTTCAACGTTGAGTCAACGTTTTTTTTTTGCCTGCAGGGTAGATCCTATTTTTGCTGAGATGTGAGTAGTGCTTTTTTGTGCCTGCAGGGTAGATCCTATTTTTGCTGAGATGTGAGTAGTGCTACTCACAATTTTGTCAGCAAATAGTTTGACATGTTTGGCACTTTTAATAATACTGACAGGCCTACTAGTGGCCCACTTTAAAAATTTAGGTTTTTATATCGGTTTCCCTTACTCATCATATAGGTTATTTACAGATTTTTCAATAAAAAGTATATGTTGAAAGGTTGGATTTGAAACCGAAGAAAATTATTTGATGTAATTGTGCACAGCGATTACTCCGACAAAGTTGATCTGAATCTTACAAAGTCCGAGCGAGCGAGGAAAAAAAACAACAACAATCCAACGACACGTTTCATCATGTTTTTTTTGTGTGTGTGTGTGCGTGCGTGCGTGTGCGTGTGCGTGTGTGTGTGTGTGTGGGTGGGGGGGTTACTTAAAGCCAAATTAGCAGGGAGTTTTTTGAGTCGCGAGAAGGTTCAAAAACTGAAAAATGAAGTTGTTTTTTCATGACAATACCAGCTTTTTATATATTTTATGAACGAAACAAAGGATTTATAGGTTTGATACAATATTATAGGTTATTTTATAGGTTTCGCTAGGAGGCCTGGAACATGTTCCCAGCCTACACACAGAGATAATCGACCAACCAGTGCTGTCAGTGTTTTGTAGATTGGTCTCCCTTCGTTATTATCTCCCCTTCATCCCGCACATGTTATGTTGTAGCCACCTAGCGGAGACATTTACGACCAGGGAACCAGTCTAAGTAATGAAATGAACTATCAGCATCTCATTCACGTTAACAGAATACCCGTGTAACTCCGCTTGTATAAAGGGAAAATAGTCCTGTCCTGAGATTTTAACTGTTTCGTTTAATCCTTTAGGGGAATGGGAACACCTGGCAGATTTCTCCGCCATTTTTCAAAGGGAGATAACTTTCGGGACTTCCTATTCACTTTTCTATAGGCTCAGTCCCACTGAAATAGGGGTCTACTCTTAAAGGAAAGAATTTGCTCCTCAGGAGCAAATTCTTTCCTTTAAGAGTTGACCCTTATTGACATGGGACACAAAAACACTTTTGCAGAAGTTGCCTCCCCTGAAGATTTTCCCATTCCCCTTAAATTCCAGCTTTTTAAGCAAACAATGCAGACCCTTCTGTGGCGTCTGATCTGGGTCAACACTGTTTGACAGGCTGAACCCATGATTCCAGGGCAGATTCTTTCAAATAAATAACCGTTATTCCGACAAGTCACTTAGACTTGAGTACTTAGTATCTTTGGGTCGATTGTATGGACATCCAATATTTTCGTAATCTTGTTCATAAACATAGACTGTGGCTGCTCATTACAACCATCTCTATGGGACTTCCACAATTCAGAGATGTTTGAGCAATAAGTTCCTCATAAAATGTAATTTTAACCCATTTGGTACCAGAAATCACAGAACGGGTACCCTGGCAAACAGAGCAGGCCCAGATCAGACGCCGCAGAACGCACCGTCAGATCAGGGCCTCCACTGTTTGCTAAAAGTTAAGTCATTTTCCAAAAAAATTTTGATGAAAACACAACCTGACACCCCTAAATTTTGAAATGAACGCCTGCTAAAAAAGGAGGAAGATTCCACTTGGTACAAAAAGGGGTTACCGTAAGTAGAATGGATACACCTTCAGCGGAGGCAACTTCTGAAAGAAGTATTTTTGTCTCCCAAATCAATAGGGGCCAACTCTTAAAGGAAATGAGTTTATAGAAAAGCGAACAGGAAGCCCGAAAGCTGTTTCCCTTTGCAAAATTGCCGAAAAATATGCCAGGCATTTCCATTCCCCCCTAAAGCCACTTAATACAGCATTGTCTCCCATTGGTGTATCGCGAGCACCACTATAAACTTCAAATTCATTTGCATAGTTCGAGCCCATCGGGTTCTCTGAAGGATGCCCATGGGGATCCGTAAAAACACATATACGAATACAGTAGAACTTCGATGGCTCGAACACCGATGGCTCGTTTCCCATGGTTGGGTCGAACTCGTACTTGAGCCCCTAGGGAAATCCTCAAGATAAGAAATGGTGGGGGCCCGGATGATTAAGGATATTTTAGTCTTTTATCTTGCAAATGTGTGCTGTGTGTACTCATTAGAATCGCCTCGATGAGGCGATTCTAATGAGTACACACAGCATACATTTTCATTATAGAACACCGAAAGATGTCTAAAAGTATCTCGTTATGCCTCCTGACAGTAGCCTCAGTGGCTCGAACTACCCCTGTCTCGAACAGATTTTCGAGGTACCAAAGGTGTTCGAGCCATTGAAGTTCGTCTGTACATCACTTGAACAAGTCCGTGAAATACCCCACTTTATATAGAGAAAACTGGGGTGTACGGGGGTATACATTATTTTTCTTATTGCTTCTTCAAAACATAGGTTGTGGGTACTCGTTAGAACCGCCTCAATGAGGCGGTTCTAACGAGCACCCAATACCTATGTTTGCAGTATTTATAAGAAGAATATCATGGTTTTCCATCAGAAAAGTAGCCATTTTGGAGATGTAAAAATTTCACTTTGTGCGTTCATCATTTCATGAAGACAGTAACAGAACATTGGTTATAAATGAAATGCCTTTTCTGTGCATGTATTTCGAAGAAATGAAATGTATAGCACCACCACTGCTTCCGTAGCTGCTTCCACCGCAACCACTATTATCATCCAGCACCACCACCACCATCATCACCAACACTACTACTCCTCTTGCCGGCCTCGGTAGCTTAGTCGGATACGCGTCTGACTGGTGATCAGGATAGCTGCCAGTTTGGCAACATTCTTTCTTTGAGACTGATCATGAAATCTTTCTGCGGTCATTCTCTCTCTTCCGCTGATCCAAGAAGAGCAGTTGTCAGTTTCTGGCGAAAGAGTGTGCACTGTACTGGTTAACCGCTTACGTATAAGCCTGTCCAGGAAGTTTGGTTATTTTATCTGACCAGCCCGATATGACTTAAATAGAGCAGACCGGTCCGTTAAACTAAAAAGCAAACAAATCCTCCTCCTCCTCCTTCTACTACTACTACTATACTACATGCTGTTGGGTTAAGGATTATTGGAAGATAGATTTTGTGTGTTTGTTTGATTTGAGGTTTAACGTCCCCGTCAACACTGTAAAGGTCATTTTGGAGACTTTGCTTCCAATTTTGTGGGACTATTACCGGAAGCATCGTGCAGCCCATATATTACTTCAAGCCCCGATGGGCGGGGGCCATTACCACTTAAGACCCCAATAAAAACAATATCTGAAAATATCGCCTATTTTGTCTGCTGCAGATTCCTACAAACTATTCAAACATAGTTTTGCATGCAGACAAACAGTGTGGACACCGATCAGACCGCTCCGGGCCTCCTGATCTGGGTCCACACTGTCTGCAACAACGACGCAAATAACAAAGCAGACGATAATTGTTGTGATTGATGTCTTAATGGTTAAGTGTTATAATACGATTGAAGTGAATTGATTTTCAATATTTTCATGAAACTGTCATAAATATGTTCTACAAAATATTTTCATGAAACTGTGATAAATATGTTCTATATAAGCCGCGTCATGTCGACAAAAGACTCGGTACTATTTCAGCAATGGTCCTGTATCGCTCACCTGAAAGCTGAGTAAATGTGAAACCATCATACAATTGGCCAACTGCTTCCGCAGAAGATTGTTGAAGGATTTGTACCATATAAGGGTGTGGCTGCCCTCTTGGTCATGTGACCGAACTCATTTTCCCTAATTTTCATTTCCTTCTTTCTACAGACATTCATATGAAATTTGGTTATAAATGGTCCGGTCGTTTCTGAGGAAAATAAGTTTTAATTTTCATATCTGAGTGACCTTAGGCCAAGGTCAAAGAACTTTGACCTTGAATGACTTTGACCTTGAATACTCATGCAGATTCTTCCACTCATTAAGCTAACTGCATCTATCCATTTTCAGATTAGAGGCTGCAATAGTTTCATAAAAATCCATAAATTTTACTTTTTCCATATGAAAGTCTATGTAAATAAATTACCAAATTTGACCTAGACGTAAAATAGGTCAAGGTCATCCAAGGGTCAGATCATTTGAACAAACTCTGATGGGCCAAAGTCCCCAATGCTACATACCAGGTCTCATAGCTATCCGCCCACGGGTCCTGGAGAAGAAGATTTTTAAGGGTTTTTAAAAAATATGGGCGTAGCCACCATCCTGGTAATGTGACCTGAACATCTTGAACAAACTTTCATTCCCCAATCCCATGGGTGCTCAACTTAAAATTTGACTTTAATTGGCCCAGTGGTCTTGACTTTTTCATACACAAAAGTCTATGCAACCGAATATGACATTGGCGTAAAATAGGTCAAGGTCATCCAATGTTCATCATTTGAACAAATTTTTATGGGCCCAAGGACCCAACACTACATACAAAGTTTCATGACAATTGGCAGACTGGTTTCGGAGAAGAAGATTTTTTAATAGTTTTTACCATATATGGGCGTGGCCGCCCTCTTGGTCATGTGACCAAACTCATTTTCATATTTTTTCGTTTTCTACCTTCTAAAGATATTAATATGAAAAGTAATAAATGGTCCAGTGGTTTTTGAGGGAAAAAAGTTTTAATTTTCACACCTGAATGACCTTGGACATAAGCCTGCAGCTTCATTCAATCATTTCACTTACTGCATCTACCAATTTTCAGATCACAGGCTGCAATAGTTTTCGAAAAATACACGGTTTTGACTTTTTCCCATACACAAGTCTATGAGACCGAATTTGACCTTGGCGTAAAATAAGTCAAGGTCATCCAAGGATCATCATTTGAACAAATTAAAATGGTCCTGAGACCCTAATGCTACAAACCAAGTTTCAAGGCAATCAGCCCACTGGTTCCGGAGAAGATTTTTCAAGGGTTTAACCATATATGGGCGTGGCCACCATCCTGGTCATGTGACCTTGACCCCACGAACAAACTTTCGTTCCCCCATCCCATGGATGCTCCACATGAAATTTGACTTCAATCGGTTCATTGATTTTGGAGAAGATGTTTGAAAATGTTGACCAGACAACGGAGCCTTGCCATACTATAAGCTCACCCCTGACCCGAAGAGTAGCTACTCACATATGAGGTCGTTTCTCTTTTGCATACTGAATGGTTGAAGTTGAAACATGACATCAGGCGACAAACAGAACTAACAACGACACAGTTGTATTGTATCAAGTGCAGTTTCCCTAGCACATTGGTATTTTTGCGGAAAAAAAATGTGAGTAGCATTTGTTTTCGGCAAAAATATAAGGTCGTTGATCTTTTGCGTACAGAATGCAGGGGCGTAGCTCGAAGAAAATCCAAAGAAAATACTAAAAATAGTAACTCCGTTTACCAAATGGGGACCACTCTTACAGGAAAGAATTTGATCCATAAAGGGAGCAAATTCTTTCCTGTAAGTGCGGTCCCCGTGGCAAAGGAGGAAACTATGCTGGCTAGTAAATAGTGCTGCAAATATCCTAGACACATAGTTTTCTTCTTCTTCTTCTTTTTCTCTGCTTCTTTGTCTTCTTTTTTTTCTTCTTCTCCTTCCCATTTTTTCTTCTTCTTTTCTTCTACGTCTATTTTTTACGTTTGTAATGTATACGCAAATGCGTATCTGCGTACCTGTAGCTACGCCCCTGGAATGGTTGAAGATGTAACCTGACGTCAGGCGACTAACAGAACTAACAACGACACAGTTGTTGCAAGGTCAACCATTCTAGCAAGTGCAGCGTCTCTAAGACATTGTAATTTTTGCTGAAAAAATATGAGTAGGATTTTCAATACAACTGCTACACACATTTGTTTTCACCCAAAACAAAATAACAAAACACAAATGATGACTTTTTGCGTACTGAATGGCTTAAGTTGTAAAATGACGTCAGGCGACTATCAGAACTAACTAGGGCTCAGATGGACGTCAACTATTCTAACGAGAGCAGTATCCAAGACATTGGTATTTTTGCTGAAATTATATGAGTCGCTTTTGCACTGCAACAAATGTTGTTGTTTTTGGGGCCGTATTGAATGATTGAAGTTTTAAAGTAACGTTAACTAACGACTTCGTCGTTAACATGAACAACTGAGCCCAGGATTGTAGCAGTGTAGAGCCCACTTTCTTAGCAAAACCGCCAGACGTAATGTCCCTGACCATCACCGCAAAATTCATGTTAACCCTTATCCTGCTGTTCACGACAAACCCTACCTTTGCAAACAGTGTAGATCCAGATCAGAAGCCATCTGATAAAGATCTACACTGTTTGTCATTAAGTTTGTGAATTTGCTGGACTAAATTACATTAAGTAATCCGATTGGTTAAAAATCAGAAATGGGTGTGGCTAAATTAATTATTCAGCGAGATAAGAGGAGTGAGTGAGTGTTTCAGTTTTACGTCCCACCAACAGCTAAGGTCATACGGAGACGGGACCTCGGTTTAAAGACTCATCCGAAAGTCTCGAGATAAGAGGAGATAAATATAAAAAAAAAAACTATTCAAGCCAAGCAGTGTTTTTGGAATGTTGTGGAACACTCACAAAACCAAAGCTTCACAGCACTGTGACTTGGTGGGCATCAAGTGAACAAGTCCGTGAAACGAACATCCCCCCCCCCTCTCCACTATACCCCATTTATATAAAGATGGGGTGTACATTATTTTTCTTATGTATAGTCCAAGACATTGGTTGTGGGTACTCGTTAGAGCCGCCTCAATGAGGCGGCTCTAACGAGAATCCACAACCTATGTTTGGAGTTAAATAAGAAACTAGAGCTATCACTAAAGGTGATGAATACCCCCACAAAAACTGCCTTGATAGTACAACAGCGGCATTTTGCAATTTTTTCACTTGAAAGGGGCCATAACTATGTAGAAAATTGACGAATTGTAGTGGAAATCGAACTTGACCTGTATTTTATGATGTTACATCAGTGTACCAAAAATTATAAAAATCGGTGAAGCGCTTTTTGAGTTATCGTCTGGAAACCAAGTCAACAGACCGACCGACCGACCGACAGACCGACAAGCTCACTCCTATTTACCCCCCCCCCCACCAATTTCATTTGTGGGGGTATAAAAATATCACAGATCATCATCAGAAACGTTGCCATTTTGGAGATGTGATAAAGCACTAGTCGCACGGGTGTGTTATCGTAATGAATCGTCTCGCAGTGTAGGCTTGAAATGGTTTTTAACATGACTTTAGACGGTTTCTTTAACACTGATTCTCCCACATAAGACACATAATAGCTCAAGCTTTAGCTTTGATGATCTCCCAGAACAATATTGTTAAGGGGGTGTGGGTCTTGGGTATGTGTGTGTGAGTGTGTGGTGTGTGTGTGTGTGTGTGGGGGGGGGGGGGGTGGGGGTGTGGATGCGGGGTTGCTATTTTTACACTTTACAAGGGAGACAAGTTTTTCAACTTACTGTTTGATATAGGTAGCCAAAAATCCTCCGCAACACAGGTCTACTCTTATAGAAAAGAATTGGCTCCTGTGGACCCCTACAGCGAAGGGGACAAAATATTTTGAAAGGTGAAGCCATTCCCGTTAACCCATTGCATGCGGGAAACCCCCAAAGGGATACCTTGGCAAATATAGCAGGTCCAGATCAGACGCCGCAGAACAGACGCGGAACGCTTACAAAATTTTCCGTCAAAATTAGAATAAAAATGAAAAAAAAAAAAAAAAAAAAAAAAAGGCCTGACACCCCAAATATGACAAATGGACTTAACCAACATATAGCAATGGAAGAGGCCATTGGTATACAAAGGGTTAAATTCCAATAGTTTCAGTATACAGTGTATACCCTGATCAGACGCCGCGTTCTGCGGCGTCTGATCTGGGTGTATACTGTTTGCAAAAGCAAAACAGTTGATTCCAGTCTAGATTCTAAAGATAGCTCTCTTAGGCAACACTATGACGTCACAGTGATAAGAATAGTGTGGTTATTTACCATAAGAAACGTTTACCTGGGTTTCCAACAAGTCAGTGGTGTGCACTTCAGCTTTAAAATGCTACTGCGCTTTATAACTTTGGTCAATTGCCAAATTGTTTTGTCTGATTTTGTTTGTTTGATTTGAGGTTTAAGGTCCCCGTCAACACTGTAAAGGTCATTTTAGAGACGTTGCCTCCAATTCTGAGGTTTTACGTCCCCATCAACACTATTTAGGTCATTTTGGAGGTGTTGCTTCCAATTTTATGACACTACATGAAATGACACCTCATGTCCTGCCACCCAAACAACCCAAAAGGGTTCGTATGTAGGGACGGTCCGACTTGTACCACTTTGCCTGGGCAGGCTCAGGCCCTCTAAGGGGACAACTGATAAATAATGAGTCAGACAGACAGACAGACAAACACTTTATTCTCTTAAGTACATTGACATGACATATAAGGAAATATATATTAAATAGTCAAACTCATACAGGCATATGTAATCTGGCGGCTCTGACAAACCAATGCATATGCATATTGTTCGATTATCCTTACAGCAACCCATATATGCCTAGCGTCCCATTTTGTTTGTTTTGTTTTGTTTGTATTGGCTTTTAACGGCCCAGTGAACACTATTTAGGTCATTTTTGAGCCCGTCAGTTTATCTATCCCCACTTTTCTTGGCAGGATTAGTCGTAAGCGGTCAACCAATAGTCCAGTACAGGGCAGATTCTTTCGCCAGAAACTGACAACTGCCACTGAATCAGCGGAAGGTAGAGAATGATTTCATGATCAATCTCCACGAAAGAATGTTGCCGCCCCCGTCAAGAATCGAACCCGCGTCCTCTTGATCACCAGTCAGACGCGCATCCGCTTGAGCTACCAGTTTGTGGACATTGGCAAACTGTGTACACCCAGATCAGACGCCACAGAATGTGGCTTCTGATCAGGATCTATACTGTTTGCAAAAAAAAGACATGACATTTAAACCGCAAACCCCCATAAAAGGAAATGGGCGGACCTAAGATATGGGGTTGAAGATCGTGTTATCATATATGGACAGGGGCATATATTATGTGTTCCTGATATGGTTTAATAAATAGTACAGCCAAAAATCAGGCCACATACTCGAACGATATTGCTGAGAGGTTAGCTGGTCACAGTAAATTGACTAATTATCAACACATATACACCGAAAATATATATATATAAAAAAATAAACATCATCGAACAAGTATTATTATAATTGTTATTCGTAATATTATTTTTATTATTGAAGATAAAGAAACTTTATTAACGTCGCATATTTGAAACAATTAACATAAGCTCTTTTGAGCATTTTTGCGACAATACCAATGATAATGCGAGAGTCAGGCAAGGGAACACCTATATTTAGTACCATTTTTCACGCCCTTGGTATAGCGCGGCCGGGCATCGAACCCGCGACCTCCCGATCCCGAAGCGGACGCTGGTATTATTATTATTGCTATTGTTATTATTTTCAAACGTTTTCAGACAAGGTATAATTTCTCATCCGACGCATTACGATATCACACCCGTGCGACACAGGGCATTTTTGACATCTCTTAATTGGCTACTTTTATGATGAAAGTCTGTGCTATTTTTCTTATTTATTCTGGAAACACAGGCTGTGGGTGCACGTTAGAACCTCATTTTCAACACATTTTATCTGATTAGGAACCATAGTCAATCTCTAGGCATCAAACAATGAAGCAATGATTCTTACGATAACACGCCAGTGCAACATAGGGCATTTTTTCACATCGCCAAAATGGCTACTTTTCTGATGAAAATCCTCGATTATTTCTTATTTATACTGCAAACATAGGTTGTGGGTACTCGTTAGAACCGCCTCATTGAGGCGGTTCTAACGAGTACTCACAACCTATGTCTTGGAGCAAAAATAAGAAAAATAATGTATACCCCCGTAAACCCCAGTTTTCTCTATATAAAGTGGGGTATAGAGGGGTCTTCATTTCACGGACTTGTTCACGGTGTGAGGCGGACCGTCCATGCTAATAAACCTTATTGGTTTCATTGGGCGAAAGGGCTTGAGATGTCATTTCATCTTAGTGTCGGGTAAAAGTCCCACAAAATTGGAAGCAACGTCTCCAAAATGACCTTTACAGTGTTGACGGGGACGTTAAACCTCAAATCAAACAAAACTTGTTCACGTGATGTTGTTTCATCATAATATTCTCCTAATACATACTCGAAGACTGGCTTCCGTGGCCTAATGGGTAAGAGCGCTGACTCTTAATCATTAGGTCTTAGAGCCTGGCTCATGTCACATGTGAGACGCCAAGTTCTGCAACGGAAGGTCATGTGGTTTTTTCTCCGGGTACTCCGGTTTTCGCTCACCTCTGATTAACAATCGGCTCGAATTGAGTGAAATAATCTTGAAAGGGCCGTAAAACCAAAACCAAACCATACTCGAAGAACATTAAGGGGAATGGGAATACATAGCACCTTTCTTCCGCCATTTTTCAAAGGGACTTCCTGTTCGCTTTTCTATAGGCTCAGTCCCACTGAAAAGTGGGTCTACTGTGAAAGGAAAGAATTTGCTCTTCTGGAGAAATTCTTTCCTTTAAGAGTTGACCCCTATTAACATGGGAGTCATACATACTTTTGCAGTTGTCTCACCTGAAGGTGTACCAATTCCCTTTAAGATTCTGTTGAAAATCAGATTTACTGTCTCCCCAACAAGCGTGATAGCTCAGTGGTTAGTGCACTTGCCTCTGATGCTAGAGGTCCCGGGTTCGATCCCCGGCAGCGGCGATAAAAATTTCGGTGTCCGAACACGCTCAATTGGCATCATTTGCAGGGATGAATGTCATTAAGTGCACCGTCCTTCGGATCGGGACGTTAACTGGAGGCCCCCTGTGCAGGGAGAACCATCCCCTGTGCAGGTTAAAGATCCCTACCGTAATTACATGATTACTGTGTAGGCTTTCATCCTGCAAAACTGGAGTGTATGTAATATACACCTGCGGTAATGGTCAAATGTGACCGACGCAGTATCAGAAGATAGATAGATAGATAGATAGATAGATAGATAGATAGATAGATAGATAGATAGATAGATAGAAGGAAGGTAGATCAGCAAACTCTGTCAGATGGGACGCATGCCGTCGCATCGACACTGATGCAGTATTGCGTAAACGTCAATCATTAAAATGTAGATTTAATTCTTTTGGGCGTGTATGCAAACCCCCTACAGGCACACATCGTTAGGGCAATGTCAAATCAACGTCGGGGACGTTGCACCGATGTAGATATGACGTTGCATAAACGTCGTGACGTTGTACGACGTTGATGTGACGCTACAATTATGTCCTGTGCCTGCTGGGCATGACATTTCGGGTACCGCTAAACATGCCTTTATGCCGCATTATCACTGAACACAGATCTATACTTACCAGTTTTACTGCATATTAATCCTATTTTAAGTCACCTCAAAATCCCACTTGCTGATTCGTGCATCCCATAAAATATTGGTATTTTATAACAAAATAAACATCGAAAGTCAGCGATTCCTTAGACCAGACATTCATCATGTCAATAATAAGTCCTATATCCACCATTAATTATTAATGTCTGTTTTCGTCTTATCGACTTGTATCATAAGACAATGGAAATGCAGAATTTTCTTCACATGGACCGTGATAAGACAAGTTTATCTTGGGATATGAGCGCACAGCGAAGACTCTGATCAGACTGCGCTAATGCGCAGTCTGATCAGAGTCTTCGCTTTGCGCTGTGTGGGTGGTTCTTCGTACAGAGAGAGAGAGAGAGAGTGTGTGTGACCTGGAACAGAGGATGATCTGTGACTGAATCATCGCTGAACACAGTTTCGTGTGACACAGCCTTCATTATCAATGTATTTTCTTCATTTTGTCTTTCCATGACAAATAAAGTACAGTCACGTTAGTAAACCATACATCAGCAACAAAAGCATTCATTCTGTTTGGTCGCCAAATGTGATAACATCAAACACAGTAACTTAGGATTCAAGACACCTATAAACACAAACAAATATCCCTGCAGGCACACGTCGCTAGGGCAACGTCACATCAACGTCGGTGCAACGTCACGACGTCGCACCGACGTTGATGTGACGTTGCATAAACGTCATGACGTTTCATCGGCGTTGATTTGATGTCACAATTATGTCATGTGTCCACTGGGATAGCTTTTACAAAAAGCTAACTCTACTCTAAGCTCGTATTAACTGTGAATGTCTAGAATCATATTTATACAATTTACTGTCTTTGGCAAAATTCTAATTGCCAATCTGGTACATAGTGATACTACTAGACCGTGTGCGTTTCCATCCTTGTCTGATACTTGTGGAGTGCGACGTGTTAGTTCGCGAGCATTTGATTGAAACGGTTCTGCCCAAGCGCTTATACAAGTCCAAACGTCATGACGATACAGAAAATAATTAACATGCTTAACATATTGATATGGTTCTCAATAAAAATTATTACTAACGGCAAGGCGGGTTGTTTTTAGCTCGCCAAAGCCGATAACAGTGGTCCATCGTGGTCGAGAATTTGTAGATGTACATTTTATATTAGCCTGTACAAATATGAGAGCAAATATGGGATTATACAAATGTGATAGCAATTCTGTGCCAGAGCTCAGCCCGTGGGCCTCTTTTTGTGTGATAGCTTATGCTTGCTATGGGCCTCTTTGGCATGTTAATGTGATAGCAATTATGTGCCAGAGCTCTTTTTTGTTTCTGTGAAAGCTTATACTTGTTATGGGCCTCTTTTTCCTTTTGTGAAAGCTTATACTTGTTGTTGCATGATGTGGGTAACTAATGGCTGTACTTCCATGCTAAACCCTAAGTCTATATGGGAGGTTTATGGATACAGTTCTGACTGGAACCAAGGCAATAAAGATTCGTTGTTCGTTGGTTGCCTTTTTGGCAGCGGGACAGCCGTTGGGACATGGGCGGTCCAGTCATATCCAATCATTTAGACATCTCTTGCATGAGAGAGAGAGAGAGAGAGAGCGAGAGAGAGAGAGAGAGAGAGAGAGAGAGAGAGAGAGAGAGAGAGAGAGGACAAAATTTATAGGACACAATTTATAAAAGTTGAGGTAAATTTGTAGTACTTGGCCCAGGTACAATGACATGCAGTTGATATAAAATTTTATTATGTGCAATGTGTATATTACATGACAAAAATCTTAATGGTAGTCAGCGCCTCAGAAAAATAGACCATTAACATTCTCTGATTCATGTACTTTAAATGCGCGTGCGCAGCTAACTAATAATTCTCAAGGCCACCGAGGCTCTACAGGTCTGTGACCAGCAAAGGCTCTGGCGAGTCTGCGCTTGTGCGCAGGCTCGCGTGGGCCTTGGCCAATCACACAGGTACGAAGTATTCTTTTCTCGTCATCTGGCTAAAGCAATAATTACGTTATGCAAACTTGAAAACGTAATGGCGATATTTAAGTATCATTAAACTGAGCTTTAATTTTTTAATTTATGATTGGCCCTGAACAAACAGGGTTTTTATTTCAATGCTGTTTTCATATAATATACATATAAAAAAAGAGATAAGATTAGTGGTTAAACCTGATACGTTTTTCGGTTTTTCGTGTTTTTTTTTTTTTTTTTTTTTTTTTTTTTTTTTTTGTTTTTGTTTTGCAAAGATCTGCACTTAGAGAAAAACTTTGGAATGAGCTTATTCCGTCCTATAAGAATAGCATCACGAAAACACGCCTGTATAATTGTGAACCCCTTGAACCCCACTTTTATATAGTAAAACTGGGGTTTCCGAGGGTATACCTTATTTTTCTTATTTCTGCTCTAAAATATAGATTGTGGGTACTCGTTAGAACCGCCTCGATGAGGCGGTTCTAACGAGTGCCCACAATCTATATTTTGAGCAGAAATAAGAAAAATATCACAATTTTTCAACATAAAATTTTCATATTTTCGGCGATAAAGGTGGCAATGTATTTGTATAGGCGTGATTGCGTAATGGACTGCGATTTTTCAGGAAGACAGAATACAATGATACTTCATTGACCCGAACTAGGATGACTTGTTTACCATGGGTATTTCGAACATTACGGAATTCTCCCCACAGCTCCTGATAAGAAATAATAAAGAATAATTAAGGATTTGATTTTGATTGATTTGAGGTTTTACGTGCCCGTCAACACTGTATAGGTCATTTTGGAGACGTTACTTCCAATTTTGTGGGACTTTTACCCTGCATCGAGATGAAATGACATCTCAAGCCCTGTCGATCAGTGAAACCAACAGGGTTTATAAGCATGGGCGTTCCGACTTGCACCCCTTTGCCTGGGCAGGCTTAGATCCTCTAAGCGGTTTACGCCGCGGTCGGTTTCAGCTCTGCGAGGAAGCATCATGCAGCCCATCTATTTCTTCAAGCCCCGATGGGCGGGGGCCGACTATAAGAGTAGATTGCGATTGTTCAGGGAGTCTGAATACAACGAAACTTTAATGACTCGAATTCGGATTACTTGCTTACAATGGGTATTACGAATAATTTAGGAAGATATTTGGTCATGAAAAGGTATGGTGTGTTTACTCGTTAGAATCGCCTCCATGAGGCGATTCTAATGAGTATACACAGCATACCTTTATTTTATAGAATCAGTATACGCCCTGACACGGCCCTATGACAAACCCTCAGTGGCTCGAACTACCAACCACCCTTGTCTTGAACAAGTGTTTATTGTTCAAGAGGTGTTCGAGGCATTGCAGTTTCACAATATGTTAGAAAGAGTTGTCTCCCCTGAAGCTGTATCCATCCACCTTAATCCAGTATTTCTATTCAGTCCTCTGTCCAAATGAAATACCAAACCCTAGCAATGAACTCAAAGTTTGTCCATCCACCTTAATCCAGTATATTACTAAAACACGCCTATACAAATACATTGTAAATTTTACCACCTAAAAAAAACGAAAACTTTAGACGAATAATTGTGATATTTTTCTTATTTCTGCTCAAAATGTAGATTGTGGGTACACGTTAGAACCGCCTCATCGAGGCGGTTCTAACGAGTACCCACAATCTATATTTTAGAACAGAGATAAGAAAAATAAGGTTTACCCCTTTAAACCACAGTTTTACAATATACAAGTGGGATTCAAAGGGGTCAAAATTATGATTCCCCCGAATGATGTCCCAAATCTTTGCAATGAACGCTATTGTAAAAGGGAAAGGTGGAATATGATAAGGCCGTGTTTTGTTATATTAATTGTTATCAGTATCCTATGTCCCCTTTAGCAGTTTTTGACCCAATAATGTCAAGCGTCCCCCAAAAAAGGGACACCCTAACGACCCCAAAAAGGTACACCCTAACGTCCCAAAATAGGGACACCCTAAAGTCCCAAAACCCCAAAAGTCCTCGAAAAGGACACTGGCAAATTGCGGCGTCTGATCAGTGGTTAACTAGTTAGCTATAGGTGGAAACCAGGAACAAGAAAACAAGATAAACCGGTAAAACAAGAAACGTAACTCGGACGAAAACCGTCAACCATACCATCCGGAGTTATGTGTTTGAAAACTATACGAGGGCAAGTCAATAAATAACCATCCTACCCCATTTCCAATTGACCGAGACAACCAAGATATACATGCCTTGATTCAATACATGTTTTAGGCATGTGGGCAAAATTGCACCCTTATCGTGTCATTCACTCATAAGATATTGAACGTCAAACATGGCTAGCGATGCAAAGGCAAGCTTTCCGTCAAAAACTGAGTACCGTGCTGTAATTCAGCACTTGCATTTTGAAGGGAAGGAAATACATTGTGAGTTGACCAATGTTTATGGGTCTTCTGCACCATCGTATGCACAATTAATTTCTGGGTTGGGGAATTCAAATGCGGTCTTTAGAAGACGAAACCATGCCTGGACGCCCATCAGATGCCACCGATGAATAAATATGTAACAAGGCGAATTAAGGTGGAAGAAATAGCGAATGAATTACACATTTCACATGATAGCGTTTTAATAATGTTACATGATCGCTTGGGTATGCACAAGCAAACAGCCCGTTGGGTCTCAAAATCCCTCAGCGACGAGCAAATGGCAACCAGAGCATCAGTACGCAGCGCATTGTTAAAGCGGTTTAGGTCATAGGAAGATTGGGTTAAGCTAAGATGATGAGAAAATGACACTTATCGTGCATAAACGCCCAGACAAGGGACAGGATTCAGCTGAGCCTGCGCAGACAATTGATGCGGCTAGTTGCAGGACTTCTTGCAGGAAACCTTGAAAAATATGCTTATAACTCAGAGACCTTGTCTCTAATTTTAGTAGAATGTGTTTTTCTACCTCAAATAAAGTGATTTAAGCCCCCTATGCATAGCGCTCCCTGAAGGTTTCCAGTACTTGCCTGATCTGCAAAGGCTCTGCTGTGCATGCGCAGACAACTAATGCGGCTAGCTGCATGACTTCTCTGGCATGGAACCTTGAAAAATATGCTTCTACGAGCTCGTAACTCTAATTTAAGAAGATTATGGAGTTTTCTACCTCAATTAAAGTGATATAAGCCCCCCCCCCCCCCCCTATGCGTGGCGCTCCCTGAAGTCTCCAGTACATGTCTGTGAACTGCAAAGACTCAGGCGAGACTGCGCAGACAATTAATGCGGCTAGTTGCGCGACTTCTTGCATGAAACCTTGAACAATATGCGCAGTCTCCCCAGAGCATTTGCTGCTCGCCTATGCGGTGACCGTTTTCTCGGGAGCTGACTCAAATATGTCTGGCATATCGTCCGTCATTTTACATGACTTCCGTTGCTGGTTTCCTGTCAGCTATAAACCCATCCAAAAAGACCTTACTTTTTGCAGGGTTTTGGTTTTACGGCCCTTTCATGATTATTTCGAGAGATCGTTAATCAGATACCCGGAGTAAAACCACCTGACCTTCCGTTCCACAATTGGCGTCTCACATCATGGCTCGAACCCACAGCGGCACTGATTAAGAGACGGCGCTCTTACCCACTAGGACACGGAGGCACAAAAATGCCTTGAAATCTCAGTTCAGTACGAAGCCATATATAAAGGAAATAATATCAGAATCAGCAACTAAATACATGTACGTTTTTGTTTTATTTACATAATTATATATATATATTTTTTTGTTACCATGATTCGGACATACCTTACAAAATCATGTGAACGCAGCACTGTAGAATCTAACAGGCCAGTCATCTACACGCAGTTATATCAATCTTTGCTTGTCGGTTGAACGTTCTTGTGAACGCTGATCATACTGTGCGAATGTGCAGCCTGAACTGTATTTACCAGTCATATATGGGCCCCGTCAAGCGATTTTGGTACTTATCGCCTATGCGAGCAGCGAAGGTTCAGGCGAGCCTGCGCATCCGCGCAGTCTCGCCAGAACCTTCGCTGCTCGCTCATACAAGCAGTGAATCAAGAGGAACCTTCAGACAGAAAGCCATATCCCTGGCCCCACTGAATGGCTGGGCATGCGCAGTTAAAATTTGTCATGACGGAATGCTCGAAGACACAAATTCGCTTGGCGGGGCTCATATGTCATTTTGTAGATTTTGCAGTGCCCTGGCTCATTCCACACTCAGCCCTTTCATCCCTGAGTTTTGGAAATGGGCCATTCCATTCACGTCCATTTATGGTAACAGTGAAGTTTAGTCAAAAATTATTTACATGGTGACAAACAGTGTAGACCTTGATGAGACGTTTCGTTAAGATCAGTGTCATCTAGATCTACACTGTTGGCCTAGGTAATGGATACATGCCTGGCAGATTTTTTCACCATTTTTCAAAGGGAGACAACTTTCGGGACTTCTTGTTCGCTTTTCTATACACACTGTCCCAGAGGAGTGTACTCTTACTCTTAAAGGAAAGAATTTACGTTTGAAGGACATCACGAGAACAATTCCGTGAAATGAACACCCCTAAACTCCACTTTATACAGAGAAAACTGGGGTTTACATTATTTTTTTTTATTTCTGCCCCAACACATAGGTTGTGGGTACTCGTTAGAACATCCTCAATGAGGCGGTTCTAACGAGCACCCACAACCTAGGCTTGCTGTATAAATAAGAAAAATATCACGCATTTTCATCAGAAAAGTTGCCATTTTGGTGATGTGAAAAAAGCACTTATTAGAAACAGGCGATTCTAATTTAGTTCACCCATGTAAACTTTACTTTATATAGAGAATCCTCTTCAAACAGCCTTAACTCTTCAAATGCTAATAAAACAATTGTCGTCTGATTTGTTTTCTGCTGGTTACTTTAAAAGTCATTATTGCAAACAGTGTGGACCCAGATCAGACTGCTCCTCTAGGAGCAGTCTGATCTGGGTCAACACTGTTTGCCTGTATGCAAAACTATTTTTCTCAGAAGTTTGCAAGAAGATGCAGCAGACGACATAAGCAGATGACATTTTCAGATGCATTTTTGCATCATAAGGTTTTAACAACAATGTTATAAACATGATCAATGTGAACAACGTGTGAGTCAGTCTGATCTAGGTGCACACTGTTAGCCTGTATGCAAAACTATTTTTCTCGGAAGTTTGTAAGGAGCGACACAAACAGACGCCACTTTCAGATGCATTTTTTGCATCATATGGTTTTGCATCAACAATGTTATAAACATGATCAATGTGAACAACGCATGAATCAGCATATCTCTCTGTAATGACTAATCATGTAAACTTCATTATTTATTGGGATAAGTTGGGGTTTCAGGGTAAACATTATTGCTCTCAATTCTGCTCCAATACACTAGAGTGTAGGCTGGTGTTAGAACCGACTGACACAGGTTGAGCTAAAGAACACATTCAGAGGTCAGTCTACAGCATTCAATTAACCCATTCTGTACCGGAAACCCCTGAAGGGGTACCTTGGCAAACAGTGCATGCCCAGATCAGAAAAACGCGGCGTCTGATCTGGGCCTACACTGTTTGCAAAAAGTTAAGCCATTTTCCAAATAAATTTTGAAGAAAACACAACCTGACACCCCTAAAATTTTGAAATGGTCTCCTGCTATATATGTCGGAAGATTCCATTTGGTACAAAAAAGGGTTGAAGCAGAGAAAAGAAACATATGTAATCTGAAAAATGCCTTTCTTAGCACGAATGTATTATAATAATGATGTCAAATCATCGGTTTCATTCCAAACATCTATGACAGAATAACCTACTCTACGACTGCAAAAATGAGGCTGTTAGTTGGCATGACACAAATGCTGACTTTCATGAAAAGAGAAAAGTTCTGTCCGTTGTTTCAGTCTAATCTTAACTGAAATTGTAAACCTGGTGCAGCCTTGTATCTAAACTGTCCCGTCCATATCTGACCTTCTGTATCAGTGAAAAATCCTTTGCCTTCCAACCTAGAAAAAGGAATAAAAATACTTCAACTCTTCATCCCGCCCGTCCATCGGGGCTTGAAGAAATAGATTGGGCTGCATGATGCTTCCATGCAGAGCTGAAACCGACCGCACATAAGTACTGGTAAACCGCTTAGAGGTTCTAAGCCGACCAGAAAAAGTTGTGCAATTCGGACCGTCCATGCACATAAACCCTATTGGTTTCATTGGGCCGCAGGGTTTGAGATGACATTTCATCTCAATGTCGAGTAAAAGTCCCACGAAATTGGAAGCAACGTCTCCAAAATGACCTATACAGTGTTGACGGGGACGTTAAACCTCAAATCAACCAACCAACCAAATCAACTCTTCGTCATGTTAACAAGTCCGTGTCATGGACACCCCTCTAAATCACACTTTAAACAGAGAAAACTCGGGTTTACGTGGGTATACATTATTTTTCTTATTTCTGTTCCAAGACATAGATTGTAGGTACCCGTTAACGAATAACCAAAGCAGCAGTTCTTGCCTACTTTATGGTAGCTTTAGTGCTCAGTACAGTAACATTCCTCTATTAAGACCACCTTTGGAACTGTTCAAAAGTGGTCTTTAAGACCACTTTTGAACTGTCCCAAAGATGGTCCCTGACCAGAGGACATTGTGTGCAGAAAACACGGAGAAAGAATAGCTGCACCCTTCTAAATAGGCTTTTAAAAGCAGAATTAGTCTTAATTTTAGGTGGTCTTAATAGCGGAATTTCACTGTATACCTATGAAGTTTCATCTCCCTTTTCCATATCATATTCAAGGGCAGGTAATTCAGGACCTAGAATGGTCAGAGTATGATTCCTGGGCAACAATATAAGAATCTTATATGGGTGTGAGGGGTGGATTGAAAAATCCGTCCCGAGGGACACTGTCCGGCATCACGAGGCTTGCCGAGTGATGCCGCACAGTGATTCCGAGGGACGGATTTTTCTATCCACCCCTCACACCCATATTGGATTCTTTTTCTTGCATACCTTCCATTTCTAAGGCGAATTTTTAATGCTGCTGTCACTTCGGTTACCGACGTCCGCCATTTTGTGATGACACAACAGGAATGTTTAGTGACGTCACGCATGACGACGCCGCGCATGAGGTTGTAATCAACCAGTGCATTTATCAAACACGCGATTATATTCGATTTGGGGTCGGAACACCAGGATCAGAACATAAATTTCTATCCCAGGGTAATAAAATCACTGATTTCCATGTCTGGTGTGCAAGAATAGGCTTTTTTTAGTGTTCTATACATCTGTAAAATTACATCAATGTATTCCATATAGTAAACCAAAAACCAATTTTACATAAATCAAGGGCAGATAACTGAAGAATGGAATTGGTAGAAGGACTGTCCTTGCTCATAATAAGCTCCCTTTTGTGGTTTATACATCTGTAAAAGTTCATCAAGATATTCCATTTAGCAAAGGAGAAACAGGCCAAAATCATTTTACACATCCATTTACCCATTTTGTACCAGAAACCCCTAAACGGGTACCCTGGCAAACAGTGCAGGCCCAGATCAGACGCCGCAGATCGCGGCGTCTGATCAGGGCCTACACTATTTGCAAAAAGTTCAGCCATTTTCCAAACCAATTTGGAAGGAAACACAGCCTGACAAACCCTAAATTTTGAAATGGACTCCTTCTATATATAAGGAGGAAGATTCCATTTGGTACAAAAAGGGTTAAGGGCAGATAACTCAAGATCAAAGATAGTCAGAGTGATGCTCCTTGGCCTGAAAATGCTTCCGTCAGTGGTCTATATATCTGTGAAGTTTGTGTATATATTCCATTCAGTAAAGGAATAAGAGCCCAAAAACCATTTAGTGGGAATTGTTAATGGCCATAACTCTGTCAATGTTAACAAATTTTGCCAATTAACAATCCCAAACCACACATTCCCAATACTAATGCACATACCAGATTTGAAAAAAAAAAACGTGAAAAAAAAGTTATCGATCGGAAACGCTAAAAAAACTTATTAGGAACTGACAAGGGCAGATAACTCAAGATCAAGGATGGTTAGAGTGGTGTTCATTGGCCACAAAATGCTTCCTTTAGTGGTCTATTTATCTGTGAAGTTTCGTCCATATGTTCCAGTTAGCCCAAAAACCATTTACATGTAATTGGAATTGTTAACCCTTGTCCTGCTGAATATTTTAATCTGCCACACCCATTACTGATTATCAACCAATCAGATTACTTGATTCAAATTATTGCAACAAATTCATAATCTAAATGCCAAACAATGTAGATCCTGATCAGATGGCTTCTTCAGAAGCCATCTGATCTGGATCTACATTGTTTGAAAGGTATGGCATATCCGGGCTCAGCAGGGCAAGGGTTAATGGCCATTACTTTGTCAAATGTTAACGAATGTTGCCCATTAACAATCCTAAAGCACACATTCCTAATACAAGTGCATATGCAAAATTTGAAGATAACCCGTGGAAAAGTAATCAAATTATCGATCGGAAACGCCAAAAACACTTACTAGGAACCTACAAGGGCAATCAATAACTCTGTCAAAATTTGACTGATTTTGTACATCACACATCCCCGTATAAATGTATACGCATCTGTGAAAACTATATGTCAGCAAGGCTTACTAAATAACCCACAAGTCTAAAACAACTTTTTTGAGGTCATTCGAGGGCCATAACTCTGCTGGAAATTGATGCAAAAAGCCATGTTACAGTCCTAAGCTATATCTTGCCCACATAAATTCACATGCCAAATTTGAGCAACATACATCAATTCTTTCTCAAGATATTGAATGGAAACTAATTTCTGACGTCCTTCAAGGGCCATAACTCTGTTGAAAATAGGAGCAAAATACTGTGTAACAATCCAAAAGCTATATCTTGCAACATTTGATCAAAATACATCAATTCTTTTTCAAGATATTAAGCGAAAACGAGTTTTTGACGTCATTCAAGGGCCATAACTCTGTTGAAAATAGACCCGAAATGCTGTTTAACAATCCCGAGCTATATCTTGTCAACATAAATTCACATGCCAAATTTGATCAAAATCCATCAATTCTTTCTCAAGATATTGAGCGGAAACGAATTTCGACGTCATTCAAGGGTCATAACTCTGCTGAAAATAGACGCAAGTCCCGGAAATGACGAACGGGTGGACAGACAGACGGACGGACGGACAGACAACGCGAAAACAGTATACCCCCGTACTTCGTATATTGGGCCGGTGGGGGGGGGTGGGTATAAAAATACTCAAGTTATCGATCGGAAATGGTACGCACGTACGGACGGACGCCGAAGTGTATATCATAATACCCCACTACTATCGTGTGATGGTGTATAATAAAAAAACAAACAAACAAACAGGTTTTCTCATGAAGTGGCTCATCTGCAAACACCTTGTCGGGATTGGCATGAACGTGCGTCCATGCGTGTTTCCATTATTACCTATTTTCTATAAAATCTCCGTCATAGAATGATCCATTTGGCCACATATATTTTCCTCGCCCATGAAACTGATTTTGAACAAATTCTCCCTCATACACAGACCCTGAAGGGTGTGAGAGTGTCCCTTTGCCGTTCATTTTGTCCTCCGACCACTCGCCATCATACACGCTGCCCTCCGCTGTGGTCTGTTTTCCTTTACCAAATCGAATAATGCCACCGTCTGACTGTATGTATTCCCCTTCTGAAAGTAGAGAAACTTAAAAATAGTATATTTGTGCAATCTAACGCTGACTTTCACGAATGTAGAACGGAAGCAACGGAAGGCCTGGTGGGTTTTCTATGGCCACTGAGATTTTCACTAACCTATGATTAAAGCGACTCGATCGATGCAAGTGAAATATCTTTCTCTGGTCTCAACTGTGACAAGAACAACAACTAATGATAATAATCATAATTATTATTATTATTATTATTATTATTATTATTATTATTATTATTATTATTACAAATAGCAGCAGTAGTAGTAGTAGTAGTAGTAGTAGTAGTAGTAGCAGCTGAAGCAGCTGTTATTACATTTTGAAGACGTTGCTTCCAATTTTGTGGGACTTTTATCCGACATTGAGATGAAATGACATCTCAATCCCTGCCGCGCCGGTCTAGGTATATAGCTCAGTCGGTTGCGCGTTTGACTGGCGATACCTGCCGGGTTCGGCAACATTCTTTCGTGGAGATTGATCATGAAATCTTTTCTTCGGCCATTCTCTCCCTTCCGCTGATTCAGGAAGGGCAGTTGTCAAAGAATGTGCACAGTACTGGTTAGCCGTTTACGTATAAGCTTGTCCGATAGGTAAACTGACCGGCTCAAAAATGACCTAATATAGTTATAACTGGGCCGTTAAACTCCAATACAAACAAATAATCCCTGCCGCCCAATGAAACCAACCTAAAGTGTTTATACAAGTATGCATCGTCGGTCCGACTCGCATTATTTGTCTGGGCAGGCTTAGACATTCTAAGGGTTTATTAATTGATTATCCTATATTACACATGGTCAACCAATATTAAAAAATCATAAATGATGTTTTTAACTGCGTCAATTAATAAAATTGTCATTAATCAAGCAATTTTGTATTGGCCCAGTTACAGGTCCGAGGTCTGCTGTATTGGCCTCGGCCTTCGGCCTCGTGCCAATACAGCAGACCGCGGACCTGTAACTGGGCCAATACGAAATTACTTGATTAATACGATTATAATATCGGTACTCATGTTCGGTCGGGTTCAACTGTGTGGAAGCATTATGCAGCCAAATCTATTTCTCCAAGCGGGGGTCAAGTATTATTATTAGTAGTAGTATAGTCGGAACAATTTGACAAGAGACTGGCCTTTATGCAAGGAATAAATCAGTTGGTGTTATCGCCTTATACGTCGGCTTTTGTAAACTTCTCGTGAATTTTCGGCATCTCGTGAATTGCGACCCATTTACCGACCTCTAAGTATTGAATAACAATATCGCCATCTTCGGAAAACGACGAAGATAAATACATGTATTCAGTCGTGTGTGAAATTATGTTAATAGAGTTCCCCAGTCTCAGGTCAATTTGTTCGAACTATAGTAGTAGTAGCAGTAGCAGCAGTTGCAGCAACCACTATAAATAATAAAAATTAGAGTAGCAGTAGTAGTGTTGTAGTAGAAGTAGTAGTTTTTGTTTGATTTGAGGTTTAACGTCCCCGTCTACACTGAATAGGTCATTTTGGAGACGTTGCTTCCAATGTTCTGGGACTTTTACCCGACATTGAGATGAAATGACATCTCAAGCCTTGTCGCCCGATGAAACCAATAGGGTTTATAAGCATGGGCGGTTCAACACGCACCGCTTTGCCTGGGCAGGCTTAGATCCTCTAAGCGGTTTACCAGTACTCGTGTGCGATCGGTTTCAGCTCTGCGTGGAATGCGTGGAAGTATCATGCATTTCATCTATTTCTTAAAGCCCCGATGGGTGGGGCCTAGTAGTAGTAGTAGTAGTATATTTGATTGCTTTTAGGTTTAACGTCCCTGTCAACACTGTATAGGTCATTTTGGAGACGTTGCTTCCAATGTTGTGGGACTTTTACCCGACATCGAGATGAAATGACATCTCAAGCCCTGCCGCCCAACGAAATCAATAGGGTTTATAAGCATGGACGGGCCGACTCGCACCGCTTTGCCTGGACAGGCTTAGATTCTCTAAGCGGTTTACCAGTACTCGTGTGCGGGTCGGTTTCAGTTCATGCGTGGAAGCATCATGCAGCCCATCTATTTATTCAAGCCCCGATGGGCGGGGCCGTAGTAGCGGTAATAGTATTAGTAGTATTATTAGTGGTATTAGTAGTAGTAGTGTACTAGTACTAGTAGTAGTAGTAGTAGTAGTAGTAGTAGTAGTCGTAGTAGTAGTAGTAGTAGTAGTAGCAGTAGCGGTAGTAGTAGTTGTTGTTGTAGTAGTTGTAACATTATCATCATTACTTACAAACACATACCGTATTTATCCCCATTAGGGAACACATATGTTCCGGTAAAAATAGCTGGCCCAGATTCCTCCACCTTCTTCTTGTCTTTCTTCTCTAAAATAAATAAATAAATAAATAAATAAATAAATAAATAAATAAATAAATAAATAAATAAACATCAAAGTGAAATGAGTATTTATCACATGGGTGAACAGCGAGTTATTCTGACAAGCCTGCGCATGCTTACAGTTCTGCTGCTTTTACCACCCAGTTTTGAAACCAAAGCACTGACAGCACTTAAGGAGAATGCGAACACCTTCAGGGGAGGCAACTCCTGCAAAAGTATTTTTGTCTCCCATGTCAATAGGGGTCAACTCTTAAAGGAAAGAATTTGCTCCTGAGGAGCAAATTCTTTCCTTTAAGAGTAGACCCCGTTTGCAGTGGGACAGGCCTATAGTAAAGTACACAGGAAGACCCGAAAGTTGTCTCCCTTTGAAAATGGTGGAACAAAAGTGCTAGGTGTTCCCATTCCCCTCAAGGGTCGATTGTCTCGAGTGTAGGTTGGGAAAACGGCCCTGAACGGGACTTGGTTGTTTCGTTTAACCCATTGTATGCTAGTGCTATATGTTGGACAAGTCCATTTGTCATGTAAGGGGTGTCAGGTCTATTTTTGTTTTTATTTTTTATTTTTTTTTTGGAGGAAATTCTGTTAGCCTATAGTGCAAGCGCTGATCAGACGCCGCGTTCTCTTACATGCGAAGAATTGGTACTAATTAGAATCTCAATTAGTTGTCTGCATCTACAAACTTTCAGGTCACTGGCGGCAACAGTTTCTGAAAAATGAACTACAGTAGAACTTCGATGGCTCGAACACCGTTGGCTCGTTTACCATGGATGAGTCGAACCCATTATTGAGCCCCTAGCGAAATCCTCTACATAAGAAATAGTGGTGGATAATTAAGGAGATTTTAGTCTTTTATCTTGCAAATGTATGCTGTGTGCACGCATTAGAATCGCCTCGATGAGGCGATTCTAATGAGTACACACAGCATACATATTCATTATAGAACACCGAAAAGATGTCTAAAAGTATCTCGTTATGCCTCCTGACAGTAACCTCAGTGGCTGGAACTACCCCTGTCTCGCACAGATTTTCGAGGTCCCAAAGGTGTTCGAGCCATTGAAGTTCAACTGTATTTCACTTTTTCCTAGAGAAAAGGCTAAGTTACCAAATTTTGACCCCCCCCCCCCCACCCCCCATCGGCGCTTGAAGAAATAGATAGGCTGCATGATGCTCCACGCAAGTGAGTATTGGTAAACCGCTTAGAGGTTCTAAGCATTCCCAGGAAAAGTAGTGCGAGTTGGACCGTCCTATTGGTTTCATTGGGCGGCTGGGCTTGAGATGTCATTTCATCTCAATGTCAGGTAAAAGTCCCACAAAATTGGAAGCGGCGTCTCCAAAATGACCTATACATTGTTGACGGAGACGTTAAACCTAAAATCAAACAAATCAAACAAAATAAAATGTGGCCTTGTCTGGAGTTAGGTTAAACCTAGGGTCACCATTTGAACAAATTATGATGGGCTGGAGTCCTAGATGCTACATACCAAGTTTTTTTTTAAATCAATCTACTTGTTCTATAGAAGATTTTAATGGTTTTACTATATGGGCCCCGTCAAGCGATTTTGGTACTTATCGCATATGCGAGCAGCGAAGGTTCAGGCGAGCCTGCGCATCCGCGCAGTCTCGCCAGAACCTTCGCGGCTCGCTCATACAAGCAGTGAATCAAGAGGAACCTTCAGACAGAAAGCCATATCCCTGGACCCTCTGAATGGCTGGGCATGCGCAGTTAAAATTGGTCATGACGGAATGCTCGAAGACACAAATTCTCTTGGCGGGGCTCATATATTGGCGTGGTAGCCATCTTGGCCATGTGACCGAGATGCCGCGAACATACTATCGTTCCCCCTACCCAAAGAGGCTCAACACAATTTTTGGCTTTGATTGGCCAATCGGTTTCAGAGGAGATGTTTGAAGAATATGAACGGACGACGAAGGACCCTTGGTGAGCATGCGGCTAAGGTGAGCATTTGTTTGTTTGAGGTTTAATGTCCCCGTAAGACTGTATAGTTCATTTTAGAGACAATGCTTCCAATTTTGTGGGACTTTTACCCGATATTGAGATGAAATGACCTCTCAAGCCCTGTCGCCCGATAAAACCAATAGGGTTTATAAGCTCGAACCGCTTTGCCTGGGCGGGCTTAGATCCTCTAAGCGGTTTACCAGTACTCGTGTGCGGTCGGATTTCAGCTCTGCGTGGAAGCATCATGCAGCCCCATCTATTTCTTCAAGCCCCGATGGGCGGGGGCTGAGTGTTTGTCAATGGCAGAAGTATAAACGATAGCGTTTGTTCCGCCCTAACAGTCTTATAAGCATGGATTTTTTTTCTACGGTAATTCTGTCCCTTCCGTTTATTCAAGAAGGGCAGTTGTTATGTTACTGCCAAAATTACGCACACAAGCACTGGTAAACCGCTTAGAGGATCGAAGCCTGCCCAGGTAAAGCGGTGCGAGTCGGACATCCATGCATGCTTATTAACCCTATTGGTTTCATTGGGCGACAGGGCTTGAGATGTCATTAGTTTCTTCTCATCCCACAAATTTGGAAGCAACGTCTCCAAAATGACCCTTTAAAGTGTTGATGGGGACGTTAAACCTCAAACAAGCAAACAAACAAACACCCTATAGATGTAAGTCATGTTGGAGACGTTGCTTCCAATTTTGTGGGACATTTACCCGACCTGAGATGAAATGGCATCTCAAGCCCTGTCGCCCAATGAAACCAATGGGGTTTCTAAGCATGGACGATCCGACTCGCACCGCTTTACCTGTGCAGGCGTCGATCCTCTAAGCGGTTTACAAGTACTCGCGTGCGGTCGGATTTCAGCTCTGCGTGGAAGCATCATGCAGCCCATCTATTTCTTCAAGCCCCGATGGGCGGGGCCGAGTGTTTGTCAATGGCAGAAGTGCAAACGATAGCGCTTGTTCCGCCCTACCAGTCTTATCAGCTACTACTATAACAGAGCTACCCAGCCAGCAAAGAATGCCGGGCCAACGTCGGGCCGATAGCGGTACGACGTTTCAACGTCGTACCGCTATCGGCCCGACGTTGGCCCGTGGTTTGTGCTGGCAGGGTAGACTTTTACGACATCTTTCCTTCAGATAGAAGTACAGAGGACCCGCTTTATACGAGTAACAACAGTATTTGTTCCCTATTATTGTGCCGTTATAATGAATTTGCCGTTATAAAGAATCCCACTTAGGCTTATGATAGATTATAAAAGGCATTTTCCACTTCATTACTCCAAGAAACAAATATTATAGACATTTGTTAGAGTTGCCTCGGTATTTGTTCCCTATTATTGTGCCGTTATAATGAATTTGCAATTATAAAGAATCCCACTTAGGATTATGATAGATTATAAAAGGTCTTTTCCACATCATTACTCCAAGAAACAAATGTTATAGACATTTGTTAGAATCGCCTCCGTAGAATCGTTCATGACTATGGATTCGATCTGGGCATTTCCAACCCGAGGGAAGCCCAATCCGCTCGGAATTGAGGCTAATCCTTGAGCTAAGAACTCATTCCATTGAAATTGTCGTTATAACGAGTTTGCCGTTATAACGAATGTCGTTATAACGCGGGTCCTCTGTATGATGCTGCATTCTGGTTTAAAAGGCATAGCAAGAAGGCAATAACCTGTATGCAAACCGAAGAAAATAATAATATTATTTAATAAAAACTATCACTTTATAGTAGGCCCCGCCCATTTGACCTTTACATTGTTGACGGGGACGTTAAACCTCAAATCAAACAAAACAAAAAGGCCCCGCCCATAGGGGCTTGGAGAAATAGATTGGGCTGCATGGTGCTTCCACGTAGAGCTGAAACTGGCCACGCATGAGTACTGGTAAACCGCTTAGAAGAACTAAACCTGCCCAGGCAAAGTGATGTGAATCAGACTGTCCAATGCATATACGCCCTATTGGTTTCATTGGGCGTCAGGGCTTGAGATGTCATTTCATCTCAGTGTCGGGTAAAAGTCCCACAAAAATGGAAGCAACGTCTCCAAAATGACCTAAATAGTGTTGATGGGGACGTTAAACCACACAATCACTTTATAGTATCTCTTATAATAACAGGAACGACTTTGCTTGCTAAAGGGATTTGGGGGGGGGGGGGGGAATTCTTTCTTTAAATACGTATATGCTGCATGGTTGAACTGCCATTCATTCATATGGGATGTGTAGTGAGAGGTGTGTTCTTTTTACTGATACGTATACAGAAGAACCCATTCTTGAGTCCCTAGCGAAATCCTCTACATAAGAAATAGTGGGGGATAATTAAGTAAATTTTAGTCTTTTATCTTGCAAATGTATGCTGTGTGTACACATTAGAATCGCCTCGATGAGGTGATTCTAATGAGTTCACACAGCAAACATTTTCATTATAGAATACCGAAAGTATCTCGTTATGCTTCCTGACAGTAACCTCAGTGGCTCGAACTACCCCTTTCTCGAACAGATTTTCGAGGTCCCAAAGGTGTTAGAGCCATTGAAGTTCGACTGTATTTTGTGACTTCTTCTTCTATAATTAAGCAACTGCGGTGCTACGCCACTGAATTTAAGTCTCCCTTTACCTTTTCCTATTTTCTGTGTTAGAGAATCTGTAAAGAAAGAGAAACAAGGAAAGAAAGAAGAGGAATAGGAGACAGAAGAAGCAGGACAGGTTTAACGAAAGAAAATATTCCGATTTTGAAATGTGTCTTATTGGCATTCGATCACAGTCGTCTTTCTTAACCCATTGTATACTGATGGACTCTACCATTGCTGTATGTTGGACAAGTCCATTTGTCATATAAGGGGTATCAGACCTATTTTTTCTCGTTTTATTCTATTTTTGATAGAAAATTCAATTAGCAAATAGTGCAGGCCCTGTTCTGCGGCGTCTGATCTGGGCCTGCACTGTTGGACTCTGAACATTCTAAGACGGATACCTGCAACTGCAGAAAAATGGTGTTCCCACAGCGGAGAAAATTGTGCCTTTCGTGGAGTTTCTCAACGTGGAGGTTGCAAGTATACACTACTGCTTTTAAGGGTTTCCCGCATGAAATGTGTTAACGATGCATTAAAGCCATGCTTACCGGAAGACTGTCGGAAGTTACAATTTTTTCTTTAAGTTTTGAAACAAATGTTGTCATTGCTAAGCAAGAAAATAATGAAAGCCCGTTTTTATGTCCAAACTTTTATTCTGCGAAGCCGCGTATTTTTGGATACTTATCAGCTCACGAAAATAAATTCTGGTTGCCCTTAATGCAGAGTCATCTGGAAAGCACTTTGCAATAAGTAATGCCTAAAAAAATAGCCGTGTTTCTGCTAACCCGACCGACCATGCTTCAGACCCCCCGACTCTACTTGAAATGAATTATGATATTCAGTGCAAGTCTCAACATGACAATTTTATTAACAAAAACAAAAACACATAAAAAAATACAGACCCGACCCTGTTTTTTTTTCCGGGAGAAAAAATAAGACAATAAAAAAAAAAGTTTCTCCTACCTACCGACCGAAAAATTTTTCAGCATGTTAGCGGAAACACAGCTATTTTTTTTTTTTACGCCTAAGTGAAAAAATGAATGTTAAACTATCAATATACAGTATTTTATTTTTGGATAAACATATTTCATCTGACGGGGCGAACGAAACTTTTCATGGTAGTAGAATACGTTTTATTTGACATATTCTTGTTGCCCCTTTAAACGGTTTAATATTTAGATTTCTCTGAAGAAAAATGTTCCTTTTACCTTTTCCTGTTTTCTGTGCACGAGAATCTACAAAGAAAGAGTAAGAAGAAGAAAATGAAGAGGAAAGACAGACAAAAAAGTACACAGGGAGAAACAAGAGAAAAAAAATCTAAAATAAGTCTCAACCACATCTGTTTCTCTAGGAACTCCACAAAATAGAAGTGGAGGCAATGATCAGGAATCGATGCAATTAACCGACAGCTCCCATCAGAGACACCAAGGGAAAGCTGAACACAAACATGAAACAACTAGACCCTAATGGAGACATCACTAGCACAGATACTTTCCCACAAAATGGCCAAATGGCTATCCAAAGCAAAATAATATAAGCGATACACACACTCAAGGACAAGTCATAACAAAAATAAACCACGACAGAAGAATCGCCTTGGAACAGTCAGTGAAACGAATTCCACTCGATTTTACGTGGCCACAATCCTCGCCCTTATTTCCGTCGCGATTTAGACAAATGATTTGTTCAGTCCGCATGAAGGCCTTCTAACTGATCAGTGCAACATCTCCGTGGATACAAAAATCAAACAACCACAGAGATGAAACAACGGTGAGGACTCGACAGCAAAAAAACACTGAAAGGCTGGAGCAAAAGAAGACCAACAGTTAGACTCAGAAGGGCCCGGCCAGAGACCGAGCATCAGGCACCAACCAACATTACTTAAAATTAGATACTCTCTAATTCTCACTAAGCCTTTACGCTGGAACCGTCATAGAATCTGAGGCCTGACCCACCGGCGTGCTATATAAACCTGGATTTCACATAATTCAAATATATGTCCGTCAAGCGACAATGTTTCACTGAAGAAATCTATATTTGTGCGTTCTCGCTTGATACAGAATGCTCAAAGCCTTGAACTTAAAAACGTGTTCTCGAAGGATGTTGACACGTATACGGATACATCGATCCAGTACGTACTCGGAAAAACATCGACACGGAATGTGTGACCAGTACCCCGCCACATGTCGACACCGGTCACAACGAGGGTCATACTCCTGTGCCATCGCCGCCCCAACCCAAAGTCAAATGAGTCTATGTGTACATATGAAAGAGAATAGAGTCTGTGTCGGTTTCAAGTTAAAAGCGAGACAAAAAAGAAAAGAAAGAAACAAAACAAAAAAATCTGTATGTTGATGTGTCTTTTTATCCAGTTTTGCTTCTGTAGTACTTAGCCAACCTCTGTTGAGTGGATCGAGCAGTTTTCAATACTAACCCAGCAGGCACATGACGCAATTGTGACGTCACATCAACGTCATGACGTTTATGCAACGTCACATCAACGTCGGTGCAACGTCATCGACGTTGATTTGACGTTGCCCTAGCCACGTGTGCCTGTTGGAATTTTGTACATCTACAAAAATATCCCCAGCATATTAAGACCAAAAGAACATATGTCGGGGCGATAGTGCTCCAGTATGGGGTGCCGTTTTACTATTTAATCCATATTTATAGATATCCATAATTCGATTTATGAATATTCATAAGTCAAATTATGGATACCCATAAATCAGCCGAACAATGGATATCCATAATTCGAATTATAGCTATCCATAGATATCCATAATTTGAATTATGGATATCAATAATTCCAATTATGGATATCAATAAATCAGATTATGGATATCCATTATTCTGCTGATTTATGGATATTCATAATTCGAATTATGGATATCCATAAATTGAATTATGGATATATATAAATCGGGCTGAATTAATGATATCCGTATTTCGAATTATGGATATTCATAATTCACCGCAAAAGCCTTTGGTTTCTGTCATTACTTAGTGTATTTATTTGCAAAGATGATGTATGGATATCCATAATTCGGGTTATGTATATCATTTATTCGAATTATAGATATCCATAAATAAGTATAGATATCCATAATTTGAATTATGGATATCCATAAAATAATTATGGATATCTATAAATAAGGAATAAATAGTAAAACGGCTACTCCAGATAGTAGACTGTCAAAAAATTTACATACGAGTCAAACCCTGAGATATATAAAAAGAATCTCAGAAAAACAAAACTCTATCTCCCCCTCTTTCCAAATGCAAGATCGACAATCTACCTTGGCATAACACTATTTGCTTGCTTTCTCTTCTCCCATCACTCTCACCTCACCCCGACACACACGCACGCACGCGCGACACACACACATGCGCGCGCGGACACGCACTTCTAATTTATACAGAACTTGATGATATTGTCCCTATAAGAATTATGAAATATGATACCCATCCCGTGTGGGAATGAAGAGCTTTTGACGAAACGTCGTCATTGCACGAATCAGGATTTTTTTTTCCCGGAATACCCAGAATATCCTCTGCGTGGTATCTCAGTGGTGATCGCACTTGTCTCCCCCGGTTCGATTCCCGGCAGTGGTAATAAAATTGCGGTGTCCGAACATGCTCCACTGGATGAATGCCACAAAGAGCATAGTCCTTGGGATCGGGACGTAAACTGGAGGCCCGCTGTGCAGGCAGCAGGTTAAAGATGCCTACCGTAATTACATGATTAGTGTGTAGGCTTTCATCCTGCAAACCTGGAGTGCTGGACGACACCGTATCAAAAGTTTACCTCTTTGGTGAGAGCTAGAAACTAATTCCCCATACTTGACATTCTGTCTGAATCTGCATGGTAAGCAGTGTTAAACAGTTCTGCAATCAGTCTTTACATTCTACTGACTTTTCTCGTGTACCACATTTAGCCATGCAGCCTACTATGCGCGGTATAAATCCGTTTACATGTTTTTAAATTGGTACATTACTATGAAATGCCGTTTTACTATCAATCCCCTAGTTTGTGATATCACTAAATCGAATGGGTGATATCACTAATTATATTTAGTGATTTCATTAAATAGAGATTTATTTGCGATATCACAAAACTGAATTAGTGATATCAAAAAATCAAGTGAAAGAATTTGTGATATCACTAAATGGAATTAGTCATATCACTTAATATATGATTCGCAAACAATGCAAAGTTTACTTCCTATTAAATTTGATGCCGACAGAGAAGATGCTACTAAGGGCATGATCTAAGAGATAAATATGGCAGCAATCAGCCGCATGGTGAATGCGGCAATGACTGCTATTCAAAATCGTATTTCCAGATCCCTCAGATACTGACGGAATTCTAGTAAACGAAAGCCCGCAGTCATCTACATCATCAATCTACCTCATCAATCTCATAACATTGTGTGTGATTCAGAATGCCTCAGGCTGCTGAATGATGCATAAAATATCACTTTAACATTGGTCTGTACCGTATTTGCAGTGATCATTTCGGGAAAATGTGAATTTGTGATATCACAAAATCGATTCAGTGATATCACAAATTCACTCCTATTTAGTGACATCAAAAATTCAAATGAGTGATATCACAAAATGGATTTTGTGATATCATTAAATAGAAATGAGTTTGCGATATCATTAAATCCAATTAGTGATATCACTAAATCCAATCAGTGATATCACACAATCGAGTTAGTGCTATCACAAAATTGGATAAGTGATATCACTAAACTGAATAAGTGATATCACAGAATCATGCCCATTTTGTGATATCACAAAATTAATAATGTGACATCACTAATGGGATTTTCTGATATCACTAAATCGATTTTGTGATATCTCAAATCCCGTATTACAATATATCTATTCATACTGCATCACTCCCTCACAGGGATAACATGCAGATGATATTACAAAATCGGTTTTGTGATATCACAAATTAATTAGTGAAAGCATAAAATATTTAGTGATTTCACAAAATCGAATAAGTAATATCACAAAATCGATTTAGTGATATCAAGAGATTTTTAGTAAAACAGCACCTCATACATTACCCCTTTCGGTGTGATTCTGTCGTATGACATACAGGCCAAAATGGACCAAAAGACAAGATACAGGAAGGAGCGTGGTAGCTCAGTGGTTAGTGCACTTTCTTTCTTTCTCTTCATTTCTTTTTTTGCCTTAACCCCAGTAGGGGACACAGACGGTGTACATTTTATACACCCAAGATTTGTAGGATGAAAGCTTACACAATAATCATATAATTACCTTAGGGATCTTGGTTAATGTACCAATCCGAACTTAATGACATTCAACCCTCGGGATGGTTCTCTATGCACAGGAGGGCCTCCAATTAACTCTGGAGATGGTTCTCTATGCACGGGGCGGTGGGGGGGGGGGGGGGGGTCCAATTAACGTCCCGATCCAAAGGATGGTACACTTTGTGGCATTCATACTTGCAAAAGATTTCAGTGGCGCATGTTCGGACACCGCGATTTTCTTACCGGGAATTGAATCAGAATTGTTACTGCGCACAAAATATTTAGTGATTTCACAAAATCGAATTAGTGATATCACAAAATCGATTTAGTGATATCAAGAGGTTTTTAGCTGACCTTTTGTGACTGAGATGTCCGGCGTCGTCGTTCGTCGTGCGTCGTGCGTGTGTAAACTTTTCTTGTTAACACTCTAGAGGCCACACTTTTGATTCAATCATTATCAAACTTGCTCAGAATGATCATCCTGAGAATATCTCGGTCCAGTTCGAATATGGCTCATGTTGGGTCAAAAAGTAGGTCACCAGGTCAAATCAAAGGAAAACCTTGTTAACACTCTAGAGGCCACAGTTTTGGTCCAATCATCCTCAAACTTGCTCAGAATGATCATCCTGACAATATCTCGGTCAAGTTCGAATATGGGTAATGTCGGGTCAAAAAGTAGGTCACCAGGTCAAATCAAAGGAAAACCTTGTAAACACTCTAGAGGCCACAGTTTTGGTCCAATCATCCTCAAACTTGTTCAGAATGATCATCCTGACAGTATCTCGGTCAAGTTTTGATATGGGTCATGTCGGGTCAAAAAGTAGGTCAGTAGGTCAAACCACAGAAAAACCTTGTTAACAGTCTGGAGGCCACATTTTGGGTCCAATCATCTTCAAGCTTGCTCAGAATGATCATCCTGACAATATCTCGGTCGAGTTAAAATTTGGGTCATGTCGGGTCAAAAGGTAGGTTAGCAGGGCAAATCATAGAAAAACCTTGTTAACACTCTAGAGGCCACAGATTTGGCCCAATCGTCCTCAAACTTGCTTAGAATGATCATCCTGACAATATCTCGGTCAAGTTCGAATATGGGTCATTTGGGGTCAAAAAGTATGTCACCAGGTCAAATTAAAGGAAAACCTTGTTCACACTCTAGAGGCCACAGTTTTGGTCCAATCATCCTCAAACTTGCTCAGGATGATTATCCTGGCAGTATCTCGGTCAAGTTTGAATATGGGTCATGTGTGGTCAAAAAGTAGGTCAGTAGGTCAAACCATAGAAAAACCTTGTTAACACAATAGTGGCCACAGTTTGGGTCCAATCGTCTTCAAACTTGCTCAGAATGATCATCCTGACAATATCTCGGTCGAGTTCAAATATGGGTCATGTCCACTCTGGAGGCCACAGATTTGGTCCAATCATCCTCAAACTTGCTCAGAATGATCATCCTGACAATATCGCGGTCAAGTTCAAATATGGGCCATGTCGGGTCAAAAAGTAGCTCAGTAGGTCAAATCATAGAACACTCTAGAGGCCCCAGTTTTGGTGCTAACACTCTAGAGGCCCCAGTTTTGGTCCAATCATCCTCAAACTTGCTCAGAATGATCATCCTAACAATATCTAGGTAAAGTTCGAATTAGGTCATATGGGGTCAAACTGTAGGTCAGTAGGTCAAACCGTAGAAAAACCTTGTTAACACTCTAGAGGCCACAGTTTTGTTCGAATCATCATCAAACTTGCTCAGAATGATCATCTCTGCAATATCTAGGTCAAGTTCAAATATGGGTCCTGTGGGGTCAAAAGTAGGTCAAATCATAGAAAAACCTTGTTTACACTCTAGAGACTGCAGTTTTTGTCTCATTATCATCAAACTTGCTCAGAATGATCAGCTTGACAATATCTAGGTCAAGTTCGAATATGAGTCATGTCGTGTCAGAAAGTAGGTCAAATCGTAGAAAACCTTGTGAACACACTAGAGACCACAGTTTTTGTCTGATCATCATCAAACTTGCTCAGAATGATCATCTTGGCAATATCTCGGTCAAGTTTGAATACAGGTCATGTCGGGTCAAAAAGTAGATCAGTAGGTCAAATCATATAAAAACGTTGTGAACACTCTAGAGGCCACAGTTTTGGACTGTGCGTAATCAAACTTGCTCAGAATGATCATTTGACAATATCTCGGTTAATTTCGAATATGGGTCATGCCTGGTCACTAAGTAGGTCAGTCGGTCAGATCATAGAAAAACCTTGTGAACACACCAGAGGCCCCAGTTTTGGTCCGATCATCATCAAACTTGCTCAGAATGATCATCTTGACAATATCTTGGATCAAGTTTGAATATGGGTCATATTGGTTCAGAAAGTAGGTCAGCAAGTCAAATCATAGAAAAACGTTTTGAACAGTCCAAGTGGCCAAAGTTTTAGTCCAATCATCATAAAACTTGCTCAGAATGATCATCTGGACAATATCTCAGTTAAGTTCAAATATGGGTCATGTAAAATCAAAAAGTAGATCACTAGGTTATTTTGTCATAACTTTTTAACCGTTTGAGATAGAGCCTCCATATGTAGGCATGTAGATTCCTTGTGACAAGGCTTCCCACTCATATAAAAAATATTTGACCTATGACCTTGACCTGTGACCTACTTTATCATAACTTTTGAACCATATGAGATAGAGCCTTCATATTTGGTATGTATGTTCATTGTGACAAGGCTTTCCCAGCCATTCAAAAATTTTGACCCTACTTTGTCATAACTTTTTAAGCATTTGAGATACAGTCTTCATATTTGACATGTAGGTTCCTTGCGACAAGGGCTTCCTAATTCATACATAAAATGTGATCATTACCTTGACATTTGACCTACTTTATCATAACTTTTGAATCATCTGAGATGGTGCCTTCAACCGCGCGTTGGCGGCTTTGCTTCCCTCTTTGGTTGCGCGCCGGTGGGTCGGGCCTCGGGTTCTGTGGCGGCTCCCGGCGTGGGGGCTTGTTGGGAGTTGGGGTGGTGGTGTTTGGTTGGTGCCTGGTGCTCTGTCTCTGGTCGGGCTCATCGGAGTCTAACTGTTGGTTTTCTTTTGCTCCAGCATTTCATGTGGTTTCTTGCTGTCGAGTCCTCACCGTTGTCTCACCTTTGTGGTTCTTTGGTTTCTGTGTTCACGGGGGATGTTGCACTGATGGGTTGGGAGGCCTTCATGCGGACTGAACAAATTTTTTGTCTAAACCGCGACGGAAGTAAGGGCGAGGATTGTGGCCACATAAGGTCGATTTGGGCCCCCCAGTGGAAATCTTCCACTGACCGTTCCAAGGCGGCTCTTCTGTGGCGATTTATTTATGTTGTTGTTTGTTACTTACTGTGTGTATCACTTGTGTCTTTTAATTTTGGATGGCCATATGGCCATTTTGTGGGAAAGTTACTGTCCATATGGCCTTCCTTTGTTTAGGTTTCCATTATGGTCTGGTCGCTTAATGTTTGTATTTCTTTCCCTTTGGTGTCTTTTATGGATGGAGTAAGTTAATTGTATCAATTCCTGATCTTTGTTTTACTTCTACTTGGCATGTTTTCTTGTGAAAAGGTCTTTCCACCAATACAAAAATTTTGTCTTTTGACCTTGAGCTTTGATCTACTTTGACCATTTGAGATAGAGCCTTCATATTTGGCATGTAGCTTCCTTCTGTCATACGAAAATGACTTATGACCTTGACCTTGGCATGTGACCTACTTTATCATAACTTTTGAACCATTTGAGGTAGAGCCTTCATCTTTGTCATGTATGTTCCTTGTGGCAACGACTTTCGCCCACACAAAATTTTTGCCCTGTGACCTTGACCTTCTTTCTCAAAACTTTTGAACCATTTAAGATAGAGCCTTCAAATTTGGCATGTAGGATCCTTGTGACAAGGGCTTCTCAACCATGCAATTTTTTTTTTACCTTGACCTTTGATCGTTATTGTCAAAACTTTTGTATCATTTAATGTAGAGCCTTCAGATTTGGCATGTATGTTCCTTGTAAAAAGGTCGTCCCACTCATGCAAAAAATTTGAGCTGTGACCTTGACCTTGATCTGTGACCTACTTAATCATAACTTTGGAACCATTTGAGATAGAGCCTTCATATTTGGGATGTATATTCCTTGTGACAATGGCTTCACATCCATACAAAAAGTTTGATCTGTGACCTTGACCTTTGACCTTATATCATAACTTTTGAACCATGTTACATCCCTTTGATTGCAACAGTTAATTCCTTATTTTTGACCTTGTCATTACCATAGCCGCTTCAGTTTATATCGGATTTTCTTGAAAGTTACATATAAGCAAGTCAGGAATAAAAGCTTGAATGAGTTTGAAAACCAGTGAGGTCAGCCGATTTATCATAGAGTTACATTCTAATGCTTACCATGTCATCACCTTGTCCTCCAATAAATCCTCCAGTAAAGGTTGGAACTTCCTGAAACTTTGAATCTGTTAGCTCAGGTGAGCCACACAGGACCATCTTGGTCCTCTTGTTAGTAAAACAGCACCTCATACATTACCCCTTTCGGTGTGCTTCTGCCGTATGACATACAGGCCAAAAAGGACACAAAAGACAAGATAGAGGAAGGAGCGTGGTAGCTCAGTGGTTAGTGCACTTTCTTTCTTTCTCTTCATTACTTTTTGCCTTAACCCCAGTAGGGGACACAGACGGTGTACTTTTTATACACCCAAGATTTGTAGGATGAAATCTCACACAATTATCATATAATTACCTTAGGGATCTTGGTTAATGTTCCAATCCGAACTTAATGACATTCAACCCTCGGGAGGGTTCTCTATGCACAGGAGGGCCTCCAATTAACGTCCCGATCAAAAGGATGGTGCACTTTGTGGCATTCATACTTGCAAAAGATGCCAGTGGAGCATGTTCGGGACACCGCGATTTTCTTACCGGGAATTGAATCAGAATTGTTACTGGTGACAGGTGAAATGACATTCATACACCCAGGACCTGTAGCATGATAGGCAAGTGTATTAACCACTGAGCTACCACGCTCCACAGCTACCATGCCCAACTTAGCTTAACCCGAGATCCCTGGCTGTAGTGAAAATAATGAAGGCTTTAAAAAGGCTTGGATTACACTTAGCTTAACATAATCAAGGCAAGAAGTCCAAATCTGTTAATGAACATATTGTTATCAATCATACTTAATTAAGAAAAACAAAGATCTATTACCTCCAGGCATATTTTAAGCGTTATCTTATCCAAAACCGTCAAAAATTTTTTTGTTTACAGTCTTTGCAATACTTCCTACATGGAGGCGGCCATTTGTAAACACTACCATGGTGACACGTGAAGATAGAGCTGTATATTGAAAATTTCGGATTAACTTGAACGCGTTTTTTACAGTTACTGACAGAACAAGATTAATATTAATAACAAAAACAAACTTTGGATAAATAATGTATTGTATTTTTTATGGTTTTGACGAGTATTTCCCCGGATTCGAATATATCGCCGGTGCGTGGTCATCGAGGGCAAGGATTTCTGTCGGTCACTGGGGCATACTGCTCCAACTGTCAAAATGTTTCGTCCCGCGTCCTTAGCTAGAAACGTCATCCAGAAGACGCTGCAACGGAGAACTTTCTTAACTATAGCAAGATGTGGATGCATTAAACATGCAAGATCTCAAGCTAAGCAGCCGTAATTTTCATTTTACCTGATTGTAATAAGTTTTCGCGACATCAACTTTGCTATGCATGATGCATGGGTCAAGGCCACCACAAGTTTGAATGATAAAGTGAGATTTCTACGGCCAATTGAGGTTTCATTTCATGGAGAGGTTCACCATAGGATGTCTGGTAGTGTAACTTCCCACATCACAGGTCCTGGTATACGAATGTCATTTGACGTGTCACCATGGATTGGGTGCGCATGCGCGCGAGTGCATTCTTCCTGTTTTCCGGGAAACAATTTTTGGATATTTTTGGAATCTAAGGAATACCCTGGATGAGTCCTTTAACTTTTTCTCCTTAACTTTGTTTAAATATTTAGTTACTTGTTTATTTTGCAGGTTTAGTTAGGTTTTTACGACTTTTCATATTTATCACATCCCGGATAATTTGGCTTGGTATTTTTTACTTTTGCACCGAAACAAAACTAGTTCCGGTTTCGCGGCGGATTGACATTAAGGTAAACAATTAAGTTTAAATGTGATTTTTGATGATATTGCCCAACAGAGGAGACTTTCCCAGACACCACTTTGTATTTATTGCCCTTCAGTAACCAAAGAGTCACCAGAAAACCAACAATAATGAGCCATTTTGCATTTGACCTTCTTTTTGGAGTATGTTGCATGTTGCTGGCAACAAGACTTGCATCTCTTCTTAGTTGCAGTGGACAGGACCTACAGGAAATCCCAGTTAACTTCTACCCAGTTTATGCGGACACACGTGGTACAACAGCAATCGACCGTAACTTTGCATTTCATTTGCCCCATGTTTGTACAATATCAATCTTAAAAAAATCTCTAAGAATGAAGGGGTTTCCTGGTTCAAATAAACTTTTCTACTTGTATATATTTACAGTTGTTATAGGTAATGCTTGGGATGTTGAATCAAATCCTGGTCCAGACTCCCGAAATGACAGTTCACACTTCCCTTGTGGACTCTGTCAAAAAAGTGTTGGTTGGGAAGACCGGGGAATTTGTTGCGACACCTGCAATGTCTGGTATCACATAGGATGTCAAGGCATGTCATCAACTATGTATAGTTTTTACAACAGATCATTGAATAAAAATGTTGCATGGGAGTGTTTGAAATGTGGAATGCCAAACTGTTCCACATCTCTGTTTGACACCTCATCTTCTATAGACACCTACAACCACTTTGAACCTTTATCTACCCTATCCGAGCCTGATAGTCCGATACCAGACAACATCGGCCCACCCACGGCAGCTTCATCGCCCATTGTGCAGCAGTCAAAAGAAGCTAAACGAAAGACCAAAAAGGCGGTCCTTAACCATCCCCTCAGAATATTGATCATGAATTGTCAGTCAATAAAGAATAAAAGGGCTGAACTTCATACAATTATCGACTCGGCGAAACCAGACATCATTTTGGGCAATGAGTCTTGGTTAACCCCAGAAATTAAAAACTCGGAAATTTTCCCTGAATCCTTTGAGGCCATCCGGAAAGACAGAGTTGGGGATGCACATGGAGGTGTCTTCGTGGCTTTCAAGCGAGACCTACTCTGTACAGAAACTCCGGAGTTGGACACCAACTGTGAACTAGTTTGGTGTAAATTGAACATCATTGGATGTAGGACTTTGTACCTTGGATCTTTTTATCGCCCACCAGATCAGATTGACCCAGAATATCTTGAGGCTTTTAATTCATCTTTGTCTAGGATAATGTCAAATGCAAATGCCCATATTTTGGTTGGCGGAGACTTTAATTGTGGTGACATTGAATGGTGCAGAATGCAGGTGCCCCATGGGGTGCCTAAAAGGCAGACACAGCAACAACTTTTGGACATAATAAAAGAACACTGCCTGGCCCAAGTTGTTAACATACCCACCCGGCAAGAAAAGACCCTTGATTTATTGTTTACAAATTCTCCATCCCCAGTAAGCCGAGTTAAGGGGATGCCCCCGATTGGCAAAGCTGATCATGACATAGTCCTTGTTGAGTATGACATAAAAGCTAAACGAATCAGACAAGTCCCGCGTAAAGTTTTTCTCTACAAACGTGCGGATATGGATGGTCTGCGAGACCATATGGCGCGATTTAAGGATTCGTTCCTTTCCTCTGACCTCTCACACATGTCAGTTAATGACCTGTGGGTCAGTTTTAAGTCCGAATTAACCACGGCAATGGAAAGGTTTATACCAACTAAAATGACCAAAACAAAATATAGGGCACCATGGATCGATAACACGATCAAGCATCTCATCAGAAGACGGAATAGAATGTATTTTCGTGCTCGCAAGTCTAGCAGCCCTGACGTTAAGAACCATTACAAACGGTTCAGAGCACATGTGCAAAAGGTTATAAGAGATGCATATTGGAAGCATGTTTCCAGCATCTTTACCTTTGAAGATGACAATATAGATCCCGATAGTCCCCAAAAGAATGGTAAAGTTAAAAAGTTTTGGTCATTCGTAAAGTCCCTGAAAAAGGATGCGTTTGGGATCACTTCGCTAAGGGAAAATGGAATTCTAAAAACAGATGCGCGCGATAAGGCTAATATTTGCAATAAACAGTTTCAATCAGCATTTACGCGTGAAACTGATGGTGAGCTACCATCTAAAGGTGCAAGTTCGTTCCCCTCTATGGGGGACATAACAGTTGACCCCAATGGGGTCGCTAAACTGTTAGGTAAGCTCAAGATACATAAGGCATCTGGGCCCGATGACCTGAATGCCAGGGTACTTAAGGAATGTAGTGCTGAAATATCTCCTGTGTTGGCCTTTATCTTCAATCAATCACTTGCCCAGGGCACTGTACCAGATGACTGGCGACAAGCAAATGTAACCCCGGTCTATAAAAAGGGGGAAAAATATGATGCAGCAAATTATAGACCAGTGTCGCTAACATGCATCTGTTGCAAAACCTTGGAGCATATATTAGTAAGCAACATCAACAAGCACTTAGCCTTTGAGAGCATTCTTGCTGACTGTCAACATGGTTTCCGGAGTCAAAGGTCTTGCGAAACGCAGCTTGTTCAATTTTACCATGACATTGTGAGCAATCTGGATGGGGCCATAAATCGTGGCCACAAACAGACTGACTTGATCATCATGGACTTTGCTAAGGCCTTTGACAAGGTACCTCACAGAAGGCTATTACATAAACTGGAGTACTATGGGATAAGAGGATCCACGCATAGGTGGATTAGCTCATGGCTCTCTGGGCGCTCACAACAAGTTGTACTTGATGGCCAAGCGTCTGATCCAGTCCCTGTTTTATCTGGAGTCCCCCAAGGTTCGGTCCTTGGACCGGTCCTTTTCTTGGTTTTCATTAATGATCTTCCCGACAATATCAGGTCATCGGTCCGTTTGTTTGCTGATGATTGTGTCCTGTATAGGAACATATATTCTCCTTCTGACTGTCTTATTTTACAAGATGACCTGGATCAACTTGCACAGTGGGAGGCCGATTGGCAAATGAAGTTCAATGTGGCCAAATGTCACTCAATGAGAGTGTCACGACACCCTCCGGACAAGCAAATTAAGTTTGACTATACTCTTCACCAGCAAGTTTTGGAGCATGTTCAATCCGCCAAATATCTTGGTATCACCATCACTGACGATCTTGATTGGGGTCAACATATCTCAGAGATTACATCTAAAGCAACTAGGACTTTGGGATTCCTTAGACGGAACTTGGCTTTTGCACCTAGGCAGACAAAGGATGTTGCATATAAAACATTGGTTCGCCCTCAACTCGAATATGCATCACCCATTTGGCACCCCTATGTTAAAACTCAGACTCAGCAGGTGGAGAAGGTGCAGAGGACAGCTGCTCGATGGACCTGTAGGCGATGGCGAAATAGAAGTAGCGTCGGTGACATGCTTAATGAGCTAGAGTGGCCGTCCCTGGAGGCCCGTCGTGAGCAGTCCTCTTTAACCTTCTTCTACAAGATACACTCTGATTCAGTGTCTATTGATAAAGATAGGTACTTGACCCCTGTAACACTGTCGACCCAAACAAGGGCATCAAAATTAAACGACTCACAATATCGTAGATACCAGTCCTATAGTGATGCCCTGAAGAACTCGTTTTTTCCTAGAACTATTCCCCAATGGAATAGTCTTCCCTCCTCTGCGGTTAATGCCAAGTCCGCAGAAGAGTTCAAAGCCCGCACAGTGTAAGATTGGGTCTCAGAGGTATGCGTTTTAGGATACCTCTGTTATGCAGATTGTAAATAGTTTTAAGGACGCATCCAGTGCCTCTCTTTTTTTTTTTTTTTCAGCTAAATTCTAAATTTAGCCACCCAATCAACTGAGGTAATGGCCAGATATGACCGACTCAGTATAAGAAGATAGATAGATAGACAGTAACAATTCTGATTCTGAATGGTGATAGGGGTTTAGTTGGAAATTCAGTTCACGAGCAGCCCGCTTCAGTGTGGTAGCTCAGTGGTTAGTGCACATTTAAGAGGTGCCACCCGATTTGATTTCAGCAGCACCAATAAAATTCAGTTTGTGGACATGCTCCATTGGAATCTTTTGCAGGGATAAATGCCACAAAGTGCACCGTCCTTCAGTTTGGGACGTTAACTGGAGGCCACCTGTGCTGGGAGAATCATTGCACAACCCCTGTGCAGGTTGAAGATCCCCACTGTATTAACATGATTACTGTGTAGGCTTTCATCTTGCAAACATGAAGTGTATGTAATATACACCTGCGATGGTGGTCAGATGTGACTTTTGCAGTATCAATAGAAACAAAGAAAGAGTAATATGCCCGTGTCTCGAGTTATCGTCATCTCTCATGTTATCATCATCATGCATTTTCTGGTATCTGTGACTAAGAAGCCACTAGATATTGTTCCAGCAGTCATTGTAAATCAAGATACATTCACCTTGAGGAAGCAGGTGATGTAAAAAAGCGAACAAAAACATGTTATTGTTCTATTTTCATCCAATTTATACAGCCATGTGCAGCAGACAGCTCTCCTCCATTTTAGATTCCCACAATCTGGTCACGTGACTCTTGATTTCCAGTAAAATGCCTACAGTGCTGGCCCAAATGTATGCAACATTTCCACAGTTATCTCTTCTGAAGATTTTATTTGTATTTTTGTTAGTTGTTTCTACACTTGTTTGTTGCATCAGGAGAAACACGGACTTTATTTGACCCCCCCCCACCCAATGTGTAGCCTGAATTAACCAGCTATTAGTGTTGACAAGAGTTTGAATTAATTAGTATGTGTGTACTGTGTCAATTACTTACCCTTTTGCAAAAACAAAAAGCAAAAACAAAAAAAACTTAACTGGTGTCAGCTTTCAGAGACTTTATTGAAAACTGATCTTTAAATTAATTCCATTTTTATGTTAATGCATTCAGTTGCCTGCACAACTCCTATTAAAATGATTTCGCAAAGAAAATATATATATTGTGTTTCAAATTAACACTTTTCACTAAACATTGTAAAAAGGTTATGCATAAGTTTTGGACACTAACTGAATTTAGGGAGCACAGCTTATGCTATGATGTCATGATAACAATATGTGACGATAACTTGAGAGAGAATCCAAATGTTTTAAGGTCAAGGTAAGCTATGTTTATTTAAAGATTTTTGCACAGTAAAAGAGCAATGGAAATCGTAAGTCTTGAAAAATTTATTGAATATTAGGCCCCCCCCCCCCCCCACAGTAAAAGAGCAATGGAAATCGTAAGTCTTGAAAAATTTATTGGATATTAGGCCCCCCCCCCCCCCCCCAAAATACCTGTGTTTCCTGTTACATGGCAAGAAAAAATAGGGTCGGTAGGTAGGCATTTTTTCTTTCTTTTTTTTTTTCATACACTAAGATTAGACTGATCTAGAAAGAGCATTTTGTTCAGGGTTTATATTGTTCACAGTTTATTATCCTTCCTCTAATCTCAGCAGTCAAGAATTAGCTCAGTCCGAATCATAGATTTTTGCCTTCTTACATTCCCTTCTTCTGCCTGGTCAAAAGTGCTCAAGGTTGTCCCCTTTTTGGGGGTTCTTGTTGAAATTGCAGCCAAATGTTGGGTATAAAAGTTGTTTGTTGTTTGGTTTGAGGTTTAACGTCCCAGTCAACACTGTATAGGTCATTTTAATGATGTTGCTTCCAATTTTGAGGGACTTTACCATGTTTACATGACATTGACATGAAATGACATTTCAAGGCCTGTTGCCCAATGAAACCAATAGGGTTTATAAGCATGGACGGTCCGACTCGCACCGCTTTGCCTGGGCTGGCTTAGTCTAAGTTAGATCCTCTTAATCGGTTTACCAGTATTCATGAGCAGTCGGTTTCTGCTCTGCGTGGAAGCATCATGCAGCCTATCTATTTCTTCAAGCCCCATTGGGTGGGGGGCCAGTACACAAGTTGTATCTTATCAAGTCCCATCAATATATCTCAAACTCAAGGAGTATTGCAGTTAATGCAATCACAGGATTATATTGTCAGGGGAGTTGACTGAAATACCATGACACCTACAGTTGTGGTTCTTGCACATAACAGACCTTCGTAACCTTGAGTACAACTGTGCCAAGTTAAATCAATATATCTCAAGGGGTTTGGGAGGTTTGGCAATCACAAGGTAAATATTGTCAGGGGAGATAACCAAAATACCTGTGCACCCAAAGTTGTGGTTCTTGCTCATGACACGTCTTCTTGACCTCATGTACAACTATATCAAGTACCATCAATATATTTCAAAGGGTATAGGAGTTATGGCAAGGCATGTCACAAGGTTGTGACTGCGGACAGACGAACGGATGGATGGAAAGACAGACGCCAGGCTGACTGCTATAGCCTCGTTTTTGGTTTGGGTATAAAAATGCTAGTGAAATATCACACCATATTTTCCCAGGCATACTAACATGTTTATGTAATCAAAGATCAATGTACCAATCAAGTTTGTTATTTCTGTCCAACTTTTAAGTGCGTAGTATGGTTGTTAGCAGGTGTCCTTTGAAACGCATGATAAACATGAGCTTGCAAAGATCAAAAGTGTCCGCTTATTATGGCCAGTACCAAGATTTTTTTTTTACCAAAACAACCGCCCATGGGCTAATTTCAGCATAAAAATGCGGTGGTGCTTAAAATCTACATGCAATTAATTTATCTTCTTTTTTGTTGGGGGGGGGGGTCTTTCTTTTTCATGAATCGGCTGCCCAAGTCAGCACCCTGATCAGTTTCTTAGCTGTCGGCACCCTTATCATTGAATTCTTTTGAACAGTAAAGACTGATCAGTCTGCGCATTCAGTGCATAACTCGGGAGGCATTTTCTAATGAAGCATTGAACAGTCTGACCCTAGCACTCATTGGCTTACGCGAACAGGGAAGCTGCTCCATATACAAGAAGTCAAATTTTCTTATATATTTACATGCAGAAGAGCTGGCGCACAGCTAAAAAAGTTTTCCTCTAACGAAGGATCAGATCAGCCTGTGAATCTAGCCAATGTGGCCAAATTCTTTGCTTGCTAGTCTTTTGAAATGCTTGAGGCCATAGAAGGTGTGTGTAAAGAGCAAAGGTTGATCAGACTGCGCAAGCTGATCTGCGTTTCACCAACTGCACAGATTTGTTTTTCCTTCAAGTCGCATGCAAAAACCGTGGGAAAATTTGCTCTGACTGCAACAGCAGCACAATCATACTAAAATGATGGCGGGAAATACCACGAACACTAGAAAAATGTGCGAACAGAAAAGACACGGATCAGCCTGCGTTATTTATGATTATTGAAGCGGGACTAACAACATCGTACATATGTCTAACTGCCGCAGCAGGTGTGAAAATAAGTTTCGGATAATTCTTATTGTCACAATAGACTTCAAAGGAAAGTAATTAGATCACAGATAGTAGTCGTACAGTGGTAGCCGTTGGCTATGTTAGTCCGTTACATTCTGTTGCCATCTTTACGGCCAGCCACGCTGCGAAGTTATCCGAAATGAACCGAAAGTGCGCAAAATGATTTTTGCGGCCGCGGAAACCCTGAAAAAAAGATTAGGGTCGGTCGGGTTACTGGAAACACAGGCATTTTTTATTTTGGCCTTAAATGGTAATTATATTAAAATTAGAAATATTTAGAATGAATGAAGCAGACATTTGTTACTGTCATTCAAATTCTTAGCATGACGATAACTGGAGAAAACAGCATATGCAGTATAGTCAGCAGTTGGCATGTTTCTGTTATTGGGATGATTGGCAAAGGGAATCTTCAGTCGTTTGTTTGTTTGTATTGGAGTTTAACAGCCCAGTCAATACTATTTTAGATCATTTTTGAGCCGGTCGGTTTACCTATCCACACTTTTCTTGGGCAGGCTTTTACGTAAGTGGTTAACCCGTACAGTGCACATTCTTTTGCCAGAAACAGAAAACTGCACTTCTTGAATCAGCGGAAGGGGGAGAATGGCCGTAGAAAAGATTTCATGATCTATCTACACGAAAGAATGTTGCAGACCTCGGCAGGTATCGAATCCACATCCTCCTGATCACCAGTCAGATGCGCATTTGACTGAGCTTCCGAGGCCAGCTAATCTCAGTCGAAAGAACCTATGAAGAGTAATTGCCTGCACTAACAGATGTTTTGGTCGTATTTACGCAACCGACAATGCTATGTGTATACCGAAAAGTCCTCAAAGAGGACATAACTGTTCACCACCATGAAAGAAATCTTTTCAATGGCCAAAAACAACAAAATTTGACAACAGATTTTGTTAAAACTACTAAACTTCTAACCTTCATATTTTGTCAGATGGCCTTTCAGCCTCAAAACTTCACATAGTCGCCCAGGAATAGTTTCATATAAGCCTTAACATGTCCACGGTGATGTTTTGCCAAGCACCTTTCATTACGTGAAACAGCTGTTGAGGGCTGGTCACATATGATGTCTGATTTTATGCAAACTACAATGTTCATATCTGGATACTGTGCAGGCCATTCTGTCTCATTTATTTAGTTGTTTTCCTCTTAGGCTTTCACTATGTTTTCCCTATGAACTGAGGCATTGTCGTCAATGAAGGAGTATTCATCATTCCCAAAATGCCAGGCAATTACAGGCCACAGATTATTGTCAAGTATATTTATACTGTATATTTATTGGCATTTGTTGACTTGTTCCCTCAACATGACACGCAGTTCTAATACCATGATGAAATACACAACCGCACACCATTACACTGACCTTCCTGCTAGGGGTGTTCACTTCATTGTCCTTTTGCCAAATATAAACATGATTATTTGTTCTATCTACCACCTGTGATTCATCACTAAAGATCCACTTTTTCCAATTTTCTTCAACGGTCTCATTTCTCCTTGCCCTGCACCAGCTGACCTTCTTTTTTCTGTTACTCTCCTTTACTCTTCTTGGGCGACAGGGCTTGAGATGTCATTTCATCTCAACGCCGGGTAAAAGTCCCACAAAATTGGAAGCAATATCTCCAAAATGACCTATACAGTGTTGACGGGGAAACACGCCGCTTATACCTATAGACTTTAATTTTCTAGAAATTGTCTTCTTACTAAATCTGTGATCCTTTCCTTCAGTAACAGTATCAATTGGTAATGTCCTGCAAAGATGTTTTCCTGTTTAATTTTGCTGCCCTTGAAAGTTGGTTGACATCTCTGTTTGTAAACAAACTTTTCCTAACTCTTCCTGGCCTGTTTTCAACTGTCCCATGTTGATAAATTTTCTTTATAACACTCTTAATGAAGAAAATCCCAACTGACCAAAATAATATTTTTTCATCATTTTATTGCAAGAAACAATATTTCAGATATAATTAATGCATTTTAGACTAAAATTCAGTATGTTCCCAGATTTCAGTTAACCCTTTCCCACTCATATTCGTGTTTTTACGTGTCTGCAGCCCCCCCCCCCCCCCAATTTTTACCCCCAGAAGCACCTAAAATCTGAATTTCTACCCCTGGATAGTTATGTTTGCTTTAGGCTTTGTTGGGCAAAAAAGTGACCTGTTTTTTCGCGCGCCTCTCCACTAAAAATATTCTAGGGGGATCGAAGGGGGGCAATGCCCCCCTCACATCCCGAAAAATTTTGGGGTGTATGGCCCAACCGGCCGCTAAAATTTATATCTGAGGGTGTCTGGGGTCAAAAGTGCCTGAAAATTGATGCTGATCAAACATGCTGCAAACAGTGAAAATGGCCAGTGCCAAACCACTTAATTGTTGCCTTGACAGCTATGTGAAGATTAAAATGTGGTCAAAAATTCATGTGAAAACACACTTTTTGTCAACTTTGAGATGCCCCCTCTTTACCATGACAACAATGATCAAGTCATGAAAGGTTGCATTTGGAAGGCTACTGCCCAATGAACATTCATACCGAGTTTGGTGTAAAACAGACCATCCATTATGAAACAATGGCTAGTTGAAGTTGCTGTCAGGTGCAACACTGTGAAAATCAGCGAAATTCATAAAATCCCTGAGTGGTAAAGGGTTAATGAAGAAAATCCCAACTGACCAAAATAATATTTTTTCATCATTTTATTGCAAGAAACAATATTTCAGATATAATTAATGCATTTTAGACTAAAATTCAGTATGTTCCCAGATTTCAGTTAACCCTTTCCCACTCAGATACGTGTTTTTACGTGTCTGCACCCCCCCCTCCCCAATTTTTAGCCCCAGAAGCACCTAAAATCTGAATTTCTACCCCTGGATAGTTATGTTTGCTTTAGGATTTGTTGGGCAAAAAAGTGACCTGGTTTTTTCGCGTGCCTCTCCACTAAAAATATTCGGGGGGGGGGGATTGAAGGGGGGGCAACGCCCCCCTCACATCCCGAAAAATTTTGGGGTGTATGGCCCAACCGGCCGCTAAAATTTATATCTGAGGGTGTCTGGGGTCAAAAGTGCCTGAAAATTGATGCTGATCAAACATGCTGCAAACAGTGAAAATAGCCAGTGCCAAACCCCTTAATTGTTGCCTTGACAGCTATGTGAAGATTAAAATGTGGTCAAAAATTCATGTGAAAACACACTTTTTGTCAACTTTGAGATGCCCCCTCTTTACCATGACAACAATGATCAAGTCATGAAAGGTTGCATTTGGAAGGCTACTGCCCAATGAACATTCATAATTTCATACCGAGTTTGGTGTAAAACAGACCATCCATTATGAAACAATGGCTAGTTGAAGTTGCTGTCAGGTGCAACACTGTGAAAATCAGCGAAATTCATAAAATCCCTGAGTGGTAAAGGGTTAATTGTGGACATGGATATCCTAATTCACACTGATTATACCCTTCCTGGTGACACTGTACAATTAAACTCCAAACTTCACTACTCAATTCCCTCCTGCCAGTAGCCATGTTGGAAATGAGGAAAAACGTCTCTGTGAGGTGGTTCTAATGAATACCCACAACATGGGTTTAGAAGGAGAAATAGGGAAAACTAACCATCACTGGTTATTATCAAAAAAATACCAATTTTACCTGTTGCTATGGAGGAAAATAGTGTATACATTTGAGCCCCGCCAAGCGAATTTGGGTCTTCGAGCATTCCGTCATGACAAATGTTAACTGCGCATGCCCAGCCATTCAGAGGGGCCAGGGATATGGCTTTCTGTCTGAAGGTTCCTCTTGATTCACTGCTTGTATGAGCGAGCAGCGAAGGTTCTGGCGAGACTGTGCGGATGCGCAGGCTCGCCTGAACCTTCGCTGCTCGCATAGGCGATAAGTACCAAAATCGCTTGACGGGGCCCATTTCATATATAAAGGCATTTGAAACTTTTTATACAGTTCCCAGCAAAACAAATGTATTTTCTTCTTTTACCATGCTCAGCTTAGTACAGTAAAATTCCTATATTAAGACCACCTTTGGGACTATTCAAAAGTGGTCTTTAAGACCACTTTTGAACAGTCCCAAAGGTGGTCTTCCACTGGAGCACCCTGGATGTAGAAAACAAAGAAAATATACCTGAAACCTTCTAACTATGCTTTTAAAAGCATAATTTGTCTTAATTTTAGGTGATCTTAATAGCGGAATTTAGGCCCGTCCATGCTTATAAACCCTATTGGTTTCATTGGGCGACAGGGCTTGAGATGTCATTTTATCTCATTGTTGGGTGAAAGTCCCACAAAATTGGAAGCAACGTCTCCAAAATGACCTTTACAGTGTTGATGGGGACGTTAAACATCAAATCAAACAAAACAAAATCATTGTACATGTAGCACTGAAATTTTTTTTTATATAAATTTCTATTTGAACTAGAATTTGATCAAAGTTTGTTTTTAATTTCAGTTGTTCCCATATCAACATTCTCAGACAGGTGAAACCACAAACATGGAGGATAACTCTCAACAGATATTATTCGTCAGGTACATGTATAAGCCAGGGATTTTCCTAGTGCAAATTTGGGGCTGATAATCAGCCCCTATTTTTCCCAATTTAGAGACAGATATTCCCAAATTTTACATCAAATTTCCCAATTTCTGATTTTGTGCTACATTTTGATGAAAATTTCATGAAAATTGAACCAAAATTGACAAAGTTACAACTGATATAAATTCCCAACTTTACATATTGGTGAGCTGTTTTTTCCCAAATCCAACGGCCCCTGGACCCTGATTATGAAGGGTAGGAAAATCCCTGTAAGCTCAGGCTCCTTCAACCCTAGTAGTTTCTTTGGGCAGCAAATTCCATCTCTGGTACAGTGAAATTCGGCTATTTAGACCACCTAAAATTAGGACTAATTTTGCTATTAAAAGCTTTGTGTTTTCTGCCTACAATGTCCTCTGGTCAGGCACCACCTTTGGGACTGTTCAAAAGTGGTCTTAAGACCACTTTTGAACAGTCCCATAGGTGGTCTTAATTTAGGAATTTTACTGTATTTACCAGTGGCATTTACATGTACTGGTATTTACCGGTCTTGAAAATACTCAGCAAGTGGCAAATTGCAATTTTTTGCCATAAAATACTGCAGACATCTTAACATTAAACATAGTTGACTTAAATTACAGTTGACTCTTGTTATCTCAAACACTGATATTTATGCCCCCAACTTTGAAAAAGTTGGAGGGGCATATTGCTTCTGCCTCGTTCGTCCGTTCGTCCGTTCGTCTGTTCGTCCGTTCGTCCGTCCGTTACGCTTTTGATGCATAGCATAACTAAAGAACCGTGTATGCTAGGGTTTAGAAATTTCATATATGGATTCCTCATGGAAAATAAGCTGACGCGTATTTTTTTTCTAGTCCGGATTATGCCCCCTTCAAGAGTTATTGCCCTTTGAAATTTTTTTAATAAAATCTTGTCAGCAAGATATCTCAAAAACTATTGGAGCTAGAGCCTTGAAAGTTGGTGATTATATTGGTGGTGATGAGTAGATGAACTGATTAACTTTTGACAAAATTCTGAAAAATACTTTGTGAGTTATGGCCCTTTGTCATTTTGGTAATTGTGCCCATTGTAATGTATGCTAAAGTGATGCATAGCATAACTTTAGAACCGTGTATGCTGGGGTTTTGAAATTTCATATATGGATTCCTCATGGAAAATTAGCTGACGCATATTTTTTTTCTTGTCCGGATTATGCCCCTTTTAAGAGTTATTGCCCTTTGAAATTTTTTTAATAAAATTTTGTCAGCAAGATATCTCAAAAATTGTTGGAGCTAGAGCCTTGAAAGTTGGTGAATATATTGGTGGTGATGAGAAGATGAACTGATTAACTTTTGACGAAATTCCGAATACTTTGTGAGTTATGGCCCTTTGTCATTTTTGTAATTTGTGCCCATTGTAATGTATGCTAAAAGTGATGCAAAGCATAGCTTTAGAACCGTGTATGCTAGGGTTTTGAAATTTCATATATGGATTCCTGATGGAAAATTAGCTGATGCATATTTTTTTCTCGTCCGGATTATGCCCCTTTCAAGAGTTATTGCCCTTTGAAATTTTTTTAATAAAATCTTGTCAGCAAGATATCTCAAAAAGTATTGGAGCTAGAGCCTTGAAAGTTGGTGAATAGATTGGTGGTGATGAGTAGATGAACTGATTAACTTTTGACAAAATTCCGAAAAATACTTTGTGAGTTATGGCCCTTTGTCATTTTGGTAATTTGTGCCCATTGTAATGTATGCTAAAAGTGATGCAAAGCATATCTTTAGAACCGTGTATTCTAGGGTTTTGAAATTTCATATATGGATTCCTCATGGAAAATTAGCTGACGCATATTTTTTTTCTTGTCCGGATTATGCCCCTTTTAAGAGTTATTGCCCTTTGAAATTTTTTTAATAAAATTTTGTCAGCAAGATTTCTCAAAAACTATTGGAGCTAGAGCCTTGAAAGTTGGTGAATATATTGGTGGTGATGAGTAAATGAACTGATTAACTTTTGACGAAATTCCGAAAAATACTTTGTGAGTTATGGCCCTTTGTCATTTTGGTAATTTGTGCCCATTGTAATGTATGCTAAAAGTGATGCATAGCATATCTTTAGAACCGTGTATGCTAGGGTTTTGAAATTTCATATATGGAATCCTCATGGAAAATTAGCTGACACGTATTTTTTTCTCATCCGGATTATGCCCCTTTTAAGAGTTATTGCCCTTTGAATTTTTTTTAATAAAATCTTGTCAGCAAGATATCTAAAAAATTATTGGAGCTAGAGCCTTGAAAGTTGGTGAATAGATTGGTGTTGATGAGTAGATGAACTGATTAACTTATGACAAAATTCCGAAAAATACTTTGTGAGTTATGGCCCTTTGTCATTTTGGTAATTTGTGAAAAACTTTGTCATCGTTCTAGCGCCTACATTTCTTCACCAATTTCAATATAACTTCACACAAATGTTCCTTATAAAAAAAAACTCGAGAGAGTTCGACTTTCAAGGTCATGACCTCAAGGTCAAGGTCACTGTGGCTATTTTTAGAAAAACTTTGTCATCGCTCTTGCGCCTACATTTCTTCACAAATTTCAGTATAACTTCACACAAATGTTCCTTATAAAAAAATCTCGAGCGAGTTCGACTTCAAAGTCATGACCTCAAGGTCAAGGTCACTGTTGCTATTTTTAGAAAAACTTTGTCATCGCTCTAGCGCCTTCATTTCTTCACCAATTTCAATGTAACTTCACACAAATGTTTCTTATGACAATATCTCAGCGAGTTCGACTTTCAAGGTCATGACCTCAAGGTCAAGGTCACTGTGGCTATTTTTAGAAAAACTTTGTCATCGCTCTAGTGCCTACATTTCTTCACCAATTTCAATATAACTTCACACAAATGTTCCTTATAAAAAAATCTCGAGCGAGTTCGACTTCAAAGTCATGACCTCAAGGTCAAGGTCACTGTGGCTATTTTTAGATAAACTTTGTCATCGCTCTAGGGCCTACACTCTTCACCAATTTCAATATAACTTCACACAAATGTTTCTTATGACAATATCTCAGCGAGTTCGACTTTCAAGGTCATGACCTCAAGGTCAAGGTCACTGTGGCTATTTTAAGAAAAACTTTGTCATCACTCTAGCGCCTACATTTCTTCACTGATTTCAATATAACTTCAAACAAATGTGCCTTATGACAATATCTTGAGCGAGGTCGACTTTCAAGGTCATGACCTCACGGTCAAGGTCACTGGCTATTTTTAGAAAAACTTTGTCATTGCTCTAGCGCCTACATTTCTTCACTGATTTCAATATAACTTCACACAAATGTTCCTTATGACAATATCTCAAGTGTGTTTGACTTTCAGGGTCATGACCTCAAGGTCAAGGTCACTGTAGCTATTTTGAGAAAAAAATTATCATTGCTCTAGCGCCTACATTTCTTCACCGATTTCAATATAACTTCACACAAATGTTCCTTATGACAATATCTCTAGCGAGTTCCACTTTCAAGGTCAAGGTCACTGTGGCTATTTTTAGAAAAACTTTGTCACTGCTCTAGCGCTTACATTTCTTCACCGATTTCAATATAACTTCACACAAATGTTCCTTATGACAATATCTCAAGCCATTTCAACTTTCAAGGTCAAGGTCACAATGGCTATTTTTAGAAAAAACTTTGCTATCGCTCCAGCGCCTACATTTCTTCACCGATTTTAATATAACTTCACACAAATGATCCTGATGACAATACCTCGAAAGAGTTCGACTTTCAAGGTCAAGGTCACTGTGGCTATTTTTAGAAAACCTTTTTCATTGCTCTAGCGCTTACATTTTTTCACCAATTTCAAAATCGATTCACACAAATGTTCTTTATGACAATATCTGTAGCGAGTTCCATTTTCAAGGTCAAGGTCACTGTGACTATTTTTAGAAAAACTTTGTCAATACTCTAGTGCTTACATTTCTTCGCCAATTTCAATATAATTTCACACAAATGTTCCTTAAGACAATATCTCGAGCGATTTCGACTTTCAAGGTCAAGGTCACTGTGGCTATTTTTTTAAAAAAACTGTCATCGCCCTAGCGACTACATTTCTTCACTGATTTCAATATAACTTCACACAAATGTTCCTTATGATAATACCTCGAGTGAGTTTGACTTTTAAGGTCAAGGTCACTGTGGCTATTTTTAGAAAAACTTTGACATGGCTCTAGCGCTTACATTTCTTCACTGATTTCAGTATAACTTCACACAAATGTTCCTTATGACAATATCTCGAACTATTTCGACTTTCAAGGTCAAGGTCACTGGGGCTATTTTTAGAAAATCTTTGTCATCGCTCTAGTGCCTACATTTATTGATGGATGTTAATAGAACTTCACACAAATGTTTCTTATGGTAATATCTCGAGTTGCTTGGTCATGACCTCAAGGTCAAGGTCACTATGGCTATTTTTAGAAAAACTTTGTCATTGCTCTACCGCCTACATTTATGATTTTAATCTAACTTCACACAAAAGATGCTTATGATAATATCTTGAGCAAGATCTACTTCGCGGCCATGGCCTCAAGTCAAGGTCCCTATGACTATTTTTAGAGAAATATTGTCATCACTCTAGAACCTACATTTATGGATGGATTTTTAAACAAACTTTACACAAATGTTGCATATGATAATATCTCAAGCAAGTTGGACTTGCCATTTCAGTGTTTTCCCCACACGAAGTTGTCTTGTGCGAGGGGATTTGTATCGCATGCGATGCCTTGTTTTTTTTTAATAAAATCTTGTCAGCAAGTCCATATCTTGAGAACTATTAGAGCTTCATTAATCATTCTTGGTACAAACTTGCATCCAGGCATTGCAACTTCAACGCAAGCATCCATATCTGACATTGACCTATATTTCATGGTTCACTGACTTTGTGAATTATTGCGACCACCCTGACTTTCACCATTTCTCGAAAACTATTAAAGCTTTTTAAATTATAATTGGTACAAACTTGCATCTAGGAATTGCAACTGCAACGCAAGCATCCATATTTGACTTTTACCCATATTTCATGGTTCACTGACTTTGTGAATTATTGCAACCACCCTGACTTTCTATCTAATGTAAGAGTCAATTTCTCAAGATCTATTAGAGCTTCATTAATTGTATTTGGTACATGCTTGCATTTAGGAATTGAAACTTCAATGCAAGTATCCATTTCTGACCTTGACCTACATTTTATGGTTCACTGACTTTGTAAAATGGTGTGACAACCCTAACTTTGACCCTGACGTAAGAGTCTGTTTTTAAGAGTTACTTGGTACATGCTTGCAACTAGGAGTGAAATTTTTATGCAGGCATCCATGTTTGACCTTGACCTAGATTTCATGGTTTGGTGACTTTGCGCCCCCACAGGCGCGACATAGCCTTTGGGGGAATTCTTGTTGTATGTTTTTGAGTCTTTAACAATATTTGTTGAATATTTTGCCAGCTAAGGTCAAGCAAAGGTTGGGGGCATTGTGTTTTACAAACACCATTTCTAGTTCAAATTACTGCTTAAGTCAAACTAGACTTCAGGCACTGTTGTTTTGATTTTGCTATTTACATTGTACTCATTATATTTAAACTCCTTCTTTCTCAAACTACTGTTTGTATATCAAACCAAAATTTCAAGCCACTTGGAGTTTGAGTTAGAGAGAGTTGACTGTAGTATAATCAAACTAAATGAGTAAAAATTTTTTAAAACTTAATATCTTTATAAGGTTAACAACGGATAGAATAAAATAATTCTCAATTTAAACATCATGATCCAGCCAAAGAATGAATCAAAGATTCAAATTCTCAAATCATTTGAACAAAAAGTACAGTTAAACCTGTATTAAGCAAACATCTAAGGGATAACCAAAATGTGCTTGCTTAAGACAGGTGCTTCCTTAATACAGGTGAGTAACAATGCATTTGCCATTTATGGGAACCAAAAACCTGCTTGCTTAAGACAAGTTGCTTGCTTAATACAGGTGGTCACAAAGACAGGTTTGACTGTAGTATCTTTTAATTAAAAAAAAAAACGTCTTTATACTTCCCACCTTTTTATCTCGCCAGAGCTGAAGGCTCCGGGGGAGCTTATAGGATAGGCAGTTGTTTGTTGTCTTCTGATGTCTGGCGTGTAACAACACTTTTAAACGACATCTCCTCTGAAGCCACTGGGCCCAAATTTCATCTGTAGCATCCTTGGACTGGGAGATTGAAAGTTTTTGTTTTAATGAAAATCAGCTTATTAGTTTGGTTGCTATGGCAACTTAGAGTTTCCATAGATTTATAATGTGGAAAATAGAAAAATGGCATTTACTGCCAACAAGTGCCAAGCCTAGCAGATATTATGACAAAACTTTTATAGAAATGCACCTTCGGTAAACTTCTCTCAGCCATATGCTTTTATGCCAACCTTGGGTTGTGCCGGGGCCATGCCCCACCCCCGCCACTTCATAAAAGGCCATATATCAGAAACATTACTACTAGTCAGATCCCCACCCTCTAAACCATATATATTCTTGTCCCTTATGATTAGACGTATTCAGTGACACCAACCTTAGGGTCCTCTGGGATGTGCTGGGGCCATGCCCCACCCCTCCACTTCATAAAAGGCCCAATATCTCAGAAACATTACAAATCCCCACCCCTAAACCATATTCTTGTTCCTTATGATTAGACGCATTCAGTGACACCCTTCTAGGGATCTCCCGCCAGTCCCGGGGTGTGCCGCGGCCATGCCCCACCCCTCCACTTCACAAAAGGCCATATATCTGAGAAACTGTTCAGAGCCCCACCCCTAAACCGTATATATACATGTTCCTTATGATAAGAAACATTCAGTGACACCAGCCTGGGGGTCTTCCAGGGTGCCCCGGGCCATGCCCCACGCCTTTACCCCATTAAAAGCGATGTATCTGAGAATCCATTCAGATCCTCACCACTAAACTATCTTATGTTAAGACTCATTCAGTCACACCAACCTGGGAGTCTCTTTGTGCTGGGGCCATGCCCCGTCCCTCCAATTCATAGAAGGCCAAACCGGTATATCTCAGAAACCATTCAAATCCCCACCCCATAATCATATACAGTATATTCTTGTTCCTTATTATAAGACAGATTCAGTCACACCAACTTGGGAGGTCCACAGTGTCCATTCCTCTCCACTCCACTTCATAAAACAGCCTCATATCTCAGAAACTGTTCAGATCCCAATCCATAAACCATATATATTCTTGGTTCTTATGATATAAGACAAATTCAGTGACAACATTCTTAGGCTCCACCGGGGCCATGCCCAACCCATCCACTGCTTTAAAGGTATTACATCTCAGAAGCCATACATATCCCCACCACTAAACCATACATATTCTTGTTCCTTATGATAAGACACATTTAGTCATACCAACCAGGGCTCCATTGGGTCCACCCCCTCTACTTCATAAAAGGCTGAATATTTCAGATACAGAGTCCACATGGGTGCTCATTTGGGTATAGGGGTTTGTTTGGGAGACTTATAATTGTACACGGCCGCTATTATGCAGTGCCCAAATGAACTCTGACGGGCATAGTGGCCCAAGGGCCTCTTGTTTCAACAGTGGGGGTGGGGGGCATATTGTTTCTGGCTTGTCCATTCATTCATTCATGCCATGTGGGTCATGCTTTCTTGTGCATAGCATAACTTAGGAACCATGGATGCTAGTGTTTTGAAATTTAATACGGATTCCTTATGAAAACTAGGTGATCCATATTTTTTTCTTATCCGAATTATCTCTCATTTTAGAGTTACATTCCTTTTAATAAAATTACATTGAAATCTCGTCAGCAAGATGTCTCAAAACGCTTGTATTTGTTTGTTTGATTTGAGGTTTAACGTCCCTGTCAACACTGTAAAGGTCATTTTGGAGACATTGCTTCCAATTTTGTAGGACTTTTACTCGACATTGAGATGAAATGACATCTCAAGCCCTGTCGCCCAATGAAACCTATAGAGTTTATAAGCATGGGCGGTCCGAGGAAAAAGCTTGTAAGCTAAATATTTCAAAACCACATGGGCTAGGCTCTTGAAATTTTGCAGGCAGTTTGGAACTAATGTGAAGACGATCTGATTAAATTTTGGTATAATTATATGAAAATTTGACTGAATTATGCCCCTTTGTGGACTTAGGATTTCCGCATTGGAAAAGCTTGTAAGCGAAATATCTCTGGAACCGCTTGGGCTAGGCTCTTAAAATTTTGCAGTCAGTTTGATGTAGTTGTCTTGATTAAATTTTGATTTAGTTTTATAAGTATTTTAACAAATTATACCCCTTTTTGCATTTAAACTAAGAAAACTACCTCAAGAACTGCTTGGACATTAACCCTTATTTTGCTGTTCACGACAACCCCTACCTTTGCAAACAGTGTAGATCCAGATCAGATGGCTTCTGAAGAACCCTTATCTTGCTGTTCACGACAACCCCTACCTTTGCAAACAGTGTAGATCCAGATCAGATGGCTTCTGAAGAAGCCATCTGATCAGGATCTACACTGGCATTCAGTTTATGAATTTGTATCAATAAATTACATCAAGTACTTTGATTGGTTGATAGACAGAAATGGGTGTGGCTTAAATGAATATTCAGCAAGATAAGGGTTAACAGATTATTTCTTCTGTTTGCCGGGCTCTCCTGAAACCTCATCAGAACATACAATCAAGCCCATCTCCTACAAAACACAATCACTGAGACCTTCTTTTGCGGAAACAAACTCTGTCTGATCTTGGTCTGTTTAGTCTACAGCATTTTTTCAGGCCAACGGAAGTATATGCTAGCCTAGGTAAAGTGTAACTTGGCCTTAACCCTTAAGACACCAAGAAAAACTATGTTTGAAAATGTTGTCTGCTGAATTTTTTTTTGCAAACTTTTTAAAAATATTTTTGCATACAGGCAAACAGTGTGGGTCCAGATCAGACTGCTCCTACAGGAGCAGTCTTGCTCCTACAGGAGCAGTCTGATCTGGGTCCACACTGTTTGCAAAAAAAAATTACCTAAGGCAACTGGCAGATGGCAAAGCAGATGGCAATTGTAGTGATTGCTATATATACTGCCGACTGGGCCATTAAACTCCATACCAACATTAAAAAGCTCATCTGGCCATATATTGACTTTGAACTTGTGTTATTATTAGGGGCAACATTAAGAGTTTCATAAACGCCATCTCTAGTCTCATTTGAATCCCACACAAACCCTTTTAACTGAAAATGGGCTGAGCCAAACTCTGAGGTAGAATGATCCACTAGACATAAATGGGTTAAACCATAAAGAACTAAGAATAATCAACAACATGTTCCGGTACTTTTCTTTTGTTTTCTTTGTTTGTGTGTGTATGATTTTTATGCCCCCACCATTCGAAGAATGGTGGCAGGGCATATAGCGTTGCCCCTGTCCGTCAGTCTGAAACTTTAATGCAGTCAATAACTTTCTTATTTCTGGCTGGATTTTTAAATTACTTCGTAGAAATGTTAACCATCATGAGACGATGTGTCACATGCAAAACCCAGGTCCGTACCTCCAAAGTCAAGGTCATACTTAGAGGTCAAAGGTCAAAACAAGGTTCCTAAACTTAAACGCAGTCAATAACTTCCTTATTATGTCTCCCCCGAAAAAAAAATTTTCGGAGAGACATATTGTTTTTCCCCCGGGCGTCTGTCTGTCTGTCCCTCTGTCCGTCTGTCACACATTCGTGTCCGCTCTGTAACTTGAAAACCGTTAGAGCTATCTTCACGAAACTTCGTATAAATATTAATCAGCATTAGACGACGTGCAGTGCACAAGAACCATAACTCTCGCATTTATACTTTTTGAATTATCTCCCTTGGAAGTTTGTTGGTATGTATATATGTATGGGCAAATCGTGTCCGGTCAATAACTTTCTTATTTTTTTGATGGATTTTAAAATTACTCGGCAGAAATATTAACAACCATAAGAGACGATGTGTGGTGCGCATGAGGCAGGTCGGTACCTCAAAGGTCAAGGTCATACTTAGAGGTCAAAGGTAAAAAAAGGGGCCTTTTTTTTCGTATTTGGTCAATAACTTTCTTATTTTGAGATGTATTTTAAAATTACTTGGCATAATTATTAACAACCATAAGACGATTTGTGTTGCGCATGAGGCAGGTCTGTTCCTCAAAGGTCAAGGTCATACTTAGAGGTTGAAGGTCAAAAAAGGGGCCTTTTTTCGTATTTGGTCAATAACTTTCTAATTTTGAGATGGATTTTAAAATTACTTGGCATAATTATTAACAATCATGAGACGATGTGTGGTGCACATGAGGCAGGTCGGTACCTCAAAGGTCAAGGTCATACTTAGAGGTCAAAGGTCAAAAAGTGGGCCTTTTTTTCGTATTTGGTCAATAACTTTCTTATTTTGAGATGGATTTTGAAATCACATGGCAGAAATGTGAACCAATTTAAGGCGATGTGTTGCGCGCATGACCCAGGTTGCAGGGCGTCAAGTTACCTATATTTACATGTACCTATATTTTCCTATATTTCAGGCCATTACCTATAATAACCTATAAAATCCTATATTTTAGCAAAATACCTATAAATACCTATAATTTGGAATTGTGGGTAAGCAAGGAATACAAAGTTTCTAAAAAATCTTTGACAGTAGATGTTTTCTATAATATTTTGAGCTTAATAAGCTGTTTCCTTTTAGGAATTTCTATTCCTTTTTGATGTAGTGACTCAGTCCAGCCCAGCTTTTGGAAAGCTTTAGCTAATCCAAATTCTGCTATTTTTTAATTTTGAAAAGTTCCATTTTGATATTGTCTACTATTGATTCTTTATGAATATTAAACAAGTTTTGCCATTAAGCAGGCGAGCTATTGTGATCAGTCACCGTCCGCCGTCCTTTAAAAGACATCTCCTAAACCCCTGAATAGATTTTGACCAAACTTGACAGATATCATCTTTTGGTGGTCTTCTCTCAAAGTTGTTCAACAAATTTCAGTCCATGCTGAATTCTCACAGGCCCGTATGAAATTAAGTTACAGTATTTCTGCAGATATATTGTGACAGGATTCTGACATGAAACCTGTACATGTATGAAAAATTTTCAAACAGAATTTCCACAAAGAATTTTCACTTAAATTTTGTCTTCTTGGCGGGATTCAGGTGAGAATCAGTGTGGAAAAGCTTGTGAAATATTTTAATTAGCAGGAAAATTGATGCCTGAATGAATTATTGACAGGATTTCTGCCTGAGCTATTGACAGTAATACTGTCTGTATATTCCTGCAGGATGCCTGCTAATTTAAATATTTGGTCCAGTTTCATTAACATAACACAATCATCTTAACATACACTGTAAAAATTTTGAGTTTTAATCTATACACAATAAGGAAGGAATATACTTGTGATGGAAAAGAACATACAAAAACATTGCATGCTACTTACATGTAACTCTTGAATTTGAATCCTTGGATTTCCAAAGATTTATTGTGATCTAATAACTTCAGTCTGAAAACACATACATAAATATGTGAGTGGGGTGCATAAAACTTTTTGACACCCCACTAGTTAAGTATTTAATCAATTTAAAACACTGTTAATCTAAAATACTAAAAGTAACTTCCAAACTATAGTTGTAAATCCTTAGGACAGCTTTATACTTGTAAAGTTGTAAAGCAACACACAAAGCTAGCCATCATCCCTGATGTCTTTGAATGTGTTATAGGAGTGCTCCCGCCAAAATATTATGTTTCAGGAAGTGATTGTGCTCTGTTTTCATGCCAGACTTTTAAACAGAAATTTGGTTAACATTTTTCATGCAGAATTTCTGTTAAGATCTGGCCATTTTCCTTGTTGAATCTATAACCAAATTCCGTGGACAGGAAAAAAGACTTCCACCATGATTTCTGTTACTGTCAACAAAGACTCCATGTGGAATCATGTCTGAATGTTTTCGAGTGGTTGCCACAGCAAACAAATAGGGGAAATTAAGAAAAAAAAAAACCTTTAAAAATCTTCTTGTCTGAAACCAAAAGGCCCAGGTCTTTGATATTTGGTATGAAGCTTCATCTAGTGTCTCTCTACCAAGATTGTTCAAATTATAGCCCTAGGGCCAAAACTGGCACTGCCCCAGGGCCCACTGGTTTTAAATAGGCTTATATAGGGAAAACCTGGAACAAGAAGGCTCAGGTCTTTGATATTTGGTATGATGCTTTGTATAGTGGACCTTGACCAAGATTGTGCAAATTATAGCCCTGGGGCCAAAAATGGGCCCTCCACGGGGCCTACTCCTTACACTATGGATCACATGAGCTATCCAGGGCCATCAAAGCCTTCTTGTTTAAAGGGAAGAATGTCCCATTTTTGATTCCGCCTGAATTGTCAGATAGACACAGTTGGGTTTTGTTTTCTCTTGTTCCAAGAAATAGATGCGGTGGTTATCAGATGATATTTAAGTAGATCACTCAGTTCTGCATAAAGAGGGCATTCATTAGAATCATCTACTAAGGACTGATTTTTATGGAGATTTATTAAAGATTGTTTCCTTAATTATAACTAGCTGACCACCTTATCTATTTCTATATGTTGTATTATTAATAAAAGAGAGAGCTGGTAAGTGGTGGTGGAAAAAAGTAAAAATCTGGCTCTTTTTCTTCAGTGTAGGCAACCTATAATATCCTATATTTCTGGTCGCTAGATACCTATATTTCTGGACCTAACCTATATTTTTGACTCCAAATATCACTTGACGCCCTGAACCTCAAAGGTCAAGGTCATACTTAGAGGTCAAATGTAAAAAAGGGGGCCTTTTTTCGGGTTTTGTCAATAACTTGCCTATTTTTAAATAGAATTTGAAGTTACTTGGCAAACATGTTGACTATCATGGGACGATGTGTTGCATGCATGATTCAGTTTGCTACCTAAAATGTCAAGGTCATACATAGAAGTCAAAGGTAAAAAAGGGGCCTTTTTTTGTGCTTGGTCTATAACTTCCTTATTTTTAGATGGATTTTAAAATTGCTAGGCAGAAATGTTAACCACCATGAGATGATGTGTTGCACGCATGACCCGGTTTAATACCTGAAAGGTCAAGGTCATACATAGAGGTTAAAGGTAAAAAAGGGCCTTTTTTATGCCCCCGCATCATATGATGCCGGGGGCATATAGTTTTTCGGTTTTCCGTACATGTGTACGTCCGTCTGTACGTGTGTGTGTACGTACGTACGTACGTACGTACGTACGTACGTACGTACGTACGTGATCCTGTAACCTCAGGTTAAAGTTATTGTAACAGGTAGAGCCTGAACTTTTAAAACTCATATTTTCCTAACCATTTGATGGAACTGGTTCATCTTTGGTATGATGATAGATATAGGTCCAAAGTTTTATTAAGCAATACCCCTGCCCATGCCTGTGACCTCAAGGTCAAGGTCACAGACTTAGAAATTTTCAATGTTAAAGACTCATGTTAAGGTTTTTGTAACAGGTAGACTTGAACATTTTAGAACTCATATTTTCCAAACCATTTGATGGAATTGGTTCATATTTGGTATGAATATAGATATAGGTCCAAAGTTTTATTCAGCGATACCCCCACCGATGCCTATGGCCTCAAGGTCAAGGTCATGGACTTAGACAATTTTAATGTGAAAGATTTTAAAGAGCTCAAATTTTTCAAACTATATTATGGATTTGGCTTATGTATGCTATGATGATAGATACAGGTCCAAATTTTTATTTGGCAATACCCCCACTCATGCCTATGGCTTCAAGGTTAAGGTCACAGACTTAGAAATTTTTAATTTTTATGCCCCCGGAATCTAAGAGATTCGGGGGCATATAGTTTTTGGTCTGTCCGTCTGTTTGTCCGTTTGTCTGTTTGTCCATTTGTCCGTCTGCAAAAACTTTAACATTGGGCATAACTTTTGAATGGTAATAGATAGAGCTTTCATATTTCACATGTGTATACCTTATCACAAGACCTTTCCAGTGGTACCATAATTTTTGATCTCGTGACCTTGAACTTGACCTTTGACCTATTTTTTTTCAAAAATTTTTAAAACATTAACATTGGCGCTGTCCGGGGGCATAAGTGTTTCACAAACACATCTTGTTTAATTAGATATTTTAAGAGTTGATATTTTCCAAATCGTGCAATGGATTGAGTTGATATTTGGTATGATGTTAGATACCTGTCCATTTTATTCAGCGATACCCCCACCCCTGCCCATGAGCTCAAGGTCAAGGTCACAGACTTAAAATTTTTTAATTATCCCCTCGCATAACATAGCCCTAGCGTCTATATTTCTTCACTGATTTCAATATAGCTTCACACAAATGTTCCTTATGACAATATCTCGAGCGAGTTTGACTTTCAAGGTCATGACCTTAAGGTCAAGGTCACTGTGGCTATTTTTAGAAAAACTTTGTCATCACTTAGTGCCTACATTTCTTCACCAATTTCAATATAACTTCACACAAATGTTCCTTATAAAAATATCTCGAGCGAGTTCGACTGTCAAGGTCATGGCCTCAAGGTCAAGGTCAATGTGGCTATTTTTAGAAAAACTTTGTCATCGCTCTAGCGCCTACATTTCTTCACCAATTTCAATATAACTTCACACGAATGTTCCTTATAAAAATAGCTCAAGCAATTTCAACTTTCAAGGTCATGGCCTCAAGGTCAAGATCACTGTGTTTTTTTAGCTCACCTGGGCCGAAGGCTCCAGGGGAGCTTATAGTATAGTGGGTCCTCCGTCGTCCGTCGTCCGTCCACACTTTTGAGGAGCTATATCTCTGTATCCTGCAGGCTGATCTCAATCATTTCTCATCTGTAGCATGCCTCTGGTGGGGCATTGATGACATAAACTTTTTTTTGAAATCGCTCTAAAACTTTGGTTCCTATGGCAACCACAAGGTCCCATAGACTTACAAATGTTCCTTATGACAATATCTCTAGCAAGTTCCACTTTCAAGGTCAAGGTCACTGTGGCTATTTTTAGAAAAACTTTGTCATTGCTCTAGCACTTACATTTTTTCACCAATTTCTATATAACTTCTCACAAATGTTCCTGATGACAGGGTCAGACACTTAGAAAATTTTGTTGCAACATGGATTTTCGGGGAGAGACGGGGCCCTTGGCGGGGGCATCTGTGTCGTCTGGACACATTTCTAGTTGTGTTCTGTCAATAACTTTCTTATTATGCCCCCAACTTTGAAACAGTTGGAGGGGCATATTGGTTCTGGTTCGTTCGTCCGTCCATTACGCTTTTGATGCACAGCATAACTAAAGAACCGTGTATGCTAGGGTTTTGAAATTTCATATATGGATTCCTCATGGAAAATTAGCTGACGAGTACTTTTTTTTCTCGTCCGGATTATGCCCCCTTCAAGAGTTATTGCCCTTTGAATTTTTTTTTAATAAAATCTTGTCAGCAAGATATTACAAAAACTATTGGAACTAGAGGCTTGAAAGTTGGTGAATATATTGGTGGTGATGAGTAGATGAACTGATTAACTTTTGACAAAATTCCAAAAAATACTTTGTGAGTTATGGCCCTTTGTCATTTTGGTAATTTGTGCCCATTGTAATGTATGCTAAAAGTGATGCATAGCATAACTTTAGAACCGTGTATGCTAGGGTTTTGAAATTTCATATATGGATTCCTCATGGAAAATTAGCTGACACGTATTTTTTTTCTCGTCTGGAATATGCCCCTTTAAAGAGTAATTGCCCTTTGAAATTTTTATAATAAAATCTTGACAGCAAGATATCTCAAACACTATTGGAGCTAGAGCCTTGAAAGTTGGTGAATAGATTGTTGGTGATGAGTATATGAACTGAGTAACTTATGACAAAATTCCAAAAAATGCTTTGTGAGTTATGGCCCTTTGTCATTTTGGTAATTTGTGCCCATTGTAATGTATGCTAAAAGTGATGCATAGCATAACTTTAGAACCGTGTATGCTATAGTTTGAAATTTCATATTTGCATTTCTGATGGAAAATAAGCTGACGCATATATGCCCCTTTCAAGAGTTATTGCCCTTTGAAATTTTTTTAATAAAATCTTGTCAGCAAGATATCTCAAAAACTATTGGAGCTAGAGGCTTGAAAGTTTGTGAATATATTGGCGGTGATGAGTAGATGAACTGATTAACTTTTGACAAAATTCCAAAAATACTTTGTGAGTTATGGCCCTTTGTCAGTTTGGTAATTTGTGCCCATTGTAATGTATGCTAAAAGTGATGCATAGCATAACTTTAGAACCGTGTATGCTAGGGTTTTGAAATTTCATATATGGGTTCCTCATGAAAAATTAGCTGACGTGTATTTTTTTCTCGTCCGGATTATGCCCCTTTCAAGAGTTATTGCCCTTTGAAATTTTTTTAATAAAATCTTGTCAGCAAATTATCTCAAACACTATTGGAGCTAGAGCCTTGAAAGTTGTTGAGTATATTGGTGGTGATGGGTATATGAACTGATTAACTTTTGACAAAATTCTGAAAAATACTTTGCGAGTTATGGCCCTTTGTCATTTTGGTAATTTGTGCCTATTGTAATGAATGCTAAAAGTGATGCATAGCATAACTTTAGAACTGTGTATGCATTGGTTTTGAAATTTCATATATGCATTCCTAATGAAAAATAAGCTGACGCGTATTTTTTTTCTCATCCGGATTATGCCCCTTTCAAGAGTTATTGCCCTTTGAATTTTTTTAATAAAATCTTGTCAGCAAGATATCTCAAAAACTATTGGAGCTAGAGGCTTGAAAGTTGGACCATGAGTCATGTGCAAGATCAAGGTCCATACCTCCAATATCAAGGTCATACCTAGAGTCAAAGGTAAAAAAAAGGACAGTCAATAACTTCCTTATTCTTTGATGGATTATGAAATTACTTGGCAGAAATGTTAACCATCATGAGACGATATGTTGTACCGCAAAGGTCAAGGCTATACTTAGAGGTCAAAGGTAAAAAAGTGCTTTTTTTTTTTTTTTTTTTTCTATGAACATTTTTAAAGTTACTATGCAGAAATGTTCATGTTCATTAGATGATGTGTTGCACACAAGACCCAGCTCAATACCTCCAATGTCAAGGTTATACTTAGCAGTCAAAAACGGGGAAGACATCTGTGTTTTTGTAGAAAAACAAATTCTAGTTTCTGAATGGATTTTGAAATTACTGTGTAGAAATGTTAACCATCATGAGACAATGTGTCACATGCAAAACCCAGGTCCGTACCTCTAAGGTCAAGGTCATACTCAGAGGTCAAAGGTCAAAAAAGGGTCCGAAACTTAAACGCAGTCAATAACTTTCTTATTTCAGGATGGATTTTGACATTACTATATAGAAATCTTAACCATCATGAGATTATGTGTCACATGCAAAACCTAGGTCCGTACCTCCAAGGTCAAGGTCATACTTAGAGGTCAAATGTCAAAAAAAGGGTCTGAAACTTAAATGTAGTCAATAACTTTCTTATTTCTGGATGGATTTTGAAATTACTTGGCAAAAATGTTGGCCATCATGAGACATTCTGCCTCATACAAAACCAAGGTCCTTACCTTCAAGGTCAAGGTCATAATTAGAGGTCAAATGTGAAAAAAGGGTCCAAAACTTAAACACCGTCAATGACTTTTCTATCGATTAATACGAACATAGACATATTTTCAGACGGGGGCATCCGTGTCCTATGGACGCATTTCTAGTTGTTATTGTTTTTTTTCGGTCAGGGAAATAGGCTTGACATTTATAAGAACAGTTAATAGATTATAACAGCAGATAATACACATGAAATGTCAAGCCTGATTTTGTCTGAAAAATATGAAGAAAAAAATTGCACATGAAACTCAGACTTGACATTTGATATGAATCTTCTGCCATTCCTCTGCTAACAAATAAAACAGCACTATAAGGGTTAAACATACATGTATTAACGTAATGATCCTAAGTATTCCGACAGATAGGCCTAAGCAAACAGTGAAGACCAAGATCAGACTGCTCCTGAAGGAGCAGTCTGATCAGGGTCTACTCTGTTTGCCATTCCATCTGCACCTTTGGACTCCTTGGTGGATCATGAAACAAGTATGTCAACATTTTAAAAAGAATTTTGTCTAGTCCTCAAGGTGTCTGTATTCTTAGGATTTTATGGTATGGTATCTTTTGTTTCAGAACTCCCAAATCATTTCAAAATCCAGCTCCCCGCCCTCTCACCGACCATGGAAATGGGCACAATAGTAAACTGGCAGAAGTCTGAGGGAGACAAAGTGTCTGAGGGAGATCTACTGGCCGAGATAGAGACAGATAAAGCCACAATGGGCTTTGAATCATCTGAGGAAGGCTTCCTTGCCAAGATCTGTATAGAAGCAGGATCCAAAGATGTTCCCATAGGAAAGGTAATTAAGGGGAATATTTACACCTTCAGGGGAGGCAACTCCTACAAAAGTATTTTTGTCTCCCATGTCAATAGGGGTCAATTCTTAAGGAAAGAATTTGCTCCTAAGGAGAAAATTTGTTCCTTTAAGAGTTCAACCCTTCTCTTGCTGAATATTCATTTAAGCTACACCCATTGCTGTCTATCAACCAATCAAATTACTTGATGCACTTGATTCCTACAAATTCATAGATGGAATGTCAAACAGTGTAGATCCTGATCAGATGGCTTCTTCAGAAGCCATCTGATCTGGATCTACACTGTTTCCAAAGATAGGGGTTGTCGTGAATAGCAAGCTAAGGGTTAACCCTTTTTCAGTGGGACTGAGCCTATAGAAAAGTGAACAGGAAGTCCCGAAAGTTGTCTCCCTTTGAAAAAAATGGTGGAAAATGTGTTAGGTGTTCAGATTCCCCTTAAATAGAGCATATTAATTTTATAAAACAAAAAAAAAATGATACAGTGCTTTGGCAGGCTGTATATATAAAAAAAAATGTATATTTAACAAAAAAAATGAAGGGCCCCTACCCATCAGAGAAATGATTCTTCCCTACAGAGCTAAAACCGACCACACATGAGTACCTGTAAACTGCTTAGAAGGTCTAACCTGCCCAAGCATAGTGTTGCAAGTTGGACCGTCCCTGCATATAAACTGTTTGGTTTGTTGTAGCGGTAGGGCTTGAGTTGTCATTTCATCTCATTGTCAGGTAAAAGTCCCACAAAATTGGAAGCAATGTCTCTAAAAGTATCTAAATAGTGTTGATGGGTACATAAGACCTCCATTCAAACAAAAAAAAAAAAAAAGAAAGAAAGGAAGAAAAGTAAAACAAAGAAGTGAAACAAAAAACAAATCACCTAAACCTCTTTATAACGCTGTTCATTGTAACACAGTTTTGGATATAATATGGTATAAAAATAGACCTCATAAATGTATAGATTATATAGAAAAATAGATCGAACTTCAGTGAAATTGATGTTGCACTGCCTTCCACCATCCCCATCCCCACCCCCAAAAAAGTAATGTTAATATCAGGTAGAAGAAACAGATATAGGAATTTCCTTGAAAGCACAGGCATATTTTCATATGTTGCATAAAAGATTTTGCAAATTAGAGGTACACAGTGTCTATATATCTGAGGTCAGAAAACGACATTAATCCTTAAGCTGCTCTGAAAACATCATCTGCTTATGTCGTCTGCAGAATCTTTTTGCAAACTTTTAAAAATATTTTTGGAATCATGCAAACAGTGTGGGCCCAGATCAGACTGCTCCTACAGGAGCAGTCTGATCTGGGTCCACACTGTTTGCAAAAATGACTTTTAAGGTAACCGGCAGATGGCAAAGGAGACGACAGTTGTAGTGATCGGCATGTTATGGGTTAATTCATAGTGTGGAATGATCTAACAATTATATCAAACACATGCACATCCCCATACCATGAAGAAAAAATGTGCATTGTTTTGAAAACAATTGATACAAAACAGTAAGAGGAGTTGCGCTCACAAGAGGTACCCACAGTCTATATATCTGAGGCCAGAAAATGACAGTTCATACATGTAATGTGGAAAAAGTGACAAAAATGATCCAATAGTTACATGCAGACCACAAGCACATCTTCATACCATGAAGAAAACACATGCAAAATTTCAAAAGGATTGGTGCAAAACAGTTGGATTCACAAGAGGTACCCTTTGTCAGGGTAAAAAATGGGTAAGTTCATAATGTGGAAAAAGTGACAAAAATGTTCCAACAGTTATATCCAGACCACATGCACATCCTCATACCACGAAGTAAACACATGCAACATTTCAGAATGTTAACAGTACAAAACTGTAAGAGGAGTTGCACTGACAAGAGCCACAGGGTGAAATGTTGACGGATGGAGACAAACTTGCATAAATCAGAGGTGAACAAAAACGCAGAGTATCTTGATGTCTCGTGATCCAAGCAAGGCTTGAATCTACAGCAATGGGGCACCTAGTGTACAAGTCAGTGCTCTTAACCACAGAAAGCTGAAGCTACTTTTGCTCATATCTTTATCAATCATACACAGCTCCAGATTAGGAAACCTAACAGGAACAATTAAAGGTTTATTTTCCTTTATTTTTAGCTCGGCTGATTTCGAAGAAAACGACAAGGTATTGTCATAGCTCTGGCGTCGTGTGCATCATCGTGCAAAAACTTGGACATTTTGTAATATCACTGTCATTACTGAACATATTTACTTAAAACTCGGACTAGTTGTTCATTATGAAAAGGGCCTGTAGCCAATCATTGGCACCCGCATGCAATGCTCTTGTTCTAACAAGTACCCACAACATTTTGAAACATACATTATTGGTACTTGTTTGAATTGCCTCAATGAGGTGATTCGAACAAGTACCCACAACATACGTTTCTAACCGGGTATAAGAAAATTTATCCTTATTACACCTTATCTGGATCAATAATAACCATTTTGTACCAGAAAACCCAAAACAGGTACCCTGGCAAACAGTGCAGGCCCAGATCAGGCGCTGCGTTCTCGCCGCAGAACGCGGCATCTGATCAGGGCCTCCACTGTTTGCTAAAAGTTCAGTCATTTTCAAAATAAATTTTGAAGAAAACACAACCTGACACCCCTAAATTTTGAAATGAACTCCTGCTGTATATATTAAGGAGGAAGATTCCATTTGGTACAAAAAGGGTTAATCATTCTTAGCTCCAGATAAGGAAACCTAACACGAACAATTAAAAGTTTATTTTCCTTTATTTTTCTAACAAGTACCCACAACATTTTGAAACATACATTGTTTTTAGCTCACCTGTCACATAGTGACAAGGTGAGCTTTTGTGATCACATTTTGTTCGTCGTCTGTGCGTGCGTGCGTAAACAATTTCTTGTCCGCACGATAGCATCTTCATTTATGATTTGATTTTAACCAGACTTGCACACAACTTGTACCACCATGAGATCTAGGTTCCTTTCTTGAACCAGCCATATCCCATCATGTGTAACGGAGTTACGGCCCCTGAAAGGGCAAAACTTGCCTATTTTGGTCTTATCCGCATGATAGCATCTTCATTTATGATTTGATTTTAACCAGACTTGCACACAACCATGAGATCTGGGTTCCTTTCTCGAACCAGCCATATCCCATCATGTGTTACGGAGTTATGGCCCCTGAAAGGGCAAAAATTGCCTATTTTGGTCTTGTCTGCACGATAGATGTTTCATTTATGATTTGATTTTAACTAAACTTGCACACAATTTGTACCACCACAAAATCTCGGTCAAGTTCGAATATGGGTCATGTCGGGTCAAAAAGTAGGTCAGTAGGTCAAATCAGAAAAAAAAACCTTGTGAAGACACGAGAGGCCACAGTTTTGGTCCGATCATCATCAAACTTGCCCAGAATGATCATCTTGACAATATCTCAGTCAAGTTCGAATATGGGTGTTGTCGGGTCAAAAAGTAGGTCAGTAGGTCAAATCATAGAAAAACCTTCTGAACACACTAGAGACCACAATTTATGTCCAATCATCATCAAACTTTCTCAGAATGATCATCTTGATAATATCTTGGTCACATTTGAATACGAGTCATGCCCAGTCAAAAAGTAGGTCAGTAGGTCAAATCATAGAAAAACCTTGTGAATACACTAGAGGCCGCAGTTTTGGTCCAATCATTATCAAACTTGCCCAGAATGATCATCTTGACAATATCTCAGTCAAGTTTGAATACGGGTCATGTCAGGTCAAAAAGTAGGTCAGTAGGTCAAATCATAGAAAAACCTTGTGAATACACTAGAGGCCACAGTTTTGGTATGATCATCATGAAACTTGCTCAGAATGATTGTCTTGACAATTTCTCGGTCAAGTTCGAATATGGGTCATGTAGTGTCAAAAAGTAGGTCAGTAGGTCAAATCGGAGAAAAACCCTGTGAACACACTAGAGGCCACAGTTTTGGTCCGATCATCATCAAACTTGCTCAGAATGATAGTCTTGACAATATCTCAGTCAGGTTTGAATATGGGTCATGTCAGGTCAAAAAGTAGGTCAGTAGGTCAAATCATAGAAAAACCTGAACACACTAGAGGCCACAGTTTAGGCCTGATCATCATCAAACTTGCCCAGAATGATCATCTTGACAATATCTGGGTCAATTTTGAATATGGGTCATGTCGGGTCAAAAAGTAGGTCAGTAGGTCAAATCATAGAAAAACCCTCTGAACACACTGGCGGCCTACAGTTTTGGTCTGATCATCATCAAACTTGCTCAAAATGATCATTTGACAATATCTCGGTTAATTTCGAATATGGGTCATGTCTGGTCAATATTGGTCAGTAAGTCAGATTGTTGAAAAACCTTGTGAACACACTAGAGGCCCAAGTTTTGGTCCGATTGTCATCAAACTTGCTCAGAATGATCATCTTGACAATATCTGTGTCAAGTTTGAATATGGGTCATGTCGGGTCAAAAAGTTGGTCAGCAGGTCAAATCATAGAAAAACGTTTTGAACACTCTATGAGGCCACAGTTTCAGTCAAATCGTCATAAAACTTGCTCAGAATGATCATCTGGACAATATCTCAGTTAAGTTCGAATATGGGTCATGTCAAATCAAAAAGTAGATCAGTAGGTTATTTTGTCATAACTTTTGAACCGTTTGAGATAGAGCCTTCATGTTTGACATGTAGGTTCCTTCTGACAAGGGCTTCCCACTCATAAATATTTGACCTGTGACCTTGACCAGTGACCTACTTTATCATACCTTTTAAACCATATGAGATAGAGCCTTCATATTTGGCATGCATGTTCCTTGTGACAAGGTTTTCTCAGTCATTCAAAACTTTTGACCCATGACCTTGACCTTTGACCTACTTTGTCATAACTTTTAAAGCATTTGAGATACAGCCTTCATATTTAGCATGTAGGTTCCTTGTGACAATGTTGCTTAGATGATCCTCTACCAAAAAGGCTAAAACAATCCCACTCGGATGAACAAAATGGCCACCGGAGGTAAAAATAGAAAAATAATGTAAATTTGATTCAAACGGAAACTCCCCCTAAACCCTAAGGCCAACTTGATTCAAAGTTCCCAGGAATGTTGCCTAGGTTACTCCGTACCATATAAGCTAAAATCACTCTGCTGATGAACAAGATGGCCACAAGAGCTAAAAATAGAATGTACTCGAGACAGTGACACACAGGTCAGCGAACCAGGGCCCTCTGGGCCCTCTTGTTACTTGTTAGAATTGCCTCAATGCTGTGATTCTAACAAGTACCCACAACAAACATTTCTAATTTATCCTTATTACACCTCCTTACCTGGAGCCATGCGGCTCCCACCCATCGGAGCTTGAAGAAATATATGGGCTGCATGATGCTTCCACGCAGAGCTGAATCCGACCCGCACACTAGTACTGGTAAACCACTTAGAGGATCTAAGCCTGCCCAGGCAAAGCGTTGCGAGTCAGCCCGTCCATGCTTTTAAACCCCGGTTTCATTGGGCGGCAGGGCTTGAGATGTCATTTCATCTCAATGTCAGGTAAAAGTCCCACGAAGTTGGAAGCAATGTCTCCAAAATGACCTTTACAGTGTTGACTGGGATGTTAAACCTCAAATCAAACAAACAAATACCTGGAGCAATATTAACCATTTTGTACCAGAAACCCCAAAACAGGTACCCTGGCAAACAGTGCAGGCCCAGATCAGAAGCCGCAGATCGCGGCGTCTGAAGTTTGCTACAACTTCGGTCAATTTCAAAATAAATTTTGAAGAAAACACAACCTGACACCTCTAAATTTTGAAATGGACTCCTGCTGTATATAAGGAGGAAGATTCCATTTGGTTCTAAATAGGGCTGGCTAATCGGAGCTGAAAAGATAATTATCATTCCTGCCATTGTGATCAATAATCGATTAGTAATCACTAAAGATTTTGTCATAATTTTATCTGTTTGACTTTCTGCCTGTGCATGACTCTTACCATACGTTGTACTTTACCATACGTATATTTGAACAGACAGGCCTGAGCAAACAGTGTAGACCCAGATGAGACACCACAGAACTTGGTGTCTCATCAGGGTCTGCACTGTTTGCCACTCATGCAGCTATTTCAGGCACAACTGTTGATAGTAAATTGTACTTATCAAATAATTGATTACAAGCAAATCAGTAATGATAATCATTTTTGAGGAATATATTGATCGATTTTCCTATTAATTGTGTCAGCCTTAGTACTACACCACAACCTCATTATAACACGGTTCATTATAACGCTTTGCCTGGGCAGGCTTAGATCCTCTAAGCGGTTTAACAGTACTCGTGTGCGGGTCGGATTCAGCTCTGCGTGGAAGCATCATATGGGCTGCATGATGCTTCCACGCAGAGCTGAATCCGTCCCGCACACGAGTACTGGTTAACCACTTAGAGGATCCAAGCCTGCCCAGGCAAAGCGATGCGTACGAGTTGGACCGTCCATGCTTATAAACCCTATTGGTTTCTTTGGGCAACAGGGCTTGAGATGTCATTTCATCTCAATGTTGAGTAAAAGTCCCACAAAATTGGAAGCAACCTCTCCAAAATGACCTTTACAGTGTTGACGGGGATGTTAAACCTCAAATCAAACAAACAAAATCATTATAACACAATTTGGGTATAACACGATTTTAAAATGGATCCCCAAAATGTATAGATTATATAGAAAAATGACCATAAATGGTCATTTTTCTATATAATCTAAACATTTTTGTTTGGATATAACACGGTTGTTAAACTTACACGATTTCTGCTTTGGACCCCAACAATAGTGTTATAAAGAGGTTGGGGTGTATATTGATCAATTAATCGTGTCAGCCTTAGTACTAAAAGGATTAACCCTTATCTTGCTGTTCACGACAACCCCTATCTTTGCAAACAGTGTAGATCCAGATCAGATGGCTTCTGAAGAAGCCATCTGATCAGGATCTATACTGTTTGGCAGCCAGTTTATGAATTTGTAGCAATAAATTACATCAAGTAATTTGATTGGTTGATAGACAGAAATGGGTGTGGCTTAAATGAATATTCAGCAAGTGAAGGTTTAATAGAATTACAATCAAGAGAATTTTTGTCTGTTTCAGCTGTTATGTATTATTGTGGAAGAGGAGGCTGATGTAGCTGCTTTCAAAGACTTCGTACCATCAGCTGCAGATGATATAACCCCTGGCGCCAAACCTGCACCCACTCCATCCCCAACACCTCCCCCGTCACCACCTCCCACACCGGCACCAGCCCGGCCACCCACTCCTGCAGTGACCCCAGCCCCTCCCACTCCTCCGCCAGCAGCACCACCCACTCCCGCCCCAGCAGCGGCAGCCCCTCCTCCCAGTACAGGCGGACCAGTACGAGCTACGCCATATGCAAGAACAGTTGCAGCTGAGAAAGGTTATGATCTTAGTGTAAGTATGTAGTACCCCCATAGTAGACCCACAACTGAATTAACCCTTTTAGTACCGGAAACCCCAAAATTGGTACCCTGGCAAACAGTGCAGGCCCAGATCAGACGCCGCAGAACGCGACGTCTGATCAGGGTCTACACTGTTTTCAAAAAGTTCAGCCTTTTTCATAATCAATTTTGAAGAAAACACAACCTGACACCCCTAAATTTTGAAATGGACTCCTGCTATATATAAGGAGGATGATTCCATTTGGTACAAAAAGGGTTAAACCCATTCTGTTCTGGCTGGCTCACAATGAGCCAGTGCTGAACAAAACCTACTACTACTGCTACTGCTCACAATAGAATTAATGTGAAACTTATTACTTTATGTTAAAACATGTAAAGTTCAGTGAAAATTTTTATCCCCTAAAATATGATTTCAACAATGAAATCCAATATTCAGTTGAGTATTTTACCCTCTCACATATTCTTATCTGGAGCCATGGAAAGGATTCCATTGGTCACAAGTTTTCTCACAGGGATGTCCCAGAAATATCCATATTAATGGTCTACTCTTGAAGAAAAGAATTTGCTCCTTAGGAGCAAATTCTTTTCTTTTAGAGTAGATCCCTATTGGCTTGGGATACAAAGCAAGTTTTAAATGTGAGCTCCCCAGAAAGTCTAGCGATTCCCCTTAAACACATAATTGGTAGGCTTTAAATTTAACTTCAGTTTCAGCAAGTTACCTTAAAACTGGTGCTAGTTGATTAGTTTGTTTGGAGTTACGGCCAATATCAAGCTGGTCAGTTGTCCTGGGCAGGCTTATATATAGGCAGTTTTCCCATACAGTGCACATTCTTTTGCCAGAAACTGACAGCTACCCTTCTTGAATCAGTAGAAGGAAGAGAATGATAGCAGAAAAGATTTGATGATCAGTCTCCACGGAAGAATCACAAACACGACAACAATGTTGAGTTACAGTTCATCCAGCTGTTTTTGGAATGTTCCATTTATAATATGTGAGTATAACAGAATTCAGGGGCCAGTTGTTCAAAACTAACGAGGTCGTTAGTTAACGTATTGTTAAAACTTGGATCATTAAATATGGCAAATATGCTGAAATTTTTGCTGAAAAAATGTGAGCAGCTTTTGCTAACGCAAAAGCTGCTCACATTTTTTCAGCAAAAATACCAGAATTTACGATATTGTACTTGCTAGAAGAGTTAACAATATGACCACTAACGAGCTCGTTAAGCTAACGATGCTTTGAACAACTGGCCCCAGATCTGTAATTTCTTGTTCTTCATTTTTCAGCAAATATCAGGAACAGGTCCTGATGGTGAGATAAGAGCTGATGATGTCTTAAAATTCACTCCTTCAATAGCCCCACCCACTCCTGTTGTGGTCCCTGGGGCTTCTTACATAGATATCCCGCTATCAAATATGAGAAAGGTAAGGTTTACATAGAGAATCTTACATGTTTGTTCATGTATTATTGAATTTATTAAAAGAGTTGAGGGAAAGATTAAAATGCGAGGCTTTGCAGTCAATTGCTTTAACCGCTCGTTGGTTGAAACACCCCTTAACACCCCTATTAGTCATTATGCCCCATAATTTAACACTTAAAATCATTAAATAAAATGATGACAAACTAATTAAAGGCATCTATTATTACTCAAGGGTCATCATCTGTAGGGTGACGGTTAATCAGGTGTCAAATACCTGTAGCGGATAACCCGTGAAGTCACTCAGGTGTGTAGCAATCTAACTCGCAGCAGAAAGAAATTGTGATCACCACGTGGGACTTTGATATGGTATTTCGAATTTAACGGGGGATTTTAATAGGAATTTCTTTGATCGGGACCGACAAATCTATTGGAAAAACTGATTTTTTTGAAAATCGGTAATATTTTTGCAATAAATAATAGCAATGTTGGGACCGTCAGTTGCTTCGAAAAATCCGATAGTTTAAAAAAATTGACATTCAAATTACCGAGTTTCCACTGTATAATGTACATAACTAAATCATATTTATAATGAATACCATATTTGAATGAAACAAACACAGTAATAATTTTTGAAACAGAAATGTTAAGCTTACACAGTTTGTACTGCCTGTGGATAAGAAATATACTTTGTTCACCTTGTCTGATATTCAAATGAAAAATTTCTATGTAATTGCTGTTTATTTTTTTTGTTTAAACTTTGATCTAACTGTAGATTTGATCCAAAATGGAACAGACTGCTACATTTCCACATACACAGTATTTGTTATAGTGTAGTTTTGGATATAACATGATTTAAAGATGGATCCCAAAAATTATAGACTATATAGAAAAATGACCATAGATGGTTATATTTCTATATAATCTAGAATGTTTATATGGATTTAAACTGTTGTTTAACTTAAAGGGTTTCTGGTTCTGACCACATTAGTAGTGTTTTATTAATTGATTATCCTATATTACACAAGGTCAACCAATATTCAAAAATCATAAATCATGTTTTTAATTGCGTCAATTAATAAAATTGTCATTAATCAAGTAATTTCGTATTGGCCCAGTTACAGGTCCTCGGTCAGCTGTATTGGCCTCGGCCTTCGGCCTCGTGCTAAAACAGCAGACCTCCGACCTGTAACTGGGCCAATACGAAATTATTTGATTAATAACATTATAATAGAGAGTTTTTGGTGTATATCTGTGTATATGAGGACGGTACAGTAAAATTCCTATATTAAGACCACCTTTGGGTCTGTTCAAAAATGATGTATAAGACCACTTTTGAACAGTCCCAAAGATGGTCTCTTTAGTAGACTCTTACTACAAGACAATGGGTGTAGAAAACACAAAGATGAAGAAAACAATGAAACCTTTAATATATGTGTTTAAGAGAAAAATGGGTCTTAATTTCAGCTGGTCGTGATAGTCAAATTTTACTGTATATGTATATATTTTCTGTTCTACAGACAATAGCCAAAAGACTCACAGAATCGAAGCAAACTATACCCCACTACTATCTTACTATAGATGTTAATGTAGATAATGTTTTAAAGTAAGTATTGAATACTTTTGCCTTAGAACTGTTGTTGTAGATAAACATGCTGTCCATTTTGTTCTGAATAGGAACAATATATATGGCAATAGTCCATTTAAAAATTGGGAGTTTCAGACAGTTATAACGATTTAAGTTGATCAAACCCAAATTATTGCCACGGTAGCTCAGTCTGATGCACATCAGGAGGACGCTGGTTCTGATACCTGCCGAGGTCGGCAACATTCTTTCATTGAGATTGATCATGAAATCTTTTCTATGGTCATTCTCTCCCTTCCGCTGATTCAAGAAGGTCAGTTGTCAGTTTCTGGCTAAAGAATGTGCACTGTACTGGTTAACCACTTATGTATGAGCCTGCCGAGGAAAAGTGTGGCTAGGTAAACTGACCAGCTCAATATGACCTAAACAGTGCTGACTGGGCTGTTAAACTCTAATACAAACAAACAACGCTAATGTTGAGCTATGGGAAGTATTCTTTAGGAACTCCTGAATGAGTTTGAACTAGCCATGGTTGAAGGGCCTCTGTCACCGAGTGGATATTAAGAGTGCTGAATCTTAATCATTAGGTCACCCACCGCTGTGGTTTGAGCATCGCTCGGGTCACATGTGAGATGCCAAGTTCTGCAATGGAAGGTAGTTTTTTCTGCCGTTAAACCGGTTTTCTCCCACCCCTCATTAACAATCAGCTGGAAATAAGTGGAATAATCTTAAAAGGGCCGTAAAACCAAAAAAGAAATTAAGCCATGGTAAACAATCCCAATATGTTTGATTTATGGAAGTTTCAATGTAATTGACTAACCATTAACCAATTGTATACTAGTGGACTTTCATTGCTATAGGTTGGATTAGTCCATTTGTAATATAAGGGCTGGAAGGCCTATTTTTTCGTTCCTTTTCTGTTTTTGACGGAAAATTTTGTTAGCAAATAGTCCAGGCCCTGATCAGACGCCGCGTACTGCGGCATCTGATCTGGGTCTGCACTGTTTGCCAACGTATCCCTTTAAGGGTTTCTCGCGCATGCAATAGGTTAATATTTGTAGCTTTTTATAAATTTACAGTGGTTGGTTTTGACTGTTTTATCCATTTCAGATTACGTAAAGATTTTAATAAAATATTAGAAAGAGACAATTTAAAGCTGTCAGTTAATGATTTTATCATAAAAGCCTCTGCAATAGCGTGTAAGAGAGTTCCAGAAGCTAACTCATCATGGATGGGAGAATTTGTTAGACAGTAAGTCACAATCTTTCTTTTTACCATGAATAATTTTGTCATTGTATTGCTCCAGATTAGGTGTACACCACAACCTCATTATAGCACTGTTCATTATAAGTGAGTGAGTGTTCGAGTTTTACGTCTCACCAACAGCTAAGGTCATATGGAGACAGGACCTCGGTTTAAAGACTCATCCAAAAGTCTGGAGAAGTCCGGGATCGATCCTGCGATCCCTGGTTAACAAGGTGAGTAGCATAACTACTATACCATGGAGGCTTGTACACTGTTCATACACTGTTTTGGCTATAACACTGTTTCAAGACGGATCCCAAAAATGTATAGAATATAAAGAAAAATGACCATAAATGGTGATTTTTCTACATAATCTATACTTTTTTGTTTGGATATAACACAGTTGTTTAACTAACACGAATTCTGCTTTGAAGCCAATTAATAGTGTTATAAAGAGATTGTGGAGTAGTAATGGAGATAGGTTTGGAATATATTTCTCCATAAAATCATGTTGTGGGTACTTTATTTGCCTTTATGAGGTGATCAAACAGGTATCCCTATCATATATGTGTAACAAGAAGTAAGGAAAATAATCCTTTAACCCATTTTTGTCGCACCTGCTTTAGCAGGAAGACATAGGCGTGCAAGTTTCCATCTGTCTGTCCGTCCATCCGGTGGTCTGTCTGTCCGTCCGTCATTCCCTCAACATTTTACACTGGATGTCTTGTCATCGCAACTCCTCCTACACTTTTAGACCGATCATTTGGAAACTTTGCATGTGCTTTCGCCATGGTATGAGGATGCGCATGTGGTTTGGACTTAATCTTCGAATCAATTTTTGTCACTTTTTCCATATTGTGAACTTAAGTCATTTTTAGCTCATCTGTCACGTAGTGACAAGGTGAGCTTTTGGGATCACTTTTTGTCCGTCGTCCGCCGTGCGTCCGTGCGTGCGTCCGTCCGTAAACTTTTCTTCAAACGACATCTCCTCCTAAACCACTGATCGGATTTTGACCAAACTTCACAGGAATGATCCTTAGGTGGTCCCCTTTCAAAGTTGTTCAAATGGTTCCGGTTCGTTGCACATATAGGTCACAGTAGCCAAAAATAGATTTTTTTCACCGAAAACTTAAAAAATCTTCTTCTCTGAAACCGCAAGGCCCAGGTCTTTGATATTTGGTATGAAGCTTCATCTAGTGGACCCCTACCAAGATTGTTCAAATTATAGTGCTGGGGCCAAAAATGCCCCCGCACGGGGGCCCTTTGGTTTTACATGGGCTTATATAGGGAAAATCTTGAAAAATCTTCTTCTCTGAAACCGCAAGGCCCAGGTCTTTGATATTTGGTATGAAGCTTCATTTAGTGGACCCCTACCAAGACTGTTCAAATTTTAGTGCTGGGGCCAAAAATGCCCCCACACCAGGGCCCTTTTGTTTTACATAGGCTTATATAAGGAAAATCTTTAAAAATCTTCTTCTCTGAAATCCCAAGGCCAAGGTCTTTGATATTTGGTATGAAGCTTCATCTAGTGGACCCCTACCAAGATTGTTCAAATTATAGTGCTGTAGCTAAAAATGCCCCCCGCACCAGGGCCCTTTGGTTTTACATGGGCTTATATAGGGAAAATCTTTAAAAATCTTCTTCTCTGAAACCGCAAGGCCCAGGTCTTTGATATTTGGTATGAAGCTTCATCTAGTGGACCCCTACCAAGATTGTTCAAATTATAGTGCTGGGGCCAAAAATGCCCCCGCACCAGGGCCCTTTTGTTTTACATAGGCTTATATAGGGAAAATCGTAAAAAATCATCTTCTCTGAAACTGCAAGGCCCAGGTCTTTGATATTTGGTATGAAGCTTCATCTAGTGGACCTCTACCAAGATTGTTCAAATTATAGTCCTGTGGCCAAAAATGCCCCCGCTCCGGGGCCCTTTGGTTTTACATGGGCTTATATAAGGAAAATCTTGAAAAATCTTCTTCTCTGAAACCACAAGGCTTAGGTCTTCAATATTTGTTATGAAGCTTCAGCTAGTGGACCTCTATAAAGAGTGTTCAAATTATAGCCCTGAGACCAAAAATGCCCCGGCCATGTGGCCCTTTGGTTTTACATAGACTTATATAGGGAAAATCTTTAAAAATCATCTTCTCTGAAACACAAGGCTTAGGTCTTTGATATTTGTTATGAAGCTTCAGCTAGTGGACCTCTACCAAGATTGTTAAAATTATATCCCAGGGGCCAAAAATGCCCCCGCTCCGGGGTCCTTTGGTTTAACATAGACTTATATAGGGAAAATCTTGTTTTACATAGACTTCTATATGCAGGGTAAACCTTTAAAATCTTCTTCTCTGAAACCAGAAAGCCAAGGTCTTTCATATTTGATAAGAAGTTTCATCTTGTGGACCTCTACCAAGATTGTTCAAATTATAGCCCTGGGGCCAAAATTGACCCTGCCCGGGGCCCACTTGTTATACATTGGATCAGGTGAGCGAACCAGGGCCCTCTGGGCCCTCTTGTTATACCCCCGGCATACGGAGTATGCCATGGGGGTATATAGTTTTCGTCTTTTCTGTGTGTGTGTAAACTTCTGTGTGTGTGTGTGTAAACTTTTTTTTGTGTCAAAGATTTCTCAGGAACTACTATACCTAGAAACTTGAAATTTGGTACAAACAACATGCATAACTAGTTGTATTGTGGGAAAGAAAATTGGGGCTGTGGGGCCAGGTTCTTTAGAGTTATTCCCCTTTGTTATATTTGCTACTGAGATGTGCATTTTGTGACTTACCTTAAATTTTGTGTCAAAGATTTCTCAAGATCTACTGTACCTAGAAACTTGAAATTTGGTACAAGCAACATGCATAACTAGTTGTATTGTGGGAAAGAAAATTGGGGCTGTGGGGCCAGGTTCTTTAGAGTTATTCCCCTTTGTTATATTTGCTACTGAGATGTGTATTTTGTGAGTTACCTTAAATTTTGTGTCAAAGATTTCTCAGGAACTACTGTACCTAGAAACTTGAAATTTGGTACAAACAACATGCATAACTAGTTGTATTGTGGGAAAGAAAATTGGGGCTGTGGGGCCAGGTTCTTCAGAGTTATTCCCCTTTGTTATATTTTTTTTATAAAATTTTGTCAGCAAGATATCTCAAAAACTATTGGAGCTAGAGCCTTGAAAGTTGGTGAATAGATTGGTGGTGATGAGTAGATGAACTGATTAACTTTTGACAAAATTCCGAAAAATACTTTGTGAGTTATGGCCCTTTGTCATTTTGGTAATTTGTGCCATTGTACTGTATGGTAAAAGTGATGCATAGCATAACTTTAGAACCGTGTATGCTAGGGTTTTGAAATTTCATATATGGATTCCTCATGGAAAATTAGCCGACACGTATTTTTTTTCTCGTCCGGATTATGCTCCTTTCAAGAGTTATTGCCCTTTGAAATTTTTTTAATAAAATCTTGTCAGCAAGATATCTCAAAAACTATTGGAGCTAGAGCCTTGAAAGTTGGTGAATAGAAGACTAAACAGACAACTTGTGATACTGACATTTCAAACATCTGTTCAAGATCTCATTAGTTATCAGGTGAGTTATTTAGATGTAATGGTATTCTCCTTACTTTTGCAAGATTAATTCTGTGTTCATAATAGGTTTTTGTCAAACTTGATGGCTTTGAATTGCCAGAAAGTTACTGATGGCTTTGGCCGGGGGTATTAGTGAGCATATGCTCACTTGATAGTCTAGTTAAGGTATGCGATACGTACCTCTTGTCATCGCAACTCCTCTTACACTTTTATACTGATCATTTGGAAACTTTGCATGTGCTTTCCCCTTGGTATGAGGATGCGCATATGGTTTGGACTTAATCTTCGAATCAATTTTTGTCACTTTTTCCAGATTGTGAACTTAGTCATTTTTAGGTATGCGATACGTACCTCTTGTCATCGCAACTCCTCTTACACTTTTATACTGATCATTTGGAAACTTTGCATGTGCTTTCCCCTTGGTATGAGGATGCGCATATGGTTTGGACTTAATCTTCGAATCAATTTTTGTCACTTTTTCCAGATTGTGAACTTAGTCATTTTTAACCTTCAATTGGTATTGGGTTGGTACCTCTTGTCATCGCAACTCCTCCTACACTTTTATACCAATCATTTGGAAAATTGTATGTGCTTTCGGCATGGTATGAGGATGGGCATGTGGTTTGGACTTAATCTTGGAATCAATTTTTGTCACTTTTTATCCCCCGACCGAATAGGTTCGGGGGATATAGCGATCAGCCTGGCGTCCGTCTGTCCGTCCGTAGACGCAACCTTGTGATGGCCATAACTCCTATACCCTTTGAGATTCATTGATGGTTCTTGGCACAATTGTTCACAAGGCCGAGACGGTGTGTCATGCGCAAGAACCAGAACTCTGGATGCCAAATTTTTTTAATTATCTCCCCTTTTAATAAAATAGAGTGACTACTTTGTGATGGCCATAACTCCAATACCCTTTGAGATATATTGATGGTACCTGGCACAGTTGTTCACAAGGCTGAGACGGCGTGTCATGCACAAGAACCACAACTCTGGTTGCCATGGTTTTGGAGTTATCTCCTCTTCCAATAAAATAGAGTGACAACCTTGTGATGGCCATAACTCTTATACCCTTTGAGTTTCATTGATGGTTCTTGGCACAATTGTTCACAAGGCTGAGACGGCGTGTCATGCGCAAGAACCAGAACTCTGGATGCCATCCTTTTTTAGTTATCTCCCCTTTTAATAAAATAGAATGACTACTTTGTGATGGCCATAACTCCAATACCCTTTGAGATATATTGATGGTACCTGGCACAGTTGTTCACAAGGCTGAGACGGAGTGTCATGCACAAGAACCACAACTCTGGTTGCCATGGTTTTGAAGTTATCTCCCCTTCCAATAAAATAGAGTGACAACCTTGTGATGGCCATAATTCTAATACCCTTTAAGATATATTGATGATACCTGACACAGTTGTTCACAAGGCTAAGACGGTGTGTCATGCACAAGAACCACAACTCTGGGTGCCATGGTTTTTTAGCTATCTCCCCTTCCAATTATATAGAATCACTACCGTGTGATGGCCACATCTCCAACACTCTTCGAGATATATTGATGATACTTGGTACAGTTGTACATGAGGTTAAGCAGGTGTGTCAAGTGCAAGAACCACAACTCTGGGTGCCCTGGTTTTTTAATTATCTCCCCTGACAATATAAAATATAACCTTGTGATGGCCATAACTCAAATACCCTTTGAGATATATTGTTGGTACTTGGCACAATTGTATACAACATTGAGATGGTGCTTCATCCTAAGAACCACAACTCTGGGTGCTATAATATTTGAGTTATCTCCCCTTCCAATATAACAGTATGACAACCTTGTGATCATCGTACCTCCAATACCCTTTGAGACATATTTGTGGTACTTGATGCAGATGTACATGAGGTTAAGCACGTGTGTCATACTCAAGAATTACAACTCTGGGTGCTCTGGTTTTTTAGTTATCTCCCCTTGCAATATAACCTTGTGATGGCCATAACTCCAACACCCTTTGAGATATATTGAAGGAACTTGGCACAATTGTATACAAGGTACAGAAGGGATGTCATGTGCAAGAACCACAACTGTTGGTGCTGTGGTATTTGAGTTATCTACCCTTTCAATATAACAGTATGACCTGCTTGTGATCACCATATCTCCAATACCCTTTGAGACATATTGATGGTACTTTATACAGAAATACACGAGCTTAAGCAGGCATGTCATGCGCAAGAACGACATTTCTGAGTGCCCTGGTTTTTTAGTTATCTCCCCTAACAGTAAAATCTTGTGATGGCCATAACTGCAATACTTTTGTGATATATTGCTGGTTTAATTCTGTTGCACTTTCTATTGGTGAACAATCTTCTGAAGGCCATATTGGCTTTTGGTCGGGGGATTTGCCATCTCTTCCGATGGCTATTTTTCCATATTGTGAACTTAGTCATTTTTAGGTATGCGATACATACCTCTTGTCATCGCAACTCCTCTTACACTTTTATACTGATCATTTGGAAACTTTGCATGTGCTTTCCCCTTGGTATGAGGATGCGCATATGGTTTGGACTTAATCTTAAAATCAATTTTTGTCACTTTTTCCAGATTGTGAACTTAGTCATTTTTAACCTTCAATTGGTATTGGGTTGGTACCTCTTGTCATTGCAACTCCTCCTACACTTTTATACCAATCATTTGGAAAATTTGTATGTGCTTTCGGCATGGTATGAGGATGGGCATGTGGTTTGGACTTAATCTTCGAATTAATTTTTCTCACTTTTTGCACATTGTGAACTTAGTCATTTTTGTCGTACCTGCTTAGCAGGAAGACATAAACGTGCAAGTTTCTGTCCGTCCATTTGTCCGTCTTTTTTCCCAGTCAATGTAAACTTTGTACTTTTTTTTGTTTTGCTATGGTATGAGAATGTGCATGTGGTTTGGACTTTATCTTGGGATCAATTTTTATCACTTTTCGACATTGTGACCTTAGTCAGTTTTTTACCTCACATATATAGGCTATGGATTCTTCGCAAAGCCCTATATTCATTTCTTCTGCCTTAAATAAACTTTTATTTTTTGTGTGGGGCAGGTGCGGAGCAGGTGCGACATCAACTTCACCGAAGCTCTGGTGTTCCAGAAACCCCAAAACGGGTACCCTGGCAAACAGAGCAGACCCAGATCAGATGCCGCAAAATGCGGCGTCTGGTCAGGGCCTACACTATTTGCAAAAATAGCTATTTTCCAAATAAAGTTTTAAGACAGCACAACCTGTCACCCCTAAATTTTGGAATGGATTCATGCTATATATAAAGAGGAAGATTCCATTTGGTACAAAAAGGGTTAGTTATCCTTGTTACACCTGTTTATCTAGGGGCATGCAATTTTATACAGAGAAAATATACATAAAAACCAGGATGTAGAAATACTATGTCAGAGTATTCCAGCTTGTGACTTGTCCCATTTTGATCAGGTAAAAATTTCTAGGTTACTTGTCCCGAGACAAATTATAGTTAAATTTTATGATGAACGGATGCTTATAAAAGGGAGGCTTCTCTGAGACCCTTGTATATAAAGATTGCTACCCTTCTCATATCATGGTTACTCTTAAAGGAAAGCATTTTGAAAGGGTCTCAAATACCACAGAAGCCATCTCCTGTTTCATGAAGTTTTCTTCTTCAAGAAACGGACTATTCTATTCATCATTTTTTTCAGACTGACAATTCAGCTGCAGATTTTCAGTTCTCAATTACCTTTTCTTGTTCTGATTTTTATTTATATGAACTTGTTCATGGACAAGCATAGAATTTTGATTATTTCCTCAGCCTGCAAAAATGGTCATATGATAAATTTCTGAAATGACTATGAGGGTGGGATCCTTTATCTATAGATAAAGCTGTAGTGTTTGTTCTGCTGCATAAGGTCAGGAGGTATTTCTATTGATACTCCCAGTATTCGCCCTCTGCTGATTGATGATTGGCTCCATTACGCTAACACACCCAAGTGACATAGTATATTCTTTCATATATCTCAAAATGGTTATTTTTCCGATGAAAATTTGTGACATATTTCTTATTTATACTCCAAGCATAGGTTGTGGGTGCTCGTTAGAACCGCCTCATTCAAGCAGTTCTAATGAGTACCCACAGCCTATGTCTAGGAGCAGAAATAAGCAAAATAATGTATACCCCTGCAAACCCCAGTTTACTCTATATAAAGTGGGGTTTAGTGGGGTGTTCATTACACAGACTTGTTATGATGCAATATAGGTAATAATCTTGAAAGTCTGTAAAACAGTTGCCGCCTCGGTAGCTGATGCATGTCTGACTGGTGATCAGGAGGATGTGGGTTTGATACCTGCTGGGGTAGGCAACATTCTTTCGTGGAAATTGATCATGAAATCTTTTCTACAGTCATTCTCTCCTTTCTGCTAATTCAAGAATGGCAGTTTTCAGCAGTTTCTAAAGAAAGCATGTGCTGTACTGTACTGTACTGGTAAACTGCTTACGTACTGCCCAGGAAAATTGTGGATAGGTAAACTGACTGCTTGATATGACCTAAATAGTGTTTGTTGGACCATTAAATTAAAAAAGAAACAAACCAACTGTAAAACAAACGAGATAACCAAAGTGTGACGTCACATGCATGTTGGAGCCCATTATTTGCCGTAATATTCTTGGTATTCTTGGTTATCCTAGAGTAATAGCACTAACACGCACAGCCTATTGAGTTTTTAAAATTCGTTTAGGAAAGTAATGGAGCTTGTCGAAGTATAGCGATTATAAAAGATTTCGCACGTGTTTTGTTGTCTCTTAAATTCCTGCAAAAATCGGGTCACTACGATCCAAATAAGCTAAAAATAGATATGTTCTTAAATAGACTGGTTCCCACTTGTGAATGCTATACGTCATACTGTAGTCCCTCCTATTGATTTAAACAGTTTAGGTCCTGCTGAGAAAGCTGGTCATGGACCATCTTTTTAGGATCTACACTGTATGTGAATAGGGACAAGGGACAATACCCAATTTTGACACTTATGACGAAAACATTAAACAACCGCTCATACCTATTTGTACATTTCCGCCTTTTATCTCGGAAATATTAGAAATCATTGAAACGAGGTGTTAAGATCAAAGGTTGAGCTCCGTGTGTCAGTCTGTATTACACTCACGTGATTTACGTGATAGGGGTAAAGGTACGGTTTGTGCTAATTTTAACGCACCTGGACAAATTGAAAAAGTAAAAACATTATTATTATTTTCTTTAACTGAAAGACCGGTGGCATGTTTTTTTTTTTTAGCTCACCGTCACGTAGTGACGAGGTGAGCTTTTGGGATCACTTTTTGTCCGTCGTCCGTCGTGCGTCCGTGCGTCCGTGCGTAAACAATTTCTTTAAACGACATCTCCTCCTAAACCACTGATCGGATTTTGACCAAACTTCACAGGAATGATCCTTAGGTGGTCCCCTTTCAAAGTTGTTCAAATGGTTCCGGTCCGTTGCACATCTAGGTCACAGGAGCCAAAAATAGATTTTTTCACCAAAAACTTAAAAAATCTTCTTCTCTAAAACCACAAGGCCCAGGTCTTTGATATTTGGTATGAAGCTTCATCAAGTGGACCCCTACCAAGATTGTTCAAATTATAGTGCTGGGGCCAAAAATGCCCCCGCCCCGGGGCCCTTTGGTTTTACGTGGGCTTATATAGGGAAAATCTTTAAAAATCTTCTTCTCTGAAACCACAAGGCCCAGGACTTTGATATTTGGTATGAAGCTTCATCTAGTGGACCCCTACCAAGATTGTTCAAATTATAGTGCTGGGACAAAAAATGCCCCCGCCATGGGGCCCTTTGGTTTTACATTGGCTTATATAGGGAAAATCTTCAAAAATCTTCTCCTCTGAAACCACAAGGCCCAGGTCTTTGATATTTGGTATGAAGCTTCATCTAGTGGACCCCTACCAAGATTGCTCAAATTATAGTGCTGGGGCCAAAAATGCCCCCGCCCCGGGGCCCTTTGGTTTAACATAGGCTTATATAGGGAAAATCTTTAAAAATCTTCTTCTCTGAAACCACAAGGCCCAGGACTTTGATATTTGGTATGAAGCTTCATCTAGTGGACCCCTACCAAGATTGTTCAAATTATAGTGCTGGGACAAAAAATGCCCCCGCCACGGGGCCCTTTGGTTTTACATAGGCTTATATAGGGAAAATCTTTAAAAATCTTCTTTTCTGAAACCACAAGGTCCAGGTCTTTGATATTTGGTATGAAGCTTCATCTAGTGGACCCCTACCAAGATTGTTCAAATTTTAGTGCTGGGACAAAAAATGCCCCCGCCCCGGGGCCCTTTGGTTTTACATTGGCTTATATAGGGAAAATCTTTAAAAATCTTCTTCTCTGAAACCACAAAGCCCAGGTCTTTGATATTTGGTATGAAGCTTCATCTAGTGGACCCCTACCAAGATTGTTCAAATTATAGTGCTGGGGCCAAAAATGCCCCCGTTCCAGGGCCCTTTGGTTTTACATTGGCTTATATAGGGAAAATCTTTAAAAATCTTCTTCTCTGAAACCACAAGGCCCAGGTCTTTGATATTTGGTATGAAGCTTCATCTAGTGGACCCCTACCAAGATTGTTCAAATTATAGTGCTGGGCCAAAAATGCCCCCGCCCCGGGGCCCTTTGGTTTTACATAGGCTTATATAGGGAAAATCTTTAAAAATCTTCTTCTCTGAAACCACAAGGCCCAGGACTTTGATATTTGGTATGAAGCTTCATCTAGTGGACCCCTACCAAGATTGTTCAAATTATTGTGCTGGGGCAAAAAATGCCCCCGTCCAGGGGCCCTTTGGTTTTACATAGGCTTATATATGCGAAATCTTTAAAAATCTTCTTCTCTGAAACCGCTAGGCCCAGGTCTTTGATATTTGATGTGTAGCTACATCTAGTGGACCTTTGCCAAGATTGTTCAAATTATAGCCTTTGTTGATGTTTGGTATGAAGCTTCACCTTTAAGACCTCCCTCAACATTATGCACATTAAAGCCCTGCGGCCAATAATGGCCCTCTCTGGGGCCCATTTGTTACACTATGGATCAGGTGAGCGATCCAGGGCCATCATGGCCCTCTTGTTGTTTTTTTTGGTTTTGTTTTTTTCTCCTTCTTTACCTTATGAATATTGGTTCGAGATACAGAGTAGTAAAAACAGTGAAAAATATATTCAGGGACTGAAAATGATGGACGAGATAGCCGAAGTGTCGACTTACAAGAAGTTCGACACATGCGAAGTTGAAATACAATAAATATATAGTAGAAATATTCGGGACTTAGAAATCGGTTCGACATTAGTGATAGGGTCGAGATAGGCGAGGTCGAGATAACGAAAGTCATCTGTAGTGTAGGCCCTGATCAGATGCCGCGTTCTGATCTGAGACTGCACTTTTTGAAAGTGTATCCGTTTTGGGGTTTCCTGTACAAAATGAGTTAAAGAGAAAGTTATGAAGCTTATGAGTATTTCTTAAACCATATCCTGCTTAATAAATTTAACCCTTGTTCTGCTGAGCCCGGATATGCCTTTTCTTTGAAACAATGTAGATCCAGATCAGATGGCTTCTGAAGAAGCCATCTGATCAAGTTCTACATTGTTTGTCATTCAGATTGTGAATTTGTTGTTATAATTTGCTACTGGTAATCTGATTGGTTGATAATCGGCAGTGGGTGTGGCATATATGAATATTCAGCAGGACAAGGGTTAACAACACACATTGCTGACCAGCTGTAATTGGTCAGTTTTCAAACTGAATGACAAACAGTGTAGATCCTGATCAGATGGCTTCTTCAGAAGCCATCTGATCTGGATCTACACTGTTTGCAAAGCTAGGGGGGTCTTGCTCAGCAGGATAAGGGTTTCATGGTTTTAAGAACAGCTGTACATACAGAACAGTCTGTAAATATGTGTATTTTGGCCCCATGGTTAACCCATAAGATGCCAATCATGGCAGTTGTCACCTGTTTTGTGGTCTGCCAGTTACTTTAAAAGTCATTTTTGCAAACAGTCCTGAAGGAGCAGTCTGATCTGGGTCCACACTGTTTGCCTGTATGCAAAAATATTTTTAAAAAGTTTCCAAAAAGATTCAGCAGACGACATAAGCAGACAACATTTTCAGATGTAGTTTTTCTCATCGTCTTAAGGCGAATGGGAACACCTGGCAGATTTTTCTGTCATTTTTCAAAGGGAGACAACTTTCGGGATTTCGTGTTTGCAGGAGTTATCTCCCCTGAAAGTGTTCCCATTCCCATTAAGGGTTAAGTTTATGGATTTCTTATATTTCAGACACAACACAGTAGATGTTAATGTAGCAGTGGCCACTGATGCTGGACTGATTACACCAATAGTATTCAGAGCAGATGTTAAGGTAATAACCTAAATATTCCCACAAGAAAATGTACCTTTGTGATCCTCCAACCACGCTAGACATACTGGTAGATCACTCTTCAGTCCTTGCTCTGTTTTCGTCTGCTTTGTTGTCTGCTGGTTACTTTAAAAGCCATTGTTGCAAACAGTGTATAACCATATCAGACTGCTCTGATCAGGGTCCACACTGTTTATCCATATGTCAAAGTATGTTTGAAAAGTTTTCAAGAAGATTCAGCAGATGACATAAACAGATGATATTTTCAGATGCAGTTTTTCTTGACATCTTAAGGGGAATGGGAACATCTGGGAGTTTGTTCCGCCATTTTTCAAAGGAATAAAACTTTGAGGACTTCCTGTTCGCTTTTTTATGAGCCCAGTCCCACTGAAAAAGTGGTCTACTCTTAAACGAGAGAATTTGCTCATAAGGAGCAAATTCTTTCCTTAAAGAGTTGACCCCTATTGACATGGGAAACAAAAATTCTTTTGTAGGATTTGCCTCCCCTGAAGGTGTTCCCATTCCCCTTAAGAGTTAACCAATTTTGTAAGAGAAACCCCAAAAAGGTCATTGGCAAACAGTATAGGCCCTGATCAGAAGCCACTTAACATGATGTCAGATCAGGGCCTTCACTTTTGGCAGAAAGTTTAACCATTTTTTAGCAGCCCCCGCCCATAGGGGCTTGAAGAAATATATGGGCTGCATGATGCTTCCACGCAGAGCTGAATCCGGCCCGCACACTAGTACTGGTAAACAGCTTAGAGGATCTAAGCCTGTCCAGGAACTGCGGTGTGAGGTGGACCGTCCATGCTAATAAACCCTATTGGTTTCATTGGGCGACAGGGCTTGAGATGTCATTTCGTCTCGATGTCGGGTAAAAGTCCCATAAAATTGGAAGCAACGTCTCCAAAATGACCTTTAGGGTGTTGACGGGGACGTTAAACATCAAAGCAGACAAACAAATTAACCATTTTTTACACGAAAAATATCTAAACCTGACACACATAAGTATTGAAATAGATGCCTGCTGATTTGGTAAGTCGGGGTTGAGGTTTAGAATAAATGGGTTGTGTGATACAGGGCATAAACGTTAATGGCGTAGGGTCCACAGAAGCCTGAGGCACACATTTGTATTATTATTATTATTAGATTATAGATTGTGATAAATATGCTGCCACATGGTGGGCCATGATTGGTAATAAAATTTATTCTATTCTATTCACAATGAAGGCTCTGATCAGACTGCATGGATGGACAAACTGATCTGAACCTTCCCTGGTTACACAATCATGAGACTGCAGATTTTCTTGTGGCAACAGCTCACCTAATTATGTTGTTGGTATTCCTTAGAACTGCTTGAAATACAGTGTTGTAACAGTAGTATAGTAGTCGCAGATAAGATTGACTAGACGGAGCTATCGTTTGTACCTGCCTTAGGAATATTCAATTGACAAAAAGGTAAACCAAGTCAACCGGTTGTGTGAATTCAACTGTAACACAAGCATAGCTGTGGCGTATATGACCATTTCGTCCGCTTGTAGAAAGGCACTCTACCGAATCTTCGGGTGGACTCAGCGAATTTGACATATATTGACAATACCTAAATAGCCCGGCCTAGTCAATTTTATCTGCGACTACTATACCTGTGAAGTATCAAATGCTTCCATTAACCCTTGCACTGCTTAAACAAAATATGCACTGCCTTTGGCAAACAGTGTTGATACAGATCAGATGGCTTCTGATGAAGCTATCTGATCAGTATCTACATTGTTTGACATTCAGTTTGTGAATTTCTAGTAATAAACTACATCAAGTAATCTGATTGGTTGAAAGTCAGAAATGGGCGTGGCTAAATTAATTTATTCAGCATGACAATAGTTAATATGATGAACACATATTTTTGAATGTAATCTGACCATTATTTTCCCCAGGGTTTGACACAGATCAACATGGATGTATTGACACTGGCAGCTAAAGCAAGAGAGGGTAAATTACAGCCACAAGAATTCCAGGTTAGTAGTGTTAGAGACAAGACAAATGGTGTTTATGACAAAATATTTTACCTGTTTATGGTGATTAGCTGAGCACGTCTGGATGCATCCCGAATGATATTTGATATTTGCTTGCAACTGGGCAAGACCTGCTGTCCTTCCTGTAGGATTGGATAGAGGGGAAAAGTTTGAATTCTTCAATTTGTCTACTTTGCTTTTCATTTTTTTTTGGCATTTTCATCTTTTTGATTGTCTCCTCTTTTATTACTCCTGTCTCTTTTTCCCCTCTCTTTGTCTCTGAAAGATGACACAAAATAGCTCACAAGGGTTATATATATGGTAAAGTGACTGACATTGAGTTTGAAAGTAAAAGGAGTTACAGATTAAGTGACAACGTCAAAATTGAAAGTCAAAGAAGTTACGGATTAAGTGATCAAGTAACAGAAGTTACAGATTAAGTGACTAACTTCAACATTGAAAGTAAAAGGTGTTACAGATTAAGTGACTAGCTTGAGCAATGAAGTAAAAGAAGTTACAGATTAAGTGAAACAGATTACAGATTACATTGAAAGTAAAAGGTGTTACAGATTAAGTGACTACCTTCAACATTGAAAGTAAAAGATGTTACAGATTAAGTGACTACCTTCAGCACTGAAGTAAAAGATGTTACAGATTAAGTGAAACAGATTACAGATTACATTGAAAGTAAAAGGTGTTACAGATTAAGTGACTACCTTCAGCACTGAAGTAAAAGAAGTTACAGATTAAGTGAAACAGATTACAGATTACATTGAAAGTAAAAGGTGTTACAGATTAAGTGACTACCTTGAGCATTGAAGTAAAAGAAGTTACAGATTAAGTGACTAACTTCAACATTGAAAGTAAAAGATGTTACAGATTAAGTGAAACAGATTACAGATTACATTGAAAGTAAAAGGTGTTACAGATTAAGTGACTACCTTCAGCACTGAAGTAAAAGAAGTTACAGATTAAGTGAAACAGATTACAGATTACATTGAAAGTAAAAGGTGTCACAGATTAAGTGACTACCTTGAGCATTGAAGTAAAAGAAGTTACAGATTAAGTGACTAACTTCAACATTGAAAGTAAAAGAAGTTACAGATTAAGTGAAACAGATTACAGATTACATTGAAAGTAAAAGGTGTTACAGATTAAGTGACTACCTTGAGCATTGAAGTAAAAGAAGTTACAGATTAAGTGACTAACTTCAACATTGAAAGTAAAAGAAGTACAGATTAAGTGAAACAGATTACAGATTACATTGAAAGTAAAAGGTGTCACAGATTAAGTGACTACCTTGAGCATTGAAGTAAAAGAAGTTACAGATTAAGTGACTAACTTCAACATTGAAAGTAAAAAATGTTACAGATTAAGTGAAACAGATTACAGATTACATTGAAAGTAAAAGGTGTTACAGATTAAGTGACTGCCTTCAGCATTGAAGTAAAAAAATACAGATTAAGTGACTAACTTCAACATTGAAAGTAAAAGAAGTTTCAGACTTAAACAGCAAATTACAACAAAGCTTGTTTAAAAAATACTTCTGCTTCATTATAATGGATACCTCAGTAATCTGTACTTTTCACAAGTTAACCTTTACCACTCTCTGGGCAATTGTAGCAGATGACAAATTGTTGATATTTTTCTAACAGGACATGACATCTCAAGCAAATTGTCTCTCTAGGAGACAATTTGCATGAAATGTCGAATCCTGTATTCTGGGAAAATTAAGAAAAATATTTCAAAATATCTTCTACTGAAATAATACCCAGCATGCAGTGCATTAAGGTCATTGCATAAATGTTTCAGCATAATGAATAGATTCATGGTATTGCAAAAAGACACTGAATTTCACAATTAGATCTTATTTGTTTGATTTGAGGTTTAACTTCCCCGTCAACACTGTAAAGGTCATTTTGGAGACGTTGCTTCCAATTTTGTGGGACTTTTACCTGACATTGAGATGAAAAGACATCTCAAGCCCTGTCGCCCAATGAATCCAATAGGGTTTATAAGCATGGACGGTCCGACTCACACCGCTTTGCCTGGGTAGGCTTAGATCCTGTAAGCGGTTTACCAGTACTCGTGTGCGGTCGGTTTCAGCTCTGCGTGGATGCATCATGCAGCCCAACTATTTCTCCAAGCCCTGTTGGGCAGGGGCCGTAATTAGATCTTGATGAAATCAAAGATGACAAGTGAAATTTTATGCCATACTGCATGCAAGCCTGCTTCGGTAGCTCAGTCTGATGTGCGTCTGACTGGTGATCAGGAGGACGCGGGTTGGATACCTGCCGGGGTCGGCAACATTCTTTCCTGGAGATTGATCATGAAATCTTTTATACGGTCATTCTGTCCCTTCTGCTGATTCTAGAAGGGCAGTGTCAGTTTCTGGTGAAAGAATGTGCACTGTACTGGTTAACCACTTACGTATAAGCCTGTCCAGGAAAAGTTTGGATAGGTAAACTGACAGGCTCAAAAATTACCTAAAATAGTGTTGACTGGGCCGTTAAACTCCAATTCAAACAAACAAACAAATGCCAAACTGCATCGTTGTGCATACTGATCTAACTCATTCTTCTGCTTTTCTATGTCAAATCTGTCTTTGTAAATTGGTCTTTCAGGGAGGGACATTCACAATATCCAACTTAGGAATGTTTGGAATCAAGTCATTCTCAGCTGTTATAAATCCACCGCAAGCATGTATCCTTGCTGTAGGAGGAGCGGAGAAGACTTTAGTAGTAGATGAGGAGGCAAGTGAAGGGTAAGTAGCTGACTTGGTGAGTTCTCAGACTCCTGAGACATAGTAACCCTCACAATGCTGAAACTTCAATATGTTCCACTCCTTATCACTTGTTCGGCCCTAGCCCATTGGGGCTTGAAGAAATAAATGGGCTGCATGATGCTGCCACGCAGAGCTGAAACCGACCCACACACGAGTACTGGTAAACCGCTTAGAGGAACTAAGCCTGCCCATACGAGTCGGCCCGCCCATGCTTATAAACCCTATTGGTTTCATTGGGCGAAAGGGTTTGAGATGTCATTTCATCTCAATGTTGGGTAAAAGTCCCACAGAATTGGAAGCAACGTCTCCAAAATGACCTATACAGTGTTGACGGAGACGTTAAACCTCAAATTAAACAAATCCTCATCGCTTGCCTAGAAGCCTCTGTGGTGTAGTGGTAAAGCTACTCATCTTGTAAACCTGGGGCCAGTTGTTCAAAACTAACAATGTCGTTAGTTAACCTATCGTTAATACTTTGATCATTTAATTTATGCTAGTACTTTTGCTGAAAAAATGTGAGCAGCTTTTGCAGTGCAAAAACACAAGAATTTTAGATGTTATACTTGCTAGAACAGTTAACAGTTCGACCACTAAAGAACTCGTTAAGCTAACGATGCTTTGAACAACTGGCCCCAGGGATTGTTGGTCTCCAGACTTTCAGTTGAGTCTGTAAACCAAGGTCTGTCTCTGTATGGCTTTAGTTGTTGGTAGGATGTAATACTCAGAAACACACCTCCCAAATTTCCAGCCCCCTTGTGCTATATGGGCTATATCTTATGATTGTGGCTGTTCCATGAAGCCAGCTGATTAGGATTTATACTGTTTTCAAATTAGAATATATCGGGGGTCCAGCATGGTGAGGGTTAAAATATTCTGTTCCGAATGGCATCTGATGTCTAATATATAGAAGACAAGGAAAAAAGTGAAGGTAATGGGCTGACTTAGTAGGCAATGTAAGTATGTAGCACCAAGAGGAAGAGTAATTAACAGTGAGGAAATCATAATAGGAAAAAAAAAATCCAGAACTGAAAGATATAAAAATCCGTAAATGAAAGGTATGCTAGAAAAAGAATTTTAATTTTATATTTTGTGAGGGATGGATAGAAAATCCATTCCTTGGGAGCACAGTCAGGCATCATTCGGCAAGCCTCGTGTTGCCAGAGTGTGACCCTCAAAACAGCTTTTTCTGTCAACCCCTAACATCCATTTAAGCATCTGGGATCATAAAATCTTTTCTACAGTCATTCTCTCCATTCTGCTGATTCAAGAAGGGCAGTTGTCAGTTTCTGGCAAAAGAATGTGCACTGTACTGGTGAACTGCTTACGTATAAGCCTGCCCAGGAAAAGTATGGATAGGTATACTGACAGGCTCAAAAATTACCTAAATAGTGTTGACTGGGCCGTTAAACTCCAAATCAAACAAATCTATAGTATACTGTATGACTAAAAGTTAAAATAAGCAAAACAAAAATAGCACAGCAGGTGGAAGAATAAGTGTCAAACAAACAATTTATTAGGGCCCCGCACTGAAAGTGTGGGTGCCCTATAGTAATCACTCTGTCTGTCTGTCTGTCCGTCCGTCTGTCCGTCCACAAATTTCTGATAGCGCTGCCAGGGCCCTAGTCAGTTTCACTGACAGCTCTAGTTAAAACTGAAGACAGGGAACACAAAACATTGGTTATCAAATTACATACTTTGCAGAAAAAAAGATGGAATGGAAGTTAAACGTAAGAATGACTTCTTAAACCATTTTATACCAGAAACCCCAAAACAGGTACCCTGGCAAACAGTGCTGGCCCAGATCAGATGCCGCAGAACGCAGCATCTGATCAGGGCTTACACTGTTTGCAAATAGTTAAGCCATTTTCCAAGTAAATTTTGAAGAAAACACATCTGACACACCTTAATGTTGGAATGGACTCCTGTTACATATAAAGAGGAAGATTCCATTTGGTACAATTAGGGTTAATAAAACTAAACAGAAGCAAAACTTGTCTGCAAAGTTTCATCAAGATCACATAGACACTTCATGATTACCACATTAGCCAGTTCTGACATAGGATTTTTTTTTTTTTGTCATTTGCAAACAACAACAGTGCATATCAGTCTACACGTCAGTGAGTGAGTGAGTGAATTTTAGTTTTATGTCCCACCAACAGCTAAGGTCATACGGAGACGGGACCTCGGTTTAAAGACTCAACCGAAAGTCTGGAGAAGCCCGGGATCGATCCGGCAATCCCTGGTTTACAAGGCGAGTAGCGTAACCACTGCACCACGGAGGCTTCTCGTCTACACGTCAGCACTGCTTGGATAGTACAATACATGTATCTCTAGTTTCCCAGCTACTATTTCAAGTATCTTGCTAGTGTGTGTACCTGAAAAACCAGTTTACCTCTAAACCTGATCAAAAACCTCAGTCATTTTTATTGTGTCAAGGCTGACACAGGGATGGAGTTGTATGGGATATAAAATCGAGAATTTCTAATGATGCTGTTCATATCTGTTTCCAGCTACAGCACAGCTAATATGATGTCAGTGACTCTGAGTTGTGATCACCGTGTTGTTGACGGTGCCGTTGGTGCTCAGTGGCTTGCCGAGTTCAAGAAGATGATGGAACAGCCATCAACCATGTTGTTATAATGATCTGATCGTTAGGACTATTGTTGTTATTTAAATGCTTACAGTGGTTTGAAGTACTGTTACCTAGAAATTTTCGTAATCGTGGTACATTTGTGGATCTGTAGAGACTGAAAGGAGTCTTAAGGGGAATAGGAACACCTTCAGGGGAGGCAACTCCGCCAAAAGTTTTTTTGTCGCTTATGTGAATAGGAGTCAACTCTTAAAGGAAAGAATTTGCTCCTTAGGAGCAAATTCTTTCCTTTGAATTTGCTCCTTAGGAGCAAATTCTTTCCTTTAAGAGTAGACCTTTTTTCAGTGGGACAGAGATTATAGATAAGCGAACAGGAAGTCCCGAAAGTTGTCTCCCTTTGAAAAATGGCGGAAAAATCTGCCAGGTGTTCCCATTCCCCTTAAGTGTTTACTGTAGGGATAGTATGGGGTCTGTTGAAACTCTGTTTGACCAGAAAAATCTCTGATCAGACTGGGCATGCTGCGCAGTCTGATCTCGGCTTTTGCTGGCCACACTGAATTATGTTCCTGTTAAGCAAACCCAGGTATATAAAATTTAAATTGTCTCTTTGGTCACTCGGAAGCTGTTACCGTATTTGCCATTTGTATTCGGACAGAAAGGCCAAAGAAAACAGTGTAGACCCTAATGAGACGCCGCAGAATGTGGCATCTCATCAAGGTCTACACTGTTTGCCACCTATCCAACTATTATAGGCACAATAGCAGGTACTGGTAGTGAATTGTACTTGTTCAAATGTTAGAACAAGTATGGTATGGAGTTGTGGTGTCCGAATACTTAAGGTAAATACAGTAACCCAAGTGTTAACAGGTACTCATGTAAATAGTTTAAACTTAACTACAGATTTGTGGAAGTACTGGCCAAGACTTAAACTGTAGTTTAATGTTCTCGTGACTGTAGGTTTAAGAAGTTACATTAACATGTTAATGGTTTGTCTGATTGTGTTTGTGCTGGCATCTTGGCAGAAATATTTCTACAGAACAAATCAGCCAGCTTGTGAGTAACAGGATCTATATCCTGAATGTAAACAGCTATAACTTTGACATACTTGCTACAGACAAAGGGACCAGCCAACCTTCTCCATTATAGTTGGCCTCGGTAGCTCATTCGGACGTGGATCTAATTGGTGATCGAGAGGTCAGGGCTATGATACACGTACTTGCTGAGTCGGCAACATTCTTTCGCGGAGATTGATTGTGAAATCTTTTCTATGGTCATTCTCTTCCTTCTGCTGATTCAAGAAAGACAGTTGTCAGTTTCTGGCAAAGAATGCACACTGTACTGGTTAACTGCTTACATATATAAGCCTGCCCAGGAAGTGTGTTCAGGTAAGCCGACAGGCTCGGTTAAACCTTAATAGTGTTGACTGGGCTATTAAGCCTTATCCTGCTGAATAAATATATTTAGACACCCCATTCCTATTCCTGTTTATCAGCCAGTCAAATAACTTGAGAAAATGTATTTATCAAGTTCACAAACTGCAGAACAAATAGTGTAGAACCTGATCAGATGGCTTCTTCAGAACCCATCTGATCTCGATCTACACTTTTTGCAAGGATAGGGGTTGTCCTGTTCAGCAGGATAAGGCTTGTTCAGAAGCCATCTGATCTGGATCTACACTGCAAGGGTGGGGGTTGTCATGTTCAGTGGGATAAAGGTTAAAATACAAACACAACAAAGCCTTCCCCACTTCATCTCTATAATATCAATGTTTGTGATCATTGCAACATACAAGGTGAGTATTTTGTGATAATTGAAGGATAGTTTTCCTTATTTCTCCATAACGGGCCTCCCTGGCCTAGTGGTTAAGAGAGCTGACTGTTAATCATTAGGTCTCTCACCGCTGGGGTTTGAGCCTCGCTCGGGTCACATGTGAGACGCCAAGTTCTGCAATGGGAGGTCAGATGGTTTTTCTCTGGGTTCTCCGGTTTTCGGCCACCTCTGATTAATGATTGGCTCAATATGAGTTAAGTAATCTTGAAAGGGCCGTTAAATAAAAAAAAACACAACCAAACCTTATTTCTCCACATACACCTATGTTGTGGGTATTCATTAGAACCGCCTCGCTGAGGCGATTCTAATGAATAACCACAACATAGATTTTTATAGAGAATTGACAAAAACTATCCTTTAATTGTCACAAAATACGAACCTTATCTGTTGTTATTCTTGTGATATACAGTAAAATCTGTCGGTGGCCACCTCTATTCAACAAGCAACCTGTTTTAAGCAAGCAGGCATCCAGTTCCCGAAAAAGGCAAATGCGTGAATTTCACCTGTTTTAAGCTAGCACCTGCCTTAAGCAAGCACAGTTTGGTTATCCCTTAGGCTGTTGTTTAATACAGGTTGGACTGTATGTCACAGTGTAACCTGTGGTGGCAGAGGAAGTTTAATGGGATATGTAGTCATTGCACATGGGTTAGATCACTTTTTTCACGAAACAAATATTTCATTTCAAAGTCAAGGTCTAGTACCATGCTAGCGTATTGCTATGGTTGAGGTATGGTTGAATAATGTGTGAAAATGACGAGTTGATTGAAGTTGTTTTTAGATTGAATTTGTTTTTGATCATGGTAAAGTTAGAATTGCATTGTTTAAGATACTTATATTTACACCAGAATAAATCATTTACCTGTTTTCACAGGTAGACTACTATCAGAAATACAAAGCATCATTCTTGGTATCGTCATATCCCTCTTAAGCCAGAGATTTCTCTTAACCCTTGACCTGCTGAATATTTTAAATATGCCACACCCACTACCAATTATCAACCAATCAGATTACTTGATGGATATTATTGTAACAATTCACTATCTGAACGACAAACAATGTAGATCCTGATCAGATGGTGAAGAAGCCATCTGATCTGGATCTGCATTGTTTGAAAGATAAGTTATGTCCGGGCTCAGCAGGACAAGGGTTAAAGAAAAAAAAATGTTCCTCCAACAGTAAATTTTCTCTGTGTGTAGCCTTGTATGTTACAGGCGAAGTGGTCAAGATTGTTGTCTCTTAAATATAAGGTCTTGTTTCACAGTGGGTTCAGGGCATGCTCAGGATGCTTGAGATGCTAAGTTCTGCAAGAGAAGGTCAAGTGGTTTTCCTCCAGTACTCTGGTTTTTGCCTACATCTGATCACCTTGCTATAAAAGTCATATGGCCAAAACTCAAAAAGTGTACATGTAAAGGGAAGCAAATAGTTTATGCCAGCATTGTCACTTTTGGACATGTACATGACATAGCAGTGATGGAAAAAGAGGCTTTATTGGTAACCTCATGGTGAATCTTGAATTCTGGTGAATTTTGAAAGAATTCCATTTTCCATTGAGTAACATTTGAACCATGTTGAGTTTAAGACTGTTGCAGTTTTCTTGTTTATTAATGAGTTTCATGGCCTGATCAACACTGTCAAGGTGATATAATGCAGTCAGTTAACCGACTGCACTGTTCCTGGGCAGGCATAAACCTCTTAAGCCCAGTACAGGTACCCATAAAACATTTTTCTTCAGAAAATGACAACCACCAGAAGGGATAAGGGGGATAATTGGGGAAAAATTATATTAGTCATCTCATCTGATCAGGATCTACATTGTTTGACATACATATTTTAGATGTCATTTCATCTCAATGTTGGGGTAAAAGTCCCACAAAATTGGAAGCAAAGTCTCCAAAATGACCTTGACAGTGTTGCCTTGGACGTCAATTCTCAAATCAAACAAACAAAACATGTCATATAATCGCATAATCGTATACCATATCATAAAGTCAGTTAAAAAGCTTTAAATGATAAAAAGCCAGGATCAGATTACTTGTGATCCAGCTCAAAATACATGTAATATTATCCCCATAAAATAACAAAATTCAATTAAAAAGCTTAAAAGTGCTAGAAAATCAGAATCTCATCTTTAATGAATGTTATTTTTTTTACTTATGGGGAATGGGAACACCTTCAGGGGAGGCAACACCTGCAAAAGTATTTTTGTCTCCCATGTTAATAGGGGTCATCTCTTAATGGAAAGAATTTGCTCCTGAGGAGCAAATTCTTTCCTTTAAGAGTAGTGGGACTGAGCTTATAAAAAAGTGAACAAGAAGTCCCAAAAGTTATCTCCCTTTGAAAAATCGCGGAAAAAATCTGCCAGGTGTTCCCATTCCCATTAAGAGTTGCCATAATATAGAGTGAAAGTAGATGTGAGCTAGGTTACAAGAAAAAGAATGGCTAAGCTTCACAAATCACACTTGGAGGTTCACAAAAGCATGCATGCATCTGGATCTCGGATCTGTGGTGCTTTTGTAGAAATTCGCCTGGTCCATTCAATGAATGTGCAGTCCTCAAAGGCTCTGAGGAATTGTCGTTATGGGCAGTCTCGGCTGAACTATACCTTCCATCATGGTGATGTATTCGATATGGACTCTTCTTATAATGCCCGGCCTCGATAGCTCAGTTGGTTGAGTGTCCGCTCCGGGGAGCGGGAGGTCGGGTTCGATCCCGGGCCGCGACATACCAAAGTCGTTAACAATGGTACTAGCTGCTCCTCGCTTGGCACTGAGATTTACGGGGTATAGCTAGGACTGGTCGACCCAGTGTCAGGATAATGTGACTGGGTGTGGTATCATGTAATGTGTCTGGGACATGATACTTCAGTGAAGCAGCACTATAAAAGTGAGCATTGAGCTCCCTGTCGCAACCAGACACCGTCGTGATATGACTGAAAAATTGTTGAAATGACGTTAAACCCGAATTCACACACACTCACACACACTTCTTATAATGTGGCTCATATACCGTAAAAATCCTAAAAATTCGGACACCTTGAGGACTTGCTGTAATTCTCCTAAAATTTTAAGAAATTGGTTTCATGATCCAGCAAGGAGTCCAAAAGGTGCAGATGGAATTGCAAACAGTGTAGACCCTGATCAGACTGCTCCTTCAGGAGCGGTCTGATCTGGGTCTGCACTATTTGCTTAGGCCTATCTGTCCCAATACTTAGGATCATTACGGTATTCAATGAATATTTGTTAAAAAGTACTAAATATAATTAAAAGTGCTATACAAAATATAGTTTCAATGTGCTAGTTGTATTTAAAATTGTTAGATATATATGTATTTATTTTCTCTGTCTTTAAATGAGTTCCTTACAAATAGTATAGATCGTTTTTTAACATATGTGCAATCAGTCATGTCAAAAACAGGAGCTAATCATTCATAGAGGTTTTTAGCATATGCACAATTTGAGTGAAATGCCAAGCATCTTCTTGGCCCATTTTATGGTGAGGAATACCTCTGGATAGAGTTGTTCAAAGCATTATTAGCTTTACGAGCTTGTTAGTGGTTAACATACTGTTCTACTCAGAATCAGAATTGTTACTGGTGACACGTCAAATGACATTCATACACCAGGATGGACAGTTAGTCCCTAGCTCTCAACAAAGAGGTAAACTTAGCTACACAATCCTCAGCACCTTCAGCCGTTGAAATAATCGATATGGATACAGTGATATTTTTGCTGGAAAAGTGTGTCACAGTAACTTTTGCTGTAGTAGCTGCTCATATTTTATTTGCAAAATATTAGTATATTTGCAGTGTTAAATAATCGAAGTTTTAACGATACATTAACTAATGACATTGTTAGTTTTGAACAACTGGCCCATGGCATATAATTCCATTTTTGGCAGGGAAGATGATTTTTGTGACTTATTTGATTTTCTGTAAGGAGATTGCAACCAAATTCACTCTTGAAAGAAATAATATGCTGTACATATTAACCCATTTCGTACTGGAGACCCCTCTTTAGTTTGTGTCATACCTTGCAGCAAACCTCAAAGTCGGGTCTTTTCGTGACGATGCTCCTATGGAAGCCATGTAAGACTTACGACTTCCATTTTTGACAATTTTATTTTCCTGTCAATACTCTTTGTCACGGTAGATAAAAGAAGTTGGAACTATTTCGCGGCAGCTTATTGTTATTTTTGTCTTTACGAAAATCATGAAAATTTTTCATTTATATCGAAATTAAATTGGTTTTAAGTGTACAAATGATCTTACGGTTGAAGTATAAAAGTATTGTATTCTAGAAAAAAATAAATAAAAAGAGAACAATTTGTATGGTTTGAGTTACTTGTTGACATAGCTACAAATAAGGAGGAGTAACATGAATTATTTTCTTTATTTATGAAATAGATCAGCTCTAGCTGTGATTTGTTGAGTAATAAATCGCAGTTTGGAGGTCAGCTGTGAAGTGGACAAGTCACACGTGCATAGCGCACGTGATTTGTCTACTTACAGCTGACCAACAAACTGTTTATTACCCAACAAATCACTGGCTAGAGCGGATCTATTTTGATTCTAACACGCTAGAAATCGGCAAAAATATTATTGCTTCCTTCAAATTCCCACAAACTTTCGCCATTGTTAAGAAAATCCCGCAAAAATATTGACTGTAATACATGGATTTATGTCCTTTTGTAATGTTTTCGGTGTGAGAAAGTGATGTTACACCGTCTAATGTCAAGTAATCTGCGAGTGACGTCATAAATTGCCAGCTTTTAATGATATCACGCTCTTCCACCTCAATAATGCTCAGTTCCTTTCCATTGCCTATATAGGGGCGCTGTGTTAGAATTTCTCTTTGAAACATATTGTAGGTATTGTAGGTATTTGCCTCATTGAGACAATTCTGACACGTACCCACAAATATGGTTTCTTTCTGGGTATACTGCTATATGTCCTCTTGGGCATTCTAGGCAGGTGTACATTACATATACTCCAGATTTGCAGGATGAAAGCCTACACATAATCATGTAACTATGGTAGTCATCTTTAACATGCAAAGGGGATGATTCTCCCAGGGGACCTACAGTTAACGTCTCGATGCAAAGGACGGTGCATTTTGTGGCATTCATTCCTGCAAATGATGCCAATGAAACATGTTCTGACACCAAAATTTTATTACTGCTGCCAGGGGCCTCTAGCATCAGAGGCAAGTGCACTAACCACTGAGCTACCACACTCCATGGTTTTATGGAGAAATAGAAAAACGATACCAGAATTATCCTGGTTACACCTCTTTATCTGGAAGTATGCTTTTTTTTTTTTTTTTGGTTTTACGGCCCTTTCAAGATTATTTCACTCATATCGAGCCGATCGTTAATCAGAGGTGGGCGAAAACCGGAGTACCCGGAGAAAAACCACCTGACCTTCCGTTGCAGAACTTGGCGTCTCACATGTGACCCGAGCGAGGCTCGAACCACAGCGGTGAGAGACCTAATGATCAAGAGTCGGCGCTCTTAACCACTAGGCCACGGAGGCCCCTGGAAGTATGCTTGTGGAGGAAGTTAAACATTTTATAATGTCAGATTATACTCTTTATCAGTTTTGCAATAGAACAAAATGATTTTACTGTTGCACAATCTGTCATATAGAGTGGTGTGAATGGCAAACAGTGAAGATCCTGATCATACTGTTTCTTCAGGAGCAGTTAGATCTGGGTCTGCCCCGTTTGTCTCTCAGATTATTTACCGTAACTTTCAGTACCATCCCTGTTGTTATTAATTTGAAGATATCAAACTTAAATGTAAAGTAAAATACCTATATTCAGACCACCTTTGGGAATGTTCAAAAGTGGTCTTAAGACCACTTTTGAACAGTCACAAAGGTGGTCTATTTCCGGAGGTCACTGAGTGTAGAAAAAGAACGAATGAACAACTGAAACCATTTCAATATGTTCTTTAATGAAGAATTAGTCTCAATTTTAGCTTGTCTTAATAGTGGAATTTTACTAAAGAATTACAGAATATACTGGTTGATATATCTGTCCATCTTTTCAACAAAAAATAGCTACAAGGGGAGGTCTAAAAGTTGATAGAATAATGTCTTGAAAAAATAGATTTGGCTGCATGGTGCTTCCGTACAGAGCTTAAACCCGTCAAACATTTGTGTAATGGTAAACCGCTTAGAAGGTCTAAGCCTGTCCAGGCAAAGTGGTGTGAGTCAGACCATCCCTACTTATAAATCGAGGCGGTTTCTTGGATGGTTGGGCTTGAGATATCATATTTCATCTCATTGTTTGGTAAAGAGTCCATGTTTGGTAAAGAGTCCGAAGCAACATCTCCAAAATGACTTAACATTAAATAGTGTTGATGGGAACATAAAAACACATCGCCAACATGGGGTAATCAGACAAGCAACAAAAATATCATGTCACTACATATTTATATGATCTACAGAGACATTATTCTATTATAGTTCATAAACATCAAGCAATGATAGAAAATCAAATTTTAAGTTTAGGGCACAAGTCCTGAATTGCATAAGCTTTTAAACAAAGGCCTCTTTATAACTTTGTTCATTATAACACAGTTTTGGATATTTTGTTTGTTTGCATTGAGGTTTAATGTCCCCATCAACACTATTTAGGTCATTTTGGAGACGTTGCTTCCTATTTTATGGGACTTTACCTGACATTGAGATGAAAGGACATTTCAAGCTCTGCCGCCCAATGAAACCAATAGGGTTTATGAGCATGGACGGTCCGACTCGCACCACTTTGCCTGGACAGGCTTAGATCTTCTGAGCAGTTTACCAGCACTCACATGTGGTCAGTTTCAGCTCTGCGTGGAAATATCATGTCTGCAAGCCCTGATGGGCGTGGGTCAACAGTTTTGGATATAACAAAGTTTAAAGAAGGATCCCAAATTTGTATAGACTATATTGAGAAATGACCATAAATGGTCGTTTGCTATATAATCCATACTTTTTTGTTTGGATGTAATACAGTTGTTTAACTAACATGGTTTTGGTTTTTGAAATTATTGTTATTAAGAGGTTGTGGTGTATTTGCCAATGTAAGTTTGAACAAGTGAATTGCCCACCTTACAGCCCAGATATGACTCCCAGTAACTAGCTGTTTAGAAATTTGCAATCCCTTGGGCTTAAGGGGAATGGATACACCTTCAGGGGAGGCAATTCCTGCAAAAGTATATTTTTAGAGGTCAACTCTTAAAGGAAAGAATTTGCTCCTCAGGAGCAAATTCTTTCCTTTAAGAGTAGACCCCTTTTTCGATGGGACAGGGTTTATAGAAAAGCAAACAGAAAATCCCAAAAGTCGTCTCCCTTTGAAAAATGGCAGAAAAATCTGACAGGTGTTCCCATTCCCCCTTAAGAACAGATTTCCTGATGATACAGAAGCTGGGTTTAAAGGCCAAACTGAAGATTTCTATTTTAACTCTATAGACAGTTTGAAGGAAAACATGTTGTGGGTACTCAGCATGTACTTCTTATGAGTACCCACAATATATGTTTTCATGCAGATAAAAAGTTGACAGTTTGAAGAAAAAAGTGGGCTAAACACAGCTCCGGGTAAGGCAATTTTGTCATCCGAAAAGTGCTGATATTTTTCTTAATTCTTTTTAAAAACATATTGTGGGTACTCATTAGAAGCACCTAAGCAAAATGCTTCATATGAGTTCCCAGAACATACATTTTTAGGCAGAAATATAAAAACAGCCATCGGAAGAGATGGCAAATCCCCCGACCAAAAGCCAATATGGCCTTCAGTAGATTGTTCACCAATAGAAAGTGCACCAGAATTAAACCAGCAGTATATCACAAACATATTGCAGTTATGGCCATCACAAGATTATACTGTCAGGGGAGATAACTAAACAAGAGGCCCATGGGCCACGATGCTCACCAGAGCTCAGGCGGGCACTGCCAACTGGCAGCCATGTATGGTTTTAATTTATTGATTATAAAGTCTCCCATTAGAACCCCCATTCTATGTGGACTCTGTATCTGAAATATTAGGCCTTTTATGAAGTGAGGGGTGTAAGATAGACCCAACAGAGCCCAATTTGATATCATTGAATGCATCATCATAAGGAACAAGTAAATATATGGTTTAGGAGTGGGGGTCTAAACGGTTTCTGAGATATTTGGCCTTTTATGAAGTGGAGGGGGTGGGGAATGGCCCAGGCACATCCCAAGAGACCCCCAGGTTGGTGTCTCTGAATGCGTTTTGTCATAAGAAACAAGAATATATATGGTTTATGGGTGGGTATCTGATAGGTTTCTGAGATTTATCGCCTTTTATGAAGTGGCAGGGTTGGGCAGGGCCGGCACACCCCTGAAGACCCCTAGGTTGGAATCACTGAATGCGTCTTACCATAAGGAACAAGAATATATATGGATAAGGGGTGGGGATCTGAAAGGCTTCTGAGAATTTGGGCCTTTTATGGAGTGGAGGGGGTGGAACATGGCCCGGGCACATCCCAGAGGATCCCCAGGTTGGTGTCACTGGATGCGTCTTATCATAAGAAACAAGAATATGTATGGTTTTGGGGTGGGGATCTGAAAGGTTTCTGAGATAAGTCGCCTTTTATGAAATGGAGGGGTGGGGCAATGCCACATCCGGGGAGACCCCTAGGTTGGAATCATTGAATGCCTCTAATAATCAGAAACAAGAATATATATGGTTTAGTGGTGGGGATCTGAACGATTTCTGAGAAATTGGGCCTTTTTTGAAGTGGAGGGGGTGGGGCTTGGCCCGGGTACTTCCCAGGGGACCCCCAGGTTGGTGTCACTGAATAAGTCTGATCATAAGAAGCAAGAATATACATGTATATGGTTTTGGGGTGGGGATCTGAATGGTTTCTGAGACCCCCAGGTCCGTGTAATTGAATGTGTCTTATCATAAGGAACAATAATACATATGGTCTAGTGGTGGGGATCCATAAGGTATTGAGATATTGGGCCTTTTATGAAGTGGATGGGGTGGGGCAAGGCCCCGGGGGCCCATAGGTTGATATCAATGAATGCATTTTATCATAAGGAACAAGAATATATATGGTTTAGAGGTGGGGTCTAAAAGGTTTCTGAGATATATGGCTTTTTATGTAGTGGAGGGGGTGGGGCATGGCCCCGGCGCATCCTGGGGCCCCCAGGTTAGTGTAACTGAATGTGTCTTATCATAAGGAACAAGAATATATATGGTTTAGGGGTGGGGATCTGTAAGGTTTCTGAGATATTGGGCCTTTTATGAAGTGGAGGGGGTGGGGCAAGGCCCCAGCGCATCCGGGGGGTGGGGGGCCGGGGTTGGTGTCAATGAATGTGTCTTATCATAAGGAACAATAATATATATGGTTTAGGGTTGGGGATCTGTAAGGTTTTGGAGTCATGGCCATCACAAGGTTATAATGTCAGGGGAGATAATTCAAAAACCAGGGCACCCAGAGTCATGGTTCTTGCATGTGACACACCTGCTTAACCTCATGTACAACTGTAGCAAGTACCATCAGTATATCTCAGAGTATTGAAGATGTGGCCATAACAAGGTAGTGATACTATATTATTGGAAGGGGAGATAACTAAAAAGCCATGGCAACCAGAGTTGTGGTTCTTGTGCATGACACGCTGTCTCAGCCTTGTGAACAACTATGCCAGGTACCATCAATATATCTCAAAGGGTATTGGAGTTATGGCCATCACAAAGTAGTCATTCTTTTTATTAAAAGTTGGGATAACTAAAAAAGTATGGCATCTAGAGTTCTAGTTCTTGCGCATGACACGCTGTCTCGGCCTTGTGAACAATTGTGCCAAGAACCATCAATGAATCTCAAAGGGTAAAGGAGTTATGGCCATCACAAGGTTGTTTCTAGGGACAGACGGACGGACGGCAGGCAGATCGCTATATCCCCCCGAACCTATTCGATCGGAGGAGAAAAATATATGTGCATACCCGCTCTTATCTGGCATTTTGCTGAGGACCGGCCCATAGGCAGTTTGAGAAATAGATTGGGCTGCATGGTGCTTCCACACAGAGCTGAAACCGACCACACAACTGGTTAGAGGGTCTAATCCTGCCCAGGCAAAGTGGTGCGAGTCGGACCATCCATGCATATAAACCCTATTGGTTTCATTGGGAGGCAGGGCTTGAGATGACATTTCATTTCAGTGTAGGGTAAAAGTCTCACAAAATTGGAAGCAATGCCTCCAAAATGACCTAAATAGTGTTGATAGGGACGTTAAACCTCAAATCAAACAAAGACATGAGCTAAATGAAGACTTTTGAAACAAAAAATGTACAATGCATTGTCCCTTGCTACTGTGTGTGTGTGAATTCGGGTTTAACGTCGCTTTCAACAATTTTTCAGTCATCACGACGGTGTCTGGTTGCGACAGGGAGCTCAATGCTCACCTTTCTAGTGCTGCCTCACTGAAGTATCATGTCCCAGACACATTACATGATACCACACCCAGTCACATTATCCTGACACTGGATCGACCAGTCCTAGCTCTACCCCGTATATCTGAGTGCCAAGCGAGGAGCAGCTAGTACCATTTTTAACGACTTTGGTATGTCGCGGCCCGGGATCGAACCCGAGACCTCCCGTTCCCCGGAGCGGACACTCTACCAACTGAGCTATCGGAGGCGGTTGTCCCTTGCTACAGTATATACCTGGCTCATTCTATGAACTTGCCCTCCCCTCATAATTAATGAAGGGATATTGCATAGATATTGGTGAATATTGTCCCAAATTGGAATATCAGTGTTGCTCACGGCCCAGCACCATTTAACCCTTATCCTGCGGAATAAATTAATTTGCCATACCCATTTCTGACTAGCAACTGATCAAATCTCTTGATATACAGTCAACCCTCTTTATACGTAACAGGCACTCGTTATAGTGGCAAAACTCATTATCATGACAATTTCAATGGTACAAATACTTAGCTCAAGGCTTAGCTTTGGTTCCGAGAGTTGCGGGCTTCCCTTAGTTTAGAAAGACCATATCGCATCCATACTCATGAAAGATTCTTGTAATCTACTACTCCAAGAAACAAATATTACAGATATTTGTTAGAATGATGATTCTAACAAATTTCTATAACGTTTGTTTCTTGGAGTAATGGGTGGGAAAATGCCCTTTATTACTTACCATACTCCTAACCAGGGATTCTTTGTAACTGCAAATTCTTTATAACGACACAATAAAAGTGAACAAATACTGTCGTTATGTGTGTGAATTCGGGTTTAACATCGCTTTCAACAATTTTTCAGTCATATCACGACGGTGTCTGGTTGCGACAGGGAGCTCAATGCTCACTTATAGTGCTGCCTCACTGAAGTATCATGTCCCAGACACATTACATGATACCACATCCAGTCACATTATCCTGACACTGGGTCGACCAGTCCTAGCTCTACCCCGTAAATCTGAGTGCCAAGCGAGGAGCAGCTAGTACCATTTTTAATGACTTTGGTATGTCTCGGCCCGGGATCGAACCCATGACCTCCCGTTGCCCGGAGCAGACACTCTACCAACTGAAGGCTATCCGTACTACCTTGGCCCCAGCCCATAGGGGCTTCCAGGCAGAGCTGAATCCAGCCTGTCCAGGAACCGTTGTGCGAGGCGGACCACCCATGCTAATAAACCCTATTGGTTTCATTGGGCGACAGGGCTTGAGATGTCATTTCATCTCAATGTCGGGTAAAAGTCCCACAAAATTGGAAGCAATGTCTCCAAAATGACCTTTATAGTGTTGACGGGGAGGTTAAACCTCAAATCAAACAAACAAATCTACCAACTGAGCTATCGGGGCTGGTAATACTGTTGTTATAACGAGGGTCCTCTGTAGTATATTTCTTTTTTTTGTAAGTAAAGTAAATTAAAGCAAAGTAAGTAGCAAGATCTTGGGGCCAGTTGTTCAAAGCATCATTAGCTTGACAAGCTCGTTAGTGGTCATATTGTTAACTGTTATAGCAAGTTTAATATTCAAAATTTTAGTATTTTTGCTGAAAAAATGTGAGCAGCTTTTGCGAATCTGCACTCTGTTTGCTAGGATAGGGTGGGGTAAGGGTTAAATTGGACAATATTTACTATAAATATAAGTACAATAGTACGAGTTAATGAATAATACCAGTTAATGAGTTTACAGTACATGCTGGAGAATAAATCAGTTGATATGTACAATAAAGTTTTAGTACTCCGAAAGCAATTTTGTTGTGTGTCTTGTCCTTTTTAGCTCACCTGTCACGTAGTGACAAGGTGAGCTTTTGGGATCACTTTTTGTCCGTCGTCCGTCGTGCGTGCTTGCGTGCGTCCGTAAACTTTTCTTCAAACGACATCTCCTCCTAAACCACTGATCGGATTTTGACCAAACTTAACAGGAATGATCCTTAGGTGGTCCCCTTTCAAAGTTGTTCAAATGGTTCCGGTCCGTTGCACATATAGGTCACAGTAGCCAAAAATAGATTTTTTTCACCGAAAACTTAAAAAATCTTCTTCTCTGAAACCGCAAGGTATGAAGCTTCATCTAGTGGACCCCTACCAAGATTGTTCAAATTATAGTGCTGGGGCCAAAAATGCCCCCGCGCGGGGGCCTTTTGGTTTTACATGGGCTTATATAGGGAAAATCTTTAAAAATCTTCTTCTCTGAAACTGCAAGGCCCAGATCTTTGATATTTGGTATGAAGCTTCATCTAGTGGACCCCTACCAAGATTGTTCAAATTATAGTGCTGGAGCTAAAAATGCCCCCGCACGGGGGCCCTTTGGTTTTACATGGGCTTATATAGGGAAAATCTTGAAAAATCTTCTTCTCTGAAACCGCAAGGCCCAGGTCTTTGATATTTGGTATGAAGCTTCATCTAGTGGACCCCTACCAAGATTGTTCAAATTATAGTGCTGGGGCCAAAAATGCCCCCGCACGGGGGCCCTTTGGTTTTACATGGGCTTCTATAGGGAAAATCTTTAAAAATCTTCTTCTCTGAAACCGCAAGGCCCAGGTCTTTGATATTAGGTATGAAGCTTTATCTAGTGGACCCCTACCAAGATTGTTCAAATTATAGTGCTGAAGCTAAAAATGCCCCCGCACGGGGGCCCTTTGGTTTTACATGGGCTTATATAGGGAAAATCTTGAAAAATCTTCTGCTCTGAAACCGCTAGGCCCAGGTTTTTGATATTTGGTATGAAGCTTCATCAAGTGGACCCCTACCAAGATTGTTCAAATTATAGTGCTGGGGCCAAAAATGCCCCCGCACCAGGGCCCTTTTGTTTTACATAGGCTTATATAGGGAAAATCTTTAAAAATCTTCTCTGAAACTGCAAGGCCCAGGTCTTTGATATTTGGTATGAAGCTTCATCTCGTGGACCCCTACCAAGATTGTTCAAATTATAGTGCTGGAGCTAAAAATGCCCCCCGCACAGGGGCCCTTTGGTTTTACATGGGTATATATAGGGAAAATCTTGAAAAATCTTCTCTGAAACCTCAAGGCCCAGGTCTTTTATATTTGGTATGAAGCTTCATCTAGTAGACCCCTACCAAGATTGTTCAAATTATAGTGCTGGGGCCAAAAATGCCCCCGCACCAGGGCCCTTTTGTTTTACATAGGCTTATATAGGGAAAATCTTGAAAAATCTTCTTCTCTGAAACTGCAAGGCCCAGGTCTTTGATATTTGGTATGAAGCTTCATCTTGTGGACCTCTACCAAGATTGTTCAAATTATAGTGCTGGGGCCAAAAATGCCCCCGCTCTGGGGCCCTTTGGTTTTACATAGACTTATATAGGGAAAATCTTGAAAAATCTTCTCTGAAACCACAAGGCTTAGGTCTTCGATATTTGTTATGACGCTTCAGCTAGTGGACCTCTATAAAGATTGTTCAAATTATAGCCCTGAGACCAAAAATGCCCCCACCATGTGGCCCTTTGGTTTTACATAGACTTATATAGGGAAAATCTTTTAAAAATCATCTTCTCTGAAACACAAGGCTTAGGTCTTTGATATTTGTTATGAAGCTTCAGCTAGTGAACCTCTACCAAGATTGTTCAAATTATAGCACTGGGGCCAAAAATGCCCCGGCTCTGGGGCCCTTTGGTTTAACATAGACTTATATAGGGAAAATCTTGTTTTACATAGACTTCTATATGCAGGGTAAACCTTTAAAATCTTTTTCTCTGAAACCAGAAAGCCTAGGTCTTTCATATTCGATATGAAGCTTCATCTTGTGGACCTCTACCAAGATTGTTCAAATTTTAGCCCTGGGGCCAAAATTGACCCTGCCCGGGGCCCACTTGTTATGCTTTGGATCAGGTGAGCGAACCAGGGCCCTCTGGGCCCTCTTGTTAAAACTATGACTGTTGTTTCTTTTATTGGTAAATACAGTATTTGTTTGATTTGAGGTTTAACATCCCCATCAACACTGTATAGGTCATTTTGGAGATGTTGCTTCCAAATTTGTGGGACTTTTACCCGACACTGAGGTGAAATTACATCTCAGTTCCTGTCGCCCAATGGAACAAAGTTTCAGATATTCTTTCTTTGTGTTTTCTGCATACAGTGTCCTCTGGTCAGAGACCACCTTAGGGACTTTAAGACCACTTTCGAACAGTCCCAAAGATGGTCTTAATATAGGAATTTTACTGTACGTTGTTCTCTGAATTATATATACCGTATTCGCCCTAATTACCGCACCGTGCCCTTAGTTTTTTCAAAATCATGTCAAAAAATCGTGGTGAAAAATCTTCCTAATTAGCGCACACTTGATATGAAAACAATGGCTTCCGAGATGATGCAAACTGATATTTAATTGGATGGAAAAGGATACTTAAGCATTGCCTTCACTGTTGAGTAACGGTAAGTTTTTATTGATTTACTCTGAGAGCTTCAAGGGGAGGTTACTGTAAAGTGTGCGCTTATGCATTTCCTTTTCAAAAATAGCGTTGGTAAGCGCTTATAGGAGCATGTGCGGTAATTAGGGCGAATACGGTATTCAGATATTCTACTTGGAAAAAAAAATCGTAGTCTTAACTTCTAAATTGCTTGATGGGTTTTTGTGCTTTTAGCATGGCACAGTATATTGATCCCATTTTCCACCATGTTTTTCATCCAGCTGTAAACATTTGCGACAACTCTAGCGTTCACCCTACTGTTCTGGTCTATTTCAGCTGCATTAACCCATTTGGTACCAGAAACCCCAAAACGGGTACCCTGGCAAGCAGTGCAGGCCCGGATCAGACGCCGCAGAATGCGGCGTCTGTTCAGGGCCTCCACTGTTTGCTAAAAGTTCAGTCATTTTCCAAATAGATTTTGAACCTAACACCCCTAAATTTTGAAATGAACTCCTGCTATATACAAGGAGGAAGATTCCATTTGGTACAAAAAGGGTTAATGATACTTGGCACACACATGCGTCTAAGTATTGCAGCTTCAACCCATTCCAGGCAGAAAACTCCTAAAGGAGTACCCTGGTAAACAGTATAGACCCAGATCAGATGCTGCAAAATGAGGAGTCTGATCAGGGTCTGTACTGTTTGCTAAGAGGATTTTCCATCAAAAATAGAATTAAAAAAAATAGACCTGACACTCCTTAAACGACAATTGGACTTGTCCAACATATAGGAATGGAAGTGTCCACCAGTTTACAATGGGTTAATGGAAGCAGCCGTATCTTACCATAACCAACATTTTTTGGTTCAATGGCTTGTATAATATTGCGTATACCCTAGTTTAAGTCCATCTCTAAAGTAGGGCTGGCTAATTGGAGCTGAAATCAGTCCTGCCAGTGTGACTGATGATCGATTAGTAATCACTTAAGATTTGGGTCATAATTTTACATGTACAAAGCCTATTCTATTTGCCTTTGTACATACATTGCTAATATGATTCCATCTCAAGTCATGTGTGATGGTCAGACCAAGTTATCTAAAGGAGGCCACATTTTCAAGTACTGTTCCCTCTAAAGTGTAAGAAACCTTGATTTTGTTTGTTCTTTTCGTAGTTATTTGCATAATTTTTGCATCTAATAGGCTGAATTTCTTGCCCAACACCCTAGTCTATCTATACCCCTCTGAAGTTTAAATGAGTCATCTGCCTCTCTGATTTCACGATAGCAAACACAGTCATCTGCGACCAGTCTTATTTCGAAGTCAGTATCACTCAGAATGGAATCTTCCTCCTTATACATGTATATGGCAGGAGTCCATTTCGAAATTTAGGGGTGACAGGTTGTGTTATCTTTAAAATTTATTTGGAAAATAGCTAAACTTTCTACAAATAATGTAGGGCCTGATCGGACGCCGCAGAATGCCCTAGTCTATCTATACCCCTCTGAAGTTTAAATGAGTCATCTGCCTCTCTGATTTCACGATAGCAAACACAGTCATCTGCGACCAGTCTTATTTCGAAGTCAGTATCACTCAGAATGGAATCTTCCTCCTTATACATGTATATGGCAGGAGTCCATTTCGAAATTTAGGGGTGACAGGTTGTGTTATCTTTAAAATTTATTTGGAAAATAGCTAAACTTTCTACAAATAATGTAGGGCCTGATCGGACGCCGCAGAATGCGGCGTCTGATCTGGGTCTGCACTGTTTGCCATGGTACCCGTTTTTGGGTTAAAGGTGCATTATTGAGCTATCTGGAAAAAATGCTTCCAAAAATAAAATACATATAGCCGGTATTTTTCATCATCATCATCATCATCAACGGATTTTTGATTAACGTGCAGGTACAGGGGCACGTCCACATAAGTGGGCCCCCTTCCAGGTAGCTGGCTTGCTGCAAGCATGGCAGATCTTACACCAGATCTCCAGGTTTGTCTATCATGAGGATCGATAGCAGAGAGCTTCCATTCTCTGCAATCTCTTTCTGTTAGCTGCTTCCAGGTCATCTTCCTGGCCCCCGCTTTCCACCTACCTGTATGTCACAGGCAGTCTTGACTGCACCGTTGGAGCGTTCAACATGTCCATACCAGCGAAGTCTTCTCTCTTTCAGGATGAGATCCAGGTCCTCAATGCCAACACGCTCAAGTAACTCACTGGACTTGGTGGTGACAGTGTCCTGTGGCTTGACATTGCAGATCTGTCTGATCATTGCCCTGATTTTTGTCGCACCTGCTTTAGCAGGAAGACATAGGCGTGCAAGTTTCCGTCCGTCCGTCCGTCTGTCCGTCCGGACGCACAAATGGATAGATAGGTGGCTATGAACTTGGACAGAATCAATGTAAGTCAATGAGAGAAAGTGCGATTTATTCCGTTAGACACATAAAAGGTCTGTTATGTGGTTAAAATTAGCCACCTAAGTATCAATCTTGCTCAAAATAGCCACATAAGTATCCATTTGTGAGAACTTTCGTCCGTCCGTCCGTCCGTCCGTCCGTCAACATTTTACACTGGATGTCTTGTCATCGCAACTCCTCCTACACTTTTAGACCGATCATTTGGAAACTTTGCATGTGCTTTCGCCATGGTATGAGGATGCGCATGTGGTTTGGACTTAATCTTCGAATCAATTTTTGTCACTTTTTCCATATTGTTAACTTAGTCATTTTTAGGTATGCGATACGTACCTCTTGTCATCGCAACTCCTCTTGCAGTTTTATACCGATCATTTTGAAACTTTGCATGTGCTTTCACCATGGTATGAGGATGTGCATGTGGTTTCGACATAATTTTCAGAATATTTTTTTCCGCTTTTTGCATATTATGAACTTAGCCATTTTTAAGCTTCATTTGATATACGATAGGTACCTCTTGTCATCGCAACTCCTCCTACAGTTTCATACCGATTATTTTGAAACTTTGTGTGTGATTTTGCCATGCTATGAGGATGCGCATGTGGTTTGGACTTTATCTTCGGATAAATTTTTGTCACTTTTTCAAGGACGGGGATCACGTGGTTTAATACGTCATACAAAATGGCTTCCAGTACTGAAAACGTGTCGATTCAAATAAGATTTTCCACTTGTAGTCCTGAATTTCATTTTTTAATGTTTTGGTATATGACGCAGAGTACGACAAATAAGGATCACTTCATGCTTAGGTCAAAATTTCTCGGGGCAGATTCTCATTGTTCCAGTTTAATCACTTCTAAGTTGGAAAAAACACTAACAAGTTGTCTGTCAGAGATTATTTGAAGGATTTTCCGCCTTGGCCCATGGGTGTGTATGTGGGGGGGGGGGGGGGGGGGGTATGATGCAGCAAATTATAGACCAGTGTCGCTAACATGCACCTGTTGCAAAGCCCTGGAGCATCTATTAGTTAGCAGCATTAACAAGCACTATGCCTTTGAAAGCTTTCTTGCTGACTGTCAATATGGTTTCCGAAGTCAAAGGTCTTTCGAAACTCAACTAGTTCAATTTTTTTATTACGCTGTGAGCAATCTGGATGGGGCCATAAACTGTGGCCACAAACAGACGGACTTGATCATCATGGATTTCGCCAAGGCCTTTGACAAGGTACCTCACAGAAGGCTATTGTACAAATTGGACTACTATGGGATAAGAGGATCCACACATAGTTGGATTAGCTGATGGCTCTCTGGGTGTTCTCAACAAGTTGTACTTGATGGCCAAGCGTCGGATCCAGTCCCTGTTAATCTGGTGTCCCACAAGGTTCGGTCCTTGTACCGGTCTTCCTTTTGTTATTCATCAATGATCTCCCTGATAATATGTTTGTTTGCTGATGACTGTGTCCTATATAGGGACATATATTCTTCTTCTGACTGTCGCATTTTACAAGATGACCTTGATCGACTTGTAAAATGGGAAGCAGATTGGCGGATGAAATTCAATGTGGCCAAATGCCATTCAATGAGGGTGTCACTACACCTTCCGGACAAGCAAATTACGTATGATTATACACTTCACCAGCAAACTTTGGAGCAGGTTCAATCCGCCAAATATCTTGGTATCACCATCACTGACGATCTCGATTGGGGTCAACATATCTCGGAAATAGCATCTATAGCAACTAGGACCTTACGGTTCCTTAGACGTAATTTGGCTTTTGCACCTCGGCAGACAAAGGGTGTTGCATATAAAACATTGGTTCGCCCTCAACTTGAATATGCATCACCCATTTAGCATCCCTATGTTAAAACTCAGATTCAGCAGGTGGAGAAGGTGCAGAGGACTGCTGCTCGATGGACCTGCGGACGAATGCGAAATAGAAGTAGCGTCGGTGACATGCTTGATGAGCTACAGTAGCCATCCCTGTAGACCCGTCGTGAGCAGTCCTCCTTAATCTTCTTCTACAAGATACATTCTGGCACAGTATCAGTTAACAAGGATAGGTACTTGACCCGTGCAACAGTGTCAACCAGGACAAGGGCATCAAGAGCGAATAACTCATAGTATCGTAGGTACCAGTCCTATAAGAATGCCCTGAAAAACTCTTTCTTCCCTCGAACTATTCCTCAGTGGAACAGAGTTCCATCTTCTGTGGTGAATGCCAAGACCGCAGAGGAGTTCAAAGCCCGCACAGTATAAGACTGGGACTCAGAGGTATGCGTTTTAGGATACCATTGTGTTCGAATTGTAAATAGTTTTAAGGGCTCATCCAGTGATGTTTTTTTTATGCTAAATTATAAATTTAGCCACCCACCTAACTGAGGTAATGGCCAGATATGACCGACTCAGTATGAGAAGATAGGTAGATAGATAGAAGAAATAGATTGGCTGCATGATGGGTCCACGCAGAGTTGAAACCAACCGCACATGAGTTCTGGTTAACCGGTAAGAGGTTCAAACATGGCCAGAAAAAGTGTTGCAAGTTGGACCATTTATGCATATAAACCCTATTGATTTAACTGGGCGGCAGGGATTGAGATGTCATGTCATCTTAATGCCGGGTAAAAGTCCATCAAAATTGGAAGCAACGTCTCTAAACAAGAGGGTCATGATGGCATTGGATAGCTCACCTGATCTATAATGTAACAAGTTGGCCCCGGGGAGGGCCATTAATGGCCCCAGAGCTATAATTTGCATAATCTTGAGGGAGGTCTAACAGGTGAAGCTTAATACCAAATATCAAAGACCGGAGCCTTCTGGTTTCAAACAAGACGATTTTTAAAGGGTTTCCATATATACGTATATATAAAACCTATAGGCCCCTGGGCCGGGCCAGATTTGGCCCCAGGGATTTAATTTGAGCAATCTTTGAAGAAATCCACAAGACCAAGCTTCATACCAAATATCAAAGACCTTGGCCTTCTGGTTTCAGACCAGAAGCTTTTCAAACGTTTTCCCAATATATGTCTATGTAAAACAAGCTGGCCCCCGGGTGACCCGATTTTTTGGCCCCAGGGCTATAATTTGAACACTTTTGGTAGAGGAACACTAGATGAAGCTTCATACCAAATATCAAAGACCTTGGCCTTCTGATTTCAGACAAGAACATTTTCAATGGTTTTCCCTATATAAGTCTATGAAAAACAAGTGGGCGCCGGGATGGGCCAAATCTTGGCCCCAGGGGTATAATTTGAACAATCTTGGTAGAGGTCCACTAGACAATGCTTCATACCAAATATCAAAGACATGACCCTTCTGAATTCAGGAAAGAACATTTTTAAAGGTTTGATGTAAAACCAGTGAGCCCCGTTTAGGAGCCATTTTTGGCCCCAGGGCTATAATTTGAACAATCTTGGTCGAGGTCCACTACACAAAGCTTCATACCAAATATCAATGAACTGAGCTTTCTGGTTTCAGACAAGAAGATTTTAAAGATTTTGCCTATGTAATTCAATGTAAAACCAAAGGGCCCTGGGTCGGGGCATTTTTCGGCCGCGGGGCTATAATTTGAACAATCTTGATAGAGGTCCACAAGAGGAAGCTTCATACCACATATCAAACACCTGCGCCTTCTGGTCTCAGACGAAAAGATTTTTGAATGTTTTCCCTGTGTAAGTCTATGTAAAACCGGGCGGGGCCATTTTTGACCACAGGGCTATGATTTAAACGATCTTGGTAGATGTCCACTAGATGAAGCTACACATCAAATATCAATGACCTGGGCCTTGTGGTTTCAGAGGAGAAGATGTTTTAAGATTTTTCTTATATAAGTCGATATAAAACCAAAGGGCACCAGGGCGGGGATGGGGGTGGCCCCATGGCTATAATTTGAACAATCTTGATAGAGGTCCACTAGATGAAGCCTTACACCAAATATTAAAGACCTGGGCCTTGCGGTTTCAGACCGGCCCCGATAGCTCAGTTGGTAGAGTGTCCGCTCCGGGGAAAGGAAGGTCACGGGTTCGATCCCGGGCCGCGACTTACCAAAGTTGTTAAGAATGGTACTAGCTGCTCCTCACTTGGCACGCAGAATTACGGGGTAGAGCTAGGACTGGTCGACCCAGTGTCAGGATAATGTGACTGGGTGTGGTATCATGTAATGTGACTGGGACATGATACTTCAGTGAGGCAGCACTATAAAAGTGCACTGAGCTCCCTGTCGCAACCAGACACCGTCGTGATATGACTGAAAAAATGTTGAAAGCGACGTTAAACCCGAATTCATACACACACACGCACACGCACACACACACACACACACACACACACACTTGCGGTTTCAGAAAAGAAGCTTTTTTAAAGATATTTCCTACATAATTCAAAGTAAAAACCAAAGGGCCCCAGAGCGAGGAACTTTTATGGTCCCAGGGCTTTAATTTGAACAATCTTGATAGAGGTCCACTAAATGAAGCTTCACACCAAAAACCAAAGTCTTGGGCCATGCGGTTTCAGAAACAAAATAGTTTAAAGATTTGTGCATAAGTCAGTGTAAAACCAAAGGGCCACAGAGCGAGGACATATTTGGCCAAGGTCTATAGTTTGATAGACGTCCACTAGATGAAGCTACACACCAAATATCAAAGTCCTGGGACTTGTGGTTTCAGAGGAAAAGATTTTTTTAAGATTTTTCCTATGTAAGGCAATGTAAAACAAACGGGGGCCCGAGGCTGGGGCATTTTGGCCCCATGGCTATAATTTAAACAATCTTGATAGAGGTCCACAAGACGAAGCTTCATACCATATATCAAACACCTGACCCTTCTGGTTTCAGATAAGACTTTTTAAGGTTTTACTATATAAGTCTATGTAAATCTAAAGGGCCCTGGGGCGGGGGCAGTTTTGGCCCAATGGCTATAACTCGAACAATCATGATAGAAATCCACAAGGCGAAGCTTTATACCAAAAACTTAAACACCTGAGCCTTCTGGTTTCAGACGCGAAGATTTTTAAAGCTTTTCCCTATGTAAGACTATGTAAAACCAAAGGGCCCCGGGCGGCTGCATTCTTTGGCCCCATGGCGATGATTTGTGATCTCGTCACTTTGTGACAGGTGAGCTAAAACAGGGGAAGGGGAGGGGTACATTTGTTTTACATTTAACACGGGTTCTTTCCATATTGTCGAAGTGATGACACCTGAAAAGTGACAAGATCTTATTTAAAAGTGGACAACCATAAAAAATGCGAAAACAAATTCTAACTCCATTAAATTTGAAAACTACTAATAAATGATCACGTACACTGCATACCCAATAAATGATACCGTGCACTGCCAAACAAGATCGATCATCTCGTGTACTTATATCATTCTTAAAGATCATCGCATGGAGTTTTGGTTATCACCTGCGTTATCAAGCCGAAGCTCCATTATCATCCCGAAACTTTAGACTTGCATTCCGGTAAAGATAAGTATAAAGGGCAATTCCCGACCCCCATGATATTATTTGTTGCCATATATTCCATTCTGTCTATTTAATGATTGCCGTGTTTTCCACATTGTGAACTTAGTCATTTTTAACCTTCGATTGATATATGATAGGTACCTCTTGTCATCGCAACTCCTCTTGCAGTTTTATACCGATCATTTTGAAACTTTGCGTGTGCTTTCGCTATGGTATGAGGATGCGCATGTGGTTTGGACTTTATCGTCGGATCATTTTTTTTCACTTTTTCCACATTGTGAACTTAGTCATTTTTAACCTTCAATTGATATATGATAGGTACCTCTTGTCATCGCAACTCCTCTTGCAGTTTTATACCGATCATTTTGAAACTCTGCGTGTGCTTTCGCCATGGTATGAGGTTGTGCATGTGATTTCGACATAATTCTCAGAATATTTTTTTTTCACTTTTGCACATTGTGAACTTAGCCAATTTTAAGCTTTAGTTGATATACAATATGTACCTCTTGTCATCGCAACTTCTCTTACAGTTTTAGTTAGAGAGGGATTCCCTAACTAGGTTTCGCACACTAGTTAGATCTATTTTTAGTTCATGACAAAAATAGAATCCCCATATATGACGTTATGCGACGTTCATTTTTGGCCTTGTTTGCTTAGGCCCTGCCTGAATCGGAAGAAATATGACGCTGAATACCATGCCATAAGCAACGACACTCAGAGACGATACTGTCGCCATGTATGTGTAAAGTGACAGATTTATTTTTAGAACAGAAATTCCGAACACATGTTCAGAGCTAAGGGTAAACACGAATGAAAACGACCATTTTCACACAGTTTTGAAGCTGTATTTGGCTCCAAAAGTGTACACATGACAAAGGAGTATGCATTGAAGATAAAAACCAGAAGAAAAAAAATTGAGACCCGGTAGCTCAATAATGCACCTTTAAAGTACAAAGTGAAAGACATTGACAAAGAATGGTCCCTTGTGAGACACCAGACAGAACTAGTGCCCACCCTGAAGTTTTACCATTAACAACTTATTTTCTGTAATACTAACATCTATCCATTTGAGAGTCTTCCTACAATTGCCAGCACACAGTAGTTTGCTTTTATGGTAGTTGGTGAGGATGTATGTCAAAAGCCTTTTCAAAATCCAGAATAAATGTGTCCACATGTCCTCTTTTGTCCAAGATTTTACCTAGTCATTAAAAACCATGGTCAGCTTAGTTTCCAAACTGAATGCATGTTGTCTGTTTGACAAAACATAAGTGAAGGCAATGATAAGGAATTGATACAGTTACCTCACATCTCCAAGACATCAAAGGGAAAGAAACACGGACATAAAACAACTTCACAACAATCGGAAAGCCAAAAGGACAGTTACTTTCCCACAAAATGGCCAAATGTCTAACAAAAATTAAAATAGCCATCAAAAGAGATGGCAAATCTGCCGACCAAAAGCCAATATGGCCATCAGAAGACTGTTCACAAACAGAAAGTGCACCGGAATTAAAATACTCCAGTAAGTCCATAGTATATTTTGTATGTGTAATGTTTATTGAGGCTATCTTCACCTAATGATACTTAGGATCGCTTCTCAACATGATGAATGTGCCGGCCTCGGTAGCTCAGTCAAATGCGGTCTGACTAGTGATCAAGAGGACGCGGGTTCGATACCTGCCGGGGTCAGCAACGTTCTTTAGTGGAGATTGATCATGAAATCTTTTATTCGGTCATTCTCCCCCTCCTGCTGATTCAAAAAGGGTAATTGTCAGTTTCTGGCGAAAGAATGTGCACCGTACTGGTTAACCGCTTACGTATAAGCCTGCCCAGGAAATGTGTGGATAGGTAAACTGACCGGCTCAAAAATGACCTAAATAGTGTTGACTGGGCCATTAAACCCCACTCCAAACAAGTAGTTTAGGTCGTAGTACCAAAGCGTTAATCCAAAATCGTTAATCCATAGACAAAATGGCAAATATAAATGTTCAGGTCAACAGACATGGACTCCAGAAGAGTGTAATCGGGCGTCCGCGGATATTAAGCATTACTTGGTAAGCAAGCTTCGCCCACCATGCCCATCAACCCGAACGAAGAAAATGTGTAAATGCCGGGAAGGGTATGTCCGAGATTTTGGAAGTCTTCCTATGGCTTTCCATTGGCAAACATATCAGAAATAATTCTGGAAATGTCCACATTGTACGGATCCACAAGATCATGGTGCCTCCCATAAAACTTCTTTAGTGTTGATACCAGTTTGGTTTTTTGATACCCCTGGCATAACAACCTGGTAGTGAGCACCTTCCCACGTTCCATAAAGTCCTGATACTTTGAACAGGCTCTAGCAAAACGGATTAACTGTGAAACGTAAACTCAATATGCTGGTGCAGACGGGATATTACTGCTCAGGAAGGGAAAGATAACAATGGGAAAATTGAAGTCATCTCGTTTATCGTACAGCCTGGAAGTAAGCTTCCCGTTGTCAATATAGAGATAACAATCCAAGTATGAGGAGGAGGTTGCAGTCTCTGTTGTATCCTAAATTTCAAGTTCACGTGGATAGATGAATTCCAAGTACTCTGCAAATATAGCATTTTTCAGAGACAATAAATCCTATATATCTGTAGGTGAAATTGAATTGTTGTGCAAGGCGTTTCTTGCCTGCTTTGAGGAGACCTTGTCCAAACTCAGCCTCATACGAGTACAAGAACAAGTCGGCAAGCAACGGAGCACAATAAGTACCCATTGGTATGCCAATTGTTTGCTGAAATAATAGGCCACTGAACTCCACGAAAATATTGTCAATTAGACATTCCAGCATCTTTATGACATCTGCATCAGTGTACTTTTGTGGTGCATCAGAGTGATCTCGAACGAAGTATGTGTCTTTGTAGCCAAGGACAACATACTGGTAGCGATGGTTACCATTCTTGTGGAAAAAACATTGTTTTATGATTTCCTTGAGTTTAGATTTCAATTTATCATGAGGAATAGTTGTGTAGAGCGTTGAGAAATCGAAAGATTTTATGCTGTTTACTGAAAGAAAAGACTGTGTCTGAAGATGTTCTAGAAGCTCTTTGGAGTTTTTCAAGATCCACATCTGATTTACACCACTCCTGGCATATGCACAAACAATAAATCAACATGATGACGATCCAAGATTTCCAATGCACAAAGTACAAGTATACTGAGTTGTGGTTCTTGCATACGATATGCCTTTTCAACCTTGATTTCGATTGTGGCAAGACCCAGCAATATATCTCAAAGGTATTGGAGTTATAGCCATCACAAGCTTATACTGGCAAGGGAGATAACTAAAAAAACCAGGGTACTCAGAAGTTTGGTTCTTGCGCATGACATGCCTGCTTAACCTCAAGTACCAAGTACCATCAATATGTCTCAAAGGGTATTGGTGATATGGTGATCACAAGCTGGTCATACTGTTACATTGGAAGGGGAGATATCTAAAATACTAAACTACCAAGAGTTGTGGTTCTTGCACACGACATGCCTTCTATACCTGGTATACAACTCTGACAAGTTCCTTGAATATATTAAGGGTATTGCAGTTATGGGCATCACAAGATTATATTGTTTGGGGAGATAATTAAAAAAAACAGGGCACCCAGAGTTGTAATTCTTGGGCAAGACACATCTGCTTAACCTCATGTACATCTGTACCAAGTACCATCAATATTTCCCTCAGTATTGGTTTTGTTTGTTTGATTTGAGGTTTAACGTCCCCGTCAACACAGTATAGGCCATTTTGGAGACGTTGCTTCCAATTTTGTGGGACTTTTACCCGACATTGAAATGAAATGACATCTCAAGCCCTGTCGCCCAATGAAATCAATAAGGTATATAAGCATGGACGGTCCGCCTCACACCGCGGTTCCTGGACAGGCTTAGATCCTCTAAGCGGTTTACCAGTACTAGTGTGTAGACGGTTTCAGCTCCGCGTGGAAGTATCATGCAGCCCATCTATTTCTTCAAGCCATGATGGGCGGGGGCGGCCCTTAGTATTGGAGATATGTTGTTCACAAGGTGGTCGTACCGTTATATTGGAAGGGGAGATAACTCAAATACCATAGCACCCAGATTTGTTGTTCTTAGGCCAAACATGCCGTCTCCACCTTGTATACAATTGTGCCAAGTGTCATCAATATATCTCAAAGGGTATTGGAGTTATGGCCATCACAAGATTATATTGTCAGATGAAATAATTAAAAAAACAACGCACCCAGAGTCATGGTTTTTGCACATGACATGCCTGGTTAACCTCATGTACAACCGTGCCAAGTTTCATCAATATATCTCAAAGAATATTGGAGATAAGGCCATCACAAGGTAGTGATTCTATTTTATTGGAAGGGGAGATAACTAAAAAACTATGGCACCCAGAGTTGTGGTTCTTGTGCTTTACACATTGTCTCAGCCTTGTGAACAAGTATGCCAGGTACCATCAATATATCTCAAAGGCTATTGGAGTTATGGCCATCACAAGGTAGTCACTTTATTTTATTGGAAGGGAAGATAACTAAAAATCATGGCAACCAGAGTTGTGGTTCTTGCGCATGACACGCCCTCTCAGCCTTGTGAACAATTGTGCCAGGTACCACCAATATGTCTCAAAGGGTATTAGAGTTATGGCCATCACAAGGTAGTCATTTTACTTTATTGTAAGGAGAGAATACTAAAAAAAAAAAAACAGCGGCACCCAGAGTTGAAGTTCTTGCACATGATACGCCGTCTCAACCTTGTGAACAATTGTGCCAAATACCAGCAATGAATCTCAAAGGGTGGAGTTATGGCCATGACAAGGTTGCGTCTATGGATGGACGGACAGACGGACGGGCACCAGTCTGATCGCTATATGGTATAAAAAGAGATTAGCAATACATACACATGCAAAGACGAATTATAACAATCATAAACCTACACAGAAGAATCGCTTTGGAACAAAAGTTTTTACAGGCGGTTGGGGGTAGGCTTATTTAATTTGGCCACACTCCTCAACCTTGGGTCTGCTTTAGACGAAACGCGTGATGTCATTTGACGTGTCACCAGTAACGATTCAGATTCAGTAGGATTTCCGAGAACATAAAAATCAAACGACTACTGAGATGAAACAACGGAAAGGACTCGACAGCGTGAAATAACTGAAATACAGGAGCAAAAGAAAATCAACAGTGAAATCATCATCATTGGATTTTTTTAATTAACATGCAGGTACAGTTGCAACATCCACATAAGTGGCCCCCTTCCAGGTAGCTGGCTTGCTGCACGCATGGCAGATCCCACACCAGATCTCCAGGTATGTCTATCAGCCGAGAGCTCTATCAGCAGCTTCCAGGTCATCGTGGGTCTCCCAGACCCACGTTTTCCATCCACCTATATGGCAACGGTTGTCTTGTCTGCACCCTTGGGGCGTTCCACATCCATACCTGTGGAGCCTTCGCTCCCTCAGGATGAGGTCCAGGTCTTCAATGCCAAGCCATGCAAGTATATAGCTCACTAGACCTGATGGTGACTGTGTCTTGCGGCTTGATATTGCAGATCTGTCTGATGAGCCATTCCACTGCAGACTTTGGGGGTTGGGTTTTGTCAATGGCCAAATCTCGCTGGCATGGAGCATTGCGCTCCGTACACTAGAGCTGTACACACGATCACGTGTCTTGAACGTGAGGTGGCAGGAAGAGAGAATTGGTAATAGCTCCTTGAACTTCTGCCACAACTTCCAGGCTGTTTTCACACGTGATGTGGTCGAAAGATCACAGCCACCGGCTGCAGAGACATGTCTCCTAGGTAGCAAAGGGAAGGCTGTCACCTCCAGCTTGTCAGATTCGTCATGGACTTCCCTTTGTGGTCTGCCATCTAAGGGAGGTTTACAAGTTTACAAGTTTACAAGTTTATTCATCAGAACAGAAAGTTTCACAAATGAAACATATTACTACAAAGGAAAAGAGAATATTAAAGAACAAAGAAAAAAAAAAAGAAGAAAAAAAGTAATGAAATATAACTTCTAGCCTAAACCTATACTATAGCTACCAGAGGGAGACATCTTAAAATATCATATATTTAGGAACATCGGTCTTTGCTTGTTGTCAACTGGATCCAAAAGTACAGCTATGTTTTAATTAAGAGCCTTAAACTTTAAGTTTTATAAAATAGCACTACCATTTGTTAATGTAATAAGAGTGCAAGATATAGTAATTAAGCTCACGCAAAGATTCTGCACACCTGGGTCCAGTAGCCAACATATATAAAGATAAGAATGCTGTATAGTTATAAGTGTGATTGACTAAAGGCACTGTAACAGTCGTCGCCAAGCGCAAAAGGTGTAGTTCCCTGACACCATGTACACCTGTAACCAGGATCCTCTGTTAAGCGCTTGAGCCAACTGCATTTCTTGTGAACCCAGAGCTTGCAACCATTGCAAAAGATACTGTTACTGCCCACTACAGTGCGACATACTCACCCGAACTCTGCATGAGATCCAGGTCAGTACCACAGATCATGATTTTCGGCTTTCCTGCATTTACTCTAAGCCCTTTCTCCTCAATATCTTCTTCCCCCTTACACATCGCTATGATAATGTTTTTAACAACTTACACACAATGGGTCATCGGGCATAGAGGTCTTCACAGGGTACTCCAGAACAGAACTCGCTTGACAATGATTCAAGCACAATAATGAAAAGCAGGCTGAGCATGGAGCCTTGATGAAGACCGACATTCACTTCAATAAACTGTATATAAGTGTTATGCGACAGACAGCATGCCTAGGTTTTAACCCAGTCATGGTTGATGTCTATGCTTCCTTCTTTCATTGAGCCGGCCTCGGTAGCTCAGCCGGAAGCGCGTCTGACTGATGATCAGGAGGACGCGGGTTCGATACCTGCCGGGGTCGGCAACAGTCTTTCGTGGAGACTGATCATGAAATCTTTTCTATGGTTATTCTCTCCCTTCCGCTGCCAGATTCAATAAGGGCAGCTGTCAGTTTCTGGCGAAAGAATGTGCACTGTACTGGTTTTAACCAGTTACGTATAAGCCTGCCGAGGAAAAGTGTGGATAGGTAAACTGACCGGCTCAAAACGACCTAAATAGTGTTGACTGGGCCGTTAAACTCCACTACAAACAAACAAAACTCTCTTTCATTGCATGACGCGGGGTCATGTCTCTGACTCGATGCCGGCCCCGACTTAAAACTTTATAGACTTTTTATTTTATTAGTGTTTGGTACTTGATTGTTTGTCTTTGGCTAGACTCTTCATGGTCTACTTGGTAGTTTTCTTTAGTCCCAGCTTACAGCTACGAGCCATCTTGTTCTTGTTCTTCTGTCTTTTTTCTGCCTATATAGGCACACCTGGTTTATACCAGTTAAATCTTCAGGAGTAAAAGTTCCTTTACAGTTTAAACAATTTTATGTCACAGTTAAAAGCCACGTTACATTAAAAGATAACATTAAAAGTTTCTTCAGCAGCGACTATATACAAAGTTAATCCACCACCATAAAATAGTCAATACATTGGAGCCATTCAATTGAATATGTGTTCCCGAGCTGAGTAACTCATTAATAATAGAATATAAAATATCCACTATGTGTGGGTTGCTGTGCCCTTTCTTTTTCTGTTACGTTTAGGAACAAGTTCAAGTCTCTTATGTCTGCTTATGTTCAGGCTGTATACGAGTCTTCTGCTATGGTAATGTAGAGTGTCCACAAGTGCAGACGTGCTGTCAGCTCGTTTTACATTACAGTCATGGAACACTGAGTTGCTGTCTATCAGTGACTGTAATAATGTCTCTTTTGAAGCACTCGGACTTTCTACCAGAAGTTCGTTTAATATACACAGGAAGTCATCTAATATGGGTTTTCTGGTATCATCTAGAATTTTACAGTTGATAAGTAAATGCTGTCGTGTTTCATCACCGTTGTTACACAATGGACACATTGGGTTCACTTTATTCAGATTAAACTTGGCTCTGTTCGTTTGTAGCAGGTATGTGCCAGTAATGAGTTTATTCTTCACTGAAATTCTGTTGATGTCTCTGTTACTCCGAGCATGTATGGTTTCACGGCTGGATGGCAGCTTCCAATGATGCAACTTTTTGACAGGTATTTCAATGAAGAGTACAGTTCTGACTGGGACACTATTTGGTCAGTCCAGTATTTATTAATGGCAGTATTATATCTTTTTTTCCCAAATCAACTTTTTCATTGGATTATTATCCCCTCGCAACAACGTTGCGAATGGGGATATAGCATCGGTGCCGTGCGTCCGTGTGTTAGTGTGTGTGTCTGTGTGTGTGTGTGTCTGTCCGGAACCTTGTGAGCAGGATAGAAGACACAGTATTCATCGTAGAAGCATCAAACCTTCCACAAATGTTCACCATGTACAGAGGATGAACCCTATTGAATTTCAAGGTCAGGGGTCAAAGGTCAAGGTCACAATGGACTTGACCTTGAAAACCTTGTGAGCAGGATAGAAGACACAGTATTCATCGTAGAAGCATCAAACCTTCCACAAATGTTCACCATGTACAGAGGATGAACCCTATTGAATTTCAAGGTCAGGGGTCAAAGGTCAAGGTCACAATGGACTTGACCTTGAAAACCTTGTGAGCAGGATAGAAGACACAGTATTCATCGTAGAAGCATCAAACCTTCCACAAATGTTCACCATGTACAGAGGATGAACCCTATTGAATTTCAAGGTCAGGGGTCAAAGGTCAAGGTCACAATGGACTTGACCTTGAAAACCTTGTGAGCAGGATAGACGACACAGTATTCATCGTAGAAGCATCAAACCTTCCACAAATGTTCACCATGTACAGAGGATGAACCCTGTTGAATTTCAAGGTCAGGGGTCAAAGGTCAAGGTCACAATGGACTTGACCTTGAAAACCTTATGAGCAGGATAGAAGACACAGTATTCATCGTAGAAGCATCAAACCTTCCACAAATGCTCACCATGTACAGAGGATGAACCCTATTGAATTTCAAGGTCAGGGGTAAAAGGTCAAGGTCACAATGGACTTGACCTTGAAAACCTTGTGATCAGGATAGAAGACACAGTATTCTTCGTAGAAGCATCAAACCTTCCACACCTCAGTTCCTTTGACCCAATCAAACCAATTGGGTTTATAATCATGGACGGTCCAACTCGTACCGCTTAACCTGGGCAGGATTAGATCCTATAAGGGGTTAACCAGTACTCATGTGCGGTCGGATTCAGTTCTGCATTGAAGCATCTTGCCCATACTTCTTCAAGCCCCGATTAGCAGGAGCAAAGTCAAAGGTAATCTATTATGTCTAATTTGTCTAACATATTCAGATTGAATTTTCATGTTAATGAATGGTATGCAGTTGCGAGGGGATGCTACGCTTGCGTTGCCTTGTTAAGTAATTCCTCGGGGTTTGGCAAATTATATTTGATAAATATTTTTTTTCACTGCTATGAACCAGCTTTTACTTCTAAAAGTTTTTATTTCCAGTTGTCTTTCGGCCAGCTGCCTTTCAATTGATGATTTTGATAATCTAGTTATGTATCCAAACAATGACAGAGTTCGTTTGAGTATCATAGCTTCCGCTGGTAATGTCCCAGATAACATATACACTGCTGGATCTGCTACTGTCGTTGATAAAGACAGTACTTGTTTCATAATCTTTTTTGGCTTCCAATTTCGATTGGAAGCCATTTAGATTGGATTGGTGATACCCCAGTTTATTTCTAACCGTCTTATGACGTAACTAGGAAAGCCCTACAGTTAAGACTGCTCTTCGCATATTTACGTAGCGAAAACTCGTTCGGAATAAACAGGAATATGCAGTGCCCGTCGATGTCTATTTATAAAGCGTTTTCACTATTTATAAAGTGTTTCCAAGAAAAAAGTTACAGTAGAAACCGATCTACTTTCACTTTTGTCCTTCTCACGTAACCTCATAATTAACCCATAGGTGCAAAAAAATATTCCACCTTTATAAGTCTGGAGTGGTCAATTTCTAAGCATAGGGATGTCGTTTTTTTGCGGTAAGTTTTACAAAAATGCATGTACGTTGAGCAAACAGTTTAGATCTTGATCATATGCAGCGTCTGATCTGGGTCTGCACTATTTGCCAATGTCTCAAAAAGGGCCGCTAGGCATATATGGGTTAATTCCAATAATTGAAGGTCAATTTACTTGATTACTGCCACATTCGACGTAATAAGCGTTTGTTGTGATTCGAAACCAACCCTATGGTCTGCATTGGGATCATTATAAAACATCAATGTGCTAAAATCTCATGATTTATTTGATTTGAGGTTTAACGTCCCCGTCAACACTGTAAAGGTCATTTTGGAGACGTTGCTTCCAATTTTGTGGGACTTTTACCCGACATTGAGATGAAATGACATCTCAAGCCCTGACGCCAAATGAAAACAATAGGAATTATTAGCATGTACGGTCAGCCCCGCACTGCGGTTCCTGGACAGGCTTAGATCCTCTAAGCGGTTTACCAGTACTAGTGTGGGGGCCGGATTCAGCTCTGCGTAGAAGCATCATGCAGCCCATATATTTCTTCAAGCCCCTATGCCTATACATATAGATTACAAAAGTTAATTCTGTCACTTAAGACACACTTCTCTCGGAATCTCAAACTTTTCATGGTCTCTCAGAATTTCCAGGAGAGTTTGACAGTTTAAATCAGTAAAAATAGTTTTGCAGAGTCCAGTTAGACTAGCTGATAACTTATTGTGTAAGACAATTTTTCCGAGTTGTATTTCACGAAGTAAATCAATCTAGTGTGCTTGTTGTAGGGTGGTCTCTATGGAAGTGATATGTCATTTTTTCTTCATTTATTTAGGGAAATTCTTAACCGTTCCTTTATAAGCGGTAGGTGAAGAGAAAGACAGTTTCAAACATTGCAGAACTTGTTTTGATCGTGCCTGGAACTCGGGCAGAAAGAGACCTCATATCCTACCAACATGGTCAATTTTACAAAACATGCCATTGTTCATCTCTGAAATCAAATTGCGTGTAAAACGAGTAATTCTAAAGCTTAACATGGTTCTGTCTTTTCTGACAACTTTCCTTCCACCAGCATAAAACTTGTGCGAGTGAGCAGCTCGCCACATTTAACCTTCGCTGTTCAGTAATGCCGATATTTTTTTTTGAACCATTACAGTTAGATGCGCACCGATGTTACGGTTTAGCTCCTCGCCAGGTCCGTGAATATGCTTCTACGTACATTGTCATCCCTTCAATGGTTTAAGACGGACACCTAGCACTGAAACCGTTTCCGTAAAAGTCTTATCTATTTAGAGCGACAACGTCGATGCAACGTGAAGACGTGGCATCGCTTTCATGGGCATGACATGGGTCTTTTTCACAAAGGCGACCAGCACTGACTCAGGCGAGCCTGCGAGTACTCGCAGCCTTACCAGAGCCTTTGCTGCTCTCTGATATGTAGACGAGAAGATGCGTTTTAGTTGGCTACGCACATGCATTTGACAAAAATGTATGATTACAAGGGAGGTAATATAGAGCAAATGATTAACTTTTATGTCCCAAAACCTGGGAAATCGAGTGAAAAAGAATGTGAAATATATATATATATATATATATTTTTTACAAGTTGATAACTTTACTTGAAAATAAATTTGTAAAACAGCACAAATGATTGCTTGCAGGTAAACTTCAACCAAATCGGACGCCGATGCTTACGCCGACGACGGACGCCGGGGGTATGGCAATATCTCCCCCTTACTTTCGAAGGGCGAGCAAAAATGGCGGATATTTAACTTTACCAACTGGGGAAGCCTTCCTTTTAAAAGGAAACTTTATCTGTTGTGTTTCTAATACATTCATTGCTTTTCCGGTCGGGAGTAGGATCTCCAGTCCGTAGTTTAAGACCGGGAATACAAAGGTTTGTAGTAATGAGACTGCGGTTTCCGGATCAAAGTAGGAGTAAAACAAAGATCAGGAATCGATACAATTAACTTACTCCGCCCATCAAAGACACCAAAGGGAAAGAAACACAAACATTAAGCGACCAGACCATAATGGAAACCTAAACAAAGGAAGGCCATAAGGACAGTTACTTTCCCACAAAATGGCCATATGGCCATCCAAAATAAAAAGACACAAGTGATACACACAGTAAGTAACAAACAACCACATAAATACATCGCCACAGAAGAACCGCCTTGGAACGGTCAGTGGAAAGATTTCCACTGGGGGGCTTAATAGTAGAAGTAAAACAAAGATCAGGAATTGATAGAATTAACTTACTCCACCCATAAAAGACACCAAAGGGAAAGAAATACAAACATTAAGCGACCAGACCATAATGGAAACCTAAACAAAAGAAGGCCATAAGGACAGTTACTTTCCCACAAAATGGCCATATGGCCATCCAAAATTAAAAGACACAAGTGATACATACAGTAAGTAACAAACAATATAAATAAATCGCCACAGAAGAGCCGCCTTGGAACGGTCAGTGGAAGATTTCCACTGGGGGGCTTAAATCGATTTTACGTGGCCACAATCCTCGCCCTTACTTCCGTCGCGATTTAGACAAATAATTTGTTCAGTCCGCATGAAGGCCTCCCAACTCATCGGTGAAACATCTCCGTGAATACAAAAATCAAAGAACCACAGAGGTGAGACAACGGTGAGGACTCGACAGCAAGAAACCACTGAAATGCTGGAGCAAAAGAAAACCAACAGTTAGACTCCGATGGGGCCGACCAGAGACAGAGCATCAGGCACCAACCAACATTACCTTGAATTAGATCTCTCTAATACTCAATAAGCCTTTACGTTGGAACCGTCATAGAATCTGAGGCCTGACCCACCGGTGTGCAATTAAAGAGGGAAGCAAAGTTACCAACCGTGATTGGGTTAACTACCATGCATGCAGTCTGTCGTATAATATCCATGTTGTACCCAATCTTTTTATATCGAAAAATGGTTTTACGAAATTGGGTGCTAAAGTCATTGCCGTTATATATTTTCCTGAATTTATATACTAAGTCACCATAAAATTCGGGTTCCGATAGACCTTGTTGCAGAAGAGATTTAAGTCCAATATTGAATTTTGAAATTAAATCAGAATGGCGTCTATAAAATTTTGAAAAGGCTTTGCGTAGTTTATGATACCGATAACCCTGATTAAGAAGTTTAGCCGTAAATAATTCATTACGAGTGTTGAAGTCAGTTACATGACTACACACTCTAGCAAATCGAATTAATTGCGAAATATAACGCCATAGGATGGCGCACGAGGAACATCACCATCCAAAAAAGGAAAATTTACAATCTCAAAATCAAAGTCATCGCGTTTATCATAAATTTTGCACGAAACAAACCCATCTACAACAGACAGATGTAAATCCAAAAACGGGGCCTCGGTATCAGAAGAATTTGCTTTATTTAACTGAAGTTCTGGGAGGGGGGGAGATCTGACTGATCAAACCATCGAAATAGGTATTATCAATATTTAATAAGTCATCTAAATATCTAGAAGTGGAGCTAAAAGCTTCAATGATTTCAGATTGGTTATCAATGGAAAGCGACAACATGAAGTCTCTTTCATAACAATACAAGAATAGATCAGCCACAAGAGGTGCGCAATTCGTACCCATCGGAATGCCCACAATTTGTCTAAATAACTTATACGAGTCTAATATAAATATTGTCAAGTAGAAAGGTGAGGGCATCACACACTTACTGACATGACCAAAGTGTATAATTCTTATGCTCTTTAAAAGTGAAAAATGCATTTCTGACATTACATGCAAGATGGAGAGAATCTTCTCTGTGAAAACCTCATTCGATTTTTTTATAGACCAAAACAGATTTCTTCCTGATCTTTCAAAGACTTTATCACAATATTTAATCACATGCGTTTTAATGGCAGTAAGACAGGAAGTTAATAATTTAGAAAGTTCAGTGGTAGTGCAAGAGCTAGAATTTGCAATAAACCGTGATTTGTAAGGTCTTTTATGAAGTTTTGGTAACCAGTATAGCGTAGAAAGCTTGTCTTGGCCTTCGGTAACACACACAGCAAACTTGGTGACAAATATGTTTATCTACTATAACTCTCTCTCTTCAGCTAAAGGCTGAAGTTCATAGGCCATAGTACCACCAAGCTCCTGCTTAAGCGTGTTAACATAGTGGAGCCGTCACACAACGGCGACGTTGTTAGCGGCCTTGTCTGCAGGGGCCAAAACAAACTTCTTATGAAATTCTTGAATACCTAGTTTAAGATGATCAAAGTAGGAGTAAAACAAAGATCAGGAATCGATACAATTAACTTACGCCACCCATCAAAGACACCAAAAGGAAAAGAAACACAAACATTAAGCGACCAGACCATAATTGGAACCTAAACAAAGGAAGGCCATAAGGACAGTTACTTTCCCACATTCTGTCCATGCAGTCCTGTTCCCACGAGACTAACCATTGTCCGTCTTGCTTATATTCATCACAGTTATTCAATTTGATTTGCATTTTAGTTTGCTCTAATGCGTATCCCACTCTGTGATGGTCTATTGTTTGACTTAGTTACCTTCAGGCGGACCAATTATTTTGTGTGTTGTAAATAATATTAGAACATAGTGAAGGTTAGTGTTAAGCAGTAGTCAGGTGGTATATACACAAGGTCGATTTAAACTCCTCAGTGTTTCTCGCTTCTGACCACCCTAATGCGGTGGATCTAATGTTTATTTTAAGTGCAGCTTTTTTCGGACGGGGCTCTTCATGTTCTATGTGCTTACTATTATTATTTATTTGAGCCCCGCCAAGCGAATTTGTGTCTTCGAGCACTCCGCCATGACAAATTTTTACTGCTCATGCCCAGCCATTCAGAGGGGCCAGGGATATGGCTTTCTTTCTGAAGGTTCCTCTTGATTCACTGCTTGTATGAGCGAGCAGCGAAGGTTCTGGCGAGACTGCGCGGATGCGCAGGCTCGCCTGAACCTTCGCTGTTCGCATAGGCGATAAGAACCAAAATCGCTTGACGGGGCCCATTTAATTTTCATTAATTGACCCTATTGCACCTTGATCACCTCTTGTGGGGAAGTGAAGCTGGTTGCTGTGCTGTTTGTGATTAGTTTTGCGTTGTTGGTTTTTCTCATTGTTAGCTACACTTTCTCTTGCTGTAATCTTTGATTATGGCTTTTCATGGGCATCTATTTATATATATATATATATATATATATATATATATATATATATATATATATATATATATATATATATATATATTTCTGCAACGGAAGGTCAGGTGGTTTTTCTCCGGGTACTCCGGTTTTCGTCCACCTCTGATTAACGATCGGCTCGATATGAGTGAAATAATCTTGAAAGGGCCGTAAAACCCAAACCAAAAAAAAAAAAAAAAAAAATTCTATATTTTTGCACCTTTATGTTGGGACTTAGTGCAATCAAGCTGGTCTTGAAACCACTGGAAATATGTTCTATGAAAGAGTTATCCTTTGGAAGCAAGGAATACACCACAGAACTGGAAAATATGAAGTGTACATGTTTTCTTGGCCATGGAAATAAAAATCAAAAATGAGTTCCTTTAAGAGCAATGAAAGCATTCATAAGAAAGAAGATGGGTCATACTACGTAGTTTCGGCTAGTCTTCGACTGTGCCACTTGGTTGCCGGTACCAGCTTGACACAAAATGTGAAGTTTTGTCCGTGAACACATTCACCCAAACTGGTTCAGAATCATTTTCCAGTTCCATTTTTGGCATGTGAGAATGAGCAACAGCATCCCTTCTGTCTTTTCTGTAAGTCTAGGAATAACTCTAGAAATCAGCTCAAAATTTAGTGAGAAGTAAACAAATGTTCACAATGGTGCTCTAGTAAAAACTTTACAGCAGAGCAGTTGTGGGCACTTGATTTACTGGTGTTGATAGCAAAAAAGAATGATACATTATATTCACAAGTCAGAAGATGTTTTTGATGACTTTGTTTCCTGAACAGCCACAACATGTGCTGGTGAATATCAAGGAAAGCCAAGAGTTCAAGTATTCTGCTTCTGATACCACTGATATTTATACTGCAACAAAACTGGACTTAGCTGTGTCAAGATTCGGAGATTTATCTCATTTTTCACTTGATAGAACTTCCAATCTCTTTATGCTTTCCCGAACATGCTCTGAATCGCATGTTTTACCGATAGGGAGCATGCGCGGAACTACAAATTCTGGTCGGTTAATGCATGCATTTACGGAAATGCTCTTAACATACATTTTTTGTAGCCAATCACCAATTTATGTTTCCCTGGGAACAGCATGTTTTATTGATAGGGAGCATGTGCTTCTGAAGTACTGGTTACCACCCAGAAAGTTCTGCTCCTAATGCTCAGATGTGAGCGAGTAGCAGTAATAGGATTAAAAAAAGAGAACTGCGTGAAAATAACAATAAACTTGGACGGTTAACACATGCTCCTAGCAGCCAAACAAATGCGGTAAAAAGATACCTGAGCTTTGCACAACATTGTCCATATATGATATAAAAGCTAAGCGATTTCGACAAGTTCAAAGTGGAATAAATCAAATAAATGGGCAGACAGACAAGAGAGAGAGAGAGAGAGAGAGAGAGAGAGAGAGAGAGAGAGAGAGAGAGAGAGAGAGAGAGAGAGAGAGAGAGAAACTGGAGTGTATGGTATATAAACCGCCTGTGTCCCCTATCTATATATCTTCTGATACTGCGTCGCTCACATTTGACCATTACCGCAGGTGTATATGGCATACACTCCAGCATTGCTACTGGTGACACGTCTCCTCCTGGGGTTAAGGCGAAACCGGAAGAGAGAGAGAGAGAGAGAGAGAGAGAGAGAGAGAGAGAGAGAGAGAGAGAGTGAGAGAGAGAGAGAAACTGGAGTGTATGGTATATAAACTGCCTGTGTCCCCTATCTATATATCTTCTGATACTGCGTCGCTCACATTTGACCATTACCGCAGGTGTATATGGCATACACTCCAGCATTGCTACTGGTGACACGTCTCCTCCTGGGGTTAAGGCGAAACCGGAAGAGAGAGAGAGAGAGAGAGAGAGAGAGAGAGAGAGAGTTAGAGAGAGAGAGAGAGAGAGAGAGAGAGAGAGAGAGAGAGAGAGAGAGAGAGAGAGAATCTAGAGCTCTATGTATATACCAAGAAATATGCTATTGATGCTCATTTCATTCCTCTGGAAAAGTCGTTTCACATATGGATTTGTTTATTTGATTTGAGGTTTAACGTCCCCTTCAACACTGTAAAGGTCATTTTGGAGACGTTGCTTCCAATTTTGTGGGACTTTTACCCGACATTGAGATGAAATGACTTCTCAAGCCCTGTCGCCCAATGAAACCAATAGGGTTTATTAGCATGGACGGTCCGCCTCGCACCGTGGTTCCTGGACAGGCTTAGATCCCCTAAGCGGTTTACCAGTACTAGTGTGCGGGCCGGATTCAGCTCTGCCTGGAAGCATCATGCAGCCCATATATTTCTTCAAGCCCCTATGGGCGGGGGCCGTTCACATATGGAGTTCACAGGTGTGACGAGCTCAAGACGCTGTGCATGAGCCGGTTACCCTAAAGTGCGAAAAGGATTCCTTTTCGCGAAAAGGACGATTTCTGTGTTCACGGAGATGTTGCACTGATGAGTTAGGAGGCCTTCATGCGGACTGAACAAAATTTTTTGTCTAAATCGCGACGGAAGTAAGGGCGAGGATTGTGGCCACGTAAAATCGATTTAAGCCCCCCAGTGGAAATCTTCCACTGACCGTTCCAAGGCGGCTCTTCTGTGGCGATTTATTTATGTTGTTGTTTGTTACTTACTGTGTGTATCACTTGTGTCTTTTAATTTTGGATGGCCATATGGCCATTTTGTGGGAAAGTAACTGTCCATATGGCCTTCCTTTGTTTAGGTTTCCATTATGGTCTGGTCGCTTAATGTTTGTATTTCTTTCCCTTTGGTGTCTTTTATGGATGGAGTAAGTTAATTGTATCAATTCCTGATCTTTGCTTTACTTCTACTTTACCCTAAAATGCGAAAAGGACTTTTACTTTTTTATACCAAAAAGGACAATTACTTATGGCCAGCTGCCCAATGAAACCAAAACGGTTTATAAATATAAACTCGGACAGGCTTAGATCCTCTATAAGCTGTTTACCAGTACACATGTGCGCGGTCGCTTTCAGCTCTGCGTTGAAGCATCGTGCAGCCCAATCTATATCTTAAAGCCCCAAAAGGTTGAAGATACTCGTTAGAACGCGGTTCTAACGAGCACCACGACCTATTATTGCAGTAAAAATAATAAAAAATACCACGCATTCTCATCAGAAAAGTAGCCATTTCGGAGATATCGAAAATGCCCTTTGTCGCATGGACGTGTTATCGTAAAGTAGATGTAAAACAAAGATCAGGAATTGATACAATTAACTTACTCCACCCATAAAAGACACCAAAGGGAAAGAAATACAAACATTAAGCGACCAGACCATAATGGAAACCTAAACAAAGGAAGGCCATAAGGACAGCTACTTTCCCACAAAATGGCCATATGGCCATCCAAAACCAAAAGACACAAGTGATACACACAGTAAGTAACAAAAAACAACATAAATAAATCGCCACAGAAGAGCCGCCCTGGAACGGCCAGCGGAAGATCTCCACTGGGGGGCTTAAATCGATTTCACGCGGCCACAATCCCCGCCCCCACCTCCGCCACGATTTAGACAAACAACCCGCTCAGTCCGCACGAAGGCCCCCCCAACCCACCAGCGCAACATCCCCGTGAACACAAAAATCAAAGAACCACAGAGGCGAGACAACGGTGAGGACCCGACAGCAAGAAACCACCGAAACGCTGGAGCAAAAGAAAACCAACAGCCAGACCCCGATGAGCCCGACCAGAGACAGAGCACCAGGCACCAACCAACATTATCTCTCTAATTTTCAATAAGCCCCCACGCCGGAGCCGCCACAGAATCCGAGGCCCGACCCACCGGCGTGCAACCAAAGAGGGAAGCAAAGCCGCCAACCGCGATTGGGCTAACTACCACGCACGCAGCCCGCCGTACAAAATCCACGTTGCACCCAACCCTTTTATATCGAAGAATGATTTTACGAAATTGGGTGCCGAAGCCATTGCGGCCATACATTTTTCTGAATTTATATACTAAGTCACCACAAAACTCGGGTTCCGATAGACCTTGTTGCAGAAGAGACCCAAGTCCAATACCGAATTCTGAAACCAAATCAGAATGGCGTCTATAAAATTTCGCCATTATATAGAGAAAACTGGGTTTGCCGTAGTATTCAAACGAGCACCCACGACCTATTATAGCAGTAAAATAAGTAAAATACCACACATTTTCATTAGAAAAGTAGCCATTTTGGAGATGTGAAAAAAAATACAATATGTCGCACGGGTGTGTTAGCGTAATGAGATATTAGATATTCATAAAATAAATAAATCATCACGAAAACATGCCTATATAATTTTGACAACCTTGAACCCCACTTTTATATAGTAAAAACCTATGTTTACAGGGGTATACCTTATTTTTCTTATTTCTGCTCTAAATATAGATTATGGGTACTCGTTAGAGCCATCTCGATGAGACGGTTCTAATGAGTACCCACAATCTATATTTGTATGTTAAAAATACTATCGGTCTCTTCCTTCCTTAGTCTTTACGTCTCTCTCTGTCTCTTTCTCTCTAAGACTGTCTTTCTGCCTCTCTCGGCCTCTTGATTGCAGATCAAAAGAAATACCTTCGCAGACAAACTGCGTACAGGTAGATTATAATCCGATGGACATCATTACTTAATTGGATTAACGATGTAGTTAAGTTCTTTATAATTGAAAAAGAAACACAAATTAAAGGTTTATTCCGCTCTCCTTTATCTTCAAAAGATAAATGAGCAGCAATTTTATTGTATATTTTGTGAGGTTAGTCTCTCCCTCTCTCTCTCAGAAAATGAAAAACTTTGACATTTGCCAAGTTTCTTCGCGGCGAGTTAGTTCTATCGAGTACCCACAATCTATTTTTTGAACAGAAATAAATATAATGTATACCCCTAAACCTCATTTTTTACCAGTTTATGGTTTCAAAATTATAAAGGCGTGTTTTCGCGATGTAGGTGTTCTATGCCTGTATGTCTGTCTGTCTGTCTGTCTGTCTGTCTCTCTCTCTCTCTCTCTCTCTCTCTCTCTCTCTCTCTCTCTCTCTCTCTCTCTCTCTATCCAGAACAGTTTTCATTTTTGTTTTGTTATGGTTTCTTTTCTTTCACGAAACACACCTATATAATTTTGACTTCCTTGAACCCCACTTTTATATAGTAAAACTGAGGTTTACAGGAGTATACCTTATTTTTCTTATTTCTGCTCCAAAATATAGATTGTGGGTACTCGTTAGAAGCGCCTCGATGATTTAGAGCAGAAATAAGAAAAATAGTCACAATTTTTCAAAATGATTTCTTATATTACATCAGAATTATATATTACATAGGCGGTGGTTAAAGTAAGATAGTCATTAATGTTAACAGCTTTGTTAATGCAATTAATGGCACGTGCCGTATGCAATACTCCGTTATTAAAGGTAAAATACTTATAGAAGAATGCCTACCGGAAAGAAACCATACGCGTGCCCAGGAAAAGCGTGGGTAGGTAAACTGATATTATATTGCACAGGCGGCGGTTAAACACAATTTCGATGACACGTGCCGTACTCCAAAACACAGCAAAACATCTATGGCCAGTTGTGACGCGGCCATAAAGCTCCAAAATACAGCAAAACTTCTATGGCTAGAATTCAGGTGGCTCATTTACCATGTGTGAGTCGAAACATATTTTAGTCCATGTGGAATTCATTCAGCTTCGATATAGTGATGGATAGGTTGATGGATATACAGAACACTGAAAAGATTTCCCAAAATTATCTACATTATGCTTTCTGTGGGGCACTATTAGGAAGCCCCAGTGGGGCGAACTGCCCTTCTCTCAAACAAATTATATTCTTCCGAAAGGGTTCGACCCATCGAAGTTCGACTGTAAACAAAACGAAAAACATTGTTTTGCTTTTCATGTTCCAGACATGCGCCAGGTGGTGTCTTGTTTTGTGGGTGACAAGTCCTAGCCACGCCTACACGTGTCACAGACTAAAGAAAACAAACTGTGCGGTTCCAGCTGGAAACACAGGTTAAATTTTACCCTCTGGCTGGAGACGTGGCAGTGCGAAAAATCAAGCTCCTTTTCACCGAAATGAACGACTTTTCAATGCAATGACTCCTTTTCGTAAAAAATGTCCTTTTCGCATTTTAGGGTAAGGACTCCTTTTCGCATTTTATGGTAACCCTGCCTGAGCACCACGTCAATAGTCAAGTACACTGTATAGGGTTCGCCGGCGTGACGTCACTGCCCGTAGCAACCGATAGGCCGCCATTTTGGAGGTGAAAACAATAACAGAGCGACCGGCAATTACCCTTTAGATCGCTATCAATTACATTGAATAAAATCGTTTTTTAACCTGAAAATGCATGTTACTGTAAGTAAAAATGATTAAAAGTAAAGAATAACGAGGCGGGAAATTTCCATTTAGTGAAATAACAGCTGCCTGATAACCGATGTCTACGGACTAGTGTCAAGTGTTGTGTATTCGGAGGTGTCATGGACTCGGGAAATATACTCTATCCAAGTGTCAAGGTAGGTTTGACATTCTGTTTATTGTCAAAATAACACTGACTTCCACATCTGGGTCCACACTGTTTGCTGGTCATTTCTGCAAATAGTGTGAACCCAGATCAGATTGCTAAGAGGAGCTGTCTGATCTGAGTCCACACTGTTTGTCTGTAAAAAATCGTTGACTGCCGGTAGCTTTAAGTCATTTCTGCAAACAGTGTGGACCCAGATCAGACTGCTCATCTGATCTGGGTCCATACTGTTTGCATGTCATATGTCTTTTCTGCAAATAGTGTGAACCCAGATCAGATTGCTCAGAGGAGCTGTCTGATCTGAGTCCACACTGTTTGCCTGTAAAAAAAATGTTGCCTGCTTGTAGCTTTAAAAGTCATTTCTGCAGTGTGGACCCAGATCAGACTGCTCATTTGATCTGGGTCCACACTGTTTGCATGTCATTTTTTGCAAATAGTGTAAACACAGATCAGACTGCTCAGTGGAGCTTTCTGATCTGAGTCCACACTGTTTGCCTGTAAAAAACTCAAATCAATACTAAGCTTGCTTATTTAATTATCCAGGGCCAGTTGTTCAAAGCATTGTTAGCCTAACAAGGTCGTTAAGAGATTACATTTGATCATTGTATTATGGTAACAAAATTAACTGATATTTTTTTTATGAAAAAATGTGAGAAGCTTCCCGCATTTTGTCAACAAAAAAATATTGGTGTATATTACCAGTTAACGTTGAAATATTAGTGAAGTGTTATATAGCTAAGTAGACTGTTAGTTTTGAACAACTGGCCCCTGGTTATTATTTAAAAAATATGATGGGAATGGTCAGAATGCCTACAAATATTTATTTGTCAAGTAATCAATTTCATACAATTCCATCTCCAAGATTTGTCAGAATAGCACAAGAACGTACACATATGTCAATACTAGCAGGCCCTTATCCACCGAGACCGCCTCTCTGGATGTTTTTCTCCATTTGGGAACTGATAGAACGATAGCTTTTTATCCAGTTGTAAATGATGATTTGTACAACCACCTGCACTACAGATTTTTGGCATGTTTTATCAAAATTGTAAGAAATATGCTAGTGACTTGGGTTTTATTTACACTATTTGCTTATTCAAAATGGCGTTTGTATTCACCCGCGTGCTCGTTGCTATCACGTGACAAACGAAAGTACCCGGATGACCGGCGAACCCTATTTGGTTACGTCACAATAAGGACACAAGGAAGTGAGAATGGCGGTTAATTTTGATTAGAAACCAAGAAAACAAGTTACAGTTTGATATTTTATATGAGACGATGAGCATGTGTGTTAATATGTACACATTGGGCACATATTTCACCCTTTATCATTTTATGAGATATTTTTACAGTTGAGGATGAAGAACAACTGGCGACATGTGTTTTCGTGGCATTTTTTTTTTCTGCAGAATTAGAACCAGAATTGTTACTGGTGACACGTCAAATGACATTCATACACCAGGACCTGTGATATGAGAAGTAAGTCCCTAGCTCTAACTAAAGTGGTAAACTTAGCAACACAATCCTCAGCCCCTTCCGCAGTCGAAATAATCAAATCGGGAAATGGAGCGTGATAGCTCAGTTAAGATTCAGAATCAATCAGAATCAGAATTGTTACTGGTGACACGTCAAATGACATTCATACACCAGGACCTGTGATGTGGGAAGTTAGTCCCTAGCTCTAACCAAAGAGGTAAATTTAGCTACACAATCATCAGCACCTTCAGCTGTCGAAATTATCGAATCGGGAAGGGCATTCCAATCTCTAATGGTTCTGGGGAAGAACGACTCTTTATAAATGTCAGTTCTTGCGCTAAGGGTCTGAAACGCCAACGAATGGTGATTTCTACAGTATCTAGCTGGGGGAACAAGGTCATCTGTTGGAATGCTGGCAGCACCCTTTAGACCTTTGTATAAAAGGATTAGCCTACTGTCTTTTCTCCTTTTCTTGAGAGACTCCCATTTTAATTTTCCAAGTATTCCTGTCATGCTCCCAGTTTCAAAGCAGTAATTGCCTGTTACAAATCTAGCAGCTCTATTCTGAACTTTCTCAATTTCATCGTTAAGGACCACTCCACTGGGGTCCCAGATACAACTACCATATTCCAAGATTGGGCGAACAAGACCTTTATATGCTGCCTCTTTTACATCCTGAGGGCACTGATGAAGATTTCGCCTCAGGAAACCAAGCGTTCTATTTGCCTTAGTACACATGTTGCTAATATGAGTATTCCATCTCAAGTTGTGTGAGATTGTCACTCCAAGGTATTTAATCGAGTCCACATTCTCGAGGACCGTACCCTCTAAGGTGTAAGAAGCCTCAACTTTATTAGATCTCTTCCTAGTTATCTGCATAATATTGCATTTAACTGGCTGAAATCTCATGCCCCATTTACGTGCCCAACATCCTAATCTATCTATGTCAGCCTGAAGTTTCAATGAGTCATCTGTATCTCTAATTTCCCGGTAACAAACACAGTCATCTGCGAACAGTCTTATTTCTGAGTCAATGTCAGTGGAAATATCATTGATGTACAGGGAGAACAAAAGTGGACCAAGAACGGTCCCTTGCGGGACTCCAGACAAAACTGGAGCCCACTCCGAAGATTCACCATTAACAACAACCCGCTGTTTTCTGTAGCAAAGAAAGGAATCTATCCATTTTAGGGTCTTTCCCCCAATTCCATAACCAAATAACTTAGATTTAAGTAGTTCATGAGGAGGAGTGTCAAAAGCCTTCTCGAAGTCCAGAATAAATGTGTCCACCTGTCCCCCTTTGTCCAAGATTTTTGCCCAGTCATTAATAACTGTGCTTAGCTGAGTTTCACAACTGTGCCTTTTCCTAAATGCATGTTGTCTGTCTGACAAAAGTTTATGTTCGTCCAAGTGGGCCATGATGTTTGAGCAGACTATATGTTCCAGCAATTTACACAGAACACAAGTCAGAGACACAGGGCGATAATTGCGGGCAAGAGCCCTATCTCCTTTTTTGAAGAGTGGACAAATGTTTGCTAAGAGCCATTCTTTGGGGATTTCACCCGTATCAAGAGACTGTTGAAACAAGTGTGCGAAAACTGGACCCAACTCATTTGCTAGTTCCTTCAGGACTCTGGGATGAAGCTCATCAGGTCCTAAGGCCTTACTGGGGTTTAAGCCTTGAAGTAATTTGATCACTCCTGCAGCTGTCACAACAATATTATTCATGAATGGGGCCGATCTTCCAGTTAATGGGACCTCCGTGAACTCAGTTTTATTAAATGCATCATTGAATTGACCAACTAGATTAAGATTAAGATTAAGATTTATTCAGGAATTAAGATCAGCATGAAGATATATATATATATATGGCATATGACATGACAGAGATATCACTTTGAGATTAAATAAATTTTGAATGATAAATTTAAAAGAGCACACTTAAATGATATAAATAAAAATGTTGAATTGATCTAAGAAAATGTAGTTTAAATATAACTTAAAAAAACAACAACTAAAAAGATATAAATTTTGAACAGTGGGCTAGGACGCCAGCACCCACACCCACTTATATCACAGATACTAAAAAAAATGATCTTAAAACCTATGGATGGCCCATAAAGCCCTAAAGCTTATTTCCAATGGGGTCCATTGTGTGGTTCAGTGGTTAGTGCACTTGCCTCTGATGCTAGAAGTCCCAGGTTCTATCCCCAGCAGCGGCGATAAAATTTCGGTGTCCGAACATGCTCCATTTGCATCATTTGCAGGGATGTATGTCATAAAGTGCACCGTCCTTCGGATCGGGACTTTAACTGGAGGCCCTCTGTGCAGGGAGAACCATCCCCTGTGCAGGTTAAAGATCCCTACCGTAATTACATGATTGCTGTGTAGGCTTTCATCCTGCAAAACCTGGAGTGTATCTATCTATCTGCTTATACTGAGTCAGTCATATCTGGCCATTACCTCAGTTGATTGGGTGGCTAAATTTAGAATTTAGCTGAAAAAAAAAAAAAAAAAGAGAGGCACTGGATGCGTCCTTTAAACTATTTACAATCTGCATAACAGAGGTATCCTAAAACGCATACCTCTGAGTCCCAATCTTACACTGTGCGGGCTTTGAACTCTTCTGCGGACTTGGCATTCACCGCAGAGGAGGGAAGACTATTCCATTGGGGAATAGTTCTAGGAAAGAACGAGTTCTTCAGGGCATCACTATAGGACTGGTATCTACGATATTGTGAGTCGTTTACTTTTGATGCCCTTGTTTGGGTCGACAGTGTTACAGGGGTCAAGTACCTATCTTTATCAATAGACACTGAATCAGAGTGTATCTTGTAGAAGAAGGTTAAAGAGGACTGCTCACGACGGGCCTCCAGGGACGGCCACTCTAGCTCATTAAGCATGTCACCGACGCTACTTCTATTTCGCCATCGCCTACAGGTCCATCGAGCAGCTGTCCTCTGCACCTTCTCCACCTGCTGAGTCTGAGTTTTAACATAGGGATGCCAAATGGGTGATGCATATTCGAGTTGAGGGCGAACCAATGTTTTATATGCAACATCCTTTGTCTGCCTAGGTGCAAAAGCCAAGTTCCGTCTAAGGAATCCCAAAGTCCTAGTTGCTTTAGATGTAATCTCTGAGATATGTTGACCCCAATCAAGATCGTCAGTGATGGTGATACCAAGATATTTGGCGGATTGAACATGCTCCAAAACTTGCTGGTGAAGAGTATAGTCAAACTTAATTTGCTTGTCCGGAGGGTGTCGTGACACTCTCATTGAGTGACATTTGGCCACATTGAACTTCATTTGCCAATCGGCCTCCCACTGTGCAAGTTGATCCAGGTCATCTTGTAAAATAAGACAGTCAGAAGGAGAATATATGTACCTATACAGGACACAATCATCAGCAAACAAACGGACCGATGACCTGATATTATCGGGAAGATCATTAATGAAAACCAAGAAAAGGACCGGTCCAAGGACCGAACCTTGGGGGACTCCAGATAAAACAGGGACTGGATCAGACGCTTGGCCATCAAGTACAACTTGTTGTGAGCCCCCAGAGAGCCATGAGCTAATCCACCTATGCGTGGATCCTCTTATTAGAGGGGTAACGATTCACCGAAAGTACGGTTCACCTCTGTACGAAGCTGACGGTTCGGTGCACGGTCCGTTTTTTGGTAATTTCGGTTCGGTTCACCAAAAACATTTCGTCAAAAGGCAAAATTAAGAAAGAAAATAGCAGAGAAACTGCTTAAATGTTGTTTTTTTATGTTGAATCCTACTTGATTTTGCTTTATTGATGCATTAATTAGCGATGTAAGCGCCTATTTTTGCCTTACGACAACTACCGTATTCCGTTCGGCTAAAAACACTCACAACAATAGACTGTTCGGCCCCATAAATATATCTCAATTTTCGCGAAAGAAATATTGTTTTAATGATTATATCTTCGCTAACATGGTTCTATATTAATTTTCTCCTCTTATCTGGGATGTTTATTGTTCAGTGAAGGGTTTTATTATCTTAGGATTATCTTAGCTACAATTAAATTTGTTCATTGTTCTAATATCTTTTAAGCTTTCTTTTTACATATTATATGCTGGCAGATGGCTGTAACTTGGACAGTAAAAGAATCTCAGTTTATTTGCAAATGATGGCACAGCTTTGCAACATGTTCCAAAAACTAAGCAACAAATATTCCCTTAAACCCAACTATCTATCTATCTATCTATCTATCTATCTATCTATCTATCTATCTATCTATCTATCTATCTATCTATCTATCTATCTATCTATCTATCTATCTATCTATCTATCTATCTATCTATCTACTGATACTGCGGCGGTCACATTTGACCATTACCGCAGGTGTATAATACATACAATCCAGGTTTTGCAATCTGTCTGTCTGATAAAAAAGTATCGCGATACGTATCGTATCGTGAGGTAAGTATCACGATACGTATCGTATCGTGAGGTAGGTGTATCGTTACACCCCTACCTCTTATCCCATAGTACTCCAGTTTATGTAATAGCCTTCTGTGATGTACCTTGTCAAAGGCCTTAGCAAAGTCCATGATGATCACGTCAGTCTGTTTGTGGCCACGGTTTATGGCCCCATCCAGATTGCTCACAATGTCATGGTAAAATTGAACAAGCTGCGTTTCGCAAGACCTTTGACTCCGGAAACCATGTTGACAGTCAGCAAGAATGCTCTCAAAGGCTAAGTGCTTGTTGATGTTGCTTACTAATATATGCTCCAGGGTTTTGCAACAGATGCATGTTAGCGACACTGGTCTATAATTTGCTGCATCATATTTTTCCCCTTTTTTATAGACCGGGGTTACATTTGCTTGTCGCCAGTAATCTGGTACAGTGCCCTGGGCAAGTGATTGATTGAAGATAAAGGCCAACACAGGAGATATTTCAGCACTACATTCCTTAAGTACCCTGGCATTCAGGTCATCGGGCCGAGATGCCTTATGTATCTTGAGCTTACCTAACAGTTTAGCAACCCCATTGGGGTCAACTGTTATGTCCCCCATAGAGGGGAACGGACTTGCACCTTTAGATGGTAGCTAACCATCAGTTTCACTGTAATGTACACCTGCGGTAATGGTCAAATATGACCGACGCAGTAGATAGATAGATAGATAGATAGATAGATAGGGAAGGGCATTCCAATCTCTTAACGGTTCGGGGGAAGAAAGATTCTTTATAAATGTCAGTTCTTGCAGTTAAGGTCTGAAACGTCATTGAATGGTGCTTTCTACAGTGCCTAGCTTGGGGAACAAGGTCATTTGTTGGAATGCTGGTAGCACCCTTTATCTCGGGATCCTATCTTATCGCGGATTTAACGCTTTGCTTTAAATAAATAATTAAATATCAGAACTTACTAGCAAGTTTATCCTATTAATGTTTTAAGCATTCATCCTTATATATTTCAACACAGTCCAATTTCGTTTGTTGTTTCTATTTATTTTGAAACTCGCTCATCACATGTCAAGGTCGTTTCAGAATGAGGATCCTATGTTATCGCGGAGTTCACTTAAATTAAAATTGCGACTGTATGTATGCTGAGCCTCTTAAGGCAGTTTTGAACACACATATTTTGTCATTGAAATATCAGTTCTGCGTCAAGAAACATATTAGAACGAACTGTAAACTCCAATGAACATATTTACAAAGGGATTCATGGGAAATGTTTCTACTGGGTATGAGAGAGGCAGTGAGGACAACGGAATTCACTAACCCTTCTGATAACTCTGACATCTGAATAAAACTGCAAATGAGTCCAGTGAGTGCAATAGTCACATCTAGCCCATTTTACAAATATGATTGACTGACATTTTCTATCTATCTATCTTCTCATACTGAGTCGATCATATTTGGCCATTACCTCAGTTGGGTGGGTGGCTAAATTTAGAATTTAGCACAAAAAAAAATCATCTCTGGATGAGTCCTTAAAACTATTTACAATCCAAACACAGAGGTATCCTAAAACGCATACCTCTGAGTCTCAATCCCACACTGTGCGGGCCCTGAACTCCTCCGCAGTCCTAGCATTCATCGCAGAAGATGGAAGACTATTCCACTGAGGAACAGCCCCAGGGAAGAAAGTTTTTCAGGGCATCACTACAGGACTGGCACCTATGGTACTATGAGTTATTTGCTCCCGATGCCCTTGTCCAGGTTGACACTGTTGCAGGGGTCAAATACCTATCCTTGTTAATTGATACTGTACCAGAATGTATCATGTAGAGGAAGGTTAAGGAGGACCGCCCACGACGGGTCTCCAGGGACGGCCACTCCAGCTCATCAAGCATGTCACCGACGCTACTTCTATTTCGCCATCGTCTGCAGGTCCATCGAGCAGCTGTCCTCTGCACCTTCTCCACCTGCTGAATCTGAGTTTTAACATATTGATGCCAAATGGGCGACTCACACTCAAGCTGAGGGCGAACCAATGCTCTACATGCAACATCCCCCGCCCGCTGAGGTGCAAAAGCCAAATTACGTCTAAGGAATCCTAGGGTCTTAGAATACCAAAACAAGGACTGGTCCGAACCTTGTGGGACACCAGATAGAACAGGGACTGGATCAGACGCTTGGCCATCAAGTACAACTTGTTGAGAGCGCCCGGAGAGCCATGAGCTAATCCAATTATGTGTGGATCCTCTTATCCCATAGTAGTCCAATTTGTACAATAGCCTTCTGTGAGGTACCTTGTCAAAGGCCTTGGCGCTGAGTCTCCAATCAGCAGTGTCTTTGATGTTGACTCCTTGTTATTTATTCTAGTAGTCACAGATTTGCCCCCCTTATCATTGGAATTTTCATTTGGCTTCCCTGATTTTGGCTGAGACTTCCCATTTGATTATGACTTGTCTTTCCTATTGTACAGTGATTTTTTCGTTGACTTCCCCTTTTGGTTTGGGGGCAATTCATTTGCCCTGAGTGCTTCACTGTAACTTCTGCTTCCAGGCATTATATTGGAATTAAGCACTGTGTCATTGACAGTTATTGGGTTTGTTTGATTTTCTGCACTTAAATTAATACAAGTTTAGATGTTCTTGGGCTGCCTCATCTCTCTGAACTGTTTCTGCTTTTTCAATAAGCTGGCTCATTAAGTTCGGTAATTTTATTTATCTGTCCTTGTAGATTTTTCGCAATATCCCACAGTATGTTTAATTGTCTGTTAACGTCTTTCATTGTTAGCTGATTTGTCTGCATCTCAGACTCTTCCAGCGTTTTACCAAAGTCTATAGGGGACAGAGGAAGAGTTATGCGTGGTTGGTGCCTTGTTTCCATTGGTGTTGAGCTCTGGAAAGTTTGCCCAACTTCGATATTCATTGCAAATGTTCGAAAAAGTCCCAATGATAACCTCAGATCCCTGCTAGCATTCTACAGAAATCTACAGCGGGCTGTTAGCGGCCCGTCAGCTACCCTGACGGGCCGCTAACGGCCCGCTGTAGATTTATGTAGAATGCTTACTGGGGAAATACAGTTTCTCGCCAAATATAGTTTTCTGGTCCAGTTAGAATGATAGACGAGTCTGACTTTTTACAAACAAGTGATTGTACACTTTTTCCCGTGCAAGTGGGTATGGTAAACTGGGTTGTCTTTATTAGGGGAACTTGAATGTAATTCTTTATCAAGGGAATAAATGAACTGGTTGTACAATCCTTTTGTTGAAAACATGATATTAACCTGATTGTAGGTGGGTATGACATGATAAAGGATACCATTGAATTTGTCATTTATATGTTGTTCCCTCTCAATAGCTTCACCATTTGTTATGAATTCAGAGAATCCGGAACAATCGTCCATGCTATTTTTTGAAAGGTCTCTTTCTAAAACAGCTTTGCAATTTTTAATGACAGATTCACTCTGTCATTTCTAGCTGTCCTGCGTGTTGTAAAGTAGTTCCGGTTTTCTTACGACTTTCTTCCGGCTTTGACCGCCAAAGAAATATGAGTCCGCACAAAAATGTAGTCCGGTTTGGCGCAGTTATCAACATTCTATAATAGCAATACAAACTTTTGAAGCAGACGACTTGACGATTTTATCTTACATGTCAGAGAATAGATTCAGCATTTCATATGAATCAGCTGCATCATGCGGGACTGTATACCCAAATCAATGCGGCGCCTGCTCAGACGTCTGCTCAGCTTTTACACTGTTTTCTAACAGTGCTGTCAATATTTAATCCTTAACGACCAGCCGGTCAGCTGCAGACCAGAAAATTAATGGGTTTTCCGACATTCGAGGTCAAGTCTAGGTCAGTTACAACTAGGTGTATATCAGACTTTGCGAGAAAGGCTTTCCCTTTCAACCCTTGAATATGGTACAGATACCTATGCAAACAGTGTAGGTCCTGTGATATAATTCTAGGTGCCATATTTAGCAGAATGGACGAGCCTAACTTCAGTGATTGAAGAGTACACTTCAGAAACTCGAGGCAGGGAATAAAAGCACTGACAACACTCATGCCGATTGTCTCTAAATGCAGGCTGGTCATGAACGAGGACTTGGACTGATCCGTTTAAACTTAACGGATGTTAGTAGCTGATGCAAAAATGTAGAACAAGATCAGCACCGTGTTCCGTGGCGTTTGATCTAAGTCTACATTGTTTGCCAGAGCGAACATTTTATTCAAGTGCAGATTTTACAAATAACACTTAGATGTCCCCAAGACTGACAAACGACCCGGCTATGTTTGAGTTGATTGTTTGGTAAGACTGAAGAGGGTCATCCTGGAATCATAGGGTGAGCTTGGCAAACAGTGTAGACCAAGTTTGGACGCTGCAGAACGCGCTTCTTATCAAAATCCTCACTATTTGTTTGGAATTTCAGAGTTAAATTAAACAGTTTTATCTCAGCCCAGGACTTTTACCCCAACCTACATCCCACCAACACTTTCGGTGCTTTGATTTTGAAACCAAACAATTGCATGATTACAACACGCTTAGGCGCCTTGCCCTTAAGCTAAAAAGGTTAAATCAATCAGCAGTGACGTATGGTTACCAGTCCGGCCACGATCCTGTGTGTTGTTTTGTTTAGTTTGAGGTTTAACGTCCCCGTCAACACTGTAAAGGTCATTTTGGAGACGTTGCTTCCAATTTTGTGGGACTTTCACCCGACACTGAGATGAAATGACATCTCAAGCCCTGTCGCCCAATGAAACCAATAGGGTTTATATTCATGGATGGTCCGACTCGCACCTCTTTGCCTCGGCAGGCTTAGATCCTCTAAGCAGATTACCAGTGCTCGTGTGCGGGTCGGTTTCAGCTCTGCTTGGAAACATCATACTGCCCATCTATTACGTTAAGCCCCGATGGGCCAACGATCCTGTGTACAATCTTCACACCAGCACTGATAGAAACCACATGTTCAGGATCAAACTTTTGATGTGTGATGTAAGGTCGTGCCTAGAAAATAAGAAATTGTATTTTGTTCTCAAAAAGCATCAAGTGAGAACGTATTACCACATTTTTCATTAAACCCTGGACAGTTAGAGTGAGTGAGTGAGTGTTTGAGTTTTACGTCCCACCAACAGCTAAGGTCATACGGAGACGATACCTCGGTTTAAAGACACATCCGAAAGTCTGGAGAAGTCCGGGATCGATCCTGCGATCCCTGGTTTACAAGGCGAGTAGCATAACCACTACATCACTGAGGCTTCTAATGGACAGTTAGAAGCTGGTCGGAAAGCGGATGGCGTTGACTCTGATTTTGGGTGCCACATGTATGTGATCTATTTGTCTGTTGGAGCGGCATCTTACTATCAACAGAAGACGCTAGTGGACGTCGACGTAGCGGAAGACCGACGTCAGTACGTCAAGATCGATTCATCCGACAGGCGCATATGCGAAGCAGATTTCCGCCAGCATCTGCTACACTGTACCTGTAGATAAACAAAGGGTTTCAACTACCGACTAATAAGCACTGACACTGTTCGTCGCCCTTATGCGATGCACTTTTGAGAGCTAGACATCCCTGTTGTGACCAAAATTAAGACGTCGACACAGTACGGAACACTTACGCTGGTGCATGAAATACGTACATGTATATTGGCGTCTAAGCGACTCGCGTGATATGCGTTTCAGTGACACATCGCACTTCAGCGTGAATCACGCCGATTGTCGTTTCGGAATATTTCGACATATCTATAGGTGTAAGGTATGCCGAGGCGACGCGTGCGTAATAGAGCATGACATATCGGACGGAATAAGCGAAATGGTATGTCGAGCTATTGCATGCAGCTAGCGACACTAATAACATTCAAGATCATGGCTGAGACGTTAACTGAACAGCGAGACGTTACATCAATCAAGTGCGTCGGCCTCACGTGGTTCCATTTGTTTGTTTACGCTCAGTTTCCGGGATATCTAATGCAGCAGGTTTATAGTGCTGTTCTTACTCAAAAATGTCTTCAAGCCAATGAAATTCATGAACTGGACTGACCAGCCTTTCTCCTCCGATCTCTTTGTGAAAAATAGAGTATCTTTTGGGGGGAAGTATCCACAACCGACCAGACAAAAATGTTACTATTGACAGTAGCATTGTTAAAACTTGAATTTTAATGTTTGGTTTTGAAAACGTAAATAGTTTCTTTCCATTTGAAACATCGAATGGCATTTCATGATACCAACGGTGTATAGACATCTACAAACATATCATACAATGGAATTTGCAGAACTACTTTTCTAAATTTCAAGATCTTTTTAGAAAGGTTGTCTGTAAGTTTTCACAGTGTTTTGATTTTCTCATAGAATCTGTCATTTCAGTGCCTTTGGCGCTTTGATTATCTTCATGGTGTTGAGACGGGCTGGATTGATACTTGTTCTCATTGTCTTTGTCAACTGCCTGATTGTGTGTAAGAGGTTTTGGAATAACAGAACCCTGAGGCAACCAAAGACAGCTTGGTATTGACACAAGGCTGGATTCGTCACAAATGGGATTTTGTACAGACTCTGTATTAATTACTGAGTTTTCCATTTCCACAGTTTGTTCTTCCATTGTCCTATGAACAGGATGTCTCACAGAACTGTATCAACTGTGCTCGTACACTTGGGCATTGGCAAACAGAATCTACATAATCAGACGCCACATAACGCGATGTCTGATCAGCTCTACTGTGCTTGCTTAAAGTTTAACGAACAGTTTGATCTATTTTCCCAACCTACACTCAAGACGATCGACCCACCAGTACTCTCAGTGCTTTGATTATGCTTCAGTCGTAGAATTCAGGAGCTTGACAATCTCATCTGACAAATAGTCTTAGATCTGTAGAGAAGAAATATAGGATTTACAGCGCTCTCGGAAACGCAGGATTCTGCGTATTTTACGCCAACTTTTGCCGTTGTACGCGTAAAATTCACAACCGGCAATTCTTGTGTACGCATGTTTTTATTGCGACACGCGTCCAAAATTACAGAAGCGGTAAATTCAGAAGCTAATTTAGGCCGCTTATGCAATACCAATAAAAGATCAAATGCGGCGCTGCTTTTTATGTTGAAAGCGCACGTGCCACAAATCAGTAGGCGTGACCTATATTGACAGGTATTTTTGGACCTGTCAGTTGGAGAGACGATATTGGAAAGTGGTCGGTTTGCGGCACGTGTTAAAAATGATTGTACCTGTTTAATCTCGCCGCGCTAATCCCTGTGTAATTACGGATTACAATTAATTTTATTAAGTTTACTAATTGATGTAAGCTCATATCATCAACGGATTAGCATGAGTCGATAAAATATCACGTTTAGTTAAACCAAGGTTACGGCGAATATGATTTAATTGACGAATTACCAATGTCATGTATTTTCGCGACTACACGATCGTACTTTTTATCACTCGGTCAAAGTGTGTTTTCACGTTTACTGGTGACAAAAATGTAATTCTTCAAAATACAATCATTTTTAACAATTAGAGGAAGTCAGACGTGGTAAGGATGCTTCCCCAACGTATTTGTTTACACCAATTAAAACTAATTGAGCTACTGTCACGTACATATACGTCTGAATTTGAAAGCACAACTATAGCTAAATAGAATGCTGCTTTTCTGATCTGGGTTTACATTATATCTGCTGTTATCCTAATACTACCTTATTTTTATGTGGCATTATTTGACTAGAAGTGTGAGAATAAATCTGAGCAACTGCATTGGGGGAGGGGGGGGGGAAGAAATAGACACATCAGTGAAATATTTCTAACTAGTACCCACAATCTACATGTTTGGAATGAAGTTATTAAATGCATTTATCAGAAAAAAAAGAGTTTGGGAGCCATGAAAGTATACAGTTTTTCATATGGACGTGTAGCCTGATAATAAGAAGTTTTTGTCTATGTTCTATGCGCGATCAAGATCAGAACTCCAACTTTTTTTTATGTGGGAATCCAACTTTTTTATCTGTGAATCCAACTTTTTTATCTGTGAATCCAACTTTTTACAAGGAAGGATTCCTGGAATCCTGTTTTCAAAATCCTAGTGAGAGCTCTGATATATCATTGATTCATTGTAAACCCCACCTTATCTTATTTCCTATGTGAAGTGAGGATTTAAAGGGTGTGTGTTTTTTTGTTTTGTTTTTTCAGACTTGTCAGTGCTTCTGCTCTGATTTGAGGACAGTGGGAAGGGCACTTTTTGCATGACCAAAGAAGAAGGAGGAAACCATGTGTCCTATAATGTGCTTAGTGTCAAGACATGTTACAAAATATAATTATCTGCAAGAATAAATGCCTCAAACTAGAATACATATACAGGTGTCAGACCTTTAAACATTGATAACTTCTTTAATTTTTTATTTTTAGGAGGGTGTACCAGAAGTGTAAAATTTCCCTCAAACTTACTCGCCCATATCGTCTAAACTTTTCATTTAGGTGCTTAAAATGAAGAAAAAGTAAGGTCAGATTTGAAAACCTTACTCGCCCTGCCTTAAAACTTACTCGCAAATGCGAGCGGGCAAGTGGAATTTTACACCCCTGTGTACAGCATTTCACGGACTTGTTCACATGATTGTAGGGTTTCAGAGTTCTTGTTAACTCCAAATTTGGAGTAATTTACTTCAACTTTTTCATTTCTGACTCAAACCTTTTGGAAAGTCTCAATAGAAAAGAATGCTAAAACTCCAACTTTTTCCGGAGAACAGCATTTTTACTCCAATTTTCAAAATCCTAGTGAGAACGCTGGGTTTTATGTGTGGAGTTGAAATAAGGCAAAAGGCAATTTTAAAAGAATGGCATAGGGGTGACAGAACAGGACAAGAAGGATGGCCTTCCTCTGAATAAGGCTAATCAGAATACTGCTTGTTAATTGGAGGAATTTTGCTAATTACTATTTTTCAGGTTACAGGCTAAGTGTGTATTAGTTGTCTAAATTCTTGCATATACAGTAACATTCCTATATTAAGACCACCTTTGGAACTGTTCAAAAGTAGTCTTTCAGACCACTTTTCAACAGTCCCGAAGGTGGTCTCGGAACCGGAGGATACTGTATGCAGAAAACACAAAGAAAGAATAGCTGAAACCTACTAAATAAGCTTTTCAAAGCAGAACTAGTCTTAGGTGATCTTATAGCGGAATTTTACTTTATATACATTTGACATTGATTTTTCTGCATTTCTTTCCAGATTTAACTACATTAAACAAAGAAAATGAAACCAGAGAATTAACAGTAGCAAAATGTTGCATACCTCTTCAAACCGTGGAACGCCAACTTCCAATGATATCACAAAAATTTTGAGACAACACTACAGACCACCATCACGTAAGACCTTTAACCTTTTTTGTACCAAATGGAATCTTCCTCCTTATATATAGCAGGAGTCCATTTTAAAATTTAGGGGTGTCAGGATGTGTTTTCTTCAAAATCTATTATGAAACTGGCTGAACATTTTGCAAACAGTGTAGGCCCTGATCAGACGCCACATTCTGTGGCGTCTGATCTGGGCCTGCACTGTTTGCCAGGGTACCCGTTTTGGGGTTTCTGGTACAAAAGAAAAGTAGATACGCGCTTAGAAGTCACAAAACTTTTTTCTATGTTCATTACAGCATGACATTCTAGATATACAGTTTGTATACATAAATTTTAACCCATAAAATGCCAATCACGACAATTGTTGTCTGCTTTGCTGTCTGCCGGTTAACTAAAGTTAACACAGTGTGGACCCAGATCAGACTGCTCAAGTTTGCGAAAAGATTCAGCAGACGACATAAGCAGACGACATTTTCAGATGTGGTTCATCTCGGCATCTTAAGGGTTAAAATTTAACCCTTGTCCTGCTAATCCCGGATATGCCTTATCTTTGAAACAATGTAGATCAAGATCAGATGGCTTCCGACGAAGCCATCTGATCAGGATCTACATTGTTTACCATTCAGATTATGAATTTGTTGCAATAATTTGCATCAAGTAATCTGATTGGTTGATAATCGGTAGTGGGTGTGGCATATATAAATATTCAGCAGGACAAGGGTTAATACATTAAGTTTCTTCATGCTTAGCCCAACAGAGAGTGGTATTTGCCCTGTTTATGAATTTTGAAATATGCCAACAGTTGTTGCATTTTAAAGTTTATGAGCAGGACTAATTTCATGTTCAGTTAAGTTGATCAAATTAACCCTTCTCTTGCTGAATATTCAGTTTAGCCACACCCATTTCTGTCTTTGAACCAATCAGATTACTTGATTTAATTAATTTCTACAAATTCATAAACTGAATGTCAAACAGTGTAGATCCTGATCAGATGGCTTCTTCAGAAGCCATCTGATCTGGATCTACACTGTTTGCAAAGATAAGGGTTGTCGTGAATAGCAAGATAAGGGTTAAAACTAAACATGAGTGTACTATATTATATATATATATATTACACACTTTCTTAGCTATAGGATATGAATTGTATTCTATAGTGTGGTCCTTTTGATGGCACTAAGAAAATCATATTATATTAGTGCTGTTTGACCCAATGATTGGCCTCAAAATATATCTGGGTCAGTGTGACGAGTATTTCATGATTCAGTAATTTTGCCTTACATGTATATTTTAAATACTATTTGATGGAGAAACTTCATACCTGGATTATAAGTTCCATGTGAACAGTTGATTAACATGAAAATATAATAAGGTCAATGTGACCTATATTTCGTGGCTCAATGTTTGTTTATTTGTATTGGAGTTTAATGGCCCAGTCAACACTGTTTTAGGTCATTTTTTAGCCAGTCAGTTTACCTTAGTATCCATACTTTTCCTGGTGCACATTCTTTCGCCAGAAACTGACAACTGCCCTTTTTGAATCAGCGAAGGGAGAGAATGACTGTAGAAAATATTTCAGTCTCCACGAAAGAATGTTGCCAACCCTGGCAGGTATCGAACCCGAGTCCTCCTGTTCACCAGTCAGACGCAGACTTTGCCTTTAATATAACTCTAAAGACTTCTGGTATTTGATGGAGAAATGTCATACCTGGACTATAAGTTCCATCTGACCTGATGATTGACCTCAAAGTGCATCTGGATCAATGTGACCTATATTTCATGTATTTCATGGTTCAGAGATTTTACCTAATATCTTGAAGGGCAAAATATGCTCATAATGCTGTCATGTGATAGATCTTGTTTTCCATAGCAGCTTTTTGTTGTTTTGGTTTGAGGTTTAACGCAGAGCCCCACTGCATTTTGAAGACGGGGGTACATTTGCCTTTTGTCTTTTAATTCATTTTTGTACCCTCAATGTATAGTAATATATATAGGACCTCATCAATTTTTGGGGTAATAAACCCTCTGCAGAGGGTAAATGGGAATGCTATTAAATAACATCCCCATCAAGACTGTATAGGTCATTTTGGAGACGTTGCTTCCAATTTTGTGGGACTTTTACCCAACATTGAGATGAAATGACATCTCAAGCCCTGTCGCTCATTGAAACCAATAGGGTTAATATCCATGGACGCTCCGACTCACACCAGTTTTCCTTTGCAGGCTTAGTACCTCTAAGCGGTTTACCAGTACTCATCTGTGGTCTGTTTCAGCTCTGCATGGACGGATCATGCAGCCCTATCTATTTCTTCAAGTCCCCATGGGAACAGATCGACAGCAGTTCTGTAATTCAGCTTTAAGATGCTTTTATAAAATATTGATAATACCTATTTCGATGGTTTGATCAGTCAGATTTACCCCCCAGAACTTCAGTTAAATAAAGCAAATTCTTCTGAAACCGAGGCCCCGTTTTTGGATTTACATCTATCTATTGTAGATGGGTTTGTTTCGTGCAAAATTTATGATAAACACTATGACTTTGATTTTGAGATTGTAAATTTTCCTTTTTTTGGATGGTGATGTTCCTCGTGCGCCATCCTATGGCGTTTATATTTCGCAATTAATTCGATTTGCTAGAGTGTGTAGTCATGTAACTGACTTCAACACTTGTAATAAATTATTAACGGCTAAACTTCTTAATCAGGGTTATCGGTACCATAAACTACGCAAAGCCTTTACAAAATTTTATAGACGCCATTCTGATTTAATTTCAAAATTCAATATTGGACTTAAATCTCTTCTGCAACAAGGTCTATCGGAACCCGCATTTTATGGTGACTTAGCATATAAATTCAGAAAAATATATAACCGCAATGACTTTAGCACCCAATTTCGTAAAACCATTTTTCAATATAAAAAGATTGGGTACAACATGGATATTATACGACAGACTGCATGCATGGTAGTTAACCCAATCACGGTTGGTAACTTTGCTTCCCTCTTTAATTGCACACCGGTGGGTCAGGCCTCAGATTCCAGTGATTTTTTTACCCCTGCTTCCTGCGTCCAGGACGCACAAATAGGACTGAGGACGCACAATCATAAAATATGTGCGTCCGTTGGACGCAAAAAAATCATGGGCGAAAAAACCAACTTTCGTTTTGGCGGCTGTAAATATCGGCGGAAGTGATAAAATACCGCACTTTACCGAACTGCCCAACAGGTCACTGAAAAATCGATACAGGTACAATTTAATGATCCAACCACAAGACGAGGATCCCTTCCATCCAAAACGAGCCCGAACTTTCACACAACAAGTTCAATGCGTACATCAAAGTTTTCCGCCATCCAAATCGCCGCCTACAAACCACCAATACCGTTTTTCTGCACGTGATCGGTAAATGACGTCATCTGATGCCAGCAACCTCACACATGTTTAATGCCATTGTTTTATTTTAATGGGGTGTATATCTTTCATAAAAAAATGTTTGGACCCGGTAAAAATATTTTCTCGATAGCGAAACGGTTGTGAATAGAGGTGGATAGAAAACAGCGTTTTGCACAGCTCCCGAATTATCCACAGAAGCTCGAACAACAGCGTTCGACTTTTCCCGTCTAGCGTCTGCTATTTGGCGCCAAAACATAACATTCAAGAGATAGAAGAAAAGTCTGTTTTTATTATTCATACATAGGGGGATAAACACAAATTAGAGAGATAATTGACCATATTTTCACACCTTGTTCAAGTTGGCTTATCAATAGAATGAAAGACAGGCACCGCAGGGCAATCATGTTTACTTGGCAATTATATGAAAGGGATTAACAATAGTGTCATAATTGAACCGTTATAAATACACAGACGATTTGTCTCTGAATTGTCAACAAAGCCGGACACTGCAGCAATTATTGTGATTTACTAACTCTAGTTTTACCCTATTTAAGGACTCAAAAGGCTGACAGTTGTAGACGATTTTTTTGCACTTGCTCGAACGGGCGTCGTATGGTTAAAGTGCACATGCCCGGCGCGATTTCAGACTTGTCCCGGGCAGCCAAGCAATGGATTTGACAGCACCTGTTTAGATAGCTGGTGTCCCAGTCAGGAGGAAACATTCGGGATTTTACCTCCATTGTGCATGAAGTAAATTTCACACGAGTTGCGTTGCGGTGTGCATTTATCGTAAACGAAAGTAGAAAACATTCCCCCGAAAAAGAATCGGAAAATAGACACAAAAACGTACACTTTAGCTGAATTTCTTTGGGCTAGTAAACAACACAAGATAATGATTGATTCTGTTCATTGCAAATAACAGATACCAGACATTCATTCATCACCACATTATTTTTAACTATACTGAACCGATCTTTTTTTTTTTTGCTTCCAATTTTTTCCCTCCAAATATTGGGACTCATACTTTCAGATTTGGGACGCACAGTTTTTTGGTTGAACGAGTCCCAGGACTCATAGTTGAAAATTTGTAAAAAAATCACTGAGATTCTATGACGGTTCCAACGTAAAGGCTTATTGAGAATTAGAGAGATCTAATTCAAGGTAATGTTGGTTGGTGCCTGATGCTCTGTCTCTGGTCTGGCCCATCAGAGTCTAACTGTTGGTTTTCTTTTGCTCCAGCATTTCTTGCTGTCGAGTCCTCACCGTTGTCTCATCTCTGTGGTTCTTTGATTATTTGTGTTCACGGAGATGTTACACTGATGAGTTAGGAGGCCTTCATGCGAACTGAACAAATTATTTGTCTAAATCGCGGTGGAAGTAAGGGCGAGGATTGTGGCCACGTAAAATCGATTTAAGCCCCCCCAGTGGAAATCTTTCCACTGACCGTTCCAAGGCGGTTCGTCTGTGGCGATTTATTTATGTTGTTGTTTGTTACTTACTGTGTGTATCACTTGTGTCTTTTATTTCGGATGGCCATATGGCCATTTTGTGGGAAAGTAACTGTCCTTATGGCCTTCCTGTTTTTAGGTTTCCATTATGGTCTGGTCGCTTAATGTTTGTATTTCTTTCCCTTTGGTGTCTTTGATGGGTGGAGTAAGTTAATTGTATCAATTCCTGATCTTTGTTTTACTTCTACTTTGAAACAATAACCTCCCCTGAAAGTGTATTTATTGGGCTTTTCTGAAACTTGAAAAAAAAATAGTCAAACTTCAATGGACCATGAAAATTTGTTGCAGACAGATAGTTTGAGCCATTGAGGTTTATTTATTTTATAATAGTACCAGGTAAGACTATGTGGAGAACATATTGTTCCTTGGTTACATTGCACAAACGCAAACTTGTACAACAGTCAGTATATATATACTCCATCTTACTAATTGCCACTGACGTATAATGCACTGCTTGCGGAGCTCTTGTTCTCATCAGGATTATGCCCCTTTTCTGCATCACAAAAACATGCATTTATAGTTTTGACCCCCTTAAACCCACTTTTATATAGTAAAACTGGGGTTTGCAGGGGTATACATGTACATTATTTTTTCTTATTTCTGCTCAAAAACATAAATTTTGGGTACATGTTAGAACAATCTATGTGTGAGCAGAAATAAAAAAAATATTATTTTTCATCTGAATATTTTCATTTTTCGGTGGTAAAATCTACAGTGTATTTGTATAGGCATGTTTTCATAATGAGTTATATTGTCTTTTGAAAAAATATGAATGAAATCTTGTCAGCAAAATATCTTAACCCTTGTCCTGCTGAGCCCGGATATGCCGTATTTTCCAAACAATGAAGATCCAGATCAGATGGCTTCTGATGAAGCCATCTGATCAGATTCTACATTGTTTGCCATTCAGATTGTGAATTTGTTGCAATAATTGCATCAAGTAATCTGATTGGTTGATAATCGGTAGTGGGTGTGGTAGATTAAAATATTCAGCAGGAAAAGGGTTAAAACTATAAAAGCTAGAACCTTGAAAGTTGATGCATGGATTGGTAGTGATAAGAAGATAACCGGATGAACTTTTGAAGTTGGATGATATCTTGTTCTTCAGTTATGGCCCTTTGAAAATTTTGGCATTTAGGGGCAAGTACAGTAGAACTTCGATGGCTCGAACACCGATGGCTCATTTACCATGGCTGTGTCAAACTCATTCTTGAGCCCCTAGCGAAATCCTCTACATAAGAAATAGTGGTGAATAATTAAGGAGATTTTAGTCTTTTATCTTGCAAATGTATGCTGTGTGTACTCATTAGAATCGCCTTGATGAGGCGATTCTAATGAGTACACACAGCATACATTTTCATTATAGAACACCGAAAAGAATTAAGGAGATTTTAGTCTTTTTTCTTGCAAATGTATGCTGTGTGTACTCATTAGAATGAATGAGGCGATTCTAATGAGTACACACAGCATACATTTTCATTATAGAACACCAAAAAGAGGCCTAAAGGTATCTCGTTATGCCTCCTGACAGTAACCTCAGTGGCTCGAACTACCCCTGTCTCGAACAGATTTTCGAGGTCCCAAAGGTGTTCGAGCCATTGAAGTTCGACTGTATATGGTTCTGAACATAGTGTTTTATAAACACCATTTCTAGTAAGTTTTCATTCTGCTTCTAAATGCATGGCATAATTTTAAGGTAAGCTTTTGAGAGATTTGCTCAATTGTTGTTAAGGCTGACACGATTAATCGTATAATCAATCGATTAATTCAACAAAAATGATTATCATTTCTGATTTGCTTTTAATCGATTACTTGATAGGTACAATTTACTATCCAAAGTTATGCCTAAAATAGCTGGATGAGTGGCAAACAGTGCAGACCCAGATAAGAAGCCGCATTCTGTGGCGTCTCATCTGGGTCTACACTGTTTGCTCAGGCCTGTCTGTTCAAATATACATATGATAAAGTGCAACATATGGTAAGAGTCATGCTCAGAGAAAAGTCAGACAGGTAAAATTATGACAAAAACCTTAGCAATTACTAATCGATTATCGTTCGCAATGACAGGACTGATAATCAATTATCTTTTCAGCTCCAATTAGCCAGCCCTAATTGTTGTGATTGTATGGCTTAACTTTTTCCACAGCAAAACCATACAAGCATGAGGTGGTGCAGTGCAGAAACGAAACAACGTGTAAGAAAGATAAACCCGATGACTACTGGACTGTAAACTACTACAGGAGACAGAATAACCTTGACTGCGGCTTCTACAGTACACCCTGGGAGCCGTACAGGCCCATCGGTGAACTGATCCTCGATCCCTTTGAACTGGTCACGTCATCACTGCCTGGAAATATTGATAAGAAGGTTTGTCACAAGATTATCTGCTTCACATTATTGTACTCAGTAAGATGCCAATCACGACAATATTGTCATCTGCTTTGTCGTCTGCCGGTTGCTTTTAAAAGTCATTTTTGTAAACAGTGTGGACCCAGATCATAATGCACACTGTTTGCTGTATGAAAAATATTTCTAAAAAGTTTGCAAGAATAATCAGCAGACGACATAAGCAGACAACATTTACAGATGTAGTTTTTCTGGGAATTTTAGGGTTAACTTTTTTACAAGTAGCAAGTTGTTGCTAGCTACAGGGTCTGAAAGTAGGTAGCAATTAATTTTTAAAAGTCATCTACACGGCAGCAGAAATTGTTCCAGTAGAAGCCCTCCCTGCCGTGGATTAACCCTTGAACTGCTAAGCACGTTTAGCAGATGTCATTTTCCAAAAAAAAGTTATTTTTTAGACATAACAATACATTTGAATCACCTGCTGCTCAGATGATTCACATGAAATGTCAAGCCTTATTTTGCTGAAAAAGGATGAAAAAAAAAATAGACTGGTCTACGATAATTTCAACTGGCCTACAATGATTTTTTATTGTCTTGCAGACACTTGACATTCCAAGTTGGTAATGTTCACGAAGTAGCTAACAATTCAAGTAGCAAATTGTGCTACTGTTTATTTTGAACCCTGGTACTAGTTCAGAAGACAAAAGTAGATACTAACCCTTTTCTTGCTGAATATTCAGTTTAGCCACACCCATTTCTGACTTTGAACCAATCAGATTACTTCATGTAATTTATTCTTACAAATCCGTAAACTTCATGTCAAACAGTGTAGATCCTGATCAGATGGCTTCTCCAGAAGCCATCTGATCTGGATCTACACTGTTTCCAAATATAGGGCTTTTCATAAACAGCATGATAAGAGCTAAGCTTAAAAATATACTCCTTTGCTGTTTACCAGCTAAACTCCATACATAAATTCTGAATCATCATTTTTTTTTTTTTTCTTGCTTTTGATACTCATTTTTGCCCATACATCACTATTGGGGCTAATAACTTCACAAGCAAGCTGCAGGTCTCCACTGATTTCTTGGAGAATATTGCATAATGGAGAAATGGGACCAGAAATCAACCCTTTCTGGGCTCCCTGAAAACAGTTTTTGACATTTCATGCAAATTGTCTCCACTGCAGACAATTTGCATGAAATATCATGAAATATCTGCATTGGAGACAGTTTGTATGAAATGTCAAAATCTGTTGTTTTTTTTTTTGTTTTTTTTTTTAGGTGTGGGGGGAATCGGAGAAATATTTTTGAAATGTCTACTCAGAGTGCTAAGCATAAAGTCCATTTGACATAGGTTTTCAGGTAAAATGATGACTATTCATATCCACTTGGCAAAAAAAACACAGACCTCATTTGAAAAATTGCTCTTCATTTTCTTTATATGTATAGTCAAAAGTTTTCCACCCTGCTCAAAGGATTTTCTTGAAAAACAACAAAAACAACAAAAAAAAAATAAAAAATAAAACAAAGAACAAAAAGAGAGAGAAAAAAACACACAGCAACAATGGTTTCTAATAAATACTATTTTATATTCTTTAAACCCTTAAGATGCCAAGAAAAGCTGCATCTAAATTGTTGTCTGTTTTTAATGTCTGCTAAATCTTCTTTCGAACTTATCAAAACACATTTTTATCCCCCGACCGAATATGTTCGGGGGATATAGCGATCAGCCTGGCGTCCGTCCGTCCGTAGACGCAACCTTGTGATGGCCATAGCTCCTATACCCTTTGAGATTCATTGATGGTTCTTGGCACAATTGTTCACAAGGCTTAGACAGGGTGTCATGCGCAAGAACCAGAACTCTTGATGCCATACTTTTTGTGTTATCTCCCCTTTTAATAAAATAGAATGACTACTTTGTGATGGCCATAACTCCAATACCCTTTGAGATATATTGATGGTACCTGGCACAGTTGTTCACAAGTCTGAGACGGCATGTCATGCACAAGAACCACAACTCTGGTTGCCATGGTTTTTGAGTTATCTCCCCTTCCAATAAAGTAGAGTGACTACCTTGTGATGGCCAATACCCTTTGGGATATATTGATGGTACCTGGCACAGTTGTTCACAAAGCCCCCGCCCATAGGGGCTTGAAGAAATATATGGGCTGCATGATGCTTCCACGCAGAGCTGAATCCGGCCCGCACACTAGTACTGGTAAACCGCTTAGAGGATCTAAGCCTGTCCAGGAACCGCGGTGCGAGGCGGACCGTCCATGCTAATAAACCCTATTGGTTTCATTGGGCGACAGGGCTTAAGATGTCATTTCATCTCAATGTCGGGTAAAAGTCCCACAAAATTGGAAGCAACGTCTCCAAAATGACCTTAACAGTGTTGACGGGGACGTTAAACCTCAAATCAAACAAACAGTTGTTCACAAGTCTGAGACGGCATGTCATGCACAAGAACCACAACTCTGGTTACCATGGTTTTTGAGTTATCTCCCCTACCAATAAAGTAGAGTGACTACCTTGTGATGGCCATAACTCCAATACCCTTTAAGATATATTGATGATACCTGGCACAGGTGTGTCATGCACAAGAACCACAACTCTGGGTGCCATGGTTTTTGAGGTTGTTCTCCGGTTCCAATAAAATAGAATCACTACCTTGTGATGGCCACATCTCTAATTCTCTTTGAGATATATTGATGGTACTTGGTACAGTTGTACATGAGGTTAAGCAGGTGTGTCACATGCAAGAACCATGGCTCTGGGTGCCTTGGTTTTTTAATTATCTCCCCTGACAATATAATTTGTGATGGCCATAACTCCAATACCCTTTGAGATATATTGATGGTACTTGGCACAATTGTATACAAGGTTGAGACGGCGCTTCATGCCTAAGAACCACAACTCTGGGTGCTTTGGTATTTGAGTTATCTCCCCTTCCAATAAAACAATATGACCACCTTGTGATCACGGTACCTCAATACCCTTTGAGACATATTGGTAGTACTTGATGCAGATGTACATGAGGTTAAGCAGGTGTGTCATGCTCAAGAATTACAACTCTGGGTGCTCTGGTTGTTGAGTCATCTCCCCTGACAATATAACCTTGTGATGGCCATAACTCCTACACCCTTTGAGATATATTGAAGGAACTCGGCACAATTGTATACAAGGTACAGAAGGGGTGTCATGTGCAAGAACCACGATTGTTGGTGCTGTGGTATTTGAGTTATCTACCCTTCCAATAAAACAGTATAGGCAGCTTGGGATCACCATATCTCCAGTACCCTTTGAGACATATTGATAGTACTTCCTACAGAAATACATGAGCTTAAGCAGGCATGTCATGTGCAAGAACCACAATTCTGAGTGCCCTGGTTTTTTAGTTATCTCCCCTGACAGTATAATCTTGTGATCGCCATAACTGCAATACTTTTGTGATATATTGCTGGTTTAATTCTGGTGCACTTTCTATTGGTGAACAATCTTCTGAAGGCCATATTGGCTTTTGGTTGGGGGATTTGCCATTTCTTTCGATGGCTATTTTTGCATACAGGCAAACAGTATGAACCCAGATCAGACTGCTACCTACAGCAGCAGTGTGAACTGGGTCCACATTGTTGGCCACTATGACTTATGATAGCAGACGACAAAGCAGAGCATAATTGTTGTGTTTGGCATCTTTCAGCCTGATAAAATTTAGCAAAGGTTAACTCTTAAGCAAAAGCTTATTTTTACCAAAAACAGGTCTTGCCTAGTCCAACTTCACCTCGAACCACAGTACGTCAAATAGCAACGTCGGTATCAGTTGAACATAGACGGCTGGTACTATTGGCAGGTCATGTGATCGGTATCTGCGCATGTCAATAAAGCCAATGATACCGTGAAACGAGGAATGGTAAGTCCGGTTTTCCATGCATGTGCACTCATGAGCACTCTTTAAATGGAGGTAGCAGTCTTCATTTTTGATAAGCTGTTTGTTGATTTGCTTAACTTTGACCCTCGCAGTAGGCATGATGCAGGAAAATGAAACAGCAACCAAAGTAGCCAAAGGTAGCCATTGGCTCCAGGTGAAGTCGGCCGGAATTACTTGAAACATACTCAAACTAGGTATTTCCCTTTTTTATGTCCCCGGTAGCGATCACGGGGACATATTGTTTTTGCCCTGTCTGTTTGTTTGTTGGTTTGTACGTGGACACCTTTAACGTTGGCCATAACTTTTGAACTGCTTGAGCTAGAGCTTTCATATTTGGTCTGAAGGTTCCTTGTGACAAGACCTTCACATTCATGCAAAAAAAATTTGACCTGTGACCTTACCTTGACCTTTGACCCACTTAAAAGAAAAAAATAACATTGGTCATAACCTTTGAACCACTTGAGATACAGCCTTCATATTTAGCATGTATATTCCTTGTGACAAAAGCTTTACATTCATGCAAAAAAATTTGAACTTGACCTTGACCTTTGACCTACTAAAAATTAAAAAAATAACATTTTGGTCATAACTTTGTTCCTTGTGACAAACCTTCACATTCATGCAAAAAAAATTGACCTGACCTTTGACCCACTTAAAAGAAAAAAATAACATTGGTCATAACTTTTGAACCACTTGAGATACAGCCTTCATATTTAGCATGTATATTCCTTGTGACAAAAGCTTTACATTCATGCAAAAAAATTTGACCTGTGACCTTGACCTTTGACCTACTTAAAATTAAAAAAATAACATTTTGGTCATAACTTTTGAACGGTTTGAGATAGAGACTTCATATTTTGCATGTAGGTTCCTTGTGACAAGAGCTTTACATTCACACAAAAAATTTTGACCTGTGACCTTGACCTTTGACCTACATAAAAGAAAAAGTTAACATTGGCCATATATTTTGAACCGTTTGAGATACAGCCTTCATATTTAGCATGTATGTTCCTTGTGACAAAAGCTTTACATTCATGCAAAAAAGTTTGACCTGTGACCTTGACCTTGACCTAGACCTTGACCTTTGACCTACTTAAAATAAAAAAATAACATTTTGGTCATAACTTTTGAACGGTTTGAGATAGAGCCTTCATATTTTGCATGTAGGTTTCTTGTGACAAGAGCTTCACATTCGCACAAAAAATTTTGACCTTTGACCTTGACCTTTGACCTACATAAAAGAAAAAGTTAACATTGGTCATAACTTTTGAACGGTTAGAGATACAGCCTTCATATTTAGCATGTATGTTCCTTGTGACAAACGCTTTACATTCATACAAAATTTTTGACCTGTGACCTTGACCTTTGACCTACTTAAAAAAATTAACATTTTTGGTCATAAGTTTTGAACAGTTCGGGATAGAGTTATCAAATTTGGCATGTAGGTTCCCCCTGATTAGAGCTTTTCATTTATGCAAAATGTTTGGACCTTGACCTTTGACCTACTTAAAAGAAAAAATAAAATTGTTCATAACTTTTGAACCATTTAAGATAGGGCCTTAATATTTGGCATGTAGGTTCCTTGTGATAAGAGCTTTACATTCATGCAAATTTTTTTGACCTGTGACCTTGACCTACTTTAAAGAAAAAATATTATTGTTCATAACTTTTGAACTGTTTAAGATAAAGCGTTCATATTTGGCATGTAAGTTTCTTATGTCAAGGGCTTCCCACACAAACAAAAATCTTGAACTGTGAGCAACTTTGAATAAAAAATGACCGTGCCCGGGGACATGCTCGTGTTTCACAAACACATCTTGTTGGTTGATCTAAAAGGCGGAATTACATTGGTTCTCCAGGTTACAAAAATGTGACTTGAGAGCTCTGCTAGGCAGTCGCCCTTATGCGGTGAAAGGTCCGCTGAAAGAGTTAAAAAGGAGATATAAGAAAAACAAATCTTAAGGACTGTTGACCAGAATGGAGCCTTAAAATGTATAAACACAATATTCAACAGTTTTAGCAAAATATAGCAACAGATAAGGTAAGTATTTTGTGATAATTAAGGCGTAACTATACCTAATTTAGTGACACAGAGGCCTTTCTGATATTTAATCTTCATCAGTGTGTCTCAACCCCAAAGATAAATGATGGATAGTTTTCCTTATTTTGCCATATAAACCTGTGTTGTGGGTATTCATTAGAACCGCCTTGCTGAGGCTGAGGCGGTTCTAATGAACCCCCACAACATAGGTTTATATGGAGAATTAACAAAAACTGTCCTTCAATTATCACAAAATACTTGCCTAATCTGTTGCTATGGCAACATCATTTTTGTGTTGAGTGTTTGTCAATAGACCCAAAGTTGCTCAGCAGATTATAGCTCTTCGGTGCTGTTGTTGACATGACTATCACTGATTTATATGAAATCTATAGAAAATAGCCATGCTTTACTTATCGCTTTGAAGTCAGAGTGTTGCATAAGATCGTGGCGTCTGATTAGGATCTACACAACTTGCTTGCAGTACAGGGGCCAGTTGTTCAAAACTAACGACGTCGTTAGTTAACGTATCGTTAAAACTTAAATCATTAAATATGGCAAATATGCTGAAATTTTTGCTGAAAAAATGTGAGCAGCTTTTGCACATTTTTTTCAGCAAAAATACCAAAAATTTAAATATTAAACTTGCTAGAACAGTTAACAATATGACCACTTACGAGCTCGTTAAGCTAATGATGCTTTGAACAACTGGCCCCAGAAATTAAGGGTTAAACCGAACAGTCTAGTGCCTGTTCTGGACCTTTTTCAAGTCTACACTCAGAGACAATCAACCCACCAGTGCTGTCAGTGCTTTGATTTATTGTTTGTTTTGTTTGTTTGATTTGAGGTTTAACGTCCCCGTCAACACTGTAAAGGTCATTTTGGAGACGTTGCTTCCAATTTTGTGGGACTTTTACCCGGCATTGAGATGAAATGACATCTCAAGCCCTGTCGCCCAATGAAACCAATAGGGTTTATTAGCATGGACGGTCCGCCTCGCACCGCGGTTCCTTGATAGGCTTAGATCCTCCAAGCGGTTTACCAGTACTAGTTTGCGGGCCGGATTCAGCTCTGCGTGGAAGCATCATGCAGCCCATACATTTCTTCAAGCCCCTATGGGCGGGGGCGGTTTTGATTTATTGATAGATAGCTATACATTTAAGGGGAATGGGAACACCTGGAAGATTTTTCAGCCATTTTTCAAAGGGAGATGACTTTCAGGGGCCAGTTGTTCATGACTTTCAGGGGCCAGTTGTTCAAAACTAACGATGTCATTAGTTAACATATCGTTAAAAGTTTGATCATTAAAAATGGCAAAGCTGCTCACATTTTTTCAGCACAAATAAGAGAAGTATCTGGAAGAGAAGTATCTGGCGGCCAACAGCAGACTCTACATGGCTTTTGTAGATCTGGAGAAGGCATTTGACTGAGTGCCTTGGAAAGTCATCTGGTGGGCACTAAGAAAACTTGGAGTGGACGAGTGGATTGTGAAACTGGTCCAAGGGATGTATGCTAATGCTCGGAGCCGTGTCCGCTTTGGTGATGGTTACAGTGAAGAATTCGAGGTGAAGGTGGGTGTTCATCAAGGCTCTGTTCTCAGCCCACTGCTTTTCATCATTGTGCTTGAAGCCTTGTCATGCGAGTTCCGCTCTGGAGTCCCCTGGGAGAACCTGTATGCTGATGACCTTGTCATCATAGCTGAATCCCTTTAGGAATGTTTCAGGAGGCTCTTAACTTGGAAAGACGCAATGGAGCGAAAGGGCTGAGAGTGAATGCAGGAAAGACAAAGATCATGATCTGTGGTACAGGTCTGGACCTCTTGCAGAGTACAGGCCTGTCCCCATGCGCTGTATGTCGCACTGGAGTGGGCAGCAACAGTATCTTTTGTAATGGCTGCAAGTTCTGGGTGCACAAGAAATGCAGTGGGCTCAAACGCTTGATAGAGGACCCTGATTACAGGTGTACACGGTGCCAAGGAACTGCACGCCCCTTAGATGGCAGACCACAGAGGGAAGTCCAAGTCGGATCCGACAAGCTGGAGGTTGTAGCTTCCTTTTGCTACCTAGGTGATATGCTGTCTGCAGCGGGTGGTTGCGACCTTTCAACTACATCACGTGTGAAAACAGCCTGGAAGAAATTCAAGGAGTTGCTACCAGTTCTCTCTTTCCGCCACCTCTCGTTCAAGACACGTGGCCGTGTATATAGCTCTTGTGTGCGGAGCACAATGCTCCATGCCAGTGAGACATGGCCATTGACAAAGCCAAACCTCCAACATCTACAGCCAAATGACAGGGCAATGATCAGACAGATCTGCAATGTCAAGTCACAGGACACTGTCACCATCAGGTCCAGTGAGTTACTTGAGCGTCTTGGCATTGAGGACCTGGACCTCATCCTGAAAGAGAGAAGGCTTCGCTGGTATGGACATGTGGAACGCTCCAACGGTGCAGTCAAGACTGCCTGTGACATACAGGTAGGTGGAAAGCGGGGGCCAGGAAGGCCCAAGATGACCTGGAAGCAGCTAACAGAAAGAGATTGCAGAGAATGGAAGCTCTCTGCTATCGATCCTCATGATAGACAAGCCTGGAGATCTGATGTAAGATCTGCCATGCGTGCAGCAAGCCAGCTACCTGGAAGGGGGCCCACTTTGGTGGACCTTGCCCCTGTACCTGCACGTTAATCAAAAATCCGTTGATGATGATGAAATACGAGGGTCATCCAAAAATAACTGATCATTGGGTTATAATTTTTTTATTTATTGACGTACGTATCTAATATTTGGCACGATTGCTGATCAATATCTCCGTCAAAGATTGCGCGCCAAAACACGACGTTACGTGACGTCATCTTTACGTGACGTCATTTATCGCAACGTAATGGCGGACTGCGCATTCACGCTGACGTGGGAAGAACAGATTACTTATATTAAGATTGAATCAAGACGAGGAAAAGGCGCACCTGAGATTCTAAACGCTCTTGAAGAAGTTGTACCAACGTCAGTACTTGCGTAAAGTACAATCAGGAGGTTGGTACGTGAATTTAATAATGGGAGGAGCAATGTAAGCAACAAGCACCTGTGCGGAAGGCCTGTGTCTGCAACGGATGGTGAAAATGTTGAAAAAGTAGCGAAACTATTGAATGATGATAGAAGATATACATGCACTGAGATAGCTCATGAACTGGATATAAGCCATGGGTCAGCACATTCCATTCTGCTTGAACATTTGAAAATGAGAAAAGTTGCAGCCAGGTGGGTGCCTCACATGCTGTCAGATTCCGAAAAACACCATCGGGTAAAAATCGCTCGCTCACTCCTGCATAGGTATGGAGAAGAAGGAGATGAAATGCTTCAGAGAATTGTAGCAATCGACGAAACGTGGATACGGTCTTTTGAGCCTGAATTAAAGCGGCAAAGTAGTGAATGGCATACAAAAGATTCACCGAGGCCATTAAAATTTCGCCGAAGTCAGAATTGTCCCAAGATGTTGATGATATTTGCGTATGATTTCCGTGGCGTTCTTACCTCACACCGGGTACCAACAGGTCGAACAGTCAATAAAGAATATTATGAAAAGTATCTACGGACAATACTTCGTCCAGCATTACGCCGCAAGCGCTCAGAACTTATTAACTGCACGCCGTTAATTCTGCACGACAACGCGTCACCACACAAAAGTAACGTTGTCAAGGAGCTGTTGGAAGGGTATGGCTGGGAAGTGCTCGATCACCCCCCGTATTCGCCAGATTTGTCTCCTCCCGACTTCGACCTGTTTCCAAAGTTGAAAGAACCTTTACGGGGAAACCGTTATGACAGTTTGGACGAGTTAGAGTGTGCCGTGAACGCAGAGGTCAGACGCATCAACTTCAGTTGCTTAGCAACCGGTATAGAAGCGTTACCAAGCAGATGGAATTCTGTCATCCGTTCGAGGGGAGATTACTTCGAAGGACTGTGAAGAAGTAAGCTGTATTTAAAACCTATTTTAATAGTTATAAGGCATTGATCAGTTATTTTTGGATGACCCTCGTACCAAAATTTTAGATATTGTACTTGCTAGAACACTTAACAATTTGACCACTAACGAGCTCTTTAAGCTAACGTTGCTTTGAACATCTGGACCCAGGACTTCCGGTTCGCTTTTCTATAAGCCCTGGCCCACTGAAAAAGGGGTCTACTCTTAAAGGAAAGAATTTGCTCCTTAGGAGCAAATTTTTTCCTTTTAGAGTTGTCAACTTGACCCCTATTGACATGGGAGACACAAATACTTTTGCAGGAGTTGCCTCCCCTGAAGGTATACAAATTCCCCTTAAGAAACTGGCCTAGTGTCCACATGACTATCACTACGGCTGACACGATTAATCGTATAATCGATTAATCGATCGATAAACTAAACAAAAATGATTATCATTTCTGATTTGCTTTTAATCGATTACTTGATAGGTACAATTTACTACCCAAAGTTATGCCTAAAATTGCTGGATGAGTGGCAAACAGTGCAGACCCTGATGAGACGCCGCATTCTGCGGCGTCTCATCTGGGTCTACACTGTTTGCTCGGGCCTGTCTATTCAAAAACACATATGGTAAAGTGCAACATATGGTAAGAGTCATGCTCAGAAGAAAGCCGGACAGGTAAAATTATGACAAAAACCTTAGCGATTACTGATCGATTATCGATCGCAATGACAGGACTGATAATCGATTATCATTTCAGCTCCGATTAGCCAGCCCTAACTATCACTGGCCAGTAAAGCTAGACTGTGCAAATGGCACAAATACAAAATCCGGGTAGCAGTTATTTATGGTCACACAATGTCGCTGAGATGTCAGAATGCTCTAAAGAGGGTTATCTGTAAAACCTGTACCGGGCTCATGCGCTGGGCTTATGCCCAGATGGAAATATGTTTATCTAAGGTGTTTTAACCCATTTTGTACCGGAAACCCCAAAATGGGTACCCTGGCAAACAGTGCAGGCCAAGATCAGATGCTGCAGAATGTGGCGTCTGATCAGGGCCTAACTGTTTGCGAAAAGTTAAGCCATTCCAAATAAATTTTGATGAAAAACCTGACACCCCTAAATTTTGAAATTGATTTGTGCTATATATAAGGTGGAAGATTCCATTTGTTACAAAATGGGCTAATGTGGAATTGGTTAACCTGTTTGCCTAGGATCATAGCCCTTATCTTGCTGAATATTCATTTAAGCCACACCCATTTCTGACTTTGAAGCAATCAGATTACTTCATGTGATTTTTTCTTACAAATCCATAAACTTCATGTCAAACAGTGTAGATCCTGATCAAGCCATCTGATCTGGATCTACACTGTTTCCAAAGATAGGGCTTGTCGTGAACAGCATGATAAGAGCTAAAAAGTGACATTTGCCAACAGTGTAGGATCTAATCAGATGCTGCAGAACTTAGTTTCTGACCAGGGTCTGAACTGCTTCTGAAAGTCTAGAATTTAAGGGTTAAATGAAGCAGTCCAAATTCAAATTCAGGATCACTTTCTATTCTGCACTACACTCAGAGACATCAACCAAACTGTACTGTGAGTACTTTGATTTTTGTCCCCCGACGTTAGTCGAGGGTATAGTAATGGGTTTTTCTGTCCATCAGTCTGTCAGAAAGTAGACGCAATCTTTTCTCCCAAACTCCTACATTTTCAAGGGATTTTGATGAAACTTTCCAGTTATTGTTCCCATGACCTGAAGATGATCATAATTTATCGAGGTCATGCTCAACTGATTTTTACCAGAGTTATGACCCTTTGTCAGTTTTTGCCATTTTATCAATAGAACTTCTTCTTTTCCTTCAGTATTACCCCAAAACGACAAGACGAGGAACAATATACCAGGTCACAGAAAGGCTTTTATCAGCATCTTCAGCCAGAAAACAGGTATGTCAAACATCACATTAATAGGTAATTAATTTTTAATTTATCACTTTCATTACGAAAACACGCCTATACAAATACATCGCCACCTTTATCGCCGAAAAAATGAAAATTTTATGGTGAAAAATTGTGATATTTTTCTAATTTCTGCTCAAAATATAGATTGTGGGCACTCGTTAGAACCGCCTCATCGAGGCGGTTCTAAGGAGTTCCCACAATCTATATTTTAGAGCAGAAATAAGAAAAATAAGGTATACCCCCGGAAACCCCAGTTTTACTATATAAAAGTGGGGTTCAAGGGGGTCAAAGCTATATAGGCTTGTTTTCGTGATGGAAAACTCCAGTTTATTTGTGGAATAGAGGAGTTTATTAGGATATTTTCTCTTATCTCTGCTTGAAAAAACAACAACAACAAAACAACACATAGATTGCTTAACTCTTGTCCTTGTGATTATATTTATCTAACCACACCCATTTCTATGCTAATTGGCCAAAAGTACTTATCTTTTATGAACATATTTCGACAAATCAGATTGCTTGATGAAATTTCTTCCTTTCACAAACTGAATGTCATACAGTGCAGATACAGATCAGATGGCTTCTTCAGATGGTTTCTACATTGCAAAGTTAGGGAATATCCTGGCTGACAGTAGGACAAGGTTAAAAAACACATAGATGGCTTAACACTTATCTTGCTGAATATTCATTTAAGCCACACCCATTTCTGTCTATCAACCAATCAAATTACTTGATGTAATTTATTGCTCCAAATTCATAAACTAAATGCCAAACAGTGTAGATCCTGATCAGATGGCTTCTTCAGAAGCCATCTGATCTGGATCTACACTGTTTGCAAAGATAGGGGTTGTTGTGAACAGCAAGATAAAGGTTAAAAACCGATTGTGGGTTCTCTTTAGATCTATCTTATTATGGCGGTTCTAACCAGTATCTGTGTTTGGCACAAAAATAAAAATACAAGTTGTCGGAATATGTGATAATTAGCATCTTATATGGGCATTTATCAGATAAATGAAAAAAGTAATGTCCATCACTTTATTTCCACAAATTTTGAAATTACGCCAAAGAAATCAAGAATTTCATGCATAAAGAATAAGTTCCTCTAACATGTAGATAATCAAAACAATATCAGTTTTAAATAGTCGGTAAGTATTGCAAGATTTTATTTTTTGGTGGAAAATGTCATTGTTTTTCTGCCTCCTTATAATAATGCCTTACGGGTGACCTGTCAAAACAGAAAAAATACCATCCTCTTCAACACTTACATAAAGTTTTACATGTTTTGTTAAAAGCCATATGATTTTTCTGCATTTTTTTCAGTTTCCAAACGTTTTTAATCATTTAGCAAACAAAAATCATTTGCACAAAATTTCGTTACGCCCGTTATGGTGTCGATCAAATTAAAAAAATCTTTTTATTCAGTCCTGGATCAGGAACTCTGTTCAAAATTGGGCCGATTCATTATTTCTATGTCAAGAGAAAAATATTATTTTTTATCATATGATGTCGCGTCTGAGAATGTAATAACGTCATGTATTATTTTCGATAATCCACTAGTGGATTAAATATGCAAATTAGCTAGATACGTCCCGTAACGTTACATGTACGACGTCCTTAACGACGTCGCGTTTACTTATGGCGGAATATTGACATTTTTGTAAACAATCGTGAATAAAATGTCATATGATAAATAGAATCTTGCATTCGTGCTCATGTATTATTGAATTTATTAAACTCGTTGAGGAAAAGGGATAAAATGCTCGGCAAGCCTCGCATTTTATCCCTTTTCCTCAACTCGTTTAATAAATTCAATAATACATGAACACTCATGTAAGATCCTCTATGTCATTTTATAATGCTTACATAATGAATCAAAGTAGTGAAGGACTGAGGAAAGTTGATTTATGAGGAATAGTTATTATATAACAATGTTAGTCGTAGATCAAGCAGTTATCTAGATATTTTGTTGAAAAAATCTAGAGACTAACTTCCCATATCACAGGTCCTGGTGTATGAATGTCATATAACGTGTCACCAGTTACAATTCTGATTCTGATTTGACAAGGTCCCAGAGGGTTAAAAAATTCAACAGAGAAAACATGATTCATCGATTGTTTTGAGTTTAATGACAGGTCAACCCTAGTGGATCATCTTTGTCTTCTCCAAGAGAAAGGGGGAAAAATCGATAGAAGAGACAGTAGAGGAGATGATTTGTTTGTTTGATATGAGATTTAATGTCCCCGTTGACACTGTAAAGGTCATTTTGGAGACGTTGCTTCCAATTGTGTGGGACTTTTACCCGACATTGAGATGAAATGACATCTCAAGCCCTGCCGCCCAATGAAACCAATAGGGTTTATAAGCATGGGCGGGTCGACTCGCACCCCTTGGCCTAGGCAGGCTTAGATCCTCTAAGCACTTTACCAGTATTCGTGTGCAGGTCAGTTTCAGCTCTGCGTGGAAGCATCATGCAGCCCATATATTTCTCCAAGACCCGATTGGCGGGGGCCGTTGTAGAGGAGATGAAAGTGAGGGACAGAGGAGAAAGAGGAAAATGAATGGAAGTGTAGAAACAGAAGAAATAACAAAACTCCCCCAATCTACCGTTACCTGCTGCAAGGAGAGCAGGTGTTGCCCAACTGTAAGTCAATATCAGCTGGACTCCCCAGTGACACAAGATACACATGGCCATTGCCTCACTCAACTACCCTCACGAAGAAAAAACAGAAGAAAGAAAGATAAACTTGTCTGCCAATTTCTTCATGGTTTAATCATAAATTTCTAAATTAGCTCAGTAAATATCTGCTAAAAATCTTACAGAGAAGTTCATGATGTCTTAGCAACGTCGCATCAACGTCGCATTGATACGACGATGCACATACGTTTTGCAGCCGCTTGGAACTATGTTCCTTCGGGCGTCGGGACATAAAAAGGAGAATAACTTGACAAAAGAAAGATTATTTTTAAACCATTTGATTTAGACATTATAACCCTGATCAGATGCCGTGCTTACCCAATGAAAATATGTTTATTACAACCTGTATGGGGTCCTAAAACATTAACTCATAAATGCCAATTGTTTCAATACTGGGACATATTGAGATTAGAGGCCACAGACTGTTGCGTCTGATCTGTGTCTTCACTAGTTTGCTAAAGTATGGAACTTGATTTAAAACTCACAGCTTACAACACGTGTTTTGTAATTAGAGCTCTCGAAAGCAGGCGAATATGTAGGTAAGTAAAGGGTTGTTTAGTTGGTCACTGATAAGCTAACCCTTTTAACCTTGTAGACCGGTGCAGACGCCGAGGTAGAAATACACTGTATCTATGCAAACCTTCTAGATCCTGATAAGACAGCACGTAGCTAGAACGTCTCGCCAGAATCTACATATTCACTGTTTGTCATCATGTCAGTGAACTAATCAGAAGTCCCTTTCTAAAAGAATATATTTCAAGCGAGCAGAGTTCTGTTTAGAAACTCAGGGATGAAAGAGTAAAACATAAATATCATCGGAACGTGTGTAGGAAAATAGTCCCAGAGTACTGTTTTCTTTTCAGAATTCGTCTTTCTGTGCCAATTTATATTCAGTCCGTATAAAGTCTCGAAAACTGAAATATTTTGAAAAACGTTCCATGCCTGCAAAATTAGTTTTCAAGAGTTCATTTGGACTATTTTATGCAGCGAACGAACAGCGGAAGTGGAATAACGTGGTCCATTACCGAAAGTAGAAATGTGTTGACTAAGAAACTTGATTTTAAAAATCAACTTCCAAAAATGATTCATTTTTGAAAAAAAAGACCAGCTTTTCAAAGTGATGTTGTCTGTCAGTCAAACTCGTAACCTCCGTTCATACAGCTCCATAACATAATACAATGAGTGCTCGGGTAATTTTCACGCTGAACTGAAGTTGCATCAACACCGTCTTGTGTACTTCGTCATTGATTTCGGAAGTCGCACTTCACAAGGCAGCTTAGCGGGTCAATCTGATTGAAACCCGATCTAAGCTGAACTATGTACGCCTAGATCTGACAACGACCCATGAAAGGTCACCTTCCATGACCTCGGAATTTCCGTTTTATTCTATTTTAAACGAACCAATCGGTGCACCTTTTACGAAACATTCTCGGTGAGCAGGACAAAATGGCGGTGGAGTGTTTTTTTGGATTTTACGTCCCACCAACAGCTAAGGTCATACGGAGACGGGACCTCGGTTTAAAGACTCATCCGAAAGTCTGGAGAAGCCCGGGATCGATCCTGCGATCCCTGGTTTACAAGGCGAGTGGCATAACCACTACACCACGGAGGCTTCTCAAAAATGGCGGTGGAAGCTTCATATTGAAGAATATTGAAAAGCCATCAGAAAAAGATTTAGATTGTCTTGCCATTCTTTCAACAGTTACAGGAAATCATTATTTTATCAACTTTATATTGCTTTGAACGGAGAATTAGACCCAGATGATTGCCACAAAATGTACCGTAAGGCGTTCATCGGATCGGGACGTTACTAGTGTAACCCCCCCCCCCTCCACCTCCCCCCATCACCTGTGCAGGGAGAACCATCTCTTGTACAGGTTAAAGAGCCCTATCTTACATGATTACTGTGTAGGCTTTCATCCTGCAAACCTGGAGTGTATACAATGTACAATAGTTACAGGTTAGTTGCTGCAGTATAAATAGATAGATACACATGGGAGCAATGGTCACATTTGACCAATTACAGTATCAGAAGCCCAGAAATGGTGACTGACCTGTTTCGGTGACTGTAAGTTCCCTCGCATTATTTTTATGCCCCCGCCATTCGAAGAATGGTGGAAAGGGCATATAGCGTTGCCCCTGTCCGTCCGTGCGTCCGTGTGTCCGTGCGTCCGTGCGTCCGAAACTTAAACACAGTCAATAACTTCCTTATTTCTTGATGGATTTTAAAATTACTCGGCATAAATGTTAACCATCATGAGACGATGTGTCGCGTGCAAAACCCAGGTCTGTACCTCCAAGGTCAAGGTCATACTTAGAGGTCAAAGGTCAAAAAAATGGTCCGAAACTTAAACGCAGTCAATAACTTTCTTATTTCTTGATGGATTTTGAAGTTACTTTGAAGAAATGTTAACCATCATGAGGCGATGTGTCACATGCAAAACCCAGGTCCGTAGCTCCAAGGTCAAGGTCATACTTAGAGGTCAAAGGTCAAAAAAAGGGTCCGAAACTTAAACACAGTCAATAACTTACTTATTTCTGGATGGATTTTTAAATTACTTTGAAGAAATGTTAACCATCATGAGACGATGTGTCACGTGCAAATCCAGATCAGGACCTCCAAGATCAAGGTCATACTTAGAGGTCAAAGGTAAAAAAAAATTCTCCGAAACTTAAACGCAGTCAATAACTTTCTTATCTCTGGATGGATATTGAAATTACTTGGCAGAAATGTTGGCCATCATGAGACAATCTGCCTCACACAAAACTAAGATCCTTACCTCCAAGGTCAAGGTCATACTTAGAGGTCAAATGTGAAAAAAGGGTCCAAAACTTGAACACGGTCAATAACTTTCTATGGATGAAAACAAACATAGAGATATTTTCAGGCGGGGGCATCCGTGTCCTATGGATGCATTTCTAGTTTAAATAAAGAGTTACATGACGTCATCACAGCAGGTCATTTCGAGAATAATTAAAGTCCTGTCACTTCTGTCAACAATATTGAAAAATTCAATGACACCAGAACTGAATCCATTTAAATTTCCTTGAATCATTTTATTGTTTTTCCTAATGCCTCGGTTTAAAGACTCAACCAAAAGTCTGGAGAAGCCTGGGCTGTATAGCAGAATGGCATATGCAAACAAAAAATAGAGTAGAACCCTCTTCAGAGGTCCTCATTTGGAAAAAAAAGTAAAAAGATAAACAAAAGGTCATGAAAGTTGTCTCCTTGTTAAATGATGACATTCATTATTGGTTTCCAGTGGGATTTTTAATTTGTAATTTGATCAGCCTTAACCCAATTTTGTACCAAATGGAATCTTCCTCTTAATATAAAGCAGGAGGCCATTTCAAAATTTAGGGGAGTCAGGTTGTGCTTTCTTAAAAATCTATTTGGAAACTGGCTGAATGTTATGCAAACAGTGTAGGCCCCGGCATCTGATCAGGGCCTGCACTGTTTGCCAATTACCCGTTTTGGGGTACCTAGTACTAAATGGGTTAAGGCAGTCAAGTATCTTTTGTTCACAATAGTGACTGCTCAAAATACGTAAATCAAAAGTGACTTCATTTAAAATACATACAAGTACATGTAGTAAAATATCTTGCTCAGTCTTCCACCTCCCCATCATGAGCAGGGGACAATGAAAGGTATATATTCGGCTAATGTAAGTTGTAGAAAATCATTCAGTTTTGCATTGCTGCATTTTATTTGAAAAGGCATTGTATGATATTTTGTATGTATTCATTTACAATTTCATAATGGTGGATTATCCCCAAGAACAGGTAGAGTATTTTTTCCAGTTTTGCAAGAGTAATAATACTTGGGAGTTATTATTCTATCAATAGCAAATCTGTTTTCATTATTGCAATCCATGGAGGCCAGTTGTTGATCTGATCTTGCTTATTTGATTTGATGGCAAGTTTTTTTTCCATATTACAAACCCTTATGTGAGATAATGCTATCCACTGTGTCTACAAGAATGACAATTTTCTGTAATTGGGACAATTGTATATATGCTTCAAACATTGTGCTATCAGAATTTAGCCTTATACATAGTGTAGGATAATGCTAATTATTCAGCAGTCCTTTAGATTTAGTCTTTCCATTTTAATTCCATCACTGGAACATTAAGTACTGTTAATCCTGAATGCACCAAAATGAAGCGTCTATATCATAAAAGGGGAGAAAAAATAACTGACCTACCCAAATTGTGGTGTGAAATTGGAAAATGGCAATATTTGCCTATATACTGCATAATAATTCGAAAAGCCTAAAGGCATCCTAGAAGGATTTATACTAGCAGGTTTTTAATTGCTTGATTCATCAGTCTGTTTATGAAGGAGACCTTAAAAGTCAAAGAAACAGTATTTTCATTTCATGGCAAGATCTATCAGAATTTTGAGTGAAGGCAAACAACACAGATTTTATGAAAATATCTAATATTCCCCCTATGCTGTGGCATAGTTCTGATTTCTTGCTTAGCCCTTAAAATCTAGTCTTACCAATTAATTTTATTATTTTATTACAATCATAATGGGCAGTTGCCTACTGCTGATGTTGAAGGCATCAAAAACATTCTTCTATATTATAGAGTGACACAACAAATATTGACAACCCCTTAAAATCATGCCTTTACCACATATTCAAATAACCTTGGCATTCAAAACGGTTTGCTTCCGGCAGGTTCTTTTTTATTTGATAAATCAGCCTATTGCCAAAGGTGCTTAAAGAAGCTGGGTGAACTAGCATTTCTGCCCATGGGACAGTTTCTCAGAATTTTAAGTAAGCCAAAGCAATGGTTTTATGAAAATGTAAGAATTTAGCCATATACATGGTGTAGCTTAATGCTGGTTTCTTGCTACACTTTTAGATTTGGACTTTCAATTGCAGTTCAATTATGGAACAACTGCCTTCTGTTAATGCTGAAGACAACAAAGCCATGCTTTTACATTACAGAAGGGCAGAATAATTTTTTGATAAACCCTTGAAATGGTGCATAAGTTGAAAAAATGGTTACTCAAATAATCTTCACATAAAAATTGATTGATACTAGCAGGTTCTTATTCATTTGATTGATCACATCATAGCCAAAGATGTCTAAAAATATGTATGTACCAGCAAATTCTGCCCATGAGGTGATTTGACAGAAATTTCAGTAAGGCCAAAGCAATGATTTTATGGAAATGTCAGAATATATACATGGTGTAGCATAATTCTTGTTTCTGGCTAGCCTTTTAGATTTGGTCTTTCAATTGCAGTTCAATCATTGGACAACTGCCTTCTGTTAATTGTGAACACAACAAAGTCATGCTATTACATTACAAAAGGGTTGAATAAATTTTTGACCAACCCTTGAAATGGTGCATAAGTTGAAAAAAATAGTTATTTGCCTATACTGCATACTCGAATAATCTTCACATTCAAAAAGTTTTTCTACTAGCAGGTTCTTATTTGATTAATCAGCTTATCGCCAAAGGTGCCTAAAAAAACAGATGAACTAGCATTTTCTGCCCATGGACGATTTGACAATTTTGAGTAAGGTAAAAGCAATGGTTTTATGAAAATGTCATAATTTTAATAGCCATATGCATGGTGTAGCATAATTCTGATTTCTTGCTACCCTTTCAGATTTGGTCTTTAAATTGCAGTTCAGTTGTGTACAACTGCCTTCTGTTAATGCTGAAGGCAACAAAATCATGCTATTACATTACAGAAGGGCAGAATAATTTTTTGACCAACCCTTGAAATGGTGCATAAGTTGAAAAAAATGGCTATTTGCCATTACCTCGTAATCAAATAATCTTCACATTAAAAATGTTTGACACTAGCAGGTTCTTATTCATTTGATTAAATCACCTCATAGTCAAAATTGTCTGAAAATATGTATGTACAAGCAAATTCTGCCCATGAGGTGATTTGACAGAAATTTCAGTAAGGCCAAAAGCAATGATTTTATGAAAATGTCAGAATTTAGCCCTATACATGGTGCAGCATAATTCTTGTTTCTTGCTAGCCTTTTAGATTGTATCTTTCAATTGCAGTGCAATCATTGAACAACTGCCTTCTGTTGATGTTGAACACACCAAAGTCATGCTATCACATTACAAAAAGGTGGAATAAGATTTTGACCAACCCTTGAAATTGTGCATAAATTGAAAAAATGGTTATTTGCCTGTACCTCATACTCAAATAGAAGGTTTGATACAAGCAGGTTCTTATTTATTTGATGAAAACACCTTATAGCAAAGGTGTCTGAAAAATGTATGTACCAGCATTTTCTGCTCATGGGACATTTGACAGAATTTTGAGTAATGCCAAAACAATGATTTTTTGATAATGTCAAAATTTAGCCCTATAAACTGTGCATCATTATTTTGATTTCTTGCTTGCCTTTTATATTTGGTCATTCACTTGTAGTTCAGTCATTGGACACTTGCATACTGTTAATGCTGATAACACAACAAAGTTGACATGCTATATACTTATATTATAGAAGAGCAGAAAATATTTTTGACCTACCCTTGTTATGGTGCAAAGTTGAAAAAGTAGCTATTTGCCTATACCTCATCATACTCAAATAACCTTAACATTCAAATAGGATTGCTACTAGCTGGTTCTTATTTTGATAAATAAGCTTATATCATAGCCAAAGGTGCCTGAAAACAGGCTGCACTGCTATCTTTTATTCGTGGGAAGATATGAATTTTGACACAAAGTGGAAATGTTGCTTTCACTGTAAAATCACAACCAATTCTGAATGACAGGGGCATTGAAATCCCAAATTTGATTTAGAAAGTTATATAGTGGTGTTAGTGGTTTGATTTGAAGTTTAATGTCCCCGTCAACACTTTAAAGGTCATTTTGGAGATGTTGCTTCCAATTTTGTGGGAATTTTACCTGACATTGAGATGAAATGACATCTAAAGCCCTGCTGCCCAATGAAACCAATAGGGTTTATAAGCATGTATGGGCTGACTTGCACCACACTGACTGAGCAGGCTTAGATCCTCTAAGTGGTTTACCAGTACCCCTGTGCGGATTGGTTTCAGCGTTGTGTGGAAGCATCATGCAGCCCATCTATTTCTTCAAGCCAAAATGGTCAGGGGCTAAGGTGGTGTTAGTGACAGTCATGTTTGATAAAATCTACTATTTCAGTAATCCAACATGAAACTTCATTAGGGCTCTATTTTGAAATTTTACTGCATGTCTTAATGGCATTATTAAATGGGCAAAATTTCCATCGTTAAATTGCAACCATCACAAAAACATATATAAATTTGACCAGACATCATTATTTTAACCTTGTGTGTTCAAAGGCCAAGTCCAAGTTGCTTAAACTGCACGTAATACTCCCAAAAGGTTGCTGCAGACTATGAAGATAGCTTACAATATGCCATTATTATAGCCCCGCTTGAAAAGTGGGGCTATATTGGATTTGCCCTGTCATTCCGTAATTCTGTAATTCCGTAATTCTGTAATTCTGTAATTCCGTAATTCCGTTATTCCGTTATTTTTTCGTCACAGTTTTCCCCGAAACTAAGAGAGCTAGAAAACTAAAACTTTGTATACACGTGGACAATGGGTGCCTCCACGGACCTTACCGAAATTATGACCAAGGGCCCATAACTCTTGGAGTTATCTCCCCTGATAGGTTTTTTTAAATGAAAATGTTTGGTCACAGTTTTCTCAGGAACGAAAGAAGCTAGAAAGCTCAAACTTTGCATAAATGTGGACAATGGGTGGATATAGGGAGCTTACCAAAATAATGGCCAAGGGCCCATAACTGTTGGAGTTATCTCTCCTGATAGGTTTTTTAAATAAATGAAAATATAGGTTTTTTTTAAATGAAAATGTTTGGTCACAGTTTTCTCAGGAACTAAAGAAGCTAGTTCATAACTGTTTTCTCTGCAGCTTAAATAACTTTCTTCTCTGACAGCGCTGAAGCGGGGCTATAGTCAGATCCTCTGACAGCTCTAGTTGATAATTGCATCATGAAAACATGCCTATATATTTTTAGTTTTTACCCCCTGGAACCCCAATTTTATATAGTAAATCTGGGTTACAGGGGTAACCTTAGTTTTCTTATTTCTGCTCTAAATTAAAAATTGTGGGTACTCACTAGAACCGCCTCAATGAGACGGTTCTAACGGTTACCCACAGTCTCTGCCTCAATGAGGTGGTTCTATCGAGTACCCATAGTCTCTATTTTGAGCAGAAATCAGTGCCATAATTAATCTAAAGCTTCCTTTGGTTTGCTGTCATTGTAAAGACCTGTTGGCAAGCCTACTTGGTTAGGTGTTGCCTCTGATGCTACAGGGCCCCGGTTCGATCCCCGAAGGCGGTAATTATTTTGGTGTCCAAACATGCTCCATTTGCATCATTTGCAGGGATGAATGCCAAAAAGTGCACCGTCCTTCGGATCGGGACGTTAACTCGAGGCCCCCTGTGCAGGAAGAGTCATGTCATGTACAGGTTAAAGACCCCTACCGTAATTACATGATTACTGTGTAGGCTTTCAACCCTGCAACCTGTAAGTGTAAGTGCGAGTAATGGTCAAATGTGACCGATCGCAGAAAGGAAAGAAAGTTTGTTGTTGTTGTGATAGTGGTCTTCCACAGGGGTGGAGTCTGACAGCAGGTGCTTCTCTGACAATGTTGTCAGGTTTTGGATAGGAAATAAACCATCTGGAGCTCAAATCGATTCGCCTAATCTCTTCAATGACATTTTAAGTCATTCTTCAACCTTAAACCTAAAATTCTGAAGCTATTTCAATTTATTCTTCAACGTTGAAATAGCTTCGGAATGTGCCGAGCTATTCACCATATTTGCATTATTTGCTGGCTCCCAGCTTGCACATTGTCGATATTGGAAAAAACAGGTAACCAGACCCCCCTGACCTTTAAAGGTCAGGGGGGTCTGGTTACCTGTTTTTCCAACACTGATAATTTTAAGACTAGGAACAAGCAGATAATGTAAAAAAGGTGAATCAACTATTAGCGATAGCTGTGTTGACCAGTGCTGACCCTCGGCCGAATTTTAACGTCGATTCCAGATGCTTTTGCAATAAGCAGGCGTCTCTCAGATGTTAATCGTAATTTATTATTATTATTCAGTTGTAGTTTTTAATTTGTGGCCAAGAAAAATCTGAGTGACAGACAAAACCGCTTATAATAAAAGCATCATGCAAAATATAGATTTTGACACGCCGCCATATTTGTTATTGTTTACCGTTGCTTAGACCGATATATGGAAAACGACCGAGTAGATCCGAATTTACTTCCAGAATTTTGGAAGCTGATCACCGATTGGTTAAAGTCAAAGGTCACTGAAGGTGACCTCTTACGGGTCGATGTCAGATCTAGCCGCAGCGAGATCGGATTTTAATCAGATTGCTTAGCGGGTTTATTTACCTGTCGGTCAAATATTTTTTCCCCTGTAACATCCGTCACAATGTTGAATGTCAAAGGTAATTTCCGAATTGTGTTTGGTTGTTTACTGACAACAGCCATATTAGCGATGATAGTTTTGAGTCGATAGATATCTATATTACACAAAGCCTGTATTTTGGTATTTTGGTTCTTGATTTTCTCATAAACCGCATTGCAATCACCAGGCTTATTAGTTAGACGAACTCCAGGAAGAGCTATTGCACTACCCATTGACCTCCACATGTGCATTAAAGTTTTTTTCCAAACCATACAATGGATTTGTTTTATATCCAAAATTTTATTCAGCAACATTCTTGTCAATGCCAATATCCTCAAGGTCAAGGACTTAGAAATTTTATGTTAAAGTTTTTTAAAAGCTCATGTTTTCAAAATGATACAGTGGATTTTGTTCATATTTAGTACATGTATGATGATAGCTATAGGTCCAAAGAGTTATTCAACAATATCCACACCCATGCCTATTACTTAAAAGTCAACGTCAGGGACTTAAAAATTTTTGATTTTAAAGTTTTTATCCCCCGACTGAAAAGGTTCGGGGGATATAGCGACCAGCCTGGCATCCCTCCGTCGGTCCATCCGTCCGTCCATCCATAGACACAACCTTGTGATGGCCATAGCTCCTATACCCTTCGAGATTCATTGATAGTTCTTGGCACAATTTTTCACAAGGCTGGGACGGCGTGTCATGCGCAATAACCAGAACTCTGGATGCCATACTTTTTTAGTTATCTCCTCTTTTAATAAAATAGAATGACTACTTTGTGATGGCCATATCTCCAATACCCTTTGAGATATATTGATGGTACCTGGCACATTTGTTCACAAGGCTAAAAAGGCGTGGTATGCACAAGAACCACAACTCTGGGTGCCATGGTTTTTGAGTTATCTCCCCTTTCCATTAAAATAGATTGACTCCCTTGTGATGGCCATAACTCCAATACCTTTTAAGATATATTGTTGGTACCTTGCACAGTTGTTCACAAGGCTGAGACGGTGTGTCATGCACAAGAACCACAACTCTGGGTGCCATGGTTTTGGAGTTATCTCCCCTTCCAATAAAATAGATTCCCTACCTTGTGATGGCCATATCTCCAATACTCTTTGAGATATATTGATGGTACTTGGTACAGTTTACATGAGGTTTAAGCCTAGGTCACATAGCCCGACCGATGTCCGGCATCGGTGGAGCTCGGTAGATTTTTGGGGTGTCGCCGAGTTCCCCTAATCGGAGGCAAAGCTCGGTGACATGAACGGGCTCCGACCGGAAACCTACAGGCGACCAACCAAACATCGGTCGATGACCGTACGGAGTCTCTCTTAACAGGGGAGATTTGTTCGGCCTATGTGGTAGCAACTACCTGCCGGTGGTCGATCGGACATCGGCGGGTATACGGCCGGTACCCGAGCAGGTTACAGGAAACCGTGCGATGACCGGACGGGTTGTAAACGGTCTTTGGGCACTGCCCGGCCGATGTTTGGCCGTTGTAACTCGGACTTTGCGGGGGCTTCCCCTTGCTGCTATCTGGTGGTGGCCTCTTCTTCCCGTGATCCTTCTCTGGTGGTAGCCTCTTCTCCTCATCCCCACCATTTTTCCTGGCAACTTTTGGCATCCTTAAAGTCTGTCAAAAGAGGGAGTACACATTAAAATCCTGATGTTGCTCGTGTGAGATGCTGCTTGTGTAAACACAACTAGCTGAATGTTGTACACGGACTGGAGCGAGCGGTTTATTTGCAAACAGCGATATCCGGCCGAGTTCCGGCCGATGTCCGGCCGAGCTTCGGCCACTGTCCCTTACACCGGTCACCCACCGGTACTATATTTTCCAAGGCTCGGTCCCACATCGGTCGGACCACGGCCGAAACTCGGTCGGTGTCCGTTCACTAAAGCTTGTCCTCTGGTGGCCTCAGATCCACGGGACACGGGCCGATACTCAGCCGTACACCGGCCTATGCGTATTCCGATGTGGTAATGATGGGGCTGCGATGAAGGAGCTCGGTGAGAGCCCGTCGAATTTTATCTCCGAAGTTAAATTTCGCCGAGCTGCCCACCGATGCGGTTTTAAGCCCCAAACGCCGGCCGGTGACCCCGGGATTCCGGCCGGTGTTTGGCGAAAGTCGCATCGCTCGCTCATCGAAACCTCATCGGCCGGGCTATGTGACCTAGGCATAAGCAGGCATGTCACATGCAAGAACCACGACTCTGGGTGCCCTGGTTTTTATACCCCACCACACGATAGTGGCGGGGTATTATGTTATACCCTCCGGTGTCCGTCCGTCCTTCCGTCCGTCCGTCCGCACCATTTCCGATCGATAACTTGAGTAATTTTTAACGAATTTTTTTCAAATTTTGCATACATGTATATATTGGGAATGAGTGGTATGGGATTGTTAATGGGCAAAATCCGTAAACATTTGACAGAGTTATGGCCCTTTTTAGTTCAAAATAAGGGGTTTTGGGGCGTTTCCGATCAATAACTTGAATATTTTTTCACGGATTTTCTTCAAATTTTGTATACACATTGGCATTGGGTATGAGTGGTTTGGGATTGTAAATGGGCAAAATACATTAACATTTAACGGAATTATGGTCGTTAAAAATTCCGATTAAATGGTTTTTGGGGACTTATTCCTTTACTATATGGAATATTTGGATGAAACTGCACTGATGTATAAACGACCATAATGAGCAGGTTTTGTGTTGTGAATACACAAAATGCGTTAACATTTAACGAAAAATTGGTCGTTAACAATTCCCATTAAATAGTTTCTGCGCATTTATTCCTTTAATTTATGAAACATATTGATTATCACTGCCAGTGTAGTGGTTAGAGTGCTGGCCTACAAATCCTATTGTTGACTATGAATCTGAGGGGCGTGAGTTCAAATCTCCGTTGAGGAATGGAAATTTTTTTTTTTTGTTTTTTCTTTTTTTTTTGTGTGTGTTCTTTTTTCTTTTTTCTTTTTCTTTCTTTTTCATTTTGGCAATGAATTTATTTATTTTTATGCCCCCGGAATCTAAGAGATTCGGGGGCATATAGTTTTTGGTCTGTCCGTCTGTTATTTTTATGCCCCCGGAATCTAAGAGATTCGGGGGCATATAGTTTTTGGTCTGTCCGTCTGTTTGTCTGTTTGTCCGTTTGTCCGTCTGCAAAAACTTTAACATTGGGCATAACTTTTGAATGGTAATAGATAGAGCTTTCATATTTCACATGTGTATACCTTATCACAAGACCTTTCCAGTGGTACCATAATTTTTGATTTCGTGACCTTGACCTTGACCTTTGACCTATTTTTTTCAAAATTTTTAAAAACATTAACATTGGCGCTGTCCGGGGGCATCAGTGTTTCACAAACACATCTTGTTTTTAATTTTCCTCATTTTTGGTTTTTCATTCCTTTTTTTTCCCTTTTTTTTCACCCTTTTCTTCTTTTTGTTATACCCCATCACACGATAGTGCTGGGATATTACAATATACCCTCCGTTGTCTGTCCGTCCGTCCGTCCCCACCATTTCCGACCAATAACTGGATTAATTTGTGCTATGAATCTGAGGGGCGTGAGTTCAAACCCCCGTGGAGGAATGGAATTTTCTTTTTTTTTTTTCCTTTTTTTCTCGTTTTTTCTTTTCTTTTTTTTCCGTTTATTTTTCTTTTCTTTCTTTTTGCAATGAATTTTTTCTTTTTTTTCCTTTTTTTTTTCTCATTTTTTGTTTTTCATTCCTTTTTTTTACCTTTTTTTTTTTCCTTTTCTTCTTTTTGTTAAATCCCATTACACGATAGTGCTGGGATATTATAATATACCCTCCGGTGTCTGTCCGTCCATCCGTCCGTCTGTCCGTCCGTCCATCCCCACCATTTCCGACCGATAACTTGATTAATTTTTCACATTTTTTTTTTCAATTTGTGCCTACATGTTTATATCGGGAATGACTTTTTTTTCTTTTCTTCTTTTTGTTATACCCCATCACACGATAGTGCTGGGGTATTATAATATACCCTCCGGTGTCTGTCCGTTTGTCCGTCCATCCACACCATTTCCGACCGATAACTTGATTAATTTCTCACAATTTTTTTTGGAGTTTGCGATCAATAACTTAAGAATCTTTTCATGGATTTTCTTCAAATTTTAAAACACTAAAGGACACATATTATTGCCAAGGACAGTCACTCTGCTTTTCTGGTTATTGTATTATCTGCCCTTTTGATATACATGTATGCAGTTCCTTTACTATATTGAATGCCTTAGTGAAGTTTTACAGATAACTATAACACTTAAAAGTACCACTATTATGGGCAAGGCTATAACCATATTATCTTGCAGTGGTGGGGTATCATGCAGTGTTAGCGTGCTTTTATTGAATTATCTCCCCTGACAATATAACCTTGTGATGGCCATAAGTCCAGTACCCTTTGAGATTTATTGATGGTACTTTGCACAATTGTATACAAGGTTGAGACTGCGCTTCATGCTTAAGAACCACAACTCTGGGTGCTATGATATTTGAGTTATCTCTCCTTCCAATATAACAGTATGACCACCTTGTGATCACCATGCCTCCCTTTGAGACATATTGTTGGTACTTAATGCAGATGTACATGAGGTTAAGCAGGTGTCTCATGCTCAAGAATTACAACTCTGGGTGCTCTGGGTTTTTAGTTATCTCCCCTGACAATATAACCTTGTGATGGCCATAACTCCAATACTCTTTGAGATTCATTGATGGTACTTGGCACAATTGTGTACAGGTTTGAGACGGCGCTTCATGCTTAATGAACAACAACTCTTGGTGCTATGGTATTTGAGTTATCTCCCCTTCCAATATAGCAGTATGCCCACCTTGTGATCACCGTACCTCCCTTCGAGACATATTGGTGGTACTTGATGCAGATGTACATGAGATTAAACAGGTGTGTCTTGCTCAAGAACTTCACCTCTGGGTGCTATAGATTTTTTTAGTTATCTCCCCTGACAATATAACATTGTGATGGCCATAACTTCAACACCTTTTGAGATATATTGAAGGAACTTGGCATAATTGTATACAAGGTACAGAAGGGGTGTCATGTGCAAGAATTACAACTCTTGGTGCTGTGGTATTTGACTTATCTACCCTTGCAATATAACAGTAGGACCAGCTTGTGATCACCATATCTCCAATACCCTTCGAGACATATTGATGGTACTTCATACAGAAATACATGAGCTTAAGACGGCGTGTCATGCACAATTCTGAGTGCCCTGTTTTTTTTAGTTTTAGTTATCTCCCCTGACAGTATAATCTTGTGATGGCAATAACTCCAATACTTTTGTGATATATTGCTGGTTTAATTCTGCTGCACTTTCTATTGGTGAACAATCTTCTAAAGGTCATATTGGCTCTTGGTTGGGGGATTTGCCATCTCTTCCGATGGCTATTTTTTTTAAGAGACCATATGATGGATTTAGTTCATATTTGGGTATTAAGGTCCAAAGTTTATTCAGCAATATCACCACCTATGCCCATGACCTCTGGGCGATCTACATTGTCTCATGACAACTCTTGTTTGTTTTTTTTTTCTACTTTTACATGTCTAAATACAGAAGAACTTTGATGGCTTCAACAGTGATGGCTCGTTTAGCATGGCTGAGTCGATTTTGAGTCCCCACGGAATTCCTCTACTTAGGAAGTAGAGCGGGATAATTAAAGAGATTTTTTACTTTTATCTTGCAAGTGTATGCTGTGTGTACTCATTAGGATCGCCACATTGAGGCGATTCTAATGAGTACACACAGCATTTTTTTTTATTTTAGAACACCTAAAAGACGTCCAAAAATTAACCCTGTTACGCCTTCTGGCAGTAACCCACAGTGGCTCGAACTACCCCTGTCTCGAACAGATTTTTAGTAACCCACAGTGGCTGGAACTACCCCTGTCCCGAACAGATTTTCATTGTTCCAAAGGTGTTTGAAGTTTGACTGTGCCTATGTCTCTTTTAAAGTTGCGTTAAGATGATTTTCAAGCATTCAAGGCACAAGGTGGGAGTATCTGTGTTCTTTGGACAAATTTTTAATCAATTTTGTATGAAATGGAATCTTCCACCTTATAAATAGCAACAGTTCATTTCAAAATTTAGTGGTGTCAGGATGTGTTTTTTTCGAAATTTATTTCGAAAATGGCTGAACTTTTTGCAAACAGTGTAGGTCCTGATCATAAACCGCTCTGGTGTCTTATCTGGACCTGCACTGTTTGTGAGGGTACCCGTTTTGGGGTTTCCGTTATAAAATGGACTAATTAAGCTTTAAGATGCCAAGAAAATCTGCAACTGAGAATTCTTATGATGTCCTCTTCTGCATCTTCTTGCAAACTTTTCAAACATTATTGGAATCAAGCAAACAATGTGGGCCCTGATCAGACTGCTGAGACTGCTCCTAGAGGAGCATAGAGGAGAAGTCTGATCTGGGTCCACTTTGCAACAATGACTTTAAAGTATTCAAGAGTCAACAAAGTAGACAATACAGTGCAACCTCGTTATAACGCGCCTATCAGGGTGCACATATCGGGACCGCGTTATAAGTGAGGCGCGTTATAGCATCTGACTTGCCGAGGCCTTTCCTACGATGTCTAGTGGGGGGGGGGGAACCGACGTAATTACAAGCTATGCAGGGATTTTTTGATAGACGAGTATTAATTTCATGAATTATCTACATTAATTAACGAAGCATCAACAGTATCTGTTTATCTATTTTATCCGTTTGGTTCGATGGCCCTGTAATAATTATAAACAAAATGACAAATAAAAGTCTCTTTTCCATGTCCCCAGCCTCCATATTGGTACATGCGGTGATGAAGTAAACACCGGTATACACAAAAATGTCCGGCTGCAAAGTCAGTCGTGTTTTTGCATAATTTCTCGAATGGATAAAGCAGATTTTTTTTTCACACGTGAACGTTATGGTTTGGATTTCCCTACCTAGAATGCGCTTTTTTCTAAAAGAAAGGAATTTGCTCCCGGGGAGCAAATTCTTTCTTACGGAGGAGCACGGATATTTAACCGTTAGCGAATTGTGCTTCTGATTGGATAAACGGTCTTAATTATTCATCTGACCCTTTACGTCAAACACTAGAGCTGTAAGATGGGTTGATCCATTTTCACTGCCGTTAGCAGAGAGTACTCCTTGATTGTGTGTGTGTGTGTTCCCCCGCCCCACAACCCAACTAAGAAATGATCATTTTCATATTCTATTAGTTTTAGATTAAACGCTCTTGTCTCGTGAAAATATTATCAGTGATGAAAAAATATATAGATGATGTGTTACCGAAATTTACTATGCACCACCGTTCAAATGGATTATTCTAAACCCACGCCTCGGGCCTTATCGATAATTTGTTTGTTTGATTTGAGGTTTAACGTCCCCGTCAACACTGTAAAGGTCATTTTGGAGACGTTGCTTCCATTTTTGTGGGACTTTTACCCGACATTGAGATGAAATGACATCTCAAGCCCTGTCGCCCAATGAAACCAATAGGGTTTATTAGCATGGACGGTCCGCCTCGCACCGCGGTTCCTGGACAGGCTTAGATCGCCTTATCGATAAGCAATCAACACCGTGACAAGGTGTGAAGATTAAGGTCTGACGTTTATTATGTCTCAGCTGTTCCCGTCACAACTGGCGAATAATCCCTCAAACATAAAATTTAATCCACCCCATTGACGTCATTTACCGGTCGCGTGCAGAAAACAATGGGGGGCAGATCAAACCGTGAAAGTCGGCATATCTCAAGTACTTATGGATCTGTTAATGATAATTTCGCCCATTAAACAGGGGGTAAGCAATTTTAATTTGTTCCATTCAAAAGACAGATGTCACATTAATATTACAAAAGACCGATTTATGGCTGTAAATGGTAACAACGACAATTAGGGAGACACAATCGTTTTATTTATTCATGACTTTTATTTGATTTTACGTTTCTGTAAACTGAAACCTGAATAAGAAAATAGCATTCTTCAGTCAACCAAGTGGGTGGGGAAAAATTGGACCTTCGGGAGAAAATTTGGGAGGCATGAAAATACCGCGTTATAAGCGTATTCGCGTAGAAACGGGTCGAGTACTAACGAGGTTGCACTGTAGTTGTTGTGATTGGCATCTTAAGGAATGAAGGCACCATATTGGTGCAATATGAGCGAGCGCTCGACAAAACCTACAATAAGACGTGCGCCCAGCGAAGACTCAGATCAGCCTGCGCTTCAGCGCAGTCTGATCAGAGTCTTCGTTGTGCGCTCTAAGGATAGCTATGGGCCCAATGCTCTTTCATGCAGTATGAGAAGTCTCTGGTTAGACTATATATGGATGCTCAGGTTGATCTGATTCTTCGCTGGGTACATATGTAAGTTTTACGAAATCCTATGCCCCATCTCATATCATAATGCTCCTTTTCTTTTATCATAGACTAAAGCAGAGCTCCCACCTCCTAGTGAGGACTTGATAGACTCATGTCCAACTGCTGGCTATGACAATATCAAGAAATTTGTGAAGGAATCAAGTGAGAGAATGGTAGCTGTAAGATCTGGAATGTCATATGAGGAGCATGTTAGACAAGCCGAGGTAAACACATTTTTGCTCTATATTTTTATTCCTTTTATTTTTTATTTAATGTATGGCATAAATTATAAGTACAATTTTGTTTATATTTTGGTTTTATGTCCCCGTGAACTTGATTTAGGTCATTTTGGAGACGTTGCCTCTAATTTAGTGGGACTTTTACCCGACATTGAGGTGAAAAGAAAATTTATAACTTTGTCTAGTATTTTCACTATTAAATACCAATCACTGTCCATAACATCAACAATTGTTGTAGATACCACTACAAAACTTGAAAACAACAATTTTGACAGCTGCGTTCTCGATGAACAGCCATGTTTTATTTTTATTCTTAACCACCTTTATGAAAGGAGAGATTTTCATTGGTTAAAAATCTCAACAATTCAAATCAGCCAATGAAAAATAACCTAATGTCTATTATGTCATGATTTATTTACTCCGGATCTGTAAATAAAACATGGCTCCAAGGTGATTGGTATTAGTGAAAATACTGGACACAGATATAAATTTTCTTCGGGTTGTGCCCTTGATACTTTGGAATCTCTTGGATATTAAAGTGAAGTTCACATCAAAAAGACCACTTTTGAACAGTCCCAAAGGTGGTCTTAATATAGAAAGTTTACTGTAATTTATACAATTTTTTTGGATCCATCTGAAAACCATGTTTATAGAGGATCTTACATGAGTGTTCATGTATTATTGAATTTATTAAACGAGTTGAGGAAAAGGGATAAAATGCGAGGCTTTGCCGAGCATTTTATCCCTTTTCCTCAACGAGTTTAATAAATTCAATAATACATGAGCACGAATGGTAGATTCTATTTATCATATGACATTTAAAACGCATTCTATTCACGATTGTTTACAAAAATGTCAATATTCCGCCATTAGTAAACGCGACGTCGTTAAAGACGTCGTACATTTAACGTTACGGGACGTATCTAGCTAATTTGCATATTTAATCCACTAGTGGATTATCGAAAATAATACATGACGTTATTTCACTGTCAGACGCGACGTCATATGATAAATCCAGATTCATGTTATAGTGAAGAGTATTATAAAGATATTTGAGCCCCGCCAAGCGAATTTGTGTCTTCGAGCATCCCGTCATGACAAATTTTAACTGCTCATGCCCAGCCATTCAGAGGGGCCAGGGATACGGCTTTCTGTCTGAAGGTTCCTCTTGATTCACTGCTTGTATGAGCGAGCAGCGAAGGTTCTGGCGAGACTGCGCGGATGCGCAGGCTCGCCTGAACCTTCGCTGCTCGCATAGGGGATAAGTACCAAAATCGCTTGACGGGGCCCATTTATGTGTATTATACTTTAAGGATGAGCTGCGTGAAGAAGAAGAGCTGGCCAATCAGCCTGTCCCTGATGACATGGTGATACAGTCCACTTCCGGTTCACTTATCATGCCTATAGTCCACTCCCCCTCACCGAAGTTTGATGTTGTCACGGAGGAGTTTGAGGAGATGGGCAGCACTAGAAGTAGTCGGACTGGATCTACTGCAACTTCTGGTCTCTCAGAAAGAAGTATGAGTTTTATCAGAATTTAAGGGGAATGGGAACACCTGGCAGGTTTTTCCGCCATTTTTCAAAAGGAGACAACTTTTGGAACTTCCTGTTTGCTTTTCTATAAGCCCTGTCCCACGGAAAAAGGAGTCTAATCTTAAAGGAAAGAATTTGCTCCTGGGGAGCAAATTCTTTCCTTTAAAGGGAGCAAATTCTTTCCTTTAAGAGTTGACCCCTATTGACATGGGAGACAAATACATTTGCAGGAGTTGCCTCCCCTGAAGATGTTCCCATTCCCCTTAAGGATTTTCTATTTATTGTCAGTTACAGTATTCTCTTTGTGTATCCGCACTGACATGCTTAGAATGTGACGTCATTTTAGAATCTACACTGTTTGCCACTGATCCAGCTATTTTTAGACACAACATTGGGTAGTAAATTGTACTTGTTCAAATTTTAGAACAAGTATGGTAAGGAGTTGAGGTGTCTGAATATTTAGGGTAAATACAGCAGCAAAGGTTTTTATTAGGCAAATATCAACTGTAAACGCCAGTTTTATCTATATAAAGAGGGGTTTAAGGGGGTGTTTATTTCACGAACTTATTAACATGATAGTTCTGATTTTGTATAATGTATGATGAAATTTGCCTTATTTTTCTTTTAATAGTAATGCTCCAAATACAGGTTGTGGGTGCTAGTTACAACCACCTCATTGAGGCAGTTCTAACGAGTAACCACAACCTGTGTCGTGCAGCAGAAATTAGAAAAATAATGGTATACCCCTGTAAATGCCAGTTTTCTCTAAATAAAGTGGGGATGAAGGAGGTGTTTATTTCGGACTTGTTATGGGAAAAGTTCTGATTTTGTATTATGTCATATACATTATGTCGTATGTCCAAAAAGGCATATTTTTATACCCCTGTAAACCCCAGTTTTCTCTATATAAAGAGGGGATTGGTTTTGGGGGATTTTCATTATAATATACAGAGTTTTTCTTAACTAACGACATCGTTAGTTAACATATTGTTGAAATTTTGATCACTTAATATGGAAAAATACTTATATTTTTGCAGAAAAAAATGTGAGCAGCTTTTGCAAATGCAAAAGCTGCTCACATTTTTTCAGCAAAAATACCACAATACAACATATTGTACTTACTACCACAGTTAACATTATGACCACTAACAAGCTTGTTAAGCTAATGATGCTTTCAACAACTGGGCCCAGATTTATTTATCTATCTATCTTCATATACTGAGTCGGTTAAACTTGGCCATTACCTCAGTTGGGTGGTGCGCTAAATTTAGAATTTAGCAAAAAAAAAAAAAAAAAAACACACCCACTGGATGAATTCTTAAAACTATTTACAATCTGCTTTCAGAGGTGTACTAAAACGCACACCTCTGGATCCCAATCTACACCATGCGGGCTTTGAACTCCTCTGCAGTTTTGGCATTTACCACAGAGGAGGGAAGACTATTCCACTGAGGAATAGTTCTAGGGAAGAAAGAATTCTTCAGGGCATCACTATAGGCCTGGTACCTACGATATTTACTGTTGTTTAGTTTTGATGCCCTTGTTTGAGTTGAAGTAGTCACAGGGGTCAAGTATTTATCTTTATTAAGAGACACTGTGTCAGAGTGTATCTTATAAAAGAAAGTTAAAGAGGACTGCTCGCGACGGGCCTCCAAGGATGGCCACTCCAGCTCATCGAGCATTTCACCAACACTGCTTCTGTTCCGCCATCGCCTGCAGGTCCATCGGGCAGCCGTCCTCTGAACCTTCTCAACCTGTTGAACCTGAGTTTTAACATGGGGATGCCAAACAGGTGATGCATACTCTAATTGAGGTCTAACCAAGGTTTTGTATGCAACACCCTTTGTCTGCCTAGGTGCAAAAGCCAAATTACGTCTAAGAAACCCTAATGTCCTAGTTGCTTTAGAGGTAATCTCAGAAATATGTTGACCCCAATCAAGATTATCAGTAATGGTGATACCAAGATATTTTGCGGATTGGACATGTTCCAAAGTATGCTGATGTAATGAGTAGTTGAATTTAATCTGCTTGTCTGGAGGGTGCCGTGACACCCTCATTGAATGACATTTGGCCACATTGAACTTCATTTGCCAATCGGCCTCCCAACGTGCTAGGCTATCCAGGTCATCTTGTAAGATAAGACAGTCAGAAGTAGTATATGAAGGATTCCAAACTAAGGGGTAAAAAAATGGGACAAAGCATCTCCAAATTAAAAATAAGTTTTTAGTGGAAAAATATACCATTCCTTGTTGATTAATGTTCATATTTTGCAGCAATGTCATTAAAAAGATAACTGAAGATGAAGTTTTATGTAAATTTGGAGGAAAAGACATTGCATACAAAAGTAACAGGCGTGACATGTCAAACAAAATAAGACTGGTTTGAAGATTATTTCTGTAAGATTCACCATGAAACTGCTTCAGAACCTTGATCTAGGTTATTTTTTCACATAAATGGTAAATATAAGGTGTGACCATGCATTTACCTTCAAGTACGGTACGTTGACATCCAAAATATTGGAAGCATCAATTTTTATGTTTCAAAGTTGTTAATGGTAAGTACTTAAAATGAAAATACAAACTGTTTGAAAACAAACTAATTTAATTAGTTTCCATGGATGTAAAATCAACTCTAATATTTGAAAATAACATTTTTTTTCATATAAAACGATAACAAAAATAACAGTCGTGACCTTTGACATTGTAACACGTGTGATGAAACAGGCATGACTTTTGACCTGCAAATATTATCTGAATTTGGTTCCTTGTTTTCTTTTTGTTAAAACTGATCTTTGCCCACTGAATGTCTCCTGTGGAATCTGTACCCACTAAACTGTCTATTTACCTTCAAATATGCATGTCAATACAAATCTGTATGTTTTAATTTGTACACTACCGGCTTGTATTTTAACTTGTTCACCGCTTGCTAGTAAATTAAAGCTTGTAGCATATTTTTAACATGTAGTAGTTACTTGTGTAATGTAGCCAAGTTCACTGTCTGTCTTTGTTCTGTAGTTTAGGGGATAACTGTCTTCAAATTTGTCATTTGGGGAGGTAGGCTATATATACGTCATATCGTGCATGTCAAATGTCTCAACCGTTGCTGGTCCACATGGTAAATTTGAAAAAAATTGGTAGTGTATAATCGCCTTTGGAATTCCAACTTCGCCTTGCTGGTCGTGCCTCCTATCTCTCCAAATAAATGACAGCGTCTTTAGAATAGTCCCAGGCATTTCAGAAAACTCCTGTGATCTAATAACGCTCATTACATTTGATAACTATCGTGATTTTACCAATTTTCGTTGACGGAAATACAAACCTCCTGTTCAGGTCCTCCATTTTAGATGCGCGCCTCAAAACTGATGATGTAGACAACAACCAGTAGCGGACTGGTCATAAAAATGACACAAACTTGGTAAAAAGCTATGAAACGTTGGAATCAGGGCATCAAGTTACGGGCGTGACTTTTTGACGGAATCGTTGTTCGCATTTTTTTTTTGGCCATCGTTTCCCAAACGGCACGCTTTAAAGACCTTTCCCGATATACATTCTTTAGCAAATAGAGTATTTAAGTTTATGTGCATAGCATTTTATAAAAAATCCTCAATATATACAGTATAGGTACTCAGAGGAACGAGCATACTTTTTGACGGAAAAAATCACGAATGTTACTTTGTTTTAAAAATTATTTTTTATTGGATAGAAATGCACAAAAAAGGCTTTTAATGCATATAGATTCTCATTCGATCTTATTTTTACAACATGGAATCAAACAAGAAAAATTAAGATGCTCTAAGACAAAATCAGGATCAATTGTATTTGCCTGGTAAAAAATGTCCCACTTTTTTGTCAAAAAATTAACCGTTTTTTAACATGTTTATTCCTATAAAATTAAAAGATTTGGATCAAATTTCACAATTTTGTCTCTGTTATCTCTACATTATCTAACAAAACAACCACCAAAAGGTCAGGACTTTGAACTTCTATTTAACACATTAAAAAATGCTTTTTTTTTAGATGACTATCAATTACACCCCTTAGTGTGGAATCCTTCATATATGTTCCTATACAAAACACAATCATCAGCGAACAGATGACCTGATATTATCAGGAAGATCGTTAATAAATATCAAGAAAAGGACCGGTCCAAGTACCGAACCTTGTGGGACACCGGACAAAACAGGGACTGGATCCGACGCTTGGCCGTCAAGTACAACTTGTTGTGTGCGTCCAGAGAGCCATGAGCTAACCCACTTAAGTGTGGATCCTCTAATCCCATAATGATCTAGTTTGTACAATAGCCTCCTGTGAGGTACCTTGTCGAAGGCCTTGGCAAAATCCATGATGATCAGGTCAGTCTGTTTGTGGCCACGATTAATGGCCCCATCCATTTTATTTCAGTCATTTCTTTTCAGTCAACCCAGAGTTGCTATGAATCTGGGTTATATTGCTCTCTATAAACTGGGGTTTAGTGGGATGTTCATTACATGGACTTATTACTGTCAGTTGTTCAAAACTAACGACATCGTTGAAATTTTGATCATTTAATATGGAAAAAATACTTAGATTTTTCGCAGAAAAGAATGTGAGCAGCTTTTGCAAATGCAAAAGCTGCTCACATTTTTTTCAGCAAAAATACCACCATACTCCATGTTGCACTTTCTAGAACAGTTGACATTTTGACCCCTAATGAGCTTGTTAAGCTAACAATGCTTTAAACAACTGGGTCCAGATTTTTTTATCAGTTTATTTTCGGTCAACCCAGAGTTGCTATGAATCTGGGTTATGTTGCTTTTGTCCACATGCACAAATAGCATTTGATAGAAATTTAGGTAGCGCATATTTTGTTGCTTTCATCCACATAACTGTCATTGATTGTGCATATAGCATTTGATAGAAATGTAGGTTACACATATTTATGATGGCACTATTTTTACCCCTGTGGCATCAGTGGGATGGGTAAAAAGGATTGTTATCTGTAAGAACTGGACTGGGCTTGAGTATTGGGACATTGGCAGACAGAGCAGACACAGATCAGACATTCAGATTCTGTGGCGACATCTAAACAGGGTCTACAATGTTCGGTTAAAAAGCATGAATTTTAGGGTTAAACAAAATGAGCCAGCGCATGACAAAATCTACAAGAAGTCTTGAGCGACCAGCGAAGACTCAGATCAGCCTGCGTATTTGTACAGTCTGATCAGGGTCTTCGCTGATCGCATGTACCTACTATAGGCTAATATGTATGCAAAGAGACATAAGCATAAGGTCTTGTCCTAGTGGATGGGTGCACAGGTTGATTTGAGACTATGCTGGTCACACCAGTCTTATTGTAGATTTTGTTATGCGCCGGCTCAAACAGTGTATGTCCCCAGCCTACAGTCAGAAAAAAATAACCCGCCAGTGCTGTCAGCGGTTTGATTTTTCCATTATGCTACAAACTCGAAATGCAATTGCTCTTTAGAACTGCCTCGGAACTGCCAAAATGAGGTAGTTCTGACAAGTACCCACTACCCATTTTTTTGGAGGCAAAAATTAAAAGAAAACCGATAAACTCTGTTTTTCTTTATATAAAGGGGAGTTTTTCTGTGTGTTCATTTCAAGGACATGTTTACCCTTGTTCCTGCTGAATATTTTAATCTGCCACACCCACTATCGATTATCAACCAATCAGATTACTTGATGCAAATTATTGCAACAAATTCACAATCTGAATGGCAAACAATGTAGATCCTGATCAGATGGCTTCGTCAGAAGCCATCTGATCTGGATCTGTATTGTTTGAAAGAAAAGACATATCCGGGCTCAACAGGACAAGGGTTAACATACCTAAAAGTTTCTGTCTGCAGGAATGAGCCAAAGCCCAGCCGAGAGATGGAAATCGCTGGCGAGCCCGATTCGGGGAAGAAGAAGAAGCTCGTACAGGACACCGCAGAAAAGAGTCTCAGTCATAAAAGTTAATAGTGGCATTGGAAGTTGGTAATTACAGTTAACACTTTTTGTACCAAATGGAATCTTCCACCTTGTATAGGGAAGGAGTCCATTTCAAAATTTAGGGGTGTCAGGTTGTGTTTTCTTCCAAAAATATTTGGAAACTGGCTGAAAATTTTGCAAACGGTGTAGGCCCTGATCAGACGCCGCATTCTGCGGCGTCTGATCTAGGCCTGCACTGTTTGCCAACTTCAAGTTTTGGAGTTTTCGGTGCTAAATGGGTTAAACATACCGTAAAAATTTGGACACCTTGAGGACTTGCTGTAATTCTCCTAAATTTTTAACGAATTTGTTTTGCAATCCAGCAAGGTGTCCAAGAAGTGCAGATGGAATGGCTAACAGTGTAGACCTTGATCAGTCTGCACTGTTTGCTTAGACCTGTCTGTCCCAGTACTTAGCATCGGATAAGGTGTGTTACGATAAAAAATGTTATAAAAGTGAGAAATGTAACAAAATGTAGGTGGGTATTTGGTGATTGTTTGTTTGTTTGATTTGAGGTTCAATGTCCCCGTCAACTCTGTAAAGGTCATTTTGGAGACGTTGCTTCCAATTTTGTGGGACTTTTACCCGACACTGAGATGGAATGACATCTCAAGCCCTGTCGCCCAATGAAACCAATAGGGTTTATAAGCATGGTCGGTCCGACTTGTGTTCACTGCTTTGCCTGGGCAGGCTTAGATCCTCTAAGTGGTTAACCAGTGCTAGTGTGCGGGTCGGATTCAGCTCTGCGTGGAAGCATCATGCAGCCCATATATTTATTCAAGCCCTGATGGGCAGGGGCCGGGGTATTAGGTGATCATTCAAGGATAATTTTCCTTATTTCCCTAGATAATCAAAGTGCCAAAAGACACTGAAATGACAGATTCTGTGAGAAATTTGTGAACATCAAACATTATTTTTTTAACCTTTACCACTCTGGGCTAAATCAGCAGATGACAAATTGTTGATATTTTTCTTATTTTTCCTAGAAAACAGGACTTGACATTTCATGAAAATTGTCTTCCTATGGCGACAATTTGCATGAAATGCCAAATCCTGTTTTCTGTAAAAAATAAGAAAATATTTCAAAATGTCCTCTGCTGAAAAAATGTCCAGCGTGCAGAGTAGTAAAGTTATTAAAGGACAAAATCTCTATTAATGCTGAAATTAGATTTGGGGAAACCAAGGTTACCGTTATTAATAGAAAATAGTTAGGTTAGTGTTTCTATCATTAGAATAAGGACATGAATCATGATCTGGGCCCATATTGTTTGCAACAATGACTTTCCAGTATGATAACACACCCGTGCGACATAGTGCATTTTTTCAGAACTTTAAAATGGCTACTAATCTGATGAAAATCTGTGATATTTTCCTTATAAATGCTCTAAACATAGGTTGTGGATGCTCATTAGAACCGCCTCAATGAGGCGGTTCTAACGAGTACCCACAACCTATGTCGTGGAACAGAAATAAGAAAAATAATGTTTACCCCCAATTTTCTCTATATAAAGTGGGGTTCAGGGGGGTCTTCATTTCACGGACTTGTCCACGTGATGCAACGTCACCAGCAGACAACAAAGCAGATGATAATTGTTGTGATTGGCATCTTAAGCCGTTATTGGATGCAGAAGAAATCAACCAGAGCCCTTTGACGGACTATCGAACATATATACCCATCAGCGCCAGTCGTCCCATTACTGGGACATTTGGAAACATTTAAGACCCTGATCAAAGGCCACAGAATGTGGCATCTGATCAGTGTCTTCTCTGTTTGCTGAAGGTACGGAACCTGATTTCAAATTCACAACTTACAAAATGACATCATATATTTTGTAATTAGATCTCTCCAAAAAGGGTGGAATACCATGTTAATTTAAACATATTTTATTTAAGAAATAGATCAGCTCTAACTGTGATTTGTTGAGTAATAAATCACAGTTTGGAGGTCAGTTGTAAAGTAGACAAATCACGAGCGCATAGCGCGCCTGATTTGTCTACTTACAACTGACCGACAAACTGTGATTTATTATTCAACAAATCACAAACTAGAGCTGATCTATTTCGATTCTAACACGCTGAAAATCGGCAATGATGTTGTTGTTTCCTTCAAAATCTCACAACCATTTGCCATTGTTAGAAGAAATCCCGCTAAAATTATCGATTGAAACGAAAATATGACGTTACACCGTCTAACGTCAAGGAAATCGACTAGTGACGTCATAAATTTGCAGTTTTTAATGAAGTCACTCATCACGTTCTTCTTTGCCGTGATTTGTTGCAGAATAAAACACAGTTCTTTTCCATTGCCTATATAGGCGCGCTGTGTTAGAATACAGTATTAATGTCATTGCAAAATAAGACAAGTAACTATACAATTTAACTATACTTTAGCTAATGGCGTCGTTAGTTTTGAACAACTGGGTCCCACTTTTCAAAACTAAGAATTCTGTTAGTTAACATGTTGTTAAAACTTTGATTATTTAATATGGCAAATATGCCAATATTTTTGCTGAAAAAATGTGAGTAGTTTATTTGCAAAGCTACTCACATTTTTTCAACACAAATATCTCTGTATTCAATACTGTACTTGCTAGAAAAGTTAATGTTTTGACAACTTACGAGCTCCTTAAGCTAATGATGCCTTGAACAAATGGGCCCTGTACCCTGGTTTGTTGTCATCACGATGACAAGTCCGTGAAATGAAGACGCCTCCATTACGATAACACACCCGTGCAATATAGTGCAATTTTTACATCTCCAAAATGGCTACTTTTCTGACGAAAATCTGTGATATTTTTCTTATTTATACTGCAAACGTAGGTTGTGGGTACTCGTTAGAACCGCCTCATTAAGGCGGTTCTAACGAGTACCCACAACCTATGTCTTGGAGCAGAAATAAGAAAAATATTGTTTACCCCCGTAAACCCCAGTTTTCTCTATATAAAGTGGGGTGTAAGGGGGTGTTCATTTTACGGACTTGTTCACGTGATGTCTAAACCCCACTTCCTATAGAGAAAAGTGAGGTTTACAGGGGTATTCTTTATTTGCCTTATTTTTGATGAAAAACATAGATTGTGGCTACTTGTTATTTTTGATGAAAAACATAGATTGTGGCTACTTGTTATTTTTGATGAAAAACATAGATTGTGGCTACTTGTTATTTTTGATGAAAAACATAGATTGTGGCTACTTGTTATTTTTGATGAAAAACATAGATTGTGGGTACTTGTTATTTTTGATGAAAAACATAGATTGTGGGTACTTGTTATTTTTGATGAAAAACATAGATTGTGGGTACTTGTTATTTTTGATGAAAAACATAGATTGTGGGTACTTGTTATTTTTGATGAAAACCATAGATTGTGGGTACTTGTTATTTTTGATGAAAACCATAGATTGTGGCTACTTGTTATTTTTGATGAAAAACATAGATTGTGGGTACTTGTTATTTTTGATGAAAAACATAGATTGTGGGTACTTGTTAGAACCGCCTCATTGAGGCACATCACGAAAACACACCTATATAATTTTGACCCCCTCAAACCCCACTTTTATATGGTAAAACTGGGGTTTACAGGGGTAAACCTTATTATCTTATTTCTGCTCTAAAATATAGATTGTGGGTACTCGTTAGAACCGCCTCATTGAGGCGGTTCTAACGAGTACCAATAATCTATATTTTGTTCTTAAATAAGAAAAATATCAAAATGTTTCATCATAAAATGTTCATTTTTCGGCGATAAAGATTACAATGTATTTGTATAGGCGTGTTTTTGTAATGAGTTCTAAAGAGCACCCACAACCGATGTTGAAAGCAGAAATAAGAATGATGTTACAAATTTTATCTAATATTTGTCATTTCTGACACCATGTTGGATGCCATTATTTCACATGGACACGTTTTCCTGTTGTAGTTACTGAATTTTTGTGAGTATTCATGTATCTCAATGTAAAATCTAACCCATTAACATGAAATAAGAATGTTCATCCAACCGTGAAATACAGGTCAACATCTCAAATGATCATTTGAGTTATATTACCTAATCAGTATGCTTGCATGGTAGGAGTTTCACCACTATAGGTTAATGTATACCGAAGATATAAGAAAAAAAAGAACTTTACTGTTAAATCTCAAAAATTACCCAAGGTTCCTTAAACCATATTTTTCCCCAAAAAAGTGATTTTTGGTGAATAAACTTGTGACAAAACATAGAGTTAGACCTTCCCCTGTAATTTTATATAATAACGTGTCATGTATGGTACTATTTTTCTACCTTTAAATGAGACACAAAATACATGTCAAAACTGTGTGGAGTTACCCCACCCACTTTAAAGAGCCTGTAACTCAGAAAAAAAACTGCTTAAATACCAAAACCACATATGTTCCAAATAATAGGGCATATGTATGCTAACAATAAGCTAGAAATAAACAAAATCGTTAGGAGGCAAAAAAAAACCCTTAGAGAGACCCGTCCTTTCACTTCAATCTTCATGAAACTTTACTAGAATGTTTGTCTTCTTGATATCTGGATCAAGTTCGAATATCCATCGTGCCAGGTCAGAAACTAGGTCACTAGGTTAAATTCCTTGAAAACCTTGTACAGCCTCTAGAGGCCATAATTTTTGCTTCAATCTTTGATCTCTAGGAAGATTGTTCTGATAATGGCGTCCAAAAACTCGTAGCATCTACCTTGTCAAACTTAAATATTAAGGATGTAAATCTCTTACCTCAGGTGAGCGATTAAGGACCATCATGGTCCTCTTGTTTTTTTGTTTTTAGCTCACCTGTCACGTAGTGACAAGGTGAGCTTTTGGGATCACTTTTTGTCCGTCGTGCGTGCGTGCGTCCGTGCGTGCGTCCGTAAACTTTTCTTCAAACGACATCTCCTCCTAAACCACTGATCGTATTTTGACCAAACTTCACAGGAATGATCCTTAGGTGGTCCCCTTTCAAAGTTGTTCAAATGGTTCCGGTCCATTGCACATATAGGTCACAGTAGCCAAAAATAGATTTTTTTCACCGCAAACTTAAAAAATCTTCTTCTCTGAAACCGCAAGGCCCAGGTCTTTGATATTTGGTATGAAGCTTCATCTAGTGGACCCCTACCAAGATTGTTCAAATTATAGTGCTGGAGCTAAAAATGCCCCCGCACGGGGGCCCTTTGGTTTTACATGGGCTTATATAGGGAAAATCTTGAAAAATCTTCTTCTCTGAAACCGTAAGGCCCAGGTCTTTGATATTTGGTATGAAGCTTCATCTAGTGAACCTCTACCAAGATTGTTCAAATTATAGTGCTGGGGCCAAAAATGCCCCCGTACGGGGGCCCTTTGGTTTTACATGGGCTTTTATAGGGAAAATCTTTAAAAATCTTCTTCTCTGAAACCGCAAGGCCCAGGTCTTTGATATTTGGTTTGAAGCTTCATCTAGTGGACCCCTACCAAGATTGTTCAAATTATAGTGCTGGGGCCAAAAATGCCCCCGCGCCGGGGCCCTTTGGTTTTACATGGGCTTATATAGGGAAAATCTTCTTCTCTGAAACCGCAAGGCCCAGGTCTTTGATATTTGGTATGAAGCTTCATCTAGTGCACCCCTACCAAGATTGTTCAAATTATAGTGCTGGAGCTAAAAATGCCCCCGCACGGGGGCCCTTTGGTTTTACATGGGCTTATATAGGGAAAATCTTGAAAAATCTTCTTCTCTGAAACCGCAGGGCCAAGGTCTTTGATATTTGGTTTGAAGCTTCATCTAGTGGACCTCTACCAAGATTGTTCAAATTATAGTGCTGGGTCCAAAAATGCCCCCGCATGGGGCCCCTTTGGTTTTACATGGGCTTATATAGGGAAAATCTTTAAAAATCTTATTCTCTGAAACCGCAAGGCCAAGGTCTTTGAAATTTGGTATGAAGCTTTATCTAGTGGACCCCTACCAAGATTGTTCAAATTATAGTGCTGGATCTAAAAATGCCCCCGCATGGGGGCCCTTTGGTTTTACATGGGCTTATATAGGGAAAATCTTGAAAAATCTTCTTCTCTGAAACCACAAGGCCCAGGTCTTTGATATTTGGTATGAAGCTTCATCTAGTGGACCCCTATCAAGATTGTTCAAATTATAGTGCTGGGGCCAAAAATGCCTCCGCACCAGGGCCCTTTTGTTTTACATAGGCTTATATAGGGAAAATCTTTTAAAATCTTCTTCTCTGAAACCGCAAGGCCCAGGTCTTTGATATTTGGTATGAAGCTTCATCTAGTGGACCCCTACCAAGATTGTTCAAATTATAGTGCTGGAGCTAAAAATGCCCCCCAAATGGGGGCCCTTTGGTTTTACATGGGCTTATATAGGGAAAATCTTGAAAAATCTTCTTCTCTGAAACTGCAAGGCCCAGGTCTTTGATATTTGGTATGAAGCTTCATCTAGTGGACCCCTACCAAGATTATTCAAATTATAATGCTGGGGCCAAAAATGCCCCCACACCAGGGCCCTTTTGTTTTACATAGGCTTATATAGGGAAAATCTTGAAAAATCTTCTTCTCTGAAACTGCAAGGCCCAGGTCTTTGATATTTGGTATGAAGCTTCATCTTGTGGACCTCTACCAAGATTGTTCAAATTATAGCCCTGGGGCCAAAAATGCCCCCGCTCTGGGGCCCTTTGGTTTTACATGGGCATATATAGGGAAAATCTTGAAAAATCTTCTTCTTTGAAACCACAAGGCTTAGGTCTTCTATATTTGTTATGAAGCTTCAGCTAGTGGACCTCTATAACGATTATTCAAATTATAGCCCTGAGACCAAAAATGCCTCCGCCATGTGGCCCTTTGGTTTTACATAGACTTATATAGGGAAAATCTTTAAAAATCATCTTCTCTGAAACACAAGGCTTAGGTCTTTGAGATTTGTTATGAAGCTTCATCTTGTGGACCTCTACCAAGATTGTTCAAATTATAGCCCTGGGGCCAAAATTGACCCTGTCCGGGGCCCACTTGTTATACATTGGATCAGGTGAGCAAACCAGGGCCCTCTGGGCCCTCTTGTTTTCTGGAATGTCAGTCCTATGTGTTGTGGTGGAGTGGTAAAGCATCGGATTTGAGATTGAGAGGTAGCCGGTTTGATCCCCGCAAGCACCACATGTTGTTTCCTTGAGCAAGAAACTTTATCCACATCGCTTAGTACTGGTTCCTACCCAGGAAAAGAGGGCCACATGGAAGATAAGTACTAGTACTAAATGTGTTCCTCTCTATAAATAAGGGCGATTATTATTATTATTTTATTATTATTATGTGTTTGTCTTTTGATAGTTTGCTGAGGCAAGAGCGCATGTGCCGTGACTACCTGGAATTCCTAACAGCTATTTACAGCATTCTTACCGCACTACATAATATGAAAGTCAGGGATCTCCGCTCAAGGGTATGACCGCTGCATTTAACTTGTAATGTATGATAAGTTCATCATCTTTCAGATTACTCTCAAAATAAAGACTCCTCAACCCTTGTCCTGCTGAATAAATTAATTTTGCCACACCCATTTCTTATCATCTTGCAAAATTAATTTATTCCGCTCTCTAGGCTAATTTATCATACGACAAATTGTTGATATTTTTTCTTATTTTTCCCAGAAAACAGGTTTTGACATCTCATGCAAATTGTCTCCCATGGAGACAATTTGCATGAAATGTCAAATCCTGTCTTCTGAGAAAAATGAGAAAATATTTCAAAATATCGTCTGCTGAAAAATTTCCAGCATGCAATCCTAAAATCATCACGAAAACAAGCTTATATAATTTTGACCCCCCTTGAACCCCACTTTTATATAGTAAAACTGGGGTTTCCGGGGGTATACCTTATTTTTCTTATTTCTGCTCTAAAATATAGATTGTGGGTACTCGTTATAACCTCCTCGATGAGGCGGTTCTAACGTGTGCCCACAATCTATATATTGAGCAGAAATAAAAAAATATCACAATTTTTCATCATAAAATTTTCATTTTTTCGGCGATAAAGGTGGCAATGTATTTGTATAGTAATGTTTGCGTAATGAATGTTTCAAAATCACAAACTATTGACAAACAGTATAGATCCTGATCAAAAGCCATCTGATCTAGTGCCCAGGGGTTATCATTTTCAGCAGGACAAGGGTTGACCATAAAGAATTTCACATATGTATGGGAATTTGATTTTGTTCTTAAACTTCCAACCACGGCATGTTTCTGTCTTTTTTTTTTACCCATAAAATGCCAGTCATGACTATTGTCGTCTGATTTGCCATCTGCCAGTTTCCATTAACAGTATTTTTTTTGCAAACAGTGTGGACCCAGATCAGACTGCTGTAGGAGCAGTCTGATCTGGGTCCACAATATTTGCCAGTTTGCAAAAATATTTTTCAAAAGTTTGCAAAAAAAATCAGCAGATGTCATAAGCAGACAACATTTTCAGATGTAGTTTTTCTCTGTGTCTTAAGGATTAATTCAGGTTTAACATTTTATGTGATTAGCACACTGGCAGATAAATCACATAAACATGTCTGATTTTCTCTGAAAAATAAGAAGAAAAATGATTGTAATCTGCTGGTGCAGTTGTTCAGTTTTGAAACAAACAAAAAATCTAGTGACCACTTGTTATTCAAAGTTCAAAGGATCTGAGGCCAGTTGTTCAAAGCCTTGTTAACTCTTATCATGCTGTTCACGACAACCCTTTTCTTTGGAAACAGTGTAGATCCAGATCAGATGGCTTCTGAAGAATCCATCTGATCAGGATCTACACTGTTCGACATTCAATTTATGAATTTGTAGGGCTGGCTAATCAGAGCTGAAAAGATAATCGATTATCAGTCCTGTCATTGCGATCAATAATCGATTGGTAATCGCTAAGGTTTTTGTCATAATTTTACCTGTCTGGCTTTCTTCTGAGCATGACCCTTACCATGTGTTGCACTTTACCATATGTATATTTGAACAGACAGGCCTGAGCAAACAGTGTAGACCCAGATGAGATGCTGCAGATTGCGGCATCTCATCAGGGTCTGCACTGTTTGCCACTCATCCAGCTATTTTAGGCATAACTTTGGGTAGTAAATTGTACCTATCAAGTAATCGATTAAAATCAAATCAGAAATGATAATCATTTTTGTTGAATTTATCAATTGATTAATTGATCATACGATTAATCGTGTCAGCCTTATGAATTTGTATGAAAAAAATTACATCAAGTAATAGGATAGGTTCAAAGTCAGTAATGGGTGTGGCTAAATGGAATATTCAGCCAGAGAAGAGTTAATGATAAAAATGTTAAATGTTCTAGTAAGTACAAAATCTGATGCAAAAATATTTTTGATGAAAAAATGTGAGTAGCTTTTGCATTTGCAGAAGCTACTCACATTTTTTCATCAAAATTTTTAACATATTTACTTTATTAACTGATCAAAATTTTAATGATATGTTGACTTCAACGCCATAAGTCTTTGACGGCTAACTGTGAGACAATCTTTTGAGAAGAAAGGTCTATAAGCATAATGAACATAGCTAAGCTAGCATTGCTCTAGATTTAGCTTATCTTGAACAGTAGTTTGAGTCATCAATGTTTGAGATATAGAGAGTCCACATTCTCCAAATTTGACAGAAAATATGAATCGAACAAAAACAAGAGGAAGTTTGTTTGTTTTAGAGTTTAATTGCAAAGTCAACACTGTTTATTTCATTTCGTTAAATAGTCTATATATGCACCCTTTTTGGGTCACACATAGCTTCTATATGTTTTACCAACTAATTAAATAGTCTATATACCGTAAAAAATCCTAAAAATTGGGACACCTTGGGGACTTGCTATATTTCTCCTAAAATCTTAACAAATTTGTTTCACGATCCAGCAAGGAGTCCAAGAAGGTGCAGACAGAATGGCAAACAGTGTAGACCCTGATTAGACTGCTCCTTCAGGAGCAGTCTGCAGTCTGATCTGTGCAGAGCAAACAGTGAAGACCCTGATCAGACTGCTCCTTCAGGACTGCACTGTTTGCTTAGGCCTATCTGTCCCAATACTTAGGATTGTTACAGTATGCACCCTTTTTCTCAGCTGGTTAAGGGTCACGTGGGTTCCATTTTTTTTTTACTGAATGTATCAGCCCAAACTGTTACTTAAACAGAGACAGACAATTGGACTGTGAGCATAAAGTCAACATGAGTTAGGCAACTGGCCACATCACGAAAACACGCCTATATAATTTTGACCCCCTTGAACCCCACTTTTATATAGTAAAACTGGAGTTTCCGGGGGGTATACCTTATTTTTCTTATTTTTGCTTTAAAATATAGATTGTGGGTACTCGCTAGAACCGCCTCATCGAGGCGGTTCTAACGAGTGCCCACAATTTATATTTTGAGCAGAAATAAGAAAAATATCGCAATTTTTCATCTTAAATTTTCATTTTTTTCGGCTATAAAGGTAGCAATGTATTTGTATAGGCGTGTTTGCGTAATGAACTCCCCAGTTTCCTAACCCAAGTTGATTTGATCACATCCTTTCCTAAGTTGCCTATCCTATCACATCCTTTCCTAAGTTGCCTAGCACATCACATCATTTCCAGGTTCCTTTATCCAAAGATGTAGTGGAGAAGTTACAGAAAGAAGGAAGGGAACCACAGACTGACGGTGTCGACAGGAGCAGCCGTCCTTCACAAATGTAAGATATGTCATGAGATTGACACCCCTTATAATGATGATTAAGAAGTCATTCTTCATAATTTCAAGTACGGTATTGTTTGCACTCACTTAAATGAGGGGGTTCTAACGAGCACCCACAACCTATGTTTGCAGTATAAATAAGAAAAATATCACAGATTTTCATCAGAAAAGTTGTCATTTTTATACCCCGCCACACGATAGTGGCGGGGTATTATGTTATACCCTCCGGTGTCCATCCGTCCGTATGTCTATCGTCCATCCGTCCGCACTTCGTTTCCGATCGATAACTTGAGCATTTTTTCACGGATTTTGTTCAAATGTTGCATACATATTGGTATCGGGGATGAGTGGTTTGGGATTGTTAATGGGCAAAATCCGTTAATTTTTAGCAGAGTTATTGCCCTTTTCAGTATCTGAAAAATGGTTTTTGGCCTCTAATTCCCTTACTATATGGAATATCTGGATGAAACTTCACAGATATATAGAGGACTAATCGGTTCATATTGTGGCCAAGGACTGCTACTCTGGCTGTTCCAGTTCTTGAGTTATCTGCCCTTGACGTATTCAAAAAATGCATTTTAGACTGTAGTTCGTTTATCATTTACAATATCTTGATGAAACTTCATAGATATGTAGTAGATGAATTGTTATATACTGTGGCAAAGGAACATGACTCTGGCTTTCCCAGCGATTGAGTTATCTGCCTTTGAAATATCTGAAAAATGGTGTTTGGCCTCTAGTTCCCTTACTATATGGAATATCTCGATGAAACTTCACAAATATATAGAGGACTTAATGGTTCTTATCGTGGCCAAGGACCGCTACTCTGGCTGTACCAGTTCTTGAGTTATCTGCCCTTGAAGTATTTAAAATGCATTTTAGACTGTAGTTCCTTTATTATTTACAATATCTTGCTGAAACTTCATAGATATGTAGTAGATTAAATGTTACATACTGTGGCAAAGGAACATGACTCTGGCTTTCCCAGCAATTGAGTTATCTGCCCTTGAAATATATAAAAAAAAGGGATTTTGGTCTATAGTTAATTTATTATTTGAAATATATGGATAAAACTTCTACACCCTCTGCTGTCTGTCTGTCTGTCCATCCATTTGTATGTCTGTCCATCTGTCTGTCTGTCCCTTTTCAGTATCTGAAAAATAGTTTTTGGCCTCTAGTTCCCTTACTATATGAAATATTTGGATTAAACTTTACAGATATAAGGAGGACTAAAGGGTACACAAACATCTTAATTTTATGATTGGTTGCCATGTATGCTTAATCCTTTTGATTGAAGCCTAATCAACCTCACCCTTGGAATGTGCAGTAAAAGCCTAACCAAATAGATGCCTAAAATAAAGGCCCTTCTAAGTGGTTAACCAGTACTTAGTGCACATACTTTGATTTGTTTGTTTTTTGTTTGATTTGAGGTTTAACGTCCCCGTCAACACTGTAAAGGTCATTTTGGAGACGTTGCTTCCAATTTTGTGGGACTTTTACCCGACACTTGAGATGAAATGACATCTCAAGCCCTGTCGCCCAATGAAACCAATAGGGTTTATTAGCATGGACGGTCCGCCTCGCACCGCGGTTCCTGGACAGGCTTAGATCCTCTAAGCGGTTTACCAGTACTAGTGTGCGGGCCGGATTCAGCTCTGCGTGGAAGCATCATGCAGCCCATATATTTCTTCAAGCCCCTATGGGCGGAAGCCTAATCAACCTCACCCTTGGAATGTGCAGTAAAAGCCTAACCAAATAGATGCCTAAAATAAAGGCCCTTCTAAGTGGTTAACCAGTACTTAGTGCACATACTTCATGCCTGCCCTTCTTGAATCAGCGGAAGGAGCACAATGACCGTAGAAATTACTTCATGATCAGTCTTCACAAAAGAATATAGTCAGACAGGCAGTACATCGAAAAACATGAAATTCTTACATGTACCACATAAAGATACATGTTCCACAGCCATTTAAGGTAAATACTTGCCTCCATAATTTTCAAATAATGTCAACTTATTGAGTTGCCTTCCCATCAAATGTCTGAAAAATGGATTTTTAGCTCACCTGAGCCTTTAGGCTCATAGGTGAGCTTATAGTATAGCCATGGTCCGTCGTCCGTCCGTCCACCATTTTCAAAGATCTTCTTCTCCTATACTGCAGGGCCAATCAAAGCCAAATTTCATATGGAGCCTCAGTGGGATGGGGGAACGAAAGTTTGTTCGCGGGGTCTGGATCACATGACCAAGATGGCCGCCATGCCCATATATGGTAAAAGGCCTTCAAAAATCTTCTTCTCCAGAACCATAAGGCCAGTGGCCTTGAAACTTGGCATGTAGCATATGGTACTGGGGCCCATCATGGTTTGTACAAATGGTGACCCTGGGTTGACCTTGACCTATTTTACAGCAATGTCAAATTTGTCGACTTAGGCTTTTGCATGGGGCAAAGTGAAAATAATGGATTTATAGGAAACCATTGAAGACAGTGTCACCAAAATTTGTAGATCAGGAAAAGTAACTGAATACATGAATGTATATGGATCGGAAAGGTCAAGGTCATTCATTGGCCTTGTTCGCAGGTCTGGATTACATGACCAAGATGGCCGCCATGCCCATATATGGTAAAAAGCCTTCAAAAATCTTCTTCTCCAGAACCATAAGGCCAGTGGCTTTGAAACTTGGCATGTAGCATATGGTACTCGGGCCCATTATGGTTTGTACAAATGGTGACCCTGGGTTGACCTTGACCTATTTTACAGCAATGTCAAATTTTCCGACTTAGGCTTTTGTATGGGGCAAAGTGAAAATTATGGATTTATAGGAAACCATTGAAGACAGTGTCACCAAAATTTGTAGATCAGGTAAAGTAATTGAATACATGAAGATCTATGGGTGAGAAAGGTCAAGGTCATTCATTGGCCTTAGACCAAGGTCATTCAGGATCCATATTTCAAACATTTTTTTCTCCAAAACTGCTGAGCCAATTTAAGTAAAATTTAATATGGAGCCTTTGTGAGTTGAACAAATGAAAAAATGCCAATACGGTCTAGATCACATGACCAAAATAGCCGTCACGCCCATATATGGTAAAAAGCCTTAAAAATTCTTCTCCTCCAGAACCGTAAGGCCAATGGCTTTGAAACTTGGCATGTAGCATATGGTACTCAGGCCCATCATAGTTTGTACAAATGGTGACCCTGAGTTGACCTTGACCTATTTTACAGCAATGTCAAATTTGCCGACTTAGGCTTTTGCATGGGAAAAAGTGAAAATAATGGATTTTTAGGAAACCATTGAAGACACTGTCACCAAAATTAGTAGGTAAGGTAAAATAGCTGAATACATGAAGATCTATGTGTAAGAAAGGTCAAGGTCATTAATTGACCTTAGACCAAGGTCACGCAGGTTCCATATTTCAAACATTTTTTCTCAGAAACTACTGAGCCAATTGAAGTGAAATTCAATATGGAGCCTTTGGGAGTTGAACAAATGAAAAGCTGCCAATATGGTCTAGATCACATGACCTTGATGGCCACCACGCCCATATATGGTAAAAACACTTCGAAATTCTTCTTCTCAAGAATCGTAAGGCCAGTGGCCTTGAAACTTGGCATGTAGCATATGGTTCTCGGGCCTATCATAATTTGTTCAAATGGTGACCCTGGGTTGAACTTGACCTATTTTACAGTAATGTCAAATATGCTGACTTAGGCTTTTGCATAGGAAAAAGTGAAAATAATGGATTTTTAGCTCACCTGAGCCTTTTGGCTCATAGGTGAGCTTATAGTATAGCCATGGTCCGTCGTCCGTCCGTCCACCATTTTCAAAGATCTTCTTCTCCTATACTGCAGGGCCAATCAAAGCCAAATTTCATATGGAGCCTCAGTGGGATGGGGGAACGAAAGTTTGTTCGCGGGGTCTGGATCACATGACCAAGATGGCCGCCATGCCCATATATGGTAAAAAGCCTTCAAAAATCTTCTTCTCCAGAACCATAAGGCCAGTGGCCTTGAAACTTGGCATGTAGCATATGGTACTGGGGCCGATCATGGTTTGTACAAATGGTGACCCTGGGTTAACCTTGACCTATTTTACAGCAATGTCAAATTTGCCGACTTATGCTTTTGCATGGGGCAAAGTGAAAATTATGGATTTATAGGAAACCATTGAAGACAGTGTCACCAAAATTTGTAGATCAGGTAAAGTAACTGAATACATGAAGATCTATGGGTGATAAAGGTCAAGGTCATTCATTGGCCTTAGACCCAAGATGGCCGCCATGCCCATATATGGTAAAAAACCTTCAAAAATCTTCTTCTCCAGAACCATAAGGCCAGTGGCTTTGAAACTTGGCATGTAGCATATGGTACTCGGGCCCATTATGGTTTGTACAAATGGTGACCCTGGGTTGACCTTGACCTATTTTACAGCAATGTCAAATTTGCCGACTTGGGCTTTTGCATGGGGCAAAGTGAAAATAATGGATTTATAGGAAACCATTGAAGACAGTGTCACCAAAATTGGTAGATCAGGTAAAGTAACTGAATACATGAAGATCTGTGGGTGAGAAAGGTCAAGGTCATTCATTGGCCTTAGACCCAAGATGGCCGCCATGCCCATATATGGTAAAAAGCCTTCAAAAATCTTCTCCAGAACCATAAGGCCATTGGCCTTGAAACTTGGCATGTAGCATATGGTACTCGGGCCCATCATGGTTTGTACAACTGGTGACCCTGGGTTGACCTTGACCTATTTTACAGCAATGTCAAATTTGCCGACTTAGGCTTTTGCATGGGGCAAAGTGAAAATAATGGAGTTATAGGAAACCATTGAAGACAGTGTCACCAAAATTTGTAGATCAGGTAAAGTAACTGAATACATGAAGATCTATGGGTGAGAAAGGTCAAGGTCATTCATTGGCCTTAGACCAAGGTCATTCAGGATCCATATTTCAGATATTTTTTTCTCCAAAACTGCTGAGCCAATTTAAGTGAAATTAAGTAGGAAAATTGTCACCAGACAGGTGAGCGGTTCAGGACCACTGGTCCTCTGGTTACATATGCTTCCTACATCTTCTAACAACTTCATCCACTCACATTAAGACATTACACTTGCGGATCATATCTCGGCTATCCCCTTTCTAGTTATTTAGCCTTGATATATTTTCAAATAAGTTACATTGCTTAGCAGTGGCGGGGTATTATGCAGTGTTTGCGGTGCTTTTATGGAGTTGTGTAAAACTGCACTATGTCACACGGGTGTGTTATCGTGATGATGAGATATTTTGTGATGGCATGGCATCTGATCTGATCAGGATCAATACTGTTTGTCATTAAGTTTTCAAATTAAAATGAAAAGAATACATCAAGTAATTTCATTGGTTGACAGTCAGCTGTGGGTGTGGCAAAATTAATTATTGAGCAGGATAAGGGTTAATTATTTTGTCTAAATGCCTTATTTACATAAATGGGTGTGTCCAAATCGAAAGCTGGAAGAGTCCACTTCAGAAACTCGGGGGTGAAAGGGCTGAGGTATTAAGGGGAATGGAAAAACACCTTCAGGGGAGGCAACTCCTGCACCAAATTTTTTGTCTCCCATGTTCATAGGGGTCAACTCTTAAAGGAAAGAATTTGCCCCTCAGGAGCAAATTCTTTCCTTTAAGAGTAGACCCCTTTTTCAGTGGGACAGGCCTTATAGAAAAGCGAATGGGAAGCCCCAAAAGTTGTCTCCCTTTGAAAAATGGCAGTAAAATCTGCCAGGTGTTCCCATTCACCTTAAGTTGTTCAGTGTTGAAGGAGAATCTGCCAGGTGTTCCCGTTCACCTTAAGTTGTTCAGTGTTGAAGGAGAATCTGCCAGGTGTTCCCATTCACCTTAAGCTGTTCAGTGTTGAAGGAGAATCTGCCAGGTGTTCCCGTTCACCTTAAGTTGTTCAGTGTTGAAGAAGAATGTCAAGTTGAGAGTCCCAGCAAGGGATTGAACCCACCACCTTTGCATTTCATTTTAGCATGTCACGCAACCACTAGGCTAAGGTCTTGACATTTTAGCCTAGTGATAGTGTCCCTTTCTTTGTTAACCAAAGGTTTTGGGTTGAATCCCTGGTCAGGACACACAACTGAATTTTTTTTTGCAAGCTTTTTCTTCTCTTACTACACTAGTAATTGTGTTTCTAGTTTTCTCTCTTGTTCTTTAGGGCAAAAGTAATACCACGCAGAGGTAGAAAAATGTCTAGTATAGACTTTGACCAGCTGGGTAGTGAGCGTGTGGCATCGGCTTCCAGTTCTTTCCATAAACCTTCTGCTATGTCTAACAAGTACTTCTTATCTTTCTTATCTTTCTATCTTATTGCCTTTACAACACCTAAATCTCTTTATAACACTATTAATGGGGTCCAAAACAGAAACCGTGTTAGTTAAACAAATGAGTTATATCCAAACAAAAATGTATAGCTTATATAGAAAAATGACCATTTATGGTCATTTTTCTATATAATCTATACATTTTTGGGATCTCAGCCCCTGCCCATCGGGGCTTGAATTAATAGAACTGAAACCGACCTGCCCAGGCAAAGCGATGTGAGTCGGACCGTCCATGCTTATAAACCCTATTGTTTTCATTGCGCGGCAGGGCTTGAGATGTCATTTCATCTCAATGTCGGGTAAAAGTCCCACAAAATTGGAAGCAAAGTCTCTAAAATGACTTTACAGTGTTGATTGGGACAGTAAACCCCAAATCAAACAAAACAAAACAATTTTGGGATCCATCTTGAAATGTGTTATTTCCAAAACCATGTTATAATGAACTGTGTTATAATGAGGTTGTGGTGTATGTGACATAAATGCGTTAGTCCATTGTATGCTAGCGGACTCTTCCATTGATATATGTTGGACAAGTCCATTTGTCATATAAGGGTAGTGTTTTTCTAATTTTGACGAAAAATTCAATTAGCAAATAGTGCAGGCCCTGATCAGACACCGCAGAATGCGGCGTCTGATCTGGGCCTGCACTGTTTGCCAAGGTACCCCTTTAGGGGTTTCCCACATACAGTGGGTTAGTCGGCCCCCACCCACCGGGGCTTGAAGAAATAGATGGGCTGCATGATGCTTCCACACAGAGCTGAAACCGACCTGCATACGAGTACTGGTAAACTGCTTAGAGGATCTAAGCCTGCTCAGGCAAAGCAGTGTGAGTCAGACCGTCCATGCTTATAAACCCTATTGGTTTCATTGGGCGACAGAGCTTGAGATGTCATTTCATCCCAATGTCGGGTAAAAGTTCCACAAAATTGGAAGCTACCTCTCCAAAATGACCTTTACAGTGTTGACGGGGACGTTAAACCTCAAATCAAACAAACAGTGTAGAATCTAGATGAACCCTTGCCCTGCTGAACCAGGACAACTCCTACCTTTCCAAACAGTGTAGATCCTGATTAGATTGCTTTTGAAGAAGCCATCTGATCACAGGATCAACCTTGTTTGTCATTCAGCTTGCAAATTTGAATGAATACAATACCTCAAGTAATGTGATTGGTTAATGTCACAAATGAGTGTGGTGAAATTAATTTATTCAGCAGGACAAAAGTTAATAGAGTGAAATATTCTTGAACCCAAAACAAAACAAAAAAAAAGAATCAATCATTTTTAACCCTTGTTCTGCTGAGCCCGGATATGCCTTTTCTTTGAAACAATGTAGATCCAGATCAGATGGCTTCTGAAGAAGCCATCTGATCAGGATCTACATTGTTTGTCATTCAGATTGTGAATCTGTTGTAATAATTTGCATCAAGTAATCTGATTGGTTGATAATCGGTAGTGGGTGTGGTATATATGAATATTCAGCAGGATAAGGGTTAAAGAGCATTTTTTTTTCAAGGATGTACATTTATTTCCTTATTTGTTTACCAAAGCTTGAATAGGTTTTAGGGAGAATTGATAAAAATTATCCTCATCATGTGAACAAGTTCGTGAAATAAAGACCCCCCTAAACCCCAATTTATATTGTGAAAACTGGGGTTTACGGGGGTAAACATTATTGTCCTTATTTATGCTCCAAGACATAGGTTGTGGGTACTCGTTAGAACCGCCTCAATGAGGCGGTTCTAATGAGCACCCAAAACCTATGTTTGGAGTATATATAAGAAAAATGTCACAAATTTTCATCAGAAAAATTGCCTTTTTTTTTTGATATATGAAAAATGCACATTATCACACGGATGTGTTATAGTAATGTTTATTATCACCAAATATCCACCTTATCTGTTTCTATGGGTGTTATTCGCCCTTGGTAGCTCAGTCCCAGAGCTCAGTCTGATGCATGGCCTGGCGGTGCTCAGGTCATTGGTTGAATGCGTTCAACATTCTTTTGTGGAGATCTATCATGAAATCATAAATAAATGATAATAATAGTGCACATTTAGTAACAGCTTATCTTCCATGAGGCTTTCTGTACAATCTTCTATCTGACATAACTATATAGATGGTCATGCTCTTCCGCTGATTCAAGAAGAGCAGTCGTTAGTTTCTGGTGTAAGAATATGCAATGTACTGGTTAACCGTTTATGTATAGGCCTGCCCGAGAAAAGTGTGGTTAGGTAAATTAGCTGGCTGAATATGATCTATATAGTGTTGACAGGGCTGTGAAACTCCAAACAAACAAATATTTGAAGCTTTGTTTACAAGCTTGTTTGTCCCATCAGGGCCAAAGGTTATTAAACTTTTTTCATGCTCAACTCTGCTGAGCATGAAAGTTGTAATGCGCATATACAGTAAAATTCCTATTTTAAGACCACTTTTTGGGACTGTTCAAAAGTGGTCTTTAAGACCACTTTTGAACAGTCCTAAAGGTGGTCCCTGACCAGAAGACACTGTGCGTAGAAAACACAAAGAAAGAATAATTGCAACTTTCTAAATAAGTTTTCTAAAGCAGAATACGTCTTAATTCTTGGTTGACTTAATAGCGTAATTTTACTGTATATTAAAATACAAATAAATGTGACAATTTTCTTGTTCAGATAAATGCAATATTATTTGCCCTGGTCATAGATTTTAAAATGGCAACAGTTGTTGGCATTTTTAAAATTCCTTGCATGACTGAATTCAACTTAAAAAATGTTCTATTTTATAACTTTGGTGTCAGGCTTCTAGCTTCTACTTGGCTATTTCAGTTTGGATAGCATCATTACACTGATATTTGTGAATATTGTCAGTTGTAATGACGAAGGACTAAGCTTGTGGGTAGGGTGATCCTAAAAACAAATATATAGATATAAAGTGTATGTAATTAGTGTATGTAAAACTGGATATAAATATATAGATATAAATAGTGTATGTAATTAGTGAATGTAAAACTTGATACAAATATATAGATATAAATAGCGGTGAGTCGAAAAACCCAAATCTACCCAAATCCACTGTATTTACCCAAATCCACCTGATAATTACCCATATCCACCTATAGCTGGCCCATTTAAAGTCATATAAGTTGTTTTTAATGTTTACATGATAGAATATATCACTTTGGACAAATAAATAATCAAATTTAGTAACTTGTAACAATTTAACACGCACTATACATCGCGTGTAGTGTAACGAAACATCTTTCAGTTGGTTGCCTAGGGTTACCACTGTAATAATCATAGTTCACACACGTTTATTACAAATAATGTTAGATAATTGTAAACCTCAAAAAATATTTATTTATTTATTTATTTATTTATTTATTTATTTATTTATTTATTTATTAAGAAAGGAAGAAAGGGAAGGAAAATAAATAGACAAGTGAATGTTTGACGGTTGAGTGAAAAAAAAAAAACACACACACAAAAACATGCAGAAAATACCGCAGAATATACGACCTTATTAAACACAACTTTTTATAAAGTAAGGCTTTGGTTTACAGGGGAACATATTATTTTCATTAGTTCTGCTAAAAAAAAGACAACTTTTTATAAAGCAAGGCTTTGGTTTACAGGGGAAATATTATTTTTATTAGTTCTGCTAAAAAAAAAAAAAAAAAAAAACATATATCGTAGACATAGACTGTGGGTATTTTTTGGACCCCCCTCCCACAATCCGTGCTGAAAGAAACTGATTGGGCTGCACCTCTGAAATGCTTCCATGCTGAGCTGAAACGGAGCCCGCGTTAAACCTCCATTCAAGCAAACAAACACTCTAATTTAGAACCGCCTCATCGAGGCGGTGAGGCGGTTCTAACGAGCTTCAAAAATCCATGCTTTGAGCCGATATGAAAAAAAAAAATAAAAAATAAAAATAATTTTTAATAGAAAATTTCATTGTGATGAATATATTTCGGCCCATAAGTTTCAATATGTGTGTTTTCGAAAGAAAGATGGAAAGAAAGAGAGAAAGAAAGAAAGAAAGGAAGAAAGAAAGGTACAACCAACCAACTAACCAACCCATTACGAAAACACACCTATTAAATATACTGGAAATTGTATCCACCAAAATGAAAATTTCCAGAAACAAAAATCCGATATTTTAATTTTTCTTCTCAAAACCCCGTTAGCCCAAATCCACCGTAAAAAAAACAAAAAAAACAACAACAACAAATCAACCATAATATTGGAGTCATTGCTTCCAATTCTGTGGGACTTTTACCCGACACATTGAAATGAAATGACATCTCAAGCCCTGCCGCCCAATTAAACCAATTGGATTTATGTGCATGGCCGGTCCGACCCACACCACTTTTCTTGGGTAGGCTTATAGCCTCTAAGCGGTCGGTTTCAGCTCTGCGTGGAAGCATCATGTAGCGCTAGCTATGACCCGATGGGCGCGGGGGGTGGGGGGGGCAGACACTATTGATAAGCGTCTATCTATATTTATTATCATCATTATTTGTGATTTAGAATGGGTAGTTTGTCAGAATCTCCAGAATAATTCTTGCCTGACTCAGAAAAAAAATGGAAAGGAACTTACCTGCTGGTGCCATAGATAGTAGCAGTTATATGCAGGCTGAGTAAATGCAATGCACACAAATGTGTTTTATGTGTGAAACTTTTTGGAAATGTATAATAACATTTCTGTCTAAACGTATTAAATCCTGGGGAGTCTGCATAACTGCTACTGTCAGTCAGTCATCGACGAAAATGTATCTATTAAACTTGGCATTGCGAAAACACGCAACATGCCTATATAATTTTAACCCCCTTAAACTCCCCTTTATACATTAAAACTGGTGTTTACATGGATAAAGATCATTTTTCCTATTTCCGGTAAATACACATTGTGGGTACTCTTTAGAACGGCCACGCCGAGGCGGTTCTAACGAGTTCCAACAATCCATGTTTCGAGCAGAAATATGAAAAAATATACATTTTATCAGAGAAGTTTCATTTTTGTTGGTACATTTACAATTTATTTGAATAGGCGTATTTTCGTAATGCAAGCCTTACTGAAAAAAAAATCTCGTTGATGTCCAGCTCCTGTCGCTTGGAAGCCACCCCAGAGAGGAGCCGCACGTGAGTCAGGCTTACAAATTTAAAAAATTATTGATAATAATAATAATAATAATAATAATAATAATAATAATAATTCACAAATTCAATCAAGTACAACATTAAAGCAAAAAGAACCATCATCACGTGTCCTATCGTCAAAGCCAGACCTGAACAGCCGGGGCCAACGTCGGGCCGACAGAGATACGACGTTGCCATCTATTGCTATCGGCCCGACATTGATCCGACACTCTTTGCACATGTGTCGTACAGTATCTATTACTTCCGAAAAGAATTTGATAAACTCGAACATATTAATAAAAATGCAAACAAATTAATTTTTGAGAAAATGGTATGAAAAATGAAATTTGAAAATAAAAATGAATAAATAAATAAATAAAAATCACCTGACCGGAGATCATGACATTAATATTTGACGAAGAATTAGAAAAGTGACAATGCAAGTGGTCGTAGCCCAGAAGTATGCTCGAAACACAGCGGTAGGAGACCAAGTGATTAGAGTCAGCGCTCTTACCCACAATGTCACGGAGGCCAAGGGTATACGCAAAAAAAAAAAAAAAAAATAAAATAAAAAAAAAATAAATAACTTTTAAAATGTATGTTGAAGCACCGGTCAAGCACATTCTGCTCTTCACAATCTAATTTATGTTCATAACAAAATGGATATTAACGGAGTCGGAGATCACCTATTCATTCATTTACTCACGTGAACAAGTCCGTAAAATGAACATTCCATAAACCCCACTTCATATAGAGAAGGGGTATACATAAACAGAGGATATTTACTTTTTTACTTTTTTTTTGTTTGTTTGATTTGAGGTTTAACGGCCCCGTCAACACTGTTAAGGTATTTTTTTAGACGTTGCTTCCAATTTTGTGGGACTTTTACCCGACATTGAGATGAAATGACATCTCAAGCCCTGTCGTCTAATGAAACCAATCGGGTTTATAAGCATGGACGGACCAACTCACACCGCTTTGCCTGGGTAGGCTTAGATCCTCTCAGCGGTTTACCAGTACTCGTGGGCGTGTCGGATTCAGCTCTGTGCGGAAGCATCATGCAGCCGTTTTATTTCTTCAAGCCCCGATGGGCGGAGGCCGTCTGTTTTTTTTGTTGTTGTTTTTTTTTAGATAAAAGCGGCCCAGGCAAAGTGGTGCGAGTCGGACCGTCCATGCATATAAACCCTATTGCTTTCATTGGGTGGATTTGTTTGTTTGAGTTGAGGTTTAACGTCCGACGGTCCACGTCAACACTGTAAAGGTAATTTTGGAGACGTTTCTTCCAATTTTGTGGGACTTTTACCCGACATTGAGATGAAATGACATCTCAAGCCCTGTCGCCCAATGAAATTAGCATGGACGGTCCGCCTCGCACCGCGGTTCCTGGACAGGCTTAGATTCTCTAAGCGGTTTACCAGTACTAGTGTGCGGGCCGGATTCAGCTCTGCGTGGAAGCATCGTGCAGCCCATATATTTCTTCAAGCCCTATGGGCGGGGGCCATTTCATTGGGTGGAAGGGCTTGAGTTGTCATTTAATCCAAATGTCGGGTAAATGTCCAACAAAATGGAAGCAACTCGAATCTAACAAACAAACCCATACAACAATGTACCGATCGTTTATTTTGACATACCGGTAATTGATATTGACGGGTGTACTTTTCCAGTGGGCATACAACGTCGGAAAAACATTAAAACCACATTCATCCAACGTCATGACATTGAATTGAAGTCTGTTCATCAACGGTCGACTGGGCTTTATTAAAAGCATTGAAAAAAAATTGGTTCCTCTCCAGTATGGATAATTTCGACCATAGTGTAGAAGACTGTGAAACTTATCGCCCCTACCCAAAAGGGCTTCCCAATATTAGGAAACGGTACACGCCTCATTTCACAGTCTTCAGCAGAATGTTGAAACACAAATCTTTGAGGACTGTTCTAACACGCGCCTACAACCCGTATTGCTAGCATAAATGAGCGACATATTACACAATTTCCTAAAATTAACTATACATACTGTGTTTTCGTAAAGAGACCTGCGCTTAGCGAATGCTTTGTTCAAGCTGCGTGTCTGCGCAGTCTGATCATGGCCTTCACTATTCACTTATGGAAAATGACTGAAAGTTTTGCAGGCCACATGTGAAAACTCAGATTCTGAGTGCGTTGAATGCGCTATCACTTGGCATAGATTTTAATTGATTTTAAACACACACTAACACACACACACACACATGGCGTCTTAAACATAAAATGGTGTCAGATAGTACAAATAATAAGTTAAAATTGTAATATCTTTATATATTTTGCTTTCAACATAGATTGTGGGTGCTCGTTAGAATCGCCTCAATGAGGCGGTTCTAACTATTACCCACAATCTATGTTTTTGAACAAAAGGCAGATAATGTATACCCCGTAAACCCCATTTTCCTCTATATAAAGTGGGGTTTAGAGGGGTCTTAGTTTCACGGACATGTTATCGTGATGTGCATAATGCTTCCACGCAGGGCTGAAACCAACCGCACAGGAATATTGGAAAACCGCTTAAAGGTTCTAAAACTGCCCAGGAAGCGTGGTGCATGCATATCAGCCATATTGGTTTAATTGGATGGCATGGTTTGGGATGTAATTTAACCCCAATGCCGAGGCAAAGTCCCACTAAAAGGAAGCCTCGCCTTTTAAAATGACCTCTAAAGTGTTGACGGGGACGTTAAACAGCGAGTCAAACAAACAAAACCTGGGTCTCGGTAATCAGTCCAATAAAACAATAGCGCATCACAAAATCACGCCTGTTCAAATTCAGTTATATTGAGGATACTGCAACAATAACAAAGAAAGGGGGAAAAATACGATAAAAATACGGTGTTTTTCATACTTTTTTGCGTGAATGGGGGTGCAAAATTATAAGGGTGTGTTACCGTGATAAAAACACACACCCTATCGAATTCCACTCCCATTGAGTACCCTTTTTATACACTAAATTCGAGTTTTACAGTAGTTAACATTACTTTTCTTAGATCTTTACCAAAATGTAGAATATGGGTGTTCGTTATAGAACCAACTGGCTGAGGCGACCCTAATGTGTACCCACAATCTACATGTATATTTTAGAGCAGAAATAGATCTTTCCCAATTTTTCAGCATATAAGTTTCGCTTTTTCTTTTTTGTTTTGTATTTTATTATTTTTTTTATCATTATTATTTTATTTATTTATTTTGCGTTTATATAGGCATGATTTCGTAAAGCAGTTGCCATCACGTGAAAAAGTCCGTGAAATGACCCCAAAAACCCACTCCATATGAAAAAACGGGGGTTTCCGGGGGTACACATTATTTTTCTTATTTCTGCGTCAAGACAGGTTGCCGGTACCCGTTAGAACCGCCTCAATGAGGCGGTTCTAACGAGCATCCACAACCTTGTTTTGTGCATGTTTAAGAAAAATATCACGGATTTTCATCAGACAAGTAGCCATTTTGGAGATATGAAAAATGTACTTATGTCGCACGGATAAGTTATCATAATGGCGCTTGTCTCGCGACGGCATGACACCTTGGCGAAACGCTCCTTAGTGCAAAGCCCATGAGCCGCAAAAACAGCGTAACGCCTCAGCACATCCGTCACTGGTCCAAACACGCCCCGAGTAAGTAATTTTGGGCTCAGGATTTCTCTTTTATTGCCTATGCTCGGGTTATATGAACTGCTGCTGCTGCTGAGTGGGTGAGGGATATCTCAGACGCTATCAAAAATTATTAATAAAATATTAAATTAAGAGGGACGGGTAATTCACATTCACTTAAACTGTTAGTCTATTGGCCCCTGCAGTGCCAGCGGGGCGTGACTTGACACATTTGCTTTGGATATGAAGCGTTCTGATTGGCGAGGATTTTTGTTCGAATAAACACAGCGCTTGACAACTGGGCGTGACTTAAAGCTTTCTAAAGGTTTTTGTCTGAATAAACAGGCTTTTTATAAAAAAAAAGATAAATACATAAATTAATATAAATAAATAAATAAATAAATAAATAAATAAATAAAACGATAATTATGTTTTCCAATACTACTTCTACTTCTACCAATAATAATAATATTTATAATATATTTTTTCTTGACTATAGACGTATCTTAGTTTTATGTCTTAGCTATTGACCTTACTGTTCAAGTGACAAATTTTGTTGACTTGGATGGAAAACCAAAATGCACAGAAGCGAGTAAATACTATTTCTTTTTTCAACCTTTCTATTCTTCCTGTCTTTCTCTCAGATAACGGCTAAAACGTAGATTGTGGGTACTCATTAGAACCGACTCGGCGAGGCAGTTCTTTGGTGAGTCACAATCAATGTTTTTGATCAGAACTAAAAAAAATAATCTGTGTTCTTGTGAAACCCAGTTTTACTCTATCATAGTGGGGCCCTAGCGGACAAAATTACATAGCCATGTTTCCGTGATGCTTTCGATAATCTTCTTTCTTTCTTTCTTTCTTTCTTTCTTTCTTTCTTTCTTTCTTTCTTTCTACCATCATACAATATTGTTGACGAGGATGCGGAACTAAAAGAATGAGGCAGGTTTACTTTCTTTCTGTTTCTTTCTTTCTTTCTTTCTTTCTTTCTTTCGTATTTGCTTGGTTATAATCTAAAATAAAGAAATAAATAGACAGGTAATGGTGATCGCTGTGTGTGCTATGATCATAGGACAGCCTAAGGCAATCTGTGTATTCTGACTAGAAGATGTTTTGTCGCACTACACCTGCCCAGTAGGTGCGTATCTTAAAAAAAAGATAACACGGATAAATGACATTTTTTTTAATTTAATCATCAATAGAATATCAAATTGAATTTGTAATGTTTAGGACCTGTTAGGACACATTGAGTTCAAACCCTTTCCATATCAGCAACAGAAAATTGATTCATATGAGTGAGGGGTGTGAGAGGTATGTGCGGTAAATAGTTATTGTGTAATTACCATCCATAAAAAATAAAAACGTTACTAAATTTGATTATTTATTTGTCCTAAGTGATATATTCTATCATATAAACATTAAAAACAACTTAAATGACTTTAAATAGGCCAGCTATAGGTGGATATTGGTAATTATCAGGTGGATTTGGGTAAATACAGTGGATTTGGGTAAATACAGTGGATTTGGGTAGATTTGGGTTTTTCGACTCACCCTATAAATAGTGTATGTAATTAGTGTATGTAAAACTTGATATAAATAGTGTATGTAAAAATATAGATATAAATAATGTATGTAAAACTTGGACTGTATGTAATGTACACCTGCGGTAATGGTCAAATGTGACCGACGCAGTATCAATAGATAGATAGATAGATAGATAGATAGATAGATAGATAGATAGATAGATAGATAGATAGATAGATAGATAAATGAAAGGTAAACCTGATCTGGGACTGGCAAATGGAGTTCTGAAAAGTGGAATAATGCATTTAATATCTGGTGGTCTTAATAGCCGAATTTTCCGGAGTAATTAAGGGAAATGGGAACACCTGGCACATTTCTCCGCCATTTTTCAAAGGGAGATAACTTTCCAGACTTCCTGTTTGCTTTTCTAAAAGCTGTGTCCCACAGAAAAAGGGGTCTACTCTTAAAGGAAAGAATTTGCTCCTCAGGAGCAAATTCTTTCGTTTAAGAGTTGACCCCTATTGACATGGGAGACAAAAATACTTTTGCAGGAGTTGCCTCTCCTGAAGATGTTCCCATTCCCCTTAATAGACATTTTTTTTTCTGAATAATTAAGTCAGAAGATTCCAGTCAAAACGGAATGGATTAATGTACAATAGGTAAATAAACTTGACACAGTTTTCAATTTTGCAGGTCCCGTTGGTCGAGGAAAATGATGTCAACAGACACCATGGACATGGCGGAACAAGATAGTGATCGGGGCGGAAGAATGGTGAATACAGTGAAGAGGGTTAGTGTACTTAACAATGTTGGAAAAGCATTTGGAAGAAGGTAGGCTACAAATACTGTATGCGCCAGACTGTATTTATCCTAGTACGAAGTATTCAGACAATTCCACTTCTTACCATACTTGTTCTAAAATTTGAACAAGTACAATTTACTACCCCATATTGTGTCTAAAAATAGCTGGATCAGTGGAAAACAGTGTAGACTCTGATGAGACGCCACATTCTGTGGCGTCTCATCTGGGTCTGCACTATTTTCTCAGGCCTGTCTGTCGGCATACATATGGTAATTATGGCACATGACATGCTGTATTAAGTGCACAACAATACTGTTTCACAAAGTATTTTTGAAACCAGTAGTGATCGATTTTCTGGCGGGTTTGAGCTATTTATAGCTGGGCTAGTCTTAGCGCGGGGCATCATTAATTTTGGACAATCTTGTGCCAGTCTAGTGTGTATAGCAAGAAGTCCTTATAAAACATGTTTATTATCGTAATATTTGGGCCCTGTGGCATCTGATCTGGGCCTGCACTTTTTGATTTGTAGAATATGCTCAAATTACAATGTTTGTCCGAAAAACTTGGTGGTATGTGCTATATATACTGTAGATAACGGTTTTCCAGTTTTTGTCGCACCTGTTTTAGCAGGAAAACATAGGCGTGCAAGTTTCCGTCCGTCCGGCGTGCAAGTTTCCGTCTGTCCGTGCATTCGTCCGTCCGTCCATCCAGTTGTCCGTCCGTCTTTCCGTCAACATTTTACACTGGGTGTCTTGTCATCGCAACTCCTCCTACAGTTTCATACCGATTATTTTCAAACTTTGCGTGTGTATTTGCCATGGTATGAGGATGCGCATGTGGTTTGGACTTTGTCGTCGGATCATTTTTTGTCACTTTTTCCACATTGTGAACTTAGTCATTTTTAACCTTCAATTGATATATGATAGGTACCTCTTGACATCGCAACTCCTCTTGGAGTTTTATACCGATCATTTTGAAACTTTGCATATGCTTTTGCCATGGTATGAGGATGTGCATGTGGTTTCGACATAATTTTCAGAATATTTTTTTCCACTTTTTGCACATTATTAACTTAGCCATTTTTAAGCTTCTTTTGATATACGATAGGTACCTCTTGTCATCGCAAATGTGGTATGATGTAGGTGCGATCAATTGCAATTTCAGACAAATTATCTTGTGCAAGTCTAATGCATATAGCACGAAATCTTAACAAAACATGTTTATGTATCGCAATATTTGGGCCCTGTTGCATCTGATCTGGGTCTGTTCTGTTTGATTTGTAGAAAATGCTTTAGTTACAATGTTTGTCAGAAAAATTATCATGTGGTGCACATGCTATATAAAGATAACGGTTTTCCGGTTTTATGACGTAGGTGCGAGTGTTTGATATTTTGGACAAACAATCTTGTGCCAGTTTAGTGTGTATAACCTATTTTTAATCATGATTCTAACACAGCGCGCCTATATAGGCAATGGAAAATAACTGTGTTTTATTCTACAACAAATCACGGCAAGGAAGAGCGTGACGAGTGACGTCATTAAAAACTGCAAATTTATGACATCACTAGTCCATTTCTTTGACGTTGGACGGTGTAACGTCATTTTCTCGCATCGAAAACGTTAGAAAAGGATATAAATGCATGTGTTTCAGTCGATAATTTTAGCGGGATTTCTTCTAACAATGGCGAAAAGTTGTGAGAATTTGAAGGCAACAACATCATCATTGCCGAGTTTCAGCGTGTTAGAATCGAAATAGATCAGCTCTAGCCAGCGATTTGTTAGATAATAAATCACAGTTTGTCGGTCAGTTGTAAGTAGACAAATCACGCACGCTATGCGCTCGTGATTTGTCTACTTTACAACTGACCTCCAAACTGTGATTTATTACTCAACAAATCACAGCTAGAGCTGATCTATTTCTTAAATAGATTATCCCTATACATATAGCAGGAGTCTTTTTTGAAATTTAGGGTTGTCAGGTTGAATTATTGTGATAACCCTTTTTGTACCAAATGGAATTGTCCTCATATATTGCAGGAGTCAATTTCGAAATTTTGGGGTGACGGGTTGTGTAATCTTTAAAATTCATTTGGAAAATAGCTGAACTTTTTGCAAATAGTGTAGGCCCTGATCAGACGCCGCATTCTGCGGCGTCTGATCTGGGCCTGCACTGTTTGCAATGGTACCCGTTTTGGGGTTTCCCGTACAAAATTTGTTAAATTAACCCTTAAGATGCCGTAAAAACCTGGATCTGAAAATGTTGTCTGTTTCTGTCGTCTGCTGCATCTTCTTACAAACATTTCAAACATATATTTGTGTACCTGCAAACCGTGTGGACCCTGATCAGACTGCTCCTTTATAAAGGAGCAGTCTGATCTGGGTCCACACTGTTTGCAAAGGTGACTTTTAACGTAACCAGCAGACGACAAAGAAGATGACAACTGTTGTCATAGGTATATTACGGGGTTAGTTTAACGTTTTGCCAAGCAGCGATAGGCTCAGATCAGACACCGTGTTCTGTGGCATCTGATCTGGACTTGCGCTGTTTGCCAACATTCGGTTTTGGGGCTTCCCATATACGATGGGTTGGAGATGTTGACCTACTTTGCAGGATACTGAATTATTTGTGCCAAGGGGAAAAGATGCACACTAACATGCAGGACCAGCAAATACTCTGCATGGTCTGAACAGTATTTACTAGTCAGTATTTAATAGACCTTGATGTATCCACAGAAATACCGGCCCGATAGCTCAGTTGGTAGAGTATCTGCTCCGGGGAACGGGAGGTCACGGGTTCGATCACGGGCCGAGACATACCAAAGTCGTTAAAAATGGTACTTGCTGCTCCTCGCTTGGCACTCAGATTTACAGGGTAGAGCTAGGACTGGTCGACATTGTGTCAGGATAATGTGACTGGGTGTGGTATCATGTAATGTGTCTGGGACATGATACTTCAGTGAGGCAGCACTATAAAAGTGAGCATTGAGCTCCCTGTCGCAACCAGACTCCGTCGTGATATGACTCAAAAATTGTTGAAAGCGACGTTAAACCAGAATTCACACACACACACACAGTATCCACAGAAAGAACAGAAATGTCCTGGAATTTCAACACCCTACATATGACATTACTATACCCATTTGTATCATGCTGCACAAACCATGATGATGGTAGTGTTTGGTGAATTCGGGTTTCAACAATTTTTCAGTCATATCATGACGGTGTCTGGTTGCGACAGGGAGCTCAATGCTCACAGTGCTGCCTCACTGAAGTATAATGATCCAGACACATTACATGGAACCACACCCAGTTACATTATCCTGACACTGGGTCAACCAGTCCTAGCTCTACCCCGTAAATCTGAGTGCCAAGCGGGGAGCAGCTAGTATCATTTTTAAAGACATTGGTATGTCGCAGCCCGGGATTGAACCCGTGACCTCCCGTTCCCCGGAGCGGACACTACCAACTGAGCTATCGGGGCCGGTATGATGATGGTAGGACTATTCCATTGCAACATACTGATTTGTAACATACCGTAATTCCCTGTGTATACCACGCACTTTTTTCACCCAGAAAACGGTAAAAAAAATCCCCTGCGTGTAATACAATGGCATAGAAAAATGACATTGTTTTTCTCGAAAAGTCGGCAGGTCACGAAAACCCATTACAAATACAATGTGACACTTTGAGACCCTCATAAAGTTCGTTTGACATATTAATTCATTGAATCATTCATACCATTAAAAATGCAATCAATATTCCTATCTCAGACATCAACCTTTCATCCCTTTTTGGGACATCGGCAAACAGTGCAGTCCCAGATCAGACACCTCAGAAAGACGCCGCAGACATCTGATTTGGATTTACTCTGTTTGATGATTTATAACAGTTCAATTATGACACTATTGTTAATCCCCGTCATATAATTGCCACCCTGCGGTGCATGTCGATAAGGTGTGAAAATATGGTCAAGTTATGTCTCTAATTTGCGTTTATTCCCCGATCATAAAATTTAATCCGCAATCAATGTGAAAATTATTTAATTGCTCCTAAGACGAGTTGCTACGACTATTCTACTATCTCGTGAATGATGTTTTGCTATCGAGAATTTTTTTACCGTTTCCAAACAATTTTTTATGAAAGAGATACGCCCCATTAAGATAAACAATAGACACGTGTAGGGTTGCTGGGGTCCGATGACGTCATTTACCGATTGCGTGCCGATTCGCCCCAGTCAATTTCGGATGCGCGGAAGTTCTATGTGCCGGATTCAAGTCTGCGGGTTGTCAAAGATCTATTTCAGCGAATCGGCCGATTTGCCCCCGTCAATATCGGACGCTCGAAAAAAATCGGCCGGTTCGCCCCAGTAAATTTCGGATGCACGGAAGCTCTACTATGCGACGGATTCAAGTCTGCGGCTTGTCCCAAATCTATTTCAGCGAATCGGCCGATTTGCCCCCGTCAATTTCGGACACTCGAAAAAAAATCGGCCGGTTCGCCCCAGTCAATTTCGGACGCACGGAATCTCGCCCGACGGAAAAAAATCGTACGTGATTTTTATTTTCTTTGCGTGATTCACGTAAGATTTTGCGTGAGTGGGAACTCTGATTAATTATGATAGTTACTGCATGTCAACAAAGTTTCAAATTGCACAGGAAATCGGGTTCCTTGAAGTCAGGCATGAATCACCGTTTTATTAACAGTAAATGCAAAATGGGCTTCTTTAATTGAGTGAGATGTTTGACTCACGCTGAGAAGGTGTTAATTATGGGATTAGCATAGAGAACGTGTGAATAACCAGAGGTGTCAAAATACTCAATCTACCTGTAGAAATTTCTGTCAATAACGCTATGGAGCACCTGCCTTGGAGGCATGTTGTCACAATTTTACCTTTGGAAAGAAACCTGTTTCTATCTTTCCGTGTGAAAGAAAACTGGGAAAACGCATTGTCATCTTTCATAACAAATGAATAACCGCACCCTTAAAATGTCACCTTGTCACACACCACCGTTATGGGTAAACGGAGAACTGCCTATGCTGCAAGAGAGAAACTAACCACTATTCTATTCTGTAACTACTAGGAAATATACCTATAACCAGTCAGGCTATTTTGATAGTAGCCAATCAAAATTCGTGTACTTTCATTTTCAATCAAAATGGCGTCTGAGAAAAGCATTCTGTGATACTGGGGAAAAGCGTGTGCGTGTTTTAGACTGGAATATTTTTTTTTCACATATCTTGGACTCAGAATTGAGGTGCGTGTTATAGATGAGTGTGTGGTATACACAGGGAATTACGGTATTGCACTGACCATGATGATGACAGGAGTATTCCAATCCCTGTTGTGACATAATGGATTTGCTAATGCTAGGACTTGCTAATGCCAAGACTGTCGCCATTGTAAGTTATAGAGATAACCCTGCTAATGAGAGGACTGTTCCTATTGTGAGCTATCTGACTAACCTTACTAATGACAGGACTTTTCCTATTGTAACATATTTAGGGGATAACTGTATTGAAAATTGTCATTTGGGGAGGTAAATCGGCGGTTTTACGGTCGCAAATTCCGTTTTACGGCTCCGCTGACGTGTTGCCGTAAAACGAAATTTCTGACCATAAAACCGCCGATTTACCTCCCCAAATGACAATTTTCAATACAGTTATCCCCAGTCTAATGCATTTAATCGGTTGTTTTCTTAACAAAAGTGTGCTGTTTTGCTCAAAGCGGCAAGCGCTGTGAGCTGCGTAAAACCAAATAGCAGCCAATGGAAAGCGACGTTACATGAATATACTGTCGCAAATTTTTGACGTTATCCAATCAGACATCGTGTTACATACGCAAGTGCATTAGAATGGACTATAGCTCCAGATAGGGAGGCGTAACAAATAAGTAACGGATAATCTTTCTCTTGAGGCGATTCTTACATGTACTTCCAACATATACTTCTGACATGAAATGAGAACAATTATCTCTTCGTTTTCTTTGTTACACCACCTTATTTGGAGATATGTATCCCCATTAATTGTAACATTTTGGACTTACAATGCTGATGACAGGACTAGCCCCGTTGTAACATATTGGTTGAAACAATATTCAGTGATAAGAGACATTAATTTCCTGTGTATACACATAATTCGGAATGAGAGCCATGACGATAACATGCCTATACAAATACACCAACATACCGCGAGTTGACCACCATACCGCGAGTAAATACAAGTATCAAAGTACCAGTCTAAGAAGACACCTGTGTGATTATATGGCCTTATGGCTTAAATACGGAAATACGGAAAAACTACATTGAACACTTTATCGCCAAAAAATCGAAAATTTTAAGAGTAAAAATTGTGATATTTTTCTTATTTCTGCTCAAAATATAGATTGGGGGTACACAATAGAACCGCCTCATCGAGGCGGGAGGCGGTTCTAACGCGTACCCACAATCTATATTTTAGAGCAGAAATAAGAAAAATAAGGTTTACCCCTGTAAAATCCCCAGTTTTACTATATAAAAGTGGGGTTGAAGGGGGGCAGAATTATATAGGCGTGTTTTCTTGAGGGTGATCTAGAAGCTTATATGTCATCTGTAACGTATCTGACTAACCTTGCTGATAAGACATCTGATATTACAGGAGATCAAAAGTAGTCGAGTCACAACCGCAGTCACAGCGACCTATACTGGAGACCTGGGAAGATTTTCTCAATGTTCAGCCACAAGAATACCGGGAAGATCCTAGCCAGTCGTTTGGACTTCAAGTTGGCATCATCTCCAAGTTCATGAGATGGTACAGGTAAATTAACACTTATCCCGCTGTTCCTGACAACACCTATCTTTGCAAACAGTGTAGATCCAGATCAAGAAGCCATCTGATCAGGATCTACACTGTTTGTCATGTCAGTTTATGAATTGAACGAATATATCATATCAAGTTATTTGATTGGTGGATAGTCAGAAATGGGTGTGTCTAAATTAATTTATTCAGCAGGAAAACGATTAACATTTCTTTTTTTCAGAAAAAAAAAAAAATACCTAACAGCATTATGGAAGTTTTTTGGTTTTATTTTTCATAAATTTTTTAACCAAAATAGAAGTGGAGGCAATGATCAAAACATGAAGCTATCGGACATAGTCTGGCTGACATCTGCCCTTCAAGACGTAGCATTTTCCGAAGTTGTCTCCCTTTGAAAAATCTGCCAGGTGTTCCCATTCCCCTTAAATAAGAAAAAATTAGAATGTTGTCTGCTAGTAGTTAATAGGGTCAAACTTCTACAAGCCCTGTCCCACTGAAAAAGGGGTCTACTCTTAAAGGAAAGAATTTTCTCCTCAAAGAAACAAATGCTGTGGACATTTGTTAGAATCGCCTTCCTGAGGCGATTCTAACAAATATCCACAATGTTTGTTTCTTGGAGTATTAAATAATACATAATCTTGAATATCTCTATTAATCGAAAAATCTTGAGCTATGGATTCGTTCCATTAAAGTTGTCTTTATAACAAGTTATGTCATTACAGTCAAGTCCGGTAACATTGCGCGGCCGTTTACTTTGCGCAGCCTGTATTCACATTTTCAATAACTTTAACCCTCACAATTTCTACCACCACAACCTGTGCATCTACATTAAGTTTTAACTTAACCTTGATAACGTGCAGATGTATCATTTTTGCGGAATTTTTCAAATTTGCCAAAATACGAAAAGACCGAAAATTTCCAAACCCAAGATTGAGGCAAAGGGACAAATGTTTTGTATCTAAATTTACTGCATATAACAACATTGCAGAATATCTAATGAACAACTTGTTACAGTCAACGTTCGTGTTCAACCAGCACAAAACACTTACTGTGCGCAATGTTGGGCGACAAAATTGGTAATCAAATTTCAAGGGGTATCCCTTTTCATAGAACTATATCTCCCGCCAGTTAAAAATTCAGAGGCCAATTTCTATTGCAGCAAGTTGATAAGGAAGTGTTGCAATCGTTCTGATTGTGATTGTTTAAAAGGTGGCTTTAACAAAGTCACACGAAGGTATCAAAACCTTATGTGCGCAATGTTACCGGACAGCATCGTACATCAAATGTCGGTGTAAAGAGGGTTAACTATATATTTTCCATTATTAGACAAGCCAGTTTAGTCCCAGTTCATGGAGGGGCTAACGTTCTCCCAGTTCTGGATAAGGATCAGTTGCACCAACTTGAGGATATAAAAGAGCGAGGATTGTCGGAGAAAGATCAGCGGGAAACAACGCATCAACCATGTGCGGGATCTGCAATGGGCAATCAAGAAAAGACGAGAAAATTAGCTATCTGGCAACAGGTTGCCCAAGAGAAGTCGACCGTGTTCCTGAATAAGAAGTGAGTCCTACAGACATTTTGTTGGCTTATTCCTTTTTGCCCAACTTGGTAGCACTGGTCAGATGTGCAGCTGATTGGTGATCAAAAGATAGCCAGTTTGATACCTGTCAAACCAGCAACATGCCTTCATGGAGATTTGTCATGAAATCTTTTCTATAGTCTTTCTGTCAATTTCTGGCAAAATAATCTGTACTGCCCTGTTTAACCTCTACAAACGACATCTCCCAAACCAAAGGTTGGATCAAGCTTTATCATATGACGTCGCGTCTGAGAGTTAATAACACCATGTAATATTTTCGATAATCCACTAGTGGATTAGATATGCAAATTAGCTAAATACGTCCCGTAACGTTACATGTACGACGTCCTTAACGACGTCACATTTACTAATGGCGGAATATTGACATTTTTGAAAACAGTCGTGACTAAAATGTGTTTTAAATGTCATATGATAAATGGAATCTTGCATTCGTGCTCATGTATTAGCACAGCCTCGCATTTTATCCCTTTTCCTCAACTCGTTTAATAAATTCAATAATACATGAACACTCATGTAAGATCCTCTATCTATAGTCTTCCTGTCAATTTCTGGCAAAAGAATGTGTACTGTCTTGTTTAACCTCTACAAGCGACATCTGCCGAACCAAAGGTTGGATCGAGCTGAAACTTGATGGGAGGCACCAGGGCAATATGGTGATTCAGATTTGCTAAAATAGTTCCTTTCCGATGTCCAAGATGACCGTCATGACTAAGGCTGACAGGATTAATCGCATTATCGATTAATCAATCGATAAATTCCACGAAAATGATTATCATTTCTGATTTGCTTTTAATCGATTACATGATAGGTACAATTTACTAGCCAAAGTTATGCCTAAAATAGCTGGATGAATGGCAAACAGTGCAGACCCTGATGAGACGCCGCATTATGCGGCGTCTCATCTGGGTCTACACTGTTTGCTCAGGCCTGTCTGTGTAAAAATATACATAATGTAAAGCGCAACATACGGTAAGAGTCATGCCCAGACAGAAATCCAGACAGGTAAAATAATGACAAAAACCTTAGCGATTACTAATCGATTGTCGATTGCAATGACAGGACTGATAATCGATTATCTTTCCAGCTCCAATTAGCCAGCCCTAGTCATGACTTGCAATTCTTCAAACGACATCTCCTTCCAAAACCAAAGGTTGGATTGAGCTGAAACGTAATGAGAGGTATTGGGACGACATGGAGATTCAGTATTGCTAAAGGCCCCCGCCCATCGGGGCTTAGCTGAAGCCGACAGCACATGAGAACTGGTTAACCACTTAGAGGATCTGAGCCTGCCCAGGCAAAGTGATGCGAGTTGCTGCATATAAACCCTTGTTAGTTTGGACGGCAGGGCTTGAGATGTCACTGGTAAAAGCCCCACAAAATTGGAAGTAACGTCTCCAAAATGACCTACGTAAATAGTGCTGATGGGAAATAGAATTCAAGGCAATGAAAACCTTTGAAAATCTTCTTGTCTGAAAGCAGAAGGCCTAGGTTTTTGATATTTGGTATGAAACTTCGTCTTGTGGATTTCTGCCAAGATTGTTCAAAACAGTTCAAACAAACAAATCAGAATTGCTGAAACCATGCGGCCATCTTGATATTCTTCAAACGACATCTCCCAAACCAAAGGTTGGATTGAGCTGAAACTTAATGCGAAGCATTGGGGCACATGGAGGTTCCTATTTTCAAAAGTCGTTCCGTTATCCAAGATGGCTGCCATGTGGCCATCTTGAAATTCTTTAAATGACATCTGAACGGAAAGTCAGATTGAGTTGAAACTGACTCAGTTTTGAAAACAGTATAGTTCCAGATACCAAGTCCATTTTCTCTGAAATATATCCCCTAAAGAGACCCTCTTCCTGGCAAGGCAATAATTTGTTTGTTTGATTTGAGGTTGAAAGTCCTGGTCAACACTGTAAAGGTCATTTTGGAGACATTGCTTCCAATTTTGTGGTACTTTTACCCGACATTGAGATGAAATGACATCTCAAGCCCTGTCGCCCAATGAAACCAATAAGGTTTATTAGCATGGACGGTCCGCCTCCCACCGTGGTTCCTGGACAGGCTTAGATCCTCTAAGCGGTTTACCAGTACTAGTGTGCTGGCCGCATTCAGCTCAGCGCGAAAGCATCATGCAGCCCATATATTTCTTCAAGCACTATGGGCGGGGGCCGTTGCAAGGCAGTAAAGATTGTGATAAATAATTTTGCTCACTATATATATACTAGGTCCAAATACACAAAATACAAATTGTTCAGCTGCAGTGATCTAAACCGGTAGTGTTATAGTGATCGATCGACATTGCCTATCACAGTCTTTAATGCGTCGGAAGGGAAGTTTTCCTGTTGGCAAATTGGTTTCTTTGTCTGGATATATCCCAGAGAAAATGAGATTGATATCTGGATCTACACGGTTTGTCATTCTTTTCAGCATGGTAACCAGTCCATGCAATGAACACCCCTCTAAACCACACTTTATACACTGCAACCTCGTTATAGCGCTGATCGTTTAAGCGCGGAAATCAGTATAACGCGGTTGTTCCATGGCTCCCGATTTTTTTCCGTCGGGCGAGATTCCGCACGTCCGAAATTGACTGGGGCGAACCGGCAGATTTTTTCGACCGGCCGAAAGTGAAATAGATTTGGGACAAGCCGCAGACTTGAATCCGTGGCATAGTAGAGCTTCCGCGCATCCGAAATTTACTGGGGCGAACCGGCCGATTTTTTTTCCAGCGTCCGAAATTGACGGGGGGTGAATCGGCCGATTAGCTGAAATAGATCTTTGACAACCCGCACACTTGAATCCGGCGCATAGAACTTCCGCGCATCCGAAATTGACTGGGGCGAATCGGCCGATTTTTTTCCGATCGTCCGAAATTGACGGGCGCGAATCAATGAGATGAAACCACCGCTACAGTTTTTTCTGCACGCGATCGGTAAATGACGTCCTCGGACCCCAGCAACCCCACACGTGTCTACTGTTTTATCTAAATGGGGCGTATCTCTTTCATTAATTGTTTGGAAACGGTAAAAAAATTCTCGATAGCAAAATGGTTGTGGAAAACAGTGCTTTCCGTAAGCTCCGTGTCAATAACCAACAGATGTGTTAACACGAATATTTCTCCAACTTTTCTCGCCAAGCGTCTGCTATTTGGCGCCAAAACATAATCATTCACGAGATAGTAGAATAGTCGTTGCAACTCGTCTTAGGAGCAATTAAATAATTTTCACATTGATTGCAGATTAAATTTTATGATCGGGGAATAAACGCAAATTAGAGACATAACTTGACCATATTTTCACACCTTATCGACATGCACCGCAGGGTGGCAATTATATGACAGGGATTAACAATAGTGTCATAATTGAACCGTTATAAATCATCAAACAGTGTAAATCCAAATCAGATGTCTGCGGCGTCTTTCTGAGGTGTCTGATCTGGGCTTGCCGGTGCCCCCAAATTTATAACGCGGTGATCACCACTAACGCGGTTGGGGTTCTTGGACCCCACCACCCACTTTATAACGAGGTTGCAGTGTATAGAGAAAACGTGGGTTTACAGGGGTATACAATAGTTTTTCTTTAATTCTGCTCTAAGACATAGGTTGTTGGTACTCATTAGAACCGCCTCAATGAGGCGGTTCTAATGAGCACCAACAACCTATGTTTGGAGTATAAATAAGATAGATATTACAAATTTTCATCAGAAAAGTAACCAGTTTGGAGACATTAATGAATACACTATGTCACACGGCTATGTTATCGTAATGTTACGATTTTGACTAAACTAAGTGTCAACAATAATGGACACGTCCAAATTCAAAGAGGAAGAGTTCACTTCAGAAACTGAAAGATGAAATGGTTAATAAATAATGTTATAAAAGGGTTTATAACACTCTTTTCTTGAGCTGTATGAGAGGTACTGCGGCCGAGTCATCACATTTACAAGTCTGCATATTAAACACCTCTTAAACCCCACATTATATAGAGAAATCTCTGCCCCCGCCCATCGGGGCTTGAAGAAATATATGGGCTGCATGATGCTTCCACGCAGAGCTGAAACCAACCGGCACACGAGTACTGGTAAACCGCTTAGAGGATCTAAGCCTGCCCAGGCAAAGAGGTGCATGTCGGCCCGTCCATGCTTGTAAACCCTATTGGTTTCATTGGGCGGCAGGGCTTGAGATGTCATTTCATCTCAATGTCGGGTAAAAGTCCCATGAAATTGGAAGCAACGTCTCCAAAATGACCTTTACAGTGTTGACGGGAACATTAAACCTCAAATCAAACAAAACAAATATAGAGAAATCTGGGGTTCACAGGAGTATATATTGTCTTTTTTCTGTTCAAAGACATAGGTTGTGGGTACTCATTAGTACTGGCTGAATGAGGCAGTTCTAACAAGCGCAAACAACATATGTTTGGGTTAGAAATAAGAAAAATATCAAAATTTTGATCAGAAGACCGTTTGGGAGATATGAAAGAATGCTCTATAACAGACGGATGTGTTCTCGTAATGGATTCGCTGGAGGCTATGTGTTTGATCCCTACTTAGGTCACTGGCTAAAAAACTCTGTTGACCCTTTCAAACCTGTAGACCAGTACATACCAATGCAAACTGTGTAGATCCAGATAAGATGGGTCGTAATGAGCCATCTCCATTACAAAAACATGCCTATACTAATACATTGTAACCTTTATCGCCGAAAAAATGAAAATTTTAAGATGAAAAATTGTGATATTTTTCTTATTTCTGCTCAAAATATAGATTGTGGGTACTCGTTAGAACCGCCTCATTTAGGCGGTTCTAACAAGTACCCACAATCTATATTTTAGAGCAGAAATTAGGAAAATAAGGGTTACCCCTGTAAATCCCAGTTTTACTATATAAAAGTGGGGTTCAAGGGGGTCAAAATAATATAGGTGTGTTTTTAGCTCACCTGTCACATAGTGACGAGGTGAGCTTTAGGGATCACTTTTCGTCCGTCGTGCGTCCATGCGTCCGTAAACTTTTTCTTCAAACAACATCTCCTCCTAAACCACTGATTGGATTTTCACCAAACTTAACAGGAATGATTCTCAGGTGGTCCTCTTTCAAAGTTGTTCAAATGGTTCCGGTCCATTGCACATCTAGGTCACAGGAGCTAAAAATAGATTTTTTCACCTTAAACTTAAATTATCTTCTCCTCTGAAACCACAAGGCCACGGTCTTTAATATTTGGTATGAAGCTTCATCTAGTGGACCCCTACCAAGATTGTTCAAATTATAGTGCTGGGGCCAAAAATGCCCCCGCCCCAGGGCCCTTTGGTTTTACATGGGATTATATAGGGAAAATCTTTAAAAATCTTCTTCTCTGAAACCACAATGCCCAGGTCTTTAATATTTGGTATGAAGCTTCATCTAGTGGACCCCTACCAAGATTGTTCAAATAATAGTGCTGGGGCCAAAAATGCCCCCGCCCCGGGGCTATTTGGTTTTACATGGGCTTATCTAGGGAAAATCTTTAAAAATCTTCTTCTCTGAAACTGCAAGGCCCAGGTCTTTAATATTTGGCATGAAGCTTCATCTAGTGGACCCCTACCAAGGTTGTTCAAATTTTAGTGCTGGGGCCAAAAATGCCTCTGCCTCGGGTCCCTTTGGTTTTACCTAGGCTTATATGAGGAAAATATTTAAAAATCTTCTCTGAAACCACAAGGCCCAGGTACACACTGGTCAATACATACGCACAGGCTGTGTAGCGGTCGCATAGGCTTCGTATTTTGGACGCATAGGCTTCGATGAAAAATGGCAGCTGACAGTTCATCAATGCAGGTAAGAAACTGTTTTTAGCTCACCTGTCACGTAGTGACAAGGTGAGCTTTTGGGATCACTTTTTGTCCGTTGTGCGTCCGTAAACTTTTTCTTCAAACAACATCTCCTCCTAAACCACTGATCAGATTTTGACCAAACTCCACAGGAATGATCCTTAGGTGATCCCCTTTCAAAGTTGTTCAAATTGTTCCGGTCCGTTGCACATATAGGTCACAGGAGCCAAAAATAGATTTTTTTCATCGAAAACTTAAAAAATCTTCTTCTCTGAAAGCCCAGGACATTGATATTTGGTATGAAGCTTCATCTAGTGGACCCCTACCAAAATTGTTCAAATTATTGTGCTGGAGACGAAGATGCCCCTGCACTGGGGCCCTTTGGTTTTACATGGGCTTATATAGGGAAAATCTTTAAAAATCTTCTTCCCTGAAACCGCAAGCCCATGTCTTTGATATTTGGTATGAAGCTTCATCTAGTGGACCCCTACCAAGATTGTTCAAATTATAGTGCTGGAGCTAAATATGCCCCCGCACCGGGGCCCTTTGGTTTTACATGGGCTTATATAGGGAAAATCTTTAAAAATCTTCTTCTCTAAAACCGCAAGGCCCAGGTCATTGATATTTGGTATGAAGCTTCATCTTGTAGACCCCTACCAAGATTATTCAAATTATAGTGCTGGGGCCAAAAATGCCCCTGCCCCAGGGCCCTTTGGTTTTACGTGGTCTTATAGAGGGAAAATCTTTAAAATTCTTCTTCTCTGAAACAGCTAGGCCCAGATCTTTGATATTTGGTATGGAGCTTCATCTAGTGGACCCCTACCAAGATTGTTCAAATTATAGTGCTGGAGCTAAAAATGCCCCCGCCAAGGGGCCCTTTGGTTTCACATTGGCTTATATAGGGAAAATCTTTAAAAATCTTCTTCTCTGAAACCACAAGGCCCAGGTCTCTTTGAGTGAGTGAGTTTTAGTTTTACGTCCCACCAACAGCTTAGGTCATACGGAGACGGGACCTCGGTTTAAAGACTCATCCAAAAGTCTGACCCCAGGTCTTTGTTAATTGGTATGAAGCTTCATCTAGTGGACCCCTACCAAGATTGTTCAAATTATAGTGCTGGGGCCAAAAATGCCCAAGCCCGGGGGCCCTTTTGTTTTACATGGGCTTATATAGGGAAAATCTTTAAAAATCTTCTTCTCTGAAACTGCAAGGCCCAGGTCTTTGCTATTTGGTATGAAACTTCATCTAGTTGACCCCTACCAAGATTGTTTAAATTAAAGTGCTGGGGCCAAAAATGCCCGCGCCCCAGGGCCCTTTGGTTTTACATGGGCTTATATAGGGAAAATCTTTAAAGATCTTTTCTGAAACTGCAAGGCCCATGTCTTTGATATTTGATATGAAGCTTCATCTTGTGACCCTCCATCAAGATTGTTCAAATTATATCCCTGGGGCCGAAAATGCCCCCGCTCCGGGGCCCTTTGGATTTACATAGACTTAACTATGGAAAATCTTGAAAAATCTTCTTCTCTGAAACCACAAGGCTTAGGTCTTTGATAGCTTCAGCTAGTGGACCTCTACCAAGATTGTTCAAATTAGAGCCCTAAGACCAAAAATGCCCCTGCCATGTGGCCCTTTGGTTTAAAATAGACTTATAGGGAAAATCTTTAAAAATCTTCTTCTCTGAAACCACAAGGCTTAGGTCTTTTATATTTGTTATGAAGCTTCAGCTAGTGGACCTCTACCAAGATTGTTCAAATTATAGCCCCTGGGCCAAAAATGCCCCCGCTCCGGGGCCCTTTGGTTTTACATAGACTTATTTAGGGAAAATCTTGTTTTACATAGACTTCTTTATGCAGGGTAAACCTTTAAAATCTTCTTCTCTGAAACCACAAAGCCCAGGTCTTTCATATTCGATATGAAGCTTCATCCTGTGGACCTCTACCAAGATTGTTCAAATTACAGCCCTGTGGCCAAAATTGACCCCGCCCGGGGCCCACTTATTATACATTGGATCAGGTGAGCGAACCAGGGCCTTCTGGGCCCTCTTGTTGTGATGTAGTCTGGATCTTCACTGTTTACCATCCTGTTAATGACTGACTAAACTCTGTGTTTACGAGAATGAATGTCTCCAAAATCCAAACCTGGACGAGTTCACTTCAGAAACTCTGGGGTGAAAGGGTAAACAGTACCTGGTTTAGTTGATTAGCCTGCCAATCACAACAATTGTCACCTGCTTTGTTGTCTGCTGGCCGTTACGAAAACACGCCTATACAAGTAAAATGTAAACTTTACCGCCGAAAAAACGAACATTTTAAGACGAAAAATTGTGATAGTTTTCTTATTTCTGCTCAAAATATAGATTGTGGAGACTCGTTAGAACCGCCTCATCAAGGCGGTTCTAACGAGTATCCACAATCTATATTTAGAGCAGAAATAAGGAAAATAACGTTTACCCCTGCAAACCCCAGTTTTACTATATAAAAGTGGGGTTTGAGGGGGTAAAAATTATATAGGCATGTTTTCGTGATGGCCACTTTAAAAGCCATTGTTGCAAACAGGGTGGACCCAGATCAGACTGCTCCTCAGAGCAGTCTGATCTGGGTCCACGCTGTTTGCATGTAAGCGACACTATTTTCAAAAAAGTTGGTAATGAGATGCAGCAGACAACACAAACAGACAACATTTACAGTGTTGACAAGGACGTTAAACCTCAAATCAAACAAACAAACAACATTTACAGATGCAGTTTTTCTTGGCATCTTAACCCTTATCTTGCTGTTCACGACAACACCTATCTTTGCAAACATTGTAGATCCAGATCAGATGGCTTCTGAAGAAGCCATCTGATCAGGATCTACACTGTTTGGCATTCAGTTTATGAATTTGAAGCAATAAATTACATCAAGTTATTTAATTGGTTGATAGACAGAAATGGGTGTGGCTTAAATGAATATTCAGCAAGATAAGGGTTAATGGTTAAAGACAGTGATAGGAGTGGATTTGGCCCCCTTTCTCTTATCCTGTTGTGCCCGATAGCCTACTGCCCCTTTGATTATCTTGTTACACAGCACCTTTGACTTTACCTTTAACCCGTATCCTGCTGTTCACGACAACCGCTACCTTTGCAAACAGTGTAGATCCAGATCAGATGGCTTCTGAAGAAGTCTTATCTTGCTGTTCACGACAACCCCTATCTTTGCAAGCAGTGTAGATCCAGATCAGAGGGCTTCTGAAGAAGTCTTATCTTGCTGTTCATGACAACCCCTATCTTTGCAAACAGTGTAGATCAAGATCAGATGGCTTCTGAAGAAGCCATCTGATCAGGATCTACACTGTTTGACATTCAGTTTGTGAATTTGCAGGAATAAATTACGTCCAGTAATCTGATTGGTTGATAGACAGAAATGGGTGTGGCAAAATTAATTATGCAGCGGGATAAGGGTTAATTGTTTTTATTTTTTCAGGAGCACGACCCCCAACCCCTACACTATGATCCAGAGAATGCATGAGGACAATAACAAAATGAAGCGCTCGCTCCAAAAGGAAAATACTGCAGCTCTTGAAAAACTAGCAAGGTTGGTTTTATACAAGTTGAAGGGGATGTTAAACCTCAAATCAAACTTTGAAAAAGTGGGAATGGGGTACACTCGTTTATATCTGTCCTTTCCATTCATTTGTTAGAACCCTCAAATTCGACAGAGTATGCAATCATGTTGACTTGAACCCTATAAGAGACAATGGGCATTACTGGCTTACAATTCTTCTTTCTCTCCATATCTAGGCCAGTGCTAAATTTATCATTACCCCTTTTTGTACCAGAAACCCCAAACAGTCCAGGCCCAGATCAGACACTGCGTTTTGCGGCGTCTGATCAGGACCTACCAGTGCTCCAGATAAGAATTTGGTACAATGAGTATTTTACCCCCTGCTTGGAAGCTTAATGCTTAAATGGTCAGTTGCAATGCTTAACTTTTGAAGAACCAAACATAAGAGAAGGATACAAAATTCCAATTTTGGTAAAAAAATCTATTTTTGGTTTTCTGAGAAAATAAAGCTTGGCATTTCATGTAAATTGTCTGCTAGGCAGACAATTCACATGAAATGCCAAGCTTTATTTTCTCTTTATGTTCAGGGATAGACCCAGTCTGATCTAGAATACTGCTACTGCAATGAGAAGGTAATTGCTTTCTGTTAAAAATGTAAACTTCAGTGACAATTTTACCCCCTAATATTTATTTCAATGCTGAAACCCAAAATTTTATTGAGTATTTTACCCTTCAAATTAAATTTCAATGCTGATTTAAAAAAATTCAATGCTGAAATACCCTTTACTCCCTCTTATCTAGAGCTCTGACCTACACTGTTTGCAAAAAGTACGGCCATTTTCCCAATAAATTTTGAAGAAAACACAACCTGACAACCCTAAATTTTGTAATGGACTCCTGCTATATATAAGGTGGAAGATTCCATTTTGCTACAATATGAGTTAAATATTTCTCAGGAACTGTAAAAACTAGAAGCCTCAAACTTGGTATTCTATTCAATGTTGATGACTTATCATGTAAGACACAATGGGCTTTATGGGCTTATTTGTTCATCTGTTTCTCTCCATATAAACCAATATCATTTTTTGTCAAATATTTCCAGGGAACCATTGAAACTAGAAGACACAAACCATTACGAAAACACACCTATACAAATACATTGTATTTACCGCCGAAAAAAAAAAATGAAAGTTTTAAGATGAAAAAATTGTGATGTTTTGTTCTAACGAGTACGCAGTCGATATTTTGAGCAGAAAAATAAGTTATACCCCTGTAAACCCCAGTTTTACTATATAAAAGTGGGGTTCAACGGGGTCAAAATTATATAGGCATGATTTCGTGATGATAGGCTTTCTTATTGGTGATCAGGAGGTCACATATTGGATCTCTGTTTCAGTAAAATGTGCTAAAGGATGGGTATACAGTTCTGGTGCAACCTATGAAAGATAGGTGAATGGCAAACAATGTAGATCCTGATCAGATGGCTTCTTCAGAAGCCATCTGATCTGGATCTACATTGTTTCAAAGAAACGGCATATCCGGGCTCAGCAGGACAAGGGTTAATGACTGACTAAACTCCGTGTTTACGAGAATGAATGTCTCCAAAATGCTCAGCTATACAAAGGTACAAGAAAAGTTACTACTCTCCTCCCAGCATCGAAGGCAACAATATTAGCAGCCACATCTTTGTGTCTACAAAAGTTTACAAGTTTTACTACAGTCAACCCTCTTTATACCGACATTCATTGTAATGGCAAAACTCGTTATAAAGACAATTTCAATAGAATGAATTCTTAACTCAAGGCTTAACCTCAATTCCAAGCGATGTGGGCTTCCCTTGGGTTGTAAATGCCCAAACCGAATCCATAGTCCTGAAAGATTCTTGTAATTTAATACTCCAAGAAACAAATGTTATAGATATTTGTTAGAATTGCCTCATTGAGGCATGATGTGGAAAAGACCATTTATAACCTATCATACTCCTAACTGGGATTCTTTATAACGGCAAATTCATTATAACGGCACAATAATAGGGAACTAATACTGTTGTTATAACATGGGTCGTCTGTATATTTAAAATGTCAACTTCTGTCAGTTTGTTTGGTGTATTAAGGGTTACTACCATTATATGATGGGCCCCTGCCCATCAGGACTAGGAGAAAAAGATTGGGCTGCATGGTGCTTCCCTCACGCACTCCTGTATGAAATTGTCCTACAGTATTTCTGCAGAAATATTGTGACAGGATTTAGGCATGAAACTGGTATGAAACCTTATTTCCAGTAGAATTTCCACAAAGAATTTTCACTTTAATTTTGCCTTTCAGACAGGATTCAGGTGGGAATCACTGTGGAAAGCCTTGTGAAATATTGAAATTAGCAGGAAAATCGAAGCAGGATTCCTGAAGAAAAACATGCATGATTCCTGCACGAATTGTTGACAGAATTCCTGCATGATTTATTAACAGGAATCCTGCATGAATTTTTAACAGAATTACTGTCTGTGTTTTCTTGCAGAATTCCTGCTAATTTAAATATTTGGTCCAGTTTTAAACATAACATATAATCTTAACATAAACTGCCAAAATTTTGAATTATTATACACACTAAGGAAGGAACATAGTTGTGGTGAAAAAGAACAAACTAAAAAGCTTGCATGCTACATACATATACACTATACATGTTACTTTTGAAATGACAATGACTTTCAAAGCATCATAGTGACTTAAGCACCTCAGTCTTTGTACATGTGCACATACACAAATATGTGGGTGTGGTGCAATTTACTTTGCAAAAGTAAAGCTTTTGAAACCTCACAGGTTAAGTATTTTCTTTTCTCAATTTAAAATAATGTTATTTCTAAAATACTAAAAAGTAAACTTACAATGTCTGTAAATTGTAGTCTGAAGTCTTTAAAAACATATTCTTTTGTACAACAACAAAAAGCCATGCAGTCACCATCCTAGATACTTTTGAATGTGTGTTAACTGCCAAATATGTTACAGGAAGTGATTCTGCCGTGTTTTCATGCCTGACAGTAAACAGAAATTTGGTCAACATTTTTATGCAGTAATTCTGTTAAAGTCTGTCCATGTTCCTTGTGGCATCTGTAACCTAATTCCATTTACTGCAAGAGTCAGACAAGAACCTTTTTAATGCAGAATTCCTGAAAAGGTTTGCCCATTTTCCTTGTGGAATCTGTTACAGAATTCCATGTACTGCGAGACTCAGACAAGAAAATAATTTTCCACAATGATTTCTGTTACTGTCCACAAGGACTCCATGTGGAATCCCGTCAGAATTTTCGTACGGGTGTAGAACTGAAACCAACCGCACATGAGTACTAGTAAACCACTTAGGTCTAAGCCTGCATAGGCAAAGTGATGTGAGTTGGACCATCCATGCATATTAACCTTATTGGTATCGTTGGGTGGCAGGGCTTAAGATGTCATTCAGCTCAATGTTGGGTAAAAGTCTCAAAAAATTGGAAGCGACGTCTCCAGAATGACCTAACTAGTACTGACAGGGACTTTAAACCTTAATTCAGACAAACAAAAACAAAGCCAGTACAGTAAAATTCGGCTATTAAGACCACCTAAAATTAAGACTAATTCTGCTTTAAAAAGATTAATTTTAAAGCTTCACTTAATTTTCCTTTATGATTTCTGCTCACAATGTCCTCTGGTCATGGACCATCTTTGGGACTGTTCAAAAGTGGTCTTAAAGACAACTTTTGAACAGTCCCAAAGGTTGTCTTAATAAAGGAATTTTACTGTATATGATCTGCCAAACAAAATCTACAATAAGACCTGAGTAACCAGCAAACGCTCATATCAGTCTGCACATCTGCTGACTATGGCAAGCATTGTTGTCAATCTCTTTTGATGGCCCAGAGGCTATTGAACATACTTGCGATCAGCTAAAAGTCTCTGATTAGACTGTACGTCTACTTACAATGGCAAGCGTTGTTGTCTGTCTCTTTGGGTGGCCCAAAGGCTATTGAACTTTCATGCGATCAGCTAAAACACTCTGATCAGACTGCATATCTACTGACTATGGCAAGCGTTGTTGACAATCTCGATCCTAAAAGACACACAAGCCTTATAGCAGGTTTCGTTATGCCCTTTCTCATATTGCATTATTTCCTTTTCAGGGAAAAAGTTGCCAATTTTCGACTGAAATTCAGTGCTCTAAGTCAAGAAGAGTGCAGTCCCTTGTATTCTGAACAGATATATAAACTGCAGCAGGTGAAAGAAAATGTACACAAATCTCACCTAGAAAATTTTGATGTTCAGCCGTCTAAATGGTAAGTTATATGCCACAGCCTCTTTATAACACTGTGGTTGGGATCTAAAACTGAAATCGTGTTAGCTGAACAACTGTGTTAAATCGGAGGAAATATACATGAATAGATTATTTTGAAAAATGACCATTCATATTAGCAAAGTATTAATGTTAACCCTTGTCCTGCTGAACCAGATTACATCACGAAAACACGCCTATATAATTATGACCCCCCTTGAACCCCACTTTTATAAAGTAAAACTGAGGTTCACAGATGTAAACTTTATTTTTCTTATTTCTGCACTAAAATATGGATTGTAGGTACTTGTTAGAACCGCCTCCATGAGGCGGTTCTAACGTGTGCCCACAATTTGTATGTTGAGCAGAAATAAGACAAATATCCCATTTTTTCATTTAAAATTTTCGTTTTTCAGCGGAAAAATTTACAATGTATTTGTATAAGCGTGTTTTTGTAATGAGGCACTACTTTTTGCAAACAGTGAAGAAGCTATGTATCAGAAATCTTACTTACACTGCTTGAAATTCAAATCGTGAATGTGTAGGAATAATTTACACCAAGAGATCTGATTGGTGGAAAGTCAGTGTGGCCAAATTAGTTTATTCTGCAGAACAAGGGATAAGATTTAAGATAATCACAGTACAGTAAAATTCCTATATTAAGACCACTTTTGAACAGTCCCAAAGGTGGTCTCCCACTAGAGCATACCGGCCCCGATACCTCAGTTGGTAGAGTGTCCGCTCCGGGGAACAGGTGGTCACGGGTTCGATCCCGGGCCGCGACATATCAAAGTCATTAAAAATGGTACTAGCTGCTCCTCGCTTGGCACTCAGATTTACGGGGTAGAGCTAGGACTGGTCGACCCAGTGTCAGGATAATGTGACTGGGTGTGGTATCATGTAATATGTCTGGGACATGATACTACAGTGAGGCAGCACTATAAAAGTGAGCATTGAGCTCCCTGTCGCAACCAGACACCGTCGTGATATGACTGAAAAATTGTTGAAAGCGACATTAAATCCGAATTCACACACACACACTAGAGCACAATGGATGTAGCAAACACAAAGAAAAGGTACTTGAAACCTATTAAATATGGTTTTAAAAGCATAATTTGTCTTAATTTTAGGTGGTCTTAATAGACATACTTCACTGTAGTGGTACAGTGCCAGAATTTTTGCAGTAATTTTGGTACCCAAATGTTGATGAATACATGTATTGGAGATGTCATATTCCAACTAAAAAATGGGATACATGTAAACCTCTTTATGGGGTCCAAAGCAGAAACTATGTTAGTTAAACGACCGTGTTATATCCAAACAAAAATGTATAGATTATATAGAAAAATGACCATAATCCTATATAATCTATGCATTTTTGGCTCCATCTTGAAACCCTGTTATATCCAAAACCGTTTTATAATGAGGTTGTGGTGTACTTCTTAGAATGGGACATTATTTTACCCTTTCATCCCAAGTTTCTAAATTAGAGAATTCTAGTAAACTGGGGGTTTAGTCACAGTCATTTACCATTATCCCACTGCATAAATTAATTTAGCCACACCCATTTACATTTCAACCAATCAGATTACTTGATGTAATTTATTCATTCAAATTCACAAACTAAATGACAAACTGTGTAGATCCTGATCAAATGGCTTCTCCAGAAGTCATCTGATCTGGATCTACACTGTTTGCAAAGGTGGGGGTTGTTGTGTTCAGCAGGATAAGACTTCTTCAGAAGCTATCTGATCTGGATCTACACTGTTTGCAAAGATAGGGGTTGTCGTGAGCAACAGGATAAGACTTCTTCAGAAGCTATCTGATCTGGATCTACACTGTTTGCAAAGATAATTGTTGTTGTGTTCAGCAGGATAAGGCTTCTTCAGAAGCCAACTGATCTTGATCTACACTGTTTGCAAAGGTGGGGGTTGTTGTGTTCAGCAGGATAAGGCTTCTTCAGAAGCCATCTGATCAGGATCTACACTGTTTGCAAAGGTAGTTGTTGTGTTCAGCAGGATAAGACTTCTCCAGAAGTCATCTGATCTAGATCTACACTGTTTGCAAAGATAGGGGTTGTTGTGTTCAGCAGGATAAGACTTCTTCAGAAGCCATCTGATCAGGATCTACACTGTTTGCAAAGATAGGGGTTGTCGTGAACAGCAAGATAAGGCTTCTTCAGAAGCCATCTGATCTAGATCTACACTGTTTCCAAAGATTGGGGTTGTTGTGTTCAGCAGGATAAGGCTTCTTCAGAAGCCATCTGATCAGGATCTACACTGTTTGCAAAGATAGGGGTTGTCGTGAGCAACAGGATAAGACTTCTTCAGAAGCCATCTGATCTGGATCTACACTGTTTGCAAAGATAGGGGTTGTCATGTTCAGCAGGATAAGACTTCTTCAGAAGCCATCTGATCTGGATCTACACTGTTTGCAAAGGTAGGTGTTGTCGTGAACAGGAGGATAAGACTTCTTCAGAAGACATCTGATCTGGATTTACACGGTTTGCAAAGATAGGGGTTGTCGTGAACAGCAGGATAAGACTTCTTCAGAAGCCATCTGATCTGGATCTACACTGTTTGCAAAGAGAGAGGTTGTTGTGTTCAGCAGGATAAGACTTCTTCAGAAGACATCTGATCTTGATCTACACTGTTTGCAAAGATAGGGGTTGTTGTGTTCAGCAGGATAAGACTTCTTCAGAAGCCATCTGATCTGGATCTACACTGTTTGCAATGGTAGGGGTTGTCGGAGGGGTTGTTGTGAAAATCAGGATAAGGATTAACAGTATGGCAAACAGTCTTGGTCCTGATGAGACGGCTCATTATGATCTTCACTGTTTCATAGAAATCTCACTGGTCTACAGGGTTGAAATGGGATGAATACTTGTGACCATGGTTAGGTCTTATGTTGTATGCTATATACTTTAGGAAAACACGACTATTCAAATAAATTGAAAATTTTACAACCACAAAATGAATATTTTTTAGATAAAAAGTTCTGGTTATTTCCTATATGAACAGAAAATAAAAATATGTTTACCCCTGTCAACTCCAGTTTTACTATATAAGAGTGGATTTAAGGGGATTAAAATTATATAGACGCGTTTTCGTGATATACTTGCCAACACTGGGGCTGTCTAATCGGAGCTGAAAAGATAATCGATTATCATTCCTGCCATTGTGATCGATAATCGATTTGTAATCACTTAAGATTTTGTCATAAATTTACCCTGTTTGGCTTTCTGTCTGAGCATGACTCTTGCCATATGTTGTACTTTACCATATGTATATTTGAACAGACAGGCCTGACCAAACAGTGCCTCATCAGGGTCTCCACTGTTTGTCACTCATCCAGCTATTTTAGGCACAACTTTTGGTAGTAAATTGTACTTATCAAATAATCAATTACAAGCAAATCAGTATTGATAATCATTTGTGAGGAATATATCGATCAATTAATCAATTTTCCGATTAATCATGTCAGCTTTAGCCAACACAAAACAAAACTCACTCACCCATTTATCTCTGCTTACTTTACTTGTGCTTGCTTCTGAAGTGTAGCAGGTCCTTTTGGGATCATTGACTCCATTGTTGAGTTTTTGAAAATATTTGGGGGGTCACTGATGAGGCCTGATTGGTAAAAAACTAGATAGTCTGGCCTAGAAAAACTTATTAACTCAATTCTTTTCAATTCTGCGGTGTACACCCTAGCTGTTACTGCTTTGATTCAGAGGACCTTGACAAAAATTCAGAGACAGACCCAAAAATTTGACCCTATTTTGAGTGTTTTCCCTTTGGGCACAAGTCATTTCACTAACATCACACCAAGGTTCATGCAATGTCATTACATTTCAACAATGTCATATCAGTGTTGATGCAATGCCATGATGTTTCAGAAAGGTCATATCAATGCCGATGCAATGTCATGATGTTTCAGCAATATATCTATATCTTGGGTCGATTGCAACGTAATAAGTTTCAGCAACGTCACAACATCGATGTAATGTTATGATTTTGCATCAGTGTTGATAGGACCTTGGTGCATACATGTTGTGTGCCTGCTGGGTCTGTGTTTCATTCCTATGCACATGCAGTATAATCACTCCCTGTTGTTTTCGTAGGTATGAGGAACTAAGAGAGAAGTCGCAGACCACACCTTACTGTGATGAGCAGCCAATCTGTAATATGATGTTGTTGCATACATGTGTGCCAGCTGGGTCTGTGTTTCATTCCTATGCACATGCAGTAAAATCACTCCCTGTTGTTTTCGTAGGTATGAGGAACTAAGAGAGAAGTCGCAGACTACACCTTACTGTGATGAGCAACCAATCTGTAATATGATCATTAAGCTACAGACTTACTCTCACATGGACAACAAGACTGTGTCTTATGCAAAGGTGAACATTCTCATAACATAATGATAAATAGAGATATTGATATGGCATTTTTCATATCACACCCCATATCAGCTTGAGGCTCCCATATCAGCTGATATGGGTCGAGGGCTGATGTGAGGTATGATATGCAAAATGTCATATCATAATCTATTTATTATATGAGCCCCCGCAAGCGAATTTGTCTTCGAGCATTCCGTCATGACAAATTTTAACTGTGCATGCCCAGCCATTCAGAGGGGCCAGGGATATGGCTTCCTGTCTGAAGGTTCCTCTTGATTCACGGCTTGTATGAGCGAGCTCGCCTGAACCCCCGCTGCTCGCATAGGCGATAAGTACCAAAATCGCTTGACGGGGCCCATATATTTCCCAACCTTTGTCCATTTAAAAATATATCAAATTATGGTTCCATGTTTGAAGCTCTTCTTAACCCTTATCTTGCTGAATATTCATTTAAGCCACACCCATTTCTGTCTATCAACCAATCAAATTACTTGATGTAATTTATTGCTACAAATTCATAAACTGAATGCCAAACAGTGTAGATCCTGATCAGATGGCTTCTGCAGAAGCCATCTGATCTGGATCTACACTGTTTGCAAAGATAAGGGTTGTCGTGAACAGCATGATAAGGGTTAAAACAGCAAAGTTTTAGGTGAAGAACAAAGTGATAGTTGGCTTTGTTGATACTTTTCTTAATGACAAGAAATGTGTGTGTGTATATACCTATTTAATCAGAACCAACTATAAACAAGGTTATTTATAAACTCTTAATCCTTTACCACTCAGATACGTGTTTTTACGTGTCTGCACCCCCCCCCCCCCCCCCCCCATTTTAAGCCTCAGAAGCTCCTCAAATCTGCATTTCTATCCCTGGATAGTTATGTTTGCTTTAGGATTTGTTTGGCAAAAAAGTGACCTGTTTTTTCGCGCGCCTCCCCACTAAAAGATATTCTGGGGGGGTTGAAGGGGGGCGTTGCCCCCCTCGCATCCCGAAAAATTTTGGGTGTATGGCCCAAGCAACCGCTAAAATTTATATCTGAGGGTGTCTGGGGTCAAAAATGCCTGAAAATTGATGCTGATAAAACATGCTGCAAACAGTGAAAATTGCCAGTGCAAAAACACCTTAATTGTTGCCTTGACAGTTGTGTGAAGATTAAAATGTGGTCAAAAATTCATGTGAAAACACACTTTTTGCCAACTTTGAGATGCCCCCTCTTTACCATGACAACAATGATCAAGTCATGAAAGGTTGCATTTGAATGGCTACTGCCCAATGAACATTCATTACCAGTTTGGTGTAAAACAGACCATCCACTATGATACAATGGCTAGTTGAAGTTGCTGTCAGGTGCAGCACTGTGAAAATCAGTGAAATTCACAAAATCCCTGAGTGGTAAAGGGTTAATGAAGAAAACCCCAACTGACCAAAATAATGTTTTTTCATCATTTTATTGCAAGAAACAATATTTCAGATATAATTAATGCATTTTAGACTAAAATTCAGTATGTTCCCCGATTTCAGTTAACCCTTTACCACTCAGATACGTGTTTTTACGTGTCTGCACCCCCCCCCCCCCCCCCATTTTAAGCCTCAGAAGCTCCTCATATCTGCATTTCTATCCCTGGATAGTTATGTTTGCTTTAGGATTTGTTTGGCAAAAAAGTGACCTGTTTTTTCGCGCGCCTCCCCACTAAAAGATATTCTGGGGGGTTTGAAGGGGGGTGTTGCCCCCCTCACATCCCGAAAAATTTTGGGTGTATGGCCCAACCAGCCGCTAAAATTTATATCTGAGGGTGTCTGGGGTCAAAAATGCCTGAAAATTGATGCTGATAAAACATGCTGCAAACAGTGAAAATGGCCAGTGCCAAACACCTTAATTGTTGCCTTGACAGCAGTGTGAAGATTAAAATGTGGTCAAAAATTCATGTGAAAACACACTTTTTGCCAACTTTGAGATGCCCCCTCTTTACTATGACAACAATGATCAAGTCATGAAAGGTTGCATTTGAAAGGCTACTGCCCAATGAACATTCATTACCAGTTTGGTGTAAAACAGACCATCCACTATGATACAATGGCTAGTTGAAGTTGCTGTCAGGTGCAGCACTGTGAAAATCAGTGAAATTCACAAAATCCCTGAGTGGTAAAGGGTTAATGAAGAAAACCCCAACTGACCAAAATAATGTTTTTTCATCATTTTATTGCAAGAAACAATATTTCAGATATAATTAATGCATTTTAGACTAAAATTTTGTTCCCCGATTTCAGTTAACCCTTTACCACTCAGATACGTGTTTTTACGTGTCTGCACCCCCCCCCCCCCCCCCATTTTAAGCCTCAGAAGCTCCTCAAATCTGCATTTCTATCCCTGGATAGTTATGTTTGCTTTAGGATTTGTTTGGCAAAAAAGTGACCTGTTTTTTCGCGCGCCTCCCCACTAAAAGATATTCTGGGGGGGTTGCCCCCCTCGCATCCCGAAAAATTTTGGGTGTATGGCCCAACCAGCCGCTAAAATTTATATCTGAGGGTGTCTGGGGTCAAAAATGCCTGAAAATTGATGCTGATAAAACATGCTGCAAACAGTGAAAATGGCCAGTGCCAAACACCTTAATTGTTGCCTTGACAGCAGTGTGAAGATTAAAATGTGGTCAAAAATTCATGTGAAAACACACTTTTTGCCAACTTTGAGATGCCCCCTCTTTACTATGACAACAATGATCAAGTCATGAAAGGTTGCATTTGAAAGGCTACTGCCCAATGAACATTCATTACCAGTTTGGTGTAAAACAGACCATCCACTATGATACAATGGCTAGTTGAAGTTGCTGTCAGGTGCAGCACTGTGAAAATCAGTGAAATTCACAAAATCCCTGAGTGGTAAAGGGTTAATGAAGAAAACCCCAACTGACCAAAATAATGTTTTTTCATCATTTTATTGCAAGAAACAATATTTCAGATATAATTAATGCATTTTAGACTAAAATTTTTGTTCCCCGATTTCAGTTAACCCTTTACCACTCAGATACGTGTTTTTACGTGTCTGCACCCCCCCCCCCCCCCATTTTAAGCCTCAGAAGCTCCTCAAATCTGCATTTCTATCCCTGGATAGTTATGTTTTGCTTTAGGATTTGTTTGGCAAAAAAGTGACCTGTTTTTTCGCGCGCCTCCCCACTAAAAGATATTCTGGGGGGGTTGCCCCCCTCGCATCCCGAAAAATTTTGGGTGTATGGCCCAACCAGCCGCTAAAATTTATATCTGAGGGTGTCTGGGGTCAAAAATGCCTGAAAATTGATGCTGATAAAACATGCTGCAAACAGTGAAAATGGCCAGTGCCAAACACCTTAATTGTTGCCTTGACAGCAGTGTGAAGATTAAAATGTGGTCAAAAATTCATGTGAAAACACACTTTTTGCCAACTTTGAGATGCCCCCTCTTTACTATGACAACAATGATCAAGTCATGAAAGGTTGCATTTGAAAGGCTACTGCCCAATGAACATTCATTACCAGTTTGGTGTAAAACAGACCATCCACTATGATACAATGGCTAGTTGAAGTTGCTGTCAGGTGCAGCACTGTGAAAATCAGTGAAATTCACAAAATCCCTGAGTGGTAAAGGGTTAAAAAGAGAGAAATGTATTTACCCTGCACAGGCCAGAAGGTCAGATGATGCAGAATGTGGCATCTGATCAGGACCTTCACTGTTTGCCAAAAATTGTGGTGTGATAGGAAGACAGCCGAGTGTTCCAATGATTGTTACTTCAGAGGTATCATAAAAGGTCTGTGATATGGATTTTGTGGTGTGATATGGGTATGTGATATGGCATCACATGCTAATGCCTCAACAAACTTGATACAGGCATGAATTCCACGTTCGTATCACATATTAAAAAACAAAGTACATGTATTTTGTAGTAAATATATATTAAGAATCACTGTTTGCTTAGGCCTGTCTGCCCCAATACATAGGATCTTTACTGTAGTACCTCTGCTTTCAAAGTTTCTATTTCTGAATTTTCAAGAGATTTGCTAGCCTTAGCTGAGTAGGACAGAGTATGGCCTGCCCAGTTGCAAACCCTAAAGACAGCTCGTCTTGTGATATATTGTCCATATGAAGATATATGGGAGATAACTCTGACTGTGCAGCCCTGCAGTCTCATTAGGACTACATAGAGGATCTTACATGAGCGCTCATGTATTATTGAATTTATTGAACGAGTTGAGGAAAAGGGATAAAAATGCGAGGCTTTGCCGAGCATTTTATCCTTTTTCCTTAACGAGTTTAATAAATTCAATAATACATGAGCGCGAATGCAAGATCCTATTTGTCATGTGACATTTAAAACACATTTTTTTTCACGATTGTTTACAAAAATGTCAATATTCCGCCATTACTAAATGCAATGTTGTACATGTAACGTTACAGGACGTATCTAGCCAATTAGCATATTTAATACACTGGTGGATTATCGAAAATATTACATGGCCTTATTACACTCTAAGACGCGACGTCATATGATAAATGTTGATTGTGTTGTTTTTTTTGTAAGAACTTTCTGTCTAATACATAACGTAATGATCCTAAGAATTTGGACAGACAGGCCTAAGCAAACAGTGCAGACCCAGATCAAACTGCTCCTGCTAAGCAAACAGATATATATATATATATATATTAGGACAATTTTTGGACTTTTTTTTCTGAGTTTATCTTGATGAGGCAATTCTAATGAGTACACACAACCATCATGATAACACGCCTATATAATTCTGACCCCATTGAACCCCACTTTTATATAGTAAAACTGGGGTTTATGGGGGTAAACCTTATTTTTCTTATTTCTGCTCTAAAATATAGATTATGGGTACTCGTTAGAACCGCCTCATCGAGGCGGTTCTAACGTGTACCCACAATCTATATTTTGAGCAGAAATTGAAAATTTTGTTTTTGCAAGGTAAAATTTACAATGTATTTGTATAGGTGTTTTTTCAAAATGATTCTTTTATTCTACATAAGGGTCAAAAAGATATTACTAAGTCATCCCCATTGTGCCTCATGACTAGAAGCTACGATTATCCCTCAGTAGTTCGAACTATCTTTATCTCGAACAAATTTTCAAGGTCCCAAAGTTATCGAAGTTAGACTGTATGAAAAAAATAACAATACCCTAGAAACTCCAGTGTTCTCATAAGATGTCGTTGATAAGCAGTGGATAACATTGTGTAATAAAAATCGTATGACCACATGTGTAATAACACTTTGGCAGGATTAAGTAACGTCATGACGACGTCCGGGATCCATGTCAACCATGCAAGTGTCAGATTTAACGGCGATAAAATCCAATTTAAAGTGGTCATATGATAAACAAAATCTTACACTCGTGGTCATTTTATATGAAATTTATGAAAGTCGCCAAAGGCTCATTTCATAAATATCATACAAAATGACCTTCTAGTTACTGGCTAGTCTGGCCCAGAAAAGCTGTACACTGCATCCCTTCAGTTCTGTGGTGCATTCTTTGCTTCCAAAGGATAACCTTTTCATTGTACATACACCGCAACTCTTTAAAATAGTATTGATGGGGTTCAAAGCAAAAACCGTGTTAGTTAAGCAACTGTGTTATATCCAAACAAAAATGTATAGATTATGTCGGAAAATGACCATTTATGGTCATTTTTCTATATATTCTATACATTTTTGGGATCCATCTTGAAACCGTGTTATATCCGTAACCGTGTTATAATGAACAGTGTTATAATGAGGTTGTGGTGTATTTTCATGTATGTTTTGAGCACACAGATGAAGAAAAGACCATGTTGAAAGTGCAGCAAAAATATTGTTGAAACAGTTGCCTATCTTGAACCCTTAACCCTTGTCCTGCTGAATATTCATATATGCCACACCCACTACCGATTATCAACCAATCAGATTTCTTGATGCAAATTATTGCAACAAATTCACAATCTGAATGGCAAACAATGTAGATCCTGATCAGATGGCTTCGTCAGAAGCCATCTGATCTGGATCTACATTGTTTCAAAGATAAGGCATATCTGGGATTAGCAGGACAAGGGTTAAAACGAAAGAAATCTCATGAAAATTTAATCAGACAAGATTTGCTATGATTTCAGGCCAAACTCTGCCTTCTGATGATGTCACTTCCGGCATACAGTATATGCAAGATTCAAACCCAGCGGGCCTTGAAGGTGTGTATAATACGACGTTAAAGCCAACGGTTAAAAAACTTTTTTCATGCTGAACTCATCTGAGCATGAAATTTGTCCTGCTCACTTATTTTAAAATGCCAACAATTGTTGGCATTTTTAAATTGTGAGCAGGCAAAATAACATTCTCTGCAAACTGACATTACGAAAACATGCCGATACAAATATGTTGTAAACTTTACCGCCGAAAAACAAAATTTTAAGATGAAAAATTGCAATATTTTTTCTTATTTCTGCTCAAAATATAGATTGTGGTTACATGTTAGAACCGCCTCATTGAGGCGGTTCAAACAAGTACCAATATTCTAGAGCAGAAATAAGAAAAATAATGTTTACCCCTGTAGACCCCAGTTTTACTTTAGTAAAATGGGGTTCAAGAGGGTCAAATCTACATAGGTGTGTTTAAGGAAAATAGCCCAACTTATTTGTATTTTCCTTTTTACAAGCAATACAAATTTCAAGCTCAATTTAGTTGAGCATAAAAAAAAGTTTTATAACCTCGGGGCCTGTGTTCCAGATAGGTGGTAACAAGGACTGGTTATGTTTGTTTGTTTGAGGTTTAACATCTTCTTCAGCACTGTATAGGTTATTTTGGAGATGTTGCTACCAATTTTGTGGGACTTTTATCCGCTATCGAGATGAAATGACATTTCAAGCCCAGCCGCCCAATGAAACAAATAGGGTATATAAGCATGGACGGACCGACTCGCACCACTTTTCCTGGACAGACTCAGAACCTCCAAGCAGTTTACCAGTACTCAAGTGGGGTCGGTTTCAGCTCTGTGTGGACCCATATATTTCTTCAAGCCCCAGTGAGTGGGGGCTCTAGGTCCTTATTAGCATCCCTCTTTCAAGGCAGTTCTAATGAATGTAATATACTGTAATTAACCTAAATATTGGGACAGATAGACCTAAACAAACAGTGCAGACCCAGATCAGACTGCTCCTGAAGGAGCAGTCTGATCAGGGTCTACACTGTTTGCCATTAAGTCTGCACCTTTTGGACTCCTTGCTGGATCATGAAACAGATTCGTTAAAATTTTTTAAAAATTACAGCAAGTCCTTAAGGTATCCGAATTTTGAGGATTTTTGCGGTATATACACAACAACTTCCTTTTAACACTGTTTATTATAAGTTTTAGATAAACCACATTTTAATGGTGGATCCTAACCCTTATCTTGCTGTTCATGACAGCCCCTATATTTGGAAACAGTGTAGATCCAGATCAGATGGCTTCTGAAGAAGCCATCTGATCAGGATCTACACTGTTTGACATTCAATTTATGAATTTGTAGCAATAAATAACATCAAGTAATTATACCCCCACAAACGAAGTTTGAAGGGGGTATATAGGAGTCAGCTTGTCGTCTTCGGTCCGTTACATTGACCTTCCTTAAGGTCAAATACTTGCAAAAATTTGTCGTCGGTCCGTTACAAAGTCCGTTACAAAAAACTTTAACATTGCTCATAACTTCCTTATTCTTTGACCGATTTCTTTAATATTCACACACCACACACCTTGCCACTAGTACTTAAGATTGATCTACACAAACCTGACCTTGACCTTTATGTTGACCTTCCTCAAGGTCAAATACTTGTAAAAATTTGTCGGTAGCGGGGGTATAATTGGCGCCCGTTAGGCGGCAGCTCTAGTTTGATTGGTTGATAGACAGAAATGGGTGTGGCTTAAATGAATATTCAGCAAGATAAGGGCTAAAGATACATAAGAGTATGTATGGTGGGCTTCAAAGTGCTTACACGCAGAGCTGAAACTAGACTGTACAAGTACTGGTAAAGCGCTTAGGTCTAAGTCTGCCCAGGCAAAAAGGTGTGAGTTGGGCCATCCATGCATATAAACCCTGTTGATTTCATTGGGCAGCAGGGCTTGAGAGGTCATTTCAACGTCGGGTACAAAACAGGATCTTTTCCCAGTTCCTGTGTACAATTTTGAAAGATACTCTAAACCTTCAATCACCATGCTCAACCCAACCTCAACCCAAACAAGATAAATTGATAAAGAGATTTGTTTTGTGCCAATTTTTAGCTCACCAGAGCCAAAGGCTCCAGTGGGAGCTTATAGGATGGACATTGTCCGTCGTCGTCTGTGTCTGCGTCAACACTTTCAAATTACATCTCCTCTGAAGCCACTGGGCCCAAATTTTATTAATAGCATCCTTGGGCTTGGGGATTGAAAGTTTGTGTTTTTTTATGAAAACGGGCAGTTGTCAATTGTTGTCTGTTGTCTTGCAACAGCACATTCAAGCGACATCAGTCCTCAGCAGCCACTGGGCTGATAGGGTCTTCCATTAACATACATGTCTGCCAGTGGGCAGTGCCCCCTGAGCTCTGGTTCGCATAGTGGCCTGTGGGCCTCTTGTTGCTAGAGTTACTGTCCTTGCATTAGGATAGCAAACATGCTATAATGGCTTCTTATTTCTCTGCAACTAACATTTTTCTTATTTCTAGTTTCCGGATACTAGTGGTCGGAATCGGAAGAATTTTCATGATCGATCATCGGAAGATGTAAGTGACCAATGATCGATCATTAATCGATCAAATATAAATAAGATAGATAGATAAATAGATACCACATTGGATGGTTCTCCCTGCACAAGGGGCCTCAAGTTAATATACCGATCCGAAAGACGATGCACTTTGTGATATTCATCCCTGCAAATGATGCCAGTTGAGCATGTTAAATTGTTAAGACACCAAAATTTTATTACTGCTGCCGGGGATCGAACCCAGGACCTCTAGCACTAACTGCTGACCTATCATGCATCAGAGGCAAGTGCACTAACCACTGGCCCATCAAGGATACTGATTTCCAGATGAACCTTGGTCTGCCTAATAGAGGCATGTGATTGTATTTTCAAAAGCAAGTCGCTGATGATTTTCATGATATTTTTGACGATTTACCTACCATTGAAGGCATATGATTTTGAGCAGTGACGGCAAATGGCTCTGCTCATGTCCAGTGTTGCTTTGGACACTGGACCGTCGCTCTTTTTGTGGAAGCCGAAGTGTTTCCACGCTATAGATCTACTTTTTCCATCCGGAAAATCGAAAAGCGTCGTTTTGGCAGCCATTTTCCGGAAGCAGTTGCAGTAATAAAACCGAAACGACCGAAACAAACCGCAACGTCCAAATCCCGTTAAAAGCCGGAACCGAGTAATCGAGTACGGAAAAAAGGACCGATCATCAACTTGGAAGTCAGAAAACGAGCAATGCTTGACGAACTCGATTAATCGGCCGACCACTACCGGATACATTGTAGGTACCCATTATAACCACCTTAGTGTCCAAGTATGGACTGTGGTTGCTTGTTAGAACCATCTCACTGAGGCAGTTTTAACGAGCACCCACAGTGTATGCTTTTGAGCAGAAATAAGGAAAACAATGTATACCACAGCCTCATTATAGCATGGTTCATTATAACACGTTTTGGAAATAACACAGTTTCAGGACGGATCCCAAAAATGTACAGAAAAATTGTCATTTTTCTATATAATCTATACATTTTTATTTGGATATAACACGGTTGTTTAACTAACACGGTTTCTGCTTTGGACCTCAACAATAAAGAGGTTGGGGTGTATACCCCTGAAAACCCCACTTTTCTCTTTATAAAAGTGGGTCTATTGTGGTGTTCATCTCACGGGCTTGTTAACCCAATGATTGCCACCAGAAAAAATGATTTCCGCATTTCTGCTCAATATCGTCATACGGATTTCCATCATATTTAACCCTTTTTGTATCAAATGGAATCTTCCTCCTTACATATAGCAAGAGTTCATTTCAAAATTTAGGGGTGTCAGGTTGTGTTTTGATCAAAATTTGTTTGGAAAATGACTGAAATTTTAGCAAACAGTGGAGGCCCTGATCAGACGCCGCGTTCTGCGGCGTCTGATCTGGGCCTGCACTGTTTGCCAGGGTACCTGTTTTGGGGTTTCTGGTACTAAATGGGTTAACATACAACACTGGGCTTGGAATTGTTACTCTGACAGTATTTATCATCAATATATACAAGAGTTACTGTCCTTGACTGCCATCAGAAAACAAGTTCTGCTCTCAAGAATTGATGGATGGTTTCTGCTCGGTATCTTCATCATGTTTTGGAATGAAATGTATGTGCATTAACGTTGTTATAATAATTGCACCCTGACCTATAACAAGGTCCATGATAACATTGTTTTGGATATATTGTTTGTTTGTATTGGAGATTAAAGGCCCAGTCAACACTATTTTAGCGCCGTCCGTTTACCTATCCACACTTTTCCTAGGCAGGCTTATATGTATATGTTCAGCGCAAAGTAAGAATCGGTACAATTCTAGAACTGTCTTGCGCAAAGTAGGAATTCCTACTTTGTTGCGCAATTCTAGAATTGTACCGTACACATCTAGAATTGCGCAAGGGATTCAAATGTTATATGAAACAGGTAAATGTCTCTGCGCAAAGTGGGAATCTTTTGGACAAAGTGAGAATCGAATGTTTCATCCGTATGGACAAAGTGGGAATATTTGGGACAAAGTGAGAACCGAATTTTCACCTTAGGGAATAGCATTTATCATCTGTATAGTCTGGGTAACATTACTTTGATGGTTCTGTGAGAGAAAATTATTTGCGATTGTAGGAGCTGAATCTTTTGTATATTACATGTATACAATGTACATGCTAATTGCAATGTACATGTAAATTGCGCTAATTTCACTTTTTATTTTTCAAATCGGTAAGTCAAAAAAGACATAATCAACACGTGTGATTGATTTCAAGTATGAAAAGAGGACCATCATCGTCTTAAGGTTTTCAGTTGGTAATAATCTCAAACAAACTATTTGGAGTAAGGGATTATCTGGGATAAAGAAACGTTTAAAAAGAAACGCCATGCCCGCCATTAAGATGGATTTAGCGCATGTCTTTGATGTGGATGTTACTTGACAAAATTACATGTTGTTATGACTTAATCGTTTTAATTAACTTAATTAACCCTCCTTTAAATGTTCGGTTTGATTGGATCAATTCTTTTAATAAAATTAAAATGGAATGTGGAATACGAATAGTTTATTAGCATAAAACCTCATACAATGTTTATAGCCAAACAAATACATATAATACAGTGAAAACGGTGGATCACACTTTATCGGAAATAAATTGGATCAATTCTTTTAATAAAATTAAAATGGAATGTCCACGAGATAGAAGCGAAGTTTGGACTACATTTTATAGAGTGATTTTTACCACCAGGGATCAGTTTCCAAATGAATGTGATAAAATCCCGTAATAATATTTTACTATTCTCACTTTGTCCCGATTCCCTCTTTGCGCAGAGGCAATTCTGATACTGTAATTGTGCAAGGTAGGAATTCTCACTTTTTCCTGATTCCCACTTTGCGCAGAGACAATTCCTGAATTGTATTGCGCAAGGTAGGAATTCTAGAATTGTACCGATTCTTACTTTGCGCAGAACATATACATTACACATTCATTGGCCAGAAAGGTTTTGGATATAACATGATTTAAGTATGGATCCCAATAACATATAGAACAATTAAAAAAATCACCATTTATGGTCATGTTTCTATATGGTACACCTAAACCTCTTTATAACACTGTTCATTATAACACAATTTTCAATATAACACAGTTTGAAGATAGATCCATAAAATGTATTGATTATAAAGAAAAATGACAGTAAATGGTCATTTTTCTATATAATCTATACATTTTTGTTTAACAAGGCTGCGTAACTAACACGGTTTCTTCTATTATATATTATAACATGATTTCGATATAACACCGTTTGAAGATAGATCCCAAAAATGTGTTGATTATATAGAAAAATGACAATAAACCCAAAAGTAGTGTTACAGAGGTTGTGGTGTATACACATATTTGTTTGGATATAACACAGTTGCTTAACCCATTGTATACTAGTGGCCTCTTCCAATGCTACATGTTGGACAAGTCCATTTGTCATATTAGGGGTGTCAGGCCTAATTTTTCATTCTATTTTTGACGGAAAATTTTGTTATCAAATAGTGCAGGCCCTGATCAGACGCCGCGTTCTGCACCGTCTTTTGGCCTGCACTGTTTACCAAGGTACCCCTTTTGGGGTTGCCCGCATACAATGGGTTAATAACAGGATGTCTGCTTTTGGACCCCAACAGTAGTGTTATATACAGAAGAAGCAGTTTTTGTTGCAGTAAATGTATCCTCTTGTGACCTGCCTGCAGAATTCTACATTTATTTTCAGTTTATCTTCGAACAAGTTCTCCTTGGTTCCGAGGCCCAGTTTGATGAATGGCTGAACCACAGGAAGATACCGTATATTGTTCAGGAGAGTCACACAGAACCTCACCATAGTTTGATCTCACCATTACCACATACATTGAAATCCGCGCAGACCCGGTCTCCCTCACCGAGTAGTGCCAAAGGAAGTTATCGCAAAAGATCAGCCTCATCTAACAGAACAAACTAACTACTCATCACGTGAACAAGTCCATGTAATCCTTGTAAACTCCACTTTTTATGCAGAAAAGTGGGGTTTGCAGGGGTATGCATTATTTTTGCTCAAAAACAGATTGTGGGCACTTGTTAGAACTGCCTCATTGAGGCAGTTCTAACAAGCACCCACAATCTCTATTTGGAGAAACTTCCACAAGTTGTAATCTGTTTTTATAGGCATTATTTTCCTTATTTTTGCTCCAAACATAGATTGTGGGTACTTGTTAGATCTGCCTCCACCCACAATCTCTATTTGGAGAAAACTATCCCAAGTTGTAATCTGAAAGAGATCACTTATACAGACATTGATGACAACATTATACAGCACAGATATCCTAAAATGTAATGATCCTACAAATTGAGACACCTTTATTGTGTCAAAAATATCCTAAAGCTTGCAGAAACTGATTTCACTTTGAGGGGAATGGGAACACCTTCAGGGGAGGCAACTCTTGCAAAAGTATTTTTGTCTCCCATGTCAATAGGCGTCAACTCTTAAAAAAAAGAATTTGCTCCTAAGGAGCAAATTCTTTCCTTTAAGGGTAGACCCCATTTTAAGTGGGACTGGGTCAATAGAAGAGCAAACAGGAAGTCCTGAAAGTTGCCTCCATTTAAATAATGGAAAAATCTGCCAGGTGTTCTCATTCCCCTTAATATAGTATGCTTGAAATTTTGACAGAATGGCAAATAGCATATACCGGTATGTAGATCCTGATTGGATTGCTGCTTCAGGGACAGTCTGATCTGGGACACACTATTTGCTTATGGTGTTCAGTCCCAATATTTTGGACTTTACACTACATAACATAATACATTTGTCCAGTTTTCATGTACTGATTTGAGGACCCCATTCTAAGTTAAATTCTAACACAGCGCGCCTATATAGGCAATGGAAAATAACTGTGTTTTATTCTGCAACAAATCACAGCTCGGAAGAGCGTGACGGGTGACGTCATTAAAAACTACAAATTTATGACGTCACTAGTCGATTTTCTTGACGTTAGACGGGGTAACGTCATTTTCTCACATCGAAAACGTTAGAAAAGGATATAAATGCATGTGTTTCAGTCGAGAATTTTAGCGGGATTTTTTTCCAACAATGGCGAATTGTTGTGAACTTTTGAAGGAAACAACAACAATATTGCCGATGTTCAGCGTGTTAGAATCGAAATAGATCAGCTCTAGTCTGTGATTTGTTGAGTAATAAATCACAGTTTGTCGGTCAGTTGTAAGTTGACAAATCACGCGCGCTACGCGCTCGTGATTTGTCTACTTTACAACTGACCTCCAAACTGTGATTTATTACTCAACAAATCACAGTTAGAGCTGATCTATTTCTTAAGTAGAATTGCGAAAAATATCTTGAATTTTCTTTATTAGAAAATAATTTGAAAAGCCATGGAAAAAAAAGCATTATATCACGGATGTGTGTATGTGTACCTGGCATGAATGTTGAGTTCTGTTTATCTTTATAATTCATGACACAGTTCCTTTGGTTCATTTGTTTCTGTGATATTTGTAATATTCTAATTTTTGTTTCTGTGATATTGTACTTTTTGTTTCAGTCTGTGATACTGTAATTGATCTCAATATTTTTATGCACCCGCCATTCGAAGAATGGTGGAAAGGGCATATAGCGTTGCCCCTGTCCGTCCGTCCGTGCGTCCGAAACTTAAACGCAGTCAATAACTTCCTTATTTCTTGATGGATTTTAAAATTACTCGGCAGAAATGTTAACCATCATAAGACGACGTGTCGCGTGCAAAACCCAGGTCCGTACCTCCAAGGTCAAGGTCATACTTAGAGGTCAAAGGTCAGAAAAAGGGTCCGAAACTTAAACGCAGTCGATAACTTTCTTATTTCTGGATGGATTTTGAAATTACTTTGTAGAAATGTTAACCATCATGAGACAATGTGTCATGTGCAAAATCCAGGTTGGTACCTCCAAGGTCAAGGTCATACTTAGAGGTCAAAGGCCAAAAAAAGGGTCCGAAACTTAAACGCAGTCAATAACTTACTTATTTCTGGATGGATTTTGAAATTGCTTTGAAGAAGTGTTGACCATCATTAGACGATGTGTCACGTGCAAACCCAGATCCGTACCTCCAAGGTCAAGGTCATACTAAGAGGTCAAAGGTCAAAAAAAGGGTCCGAAACTTAAACACAGTCAATTACTTACTTATTTCTGGATGGATTTTAAAATTACTTTGAAGAAATATTAATCATCATGAGACGATGTGTCATGTGCAAACCCAGATCCGTACCTCCAAGGTCAAGGTCATACTTAGAAGTCCAAGGTAAAAAAAAATGGTCGGTCAATAACTTTCTTATCTCTGGATGGATTTTGAAATTATTTGGCAGAAATGTTGGCCATCATGAGACAACCTGCCTCACACAAAACCAAGGTCCTTACCTACAAGGTCAAGGTCATACTTAGAGGTCAAACGTGAAAAAAAGGTCCAAAACTTAAACACGGTCATTAACTTTCTATTGATGAATACGAACAGACATATTTTCAGGCGGGGGCATCCGTGTCCTATGGACGCATTTCTAGTTTCTTTCTTTTTTTATCTCAAGTGATATTTTGTTTGTTTAAGTGTTCTTATATTTGATGTAGCTCTGATTGTGGGTCAACAAATACACCCACAACCTCTTTATAACACTATTGTTGGGGTCCAAAGTTCAAGCCATATTAGTTAACAACCGGGTTACATATCCAAACAGCTTCCTGTTTCCACTTTGGATCCCAACAATCAGAAGAATAGATAAGCTTTTGTATGGAATTGGGTAATACCCACTATGTTCAACTTCAATTGGGTATTTGAATAGATGACTGGGTATCTATGTTTGGTAACCTACTTTATTGCTACTAATTGGCTATAATATGGATTTGAAATAATTATTTAAGCTTGAGACCCATTGGGTATTTACGCAAATACCCTACTTATCTGTTCCTCTGCAACAATACTATTATAAAGAGGTTGTGGTGAATATAAAATTATAAAATGTAATCACATGGTGCAACTCATATAAATGACAATGTCTTTTACCACTTCCTATTGTGTTTTTTTGTTGTTGTTGTTGTTTTCTTACTGTCAGAGTCATTTTTGTCCACGTGTTGAATTATTTAAAGAAATAGATATATTAATTAACCCTTATCCTGCTGAATATTCATCTTAACCATACCCATCTCTGACTTTGAACCAATCAGATTACTTAATGTAATTTATTCCTACAAATTCATAAACTGAATGTCAGTGTAGATCCTGATCAGATGGCTTTGCAAAGATACAGCAGGATAAGAGTTAAAAAGAGGTATTTTATACATTTTGTGTTCACATGCTATACAATTAATGACTATGCTTCATGATCTATTTATGATCGCAAGAGTAAACTTTCTTTTATGCTCAGTTAAACACAAGTGCTCATATGTTGGCTGTTTTATTATATTGTTAGTTAATAGATTGTGCCTTAATACATATACTGAACCACTGAACCATTATTCTTATGTACTTACAAATGTAACGGGACGTCTGACTGGATAACGTAAAAAATTGTGATGGTATATTTTGGGACATACTGATGGAAACCTGACATCGTGATGACATCACATAACACCCCTTTTCATTGGCTCATTTGGTTCTATGCAGCTGGCAGCTGTAATCAGTTTTGGCAAAATCTAGAAAAAATTAATATATCAATGAAAAAGTGCAGTAACTGCGCTTTTTCATTGATAAATTATTTTTTTCTAGATTTTGCAGCTGTCTGCCAATAGAATGGGGTAAACTGCATTAAAAACCACATTCAGGAAGGAAAATCATCAGTTTTACTGTAGTAAATTATGTTTTGTGGTTCCACTGACACATTGCAGTAAAATGAAATCTCCAACCACAAAACCACCAGTTTACCTCCCAAAATGACATTTTAAAATTATCCTGCTAGTGTTTAATTTTATACATGTGTATACAATAAACCATAAGTGTTCAAATGCATTGAACCGTGTTCAGATATTTTATGCTCAGTAAACATTTTTATGTTAACCATTATCTTGCTGTTCACGACAACCCATATCTTTGCAAACAGTGTAGATTCAGACAGATCAGGATATGCACTGTTTGGCATTCAGTTTATGAATTTGTAGCAATAAATTACATCAAGTAATTTGATTGGTTGATAGACAGAAATGGGTGTGGCTTAAATGAATATTCAGCAAGAGAAGGGTTAAATAAACCCTAAGTGTTCAGAGGAGTTCAATAATGCAGTTGTTTTCAGATATGAGCCCAAGCGAATTTGTGTCTTCGAGCATTCCATCATGACAAATTTTAACTGCGCATGCCCAGCCATTGAGAGGGTAACTGGTCAACTCGTACCTAAGTCAACTCGTACCTTAGTCAACTCGTACCTGTTTTTGGTCAACTCGTACCTGTTCTTTGGTCAACTCGTACCCCCAAGTCAACTCGTACCTATTTTGGTTAACTCGTACCCGGGTGGTGGTGGTGGTGGTGGGGGGGGGGGGGGTACTCTAAATTTTGCCTGCTACATAGGTTAGGACTATTTTGGGGATTCAAACTTTGATATTTTCGTTTTTTCTTTGCAGGGGGGGGGGGGGGGGGGGGTTAGGAAAAAATGGTATTTTTATGGGTACAGGCCATTTAGAGATATTTTGTTGACGGTGGGGTCACGTCTAAAACCGACAACTTTTGGGGAACTTTCAGAAATTGTGGATTTGTTTTATTACTATTATTTATTTATTGCTTTAAATGTCTACAGGTAATTAGTATTTTTGACACATTCCACTCATATCAGATTATTATACGACAGAAATAAGTAAAATCACACGTAATTAAATAACAGAAAGAAAGCCAGTTTAATTTGGAGATAAATATATACATATTATTATTATTTCATTTTATTTTTTGGTATGCTAGAATTTGCAGATATTGTTTGGGGTATTGATGACATACTGGATATTTGATGATATACTGGATACTTTGGAGGGTATACTGTCAGTCTTTTTTTTTTTTTTGGTCTAACACTAGATACTGGTTCCCAGCCTATGTAGCTGATAGATAGATAGATAGATAAATAGATAGATAGATAGGCTTTTCGAACAAAAAAGTGGGGATCATGAATTATCTCCCCCAACCGCCGTCCGTCCTTCTGTAATTCCCCATTGGTCCTAGACCAATTACCCTAGACTCTCTCGACTTTCACAGGTAATAGCCCTATGGCTGATGACTACAGGAAGATATTCAGAATTTTTATGTGAGCCCCAGGCAGGCAGTGGTGCCCAACACTGCCCGAGGGTTCAAAAGTCATTTTGTTCAAAGATAGTCATGTTGTATTCCAAATATCAAATCGAGGGTAATGAAGAATAGAATACAGGTGTGCCAAAAAACAATTGTCCTGGGTGCATGTTTGGGGGTCACCAGAGATCAAAAAGTGGGTTTTGGGGTCTTTTTTTCGATTGTCACACAACTCATAGACTTTCTGAGCTTGAATCCTGAAATTGCCAGTTAATAACCCTATGGATTGGGAATGGAGAAACGTATTCGGAATTTTGATTTGACCTGCCCCCAGAGGTGGGGCTCAGGGGTCAAAAAGCTACTTTGTTCAAACATAGTCATGTTGCGTATCAAATCAAAGGTAATTAAGAATAGAATACAGTGGTGCAAAAGTCTGCCCGAAACATATCTTGGGGTACCCGGAGGTGAAAAGAATTATTTTGGGTCCTTTTATTGCGATGGCGTGCTATCGACATTACTCGTATCGTTATTATTATTATTCACCCTTAATAAACACAGTAAATCGTGCACCGATTAATAAGGGTGTGAAAAAAAGATTATCAATACTAGTTTAATCTAATTGTCCTTTACTAAAGGCTGATTTTAATTCATGAGAGGCGGTTTTTGGTTTGGCAAAACTTAATGACATGCAGGAATTTTAAGATCAAATGCATGTGGTAAGGTTATTGGTGGACGTCAGCATACTACGATATCTTTGACCGTTGGCAGCATCGTCTTTGCGGGACATGTAATGCAAATTTAATCTATTAGCTATATTCTGACTAGTGAACATTTATTTATTTATAAAAGTCCGTGCAATGAACACAGCTCTGAACCCCACTTTGTGTAGAGAAAACTGGAGTTTACAGAGGTATGCTTTGTTAATACGAAAACAAGTGTATTTAAATATAATTGAAAACCAGTGCTTCAGCTGAAGTGCACAACCCGCCGGATGCTTTTAGCTTTATGAGTGTTACCATATATGGGTATGGCGGCCATTTTGGTCATGTGACCTGGACCTAAAACGGTTCCCCCAATAAATGCGCCTTATTGTAAGGAGCAAAAATATATCTTATACTTTAGTACTGTATTATGAATCGTTTGCAGGATAAAATGCATTCTCACTTTTCCAATACAAAAGCATATGTGTCAAAGTTTGACCTAGGCACAAAGAAGGTCAAGGTCAACCCAGGGTCACCATTTCAGCAATTTATGATGGGCCTACGTCCCAGATGCTATTTATCAAGTTTTGTGGAAATCTGCCCAGTGGTTCTGGAGAAGACTATTTTTGAAGGGTTTTTTACCATATATGGCTTGGCGGCCAATTTGGTCATGTGACCTGGACCCCATGAGCAAACTTTGGCTTCCCCGATCCCATAGAGGCTCCATATGAAATTTGACTTCAATCAGCCCAACGGTTTCCGAGAAGAAGCAGTTCGAAAATTTTCACATTTTTCGCCTCGGCGAGGCTATACTAAATGGAATGTAATATTTCGCAAGTTCAGTGGTTAGATCTCATTGATATCTGTCAGTATGCCAAAAATTGTTTAAATATTCCAAGCGGTTAAGTCACTATCACAAATTTTCACAAACGGGTTACGGACGGACAGACAGAATGACACTGTGATTTTAGGGCACTCTTAGAAAATCAACCGACTTCAGTCGGTCGCTTTTTCTGCGGGTCGTGCAATTTTACCAACAAAAAAAAAATGAAGATTTCCAGATGAAAAAAAAAACCCTGACATTTTTATATATCTGCTCAAAATAGATTTTTCGTGCTCGTTAGACAAGCCTCAACGAGGCGGTTATAATGAGTACCGACAATGTACTTTTTGAGCAGAAAGAGAAAATAATGTTTTCCCCTGGAAACTACAGTTTTATTATAAAAGTTGGGACAAAATTATAAAGGTGCGCTTTCGTGATGATTGTTTTATTTGATAGTTTGTCATTTCGCAATATTTGTGACATATTTGTCCGTTAACATGCTTATGAACTAGCCATGACGAGAGTAATTACTGCGTTATCTAATCAAGAAAACATTCCTATACCCCCTCAAACCCCAATTTTGCGTATCAAAACTGATGTTCGCATGGGTACACGTTATTTTCCTCACATCTGCTCTACAACATAGATTGCGAGTACTAGTTAGAACCGAATTGTCATAACAGTTCTAACGAATATACAACATTTACGTTAACCAACTTTCATGTTTTGAAAAATATAATTGTAGAACTTATATTTTATTTACAAATGAATTTAAAATGTATGTTCGACAATTGTATTTTTTTCCGTTTTCAAATTTGCATATGAACTTACGGAATGTTTGTCTTACGTTCAACAAGGTGTTATTCACCAAACATACCCCGGGAGGGTCCACACTCATTTCTGATTAATCCCCAAATTTCCGATGATAATACATGATTTCTTATCTACTACATAGTGCCCATCAGGTTAACAAATCCGTATAATGTACACCCATGTCTTGTTATAGAGAATACTCAGGTTTATATAGAAACTATCATCATAGATGTCGATAGAAAGCCCTATAAGACTTGTTAAAAATAGGGCAACATAGATTGTACTCACTCGTTAGTTTATGGATGCTCATTATTTGAACCGCACTATGTCTATAATACAATTCAGAAAATACAAATCATGGCTGCATGGATATAGGTCCAAACATATGACAGGCGCCATTTTAGCGCATGGTCATATTATCGTATTAAATGCACACACTACCGTCTTCATCGTCCGGAAAAGGGTCAGGATTCTTCACAGACTGTAAAGTGGATTTGTATATATATATTTGAACCAAAGTTCAACTTATCAAAAAATAGATTTTTTTAAACTAAGGTACGAGTTGACTTAGGTACGAGTTTACTAAGGTACGAGTTGACTTCGGTACGAGTTGACCAGAAAGCATTGAGAGGGGCCAGGGATATGGCTGAAGGTTCCTCTTGATTCACTGCTTGTATGAGCGAGCAGCGAAGGTTCTGGCGAGACTGCGCGGATGTGCAGGCTCGCCTGAACCTTCACCTTCGCTGCTCGCATAGGCGATAAGTACAAAATTGCTTGACAGGGCCCATATGTTATACACAGTATTTTTTTGGTTGCACCTGCTTATAGCAGGGTGTGATATAGGTGTCCGCTTTTCCATCCGTCCGTTCGTCTGTTAACTTTTGCGTCGAAGGTCGACATTTACGTCAAAGCTTTTATTTGAGTCAACTACAAACCACAGCTACCATCAAACCTTACATGAAACATCTCCCTGACCTTCTGTCTTTGTAGGCACCTTGACCTGTTGACTTTGACCTATATTTTGTGCTCCAGTGACTTCGACCATTAAGTCAAAGTTTGACATTTATGTCGAAGTTTGTATTGTAATCAACTTCAAGACTAAACAACCATCAAACCTTTCATGAAACATCTGCCTGAGCTCCTGACTAGGCAGGCGCTTTGACTGGTGACCTTGACCTATAGTTTACGCTCCAGTCACTTTGACAAATATTACGTCGATGTTCCAGTCTCCTCAAATAAAAGGCGTACAACCATCAAATCTTGCATAGTGCTTCTCCAAGATGTACTGACACTGCAGGTATCTTTCCACGGTGACCTTGACCTACATTTTACGCTCCAGTGACTTTGACACATTTTATGTCCGAGTTCCAGATCTCCTCAAATAAAAGGTCTACAACCATCAAATCTTGTATAATGCTTCTCCTAGATGTACTGACTCTGCAGGTACCTTGACCTGGTGACCTTGACCTATATTTTACGCTCCAGTGACTTTGACACAATTTACGTCAATGTTCCAGGTCTTCTCAAATAAGTGTTTCTCCTAGATCTACTGACTGCAGGTACCTTGACTATATGACCGTGACCTATTTTTTCGAACTCCATTGACTTTTCCACATTTTAGGTTGACGTTCCATATCTTTTTAACTATAAGGCCTACAACCACCAAACCTTGCATAGTGCTTCTCCTACATTCACCGACTGCGGTACCTTGACCTGTATTATGCACTCTAGTGACTTTAACACATTTTATATCAATATTCTATGTCCTAAAATAAATGACCTATAGCCACCAAACCTTGCATAGTGCTTCTCCTCGATGTACTGATTTGGCAAGTACTTTGACCTGGTAACCATGGCCTATATTTTTGGTCCAGCAACACATTTTACATCAACTATCAACTGCTAAGAATGAAATTTACTTAATTAATAACAACATTCTGATTGTGGCTCCTATGACTTTTGCCCCCAGCAGGTGCGACGCCGCCTTATGCGGAATTCTTGTTTTCTGAATAATTATTTAGATGTGTCTAGTCAATCAGTAAGTTGTGTTCAGATATTACATTATCTTATGTCCAATAAACCATAAGTGTTCAGATGAGTTCATCAACACATTGTGTTGATATTATATCATACATTCTCAGTAAACTTCAATGCCAATTAACCATAAGTGTTCAGATGAGTTCAGTCAATTTTGTTCAGGTATTACATTCTTGGTAATAATGTGCACAGATTAGTTTGATCCACCATTTGTGTTCATATACTACATTGTCAGTAAATTGTTAATGCCCAATAAACAGTAAGTTTACAGATGAGTTTAGGCAGTCAACTGTGCTCAGAAATTATTTTCTCAGTGTGTTTTCAATGCCTGATAAACCATAAATGTTCTGATGGGTTCAAATTCAACTGTGACCAGTTATTGCATTCTTGGTAATTTTTAATGCTCAATAAACTGAAGGTGTTCAGATGAGTTCAGTCAATTAATTGTGTTCAGATATTTCATCCTGAGTAATTTTAATTCACAATAAACTGAAGGTGTACAGATGAGTAAGGCAACCAACTGAGCTTAGATAATGCATTTCCAGTAATGTTATGATCGGTTCAGTCGATTAACCAACTGTGATAAGATATTACTTCTCAGTGCATTTTAATGCCCAATAAACCATTAACGTTCTGATGGCTTCATTCAACCAACTGTGATCAGTTATTGCATTCTCGATATATTTTAATGCCAAATAAACCGTAAGTGTTCAGATGACTTTAGTCAATTATTAATTGTGTTCAGATATTACATTCTCTGTACACCACAACCTCTTTATAACACTATTAATGGGGTCCAAAACAGAAACCGTGTAAAAAAATTTTTTAAACAACCGTGTTATATCCAAGCAAAAATGTATAGATTATATAGAAAAATGACCATTTATGGTCATTTTTCTATATAATCTTTATATTTTTGGGATCCATCTTGAAACCGTATTATAGCCAAAACCTTGTTATAAAGAACATGTTATAACGAGGTTGTGGTGTATTTTTAGTGCCCAATAAACGACAATTTCATTGAGATGTGTTCTGATATTATTTTCTCAGTAAATTGTAATGCCTAAACAAAAATGAGTGTTCAGATGATTTTCAATCACCCAGTTGTGTTCAGATATTATTCTCAGTAAATATAATGCCAAAATAAACCATAAGTGTTCAAATGTTTTACAAACCATTTGTGATCTGATACCGTGTTGTTAGTTAAATGTGTTGAATAAAACAGATTTTTAGACTTCTCTAGAAACTATTTTATCATTAAAAAAAAATCCCTGCCTCCGTGGCCAAGAGGGTGAGAATAATCTTTCTTGCACACCAGACAAGATAATCCTTGATTTAACCCTGGGATAGAAATTTAAGTTCTGACCCTGGTGTTCCGACTCCAAACCGAATATAATCGCGTGTTTGATAAATGCACTGGTTGATATCAACCTCATGCGCGGCGTTGTCATGCGTGACGTCACTAAACATTCCTGTTGTGTCAACAAAAATGGCGGACGTCAGTAACCGAAGTGACAGTAGCATTAAAAATTCGCAATAGAAATGGAAGGTATGCATGAAAAAGAATACAATATGGGTGTGAGGGGTGGAAAGAAAAATCCGTCCCTCGGGATCACTGTCCGGCATCACTCGGCAAGCCTCGTGATGCCGGACAGTGTCCCTCGGGACGGATTTTTCAATCCACCCCTCACACCCATATAAGATTCTTATACTGTTCTAGGGGTTAAACCCTTTGCTTGTGTCATACAGTGGACCTTCTTTATACCGACGTTCGAATTAACGACAAAACTTTATAATAATATTTTCAAGCTCAAGATGAAATGGATTAATCATATACGTCGCGTCTGAGAGTGTAATAATGTCATGTATTATTTTCGATAATCCGCTAGTGGATTAAACATGCAAATTAGTTACATACGCTCCGTAACGTTACATGTACGGCGTCCTTAACGACGTCGCGTTTACTAATGGCGGAATATCGACATTTTCGTACAAAAATAGTGAATTAAATACGTTTTGAATGTCTTATGATAAATAGAATCTTGCATTCGTGCCCTGGTTTATTGAATTTATTAAACTCGTTGAGGAAAAAGGATAAAATGCTCGGCACAGCCTCGCATTTTATCCCTTTTCCTCAACTCGTTTAATAAATTCAATAATGCATGAACACTCATGTAAGATCCTCTATTTATGGAGCTATTCAAGAATATTGTTTTTATTTAATTCTTCAAGAAACAAATGTGGTGAATATCTGTTAGAATTTCCTCGCCGAGGTGAATCTAACAAATACTCACATTTGTTTCTTGAAGTAATTAACAAATCTTAACAGATGTCCACAAATTTGTTTTTTGGAGTGATTAACCCTTATCTTGCTGTTCACGACAACCCCTATCTTTGAAAACAGTGTAGATCCAGATCAGATGGCTTCTGAAGAAGCCATCTGATCAGGATCTACACTGTTTGGCATTCAGTTTATGAATTTGTACCGATAAAATACATCCAAGTAATTTAATTGGTTGATAGATAGAATTGGGTGGGGCTTAAATGAATATTCAGCAAGACAAGGGTTAAGATGAAAAGTCCTTTATTACCAATTATGTTACTTGCAGTATAAATAAGAAAAATCACAGATTTTCATCAGAAAAGTAGCCATTTTGGAGACATGAAAAATCCACTATGTGGCACAGGTGAGTTATCGAGATGTTGTGCCATGCTTAAAACAGACATGACAAAAAATTATCTCTTAAGGGGAATGGGAACACCTTCAGAGGAGCCCATCACGTGAACAAGTTCGTGAAATGAAGACCCCCCTATACCCCACTTTATATAGAGAAAACTGGGGTTTAAGGGGGTATACATTATTTTTCTTATTTTTGCTCCAAGATATAGGTTGTGGGTATTCGTTAGAACCGCCTCAATGAGGCGGTTCTAACGAGCACCCACAACCTATGTTTGCAGTATTTATAAGAAAAATATCACGGATTTTCATCAGAAAAATGGCCATTTTGAAGGTGTAAACAATGCACTATTATGCACGGGTGTGTTATCGTAATGCAACCCCTGCAAAATTATTTTTGTCTTCATGTCAATAGGGGTCAACTATTAAAGGAAAGAATTTTGGAGCAAATTCTTTCTTTCCTCCTGAGGAGCAAATTCTTTCCTTTAAGAGTAGACCCCTTTTTCAGTGGGACAGGGCTTATAGAAAACCGAACAGGAAGTCCCTTAAGTTGTCTCCCTTTGAAAAATGACGGCAAAAATATGCCAGGTGTTCCCATTCCGCTTAATTAACGATGATAGTTCTAATTATCTGGAGCAATGGAAGGTGGATCAAAGGGAATAGATAAAAGACGAAACAAATTTTAGAAGCATGTGTTTTGAGTCTATTCAGCACTATCACAAACAGAATGTTATAGAAACATGAACTTTAATGTCATGGCACAAAAATAAACTTCAGTTTGAATAGATCCTTTGCATAAGAATTCTGCAGAAGGCTGGGGCCAAATATGACATATGGTTCTTGAGAAATGGATTTGAACTTTATGGTCACTGCAAGGTTTGACACAGACAAACAAATGCATGAATAACAAAATGGATGAAAAAACAGTTCCTATGTCGTGCCATGCTTAAAGCAAGAATGACAAAATCAACCAACTTTTCATGGTGCAAGCATTCATATCACGAGTTACTACAGAAATTTTGCCTTTTCTTTGCAACATGACTATATAAAAAGTCCATAGCACTGTCCTCAACTGATAGTACACTTTTTAGAGCCTTTCTTCTTTGAAACAGGAGGTAGTTTTGTTTGTTGGTATTGGAGTTTAACGGCCCAGCCGACACTATTTAGGTCATTTTTGAGCCGGTCAGTTTACCTATCCACACTTTACCTGAGCAGGCTTATACGTAAGCGGTTAACCAGTACAGTGCACATTCTTTTGCCAGAAACTGACAACTACCCTTCATGAATCAGCGGGAGGGAGAGAATGATCGTAGAAAAGATTTCATTATCAATCTCCACAAAAGAATGTTGCTAACCCCGGCAGGTTTCGACCCCGGGTACTGATCCCCAGTCAGATGCGCATCCGACTGAGCTATCGAGGCCGGTGAAACAGGAGGTAGAAGATATTGGATAGAAGTTATATCACAGATAATATCAGAAGAAGAACACACTTTCAGCGTCATCTAGGTGTCAATGTTTCCAGTCCAAAGGCCAGAGATTCCACTGTAAAGAAAAAGATATTATTAACCTATTGTATGCGGGAAACCCCTGAAGGGGTACCTTGGCAAACAGTGCAGACCCAGGTCAGATGCCGCAGAATGGGGCATCTGATCAGGCCTGCACTATTTGCTGACGGAATTTTCTGTCAAAAATAGAACAAGAGCTCCGAAAGGGGGGCATTATACGCCAGTGGCAATTGGTAAGATGGAGCATATATATACTGACTGTTGTACAAGTTTGGGTTTGTGGAATGTAACCAAGGATAAATGTGTCCTCCATATATTCTTACCTAGCACTATTAATGACCCTTAATGGCTCAAACTTCCTGTCTCCAACAAATTTTCATGGTCGGTAATGTTTGGTGTATAATAATATGGGCATAACTCTGGCAATAAATGGTAGACTGTAACCTTGAAATAATATGCACTGCTCCACATCATAGTCAAACTATACGTAAAGTTTCAGATACTTTACGTATAGTTTGACTATGATGTGGAGCAGTGCATATTATTTCAAGGTTACAGTCTACCATTTAAAGAATGATGAAAAATGTAGGAGGCGTTATCCAGAAGCAAATTTAGAAAAATCTGTGAAATGGGAATAACTCTGGTAAAATTTGGCAGACTGTAACCTCAAAATAACATGCGCTGTTCCACATCATCACGTGAACAGGTCCGTGAAATAAAGACCCCTATACCCCACTTTATATAGAGAAAAGTGGGGTTTACAGGGGAATACATTGTTTTTCTTATTTTTGCTCCTATGTTTGCAGTGTTTATATAAAGAAAAATATCACGGATTTTCATTAAAAAAAGTAGCCATTTTGGAGATGTGAAATCATGCACTATATCGCACGGGTGTGTTATCCTAATGTCATAGTCTTACTATATGTAAAGTTTCAGCTTCATCAGATGTAAAATGTAGGAGGAGTTATCTGGAAACAGAATGTTTAGAAAAATCTGTGAAAGGGGTAGAACTCTGGTAATATTTGGCAGACCGTAACCTCAAAACAATATGCACTGTTCCATATCATGGTCTTACCGTATGTAAAGTTCCAGCATCATCGGATGTAAAATGTAGGAAAAGTTATCCGGAAACAACAAAATGTTTACAGAATTTTTCAATGGGGCATAACTCTTTTATTATTTGGTGGATGGTAACCTCGAAACAATATGTGCTGCCCCACATCATGGTCTAACTATATACAGTCGAACTTCATTGGCTCGAACACCTCTGGGACCTCGAAAATCTGTTCGAGACAGGGGTAGTTCGAGCCACTGAGGTTACTGCCAGGAGTCATAACGAGATACTTTTAGACATCTTTTCGGTGTTCTATAATGAAAATGTATGCTGTGTGTACTCATTAGAATCGCCTCATCGAGGCGATTCTAATGAGTACACACAGCATACATTTGCAAGATAAAAGACTAAAACCTCCTTAATTATCCCCTACTATTTCTTATGTAGAGGATTTCGCTAGGGACTCAAGAATGGATTCGACGCATCCATGGTAAACGAGCCATCGGTGTTCGAGCCAACGAAGTTCTACTGTATGAAGTTTCAGCTTAATTCCATGTAAAATGTAGGAGTCATCTGGAAACAAAAAGTTTACAAAAAATTTCAAAGGGGCATAACTCTATTATTATTTGGTGGACCGTAACCTTAAAACAATATGCACTGCCCCACATCATGGTCTAACTATGTATGAAGTTTTAGCTTGATCCAATGTAAACTGTAGGATGAGTTGCATGTATCCGGAAATGAAAAGTTTACAGATGCACGGACAGACGCCAGGGGGTATAACATAATACGTCCCGTTTGAATTTTCAAACGGGCGTATAATAAAAAATGAAACAAATACGTCTGACACCTCTTATATGACAAATGGAGCGTGATAGCTCAGTGGTTAGTGCACTTGCCTCTGATGCTAGAGGTCCCGGGTTCGATCCCCGGCAGCGGCGATAAAATTTCGGTGTCCGAACACGCTCCATTGGCATCATTTGCAGGGATGAATGTCATAAAGTGCACCGTCCTTCGGATCGGCACATTAACTTGAGCCCCCCTGTGCAGGGAGAACCATCCCCTGTGCAGGTTAAAGATCCCTACCGTAATTACATGATTACTGTGTAGGCTTTCATCCTGCAAAAACCTGGAGTGTATGTAATATACACCTGCGGTAATGGTCAAATTTGACCGACGCAGTATCAGAAGATAGACAGAAGATAGATAGATAGACTTGTCCAACATATAGAAATGGAAGAGTCCACTAGCATACAATGGGTTAAATGAGCCCAATCACATGAAGGCCTGGGTTTGTGTCTAGGTAAGAGGTAAACTGGCCAGCTCAGATACACAGATGTGCAAGGGTCTCTTGAAGTTTTAGATACAGTCGAACTTCAATGGCTCGAACACCTTTGGAACCATGAAAATCTGTTCGAGACAGGGGTAGTTCGAGCCTCTGAGGGCTACTGCCAGGGGACATAACCAGATACTTTTTGACATCTTTTCTGTGTTCTGTATTGAAAAATGTATGCTGTGTGTACTCATTAGAATCGCCTCATCGAGGTGATTCTAATGAGTACACACAGCATACATTTTCATGATAAAACACCAAAATATCCTAAATCTTACCCTCCCTTTTTCTTATGTAGAGAAATTCCCCAGGGACCCAAGAACGGGTTCGACCAAGCCATGGTAAACGAGCCATCGGTGTTCGAGCCATCGAAGTTCTACTGTTTACTAACCTGAGGTATAGTACTACACAAGCAGTGAACATAAAGGTGCTGATCAGACTGTGCAGATGTGCAGGCTCTTATGCATTTACGGTCGAACTTCCATGGCTCGAACCCCTTTGGGACCATGAAAATTTGTTCGAGACAGCGGTAGTGCGAGCCATGGAGGGTTATTGTTAGTGCCATTGAGAGCGCAATCCTGGAGATTTGGAAATAGCTACGGAGTTTTCTTTATTATAAATGTATACTGTGTGTACTCATTAGAATCGCCTCATTGAGGCGATTCTAATGAGTATACACAGCATACATTAGCAAGATAAAACACAAAACCTCCTGAATGTTTCCCTCACTATTTTATATGTTAAGGAATTCTCTAGGGACTAAAGAACGTGTTCGACTTAGCCATGGTATTCGAGCTATTGGTGTTCGAGCGATCGAAGTTCTACTGTATGTTGTTCAGACAAACAGGTTTTGCTATGATGTGGCTCAATTAATTATTTAGGTGAATGGTGTGTGAATTCGGGTTTAACGTCGCTTTCAACAATTTTTCAGTCATATCACGACGGAGTCTGGTTGCGACAGGGAGCTCAATGCTCACTTTTATAGTGCTGCCTCACTGAAGTATCATGTCCCAGACACATTACATGATACCACACCCAGTCACATTATCCTGACACTGGGTCGACCAGTCCTAGCTCTACCCCGTAAATCTGAGTGCCAAGCGAGGAGCAGCTAGTACCATTTTTAACGACTTTGGTATGTCGCGGCCGGGGAATTTAGGGGAATGGGAACACCTGGCATATTTTCTGCCATTTTTCAAAGGGAGACAACTTACTTGACTTCCTGTTTGCTTTTCTGTAAGCCCTGTCCCACTGAAAAAGGAGTTTATTCTTCAAGGAAAGAATATGCTCCTTGGGAGCAAATTCTTTTCTTTAAGCACTGACCCCTATTAATATGGCAGACAAAAATTCTTTTGGAAGAGTTGCCTCCCCTGAAGGTGTATCCATTTCCCTTAAGTGGAGGGCTGTGGTGCATTGGATTTCAGATCGAGAGGTAGCCGGTTCGATCCCCGCAAGCGTCACGTGTTGTTTCCTTGAGCAAGAAACTTTATCCACATTGCTTAGTACTGGTTCCTACCCAGGAAAAAAGGGCCACATGGAAGATCAGTACAAGTACTAAATGTGTTACCCTCTATAAAGAAGATTGATTATTATTATTATTATTTGGGCCCCGTCAAGCGATTTTGGTACATATCGCCTATGCGAGCAGCGAAGGTTCAGGCGAGCCTGCGCATCCGCGCAGTCTCGCCAGAACCTTCGCTACTCGCTCATACAAGCAGTGAATCAAGAGGAACCTTCAGACAGAAAGCTATATCCCTGGCCCCTCTGAATGGCTGGGCATGCGCAGTTAAAATTTGTCATAACGGAATACTCGAATTCGCTTGGCGGGACTCATTTTATTGTTATTAAAGAATTGCCTCACCTAAAGGTCTATCCATTCCCCATAAACTACCGGTATTTTAATTCAATGCTTATCAACCCATTATATACTGGTGGACTCTTCGATAAGGCCATTTGTCATTTAAGGGGTGTTGAGTTTTTAGCTCACCTGTCACGTAGTGACAAGGTGAGCTTTTGTGATCACATTTTGTCCGTCGTCCGTGCGTGCGTGCGTCCGTAAACAATTTGTTGTCCGCATGATAGCATCTTCATTTATGATTTGATTTTAACCAGACTTGCACACAACTTGTACCCCCATGAGATCTAGGTTCCTTTCTTGAACCAGCCATATCCCATAATGTGTTACTGAGTTATGGCCCCTGAAAGGGCAAAAATTGCCTATTTTGGTCTTGTCCGCAGGATAGCATCTTCATTTATGATTTGATTTCAACCAGACTTGCACACAACTTGTACCACCATGAGATCTGGGTTCCTTTCTTGAACCAGCCATATCCCATCATGTGCTACAGAGTTACAGCCCCTGAAAGGGCAAAAATTGCCTATTTTGGTCTTGTCCGCACGATAGCATCTTCATTTATGATTGAATTTTAACCAGACTTGCACACAACTTGTACCCCCATGAGATCTAGGTTCCTTTCTTGAACCAGCCATATCCCATCATGTGTTACGGAGTTACGGCCCCTGAAAGGGCAAAAATTGCCTATTTTGGTCTTGTCCGCACGATAGCATCTTCATTTATGATTTGATTTTAACCAGACTTGCACACAACTTGAACCCCCATGAGATCTGGGTTCCTTTCTTGAATCAGCCATATCCCATCATGTGCTTCGGAGTTACGGCCCCTGAAAGGGCAAAAATTGCCTATTTTGGTCTTGTCCGCACGATAGCATCTTCATTTATGATTTGATTTCAACCAGACTTGCACACAACTTGTACCACCATGGGATCTGGGTTCCTTTCTTGAATCAGCCTTATCCCATCATTTGCTTTGGAGTTACGGCCCCTGAAAGGGCAAAAATTGCCTATTTTGGTCTTGTCCGCACGATAGCATCTTCATTTATGATTTGATTTTAACCAGACTTGCACACAACTTGTACCACCATGGGATCTGGGTTCCTTTCTTGAACCAGCCATACCCCATTATGTGTTACGGAGTTACGGCCCCTGAAAGGGCAAAAATTGTCTATTTTGGTCTTGTCTGCATGATAGCTGTTTCATTTATGATTTGATTTTAACTTAACTTGCACACATTTTGTACCACCACAAAATATCTCGGTCAAGATCGAATATGGGTCATGTTGGGTCAAAAAGTAGGTCAGTAGGTCAAATCAGGAAAAAAACCTTGTGAAGACACTAGAGGCCACAGTTTTGGTCCGATCATCATCAAACTAGCCCAGAATGATCATCTTGACAATATCTCAGTCACGTTCGAATATAGGTGTTGTCGGGTCAAAAAGTAGGTCATTAGGTCAAATCATAGAAAAACCTTCTGAACACACTAGAGGCCACAATTTATGTCCAATCATCATCAAACTTGCTCAGAATGATCATCATGATAATATCATAGTCACGTTCGAATATGAGTCATGTTGGTTCAAAAAGTAGGTCAGTAGGTCAAATCATAGAAAAACCTTGTGAACACACTAGAGGCCACAGTTTTGGTCCAATCATCATCAAACTTGCTCAGAATGATCATCTTGATAATATTTTGGTCACCTTCGAATATGGGTCATGGCAGGTCAAAAAGTAGGTCAGTAGGTCAAATAAGAGAAAAACCTTGTGAACACACTAGAGGCCACATTTTTGCTCCAATCATCATCGAACTTGCTTGGAATGATAGTCTTGACAATAGTTGGTCAAATTCGAATATGGGTCATTTCAGGTCAAGAAGTAGGTCAGTAGGTCAAATCATAGAAAAACCTTGTGAACACACTAGAGGCCACAGATTAGGTCCGATCATCATCAAACATGCCCAGAATGATCATCTTGACAATATCTGAGTCATGTTCAAATATTGGTCATGTCGGTCCAAAAAGTAGGTCAGTACATAAAATCATAGAAAAACCCTCTGAACACACTAGAGGCCACAGTTTTGGTCTGATCATCATCAAACTTGCTAAAAATGATCATTTGACAATATCTCAGTTAATTCTGAATGTGGGTCATATCTGGCCAGTAAGTAGGTCAGTAGGTCAGATTGCTGAAAAACCTTGTGTACACACTAGAGACCCCAGTTTTGGTCCGATCATCATCAAACTTGCTCAGAATGATCATCTTGACAATATCTGGGTCAAGTTTGAAAATGGGTCATGTCGGGTCAAAAAGTAGGTCAGCAGGTCAAATCATAGAAAAAGTTTTGAACACTCTTAAAGGCCACAGTTTTAATCAAATCATCATAAAACTTGCTCAGAATGATCATCTGGACAATATCTCAGTTCAGTTCGAATATGGGTCATGTCAAATCAAAAAGTAGATCAGTAGGTTATTTTGTCATAACTTTTGAACTGTTTGAGATAGAGCCTTCATATTTGGCATGTAGGTACCTTGTGACAAGGACTTCCCACTCATATAAAGATTTGACCTGTGACTTTGACCTGTGACCTACTTTATCATAACTTTTGAACCATATGAGATAGAGCCTTCATATTTGGCATGTATGTTCCCTGTGACAAAGTTTTCCCAATCATTCAAATTTTTTTAGCCATGACCTTGACCTTTGACCTACTTTGTCATAACTTTTGGAGCATTTAAGATACAGCCTTTATATTTGGCATAAAGGTTCCTTCAAAGGAGTGAGTGTTTGAGTTGAAGTCTCACCGAAAGCTAAGGTCATACAGTGATGGGACCTCTGTTTAAAAACCAATCTGAAAGTCTGGAGAAGCTTGTGATCGATACTGCTACCCCTGGTTTACAAGGCAAGTAACATGACCACAGTACCATGAAGGCTTCTAAACTTCATTGGAATGTTGTGTAGATGACCCTCTAGGAAAATAGCATAACGATTAACAAATGGTCACAAGAGCTAAAAAGAGAAAAAACATTGTAAATTTGCTTCAAATGCGAACTCCTTCTAAACCTTTGGGCCAATTGGATTTTAAACTTCACCGGAATGTTGCCTAGGTGACTCCCTACCAAAATAGTTAAACCATATTCCACTCCAATGAACAAGATGGCTGCCAGAGCTAAAAATAAAAAAATATCTTCAAATGACAATTCCTACTGTACTCTTGGACCAATTTCATTCAAACTTTGAAGTAATGTTGCTTAGATGACCCTCTACCAAAAAGGCTAAAACAATACCGCTCTGATGAAAAAAATGGCCACCGGAGCTAAAAATAGAAAAATATTGTAAATCTGATTCAAACGTGAACCCCTCCTAAACCCTAAGGCCAATTTGATTCAAACTTCACAGGAATGTTACCTAGGTTACTCCCTACCAAATAAGCTAAAATCACTGCTGATGGCCACCATAGCTAAAAATAGAATGTACTCGAGACAGTGACAGACAGGTGAGCGAACCAGGGCCCTGTGGGCCCTCTTGTTTAGTTGTTATTCTATTTTTGACAGAAAAACCTATTTAGCAAACAGTGTAGACCCTTATCAGATGCCGCATTCTGCGGTGTCTGATCTGGGCCTGCACTGTTCGCCAGTATCCCGTTTAGGAGTTGACGGTACAAAATCGGTTATCTTAGTTCCCATCTAACAGGATTTGACTTTTTTTGTCATTGATATTATGACCTTTTCAAGAACATTTCACTAATATAGAGCTTTTTTGTTATCAGAGGTGGGGAAACATGGAGTATACAGAGAAAAACAACTCACTTTCTGTTTCATATGTCAAACAAACAGTATTGAGAGACCTAATGTTTAAAAGACAGTGTTCTTAACAACTATACATTTAGTTTTGACTTTGGCTGTTTATATGTAGTATCTGTAATAATTACAATGAGGAAATGATGCCCACTGTATCACAAATCCAAAGAAGGAGGCTGGGTACTGAAAACTTTCATACAATGAGGGAAAGATCGCCACTTTATCAAAGAGCAAAGGAAGGAGGCAAGGAAATAAAAACAGCTGACATCTGTAGTATTTTAAATGCTTACTGTATATTTTATTATGAATCACTGATGAGCTAGGAAGCCTCCATGCAGATCAATTATGTTCAGGCCTCCTAGTGGCCCACTTTGAAAATATAGGTTTTTATATAGGTTCTTCTTACTCAAAATATAGGTTATTTACAGGTTTTTCAATAAAAATACAGGTTAAAAAAAGAGTCTTCCAAACTTACATAAAGATTTAAAACTGAAGAAAAAATATTTGATGAATTTTTGTGTCACAATTACTCAGATAAAGTTGATCTGAATTTTACAAAGTCCGAGCGAGCAAAGCGAGCGAGAAAAAAATTACAATTTCTTGACAGTTTTCATCACTTTTTATGGGACTAAAAAGTAAACAAGAGGCTCAATGAGCCTAAACCGCTCACCTGAGGAACTTAAGTTTTAACAATTCACAGACTTGACTACTAAATCTGCTAATAGAATCCAGCCCATTGACCCTTACAGGATATAAGTCATCATTATTGCATTGCATTCCAAGTTTGAGACTTCTAGCTTCTATAGTTCCTCAGAAATCTTTGACGAAAATTTAACATTGGTCAAAATGGAGAGAAAGAAGAATGAAAGAACAGATGAACAAATAAGCTGAGAAAGCCCAATGTCTCTTACACAAAATAAGTCATCATTATTCTATTGAATACCAAATTTGATGCTTCTAGCTTTTATAGTTCCTGAGAAATCTTTGATTAAAAATTTAACATTAGTCTATTATCTCTATATGGAGAGAATGAAGAATCAAGGAACAAATGAACCAGACTATCTCCAAAACCTAATGCAGCCTTTCCCCTTGCCCAATGGTGCTACACATAAAATTTAAACAAGATTGGTCGACTGCCTTCTGAGATATGCTTCATTGAAAGTGTGGACGACGGATGGACGGACGACAGACGACGGACTCCGGAGCCTTGGTATACTATCAGCTCACTGGAGCCTTTGGCTCAGGTGAGCTAAAAATTCAAGTCGCTATTTCTGTCACAACATTTTCCCTACGTTAAGTCTATGGGCAAATTTTTTTGTCTCTCAAGGTCACGTAACTCCGAGGTCAATATTCCGATTCGGCCCAAAATCGAACTTAACCGAGATTTTATGCCTGTCCTCGTTACCTGCAAGTTTGAAGCTGATCTGAATAAAAATAAAGTTGCTATCGTGGTCACAACGTATTTTTTTATGCTCAAGGGCAGGTAACTCCAAGGCAAATATTCCGATTCAGCCCAAAATCGAACTTAACCGACATTTTATGTCTGTCCTCTTTACCTGCAAGTTTGAAGCTGATCTGAAAAAAATTCAAGTCGCTATCGTAGTCGCAACATTTTCCCTAATTAAGTCTATGGGCAAATTTTTTGTCGCTCAAGGTCACGTAACTCCGAGGTCAATATTCCGATTCGGCCCAAAATTGAACTTAACCGAGATTTTATGCCTGTCCTCGTTACCTGCAAGTTTGAAGCTGATATGAACAAAAATAAAGTTGCTATTGTGGTCACAACGTATTTTTTATGCTCAAGGGCAGGTAACTCCAAGGCAAATAATCCGATTCGGCCCAAAATCGAGCTTAACCGAGATTTTATGTCTGTCCTCGTTACCTGCAAGTTTGAAGCTGATCTGAAAAAAATTCAAGTCGCTATCGTAGTCACAACATTTTCCCTATGTAAAGTCTATGGGCAAATTTTTTGTCGCTCAAGGTCATGTAACTCAGAGGTCAATATTCCAATTCGAACTTAACTGAGATTTTATGCCTGTCCACGTTACCTGCAAGTTTGAAGCTGATCTGAATAAAAATAAAGTTGCTATCGTGGTCACAACGTATTTTTTTATGCTCAAGGGCAGGTAACTCCAAGGCAAATAATCCGATTCGGCCCAAAATCTAACTTAACCGAGATTTTATGTCTGTCCTCGTTACCTGCAAGTTTGAAGCTGATCTGAAAAAAATTCAAGTCGCTATCGTAGTCACAACATTTTCCCTATGTTAAGTCTATGGGCAAATTTTTTGTCGGTCAAGGTCACTTAACTCCGAGGTCAATATTCCGATTCGGCCCAAAATCGAACTTAACCGGGATTTTATGCCTGTCCTCGTTACCTGCAAGTTTGAAGCTGATCTGAACTAGAGCTGTCAGAGGATCTGACTATAGCCCCGCTATAGCGCTATCAGAGGAGTAAGACACATTGACTCTAAAAGCTTTTAACCTATCAGGGGAGCTTTCTTAGTTCCAGAGAAAACTTTAATATTTTTTTTTTCTTTGCTGGGGAGATAACCCCAAGAGTAATGTTGTTGGCCATTATTTACTTACATCCACCTAATGTTCATGTTTATACAAAGTTTCAGCTTTCTAGCTTTCTTAGTACCTGAGAAAACTGTATCGAAAATATTTTTCATGGTTTGATGGTTAGAAAAGTGAAATGATTTTTTTACTTGCAGAAAATATCCTATCAGGGGAGATAACTCCAAGAGTTATGGGCCTTTGGCCATTATTTTGGTAAGGGCCATACATCCACCCACTTTTCATGTTCATACAAAGTTTCAGTATTCTACCTTTCTTAGTTCCTGAGAAAACTGTCACCAAACCTTTTCATTTATTAAAAAAAACTATACTATCAGGGGAGATAACTCCAAAAGTTATGGGCCCTCGGCCATTATTTTGGTTAGCTCCCTATATCCACCCATTGTCCACATTTATGCAAAGTTTGAGGTTTCTAGCTTCTTTAGTTCCTGAGAAAACTGTGACCAAACATTTTCATTTAAAAAAAAACCTATATTTTCATTTATTTAAAAAACCTATCAGGAGAGATAACTCCAACAGTTATGGGCCCTTGGCCATTATTTTGGTAAGCTCCCTATATCCACCCATTGTCCACATTTATGCAAAGTTTGAGCTTTCTAGCTTCTTTCGTTCCTGAGAAAACTGTGACCAAACATTTTCATTTAAAAAAACCTATCAGGGGAGATAACTCCAAGAGTTATGGGCCCTTGGTCATAATTTCGGTAAGGTCCGTGGAGGCACCCATTGTCCACGTGTATACAAAGTTTTAGTTTTCTAGCTCTCTTAGTTTCGGGGAAAACTGTGACGAAAAAATAACGGAATTACGGAATTACAGAATTACAGAATTACGGAATTACAGAATTACGGAATGACAGGGCAAATCCAATATAGCCCCACTTTTCAAGCAGGGCTATAATAAAAATAAAGTTGCTATCGTGGTCACAATGTATTTTTTCATGCTCAAGGGCAGGTAACTCCAAGGCAAATAATCCGATTCGGCCCAAAATCGAACTTAACCGTGATTTTATGTCTGTTCTCGTTACCTGCAAGTTTGAAGCTGATCTGAAAAAAATTCAAGTCGCTATCGTAGTCACAACATTTTCCCTATGTTAAGTCTATGGGCAGATTTTTTGTCGCTCAAGGTCACGTAACTCCGAGGTCAATATTCCGATTCTGCCCAAAATCGAACTTAACCGAGATTTTATGCCTGTCCTTATTATCTGCAAGAATGAAGTCGATCAGAAAAAAATTGACGGAGCTAGAGTGATGACAAGCTTTTTCCTATGTTAAGTCTTTGGGAGCTATATGTTGCCATGGTAACCAGAGTTCCACTCAGATCTGCACGAAAACCTTATGCAGTCTTTCCACTTGCCCAATAATGTTACACATGAAATTTGATCAAAGTCGGCCAAGTAGTCTTCAAGATATACATTTTTGAAATTCACATTAACCCTTATGCAAAAATGCACAAGGGCAGGTAACTCCTAAGTGTATGATCCGATTCTGCCAATTATCGAACTTGACCGAGATTTTATGGCTGTGCTGGTTATCTGTAAGAATGAAGCCAATCCGAACAAAATTGAAGCAGCTACAGTGATGACAACATTTTCCCCATGTTAAGTCGATAGGCAATTTTTCGGGCGCTCAAGGGGACGTAACTCTTGAGTGAATTATCTGATTCGGCCCAAAATCGAACTTGACCGAGATTTTATGCCTGTACTGGTTATCTGCAAGAATGAAGTCGATCAGAAAAAAATTGACGGAGCTAGAGTGATGACAAGCTTTTTCCTATGTGAAGTCTATGGGAGCTAGATGTTGCCATGGCAACCAGAGTTCCACTCAGATCTGCCTGAAAACCTAATGAAGCCTTTCCACTTGCCCAATAATGCGACACATGAAATTTGATCAAAGTTGGCCAAGTAGTCTTTAAGATATACATTTTTGAAATTCCCATTAACCCTAATGCAAAAACACACAAGGGCAGGTAACTCCTAAGTGAATGATCCGATTCTGCCAGTTATCGAACTTGACCGAGATTTCATGGCTGTGCTGGTTATCTGCAAGAATAAAGCCAATCTGAAAATAATTGAAGCAGCTACGGTGATGACAACATTCTCCCCATGTTAAGTCAATAGGCAATTTTTTCAACGCTCAAGGGCACGTAACTCCTGAGTGAATAATCCAATTCAGCCCAAAATCGAACTTGATCGAGATTTCATGCCTGTCCTCGTTACTGCAAGAATGAAGTCGATCAGAAAAAAATTGATGGAGCTAGAGTGATGACAAGCTTTTTCCTATGTTAAGCCTATGGGAGCTCTTTGTTGCTGTGGCAACCAGAGTTCTCATCCGATCTGCACGAAAACCTAATACAGCCTTTCCCTCTACCTGATGATGGTTCATATGAAATTTGATCAAGGCCGGCCCACTGGTTCCAGAGATATACTTCGTTGAAAGTGTGGACGACGGACGCCGGCTCGTGGTATACTAATACCTCACATGAGCCTTCGGCTCAGGTGAGCTAAAAATAGTAGTGCATTTTGAAGAAAAGTTAGGGTTGAGTCGCAAGAAGGTTCAAAAAGTGAAAAATATAGTTTTTTTTCATGAAAATACAGGCTTTTTAAAGGTTTTATGAACAAAATAAAGGTTTTATAGGTTTGGCACAAAATTATAGGTTATTATAGGTTTTGCTAGGAGGCCTGTATGTTTGATAATGCACTGGAACTGAGGGCATAAACACTGGAGTTGAATACCCCCCAGTTTACTACTGACTGTCCCAAGGCGGTTGTTCATTTGCAGTGTCTTATTAGCTTTGTGCCTTTGGTTCATGTTTTGTCTGATGTTGCGTGAACCTCCATGCCACTTACTTTCTTTAGGTGACTTGAGATGGTTGCGCTCTTTGATTGTGGCCTTGCCTGAGTGACATTTTCTTACTAGCTTACAATGATCCCTGCTGCAAAGGAAGAAGTTAAGGGAGACCATCTATATTACTTTCAATAACTGTGGGAATGATCAATGCCGTATCACAGATCAAAGGATGTTTTGTTTGTTTGATTACCACTACACCACAGAGGCTTCTAAATCATCAAAGGATGAAGGCAAGGAAATGTGAACATCTATATTATTTTAAATACTTACAATGAGGGAATGATCCCCGCTGTATGACAGATGTGAGAAAGGAGGAGAGAAACTGAATACATCTAGAGAAGTCTGTTTCTGTATCTTCAATCTGTTTCATACTGAAACAGGGAGCAAAGATTATTCACATACAATATCCATCTTTGATGCCATATCCAGCTATGTCATTTGTTAACATTGTGTTGAAACTTCTAGCACTTAGGGTCCCGTTGTTCAGAAGTAACGATATAGTTAGTAAACATATCATTAAAACATCTATCATTTAACATTTATCCTTCTGTTCATGACAACTACCTTTACAAACAGTGTAGATCCAGATCAGATGGCTTCTAAAGAAGCCATCTGATCAGGATGTACACTGTTATGCATTTTTTCGCATTGAACAAATATATTACATAAAGTAATTTGATTGATTGATAGTCAGGAATGGGTGTGGCTAAATTTATTTATGCAGCGGGAATGTGGCAAAATTCTGATAATTTTGCGGAAAAAAATGTTTGTACCTTTTGCATTTGCTTATTCACATTTTTCAGCAAAATTACCAGGGTATCAGATATTGTGCTTGCTCGTTACCAAGTATGCATTATAAGAATCTTATATGGGTGTGAGGGGTGGATTGAAAAATCCGTTCCGAGGGACACTGTCCGGCATCACGAGGCTTGCCGAGTGATGCCGGACAGTGATCCCGAGGGACGGATTTTTCTATCCACCCCTCACACCCATATTGGATTCTTTTTCTTGCATACCTTCCATTTCTATTGCGAATTTTTAATGCTGCTGTCACTTCGGTTACCGAGGTCTGCCATTTTGTGATGACACAACAGAAATGTTTAGTGACGTCACGCATGACGCCGCCGCGCATGAGGTTGTAATCAACCAGTGCATTTATCAAACACGCGATTATATTCGATTTGGGGTCGGAACACATGGGTCAGAACATAAATTTCTATCCCAGGGTAAAATCACGGATTTCCTTGTCTGGTGTGCAAGAATAACTCTTCTAACCCTGTAGACCAGTACAGATAAGTATGCACACAGAGTAGATCCAGATATGATGGCTCATACTGAGCTGTGACATCAGGAACTACACAATTTGCCATGTTGTTGTAATCATTTTGACACTACAAGAATGGAAGTGTCCAAATTCAAAGATGTAAGAGTCTACAACCATAATTTACGGATGAAGAGGTTAAGCTATTGAGACTGGAATATTTGTTTTTGTTTGATTTGAGGTTTAACGTCCCCATCAACACTGTAAAGGTCATTTTGGAGACGTTGCTTCTAATTTGTGGGACTTTTACCCAAGCTTGAGTTGAAATGACATCTCAAGACCTGTCATCCAATGAAACCAATAGGGTTTATTAGCATGGACGGGCCGACTCGCACCGCTTTTCCTGGGCAGGCTTAGATCCACTAAGCAGTTTACCAGTACTAGTGTGCGAGTCGGTTTCAGCTCTGCGTGGAAGCATCATGCCCATTTCTTCAAGCCCCGATGGGGGGGGAGCAGCCAGTAGAATATTTGGACCTAGTGCATTTCTTTGAGCCATGTCATGAGAAAAGCTTTTTGTCATCATCATCATCATCATCATCAGATGTTTGATTAATGTGCATGTACAGGGGCAACAACCACATAGGTGACCCCCTTCCAGGTAGCTGGCTTGCTGCATGTATGGCAGATCTCACACCAGATCGCCAGGTGTATTTATCAAGAGGGTCGATAGCTGAGAGCTTCCACGCTTCACAGCAGGCACATGACAACTGTGACGTCAAATCAACGTTGTTACAAAGTCATAACATTTATTCAACGTCACATCAACGTCGGTGCAACGTCATGACGTTGCACCAACGTTGATTTGACGTTGCCCTAGCAACGTGTGTCTGCTGGGTTGTAAACAACAAAGGCACAGATCAGCCTGTGCAGTCAGATCAGCATCTTCATTGTTTGGATAGAACAGTACCTCTAATTTCAATACCTAATATTTCAAGACTCTAGCTAGTTTGTGTCTTACCTTGTCACATACTCCCAAGACAGGTTTACTTGGGATAGGCTCATTTGAGCTAAACTCTTTCAAACATCCATAAAATGCCAAAGAAATGAGAAGCACAATATCAGTGTGTTTTTCAAATCCAGAATCAGCATTTTTAGTTATCTATATAGAGAGTTCACAAATACTCCACAACCTCTTTATCATACTGTTCATTATAACATGATCTAAGATATAACACGGTTTAGATATGGATACCAAAAATTTACAGATTATAAAGAAAAATGACCATAAATGGTCATTTTTCTATACAATCTGTATGTTTTTGTTTGACCATAACACAGCTGTTTAAGGAGCAGTCTGAACTGGGTCCACACTGTTTGCAACAATGACTTTTAAATTAATCAGTAGACAACAAAGCAGATGAAAACTATAGTGGTTGCCATCTTAACCCTTCTTGTACCAAATGGAATCTTCATCCTTATATACAGCAGGGGTCCATTTCATAATTTAGGGGTGTCAGGTTGTGTTTTCTTCAAAATTTATTAGGAGAATGGCTGAACTTTTTGCAAACAGTGTACGCCCTGATCAGACGCCGCGTTCTGCGGCATCTAATCTCGGCCTGCACTGTTTTCCCAACTACCTGTTTTGGGGTTTCCGGTATAAAATGGGTAAATGGTAAATTTGTTTGTTTGTTTTGAGTTTACAGCCCAGTCAACACTATTTAGATCATTTCCGAGCCGGTCAGTTTATCTATCCACACTTTTTCTGGTTAATCAGTACAGTGCACATTCTTTTGCCAGAAACTGACAACTGCCCTTCTTGAATCAGCAGAAGGGAGAGAATGACCGTTGAAAAGATTTCATGATCAATCTCCACAAACGAATGTTGGCGACCCCGGCAGGTATCGAACCCGCGTCCTCCTGATCACCAGTCAGAAGCACATCAGACTGAGCTACCAATGCCAGCATCATATTATAGAGGCAGCAAACAACAGTTGATGTATTCTTAATGGTAAAAGTAAATGCATTTGTCTTCATTACCTCATAAAATCAATTCCCTGGTCCCAGTTTGTCTGGAACAATAGGATGAGATTGAGGACCTTCATCACTGCTTCCTTAAGGAAGGTATTTCTCCTGTGTAATAAACATCTCTCATGTATCTTTCTAACATACGCAGCATGGATCTCTATAATCTGGTCAAGATCTGCAGCTGTTTCAAGGTCTTTGTGAAATTCCAGACCTGTACTATGTAGGATCTGTAATAGACATTACACTGTATGAATACCCATGGGTTTCTAAAATCTGGTTGAGATCTGGGGCCAGTTCTTCTAAATTAACTATGTTGTTACTTAACATATTGTTAAATATTTGATTGGTTAATCATATTTTTGCTGAAAAAAATATGAGCAGGTTTTGCAAGTTCAAAAGCTGTTCACATTTTTTCAGCAAAAATACCCCTTATACATACTGTAGATACTAGAACAGTTAACAATTTGTTCACTAGCAAGCTTGTTAAGCTGTTTGTTTGAACTGAGGTTTTATGTCACTGTCAACACTGTTTAGGTCATTTTGGAGAAGTTGCTTTCCATTCTGTGGGACTTTTAACCGGCATTGAGATGAAATGACATATCAAGCCCTGCCCCCCAAACAAATCTAAAGGGTTTATATGTAGGGTCGCAAATTTTCCCTCCAAAATAGAATAAAAATGAAAAAATAAGTCTGACACCCCTTATAAGACAAATGGACTTGTCTAACATATAGCAATGGAAGAGTCCACTAGCATACACTGGGTTTAATGAACCCCCTACTTTGCTTGTAACCCAGTGTTATTCATACATCAAAGAGCATTAAATATATTAACCCATTGTATACTAGTGGACTCTTCCCTTGCTATTGGACAAGTCTGTTTGTCATATAAATGGTTTCATTTTTATTCTATTTTTGAGTGAAAATTCTATTAGCAAATAGTGGAGGCCCTGATCAGATGCCGCGTCCTGCGGCGTCTGATCTGGGGTTGCACTGTTTGCCAAGGTAACCCTTTAGGGGTTTCCCAGCATGCAATGGGTCAACGGAAGACAAATGTGGCCACTTATAATTTGATATTGTTTTAGTTTTTATTCCTTCTTAGCACTTGATCCCTCTCTCATAGGCATAACTACTGAATGTGAGATTATAAAAGGCTTAAATGGGTATGAGGGGTGTATAAGTTAATCTGTCCGAGGGTCGTTGTCTGACATCAAAAGGCTTGTCAAGTGATGCCTGACTGTGATCCTGTGGACAACTTTTCTAACGACCCCTTACACCCATGATTCCTTTTCTTACATTTGTTTCCTTTCTGAGCATGGATTTTCAATAATGTGGTCACTTTGATTGCTGAAGTCTACCAAATGGTATGCTCTTAAGGGGATGGGAACACCTTCAGGGGAGGCAACTCCTGCAAAAGTATTTTGTCTCCCATGTCAATAGGGGTCAACTTTTAAAGGAAAGAATTTGCTCCTAAGGAGCAAATTCTTTCCTTTAAGAGTAGACCCCTTTTTCGATGGGACTGAGCCTATAGAAAAGCGACCAGGAATTCTTGAAAGTTGTCTCCTTTTGAAAAATGGTGGAAAAATTTGCCAGGTGTTCCCATTCCCCTTAAGTGCTATTGTTTTGTCAGTCTCTGAATTAACGATGGCGTATGTGACATCCTATACCACCAGTGCACATAAAACCTGATAATTCTCAATTTTTAACCTACAACGGATAGGATAACCTAGGTAGGATAAAGAACAATTCTGTCCACATAAAAAGGTGGAAAACTTCATTTCAAGAATTCTTGGACAAATGACACTAAGATGTCTCACCCTAGTCATAATATAGTTGTGTAAACTGTTAGCAAAGTAGGTCAGCCTCATTTTCAGTATATGCATTCTATGTATCTTCTCTCCCCGTGTAACGTTCTCAACATTTGAAGAAGAAAATAGATCATCTGAGGCTGGTACTGCGCTTTCTTTGGCAAGATCTGGAAGTAGAAGGTTATCACTTATCCTGCTGAATTTTCGTTTTAGCCACACCCATTTATGACTTTAAACCAATCAGATTACTTTATGTAATTTATTCCTACAAATTCATTAACTGAATGTCAAACAGGGTAGATCCTGATCAGATGGCTTCTTCAGAAGCCATCTGATCTGGATATGCATTGTTTCCTAATCAGATGGAAGCCATCTGATATGGATCTGCACTGTTTGCAAAGATGGGGTTTGTTGCGAACAGCAGGATAAGGGTTAACAATCAAGAGTTTTGGGTTTTGATTTTTTTTTTAATTCGAGCCAGGCAAGAAAATAGATCATCTGAGACTGGTACTCCAATTTCTTTGGCAAGATCTGGAAACAGAGGAGATCAATGTGAAGGCTAACAATCAAGTGTTTTTTTTATTTTTTTTTAATTTCAGCTGGGCAGAACTATAAAACCTTTTAAGCCCACTTGTTCAAAATGATATTTTTAATGTAAAATTAATTTTAATTAATAATATACCTACCCATCACTACAATTTAAGCCTTTTCACCAGACGCAGGTCATGGTCAGTCTGACAAAAAAAATCTAGCCAGAAATGCCACCGGCATGTCCCATTTCCCGTGACCTCCCTAGTGTTGAGTCCTGATTGGTCGCTGAGGTCACATGACCTATCAGACCAATGGGCAGACGATACAGGTCACGTGACCGCGGTATTCGCGCCGACAATAGACATCGAGTCATATTTCTATCAGGAAAACAATTATTTCAGGCGGGGCTGGGATGCGGGACATGCCATTGTATTGATGGGTAGGTATATTATTAATAAAAATTAGTTTTACATTAAAAATATCATTTTAATGTCAAATATAACTACCTATCACTACAATTTAAGCCTGAATTCAAAGCAAGTGGAGGGTTGGATGAAAAAATAATTTATACATACTCAACTCCTCTGACCTTGGTTGTTTATCCCCCTTTTTTAAATACATCCAATGATGGTAATATAAGAAGAGATCCACCATGACTGCAAGGGATCCAAATCCAAAAATCCCATAAGTGGAGAAGATAAATGGAAAGGAACCGGAGTCAAAATAGAAGGTTCACACCTATTCAAACAGGCTAACAAACAACCAAGGAAAACAAGATCCCACAATTAGTGCTGCTCAGTAATAGATTGAGAAGCTACTAATCTAGCCGAGGAATGAGTGTCACTACGAATGGGGACCAAGACCCTCAGGTGAAGGGATGAAAAGTGGAATTGGAACGTCAATAAGCAGTACGGCAGCATTCTGAAGAAAAATGGAGTTCCAATATGCCCAAGATGTAGACAGCTTTAACCTCATGAGCCGAGGTGTTCTGGAATGATAATTGGGCAGAAGTGAGATAAGCATCAACAAGCTTTATCACTTTACAAATCCACCTTGCAATCGAGGATGGAGAAATATCTCCAAAACCCTTGACTGGAATGAAAAGTCACGATAAGCTCAAATAGCTTTAGACGTTCTGATGTAAAAAAATATAAGGCTCGAATAGTACACAAAAGTTTCTCATCAGCATACGATCCACGAATCCTGGAAATGCCAGGAATAATAATAGTTAAAAACAGGTTGAGTGAGAAGTGAAAATGAAACAACCGTTTGCAATTGACAAAGCATGAATATCACTTCTGCGAGCTGCAGCAAATGTCAAATGAAATACAGCTTGACTATCAAATGAACAAAGGAGGCTGATTTCACAGGATCGTAAGGTGGCTTAGTAAAAGGCCACAACACTCATGTAAGATTCCATTTGGAGTCAAAGTCCTGGAAACCTGTAGGCGTAGTGCAAAACCCTTTAATAAACTGGTGATAATGGGTTTTAATGAAATGTGTGAAGCCGACTAAAATTTTAACGCCTTTGAGATTACTGATCTGTACCATTTTATAGATGAAATAGACAACTTAAGGGTAGAGAACAGGCAGCAAAAGCAATCCAGCAAAAACCTCTAAAGAGGGATTGATTGGATTAATTTTCCTTTCCTTACACCAACTAGAAAATACCTTCCATCTTCCAGAGTAAAACTTGAGAGTGGAGCTCTTTCTATATTTGAAGATACACTCGGAAGAGAAACCAGGAATGTGTCTACCTCTGGTTTGATTCCTGACAACATCTGGATGTGTAGGTAAAGCATTTCCGGATTGAAATGGAATGCTTGACCTACATATTTTAGATACTAGATCCGGAACTACAGGAAGACGGATTGAAAGTCTTTAGACTAGGCTCAGAATGACTAAAAACCAAGATCTCTGAGGCCATAGAGGCGTAATCAGAAAGGCTCGGCTTTTGGACGCTTGAATTTTGCCTAGAACAAGAGGAATTCAGTTGAATGGTGTAAACGCATATGTAAAAGATTCCCCCAATCTAGAGATATTAAATCAACTGCACATTCCAAGTGATCTGAAACTGGAGACACAATGGAAGTTGATTGTAGAACCGAGTTGTTTTTGGACGTTTGATTTAACAGGTCCAATAATGGTTCTCCCCATTTGAGAAAAGGCCCTGTAGAGAACGGATGGCGAAGGGGTGATCCCAATGACATACAGTCTGCCCGGGAGGTGTCCGACAAGGATAGACATACCTTCCTGATGACACCAAGTTAGAATCTTCCATGCAAAAGCCAACAGGGAAGAGGAATGAGTCCCCCCCACCCACCCCTGTTTACGGAGAAACGACACTACGGTCAAATTGTTTGGAGCAATAATAATGAAACTGTTTCTCAGTTGAAGCTAGAAGAACTGAGAAGTTTCAGAATGTTTATATATATGTGTATATATATAGCCCCGCCTATTCTAGGCCCCACATCCCCTGAACAACTAATCCCTGAGGTTCGAAGTGGGCAACCAACCTGAAAGGCTGGCATGCGAAAAGCAACTAGGGAGCAGACTCTAGAAGAGGAGACCCCATCTGATAAACTGAGGGATTCATAAACACTACAGAGCAATTTGGAAACTCTTGTGATAATGAAATTTATTGCTCTAGATAGACCGGATGGTATCTCCAGTGATACAGTAGCAAAAAACTGGAGAGGTCTAAGATGAGGTTGTCCAGGGGAACTGGATCCGAATACGAAGTTTCTAAAAAGGGTAACAAACCCCTGACATAAATCAGAAGTTTTTAGGGCCTGAAAAAAGGAGAAGAAGTATCTTTGAGATAGAATCAATTTCGACTTCTCCATAAAAAGGAATGAAACCTAAATTCACAATAACCTGTCTACGTTAGGTGAAGGTATGATAAAAGGTAGCATCTGGAAAGATGATGACAAAACCCATCATCAAAACACTGCACGAGATTGGGGCCTAATTCCTTGATGTGAGCTGCTTAATTTAATTTCCATTAAGTTGGTGAACAGGGAAAGCTCCGTTGACAATTCCAAAAAGGAAAAACAACGGAACTGATACACAAAACCATCCAAGGTGAAACGAAGGTATTTGTGGAATGACCTGTGATGGAGATGTGAAAGTAAGTGTGCTTGAAATCTACAGAAATCGTCCACGAATTGGAAAAAAAATGACCTGACGAATTGAGGACAAAGTTTCCATTTTGAAATGATCGACTTGCATCATCTTGTTTAGTGTGAGAGGTCGATGATGAGTCGATTTTCCCATTTTTTCTCGACCAGAAAGATCCTACTGTAGAAGCCTGGGGAAAAGTGAACTTTTACTACCTATACGGCTTTCTTTTGGAGAAGAACCCTTTCCTCTTCCAAAAAATTTTCTTTTCTTGATACTATTTACCGGAAACAGTATTGGCATCTGAAAAAGGAACGGATTCCGAACAAACGCAATCCAGTAACCCTTTCTCAAAATGTATAAAGCCCAAATATATTTGATAGAAGCCACGGCTTGATAGAACTTAAATAGCTAGGCTCCTACTGGGAGAAGAGGAAGAGGAAGGGAAAGAAGAAAGTAATTTGTTAGACTTGGATCTTCCTCTATTGAGAGGTTTCGTTCCAGTCCGACCTCTGGAACGAAAGGACCGTGTACCCCGAGCTGAGAATGATCTATTAGTAGATGTGAACTGATTGAGATCTTCCAGTCGAGGGTGTTTAGCAGTTAAACAGTCATCGGAAGTAGTCGAAGAGCGTCTCTTGGTTGCGGTACCTGAACTTGATACGCTCTCCGATGACTTCAAAAAAGACGAGTGCCGACGGTCTTTGAAGCCTGATTCTGAAAACGATTGGAAGACATGGTCCGAATATAGTTTTAGAATCAAGAGGCACGGAGGCTCTAAGTTTTCCTTTACTATGCTCAGTAAAAACTAAACAAGTTATCAAGAGCAAAGTTGCGCCTAGCATGCAACATGGTGGTAGATAGAACAAGTGCTATAACCATGGCATGTTGGAATGACCGGGAACAAAAACAAAAGCATTAGATTAGCAGCTCCATGGTCTGAATGCTCTTGTTTGAAGGCAGAGTGGGTAGAACAAGAATACCAGTCATCATGAGAACCCACTTAACAAGTGTCCTGGTAAGAGGCTCCAATGTTCGAGCGTTGAAACAGGAAGTAATGCCAATTTCTCTGACGTCATATGTACAGAGACTGAATCTGGGTCAAATTTTGGAATTTTAAAAGACCAAAAATTGATGTGTTTGTTTGTTAGAACCAATGTTCAAAGTCCCCGTCAACACTGCAAAGGTCATTTTGGAAACTAATTGTGAGATTGATAACAACTGGAAGGAGGGTTGTTTCCTTAGAGTCTTTAGATTGACTAAAAACACTTAGATTCGCAGAATCGCTGAATAATGAGGACGTAAGAAAATCAACCTCTGAATATTGATATGTCCTTCTCAGAGGATAAAGATCTGGGCCCAGACTCAGACTCTAGGGGCAAACACTCGAGGATCAAGTAAACTGCCCCAGTGTTTGACCTTTCATTGTGTATAGTGCACTGAACATGCAAAATTGCCGAATCAGAATTGAGCATGCGTAAGTAAGTCCTTTGAATCTATGGACATAGCCCACGAATAGAGAGAAAATGACTTGAAAAAGCGAGGACAAATTTCCAATTAGAAAGGATCAACTCTTATCATCTATAAACATGTGAGAGGTAGATGAAGAGTCACTTCCCCATTAACCAGCTTACCAAACCAAAAAGGAACCTGTAAGCTGCGCACCCACCCGGGGTAAAAGGGAATCAGATAGAAAAATCACAATGAATGTGATCAATAAGGACCCTAATCCAGAATATCTAGGGGGGGAGCCCTTTGACTGGCTGAAGGGAGAGAGGCCCCGTAGAATCTCTAACAAAATGTGTTAAAGAAAGAAGAGTCAATATCTATCTATCTATAGGGGGTCCCATACAAAATATCCCGAGGAATAATACCCTTAATGGGAGAAAACTACTGATTATGATAATAAAAATTACCATAATAAGAGGCGGGAAGTGTATGACCAAGGTAGGCTAAGTACTGAAGGTCCGGAAAGGCTACCGGATAAAAACCGGGATTGGAGCCGTACCGAAATTCGTATGTAACATGGATCCGGCAAAAATTTGGGCATAGGTTACCAGCACCCCGGAAGCCCCGCAATTATAAGCAGGGCGTCTACGGGGCGGTTGACGAACCTATCCTAGTCAACCCAGGCCCAAATGGGAGGTGGGGACATAGACTGGCTCATCTTGATTCAGCAATAGTCACCCACACGAATTGGATGGATTCTGTTTAGAAGATACTGCAAAAAGGTCGCAAAGGAACCTGATTATCCATCTGCCTCGTGGGATTTATATGTGACAGACGAGGACCGGTCCTGCACATGTTCAAAACTAGAATAATGCTGAGAAGTTCTATTCAGCAATAAAAACATTGTCTTCTGATACAGGAAGTGGAGAAGGAACACGCACAGAACCCGTCCCCTTTTCTCGCAATTTCATTTTTCCACAATGCCGATTTCTATTAAAATATTCACCAGGAATATGTGTGCATACCATGGCATAGTACGTAGAAGGAAGTGTGATGGTTATCAAAAGCCAGGAATGGTTGGCTACATGATAAACAAAACTTCCAAGTGAAAATTCAAAATGGCGGACAATTGATACACGTGTACAAAGTCGGCAGAAAACCACAAAATAAATTCAACAAGGAAAGAATTTCGAAAAAAAAAAACAATAAGCTTTAAAAGCCTAGGTACGTTGTGGCAACTAACAAGGTAAGTGTAAAATCAAAAAAGAATAAAACACTTATCCGTTTTTCTATCCACTTGTCAAAAGCTGTGACCACGTTGAAGTCTGAAAGACATATGCGCATTTTCCTTTGGGATCATTGAGCCCATTCTGGTTATATTGAAAATTTAATACCGCTGAAGCCGGCGCTAGGGGGCAAATAGATGGACTGCATGATGCTTCCACGGAGAGCTGAAACCGACCGCAAACAAGTACTGGTAAACCGCTTAGAGGATCTTAGCCTGCCCAGGCAAAGCGGTGTGAGACGGACCGTCCATGCTTATAAACTAGTTTCATTGGGCAACAGGGCTTGAGATGTCTTTTCATCTCAATGGCCGGTAAAAGTCCCACAAAATTGGGAGCAACGTCTCCAAAATGGCCTATACAGTGTTGACAGGGATGTTAAACCTCAAATCAATCAATCAATTAATCAATTATACAAGCGGAGCTTATAAGGCGTTGTAGGAGACCTCTCTGCGCCCCTGCCAAGCTCCTGTAGGAGACCTTACTGTGCTGCTATGGAAACCTTACTGCGACCTCACTGCACTCTTATCTGAACGCCTAGCGAAGGCGTTTGCTTTGAGCATGCTCAAAATGAGCGCCGTCGCTTGGCGTCCTATGGGATCCCAACACGCCTACTGGCAATGCCACTGCATTGCTACGGCGATGTTTGCGATCGTACTGCGCGCACCTCAGCTTTCTGCATTTTTCTTGGAAGCCATGAAAACGAGGCCCTGGTGTGACAGGGGTTTAACAGAATTTTCCTTCAAAAATAGAACAAGAGGGCCCAATGGCCCTATATCGCTCACCTGTGTACCAGAAAATCATTAGTGTAGGAGACCACTTGACATTGCTACATACTAAATATCTAAGCTCAGGCATAGCGGTATCCATGCTTATAAACCCTATTGGTTTCATTGGGCGACAGGGCTTGAGATGTAATTTCATCTCAATGTCGGGTAAAAGTCCCACAAAATTGGAAGAGACATCTCCAAAATGACCTATACAGTGTTGACAGGGATGTAAAACCTCAAATCAAACAAAATCTGTGTCTTATGGTTTTGGAAAAGAAGTTTTTTTTCCAGTATAAGTCTATAGAAGCTAATGAGCCCTGGGGCTTGGCCAATTTTGACCCAAAGGGCATGGTTGGCAGGATTTTTGTAGGCGACCATTTTGTGTTGCTATATACTAAATATCTAAGGTCTGTCTGTATTTCATGGTTTCAAAGAAGATGTTTGAAGCTTTTTTCCATTATAAGTTTGTTGGAGTTAAGGGGCCACAGGATTTGGCCAATTTGGACTAAATATCTAAGTTCTGTGCTTCACAGTTTCTGAGAAGAAGATTTTTTAAGCTTTCTTCCCTTATGAGTCTATGGGAGGTAAGGGGCACCGGGGCTTGGCCCATTTGGACCCCAGGGGCATGATTAGCAGGAAATATGTAGGTGATCACTTGCTGTTGCTACACGCTAAATATCTAAGCTCTGGGCCCCATGGTTTCAGAGAAGAAGATTTTTGAGGCTTTTCTCCATTATGAGTCTATGGGAGCTAAGGGGGTCCCAGGGTGTGGCCCTTTGGACCCCAGGGGCATGATTGGCAAGATTTATGTAGGTGACCACTTGTCATTGCCAGATGCTAAATATCTAAGCTCTGGGCCCTGTGGTTTCAGAGAAGAAGATTTTTGAAGTTTTTTTCCATTATGAGTCTAGGGGAGCTAAGGGGCCCCGGGCGTGGCCCATTTGGACCCCAGGGGCATGATTGGCAGGATTTATGTAGGTGACCACTTGCCATTGCTACATGCTAATTATCTAAGCTCTGGGCCCTGTGGTTTCAGAGAAAAAGATTTTTGAAGCTTTTTTTCCATTATGAGTCTATAGGAGTTAAGGGGCCCCGGGGTGTGGCTCGTTTGGACCACAGGGGCATGATTGGCAGGAATTATGTAGGTGACCACTTGCTGTTGCTACATGCTAAATATCTGAGCTCTGGGCCCTGTGGTTTCAGAGAAGATTTTTGAAGTTTTTTTCTATTATGAGTCAATGGGAGCTAAGGGGCCCCAGGGGGTGGCCAATTTGGACCCCAGGGGCATGATTGGCAGGATTTATGTAGGTGACCACTTGCCGTTGCTACATGCTAATTACCTAAGCTCTGGGCCCTGCAGTTTCAGAGGAGAAGATTTTTGAAGCTTTTTTTCATTTTGAGTCTATGGGAGCGAAGGGGCCCCGGGGCGTGGCCCATTTGGAACCCAGGGGCATGATTGGCAGGAATTATGTAGGCGACCACTTGCCGTTGCTACATGCTAAATATCTAAGCTCTGGGCCCTGTGGTTTCAGAGAAGAAGATTTTTGAAGCTTTTTTCCATTATGAGTCTATGGGAGCTAAGGGGCCCCAGGGCGTGGCCTGTTTGGACCCCAGGAGCATGATTGGCAGGACTTATGTAGGTGACCACTTGCCGTTGCTACATGCTAAATTTCTAAGCTCTGGGCTCTGTGGTTTCAGAGAAGAAGATTTTTGAAGCTTTTTTTTCCATTATGAGTCTATGGGAGCTAAGGGGCCTCGGGGCGTGGCCCATTTGGAACCCAGGGGCATGATTGGCAGGAATTATGTAGGTGACCACTTGCCATTGCTACATGCTAAATATCACAGCTCTTGGCCCTATGGTTTAAGAGAAGAAGATTTTTGAAGCTTTTTTTTTTTTCCATTATGAGTATATAGGAGCTAAGGTGCCCCGAGGTGTGGCCAATTTGGACCCCAGGGGCATGATTGGCAGGAATTATATAGGTTACCACTTGCCATTGCTACATGCTAAATATCTAAGCTCTGGGCCCTGTGGTTTCAGAGAAGAAGATTTTTGAAGCTTTTTTTCCATTATGAGTCTAAGGGAGCGAAGGGGCCCCGGGGTGTGGCCCATTTGGAACCCAGGGGCATGATTGGCAGGAATTATGTAGTTGACCACTTGCCCTTCCTACATGCTAAATATCTAAGCTCTGGGCCCTGTGGTTTCAGAGAAGAAGATTTTTGAAGCTTTTTTCCATTATGAGTCTATAGGAGCTAATGGGCCCCGGGGCGTGGTCTGTTTGGACCCAAGGGGCATGATTGGCAGGAATTATGTAGGTGACCACTTGCCGTTACTACACGCTAAATATATAAGCTCTGGGCCCTGTGGTTTCAGAGAAGAAGATTTTTGAAGCTTTTTTCCATTATGAGTCTATGTGAGCGAAGGTGCCCCGGGGCGTGGCCCATTTGGAACTCAGGGGCATGATTGGCAGGAATTATGTAGGTGACCACCTGCCATTGCTACATGCTAAATATATAAGCTCTGGGCCCTGTGGTTTCAGAGAAGAAGATTTTTGAAGCTTTTTTTCCATTACGAGTCTATGGGAGCGAAGGGCCCCCGGGGCGTGGCCCTTTTTGAACCCAGGGGCATGATTGGCAGGAATTATGTAGGTGACCACTTGCCATTGCTACATGCTAAATATCTTAGCTCTGGGCCCTGTGGTTTCAGAGAAGAAGATTTTCGAAGCTTTTTTTCCATTATGAGTCTATGGGAGCGAAGGGGCCCCAGGGCGTGGCCCATTTGGCACCCAGGGGCATGATTGGCAGGAATTATGTAGTTGACCATTTGCCCTTGCTACATGCTAAATATCTAAGCTCTGGGCCCTGTGGTTTCAGAGAAGAAGATTTTTAAAATTTTTCCCTTTATAAGTCTATGGGAGCTATATGTTGCCATGGCAACCAGAATTCCAATCTGAGCAGCCCAAAAACCTTATGCAGCCTTTTCCCCTACCTGATGATGCTTCACATGAAATTTGATCAAGATTGGCCATGGGGTTTTGGAGATATACTTATTTGAAATTGTTTACGGACGCACGCACGCCGGACGACGGACAAAAAGTGATCCCAAAAGCTCACCTCGTCACTACGTGACAGGTGAGCTAATAAAATAAAAAAAACAAGCCTACCACCCCTTATATGACAAATGGACTTGTCCAACATATAGCAATGGAAGAGTCCACTAGTATACAATGGTTAAACAAGAACAGCAGAAATACATTTTCTTATCATGGCTCTGTAGCCTAGATAGCGCGTTCAAAACAAAAGTTTGTTTGGAGTTTAATGTCCCAGTCAGTTTACCTTACCATACTTTTCCTGGACATGCTTATGCAGAGTATCTTAAATGAGTGTTCATGTATTATTGAATTTATTAAACAAGTTGAGGAAAAGTGATAAAATGCGAGGCTTTGCAGAGCATTTTATCCTTTTTCCTCAACAAGTTTAAAGGTGCATTATTGAGCTACCGGGTCTCAAAATTTTTTTTCTGGTTTTTATCTTCATTGCATACTCCTTTGTCATGTGAACACTTTTGGCACCAAATACAGCTTCAAAACTTTGTGAAAATGTTCGTTTTCATTCATGTTTACCCTTCGCTCTGAACATGTGTTCGAAATTTCTGTTCTAATAATATATCTGTCACTTTACAAATACATGGCGACATTATTGTCTCTGAGTGTCCTTACTTATGGCATGGTATTCAGCGTCATATTTCTTTTCCGATTCAGGCATGGCCTAAGCAAACAAGGCCAAAAATGAACATCGCATAACGTCATATATTGGGATTCTATTTTTGTCAAGAACTAAAAATAGATGTAACTAGTGTTCGAAACCTAGTTAGGGAATCCCTCTCAAACTCGTTTACCCGTCATCATAATTGTTCGCATTTTTGCATAAAATGCATTCATTTGTATTGTTTTAAAGAAAATACCGGCCAGTGTTCAATCTAGGCTGCGCCATTGCGCCCGGGGCCCGCTTTTTACATGAGGAGCGCACTAGAGATCATTCAGTGGGCCCGTCGGGCGCAACTGTAGAATTTAGAGGCTGTTTCTTCTGGAGTTCATTTTTGCGATTTTCTCGCGATTTTTCGGCTGCCTGCTGCGTATTGTTGATTCGATAAAAAAAACGTATGTTGCCCGACCAAAATAATTAAGAAAAACATTTTGTTTATCTGTTTAACTAGTAACAATTCTTATTATTATAAACCCGAATCGATGTTTTGTTTACCTGGGATGCGGCCATGTTCGGTATACTTGTGTGCGCCGGGCAGCTTACGCCAAATTCGTGTGCGCCGTGCGGCTTACGCTAAATACCGGACCGAAATACCGCAATATACCGAGGCGGGCGCTATTTATTATAGAGTTCTTCTCTTCCAGAAATATTTTTAATGGCATTCATTCTAGATAAAACATGCATTTAGCACTTGAGCAAGACACTTTATACAAATTGCTTTGTACTGGTTAAATGAGGGAATGAGCAAATGTGACCAACTCAGTATAAGAAGATGGATAGATAAACTAAATGGATTTTGTCTGTGCTGTTAAACTTGTTTTGTGTCCATTTTTATCATGCAGCTAAAACCCTTAGATAAATCTGTCAACTTTATATAGTATAATATAAGGGCCCCCTAAATTTCCAAATGGCCCCCTTTTCCAAGGCCTGTGGGCCCAGAGGGCCCCCAAACCCCAAATCCTGGATTGAACACTGCCGGCTATATGTATTTTATTTTTGGAAGCATTTTTTCCAGACAGCTCAATAATGCACCTTTAATAAATTCAATAATATATGAGCACCAATGCAAGATTCTATTTATCGTATGACATTTAAATTGAATTTTATTCACGACTGTTTTACAAAAATGTCAATATTCCACCATTAGAAACACTACATCGATAAGGAAGTCGTATGTGCAACGTTACGGGACGTTTCTAACTGATTTGCATATTTAATCCACTAGTGGATTATCAAATTTTTTATATGGCATTATTACATTATCAGATGCCACGTCATATGATAAACATAAGTGGTTACCCAGTACAATGCACAAGCCGAGAATATGAAAGGTGATGATCAAACCATGCAGATCCCTGGGGCCTGGATAGACACAGGTATGTCCCTGGCATGTCACCACTGTGACCTGGGTTTGATGCCAGGTTGACATGTGCCAGGTGACCCATTCAAGGTCAGTGGTTTTCACCAAGTACTCCTTCATTGCCATATTTTACCACCATCCGCACCTTTGAGAATGCTTGAATTAAGTCTGCGTGAGCTTTTGGAGGAATCAAAGCAAAAACAGTAAAGTTTAAACTTTTTTGTTAAACTTCTTACCTGGACGATATTTTGCTCGTTTTCCTTATAGTCGGCTTACAGGCTTCAAAAATATATTTTTAACCTATTTTGTACTCAAGGGAATCCGGACCCCGCCCACTGGGGCTTGAAGAAATAGATGGGCTGCATGATGCTTCCACAAAGAGCTGAAACTGATCGCACAAGAGTAATGGTAAACCGCTTAGAGGATCTAAGCCTACCTTAGAGGATCTAATTCTGCCCAGGCAAAGCGGTGTGAGTCAGACCATCCATGCTTATAAACCCTATTTGTTTCAATGGGCGACAGGGATTGAGATGTCATTTCATCTCAATGTCGGGAAAAAGTCCCACAAAATTTGAAGCAAGTCTCCAAAATGACCTATACAGTGTTGATGGGGACGTTTAACCACAACTTAAAACAAAACTGAAGATAATCTTCCCCCTAATATAGAGCAGGAGTCCATTTCAAAATTTAGGGGCATTTGGTTGTTATCATTGAAAGGGGGAGTTCCAAATCTGCCCACGCACAGATTTTCTTGATACTTCAGTTGTTGTTTACTTTAGGTCTATCAACTATATATATAACTTTGTTTTATTTGATTAATTACTATAGTTCTCAGGAGAGCTCCCTGAGGTAATCCCCTGTAGAGGTCATACACACCTGTGAACTTTTCATTCTTAAATCAACAAGCTTGATTGTTTTCAAATTTTGTTGCCTTGATTGGCAACAGAACTCTATAAGGATTCATATAATACCAAAAATAAAAATGTGTCTAGGTCTTTTAATTTTTCTGATGAATTTATTTACAAAATTTCTTAATTTTTTCATGAAAATTTATAAAAAGTAAAATGTTTATCCCAAGTGTTAGATGTGTAACTGATCTTGTCACCCCAAGATATTACACATAAAATTGGCCTCATATATCCTCTATATAGCAAACAAATTTTAAAACAATCAGAAACCGTAGCATTGTTTTCGATTGCAAGATATGTGTTTAGGTATATTTTTGTGATGAAGTCATTTGCAATATCAGGAAACCAGATTTTCTTTAAGTATATTTTTATTGTATTTTTATGACCATATAGTGTCACCTTATCATGCAAATGCATATGCATTTACGTAAGGCAAGTTGCTGTAAAACATTTATTTGATAGCTGATATTGTATTTAGATGCTGAAATACCATTTGCATATGTAGTCTTATGTATGCAATACTTGTCTTCTATGTTAAGTTTTCTGGCTCTGTATTCATCGGTTTTACAAATGGTTTGTTTGTTTGTTTGTATTGAGGTTTAACATCCCCGTTAACACTATTTAGGTCATTTTGGAGATGCTGCTTCCAATTTTGTGTGACTTGTTCCCGACATCGAGATGAAATGATATCTCAAGCCCTGCCACTCTATGAAACTTCAAGGCTTATATACATTGGACGACCTGACTCACACCACTTTGCCTGGGCAAGCTTAGTCCTTCTAAGCGGTTTACCAGTACTCGTGTTTGGTTAGTTTTAGCTCTGTGTGGAAGCAACATACAGCCAAATCAATTTCTTCAAGCCCCAATAGACGGGGCGAAGATTTACAAATGGCATGAATCACTTGTTTGCTGTACCACTAGCACATTGGCTGAATCGAAATCTGCAGCTGGCTTCACATTTTTTCTAAAATACTGCTAGCACATGTACTGTTTGCTATTTTAAATTGTGAAAGTGTTGGAAAGTTTAATTAAGTCTTCTCTATTATATTAATTAATGCTTTCCAAAAATAACTGCTTGTTTTCTGGATCATATTTTAGAACATAGATGATCATATTTAAGAATATAACTTCCTTACAATGGGACAGTTAGTGCGATTGAAGTAGACTGAAGGGGCATTGTCAGAGTGAGCCAAAAACAACAGTACCATTTTGTCTACAGTAATCTGTGTATACAGTGGGCCAAAAGATCAGAAAATATTGTCTGTGTTATTATGACCTACCTGGCTGAAACATAATACAAACATCATTATTCTTGGCCATTCAAGCAACCTGTGTCATTCCAGTATGACAATCAGACTTTTCAAACTTTTTAAGATCACTGCATCAGTTAAATACATACTTATTAGAGTCAAGAAAATTGTCTGGTTTACAGAACCATCCAGTTTACTTGCCATTTCAACAATCTTTGTCATACTAAGCTTCAGCATTGCCTCCACTCTTATTTAGAATTACATTAATGCAAAAACGCTTGTTCTAAAATGAAGTATTTTTTAAATAAGATCTGATTGAATTGTTAACGAAAGCTCGAAATGAATTGTGTTTTTGGTGTTCATCAGGGCATCATAATTGATACAAATGCTGATTATATAATTATGAGCTCATACTATACACCATCATATAAACAGACGGGCCTCCGTGGCCTAATGGATAAGAGCGCTGACTCTTAGTCATTAGGTCTCTCACCGCCGTGGGTTCGAGCCTCGCTCGGGTCACGTGTGAGACGCCAAGTTCTGCAACGGAAGGTCAGGTGGTTTTTCTCCGGGTACTCCGGTTTTCGCCCACCTATGATTAACGATCGGCTCGATATGAGTGAAATAATCTTGAAAGGGCCGTAAAACCCATACCAAAAAAAAAAAAAAAAAAAAATCATATAAACATACATATATTCATGTTTATTATATATTGGCGAGCAATTTTTCGATTGAAAATATTGCACCATATGATATCTACAAATGGTTTGAAACAATTCAAAACTCTGACCATTACTATTCAATGTTCAAATGCGGTATGTTACCGGTCGCAGATTTTCAAGAAAGTTTGACAAAAAGTTCTACATATATATGGTCAATTTTCATATTAAAATGATGGGGTGACAAGAACTGCAACAGTGTGAAATCAAACGTAAACATACTCCAAAAGATTTTATGGTTGTGAATTCTGGGGTCTGCTCCATATGAAATTGAGCATGGTGTATCGAACTTTGCCTAAACAATGCTAAATGTGATACAAAGATAATCACAGATGACTACAGTGATGCCTGAGAACAAAATAACTCCAAAACATCAAAAGGTGGAATGTATATATACATTAGTTTGGGGGTACCCCTACTTTCAGATGTGGACATAAACAAAACATTGTAGATTTATAACAAAAACAGATATAAGAGTGAAATAGCTAAATAATGAATAGTCATTTACCAAGCAGTAATTATGCACAATATCATGAAAATCTTTGCGTGGGCAGAACCCTATGGAAATTTACTATTGGCTGGAACTCCCCCTTTACTTGGAAGATGGCTGAACTTTCTGCAAATAGTGTGGGCCCTGATCAGATGACATTCTGCAGTGGTCAGATCTGGGCCTACACTGTTTGCCAGTATCCCCTTTGGGGGTTTCCCGTACAAAATGAATACACCTTCAGGGGAGATAACTCCTGCAAAAGTATTTTTGTTTCCCCATATCAATAGGGGTCAACTCTTAAAGAAAAGAATTTGTTTCCGAGGAGAAAATCCTTTCCTTTAAGAAAAGACCCCTTTTTCAATGGGACAGGGCTTATAGAAAAGCGACCTTATAGAAAAGCGACCAGGAAGTCCCAAAAGTTGTCTCCCTTTGTAAAAAAATTGTGGAAAAATGTGGTAGGTGTTCCCATTCCCCTTAAAGTGCCATTTTTTTACACGCACTAGCCACCACATTGACAGCAGCTTTTCACTGTACTCACCATAGAACCTGAGCTCATCTAGACAATATTTTGCTCTCTTAACTTGGAGAAGAAAACTGAAGATCTGATTATAGATTTCCTGACATCTGGTGTTGATTACCACATCCAGAGGTACTGGAACCTGAAGTGAATTGCAGTCAACCCTCTTTATACCTACATTCATTGTAACCTCTTTACAACAACAATTTTTATAGAAACAAATTTCATTTTTGTGGTTTTTATCGATGTGTTAACTCCGGCGAATCACTCACAAACTGCTTGAAGCAGTTTGTGAGCGATTCGTCGAAGTTTACACATCAATAAAATCCACAAAAATGATAATTCATTCCTTATAATCCCAACTTTGTCATTGAAATGTTAAAAATGCCACCAAAATGGTACATTTTTGGAATTATTTTGAAAGTTTAAGAATGAACTTACCAACCGCCATGGCAGAATGATTATTCAATTAGAAGCTACCATCTTTGAAAGAAACCCAAGTGAAAATAAATTCCGTTTATTTGTCTTCTAACATTTACATTTTCAATGGTTTCCCATCTTAATCGAAGAATGTTGACGTCACTTCATATGTACAATGACATAATGCGTGAATTTTATATGTGCTTTGATGTCACGTTATATTACTACCTGTCAATGTGACCTAGTTCAGAGATTCTTTCTCGTGGAATTTATCGAAGTATAAAAATTTTACTCAACCAATCAAATCTTTCAAAATATTCATAGTTATGGAGAACTGGAATTATAATGAAATGAATCCTTAGCTAAAGGCTTAGCCTTGTTTCCGATTGGCATGGGCATCCCTCTGGTTGGAAAATGGCGATATTGAATCCATACTCATGGAAGATTCTTGTAAGCTAATACTCCAGGAAACAAAGATTATACATAATAACTACAATCACCTCAACGAGGCAATTCTAACAACAATAACAACTCTTCTACAAAATTAATTTCTTGGAGTAATTATTAAAGGGGAAAAGGCCCTTAATAACCTATCATACTCCTTATTGGGATTCTTCAAAGATTCAGGATTTTTTCTCCAAATCAGATTGCCTTCAAATGATTCTGTTTTTCATTCAGTTCTGTAAACAAACACAGTGAGCTATCTATTTTACTGTGTTTTTCAATGCATAATGTTGAGATGTACTTGAATGCAATTTTTAAATCAAAGTTCTGCCAGCAGCTTTGTCCCACCTGTGATTGGAGTTCTTGAGAAATGGACTTAAAATTTGGGTTGACAGTGGGGTTGACACAAATGAGATTGACTTGAACAGACAGACAAATAGACAGAAAACCAATCTTGTATACCACACCATGCACTAAAGAAAGCGACCAGTGTGTTCACGTATACCCCCGGCCAGTGCCACCCTCTAATATATCTTTAGAGCTTAATTGTATGTAATATGGAAGCTATAAGAATCTATAAATGTGCTTGTAAAAGCTAAACCAAAGATAAAATTTCTATATGGACCAAGGGATTGAGGGCACCAAAGTTACTGAAGGGGTGGGGGCATCAATGTTACTGAAGCAGCAGTGTGAGGTATGCATCAATGAAATATTTGGACTGGTATGCAAGATCAATGCAAGTATCAATTGGATTTGTCTTTGAGTTTCGGACATACAGGGATCTATAAACTTTGTCATAAAACTTAAACCAAATGTAAAATTTCTAAGTCTGTGACCTTGACCTCAAGGTCACTGTGGGGGGTGGGACATGCATCAATGAAATCTTTAGACTAGTAGGTAACTTCAGTGTAAGTATCAACTAAATCTATCAAAGGGTTCAGAAGATACAATCTCTTAGAAACTTTGACGTAAAACTGTAACCAAACATAAAATTTCTAAGTCTGTGACCTTGACCCCAAAGGTCACTGTGGGGGGTGGGACATGCATCAATGAAATCTTTGGACCAGTATGTAAATTCAGTGTAAGTATCAACTAAATCTATCAAAGGGTTCAGAAGATACAATCTCTTAGAAACTTTGACGTAAAACTTTAACCAAACATAAAATTTCTAAGTCTGTGACCTTGACCCCAAAGGTAACTGTGGGGGGTGGGACATGCATCTATGAAATCTTTGGACCAGTATGTAAATTCAGTGTAAATATCAACTAAATCTATCAAAGGGTTCAGAAGATACAATCTCTTAGAAACTTTGACGTAAAACTTTAACCAAACATAAAATTTCTAAGTCTGTGACCTTGACCCCAAGGTCACTGTGGGGGTGGGACTTGCATCAATGAAATCTTTGGACCAGTATGTAACTCTAGTGTAAGTATCAACTAAATCTATCAAAGGGTTCAGAAGATACAATCTCTTAGAAACTTTGACGTAAAACTTTAACCAAAATGTTAACAGACGGACAGACGGAGAGATGGACACACGGACGGACGGATGAACGGCAGAACGAAAACTATATACCCCCATAGCATACTTTGTATGCCGGGGGTATAATAAGGGGAATGGGTACACCTTCAAGGGAGGCAACTCTTGCTGAAGTATTTTTGTTTCCCATGTCAATAGGGGTCAACTCTAAAAGGTAAGAATTTGCTCTGAGGAGCAAATTCTTTCCTTTTAGAGTTGACCTCTTTTTCAGTTGGACAGGGCAATTTGTCGGCCATTTTTCAAAGGAAGCCAAATTTCGGGACTTCCTGATTGCTATTCTATAAGCCCTGTCCCACTGAAAAAAGGGTCTACTCTTAAAGGAAAGAATTTGCTCATGAGGAGCAAATTCTTTCCTTTAAAAGTTGACCCCTATTAGCATGGGAGACAAAAATATGTTTGCAGGAGTTGCCTCCCCTGAAGGTGATCCTATTCCCCTTAAAGCAGGGGCTATTTAAATTCTATAGTTGAGCTTATTTATGTATTCTTGAGTCAAAAACAAATTGTGGGCAATATCGAGTATGTTTTGATATATGTTCCTTTTTATCTCAACCTACTGTAAACACAAACCAAAAAAATACATTCCTTGGAGTCTGAGATAACAAGAGCAGACTGTACCTGATATTGCAGTTTTAAGCAGTCCGTAACATTTATTGGCTGTATGTCCTTCTGTGTGTCAGGTGTTTCTATGACAACTGAGACTTGTGAGATCTCGTCTGGGAAATGATATTCCAGGGCCTCGTGTAAGAACCAAGTCACCGAAGTTGTGTCTCGCCATGCTTCATGGAGTCGGATCTGCAAAATTTCTTAATAATGATTCCTGTACTGAGGTTATCAAACATTTCATTTTTTTGTTTTGAAGCCTTATGGCCCATTCAACACAATTCAGGTCGTATCAAGCCGGCCAGTTTACATAGCCACTTCCTGGGCAAGCTTATACATTAGCGATCAACCAGTACATTGCACATTCTTTTGCCTGAAACTGACAACTGCCCTTCATGTATCATTCGAAGGAAGAGAATGACCCTAGAAAAGATTTTATGATCAATCTTCCAAGAAAGAATACTGCCAACGCACAGGTTCAAGCATTTCATGTTCAATACATCTGAGTATATAATTTGTCCTGCTCATAACATATGTCGGCATTTCACCATGTAAAGGACAAATATTATCTTGACTAATAATCTTCATCTAAGATTGCCCCCACCCATCGGGGCTTGGAGAAATAGATTGGGCTACAGGGTGCTTTCGTACAGAGCTGAAACTGACCACATCTGAGTTCTGGTAAACCTCTTAGGACTAAGCCTGTCCAGGCAAAGTGGTGTGAGTCAGACTGTCCAATGCAAAATAAACCTTTTGGTTTCATTGGGCCGCAAGGCTTGAGTTGTCATTTCATCTCAATGTCGGGTAAAAGTCCCACAAAATTGGAATCAAAGGCGCCAAAATGACCTAAATAGTGTTGACGGGGATGCTAAACCTCAATTCAAACAAATCTTCATCTCGGGGAAAGAAATAGCCAATGATAAGCAACATTACATGCTGACATTTGGTTTCCTTAAGTACATTTAACAAGAGGGCCATGATGGCCCTTGATCGCTCACCTGATCCATAGTGTAACAAGCGGACCCTGGGGAGGGCCATTATTGGCCCCAGGACTATGATTTGCATTATCTTGAGGGAGGTCTAAAAGGTGAAGCTTCATACCAAGTATCAAAGACCGGAGCCTTCTGGTTTCAAACAAGAAGATTTTTAAAGATTTCCTTATGTGTGTAAATAAAACCTGAGGGCCCCAGGGCATGGCCATTTTTGGCCCCAGGGCTATAATTTGAACAGTCTTGGTCTAGGTCCACTAGACAAAGCTTCATACCAAATATCAAGGAACTGAGCCTTCTGGTTTCAGACAAGAAGATTTATAAAGGTTTTCCCCTATATAAGTCAAAGTAAAACCAAAGGGCTTCAGGGCGGGGGCATTTTTGGCCCCAGGACTATAATTTGAATAATCTTGGTAGAGGTCCACTAGATGAAGCTACACACCAAATATCGAAGGCCTGGGTCTTGCAGTTTCAGAGGAGAAGATTTTTTAAGTTTTCATTAAAAAAATCTATTTTTGGCTCCAGTGACCTTGATGTGCAATGGACCGGAACCATTTGAACAACTTTGAAAGGGGACCACCTAAGGATCATTCCTGTGAAGTTTGGTCAAAATCCGATCAGTAGTTTAGGAGATGTCGTTTGAAGAAATTGTTTACAGACGGACAGACGAAAAGTGATCCCAAAAGCTCACCTCGTCATTACATGACGGTGAGCTAAAAATATACTAACACAACTTTTTTTTGTTTTTGACATTATCCAATCAGTTGTAACCATTACGAAAACACACCTATACAAAGACATTGTCAACTTTATCCCCGAAAAAATGAAAATTTTAAGATGAAAAGTTGTGATACATGTATTTTTCTTTGTTCTGCTCAAAATATTGATTGTGGGTACTCCTTAGAGCCACCTCATCGAGGCGGAATTAAAGAGTACACAGAGCAGAAAAAAGACAATGAAGGTTTACCCCTGTAAACCCCAGTTTTACTATATAAAAGTGGGGTTCAATGGGGTCAAAATTATATAGGCGTGTTTTTGTGATGGTTACACTCCCAAGAGCATTAGAAATTCTCTTTTTTCCATGATCATTACAAATTCATAAAATTTTAATCAATTTTTTTTTCATTTTCATGAACTGATGTTTCATTCCTTCAGAAACTGTATGGAGCAATATATGTCTTATTGATATACAATCAGTGTTCACAGAAATAAACACAGAAGCTAGATTAAGAAGCTCCAATTGTTCAAAGCTTGTTAGCTTCACTAGTTCTTTACTGGTGAAAATGTTAATCGTTCTAGCATGTATATAACATTGCGATATTTTTGCTGGCAAAATGTGGATAACAAATACTAAAGATTATGATATTTTTTCAGCAAACTAAAAATGCATTTTTGCCATATTAACTGATCCAAATTTAAACATAGAGGATCTCCCTTGAGTGTTCATGAATTATTGAATTTATTAAACGAGATGAAGAAAAGGGATAAAATGCGAGGCTTCGAGTTTAATAATTTAAACAATACACGAGTTTAAATACAAGATCCTATTGATCGAACACATTTTATTCATGATTTTTAACAGAAATGTCACTACTCCATCATTAGCAAACGCGATGTCATTAAGGACATTGTAAGTGTAACGTTATGGGGAGTATCTAACGAATTTTTATTACATTCTCAGATGCGACGTCTTATGATAAAATATATTAACTAATGACAATGTCGTTTTGAACAACTAGCCACTGTCCCTGATACTGAACACATCATACTTGCATAAAACATACAGAGGATCTTACATGAGAGGTCATTTCATATGAAATTTATGAAACGAGCCTTTGACGAGTTTCATAAATTTCATATGAAATGACCATAAGCGTAAGATTCTGTTTATCATATGATCATTCTAAACGCCTTAAAAAGTGACGATTCTTCAACACAAAATGCATAGTTGACATGGACGTCATCATTACGTTACTTGTTCATGCCTAAGTGTTATTACATGTGTGGACAAACAACTTATTACACAATGTTATCCACTGCATAACAAAGAGGTCATATGATAAAACAAACTTCACCTTTCCTCTACTGTCAATTTTGGGTTGATTGTTTATCAGCAATCAAATCTACCCAATTTTATATACAAGAGCAGTTATACTCCACTGACCAATAAAGTTAAACACATTAACCCACTGTATACTAGTGGACTCTTCCATGGCTAGATGTTGGACAAGTCCATTTGTCATTTAAGGGGTGTCAGGCCTATTTTTTCGTTTTCATTCTATTTTTGACTGAAAAGTCCGGGTGTTAGGCCTATTTTTTCATTTTTAATCTATTTTTGATGGAAAATTCTGTTAGCAAATAGTGCAGGCCCTGATCAGATGCCACGTTCTGCGGCGTCTGATCTGGGCCTGCACTGTTCGCAAAGGTACAACTTTACATGTTTCCCGCATGCGGTGGGTTAAAAAGAAGCACAATAAAACAAAGATTCAGCAAGTACCACATATTCATAATTGTCAACTTTTTAATTTAGTTAAGCTGAAACTACAAGCACTTACTTTATCAAAAATCTCTGTGTAGAAGACAAACATGGTGTCACCAGCCTCCATCAGGAAGAAATTCTGAAATAATTCCAGATATTTAGATATTTTAGAAAGTATATTAAGGTTAACAGCAGGGCCAAGCCGTTCAAAGAATTAACAAAACTTTGAAGTGTTTGTTTGATTTGAGGTTTAACATCCCTTTCAACACTATTTAGGTCATTTTGGAGGCATTGCTTCGAATTTTGGGGGAAATGACATCTCATTCCCTACCGCCCAATTAAACCAATAGGGTTTATATGCATGAGCAAGCGTACTCACACCACTTTGCCTAGGCAGGCTTAGACCTTCTAAGCGGGTAACTGATGGCTTGTTTACTGTGGATGAATCAAACCTGGCCCCAAGGTTATAAAACTTTTTTCATGCTCAACTCACTGGAGCATGAATTTTGTCTTTCTCGTAAACTTTGAAATTGCAAGTATTGTTGGCATTTTAAATTTTATGAACAGGACAGTCACAAATAACATTCTGTGCCGATCTGAGCAGGAAAATTACCACTTTCATTTGTATTTTAATATTCAGCATTATTAATTGATTATCCTGTATTACACCAGGTCAACCAATATTCAAAAATCATAAATCATGTTTTTAATTGCGTCAATTAATAACATTATATTATAAATTTCATGCCCAGGTGAGTTGAGTACTTATATCTGCTTATGCAAAACATTATGATAACACACCCGTGCGACATAGTGCATTTTTCACATCTCCAAAATGGTTACTTTTCTGATGAAAATCCGTGATATTTTTATTATTTATACTGCAACCATAGGTCGTGGATGCTCATTAGAGCGGTTCTTACCAGTACCCACAACATTTGTCTTGGAACAGAAATAAGAAAAATTATGTATACCCCATAAACCGGTTTTCTTTATATAAGTGGGGTGTAGGTGGGGGGTGTTCATTTCACAGACTTGTTCACGTGAAGCAAAACAAAATTAAAACCACCCAGTAGTTCATGAGATATACAGCACACAACCTAACTTTTGCCTAAATTTTACCTATATAGCATGGCTGTGACCTTGAAAATAAGGTTACAGTCACCAAAATCCAATCAGTTCTTCATCCTTTCCCAATGTAATATCCACGCAAATTTGATTAAAAGCCACTCAGTAGTTCATGAGACACACTGCACACAGCCTAAATTTGGCCTAAATTGACCTATTTAGAATGGCTGTGACCTTGAAAATAAGGTCAATGTCACAAAAACCTAATCAGTTCTTCATCCTGTCAGTTGATGCAAACGCATTTTGGAGACGTTGCTTCCAATTATGGGGGCCTTTTATCCGACACTGAGATGAAACGACATCTCAATCCCTGCTGCCCAATGAAACCAAAAGGCTTATTTGCATTAGACGGTCTGACTCACACACTTTTGCCTGGGTAGGCTTAGTCCTTCTAAGCCATTTACCAGTACTCAGATGTGGTCAGTTTCAGCTCTGCGTGGAAACATCATGCAGCCCAATCTGTTTCTCCAAGCCCCGATGGGTGGGGGCAATCTGAGATGAAGATTATTATTCAAAATAATATGTGTCCTTTAAATGTTAAAATGCCAACATTTGTTATGACGGAATCTGCACCAACAACAATATGTCCCCCTCCCCTTCCAAGGGGGGACATAATTTCTGGTAACATTTGACACTAAAGTAATGGCTAAATTCATCCATTTTATACTGGAAACCCCAAAACATAACACTGGCAATGAGTGCAGGCCAAGATCAGATGCTGCAGAATGCATCTGATCAGGGCCTTCACTGCTTACAGAAAGTTCAGCCATTTTCAAAATGAATTTCTGAAAACAACACTGCCTGACATCCCTAAATTTCAAAACAGACTCCTGCAATATATAAAGCATACTACTCCATTGAGTACAAATTGAATAAAAATTAAACTTCCATTTGATTAACCATACCTTTATAGAAGCAAGGCACTCCATTAGTTTGTATTCAGTTTTGAGGATGTGTACAAGTTTTGAGCAGACTCTCTCATACTGTCGCTGTATATGAGGATACAGACATTCTTGTAGTATCAGCTCTACTGGCTGCAGGTTGTCAAGGTCAAGGCTGTCTATCAGACTGAATGAATAAACATACATGTACATGAGGAAATTACGAGGACTGTTCAAATATGAATGCAACTAAGCACATAAAAATGATTGCGTGATAGATTTCGATGAAAATTTATTTTGTCCCCTCAAAGTATTCCCCTTTAACAGATATACAAACTTTCAGTCTTCTGATCCAATCATTGAATGCATTTTGGTAGTCTTTTCGAGGTATACTATGAAGGCACTGGAATATTGCAGAACAGAGGTGTTTGCGCTGTACAAATTTTCGACCAGAAAGGTATTTTTTTCAGCCGCGGGAACAAAAAACAAGAGGCCCATGGGCCACTATGCTCACCAGAGCTCAGGGGGCACTGCCCACTGGCAGCAATGTATTTTAATTAACCATGGAAGCCCTGCGCCCAAGGATACTACAGATAGAATTTGAACCCAATCAGCCTAGTGGCTTCAGAGGTCTGATGTCGCATGAATTTGTTGTTGCAGGACAACAGATGACAATTGACAATTTCCCATCTGTGGCAACTAATAGGCCTAAAAGAACATTATTAAAGGAACATTTCTATGTAAGTTTGACAAAATATCTTGAAAAACATCAATGTCATTTTTCAATTTTCCCATTTATAAGTCAATGGAAATTCTTAACTTGCCATAGCAAACAAACCAAAGAGCCAAATTTCATAAACCAGAGCTCAGGTGGGCACTGCCCATGACATTGTATTTTAACAGGATATGATTTTAATCTACCAATTATAAAGTCTTCCAAACAAACCCCATACCCAAATGAGCACTCATGTGGACTGTATCTGAAATATTAGGTGTTTTATAAAGTAGAGAGGGTGGGGCATGAACCCAATGGAGCCCTGGTTGGTGTCACTAAATGCATCTTATCAAAAGGAACAGAGACATTATGGTTTAGCAGTGGGGATATTTATGGCTCCTGAGATGTAAGGCTTTTTAAGCAGTGGAGGGATTCGGGCATGGTGGATCCCAGAAAAGCCCAAGATTGCTGTCACTGAATGCTGAACGGTTTCTGAGATATGAGGCCTTTTTATGAAGAGGATGGAAGAGAAATGGCCCCTGCGGAACCCCCAAGATGGGGGTGACTGAATGTGTCTAATAACAATGAACAAGAATATATGTGATTATGGGGTGGGGATTTGAATGGTTTCTGAGATATATGGCCTATTATGAAGTGGGGACTTATCATAAGGAAGAATATATATGGTTAAGGGGTGGGGATCTGAACAGTTTCTGAGATATATGGCTTTTAATGAAGTAAAGGGGTGGGACATGGCCGGTGGCACCCCGGGAGTCCCCCATGCTGGTGTCACTGATTGCATCTTATCATAAGGAACAAGAATATATTATGGTTTAGGAGTAGGGCTCTGAACAGTTTCTCAAATACATGTATATGGTCTTTTGTGAAGTTGAGGGGTGGAGCATGGCCCGGGCATGCCCTGGGTGACTCCTAGGTTGGTGTCACTGAATGTGTCTCATCATAAGGAACAAGAATATATATGATTTAGGGGTGGGGATCTGAAATGTTTCTGGAATATTTGGCCTTTTATGAAGTGGAGAGGATGGGGCATGGCCAAGGCACATCCCGGGGGACCCCCAGGTTGGTGTCACTGAGTGCGTCTTATCATAAGGGACAAGAATATATATGGTTAAGGGGTGGGGATCTGAATGGTTTCTGTGATAAATGGCATTTTATGAAGTGGAGGGGACGGGGCATATCCCCGGCACATCTGGTGGAACCCCCAAGTTGGTTTCACTTAATGCATCTTATCATAAGGAACAAGAATATATATGGTTTAGGGGTGGGGATTTGTAAGGTTTCTGAAATATTTGGCCTTTTATGAAGTGGAGGGGGTTGGGCATGGCCCCGGCACATCATGGGTGTCCCCCAGGTTTGTGTAACTGAATGCGAATTATCATAAGGAACAAGAATATATATGGTTTAGGGGTGGGGATCTGTAGGGTTTCTGGGATATTGGGCCGTTTCTGAAATGGAGGGGGTGGGGCATGGCCCAGGCACATCCCGAGGGACCCCCAGGTTGCTGTCATTGAGTGCGTCATTTCATAAGAAACAAGAATATATACGGTTTAGGGGTGGGGATCTGAATGGTTTCTGCGATAAATGGCATTTAATGAAGTTGAGGGGGTGGGGCATGTCACCGGCACATCCAGGGGACCCCCAGGTTGGTGTCACTTAATGTGTCTTATCATAAGGAACAAGAATATATGTGGTTTAAGGGTGGGGTTCTGTAGGGTTTCCGGGATATTGGGCTGTTTCTGAAATGGAGGGGGCGGGGCATGGCCCAGGCACATCCCGAGGGACCCCCAGGTTGCTGTCATTGAGTGCGTCTTATCATAAGAAACAAGAATATATACGGTTTAGGGGTGGGGATCTGAATGGTTTCTGCGATAAATGGCATTTAATGAAGTTGAGGGGGTGGGGCATGTCCCAGGCACATCCGGGGGAACCCTCAGGTTGGTGTCACTTAATGTGTCTTATCATAAGGAACAAGAATATATATGGTTTAGGGGTGGGGATCTGTAGGGTTTCTGGGATATTGGGCCGTTTCTGAAATGGAGGGGGTGGGGCATGGCCCAGGCACATCCCGAGGGACCCCCAGGTTGCTGTCATTGAGTGCGTCTTATCATAAGAAACAAGAATATATACGGTTTAGGGGTGGGGATCTGAATGGTTTCTGCGATAAATGGCATTTAATGAAGTTGAGGGGGTGGGGCATGTCCCAGGCACATCCGGGGGAACCCTCAGGTTGGTGTCACTTAATGTGTCTTATCATAAGGAACAAGAATATATATGGGTTAGGGGTGGGGATCTGTAAGGTTTCTGAGATATAAGGCATTTTATGAAGAGGAGGGGGCGGGGCATGGCCCTGGCACAACCTACGGGACCAACAGGTTGACATAAAAGCATATGGCTGAGAGAAGTTTACTCAAGGAACTTTCTATGAAAATTTTGTCAAAATATCTGCAAAGGCTTGGTAGTTAATGCCATTTTTCAATTTTCCCATTATAAGTCTATGGAAAATCTAAGTTGCCAAAGCAACCAAACTAAAGAGCCGAATTTCATAAACAAGAGGGCCCTGATGGCCCTGGATCGCTCACCTGATCCATAGTGTAACAAGTGGGCCCCAGAGAGGGCCATTATTGGCCCCAGGGCTTTAATGTGCATAATGTTGAGGGAGGTCTTAAAGGTGAAGCTTCATACCAAACATCAACAAAGGCTAAAATTTGAACAATCTTGGCAAAGGTCCACTAGATGAAGCTACACATCAAATATCAAAGACCTGGGCCTAGCGGTTTCAGAGAAGAAGATTTTTAAAGATTTTGCCTATATAAGCTATGTAAAATCAAAGGGCCCCGGGACAGGGGCATTTTTTGCCCCAGCACTATAATTTGAACAATCTTGGTAGGGGTCCACTAGATGAAGCTTCATACCAAATATCAAAGTCCTGGGCCTTGTGGTTTCAGAGAAGAAGATTTTTAAAGATTTTCCCTATATAAGCCTATGTAAAACCAAAGGGCCCCGTGGCGGGGGCATTTTTGTCCCAGCACTATAATTTGAACAATCTTGGTAGGGGTCCACTAGATGAAGCTTCATACCAAATATCAAAGTCCTGGGCCTTGTGGTTTCAGAGAAGAAGATTTTTAAAGATTTTACCTATATAAGCCTATGTAAAACCAAAGGGCCCCGGAACGGGGCATTTTTGGCCCCAGCACTATAATTTGAACAATCTTGGTAGGGGTCCACTAGATGAAGCTTCATGCCAAATATCAAAGACCTGGGCCGTGTGGTTTCAGAGAAGAAGATTTTTAAAGATTTTCCCTATATAAGCCAATGTAAAACCAAAGGGCCCCGTGGCGGGGGCATTTTTTGTCCCAGCACTAAAATTGGAACAATCTTGGTAGGGGTCCACTAGATGAAGCTTCATACCAAATATCAAAGTCCTGGGCCTTGTGGTTTCAGAGAAGAAAATTTTTAAAGATTTTCCCTATATAAGCCTATGTAAAACCAAAGGGCCCCGTGGCAGGGGCATTTTTGGCCCCAGCACTATAATTTGAACAATCTTGGTAGGGGTCCACTAGATGAAGCTTCATACCAAATATCAAAGTCCTGGGCCTTGTGGTTTCAGAGAAGAAGATTTTTAAAGATTTTCCCTATATAAGCCAATGTAAAACCAAAGGGCCCCGTGGCGGGGGCTTTTTTTGTCCCAGCACTAAAATTTGAACAATCTTGGTAGGGGTCCACTAGATGAAGCTTCATATCAAAGTCCTGGGCCTTGTGGTTTCAGAGAAGAAAATTTTTAAAGATTTTCCCTATATAAGCCTATGTAAAACCAAAGGGCCCCAGGGCGGGGGCATTTTTGGCCCCAGCACTATAATTTGAACAATCTTGGTAGGGGTCCACTAGATGAAGCTTCATACCAAATATCAAAGACCTGGGCCTTGTGGTTTCAGAGAAGAAGATTTTTAAAGATTTTCCCTATATAAGCCCATGTAAAACCAAAGGGCCCTGGGGCGGGGGCATTTTTGGCCCCAGCACTGTAATTTGAACAATCTTGGTAGGGGTCAACTAGATGAAGCTTCATACCAAATATCAAAGACCTGGGCCTTGTGGTTTCAGAGAAGAAGATTTTTAAAGATTTTCCCTATATAAGCCAATGTAAAATCAAAGGGCCCTGTGGCGGGGGCATTTTTTGTCCCAGCACTAAAATTGGAACAATCTTGGTAGGGGTCCACTAGATGAAGCTTCATACCAAATATCAAATAAGACCTGGGCCTTGTGGTTTCAGAGAAGAAGATTTTTAAAGATTTTCCCTATATAAGCCTATGTAAAACCAAAGGGCCCCAGGGCGGGGGCATTTTTGGCCCCAGCACTATAATTTGAACAATCTTGGTAGGGGTCCACTAGATGAAGCTTCATACCAAATATCAAAGTCCTGGGCCTTGTGGTTTCAGAGAAGAAGATTTTTAAAGATTTCCCCTATATAAGCCTATGTAAAACCAAAGGGCCCCGGGGCGGGGGCATTTTTGGCCCCAGCACTATAATTTGAACAATCTTGGTAGGAGTCCACTAGATGAAGCTTCATACCAAATATCAAAGACCTGGGCCTTGTGGTTTCAGAGAAAGATTTTTAAAGATTTTCCCTATATAAGCCTATGTAAAACCAAAGGGCCCCAGGGCGGGGGCATTTTTGGCCCCAGCATTATAATTTGAACAATCTTGGTAGGGGTCCACTAGATGAAGCTTCATACCAAATATCAAAGACCTGGGCCTTGTGGTTTCAGAGAAGATTTTTTTAAGTTTTTGGTGAAAAAAATCTATTTTTTGCTCCTGTGACCTAGATGTGCAACGGACCGGAACCATTTGAACAACTTTGAAAGGGGACCACCTAAGGATCATTCCTGTGAAGTTTGGTCAAAATCCGATCATAGGTTTAGGAGGAGATGTCGTTAAAAGAAATTGTTTACGCACGCACGGACGCACGCACGACGGACGACGGACAAAAAGTGATCCCAAAAGCTCACCTCGTCACTATGTGACTGTGAGCTAAAAACACAAAACCTGTAAAGGCAAATATGGTGAATATTTCCATAAACTCTCAGCCTCATAGAGCGTACGGTTTCTGAGGAGATGATTTTTTAAGTATTTTTTTTTTCTATTTTTTTCATTTTGGTTTCCATGGCAACCAATACAAATGAGCAGTAGGCCTAAAATCATATGGCAGATAGTAGATTGCCTAAGGAATATTTCTATGAAAGTTTTGTCAAAATATCTGCAGCGGCTTGGCAGTAAATGCCATTTTTCAATTTTCCCCATTATAAGTCTATGGAAACTCTAAGTTGCCATAGCAACCAAACAAATGAGCCGAATTTCATAAACAAGAGGGCCCAGAGGGCCCTGGTTCGCTCACCTGATCCAATGTATAACTAGAATTGTCAGAGGATCTGACTATAGCCCCGCTATAGCCCTGTCAGAGGAGAAAGACTCATGAATTAAAGGTAAAGACTTGTGAGAGGGTTAAATCCCTAACAAGGTAACAAGACTTTTCGCGTTATTAGATCTGAAAAACAGTCTAAGTTAAAAAATAGGTTTTGGATAATGAAAAAAGCACATGCACATCTTCAGACCTATATGAAAACACCTGTTAAATTTCAAAAGGATTGACTAGAACTGTAAGAGGAGTTGCGATCACAAGGTAGCAACTCCCTATACATTTTAACATTAATAGATCTCAAAAATTGTCTAAGTTAAAAAAGGTGAAATAAGTGAAAAAAATTATTTAAGGATGATGAAAAAAGGAATATGCACATCTTCAGACCTATATGAAAACACCTGTAAAGTTTCAAAAGGATTGACCTAGAACTGTAAGAGGAGTTGTGGTCACAAGGTAGCTACTCCCTATACATTTTAACATAAGTAGATCTCAAAAATTGTCTAAGTTAAAAACAGGTGAAATAAGTGAAAAAAATTATTTAAGGATAATGAAAATAGAATATGCACATCTTCAGACCTATATGAAAACACCTGTAAAGTTTCAAAAGGATTGACCTAGAACTGTAAGAGGAGTTGCGGTAACAAGGTAGCTACTCCCTATACATTTTAACATTAGTAGATCTCAAAAATTGTCTAAGTTAAAAAAGGTGAAATAAGTGAAAAAAATTATTTAAGGATAATGAAAAAAGAATATGCATATCTTCAGACCTATATGAAAACACCTGTAAAGTTTCAAAAGGATTGACCTAGAACTGTAAGAGGAGTTGCGGTAACAAGGTAGCTACTCCCTATACATTTTAACATTTAATTTAGTAGATCTCAAAAATAGTCTAAGTTAAAAAAGGTGAAATAAGTGAAAAAAATTATTTAAGGATAATGAAAAAAGAATATGCACATCTTCAGACCTATATGAAAACACCTGTAAAGTTTCAAAAGGATTGACCAAGAACTGTAAGAGGAGTTGCAGTAACAAGGTACCCACTAATTAGTAGATCTCAAAAATTGTCTAAGTTAAAAAAGGTGAAATAAGTGAAAAAAATTATTTAAGGATAATGAAAAAAGAATATGCATATCTTCAGACCTATATGAAAACACCTGTAAAGTTTCAAAAGGATTGACCTAGAACTGTAAGAGGATTTGCGGTAACAAAGTAGCTACTCCCTATACATTTTAACATTAGTAGATCTCAAAAATAGTCTAAGTTAAAAAAGGTGAAATAAGTGAAAAAAATTATTTAAGGATAATGAAAAAAGAATATGCATATCTTCAGACCTATATGAAAACACCTGTAAAGTTTCAAAAGGATTGACCTAGAACTGTAAGAGGAGTTGCGGTAACAAGGTAGCTACTCCCTATACATTTTAACATTAGTAGATCTCAAAAATAGTCTAAGTTAAAAAAGGTGAAATAAGTGAAAAAAATTATTTAAGGATAATGAAAAAAGAATATGCACATCTTCAGACCTATATGAAAACACCTGTAAAGTTTCAAAAGGATTGATCTTGAACTGTAAGAGGAGTTGCGGTAACAAGGTACCCACTTTCAAATATTACAGACAGACAGAAAGACAGACAGACAGACGGAATTCCGGACAGATTACAGACAGACGGAATTCCGGACAAGCCAAATCCAATATAGCCCCCACTTTTTAAAAGCGGGGCTATAACAAGTGGGCCCTGGGCAGGGTCAATTTTGGCCCCAGGGCTATAATTTGAATAATCTTGGTAGAGGTCCACAAGATGAAGCTTCATATCAAATATGAAAGACCTGGGCTTTGTCGTTTCAGAGAAGACGATTTTAAAGGTTTACCCTGCATATAGAAGTCTATGTAAAACAAGATTTTCCCTATATAAGTCTATGTAAAACCAAAGGGCCCCGGAGCGGGGACATTTTTGGCCCCAGCGCTATAATTTGAACAATCTTGGTAGTGGTCCACTAGCTGAAGCTTCATAACAAATATCAAAGACCTACACCTTGTGGTTTCAGAGAAGAAGATTTTTAAAGATTTTCCCAATATAAGTCTATGTAAAACCAAAGGGCCACATGGCGGGGGCATTTTTGGTCTAAGGGCTATAATTTGAACAATCTTGTTAGAGGTCCACTAGCTGAGGCTTCATAACAAATATCAAAGACCTACGCCTTGTGGTTTCAGAGGAGAAGATTTTTAAATATTTTCCCTATATAAGCCTATGTAAACCAAAGGGACCTGGGGCGGGGGCATTTTTGGCCCCAGCACTATAATTTGAACAATCTTGGTAGGGGTCCACTAGATGAGGTTTCATACCAAATAGCAAAGACCTGGGCCTTGCAGTTTCAGAGAAGAAGATTTTTAAAGATTTTCCCTATATAAGCCCATGTAAAACAAAAGGGCCCCGGTGCGGGGGCATTTTGGGCCCCAGCACTAATTTGAACAATCTTGGTAGAGGTCCACTAGATGAAGCTTCATACCAAATATCAAAGACCTGGGCCTTACGGTTTCATAGAAGAAGTTTTTTAAAGATTTTCCCTATATAAGCCCATGTAAAACCAAAGGGCCCCGGTGCGGGGGCATTTTTAGCTCCAGCACTGTAATTTGAACAATCTTGGTAGGGGTCCACTAGATGAAGTTTCATACCAAATATCAAAGACCTGGGCCTTGCGGTTTCAGAGAAGAAGATTTTTAAAGATTCTCCCTATATAAGCCCATGTAAAACCAAAGGGCCCCGGTGCGGGGGCATTTTTGGCCCCAGCACTTTAATTTGAACAATCTTGGTAGGGGTCCACTAGATGAAGCTTCATACCAAATATCAAAGACCTGGGCCTTGCGGTTTCAGAGAAGAAGATTTTTAAAGATTCTCCCTATATAAGCCCTTGTAAAACCAAAGGGCCCCGGTGCGGGGGCATTTTTGGCCCCAGCACTATAATTTGAACAATCTTGGTAGGGGTCCACTAGATGAAGCTTCATAACAAATATCAATGTCCTGGGCCCTGCGGTTTCAGAGAAGAAGATTTTTTAAGTTTTCGGTAAAAAAAATCTATTTTTGGCTCCTGTGACCTATATGCAACGGACCGGAACCATTTGAACAACTTTGAAAGGGGACCACCTAAGGATCATTCCTGTGAAGTTTGGTCAAAATCCGATCAGTGGTTTAGGAGGAGATGTCGTTTGAAGAAAAAGTTTACGGACGGACGCACGACGGACGACGGACAAAAAGTGATCCCAAAAGCTCACCTTGTCACTACGTGACAGGTGAGCTAAAAACACAAACTTTCAATCCCCCAACCCAAGGATGCCACAGATGAAATTTGGGCCCAATGGGCCTAGCGGCTTCAAAGGAGATGTCGTTTAAAAGTGTTGACGTCACACGACGACAACGCAGACGACACAGACGCCGACGGACAACTGCCTATCCTATAAGCTCCCCCGGAGCCTTCGGCTCTGGTGAGCTCAAAAGTCACACGGGGCAAGGTCAGGGGAATACGGGGGGTGAGGGAGTTCAACAACCTTTTCCTGCTTCAGATAGTCTTGCACAATGAACGCCTTGTGCAATGACGCATTGTCATGTAGCAATCTGACATTGGCCAAACCAGTTGCGGGTCTTCGTTCTTTGAAATACACCCGGACCTCGTTATAGCACGATTCGTTACAGCACGAATTCGGATATAACACGGTTTTGGTTTGGACCCCAAATTTTCCCCAACCAACATTTATAAATATTATCCAAGGATTGTATCAGGTTTCAAGCACAACAACATTATTTTCCTCTCACTTTTGACTGCGGTAATACGGTAGCTAACACGGTTTATAACGGTACTTTTTGATATTTATTGCAGGCCTCCATCAGAGTTGAATATACAGTATATTAACTTGTTTAGCTTGACACGCATGATAAACATGAACTGCCATCGGCACAATCAAAAGTGTTGGCTTAGTGAGATAAAGAGATTAAAGAATTCAGTTACGCAACCGGAAAAAAATATTTATCACGCTCTGTTAAGGATCACTGCTCAGCAGAAATTTTAAACATCGATGCAGACAATGTGATCGGTCACTGCAATAAAACTCATTTTCTAGAACCGCATGTAAAAGAAAGTCAAAATTATTCCAGCTTAAAAGCAAATGATAAAACATATTGAAGATCGATTTTCGCGGTAAAAAAATCATTCAAAGATTTTTTGCGCCATTAAAAATCGTTTCAAAAGGCTAAAATATTAAGGGTAAGACATTTCAAGGGAAGTAATTCAAATTTCTTGTAAGCGTTGATCATTGCCGGTTCCAAACCCTAACCCGGTAATATCACCATTGAAATGCATTAACAGTACTGTAGTTCGGTACGGTTCCGGACGCTCAGATACAACAAAGTTAGCCGGGAACCAGCTATCAATATGGCGTCATACTCGCTGTCAGATCGGACGATTTCTGGATATAAAACTTGGTTTATCAGCTGGTTTCGATTAAAGTGACTTGTTTGACTTGATGGGCCATGGTATTTACTGCCATTGATTAGTTCTAAACACATTTTAGTCGGGAAATACGGTCATTAACCGGACCGCACATCATCTTGTTTGGGAAACTATTGATCACCATTGTGTCAATGGTTGATCTGTGACAAATACGGTCGGCGTTTATAACACGATTCGGTTAACTAACACGGTTATGTTGGTTGGACCCGGAGTTCCGTGTTATAACGAGGTTGAGGTGTATTTCTTCAATTTTCGAAGAACTTTATTCTTGTAAAACTTTGCATTTACAGATTTGCCTTTAGGCACAGCAACCTGAATAGCAGGGCCCTGATTTGAAAAGAATATGGCATACATTACCTTCTTGACGCTCATGGTCCGCTTTGCAATGCATGGTCTTTTGCAATACTTTGTTGCCCATATTTTGTTCTGAATCTTTCATTTTGGCTCAAAAAAAGTGAACCCATGTCTCGTCACCTGTGACGACATTAGCCAAAGACCGTGCATTGTAATTTGGAAACTTTTTAAGCAACTTCTTGGTGCACTGAACGTGTGTCTTTTTCTGCTCATCTGTCAACAGATGGGGAATCCATCTAGCACAGATCTTTCTAATTTTCAAATCCCGTTTCAGAATTGTATAAGCTGCTCCTAATGAGATGCCAACCATACTAGCTATTTGCCTAGTGGTGTATCGTGCATCGGTAGCAACTATTTCTTTCACTCTAGCAACCATCTTGGCAGATGTTGCTCTTTTCGGCCGACGATCATGTGGTGCATCTTCTGTTGAGCCTAGCCCACAGCTGAATTTCTTACACCAACGAAAAACTGTCGGAAACGACATTTCATTATGCCCATAAACCGAACATATTTCATCAAAAATGTCTTTGCACCGTATACCAAGAATACAACGATTCTTAATATAGGACCGTATTTCAACGGCGTACTCTGACCTTCTTCCAACCATGTTTTGTATTAGTATACAAGAGTAGACAGTGTTTATCGAATGATATACATGGCTAAAGTGGACAGACTTTAACAGGTTTGGTATCAATGTATAGGTAAAATGTTTTTCTACGCTGTGATATTTATTTCCAGGTGATTTTCGCATTAGTGCATGAGAAAACGTTCTACTTGCATTCATATTTGAACAGTCCTCGTATCATTATTGTGTGGTGAGAAAACAACATCAGTAATCTTCACTTTGTACTCATACAGTTCTAATATCTGAATTACCCAGGATTTCATCCTTAAAATATCTTACGTATATTTGGTAATACACATTTCTATCCAATTATAAAATACAATTTAAGGCATAGAGCTTGATAGAAATGAAAAACAGCAGTTTCCTTTTTTTATTTGCAAATAGTATATTTTTTATTTGCAAATAGTCTAGAAGAAAATAAAGCTGTAGTGATCATGCATATTCATGCAACTTAAGTCTACTTTTCATCTTTTTGCCACATTTTTTTGGCAATAACTTTTTTTGGTGAGTGACAGAAGTGGACTTAGTTTTCACCAAAAAATACAAAACTTGTATCAAGTCCATATGATTAGACCAAAAAGTATACAATTCTGGAGGCTGACTTCTTTACAAGAAATTGGCGGAGCTTCTCCTCCACAACTCACTGGATTTGCTGATCAATATAGAAGTTATCGCCAAAAAACAAAGTAAAAATGAAGAAATATTGACTTTAGTCTGGGAATATATAGGCAATTATAATCTAGGACAGTTACTTCTAGTGGCTCTGATTAGAATCGCCTCACTTCTACATAAAAATGTATGTTGATAGGTAATTACTTTATTTTTATCCACAAGGTCATTCCAATACATGTAATGATGTCATGGAGAAATCTAATTTATCATATGCTGTCGTGTCTGAGAATGATATAAACCCTTTAAATATATTTGATAATCCACTAGTGGATTAAATATGCAAATTAGTTAGATACTAGAATTTGATTTTCTACAAAAACACAGATGTCTCCCCCGTTTTTGACTGCTAAGTATAACCTTGACATTGGAGGTATTGAGCTGGGTCTTGTGTGCAACACATCATCTAATGAAGATGAACATTTCTGCATAGTAACTTTAAAAATGTTCAAAGAAAAATAAACAAGAGGCTCAATGAGCCTAAACCGCTCACCTGAGGAACTTAAGTTTTAACAATTCACAGACTTGACTACTAAATCTGCTAATAGAATCCAGCCCATTGACCCTTACAGGATATAAGTCATCATTATTGCATTGCATTCCAAGTTTGAGACTTCTAGCTTCTATAGTTCCTGAGAAATCTTTGACGAAAATTTAACATTGGTCAAAATGGAGAGAAAGAAGAATGAAAGAACAGATGAACAAATAAGCTGAGAAAGCCCAATGTCTCTTACACAAAATAAGTCATCATTATTCTATTGAATACCAAATTTGATGCTTCTAGCTTTTATAGTTCCTGAGAAATCTTTGATTAAAAATTTAACATTGGTCTATTATCTCTATATGGAGAGAAAGAAGAATGAAGGAACAAATGAACCAGACTAGCTCCAAAACCTAATGCAGCCTTTCCCCTTGCCCAATGGTGCTACACATAAAATTTAAACAAGATTGGTCGACTGCCTTCTGAGATATGCTTCATTGAAAGTGTGGACCACGGATGGACGGACGACAGACGATGGACTCCGGAGCCTTGGTATACTATCAGCTCACTGGAGCCTTTGGCTCAGGTGAGCTAAAAATTCAAGTCGCTATTTCTGTCACAACATTTTCCCTATGTTAAGTCTATGGGCAAATTGTTTTGTCTCTCAAGGTCACGTAACTCCGAGGTCAATATTCCGATTCGGCCCAAAATTGAACTTAACCGAGATTTTATGCCTGTCCTCGTTACCTGCAAGTTTGAAGCTGATATGAATAAAAATAAAGTTGCTATCGTGGTCACAACATATTTTTTTACACTCAAGGGCAGATAACTCCAAGGCAAATAATCCAATTCGGCCCAAAATCGAACTTAACCGAGATTTTATGTCTGTCCTCGTTACCTGCAAGTTTGAAGCTGATCTGAAAAAAATTCAAGTCGCTATCGTAGTCACAACATTTTCCCTATGTAAAGTCTATGGGCAAATTTTTTGTCGCTAAAGGTCATGTAACTCCGAGGTCAATATTCCGATTCGAACTTAACTGAGATTTTATGCCTGTCCACGTTACCTGCAAGTTTGAAGCTGATCTGAATAAAAATAAAGTTGCTATCGTGGTCACAGCGTATTTTTTTATGCTCAAGGGCAGGTAACTCCAAGGCAAATAATCTGATTCGGCCCAAAATCTAACTTAACCGAGATTTTATGTCTGTCCTCGTTACCTGCAAGTTTGAAGCTGATCTGAAAAAAATTCAAGTCGCTATCGTAGTCACAACATTTTCCCTATGTTAAGTCTATGGGCAAATTTTTTGTCGCTCAAGGTCACTTAACTCCGAGGTCAATATTCCGATTCGGCCCAAAATCGAACTTAACCGAGATTTTATGCCTGTCCTCGTTACCTGCAAGTTTGAAGCTGATCTGAATAAAAATAAAGTTGCTATCGTGGTCCCAACGTATTTTTTCATGCTCAAGGGCAGGTAACTCCAAGGCAAATAATCCGATTCGGCCCAAAATCGAACTTAACCGTGATTTTATGTCTGTCCTCGTTACCTGCAAGTTTGAAGCTGATCTGAAAAAAATTCAAGTCGCTATCGTAGTCACAACATTTTCCCTATGTTAAGTCTATGGGCAAATTTTTTGTCGCTCAAGGTCACGTAACTCCGAGGTCAATATTCCGATTCTGCCCAAAATCGAACTTAACCGAGATTTTATGCCTGTCCTTATTATCTGCAAGAATGAAGTCGATCAGAAAAAAATTGACGGAGCTAGAGTGATGACAAGCTTTTTCCTATGTTAAGTCTATGGGAGCTATATGTTGCCATGGTAACCAGAGTTCCACTCAGATCTGCATGAAAACCTTATGCAGTCTTTCCACTTGCCCAATAATGTTACACATGAAATTTGATCAAAGTCGGCCAAGTAGTCTTCAAGATATACATTTTTGAAATTCACATTAACCCGTATGCAAAAATGCACAAGGGCAGGTAACTCCTAAGTATATAATCTGATTCTGCCAATTATCGAACTTGACCGAGATTTCATGGCTGTGCTGGTTATCTGTAAGAATGAAGCCAATCCGAACAAAATTGAAGCAGCTACAGTGATGACAACATTTTCCCCATGTTAAGTCGATAGGCAATTTTTCGGGCGCTCAAGGGGACGTTACTCTTGAGTGAATTATCTGATTCGGCCCAAAATTGAACTTGACCGAGATTTTATGCCTGTACTGGTTATCTGCAAGAATGAAGTCGATCAGAAAAAAATTGACGGAGCTAGAGTGATGACAAGCTTTTTCCTATGTGAAGTCTATGGGAGCTAGATGTTGCCATGGCAACCAGAGTTCCACTCAGATCTGCCTGAAAACCTAATGAAGCCTTTCCACTTGCCCAATAATGCGACACATGAAATTTGATCAAAGTTGGCCAAGTAGTCTTTAAGATATACATTTTTGAAATTCCCATTAACCCTAATGCAAAAACACACAAGGGCAGGTAACTCCTAAGTAAATGATCCGATTCTGCCAGTTATCGAACTTGACCGAGATTTCATGGCTGTGCTGGTTATCTGCAAGAATAAAGCCAATCTGAAAATAATTGAAGCAGCTACGGTGATGACAACATTCTCCCCATGTTAAGTCAATAGGCAATTTTTTCAATGCTCAAGGGCACTTAACTCCTGAGTGAATAATCCGATTCAGCCCAAAATCGAACTTGATCGAGATTTCATGCCTGTCCTCGTTATCTGCAAGAATGAAGACGATCAGAAAAAAATTGACGGAGCTAGAGTGATGACAAACTTTTTCCTATGTTTAGTCTATGGGAGCTATTTGTTGCCATGGCAACCAGAGTTCCAATCCGATCTGCCCGAAAACAGTATGCAGCCTTTCCCCCTACCTGATAATGCTTCATATGAAATTTGATCAAGATTGGCCCACTGGTTCCGGAGATATACTTCTTTGAAAGTGTGGACGACGACGGACGACGACGACGGACGCCGGCTCGTGGTATACTAATACCTCACATGAGCCTTCGGCTCAGGTGAGCTAAAAAGTTATTGGCTGTAAACAAAAAAGCACTTTTTTACCTTTGACCTCTAAGTATGGCCTTGACCTTTGCGGTACAACACATCGTCTCATGATGGTAAACATTTCTGCCAAGTAATTTCATAATCCATCAAAGAATAAGGAAGTTATTGACTGTCCTTTTTTTTACCTTTGACCTCTAGGTATGACCTTGACATTGGAGGTAATGCTAACAAATAAATCAAAGGACAATAACTTTTGAAAGGGGCATAATGCGGATGAGAAAAAAATATGTGTCAGCTAATTTTCCATAGCGAATACATATATGAAATTTCAAAACCCTAGCTTACACGGTTCTTAAGTTAATCCGGATGAAAAAAAATATGTGTCAGCTTATTTTCCATCAGGAACGCATATAAAATATTTCAAAACCATAGCATACACGGTTCTAAAGTTATGGAATGCATCACTTTTAGCATACATTACAATAGACACAAATTACCAAAATGACAAAGGGCCATAACTCAAATTTTGTCAAAAGTTAATCAGGTCATCTACTCATCACCACCAATCTTTTCATCAACTTTCAAGACTCTAGCTATAATAGTTTTTGAGATCTCTTGCTGACAAGATTTTATTAAAAAAACTTCAAAAGACAATAACTCTTGAAAGAGGCATAATCTGGATGAGAAAAAAAATACGCAACAGCTTATTTTCCATCAGGAATGCATATATGAAATTTCAAAACAATAGCATATACAGTTCTAAAGTTATGCTATGCATCACTTAGCATACATTGGGCACAAATTACCAAAATGACAAAAGGCCATAACTCACAAAGTATTTTTCGGAATTTTGTCAAAAGTTAAGCAGGTCATCTACTCATCACCACCAATCTACGTGTATTCACCAACATTCAAGGCTGTAGCTATAAAATTTTTTGAGATATTTTGCTGACAAGATTTTATTAAAAAAACTTCAAAGGGCAATAACTCTTGACAGGGGCATAATCCAGATGAGAAAGAAATGCTTGTCAGCTAATTTTCCATCAGAAATGCATATATGAAATTTCAAAACCAAAGCATACAAGGTTCTAAAGTTATGCTATGCATCACTTTTAGCATATATTACAATGGGCACAAATTACCAAAATGACAAAGGGCCACAACTCACAAAGTGTTTTTCGGAATTTTGTCAAAAGTTAAACATTCCATCCACTCATCACCACCAATATGTTCACCAACTTTCAAGGCTCTAGCTCCAATAGTTTTTGAGATATCTTGCTGACAAGATTTTATTAAAAAAATTTCAAAGGGAAATAACTCTTAAAAGGGGCGTAATCCGGATGAGAAAAAAAATATACGTCAGCTTATTTTCCATTAGGAATGCATATATGAAATTTCAAAACCATAGCATACACGGTTCTAAAGTGATGCTATGCATCACTTTTAGCATTCATTACAATGGGCACAAATTACCAAAATGACAAAGGGCCATAACTCGCAAAGTATTTTTCGGAATTTTGTAAAAAGTTAATCAGTTCATATACTCATCACCAACAATATACTCAACAACTTTCAAGGCTCTAGATCCAATAGTGTTTGAGATATTTTGCTGACAAGATTTTATTAAAAAAATTTCAAAGGGCAATAACTCTTGATAAGGGCATAATCCCGACAAGAAAAAAAATATGCGTCAGCTAATTTTCCACGAGGAATCCATATATGAAATTTCAAAACCCTAGCATACACGGTTCTAAAGTTATGCTATGCATCACTTTTAGCATACATTACAATGGGCACAAATTAGCAAAATGACAAAGGGCCATAACTTACAAAGTATTTTTCGGAATTTTGTCAAAAGTTAATCAGTTCATCTACTCATCACCACCAATATATTCACCAACTGTAAGGCTCTAGCTCCAATAGTTTTTGAGATATCTTGCTGACAAGATTTTATTTAAAAAAATTCAAAGGGGAATAACTCTTGAAAGGGGCATAATCCTGCCGGGGAAAAAAAAATACGCGTCAGCTTATTTTCCATCAGAAATGCATATATGAAATTTCAAAACTATAGCATACACGGTTCTAAAGTTATGCTATGCATCACTTTTAGTATACATTACAATGGGCACAAATTACCAAAATGACAAAGGGCCATAACTCACAAAGTATTTTTCGGAATTTTGTCATTTTTTCATCTACTCATCTCCAACAATCAATTCACCAACTTTCAAGGCTCTAGCTCCAATAGTTTTTGAGATATCTTGCTGACAAGATTTATTTAAAAAAAGTTCAAAGGGCAATAACTCTTGAAAGGGGCATAATCTGGACGAGAAAAAAAATAAGCGTCTGCTAATTTTCCATGAGGAATCCATATATGAAATTTCAAAACCCTAGCATACACAGTTCTAAAGTTATGCTATGCATCACTTTTAGCATACATTACAATGGGCACAAATTACCAATATGACAAAGGGCCATAACTCACAAAGTATTTTTCGGAATTTTGTCATAAGTTAATCAGTTCATCTACTCATCTCCAACAATCTATTCACCAACTTTCAAGGCTATAGCTCCAATAGTTTTTGAGATATCTTGCTGACAAGATTTTATTAAAAAAAATTCAAAGGGCAATAACTCTTGAAAGGGGCATAATCCGGACGAAAAAAAAAATAAGCGTCAGCTAATTTTCCATGAGGAATCAATATATGAAATTTCAAAACCCTAGCATACATGGTTCTAAAGTTATGCTATGCATCACTTTTAGCATACATTACAATGGGCACAAATTACCAAAATGACAAAGGGCCATAACTCACAAAGTATTTTTTCGAAATTTTGTCAAAGGTTAATCAGTTCATCTACTCATCACCACCAATATATTCACCAACTTTCAAGGCTCTAGCTCCAATAGTTTTTGAGATATCTTGCTGACAAGATTTTATTAAAAAAATTTCAAAGGGCAATAACTCTTGAAGGGGACATAATCCGGACGAGAAAAAAAATAAGCGTCAGCTAATTTTCCATGAGGAATCCATATATGAAATTTCAAACCCTAGCATACACGGTTCTTTAGTTATGCTATGCATCAAAAGTGTAAAGGACGGACGAACGAACCAGAACCAATATGCCCCTCCAACTTTTTCAAAGTTGGGGGCATAATAAGAAAGTTATTGACAGAACACAAAAAAGGCCCTTTTTTACCTTTAACCTCTATGAATGACCTTGACCTTTTAGGTACCAAACTGGGTCATGCGTGCAACACATCATCTCATGGTGGTTAACATTTCTGCCTAGCAATTTCAAAATCCATCTAAAAATAAGAAAGTTATTGACCAAACACGAAAAAAGGCCCCTTTTTTACCTTTGACCTCTAAGTATGACCTTGACCTTTGAGGTACCAACCTGGGTCATGCACGCAACACATCGCCTTATATTGGTTAACATTTCTGCCAAGTGATTTCAAAATCCATCTCAAAATAAGAAAGTTATTGACCAAATACGAAAAAAAGGCCCCCTTTTTGACCTTTGACCTCTATGTATGACCTTGACCTTTGAGGTACCGACCTGCCTCATGTGCACCACACATCGTCTCATGGTTGTTAATAATTATGCCAAGTAATTTTGAAATCCATCTCAAAATTAGAAAGTTATTGACCAAACACGAAAAAAAGGCCCCTTTTTTTACCTTTGACCTCTAAGTATGACCTTGAACTTTGAGGTACCGACCTGCCTCATGCGCACCACACATCGTCTTATGGTTGTTAATAATTATGCCAAGTAATTTTAAAATCCATCTCAAAATAAGAAAGTTATTGACCAAATACGAAAAAAAGGCCCCTTTTTTGACCTTTGACCTCTAAGTATGACCTTGACCTTTGAGGTACCGACCTGCCTCATGCGCACCACACATCGTCTTATGGTTGTTAATATTTCTGCCAAGTAATTTTAAAATCCATCAAAAAATATGACCGGACACGATTTGCCCATACATATATACATACCAACAAACTTCCAAGGGAGATAATTCAAAAAGTATAAATGCGAGAGTTATAGTTCTTGCGCACTGCACGTTGTCTAATGCTGATTAATATTTATACGAAGTTTCGTGAAGATAGCTCTAACGGTTTTCAAGTTACAGAGCGGACACGAAAGTGTGACAGACGGACGGACAGACAGACGCCCGGGGGAAAAACAATATGTCTCGCCGAAAAATTTTTTCGGGGGAGACATAACTACCTGTAATGTAACATGTATGACATCCTTAACGATGTCACGTTCACTGACACTTTTGCAAAACAATCATGAATAAAATGCGTTTTAAATGTCATATGATAAATAGAATCTTGTATTCATGCTCATGTATTATTATATTTATTAAACTCGTTGAGGAAAGGGATAAAATGCTCGGCAAAGCCTCACATTTTATCTTTCCACAACTTCTTTGATAAATTCAGTAATGCATGAGCACTCATGTAAGATCCTATATGTATTACCACTTAATTATCCTTACTACTCTTCATTATCATCTCCTTATCATTTGTAGTTTAACAGCCCAATCAACACTTGTTAGGTCATATCCAGTCGGATAAACAGCTATTCAGTACAGTGCACGTTCACTTTTCAGAAACAGACAGTTATCTTTCGAAAAGATTATATGATCAATCTCTACAAAAGGAAGTTGCACACCGGGCAGGTACTGAACCCGTGACCTCCCAGTCACCAGTCAGATGTGCATCCTACTTACCTACCCAGGTGAGCACTGACCTGTGTAGCAGCATTAATACTTCTTAAACATGCAAATTCCACATGATTTCCACGCTATTTCTCATACCACAATAATGACAAAAATACTTGTCCTAATTACCCTATGTATTCGGACTGTCAGGCCTATGCAAACAGTGTAGACCTAGAGGAGATGCCACAGAATGCAGCATATCATCAGGGTCTACACCAACTGCCACTCATTCAGCTATTTTTAGACACAGCATCGGGTAGTAAATTGTACTTATTCAAATTTTAGAACAAGTATGGTAAGGAGTTGAGATGTCCAAATATTTAACCCTTGCCCTGCTGAGCCTGGATATGCCTTATCTTTCAAACAATGTAGATCCAGATCAGATGGCTTCTGAAGAAGCCATCTGATCTGGATCTACATTGTTTGTCGTTCAGATTGAGCATTTGTTGCAATAATTTTCATCAAGTAATCTGATTGGTTGATAATTGGTAGTGGGTGTGGCAGATTAAAATATTCAGCAGGACAAGGGTTAAGATAACTATGGTAGACTGACCTTGAAAATTTCTCCGCTACAAGAGTGTGAGTCTCTTCCTTCATTGTCATCAGTGATTCAAAATTGATCTGTAGAAACCTGTCGTATAGTCCTGTTTCTTTCATTTGTCTCTCTATGTCAGGAGAGAACAATTTATGAGTTTTCTCCCTTTGCTCAGACTCTCCCGAGCTGGAGGTTGATTTAGTACCAAGAAGTGACCGTAGGGACGTAAGAAACTTCTCATATAAATGACCCTCCTTGAACTCTGCAATTAAAATTTGTTTTTATGACCCTTTCAAAATTGTTTTACTTATTACAAGCCAATTGTTAATCAAAGGTGGGCAAAAACTGGAGTACCTGGAGAAAAACCACCTGATCTTCCATTGCAGAACTTGGGAGTCTCACATGTGGACTGAGTGAGGCGCTAACCACAGCGATGAGTGACCTAATAATTAAGAGAGAGCACTCTTACCAATGAGGCCACAGAGACCCTATAGTGAAGAACATACACATAGACTCTATATAACACTGTTCATTATTACACCCTTTTTGGATGTAATTTAGTTTAAAGACGGAACACCAAAATACAGTAAAATTCCTATTTTAGTACCGGTACTGAATTTTGGTTTTTCATGAAAAATAAAATGCTAAACTGCTTCATCCTTAAAACCATAATTGCAAAGAATTATTACTGTAAAAATCCTAAAAATTCAGACACCTAGATGACTTGCTGTAATCTGAAATTTTAACAAATTTGTTTCGTGATCCAGCAAGAAGTCCAAAAAGTGGAGACAGAATGGCAAACAGTGTGGACCCTGATCAGACTGCTCCTTCAGGAGCAGTCTGATCTGGGTCTACACTGTTTGCTTAGGCCTATCTGTCCCAATACTTAGGAACATTGCAGTATGTGAAATGGCAAGTGAAATTGTCACAGCAGAATTTAATACTGATCAGAATCCTACAGAACTAGGCACAGTTGTTCAAAACTAACAATGTGGTATTAAAGTAAACATACTGTTAAAATTTTGATAATTTATTATGGCAAATATGTAAATATATTTTGTGAGCAAAAATACAACCACTGATATCATAGAAGAGCTAACTATTTGATGACTAACGAGCTTGTTAAGCTAACAATGCTTTGAACAACTGGGACCTTGGGCCAGTTGTTCAAAACTAATCGTGTATTCGGGTGTGTATTACCCGCGCTTTTTTCCCTCAAATTACATGCCCAAGTTCAGGGTGCGGGTAATCCACACAAATTATTTTTGGACCATTTTATTTTTACTTTTGTCAGCTGAAAATACGATGCATCTCATGTAATGCTCTATCCTTTTACTATTCCCGACATAAATAACCTTTAATTGTCCACTCAATTTTACTTACACATAAGAAATATAACAATCTCCATTACTAGCAAGCCCGATTTTGTGAGTATTATTCCTAAAAATCTGATTTTAAACGAAATAAACAAGCAAGTTCAATGCAAACATCAAACATTTTTTTTTCGGCATCCAAACCGCCGCCCACAAACCACCGCTACAGTTTTTTTCTGCATGCGATCGGTAAATTAAAGCATTCAACTTTTCTCGCCAAGCGTCTGCTATTTGGCGCCAAAACATAACCATTCACGAGATAGTAGAATAGTCGTAGCAACTCGTCTTAAAAGCAATTAAATAATTTTCACATTGATTGCGGATTAAATTTAATGATTGGGGAATAAACGCAAATTAGAGACATAACTTGACCATATTTTCACACCTTATCGACACACAGCGCAGGTTGGCAATTATATGACATGGATTAACAATAGTGTCATAATTGAACCGTTATAAATCATCAAACAGTGTAAATCCAAATCGGACGTCTGCGGCGTCTTTCTGAGTTGTCTGATCTGGGACTGCACTGTTTTCCCATGTCCCAAAAAAGGGCCGCGGGCATATATGGGTTATTAAATTAATAAATAACAATGGTGAACACTCAACAGGTAAAATTTTTTCAACATTTTAATGTAAAATACATGCTTTCTTGTGATACTCGCATGCACATGCATTTTCCCGCCTTTTGAAGACGATTGCGTGTTCCGTTGTGTGTTACATAAACTGGCCAAATTCTTACTTTTTCTCACTTACGCATCCACCAAAATTTCAGCAAATGTTCCATGCGGGTAATACAACAGAATAACAGTTTTCCCCCAGATTTTGGCAAAAAAAGGGGGTGCGGGTAGTAAGCAAATACGGGTAATACACACCCGAATACTGTAGTCAAAACTCTTATCACTATATATAGCAAATTTGCTAATATTTTTGCTGGAAAAAATGTGCAGCTTTTGCATTTGCTGGTAGTGATTACTGTATTTACAGTATGTATTCGGGCAGACAAGGCTGAGCAAACAGTGTTGGTCCCGATGAGACGTCTCAGAACGTGGATGTTTGCCACTCATCTTGCTATATTTAGGCACATCAAGTAGTAAATTGTTCTAATTCAAATTTTAGAACAAGTATGGGAAGATGTTGAGGTGTCCTAATATTTAGGGTAAATAGGGTGGCATTTGTGAATGGCTAAGTAAGGTTAACCAATTGTATACTAGTGAACTCTTCAATTGCTATATGTTGGACAAGTCTTTTTGACATATAATGGGTGTCAGACCTATTTTTTAGTGTTTTTTTTTTTTGTTGTTGTTTTTATCTATTTTTGACGGAAAATTCTGTTGGCAAATAGTGTAGGCCCTGATCAGACGCCGCGTTTTGCGGCATCTGATCTGGGCCTGCACTGTTTGCCAAGGTACCCCTTTAGGGGTTTCCCACATACAATGGGTTAACGAAATTGAATGGACATGACCGAATCTTTCTTTCCAAGACATGGTTAGGCTATCAACCCACTGGCCACGTGGGACATTTACCTTCCAATCATAACCAGAAGACATCAACCTACCTATCAGATCTAATTTTTGTCTACTTTCAAGTTCTGCAAGTTTACCAAGACCCTCCAGCATTTCCATAGATTTACCAGTCAACACAATCTGCTGTAGAACAGGTTGTAAAAACTTTGGGGCCCAGTCTAATGGGGAGTAATCCTTTTTCTTGTCATCTTCTTCCACCATTGTGTGAAAGGCAAATGATTTCTCCCAGAAAGTTTCATCTAGAGTGTCTATATTTTTGTTCCTTAAAAGATTAAAAACCATGTAATGATTCTAAAATTTCATGAACTGAAGAAACCAGTGGTCAAGGATTCTCTAGCAAATGGTCTTAGTGCAAAAATTTGATCATATGCATTAGAAATGAGGGTCTAAAAAATTATCCCTTTTTTTCGGATTTTATTACATTTAAAAGGATAAAATGTATAAAGGATCTTAAATGAGTGTTCATGTATTATTGCATTTATTAGTTCTGGAAAAGGGATAAAATGTGAGGCATTGCTGAGCATTTTATCCCTTTTCCTCAACCAGTTTAATAAATTTAATAATACATGAACACAAATGCAAGACTCTATTTATCATAAGGCATTTAAAACACATTTATTTCACGATTTTTCAACACAAAATGTCAATATTATGTCATTTGTAAAGGCGACGACGTTAAGGAAGTTGTATGTGTAATGTTACAGGGCGTATCTAATTTGCATATTTAATCCAGTAGTGGATTATCAAATTTATTACATCGCTTTATTACATTCTCAAACGCGATGTCATATGATAAATAAATCTGTGATGAAATACCACACGAAATTGATCCTCTTGGAGCAGTCTGATCAGGGTCGACACTGTTTTCCTGTATGTAAAATATGTTTGAAAATTTTGTAAGAATATGCAGCAGGCGACGCAAACATTTTCAGATGCAGTTTTTCTTGGGGTCCCAAGGATTAAATTTATTATATCCAAAACTGTGTTATAATGATCCTAAACCGAACCTTATAAAGAGATTGTCTTCTGATGATTTACAGAAGAAAAATGCAGCAAAGTTCTGCTATTAAGACCACCTGAAATTAAGACTAAATCTGCTTTTAAAAGCTTATTGGGAAGGCTTCAATGATTCTTTCAGTCCAACCTGTATTAAGCAAGCGCCTATGGGACAACAAAAATGTGCTTGCTTAAGACAGGTGCTTGCTTAATACAGGTGAAATTTAACACATTTGCCTTTTTGAGGAACCAAACACCTGCTTGGTTAAAACAGGTTGCTTGCTTAATAGAGGTGGCCACTAAGACAGGTTTTACTGTATTTTCTACACCTGGTGTCTCCTAATGAGAGACCACCTTTGGGACTGTTCAAAAGTGGTCTTTTAGACCACTTTTGAACAGTCCCAAAGGTGGTCTTAATATAGGAATTTAGCAGTCTGTAGGAATATAGGAATAAAGGTGGTCTTAATATTATAATGTTATTAATCCAAGTAATTTCGTATTGGTCCAGTTACTGATCCTAGGTCTGCTGTATTGGGCCGAGGCCAATGCAGCTGACCGAGGACCTGTAACTTGGCCAATACGAAATTACTTGATTAATGACAATTTTATTAATTGGCGCAGTTAAAAAACATGATTTTTGAGTTTTGGCCTTTTGTTAATATTGGTTGACCTGGTGATATACAGGATAGTCAATTAATAAAGGATTTTACTGTAGTACCTCTGAATGATAAATTCTTGTTTGGGGTCTGTCAGATATCCACATGATATCCAGGTATCTATGATGTTGATATACGGATGACAAGTCTGGATCCAGATTGGTAACAGAAGCTTTAGCTGTCAAAAGAAAGAAGTGAATGATAACTAGCCCTTGACCTGCTGAACACAACAACCACTATCTTTGCGAACAGTGTAGATCCTGATCAGATGGCTGTCTGATAAGCATCTTCACTGTCAGTAATCCTTTTTGTACCAAATGGAATCTTTATATATACCAGGAGTCTATTCCAAAATTTAGGGGCGTCAGGTTGTGTTTTCATCAAAATTTACTTGGAAAATGGCTCAACTTTTTGCAAACAGTGTAGGTCCTGATCAGACGCCGCATTCTGCGGCGTCTGATCTGGACCTGCACTGTTTGCTAGGGTACCCATTTTGGGGTTTCTGGTACGAAATGGGTTAAGTTTGTGAACTGAATGAATACATTATATCAAGTAAATTGATTGGTTGACAGTCAGAAATGGGTGTGGCAAAACTGATGTATTCAGCAGACTGATTTGCAGCAATTTATTTTTCTCGCAATAAAGTTCTTTTCAAGGTGATTCTTATGAGTACATGTCATACATTTTCAAAATAAGATAAGAAAATTACCACAAATAAATTGATATCTGTAGTTATGGGAAGTGTTTCCTTGGAATACGAGAAAGACTTCGAAAAAGCCGTGGTTTGAGCCATCAAAGTTCCAATGTATTTATACAGAAGTGCAAGCCCTGTCAGTAGTGTAAATATGGATATCTGTCACAGAAGTGGCATTACTTCATTACAAAACTAGAACTGTCAGAGGATCTGACTATAGGCCGGCTATAGCGCTATCAGAAAAGAAAAATACAAGAACAAAAATGTTTTCAGCTTTCAGCCTCTAATTAAAGGGTGAAAATATCTGAAATAGTTTCAGAGTCATGGAACGAACATAAATTATTACTGTACTGAGTTTATTCCAAGTGCCATTTTTCAATGTTCAAAGGGTACTTTCAGATAAGTCTTTAAATCGAGGTCCGATCTCCGTATGACCTTAGCTGTTGGTGGGACGTAAAACTCAAAACACTCACTCACTCAAAGGGTAATAACTCCAAAAGTAGGCAATCCAGAGTTATGGTTCATGCGCTCTGCACATTGTCTTATAGTGCTTTACATTTGTGTGAAGTTTCATGAAAATACCTCAATCATTTTTTGAGTTATGGAGCGCACAAGGTTAAAATTGCCATTTTTCAATGTTCAAAGGGCAATAACTCCAAAAGTAGGCAATCCAGACTTATGGTTCATGGGCTCTGCACATCGTCTCATAGTGCTTTACATTTGTGTGAAGTTTCATGAAACTACCTCAAACGGTTTTTGAGTTATCATGAATAACGGAATTACGGAAGCACAGAGGGACAAGGCAAATCCAATATAGCCCCGACACCCTATAAAATTATCTAAGGCTCACCAATTATATTTTATTATTAAAGACACTAACCATTTATTTACTATATATCATAGCACACCGAGAAGTCCAAAATTATCCCCGTTATGCCTCCTGGAAGTAGCCACCAGTGGCTCCAACTACCCCTGTCTCAGACAGATTTTAGTGGTCCAAAAGGAGTTCGAGCCATTGTATATAAGGAGGGATAACAAGGATAATGCAGCGATAATTCTAGCCCTGTTGCTAGGAAACTAGCACTGTTGCTAGGAAACTAGCCCTGTTGCTAGGAAACCTACTATTTGGGGAATTTTTTTTTGACCAGGCAAGACACAAGCTGGAATGCTTGGCTGCATAAACTAGCCACGGTTGAAATTTAAGATACAGAAACTCAATCAGTAGTATCGTACTACACAAGCAGCAAACACAAAGGTGCTGATCAGGGCCCAGTTATTCAAAGCATCGTAAGCTTAATGAGCTCGTTAGTGGTCAAATTTTTAACTGTTCTAGCGAGTACATTATCAAATTAAGTGGAATATGTGCAGAAAAAATATTTTTTCAGCAAAAACACGGGTGTATTTAACATATTAAATTATCAAACTGACCCCAGATGTGCAGGCTGATAAGCACTTTTGTAGTTCCTAAATGTCAAAAACAATATCTGACGAACATTTTATTTCATGATAGAATCATTACGCTGTGGGTACTCGTTAGAATCACCTCATCAAAGTGATATTAAGCAGCACCAACATATTTTTTGTTCTTGTTTTTTTTAGTGGGGGGAGGTGGGGGTGGGGTGGTGGTGATTACAGCCCTTTCAAGATTATTTTACTTATTTCAAACCAATCGTTAATCAGAGGTGGGCGAGAATGTTAACCGAAAATGATCCAAGTTCCTTGTTCTTATCTAAAGCTATGTTACCATATCGGATGAATTATCCTTCCTTCCTCCACTTTCAGCATCTATGTCGGGAAAAGATGTTTCAAACAATGTATCACAGCTCATCATTGTGTTATACAGTACTGTGAGTAATAACGTAGCTTTCTGACTCTGTAGCTGGTACCCCGCCCCCTGCTCCACACCTCTCATGTAAATACTGTATATTGTCATCACTCGGTGTAGATGTGGCTTCAGTTCTGATGACAATGACATCAGGCTTACTATCTCCTCTGAAAGAACACAAGTTTAACCCTTTTTGTACCAAATGGAATCTTCCTCCTTGTATACAGCAGGAGTCCATTTCAAATTTTAGGGGTGTCGAGTTGAGTTTTTTTTCAAATTCTATTTGGAAAATGGCTGAACCTTTTGCAAACAGTGTAGGCCCTGATTAGACGCCGCATTGTGTGCCATCTGATCTGGGCCTGCACTGTTTGCCAGGGTACCCGTTTTGGGGTTTTTGGTATTAAATGGGTTAAGGAAATAGATACAACTTGAAGAGAATATAAGAATCTTATGTGTATGAGGGTTGGATGGAAAAATCCGTTCCGAGGGTCATTGTCAGGCATCACGAGGCTTGCAGAATGATGCCGGACAGTGATTCCGAGGGACAGATTTTTCTATCCTCCCCTCACACCCATATAGTCATCATCTTCAACGGATTTTTGATTAACATGCAGGTACAGGGGCAACGTCCACATAAGTGGGCCCCCTTCCAGGTAGCTGGCTTGCTGCACGCATGGCAGATCTTACACCAGATCTCCAGGCTTGTCTATCATGAGGATCGATAGCAGAGAGCTTCCATTCTCTGCAATCTCTTTCTGATAGCTGCTTCCAGGTCATCTTGGGCCTTCCTGGCCCCCGCTTTCCACCTACCTGTATGTCACAGGCAGTCTTGACTGCACCATTGGAGCGTTCCACATGTCCATACCAGCGAAGCCTTCTCTCTTTCAGGATGAGGTCCAGGTCCTCAATGCCAAGACGCTCAAGTAACCCACTGGACCTGATGGTGACAGTGTCCTGTGGCTTGACATTGCAGATCTGTCTGATCATTGCCCTGTCATTTCGCTGTAGACGTTGGAGGTTTGGCTTTGACAATGGCCATGTCTCACTGGCATGGAGCATTGCGCTGCGCACACAAGAGCTATACACAGGGCCACGTGTCTTGAAAGAGAGGTGGCGGGAAGAGAGAACTGGTAGCAACTCCTTGAATTTCTTCCAGGCTGTTTTCACATGTGATGTAGTTGAAAGGTCGCAACCACCCGCTGCAGAGAGCATATCACCTAGGAAGCAAAAGGAAGCTACAACCTCCAGCTTGTCGGATCCGACTTGGACTTCCCTATGTGGTCTGCCATCTAAGGGGTGTGCAGTTCCTTGGCACCATGTACACCTTTAATCAGGGTCCTCTATCAAGCGTTTGAGCCCACTGCATTTCTTGTGCACCCAGAACTTGCAGCCATTACAAAAGATACTGTTGCTGCCCACTCCCGTGCGACATACAGCGCATGAGAACTGGCATGTACTCTGCAAGAGGTCCAGACCTGTACCACAGATCATGATCTTTGTCTTTCCTGCATTCACTCTCAGCCCTTTTGCCTCCATTGCGTCTTTCCAAGTTAAGAGCCTCCTGGCACATTCCTCAAGGGATTCAGCTATGATGACAAGGTCATCAGCATACAGGTCCTCCCAGGGGACTCCAGAGCGGAACTTGCATGACAAGGCTTCAAGCACAATGATGAAAAGCAGTGGGCTAAGGACAGAGCCTTGATGAACACCCACCTTCACCTCGAATTCTTCACTGTAACCATCACCAAAGCGGACACGGCTCCGAGCATTAGCATACATCCCTTGGACCAGTTTCACAATCCACTCGTCCACTCCAAGTTTTCTTAGTGCCCACCAGATGACTTTCCGAGGCACTCGGTCAAATGCATTCTCCAGGTCTACAAAAGCCATGTAGAGTCTCCTGTTGGCCGCCAGATACTTCTCTTGCAGCTGCCGTACAACAAAAATTGCGTCTGTTGTGCCTCTTCCTGGGACGAAGCCAAACTGGGAATCGTCAATGGACACCAACTGCCTAATGAGGCCATCCACAATCCTCTCCAGGACTTTCATGACCTGTTCTGTCAGCTTGAGACAATGGTAGTTGCCCTGTTCCAATGCATCGCCCTTGCCCTTGTAGAGACAGACAATGAAACTCTGTTCCCAGTCAGAGGGTACCTTCCCATCACAGATGATTGCAGCTGCAAGGTCGCTGATCATCGAGGCATCCGCATCACCTGCAGTTCTTATCATCTCCACCACTATGCCAGAGGGACCCCGGTGCTTTGCCAGACTTCATCTGAGAGACAGCCTTCTTAACCATATCAATAGTGATTGGGATGGGTGGCCCTTCCACTGGTAGTTCATCAGACAGGTGGTCTGGGTCCCAGTCGAACTCAACATTGAGTAGCCTTTGGTAGTGCCATATAGGATTCTTTTTTCTTGCATACCACCCATTTCTTAGCGTGGATTTTTAATGCTGCAGTCACTTCGGTTACTGACGTCTGACATAGTGTGATGACACTAAAGGAATGTTTAGTGACCTCACGTAATGCACTTTGAACAACAGGGTTAGAACAGAATTTCTATCCCAGGCTAAAACCACAGATTTCCTTATCTGGTGTGCAAGAAGAAACTCTTCAGACTGATATGCCTCTTGTCCATAGCAGTATATTCTAAAGGCAAGAAATGTGCTTTTTGGGTATTTTTTTTTAAGATAGGGTGAACAGGGAATGATGAAAATACTTGTAAAATTGGTGAGAAAATCTCTAATATGTACCTACCGCCAATCTAATAAAAGTTCTATTTTTTAGAACCTTCAGGGCAGGCAACTCCTGCAGAAGTATTTTTGTCTCCCATGTGAATAGGGGCCAACTCTTAAAAGAAAGAATTTGCTCCTAAGGAGACCCCTTTTTCAGTGGGACAGGGCTTACAGAAAAGCGAACAGGAAGTACCAAAAGTTGTCTCCCTTGGAAAAATGGCAGAAAAATCTGCCAGGTGTTCCCATTCCCCTTAAGAGATATGGTGCAGACAAGCAAAATTTGAATAATCTTTTGGACCTGTGTGACCTTGCAAACAAGGTCATGGTCATCAAAATTTTAATAAGTCTTTTGTATGTTGAACTGATGTAATACACAAAATGGGCTGGAATTCATCAATTGATTAACAAGAGCATCGGTGAAACCGAGGGATGCTCCCCGAAGATGCGCAGTAGTAGGAGGGTTATTTTAGTGAAATGATCCTATACACGTTGAAGTTTGATAAGATTTGTTTGAAGACAAAGGTTATGGGTACTCGTTAGAACCGTCTGAATGAGGAGGTTCTAATGAGTACCCTCAGCTGATGTTTGGAGTACAAATAAAGAAACTAGGTAGTGATTTTCAATAAAGAATGCAAAAAAAAAAAAAAGAGAGAAATGTAAGACCCCTTCCCTGCAAGGACCTGTAAATCTTAAACCATAAGGCTAAGAAACTCAATTTTGTGTTCCCTAGTAAGTGATTTTCAATGGAAAATGTCACAAGGAATACACATGTGAAACATGAAAGCCCTATCACCCATGGTTATGAACAAACAGGAGATATTTTTTTGAAAAAGTGGAGATGATTAGTGAAAATAAGCAATATAGTAATGGCCCTTTGTCAGAATGTAGGTTTCTGTAATGTAAGTATGTGTGTGAAGTTTCATGAGAGTAGGACAAATACTTTTAAAATTTTGACTGGAGTTTAAGTTGTTTGGGTATGGCCTGATAAACACACACTCAAATGCAATTTGTCAGGATGTAGGTCTTGTGATGGTAATTATGTGTGTGATGTTTCATGAGAGTAGACAAAATACTTTTGAAGTTATCACCGAGGTTAAGGTTTTTGGTTTAGGTGTGACAAACACACAAGTTATTCTCCTTTGTCAGAATGTAGGTGTTGTGATGGTAAGTATGTGTGTGAAGTTTCATAAGAGTAGGGCCAGGTTAAGGCGTGACAAACATGAGTTTCGTGGGGTCTGATCTGCGCCTGCACTGTTTGCCACTTACCCCTTTTGGGGTTTCCAGTACCAAATGGGTTTAACCTAAAGTCTAAGAATTCCCTAGTTAGTGATTTTCAACAAAGACTGCAAAAATAAGGAGAAATGTAAGGCCCCTTCCGTGCAAGGGCATGTAAATCTTAAACCATAAGACAAAGAAACTTAGTTTTGTGTTCCCTAGTAAGTGATTTTCAATGAAGAATGTCACAAGGAATACATATGTGAAATATGAAAGCCCTATTACCCATGGTTATGAAACAAAAGGAGATATTTTTTGAACAAGAGGGCCCAGAGGGCCCTGGTTCGCTCACCTGATCCAAAGCATAACAAGTGGGCCACGGGCAGGGTCAATTTTGGCCCCAGGGCTAAAATTTGAACAATCTTGGTAGAGGTCCACAAGATGAGGCTTCATATCGAATATGAAAGACCTGGGCTTTCTGGTTTCAGAGAAGAAGATTTTAAAGGTTTACCCTGCATATAGAAGTCTATGTAAAACAAGATTTTCCCTATATAAGTCTATGTTAAACCAAAGGGCCCCGGAGCGGGTACATTTTTGGCCACAGGGCTATAATTTGAACAATCTTGGTAGAGGTCCACTAGCTGAAGCTTCATAACAAATATCAAAGACCTAAGCCTAGTGTTTCAGAGAAGATGATTTTTAAAGATTTTCCCTATATAAGTCTATGTAAAACCAAAGGGCCACATTGCGGGGGCATTTTTGGTCTCAGGGCTATAATTTGAACAATCTTTATAGAGGTCCACTAGCTGAAGTGTCATAACAAATATCGAAGACCTAAGCCTTGTGGTTTCAGAGAAGAAGATTTTTCAAGATTTTCCCTATATAAGTCTATGTAAAACCAAAGGGCCCCGGAGCGGGGGCATTTTTGGCCCCAGGGCTATAATTTGAACAATCTTGGTAGAGGTCCACAAGATGAAGCTTCATACCAAATATCAAAGACCTGGGCCTTGCAGTTCCAGAGAAGAAGATTTTTCAAGATTTTCCCTATATAAGTGTGTGTGTGTGTGTGAATTCGGGTTTAACGTCGCTTTCAACAATTTTTCAGTCATATCACGACGGTGTCTGGTTGCGACAGGGAGCTCAATGCTCACATTTATAGTGCTGCCTCACTGAAGTATCATGTCCCAGACACATTACATGATACCACACCCAGTCACATTATCCTGACACTGGATCGACCAGTCCTAGCTCTACCCCGTAAATCTGAGTGCCAAACGAGGAGCAGCTAGTACCATTTTTAACGACTTTGGTATGTCGCGGCCCGGGGTCGAACCCCAGACCTCCCGTTCCCCGGAGCGGACACTCTACCAACTGAGCTATCGGGGCCGGTCCCTATATAAGCCTATGTAAAACAAAAGGGCCCTGGTGCGGGGGCATTTTTGGCCCCAGCACTATAATTTGAACAATCTTGGTAGGGGTCCACTAGATGAAGCTTCATACCAAATATCAAAGACCTGGGCCTTGCGATTTCAGAGAAGAAGATTTTTCAAGATTTTCCCTATATAAGCCCATGTAAAACCAAAGGGCCCCCGTGCAGGGGGCATTTTTAGCTCCAGCACTATAATTTGAACAATCTTGGTAGGGGTCCACTAGATGAAGCTTCATACCAAATATCAAAGACCTGGGCCTTGCAGTTTCAGAGAAGAAGATTTTTAAAGATTTTCCCTATATAAGCCTATGTAAAACAAAAGGACCCTGGTGCAGGGGCATTTTTGGCCCCAGCAATATAATTTGAACAATCTTGGTAGGGGTCCACTAGATGAAGCTTCATACCAAATATCAAAGACCTGGGCCTAGTGGTTTCAGAGAAGAAGATTTTTCAAGATTTTCCCTATACAAGCCCATGTAAAACCAAAGGGCCCCCGTGCGGGGGCATTTTTAGCTTCAGCACTATAATTTGAACAATCTTGGTAGGGGTCCACTAGATAAAGCTTCATACCTAATATCAAAGACCTGGGCCTTGCGGTTTCAGAGAAGAAGATTTTTAAAGATTTTCCCTATATAAGCCCATGTAAAACCAAAGGGCCCCCGTGCGGGGGCATTTTTGGCCCCAGCACTATAATTTGAACAATCTTGGTAGGGGTCCACTAGATGAAGCTTCATACCAAATATCAAAGACCTGGGCCTTGCGGTTTCAGAGAAGAAGATTTTTCAAGATTTTCCCTATATAAGCCCATGTAAAACCGAAGGGCCCCCGTGCGGGGGCATTTTTAGCTCCAGCACTATAATTTGAACAATCTTGGTAGGGGTCCACTAGATGAAGCTTCATACCAAATATCAAAGATCTGGGCCTTGCGGTTTTAGAGAAGAAGATTTTTAAAGATTTTCCCTATATAAGCCCATGTAAAACCAAAGGGCCCCAGGGCGGGGGCATTTTTGGCCCCAGCACTATAATTTAAACAATCTTGTTAGGGGTCCACTAGATGAAGCTTCATACCAAATATCAAAGACCTGGGCCTTGCGGTTTCAGAGAAGAAGATTTTTTAAGTTTTCAGTGAAAAAAATCTATTTTTGGCTACCGTGACCTATATGTGCAATGGACCGGAACCATTTGAACAACTTTGAAAGGGGACCACCTAAGGATCATTCCTGTGAAGTTTGGTCAAAATCCGATCAGTGGTTTAGGAGGAGATGTCGTTTGAAGAAAAGTTTACGGACGCACGCACGGACGCACGCACGGACGCACGCACGCACGGACGCACGACGGACGACGGACAAAAAGTGATCCCAAAAGCTCACCTTGTCACTACGTGACAGGTGAGCTAAAAAGGGGAGATAATTCAGTGAAAATAAGCAACATAATTATGGCCCTTTGTCAGAATGTAGGTTTTGTTATGGTAAGTATGTGTGTTAAGTTTCATGAGAGTAGGATAAATACTTTTAAAATTTTGACCGAGTTTAAGTTGTTTGGTTATGGCCTGACAAACACACACCGAAAAGCAATATAGTTATGGCCCTTTTTCAGAATGTAGGTCTTGTGATAGTAAGTAAGTGTGTGCAGTTTCATGAGAGTAGGGCAAATACTTTTGAAGTTATGACCGAGGATAAGTTTTTTGGTTATGGCGTGACAAACACATGGACAAAAGCAATATGGTTTGTCAGAATGTAGGTCTTGTGATTGTTAGTATGAGTGTGAAGTTTCATGGGAGAAGGGATAATACTTTTGAAGTTATAACCAGTTAAATGTTTTGGTTTAGATTTGAAACTGACTGACAAGGAGATTACTATAGGGCACCCAAAATACTGTGTGGGGCCCTAATTAAGAAGGGAAGTAACTCCGTAAATACTGTTGGTAGGGTTATGATTCTTGCATTATGCGATTTCTCTCATAGCCCCCTATCAGTGTATCAAGTTTCACTAAATTACCTTTAAAACTTTTAGAGATATGCTCCGGACAAGCTTAATATAGCAAAAACTAAAAAGGGAAATAACTCTGTAATTACTTGTGATAGAGTTACAATTCTTGCAATCTGCACTTCCTCTGATGGCCATCAATCAATGTATCAAGTTTCACTTAAAATACTTCTATACTTTCAGAGATATGCTCCGGACAATCTTTTCATTGAAATAGTTAAGAAGGGAAGTAACTCCATAAATACTGGTGACAGGGTTATGGTTCTTGTATTTTACAATTCCCCTTATCGCCCTCTATCAGTATATCAAGTTTCACTAAATACCTTTAATACTTTTAGAGATATAGAGTGTGACGGACGGACAGAGACGGATGTCTCTACGAATGGATACTTAAGTGGCTAGGTGTCGGCATATTGACTACTTAAGCGGCAAGCCACCTAAGAGCGCATTTTTGCCACTTAAGTACCAAAATTACGGAATAAAGTCCATTTGGACTCACGAATATATACGTAAGTGTCAAACTGTCCAAATTTTTTGCCCCCGGAATGTTGTTTCATTGGTGTGGACAGACGAACGGACGGACAAAGCGGCAACTATATGGCTCCCCCTTCGGGGAGCATAAAAACGTAGGGTGCAGACAAGGCAAAGCAAAATTGGAAAACCTTTGCACTAATCTAACCTTTAAATTTAAGTCAAGGTTGCAAAAACTCAAGTATTTGGTAGGTTGCTATGATATATTGTACCAAGATTGATCACAATTTATACATTGGTTCAAGAGATAGGGTGTAGGCAAGCTATTTTTGGCCCAAGTTAACAATTTCAGGGCACCCGTGGCCTGAAAATAATGTTAAGGTCAAAATCTACATGAATTTAAGTTTTAGTATGCTGTGAGGATATATTTCATTTATTTTGACCACAATTCAATAATTCGTTCAGGGGTCAGTTGTTCAAAACTAATGATGTCGTCATTTAATTTGATCATTCAATATGGTAATGTTGTAACATTTTTTTCAGCAACAGTAACAAAATTTTAGATTTTGTTTGTTTGTTTGTATTGGAGTTTAAAGGCCCACTCAACACTATTTAGGTCATTTTTTAGCCGGTCAGTTTACCTATCCACACTTTTCCTGGGCAGGCTTATATGTAAGCCGTTAACCAGTACATTGGACATTCTTTTGCCAGAAACTGGCAACTGCCCTTCTTGAATCAGTGGGAGAGAATAACCATAGAAAAGATTTCATGATCAATCTCCACAAAAGAATTTTAGATATTCTACTTCCTAGAGCAGATAACAATATGACCACTAACAAACTTGTTAGGCTAACGAGGCTTTGAACAACTAGCCCTGGTGGCAGGGTAAAAACAAGCAATCATTAGCCCAAACTGAGTGTTTGGAAAGTAGAAGTAAAACAAAGATCAGCCTGTGAACTTGAAAACCAGGTGAAAGCCAAACCATTGTTTTCTCCTATCTTGGAATAGTAACATGCAAGTCAGGTAAGAATTCATCCACTTGCTCAGGAGATACTGTGCTTCATACAACCAATGCTGACAAAAAAGGGCTCAGCAACAAAATGAAAATGTCCCCTTCCCAGGGGTGTAAAATTCCACTCGCCCGCTCGCATTTGCGAGTAAGTTTTAAGCCAGGGCGAGTAAGGTTTTCAAAACGGACCTTACTTTTTCTTCATTTTTAGCACCTAAATGAAAATTTTAGACGATAAGGGCGAGTAAGTTTGAGGGAAATTTTACACCTCTGCTTCCCCTTCGACAGGGAAACAAAATATGTCAAGTGTTTTTATTTCCTTTAACCTTTTGAGACTATGAAGTGAATTTTTTTTTCATCTTTGAATATGAACATGTCCAGCCTTGTAACGGCATGAAGACAACCAGCATTAACCTATAACCTGCTGTTCACGACAATCCCTACCTTTGCAAACAGTGTAGGTCCAGATCAGATGGCTTCTTCAGAAGCCATCTGATCAGGATCTACACTGTTTGTCATAGGGTTTGTGTCATAGGGTTTGTGAATTGAACAAATATATTACATCTAGTAATTTGATTGGCTGATAATCAGCAATGGGAGTGGCTTAATTTATGCAGTGGGATAAGGGTAAACAAGATGGCAAACAGTGTAGATCCTGATGAGATGGCCCCTTAGGAGCTGTCTCATCAGGATCTACACTGTTTGCATAGGTTACTAAGGTATCTGTACCAGTCTACAGGGCTGATAGCATTCACTCAATGGAATGCTTAACCCTTTACCACTCAGATCCGTGTTTTTACGTGTCTGCACCACCCCCCCCCCCATTTTAAGCCCCAGAAGCACCTAAAATCTGCAATTCTACCCCTGGATAGTTATGTTCGCTTGAGGATTTGTTGGGCAAAAAAGTGACCTGTTTTTTCGCCTGCCTCCATATTAAAAATATTCTAGTGGGGATTGAAGAGGGGCAACGCCCCCCTCGCATCCCAAAAAATTTTGGCGTTATGGCCCAACCGGCCGCTAAAATTTATATCTGAGGGTGTCTGGGGTCAAAAATGCCTCAAAATTGATGCTGATAAAACATGCTGCAAACAGTGAAAATGGCCAGTGCCAAACACCTAAATTGTTGCCTTTACAGCTGTGTGAAGATTAAAATGTGATCAAAAATTCATGTGAAAACACACTTTTTGCCAACTTTGAGATGCCCCCCTCTTTACCATGACAACAATGATCAAGTCATGAAAGGTTGCATTTGAAAGGCTGTAGACCCTATGTAGATAGCCCAATGAACATTCATACCGAGTTGGGTGTAAAACAAACCATCCATTATGAAAGAATGGCTAATTGAAGTTGCTGTCAGGTGCAACACTGTGAAAATCAGCGAAATTCATAAAATCCCTGAGTGGTAAAGGGTTAATGAAGAAAATCCCAACTGACCAAAATAATGTTTTTTTATCATTTTATTGCAAGAAACAATGTTTCAGAAATAATTAATGCATTTTAGACTAAAATTCAGTATGTTCCCAGATTTCAGTTAACCCTTTACCACTCAGATCCGTGTTTTTACGTGTCTGCACCCCCCCCCCCCACCCCCCCCCCCCCCATTTTAAGCCCCAGAAGCACCTAAAATCTGCAATTCTACCCCTGGATAGTTATGTTCGCTTTAGGATTTGTTGGGCAAAAAAGTGACCTGTTTTTTCGTGTGCCTCCCCACTAAAAATATTCAAGGGGGGATTGAAGGGGGGCAACTCCCCCCTCGCATCCCGAAAAATTTTGGCGTTATGGCCCAATCGGCCGCTAAAATTTATATCTGAGGGTGTCTGGGGTCAAAAATGCCTCAAAATTGATGCTGATAAAACATGCTGCAAACAGTGAAAATGGCCAGTGCCAAACACCTAAATTGTTGCCTTGACAGCTGTGTGAAGATTAAAATGTGGTCAAAAATTCATGTGAAAACACACTTTTTGCCAACTTTGAGATGCCCCCTCTTTACCATGACAACAATGATCAAGTCATGAAAGGTTGCATTTGAAAGGCTACTGACCAATGAACATTCATACCGAGTTCGGTGTAAAACAAACCATCCATTATGCATACATGTGATATTTTCTTGGACCCAAATAGGGAGATTTTGATTTTCAGATAGGGAGATTGGGGTCCCAAATCGGGAGATTTTTCCGCAGTAAAAAGTGATGTTATTTTTTGTTCAAATTTACCTCTGAAGCACTTTTTCACCCATAACATGCCAACACAACAATTGTCGTTTGCTTTGTCGTCTGACATCTGCATTAAAAATCATTTTTTGAAAACAGTGTGGGCCCAGATCAGACTGCAGAGCAGTCTGATGAGGGGCCACACTGTTTGCCTTTATGCAAAAATATGTTATAAAAGCTTGGAAGAAGAAAACGCAGCAGACAACAAACTTCCAACAAACTTAGTTTTTATCCAGTGAATAATAAATTAGTAAACTTCCAAAATGTTTGTTGTTCTTTTATGACCAATCAAGCGCCCCAAATCTAGGGAACTTACTGCAATAGTCTTGCAATAGTCTTGCAGTTTGGATACCTTCATCTGTAGATCGGTAAACAAAGCTAAAGATTGTGAAGTACGGAAGTTTTTGTCATGCCTAAATTTTTAAATGCCCATGCTTTTTCCATGGCTACGTTTCCCCAAAACGTGCCTCGGAACTTATAAGCATGCATGATTTTTATTTATTTAACTTGGGGGCATATTTCTGTCATAAAAGATCCTTTAAAAACACGGCAAAAAATATTTTTTCTCGCAAGCTAAAAATGAAACAGGTTTGAATAGAAAATGTCACCCTGCAAAACCCCGGTTCTATGTTTATTAATAAATGAAAAACTGCATACAGATGCTTGGAAAATACCAGCGTCTGCTCTGTTTTGGTGGGAAAAATATTTAGCGCGTTCATCTGTCGGAGGCCAAAAAGCCTGCACGAATTTTCATTGATGTCACGTGGGGCATATTTCTTTCAGCCGTTAAAAACGGCAAAAATATTTTTCTCGGGTTTAAATAGAAAATGTTACTATGTAATACCCCAGTTCTATGATTAATAAATGAATAACGGTTTACAGACGCGTAGAAAAAAAAAAAAAAAACATCGTCTGCTTTACTCTGTTTTGGCGGGAATAATATTTAGCGTCTACACGTGTCAATTACAAAGGGATTAAATAAGATATAACTGGTATATCTTGATTGACTAGTTTTCACACCTTGCCACATTATTAATAATTATTGGCGGCTTATCAATAAGGCCCGCCTCGGGTGTAGACGGTTTAATAGTGTTGGCACCTTGAGCAAATCAGCGATCAGGGGAGTATAATTTTAATAAATGTTTGCAAACATCACTTTTCTTCCTTTGTTTTGAAACATTATTGAATTTCTCACTTTTTATCACCATGTTTGCGGCTTGTTTGATGGTTGCATTTTAATACGTTCTTTTTCATATCGCGATATCATACCTGTGCAGGTGTGTATTGCAATTTACCGGTATACCGGTTTACCGCATAGGTATTTTACGGCGGTAAACACTAAAATGGTCGGTCGGCGGAAAACTACTATAGGAAAATTGTCGTGTCGGGAGATTAGGGCCGTCGGACGGGAGACCGGGAGATGGGGTTCGAAATCGGGATATCCCGACGAAATCGGGAGATATCACATGTATGATTATGAAAGAATGGCTAATTGAAGTTGCTGTCAGGTGCAACACTGTGAAAATCAGCGAAATTCATAAAATCCCTGAGTGGTAAAGGGTTAACCCTTTGGATGCCGAGAAAAGCTGCATCTGAAAATGCCTGCTGAATTGTTTTGAAATGTTTTCAAAAATATTTTTGCATACAGGCAAACAGTGTGGGCCCAGATCAGTCTGATCTGGTCCACACTGTTTGCAAAAAAAATACTTTTAAGGTAACCGGCAGACGGCAAAGCAGACGAAAATTGTCATGATTGGCATTTTATGGATTAAAATGTTACAATTGCTTGCCTTGTTTAATAAGTTTCGACTCCACTTTTGACAATTCTTGTTTGAAGTTCTGTAGAAACTCTGCAACACAGGTTGCAAAAGCCTGATATGTCTGGCTGGTCTCCTGTCCACCATTCTGATTACCATAGCAACAATCCCTCACAAATCCCTGTAGCACCTGGATGTAGGATCCATACCGGGTAAACTCTGCTAGAGTGTTATGAAGTGATTCCTGAAAGCAATAGATTGGAAAAAAATTCTTCTTGATATTAGAACATGCTGATAACTATTAATCATATCATGTAGTTGACAATCACTGAAGCAAGTAGAGTTTGTTTGGTTTGATATGGTTTTGAGTTTACGCCCAGTTAAAACTGTTAAGGTTATGTCATGATCAGAAACAATGGTGTTTTTACTTATTTTTCAGATTTTGTTTAGCGATTTTTGTTTAGTTTGGCAGATTTTTCCACCATTTTCCAAAAGGAGACAACTTTCAGGACTTCCTGTTCACTTTTCTACAAGCCCTGTCACACTGAAAAAGGAGTCTACTCTTAAAGGAAAGAATTTGCTCCTGCTCCTCAGGAGCAAATTCTTTCCTTTAAGAGTTGACCACTATTGACATGGGAGACAAAAATACATTGGCAGGAGTTGCCTCTCCTGAAGGTGTTCCCATTCCCCTTAATGGTCTATTAGGTCGTGTTGAGCTGATCAATTTACATACCGTAATGATCCTAAGTATTGGGACAGACAGGCCTAAGCAAACAGTGCAGACCAAGATCAGACTGCTCCTCAAGGAGCAGTCTGATAAGGGTCTGGACTGTTTGCCATGTCTGCACCTTTTGGACTCCTTGCTGGATCATGAGACAAATTTGTTGAAATTTTAGGAAAACTTTTGCAAGTCTTCAAGGCGTCCCATTTAGGATTTTTACGGTAACCATTTTTTTTTCTGGACAGGCTGTGCTTAAAGGCATTTATTCTTTTAACAGTAGGACACACTGTGTGCTCATAATTGTTTTATTGTCCCTTTTGATATACTGACTATAGCAGATCAAAGGCGGCCCTTAATACGGTGATTAGTAGCTCTTGTTGTATCCCCTGACTGAGGCACTTAAGGGGAAAATCAATAATGTCAACAGTTAGTAAACTAAAGAAAGCGACCAGTGGGTCACGTATACCCCTGGCCAGTGACACCCTCTTATATAACTTTTGAGCTTGTATGTAACATGAATGAAGAAGTCAAGAAGCTATAAGAATCTATAATGTGCTTATAAAATCTAAACCAAACATAATCTTTCTAAATGGACCAAGAGAGTGTGAGCATCAATGTTACTGAAGCAGCAGGGTAGGGTATGCGTCAATGAAATCTTTGAACTGGTATGCAACATTGATGCAAGTATCAATTGAATTTGTCTTAGAGTTTAGAACATTATGTAACAGGCATCTATAAACTTTGTCATAAAACTTTAACCAAATGTAAACTTTCTAAGTCCATGATCTTGAGGTCTAGGTCACTGTGGGTGGGGAAAAGAAATGCATCTCCAAATCTTTGGAATGGTATGCAACATTGATGCAAGTATCAACTGAATTTGTCTTAAGAGTTTAGAACAAACAGGCATCTATAAACTTTGTCATAAAACTTTAACCAAATGTACAATTTCTAAGTCTGTGACCTTGACCTTAAGGTCATTGTGGGGGGGGGGGAGGGGGGGGACATGCATCAATGAAATCTTCTGTAGACCAGTATGTAACTTCAGTGTAAGTATCAACTAAATCTATCAAAGGGTTCGGAAGATACAACCTCTTAGAAACTTTCACGCAAAACTTTAACCAAAATGTAAAATTTATAAGTCTGTGACCTTGACCTCAAGGTCACTGTAGGGATGGAACATGCATCAATGAAATCTTTAGACCAGTATGTAACTTCAGTGTAAGTATCAACTAAATCTATCAAAGGATTCAGAAGATACAATCTCTTAGAAACTTTAAGGCAAAACTTTAACCGAAATGTGCAGTGGTTACGCTACTCGCCTTGTAAACCAGGGATCGCAGGATCGATCCCGGGCTTCTCCAGACTTTCGGATGAGTCTTTAAACCGAGGTCCCGTCTCCGTATACCCTTAGCTGTTGGTGGGACGTAAAACTAAAACTCACTCACTCACTTAACCGAAATGTTAACAGACGGACGGACGGATGGATGGATGGATGGACGGACGGACAGAAACACGGACGGACGAACGGCAGGATGAAAACAATATACCCCCATAGCATACTTCATATGCCAGAGGTATAATTATTGATTTCCCCAAAGAGGCCCCTTACCTGTTGAAGACAGAGGACTTCTCTTCAGTCAGCTCTAAGGGCTACATAATATTATGTAATGAAATGAGTCTTCAATAATCAAGAATAAATGCCTTTAAGGGTAGAAGACAATTTAGCCTCCTGACTTGGCTTCATATACTCAAGTTTGCCAAAAAAAAATACTAACATGTTACAAAACTACAAACTCACCTGTGACAAATGCATTACTGCTATATCTGGCTTTGGTACAAAGAATTTCCCGTTATATCTGAACATGTAGAGATGTGACACACCCATCAACATCCTGTAATGTAAGTATCACTAGCTGATGTAACCATGGTTATCTTAAGGGAAATGGATCTCAGGGGAGACAACTTAAGCCACCCAGAGGAAGCATTTTTTTTTAAATATCTCTTTAACCTTATCCTGCTGACAACCCCTACCTAGCAAGCAGTACATAGATCCAGATCACATTGTTTGAATTGAGATGTAATATCACAATCAACACTATTTGGGTCATTTTGGAGATGTTGCTTCAAATTTTGTGGTACTTTAACCCGACATTAAGATCATATGATTTCTCAAGCCCTGCCGCCCAATGAAACGAAAAGGCTTATATGAATTGGACGGTCTGACTCACACCACTTTATATGGCCAGGCTTAGTCCTTATATGCCCATGTGGGGTCAGTTTCAGCTCTGCCTGGAAGCACCATGCAGCCCATATACATGTATTTCTCCAGCCCCAAAAACTTCCTGTATTTTTCAGCAAAAATACCCCAGTGTATTAGATATTGTACTTGCTAGAACAAGACTTTCGGATGAGTCTTTAAACCGAGGTCCCGTCTCCGTATGACCTTAGCTGTTGGTGGGACGTAAAACTATAACTCACTCACTCACTTGCTAGAACAATTAATGATCTGACCATTAATTTTGTTCAGCCAGGGCCGAGTTGTTCAAAGCATCACTAGCTTAACGAGCTCATTAAGGGCCACATTGTTAACTGTGCTTACAGGTATAGTATCTATAATTCTGGTATTTTTTCTGAAAAAATGTGAGTAGCTTTTGCATATGCAAAAGCTGCTCACATTTGTTCAGCAAAAGTAAATAGCATCTTTGCCATTTTAAATGATAAAGTTTTAACGTTCCGTTAAATAACAACATCATTATCTTGAACTGGCCCCTGAACCATATGAGGTTAAACATGAGAAAATGTTAAGTCACACTCCCAAACTGTGAATCTGTGACGGAGATTTTATTTTGTGCTGAGAGGTTCCTCTGAATAAAGAGGATAAAAGCTGATTTTTTACCAGTCAGATATGCCTACCATATAACTTCTCTTAGTAGAATATTCTCTGTTACCATGGTTTCTTTGACTTTCCTACTCAGTGGGTCCATCCTCTGTTTATATATACCCCTGAAATGTTGGATATGATAAATACTTGTACATGTATAAACTTGCAAAAGAGTAACAATTAAAATGCCCCACAGCTAGGAAATATAGAGACTGTGAGTTGGTAGAGCACCGACATGCTCTAGCCCAGGGCTCGAGAAACTGAAGAATCCAAATCGGTCCAGCCAGATTTCGCCAAAAAATTACGGAAATTGCCGATCGGTTTCGGTAATTTCCGTAAACGTCCTTGGCGATTTGCAATTTCAAAATGTGTTATTAGCGTAACAAATGACAAACCAATGTTGCTCTGACACTTTTCAACGGATATGAGCACCAGTATCTCGATTATAAACAGCAATTATTGCTCATATCGTTCCGATTTCATCTACTTTCTTTTTCTAAGCCAGATTTCATCTACTTTCATTTTCCCAATATCCGGGTCACTCAGAACCTGAAGACCGCTAAAGGGAAACAACAAACGTGGGGCAGTCAAAGACCAGTTCAATGGTCACTATATAAACCTTTAAAATATTTCTCTTATATCACACACTTTATTTTGCCCAAATTGCTTTGTTTACTTGTCATACGGTTTCAGTTTACACAATACACATTAATGCAGTCAAGGACGTAACACACACACCTGTTTTATGTCATTGATTTTAATAGAGCGTATTTCTAAAAAAATCGCTTTGAACGGGTTAAAAATTCAAAAAACATTTCTTTAATCTCGAACCAATACATGGCCGAACGAGAGTCATTGAAAATCTTACATGGCCGAACCAAGTTTTAAAGAAAATAAATACATATGTCACGATTACACAAGCCTGAAACAAATCGCTTTGTCTACAAATGGCGAACGATATTGAAGCCACGTAATCGGAAAATCACATCATGCGGTTTCATTTTAATTCATTCAAGGGCGTAATACACACGTGGTTTATGTTATTGGTTTCAATGGAGCGTATTTCTTAAATAAAAGTATCGTTAAGAGTGGGTGAAATAAGGCATTTACCCTCGAAGGCATAGCACCCGATGTTCAGACATGACAGGTGTGTATTGAAAATTGCGCCCTGAAAAAAAAAAAAAAAACTAGAAATGGTGTTTGTAAAACACAATGCCCCCAACCTTTGCTTGTCCTTAGATGGCAAAATATTCAACAAATATTGTTAAAGACTCAAAAACATACAACAAGAATTCCCCCGAAGGCTATGTCGCGCCTGTGGGGGCGCAAAGTCATCAAACCATGAAATCTAGGTCAAGGTCAAACATGGATACCTGCATAAAAATTTCACTCCTAGTTGCAAGCATGTACCAAGTATCATCAATGAAACTCTTAAAAACAGACTCTTACATCAGGGTGAAAGTTAGGGTTGTCACACTATTTTACAAAGTCAGTGAACCATAAAATGTAGGTCAAGGTCAGAAATGGATACTTGCATTGAAGTTTCAATTCCTAAATGCAAGCTTGTACCAAATACAATTAATGAAGCTCTAATAGATCTTGAGAAATGGACTCTTACATTAGATAGAAAGTAAGGGTGGTCGCAATAATTCACAAAGTCAGTGAACCATGAAATATGGGTAAAAGTCAAACATGGATGCTTGCGTTGCAGTTGCAATTCCTAGATGCAAGTTTGTACCAATTATAATTTAAAAAGCTTTAATAGTTTTCGAGAAATGGTGAATGTCAGGGTGGTTGCAATAATTCACGAAGTCAGTGAACCATGAAATATAGGTCAAGGTCAGATATGAATGCTTGCGTTGAAGTTGCAATGCCTGGATGCAAGTTTGTACCAAGAATGATTAATGAAGCTCTAATAGTTCTCAAGATATGGACTTGCTGACAAGATTTTATTAAAAAAAACAAGGCATCGCATGCGATACAAATCCCCTCGCACAAGACAATAAGTGTGTGGAAAGCACTGAAATGGCAAAAGTCCAACTTGCTTGAGATATTATCATATGCAACAGTTGTGTAAAGTTTGTTTAAAAATCCATCCATAAATGTAGGTTCTAGAGTGATGACAATATTTCTCTAAAAATAGTCATAGGGACCTTGACTCGAGGCCATGGCCGCGAAGTAGATCTTGCTCAAGATATTATCATAAGCATCTTTTGTGTGAAGATAGATTAAAATCATAAATGTAGGCGGTAGAGCAATGACAAAGTTTTTCTAAAAATAGCCATAGTGACCTTGACCTTAAGGTCATGACCTTGAAAGTCAAAGCAACTCGAGATATTAGCATAAGAAACATTTGTGTGAAGTTCTATTAACATCCATCAATAAATGTAGGCACTAGAGCGATGACAAAGATTTTCTTAAAATAGCCACAGTGACCTTGACCTTGAAAGTTGAAATAGTTCGAGATATTGTCATAAGGAACATTTGTGTGAAGTTATACTGAAATCGGTGAAGAAATGTAAGCGCTAGAGCCATGTCAAAGTTTTTCTAAAAATAGCCACAGTGACCTTGACCTTGAAAGTCAAACTCACTCAAGGTATTGTCATAAGGAACATTTGTGTGAAGTTATATTGAAATCAGTGAAGAAATGTTGTCGCTAGGGCGATGACAAAGTTTTTCTAAAATTAGCCACAGTGACCTTGACCTTGGAAGTCAAAATCACTCGAGATATTGTCTTAAGGAACATTTGTGTGAAGTTATATTGAAATTGGTGAAGAAATGTAAGCGCTAGAGCATTGACAAAGTTTTTCTAAAAATAGCCACAGTGACCTTGACCTTGAAAGTGGAACTCGCTACAGATATTGTCATAAGGAACATTTGTGTTAATCGATTTTGAAATTGGTGAAAAAATGTAAGCGCTACAGCAATGAAAAAGTTTTTCTAAAAATAGCCATAGTGACCTTGACCTTGAAAGTCGAACTCTTTCGAGGTATTGTCATAAGGATCATTTGTGTGAAGTTATATTAAAATCGGTGAAGAAATGTAGGCGCAGGAGCGATGACAAAGTTTTTCTAAAAATAGCCATTGTGACCTTGACCTTGAAAGTTGAAATGGCTTGAGATATTGTCATAAGGAACATTTGTGTGAAGTTATATTGAAATCGGTGAAGAAATGTAAGCGCTAGAGCATTGACAAAGTTTTTCTAAAAATAGCCACAGTGACCTTGACCTTGAAAGTGGTACTCACTAGAGATATTGTCATAAGGAACATTTGTGTGAAGTTATATTGAAATCGGTGAAGAAATGTAGGCGCTAGAGCGATGACAAAATTTTTCTAAAAATAGCTACAGTGACCTTGACCTTGAGGTCATGACCCTGAAAGTCGAACACACTCGAGATATTGTCATAAGGAACATTTGTGTGAAGTTATATTGAAATCAGTGAAGAAATGTAGGCGCTACAGCAATGACAAAGTTTTTCTAAAAATAGCTACAGTGACCTTGACCTTGATGTCATGACCTTGAAAGTCGACCTCGCTCAAGATATTGTCATAAGGCACATTTGTGTGAAGTTATATTGAAATCAGTGAAGAAATGTAGGCGCTAGAGTGATGACAAAGTTTTTCTTAAAATAGCCATTGTGACCTTGACCTTGAAAGTTGAAATGGCTTGAGATATTGTCATAAGGAACATTTGTGTGAAGTTATATTGAAATCGGTGAAGAAATGTAAGCGCTAGAGCATTGACAAAGTTTTTCTAAAAATAGCCACAGTGACCTTGACCTTGAAAGTGGTACTCACTAGAGATATTGTCATAAGGAACATTTGTGTGAAGTTATATTAAAATTGGTGAAGAAATGTAGGCGCTAGAGCGATGACAAAATTTTTCTAAAAATAGCTACAGTGACCTTGACCTTGAGGTCATGACCCTGAAAGTCGAACACACTCGAGATATTGTCATAAGGAACATTTGTGTGAAGTTATATTGAAATCAGTGAAGAAATGTAGGCGCTACAGCAATGACAAAGTTTTTCTAAAAATAGCTACAGTGACCTTGACCTTGATGTCATGACCTTGAAAGTCGACCTCGCTCAAGATATTGTCATAAGGCACATTTGTGTGAAGTTATATTGAAATCAGTGAAGAAATGTAGGCGCTAGAGTGATGACAAAGTTTTTCTTAAAATAGCCACAGTGACCTTGACCTTGAGGTCATGACCTTGAAAGTCGAACTCCCTGAGATATTGTCATAAGAAACATTTGTGTGAAGTTATATTGAAATTGGTGAAGAAATGTAGGCGCTAGAGCGATGACAAAGTTTTTCTAAAAATAGCCAAAGTGACCTTGACCTTGAGGTCATGACCTTGAAGTTGAACTCGCCCGAGATTTTTTTATAAGGAACATTTGTGTGAAGTTATATTAAAATTGGTGAAGAAATGTAGGCGCTAGAGCGATGACAAAGTTTTTCTAAAAATAGCCACAGTGACCTTGACCTTGAGGTCATGACCTTGAAAGTCGAACTTGCTCGAGATTTTTTTATAAGGAACATTTGTGTGAAGTTATATTGAAATTGGTGAAGAAATGTAGGCGCTAGAGCGATGACAAAGTTTTTCTAAAAATAGCCACAGTGACCATGACCTTGAGGTCATGACCTTGAAAGTCGAACTCGCTCGAGATTTTTCTATAAGGAACATTTGTGTGAAGTTATATTGAAATTGGTGAAGAAATGTAGGCGCTAGAACGATGACAAAGTTTTTCACAAATTACCAAAATGACAAAGGGCCATAACTCACAAAGTATTTTTCCGAATTTTGTCATAAGTTAATCAGTTCATCTACTCATCACCACCAATCTACTCACCAACTTTCAAGGCTCTAGCTCCAATAGTTTTTGAGATATCTTGCTGACAAGATTTTATTAAAAAAAAATTCAAAGGGCAATAACTCTTAAAAGGGGCATAATCCGGACGAGAAAAAAAATACGCGTCAGCTAATTTTCCATGAGGAATCCATATATGAAATTTCAAAACCCTAGCATACACGGTTCTAAAGATATGCTATGCATCACTTTTAGCATACATTACAATGGGCACAAATTACCAAAATGACAAAGGGCCATAACTCACAAAGTATTTTTCGGAATTTTGTCAAAAGTTAATCAGTTCATCTACTCATCACCACCAATCTATTCACCAACTTTTAAGGCTCTAGCTCCAATAGTTTTTGAGATATCTTGCTGACAAAATTTTATTAAAAAAATTTCAAAGGGCAATAACTCTTAAAAGGGGCATAATCCGGACAAGAAAAAAAATATGCGTCAGCTTATTTTCCATGAGGAATCCATATATGAAATTTCAAAACCCTAGAATACACGGTTCTAAAGTTATGCTACGCATCACTTTTAGCATACATTACAATGGGCACAAATTACCAAAATGACAAAGGGCCATAACTCACAAAGTATATTTCGGAATTTTGTCAAAAGTTAATCAGTTCATCTACTCATCACCAACAATCTATTCACCAACTTTCAAGGCTCTAGCTCCAATAATTTTTTAGATATCTTGCTGACAAGATTTTATTAAAAAAATTTCAAAGGGCAATAACTCTTAAAAGGGGCATAATCCGGACAAGAAAAAAAATACGCGTCAGCTAATTTTCCATGAGGAATCCATATATGAAATTTCAAAACCCTAGCATACACGGTTCTAAAGATATGCTATGCATCACTTTTAGCATACATTACAATGGGCACAAATTACCAAAATGACAAAGGGCCATAACTCACAAAGTATTTTTCGGAATTTTGTCAAAAGTTAATCAGTTCATCTTCTCATCACCAACAATATAATCACCAACTTTCAAGGCTCTAGCTCCAGTAGTTTTTGAGAAATCTTGCTGACAAGATTTTATTAAAAAAATTTCAAAGGGCAATAACTCTTGAAGGGGGCATAATCCGGACGAGAAAAAAAATACGCGTCAGCTAATTTTCCATGAGGAATCCATATATGAAATTTCAAAACCCTAGCATACACGGTTCTAAAGATATGCTATGCATCACTTTTAGCATACATTACAATGGGCACAAATTACCAAAATGACAAAGGGCCATAACTCACAAAGTATTTTTCGGAATTTTGTCAAAAGTTAATCAGTTCATCTTCTCATCACCAACAATATAATCACCAACTTTCAAGGCTCTAGCTCCAGTAGTTTTTGAGAAATCTTGCTGACAAGATTTTATTAAAAAAATTTCAAAGGGCAATAACTCTTGAAGGGGGCATAATCCGGACGAGAAAAAAAATACGCGTCAGCTAATTTTCCATGAGGAATCCATATATGAAATTTCAAAACCCTAGCATACACGGTTCTTTAGTTATGCTATGCATCAAAAGCGTAACGGACGGACGAACGGACGAACGGACGAACGAACCAGAAGCAATATGCCCCTCCAACTTTTTCAAAGTTGGGGGCATAATTATATTCAAATACCGGTTCTATAGTAAGCCATAAATTAATGACTTGTGTAAACAAACTAGCGTATGTCCTGCATTGATTGACCTTATTTTCTCACCTTGCCAGCTTGCCGATAACGCCTGAGGCCATTGTTCACGGTTTAATAATTTTGACACACGGGTCAAATTTCACTGTGATAAGATCAAAGAACCCGACATGGACTTGTCCGATTTTCACCTAGTTAGATAATGAACCGGTCTAACACCATGTGCTGTAGGCGTTTTATGTATACATGCTTGGATTATCAGTGGCAAACGGTCAGCATGTTATTACAACATAATGATTTAGCGAAAATTTTCAAACCGATTTTTTTAAAATGTTATAGAATCATGGACCGATTTTTTAATCTTCTTCTGAAGTCAAAATCGGTTTATGGAAGCCAAATTCGGTTCAGAACCGGAAAACCGATATTTTCTCGAGCCCTGCTCTAGCCACCACATATTCCTGGTCTTTCAAATCATGACATTGTCTGCTCTGAGGTAAATATTAAACCTCAAATAGTATTACAAGTTATGCTCGAGTTATGCTGGATTACAGGAAGGCTGACTAGAATGCCTTCACTGAATACATGCTCAAGTTCTGTGAATCTTTTATGGTAGATCACGAAATGAAGTCAATTAACCGATTATGGCTAGACTTCAAAACTGCTCTTCAAGATGGCATATTAAATATGTACCAAAGAAAACAATCAGCAGCAAGGACTTTCTTCCTTGGATAACTCAGGATATTAAACGTAATATCCATAAAAGAGACAGCTGCTATCAAAAATATAAGAAAAGTAGGACTCGCAAAGACCGGGAGGAGTTTGTTGCCATGAGGCACCAGGTAAGGCACAAATTAGTCAGGCACACAACCAGTACATTGAAGGTATACTTGGAATAAGCAAGTCAGAGGAAAGTGCCAAACTAGGTAAACCCTCCTACTCATCCAAAAAAAAGGTATACCCTTCTGAACAGGTCAAAAAATGACACAAAGAGTATATCATCTCCTAGTACATGTGGAAAACTTTACAGCAACACAAAGAATAAGGCTGATATCCTTAACAATCAGTTTGGGTTGGTATTCACCCCCAAAACTCCTCTGGCTCTCAGTAAACTAGCTCAGATGGCAGTTCAGGATCAGGTTGATGCTGGTAACATCAACCCACAATCTGTTCCAGCAGGCTTTAAAAAAAACAACAGTCTGTCATGCCTGAAATTCATTTATCTTAGGCTGGAATACTGAAGCTTCTTCACGACTTAAACCCAAACAAAGCAGCTGGTCCCAAAGAACTAAAGCCCCCGGTGCTGAAAGAGCTTCCTGAGGTGATTGCTCCCATGGTAAGGATCATATTCCAGAGATCCATGGAGACAGGACGAGTTCCAAAAGACTGGAATGATGCAAATGTATGTCGGTGACAAGACCATTGCCTCTACCTACAGGCCCATTTCTCTGACCTGTATACTATGCAAAGTCTTGGAACATATAGTTGCATCAAACCTTGTTGCTCATTTGACTCCCACAATCTGCTATGTGATCTGCAGCATGGCTTCAGAGCGAAGAGATCATGCGAGACATAGCTGGTAATGCTAGTGGAGGACATGTCTCGAAGTGCCATAGAGGGTCAGCAGACTGACCTCATCTTACTAGATTTTAGTCAGGCATTTGATAAGGTCAGTCATGAAAAATTGCTACTTAAGCTTCACCAATATGGCATCAGAGAAAATGTTTTCCACTGGATCAAAGCCTTTCTGTCTTATCGCTTCCAGACTGTAGTCTTAGACAAGAATTCCGCAGAAGGCGGCGTCACACCTGCTGGGGGCAAAAGTCATAGAAGTCACAATCAGAATGTTGTTATTAATTAAGTAAATTTCATAGCAGTTGATAGTTGATGTAAAATTTGTCAGAGTCACTGGACCAAAAAAATATAGGCCATGGTCACCAGGTCAAATCAGTACAATGAGGAGAAGTACTATGCAAAGTTTGGTGGCTGTAGGCCATTTATTTTAGGACATACTGAACATTGACGTAAAAGTCGCTGGAGTGCATAATATAGGTTAAGGTCACCAGGTCAAGGTACCCACAGTGTAAGTAAATGTAGGAGAAGCACTATGCAAGGTTTGGTGGTTGTAGGCCTTATAGTTAAGAAGATATGGAATGTCGACCTAAAATGTGTTAAAGTCAATGGAGTGCAAAAAATAGGTCAAGGTCACCATGTCAAGGTACCTGCATAGTCAGTACATCTAGGAGAACGACTATGCAAGATTTGGTGGTTGCAGGCCTTTTATTTGAGAAGATCTGGAACAATGACGCAAATTGTGTCAAAGTCAATGGAGCATAAAATATAGGTCAAGGTCACCAGGTCAAGGTACCTGCAGAATCAGTACATCCAGGAGCAGCATAATGCAAGCTTTGATGGTTGTAGGCCTTTTATTTGCAGAAATCTGGAACTTCGACATACAAATTTGTCAAAGTCGCTGGACCATAAAATATAGGTCAAGGTCACCGGCTCAAGGTACCTGCAGAGTCAGTACATCTAGGAGAAGCACTATGCAAGATTAGATGGTTGTTGGCCTTTGATTTGAGGAGATCTGGAACTTTGACATAAAATGTGTCAAAGTCAGTGGAGCATAAAATATAGGTCAAGGTCACCATGTCAAGGTATCTGCAGAGTCAATACATCTAGGAGAAACACTACTCATGATTTTATTGGTGTAGGCCTTTAATTTGAGAAGATCTGGAACATTGACGTAATTTGTGTCAAACTCACTGAAGCATAAAATATAGGTCAAGGTCACCGGGTCAAGGTGCTTGCCTAGTCAGGAGCTCAGGATGATGTTTCATGAAAAATTTGATGGTTGTTTAGTCTTATAGTTGATTACAATACAAACTTCGACGTAAATGTCGAACTTTGACGTAATGGTAAAAGTCACTGGAGCGCAAAATATAGGTCAAATTCACCAGGTCAAGGTGCTTACAAAGTTGAGAAGGTCTATGAGATGCTTCATGTAAGGTTTGATGGAAATGAGGTTTTTAAAATAAAAACTTTGACGTAAATGTCGAACTTTGACGTAAATGTCGAACTTTGACGTAAATGTCGAACTTCGACGTAATGGTCAAAGTCACTGGAGCGCAAAATATAGGTCAAAGTCACCAGGTCAAGGTGCTTACAAAGTGAGAAGGTCTATGAGATGTTTCATGTAAGGTTTGATGGTAGCTGAGGTTTGAAATAAAAACTTTGACGTAAATGTCGAACTTCGACGTAAATGTCGAACTTTGAAGTAATGGTCAAAGTCACTGGAGCGCAAAATATAGGTCAAAATCACCAGGTCAAGGTGCTTACAAAGTGAGAAGGTCTATGAGATGTTTCATGTAAGGTATGATGGTAGCTGAGGTTTGTAAAATAAAAACTTTGACGAAAATGTCGAACTTCGATGTAAATGTTAACAGATGGACGGATGGACGAACGGACGGACGCACAGACGGAAAATCGGACGCCTATGTCGCACCCTGCTACAAGCAGGTGCGACAAAAATGAAAAGTCTTCCCAAGTAGCTGTTACGTCAGGAGTGCCACAAGGCTCGGTGTTGGGACCTATACTCTTCTTAGTATATATAAATGACCTTCCTGACAACATTAGATCAAAGGTAAGAGTATTTGCATATCACACCATCTACCATCTACCTTGCAGTGTCCAACCTGGAAGATGCCAAGGTGCTCAAAGAAGAACTCAACAGGCTAGGTGCATGGTCCATAAAATTGGATATGGAATTCAACCCCAGTAAGTGCACAATTATACATGTGACACGTAGCAAGTCTCCAGTCCCCTCCCAGTATACGCTATATGGCCATGTCCTGGTGTCTGTACCTAGGTGTAACAATATATGACCACCTGACCTGGAATGACCATGTCCAAAATACTGTCTGCAAACAGGACTTTCCAAACATCCACACTAAAACACATGTATCAGATATGTAGCATACAAAACTCTAGTACGCCCCATCCTGGAATACTCATCTCCCATCTGGAGCCCCCATACCAAAACCCTAATCCAGAAGGTGGAAATGGTTCAGAGGCGTGCTGCTTGTTGGACACTTAGTCACTATTCAACATATGATAGTGTCACCAGCATGTTAGGAGAGCTAGGATGGAGATCTCTTGAGGACAGGCAAACAGATGCACGGTTGTGTTTATTTTTCAAGATTGTGCATGGTCTTGTTGCAGTACCAATGCCATCATATGTTGTCCACCCACGGGTTTCGAAATGACATTCAACGTCACACATCATTCAAACAAATCAATACAGCTGTCGATTACTACAAGTACTCATTTTACCCCTAGCCATTGTCCAGTGGAATAGGCTGCCTCCATATGTAGTATTGCTGCCAGATCTGGAATCCTTCAGACTGGTAGTCAGCAGTCTGACTTACTCCATGCCATAGACCGGAAGCATTGTTTTTAACCTTTTATCTTGCACTTGTCTTCATCGGACTCTTAACATTTTAACCTATCATCTTTATCCCACCTTCACCTGTTTTTATCCTTCTGTTCTATTTTTAACCTTTCACTGCACTGACCCCCGGTCTGAAGCACACCGGACACCTGAACATAACCCCGCGAGGGGGTGAACAGTATCAGCAGATAGATATCAGTAGATAGACATATGAAAGGCAGGACCTTACTGCCTCTTTTTCTGCCTTTCTTCTTCGAAAAAAAAATCAGGAACTCATTGATTAGTTGCTGGAATTTTTCATTATTAGATATTGTATTTGCTAGAACATTAACCCTTAAGCTGCCGAGGAAAAAAAAAACATCTGAAAATGTTGTCTACTTATGTTGTCTGCTGAATCGTCTTGCAAACTTGCAGACGGCAAAGATGACTACAATTGTCGTGATTGGCATTTTATGGATAAATGTACTAACATTCATTTCAACTTATAAAGCGAATGGATACATTTATTTCAACTTATTTCGATGGATACATTAATTTCAAATTATAAAGCGAATGGATACGTTTTACATATTTCTGCCTTTTTGTTGTTGTTGATGTGTTAAGGTTTTTATTTCACTATCATCATTATTTAGGCTACTCACATTTTCCAGCAAAAGTACTCCAGTATTAGATATTGTACTTGCTAGAACATTAACCCTTAAGCTGCTGAGAAAAGAAAAAAATCTGAAAATGTTGTCTGATTATGTTGTCTGCTGAAACGTCTTGCAAACTTTTTAAAAATATTTTTGCATACGGGCAAACAGTAAGAGCCCAGATCAGACTGCTCCTAGAGGAGCAGTCTGATTTGGGCTTACACAGTTTGAAAAAAAAAAATACTTTTAAGGTAATAGGCAGACGGCAAAGCAGATGACAATTGGCATTTTATGGGTTAACCCTTATCCCACTGAATATTTAATTAAGCCACACCCATTTCTAACTTTGAACCAATCTGATTACTTGATGTAATTTTTTCTTGCAAATTTATGAACGGCATGTCGAAGAGTGAAGATCCTGATCAGATAGCTTCTGATCTTGATCTACATTGTTTGCAAAAGTAGGGGTTGCCGTGAACAGTAGGATAAGGGTTAAAGATTTTGAGCACTAATAAGCTTGTAAAGCTGACAATGCTTTGAATAAATAGTCCCTGAACTTTAACCCTTATCCTGCTAAATATTTAAATTAGCCACAACCATTTCTGATTAACAGCCAATCAGATTTCATGATGCAGATTTCAAATTCAAAAACTGAATGACAAACAGTGTAGATCCTGATCAGATGGCTTCTTCAGAAACTATCTGACCTGGATCTACACTGTTTGCAAAGGTAGGGCTTGTCTTTTTATTATATTTTTTTTCTAAATTTTTGTTTGGATATAACACGGTTGTTTAACTAACATGGTTTCTGCTTTGTACCACATTAATAGTGTCATAAAAAAGGTTGAGGCATATGTTAATCCTTAAGACGTCGAGAAAAACTGCTTCTTAAAATGTTGTTTGCTTATGTCGTCTGCTGAATGATTTTGCAAACTTTTTTAAAAGTATTTTTGCATACAGGCAAACAGTGTAGGCCCAGATCAGACTGCTCCTGTACAGGAGCAGTCTGATTTGGGTCCACACTGTATGCAAAAAATTACATTTAAGGTAACCGGCAGACGGCAAGGAAGACGACAATGGTCGTGATTGGCATTTTATGGGTTAATGTACTAAAATCAATTTCAACTTATAGTCAACAGATACACCTTACATATATTTTCTGCCATTTTGTTGTTGTTGATGTGTTGAGGTTTTCTGCCCCCAACAACAATATTGAGGTCGTTTTGGAAAAGCTACTCACATTTTCCAGCAAAAGTACTCCAGTATTAGATATTGTACTTGCTAGAACATTAACCCTATTTAATTAAGCCACGCCCATTTCTAACTTTGAACCAATCCGATTACTTGATGTTAATTTTTTCTTCCAAATTTTTAAACTGAATGTCAGTGTAGATCCTGATCAGATGGCTTCTGATCTGGATCTACACTTTTTGCGAAAGTAGGGCTTGCCATGAAAAGCAGGATAAGGGTTCGAGATTTTGCCTTTTAATTAGCTCAACATGACAATGCTGTGAATAAATGGTCCCTGAAATTTAACCCTTGTCCTGCTGAATATTTAAATTAGCCACACCCATTTCTGATTATCAGCTAATCAGATTTCATGATGCAATATTTTCTTTCAAGTTCACAAACTGACTGACAAACAGTGTAGATCCTGATCAGATGGCTTCTTCAGAAACTATCTGACCTGGATCTACACTGTAAAGTGTTTGCTAAGGTAGGGCTTGTCTTGAACAGCGGAATAAGAGTTAATATTGTTGCGTGCCAAGGGGTTCACCGGGCCAGTAGGGCTTCTCCACAAGATATAGATGGGGCTCAAACTAAAGCTGGCTAGACAGCGAGAGCTCCAACTGCCTTGCAGAAACGCTAGACTTGGTCTAGGCCTCTTTTGAGGGGTATAGTGAGTCTCAGATAAAAAATACCAAATAAGGGACAATGTAAATTAGACCATTTTCTATTATTCTGCCTTGAGCCAAGTAAGGGTCATTATTCTGTTCTATTCTGTATTTCAGGGAGTGAAAAGAAGAAACAAGACAATGAATGGGGAAATAAAAACTTTATCCTTTAACGATGACTAATAAAATATACGATAACAATATGAGATCTTTGTTGTGATTTTTGACTAGTGATACTCAGGGTAATGAAGGACAATTGCTGACTGATATGAAGTTATTATACGGACGGTATGACGTATGCTAGACTTATGAATACAATGACGTGATGAAACGGTAGCAGAGATCGCAAACTAGTCAAGGTTAAATGACGGCAAACAGTGTAATTTTATGCAATGACTGATAAAAATGTGATGAATTTCGGTGAAATTAATACGTAGAAAGTTTCAGAATAAATCTGAATGAGACATAGACATGTATACTGAATGGATCACTAAACTGACATGTCTTTAAATAAAGAACATGGAGAAAATTAAATCTAAATAACCAAAAGCCAGTTTCTTTTTATGCGTCTGTAAAGTTAACCCCTCTAATAAAAAATATAAGTTTTGGCCGAAAGGTTGCTGCTCAAAAATAGAAGAACAATTCAAAAACAGAAATAAAGCCCAAAATTTCGCAGCAAAATAAACGTGACTTTCACTAACCAAAGATAATCCGAGACTGACTCGGGAATCCCAAGAAACTGTTTATATATTCCCAGGCTCCCGTCTCCCAAACCCAGAAGATTTCACCATGGGTTCCCCGATCCCTAGAAGATTCTCTCCGGGAAAATGGGATTCCCGGATAGAAACCACCAGGGAATGGCCGTTCCCAAGAGAAAAATGTCTGGGAAGATGCCGCCCCATAGAAATTTCGAGCCGCCATCTTTGATCCACTGATAAATTTCACCCCAGTACCCAACTTCGACTGGCAAATATAAAGCCGTCATGAATGAAATCCCCTAAGATGTTATGACCAAAATGACCCCAAAAGAATAAATTTTATGACAGTCATAACTAGAAATTATTTTATTGTACCGATTGCATGAAATTCTATGCAGAGTTTGTCTTGACTGGTTTGCGATGACTTGGCTGTTTTGACAGTTACGGTTCATCGATTACACACAGGCTCCCATAATTCCATGCTTACACACCATAACAATGGACGACATAGACAATTACATGCTTCAGTCTGAACAACTTTGTGTTCAAAACAGCTGGTTAACAACAAATAATGGATTAAATTAACTTGCAAAAGAAAGGTAATCACTTTGTTTAAAAGGGCGATGGGTGATAACTTTGTGTCTTTTAGAATATTTAAGTATTGGCCGTCCACTGGCAAAAATGTGCAAACAGCTGATCTGTGAACCATGTAGAAAATTGTAACACGGGAAACCGGGTCACTACAATATGTTACCATGTTTGAAATATTTACCAATCTTTATTAAGCTGACTTGAGAGGTACTGTGTTGCCATGTTTGAAATATTTACCAGTCTTTATTAAGCTGACTTGAGAGGTACTGTGTTGCCATGTTTTAAATATTTACCAGTCTTTATTAAGCTGACATGAGAGGTACTGTCCTGTTTCTATTATGTTACCATGTATGAAATATTTACCAGTCTTTATTCAGCTGACTTGAGAGGTACTGTCCTGTTTCTATTATGTTATCATGTATGAAATATTTACCAGTCTTTATTAAGCTGAAATGAGAAGTACTATCCTGTTTCTATTATGTTACCATGTATGAAATATTTACCAGTCTTTATTAAGCTGACTTGAGAGGTACTGTCCTGTTTCTATTATGTTACCATGTATGAAATATTTACCAGTCTTTATTAAGCTGAAATGAGAAGTACTATCCTGTTTCTATTATGTTACCATGTATGAAATATTTACCAGTCTTGATTAAGCTGACTTGAGAGGTACTGTCCTGTTTCTATTATGTTATCATGTATGAAATATTTACCAGTCTTTATTAAGCTGAAATGAGAAGTACTATCCTGTTTCTATTATGTTACCATGTATGAAATATTTACCAGTCTTTATTAAGCTGACTTGAGAGGTACTGTCCTGTTTCTATTATGTTACCATGTATGAAATATTTACCAGTCTTTATTAAGCTGAAATGAGAAGTACTATCCTGTTTCTATTATGTTATCATGTATGAAATATTTACCAGTCTTGATTAAGCTGACTTGAGACGTACTGTCCTGTTTCTATTATGTTACCATGTATGAAATATTTACCAGTCTTGATTAAGCTGACTTGAGAGGTACTGTCCTGTTTCTATTATGTTATCATGTATGAAATATTTACCAGTCTTTATTAAGCTGACATGAGAGGTACTGTCCTGTTTCTATTATGTTATCATGTATGAAATATTTACCAGTCTTTATTAAGCTGACTTGAGAGGTACTGTCCTGTTTCTATTATGTTATCATGTATGAAATATTTACCAGTCTTTATTAAGCTGAAATGAGAAGTACTATCCTGTTTCTATTATGTTACCATGTATGAAATATTTACCAGTTTTTATTCAGCTGACATGTGAGGTACTGTCCTGTTTCTATTTCTAGTTTTTCTCCTCTCCAATACTGAGCTACCAGATTTCTGCTCAACCAATCAGCTCCTTCGTAATGATCTGGCTCTGTCCCATGATACAAGCTGCCATCTACAGGACAAAAAAGACTGTAATCAGAAATAAGTTATTGGTTTAGACTCATATTCTAGACAGGTTTTTAATTATTTGGACCCCATTTTGATTTATATCAGTCTTTGAATCGACTGCCTATTCGAAATTCGCAAAAATTGCAGTATGTTTCGTCTGGCTTTCTTTGCCGGATCATTACAGGGTCACTGATGAGGCTTTATTAGCCGAAACTACATAGTATGACCCATCTTCTTCTTTATGAATGTTTTCATTGCTCTTAAAGGAACTCATTTTTGATTTTTATTAAAACTGATGGAATATATAAAGTAATGCTAACATTATATCATTCAGAAACAAAAGTCTATCTTTAAAACTTAAATAGAATGCTTAACCCTTATCAAGCTGAACACAACAACTCCCACCTTTGCAAACAGTGTAGATCCAGATCAGAAGAAGGCATCAGATCTGGATCTATACTGTTTGTGGTTCAGTTTGCATATTTAACCCACTTTGTACCGGAAAACCGAAAACAAGTACCCTGGCAAACCATGCAGGCCCAGATCAGACGCCACAGAATGTGGTGTCTGATCAAGGCCTACACTATTTGCGAAAAGTTAAGCCATTTTCCAAATAAATTTGGTCCTTTTCGAAGAAAAAACAAGCTGGCACACCTTAGTTTTGAAATGCTCCTGCTATATGTAGGGAAGAAGATTCCATTTGGTACAAAAAGGGTTAAATGAATATAAGGGCCCCGTCAAGCGATTTTGGTACTTATCGCCTGTGCGAGCAGCGAAGGTTCAGGCGAGTCTGCGCATCCGCACAGTCTCGCCAGAACCTTCGCTGCTCGCTCACACAAGCAGTGAATCAAGAGCAACCTTCAGACAGAAAGCCATATCCCTGGCCCCTCTGAATGGCTGGGCATGCGCAGTTAAAATTTGTCATGGCAGAATGCTCGAAGACACAAATTGGCTTGGCAGGGCTCTTAATATATAAAGTAATTTGATTGGTTAATATTTAGAAATGGGTTTGGCAATATTAATTATTCAGGAGGAGTATGCCACAAACTCACCAGAACTGCCTCATCGAGGCAAATCTAATGATACACACAACATACATCTTCAAGATAAAATAACAAAATTCTGAGTGACAGTATAGACAATGATGAGGCGCAGCATTCTGTGGCATCTGATCTGGGTCTACACTGTATGCTCAAGCCTGCCTGTCTGAATAAATATGGTAAGTAAGGTAAGGCTTGCCAAAAACAGCTTTTTTGCCCCCAAAAACGTTTAAAAAAATTAAAAGCTTTGATGTTTCTAGAAAAGTAATTCATAAAGTTACTCATCCATAGGGGCTTGAAGAAAAATATGGGCTGCATGATGCTTCCATTTAGAGATGAATCCGGCCCGCACACTAGTACTGGTAAACCACTTAGAGGATCTAAGCCTGTCCAGGCTAAAAGCGGTGCGAGGCAGACCGTCCATACTAATAAACCCTATTGGTTTCATTGGGCGACAGGGCTTGAGATGTCATTTCATATCAATGTCGGGTAAAAGTCCCACAAAATTGGAAGCAACGTCTCCAAAATGACCTTTACAAAGTTGACGGGGACGTTAAATCTCAAATCAAACAAACAAATACTCATATTTTTCAGCAAAATTACCACAGTATTAGGTATTATACTTGCCAGAACAATTAACCAGAGGACCATTGGTCCTGAAGACGCTCACCTGACAGCCTTAGGTCTAAAGGGCTGAGGGACATGCACCCAAGATCCCTCTAGACCTCTTATGGATCTAAGATCCATGTCACCAAACGTGTTTTAATGTTCTGTTTTTGTCCTCTGATAATGATATTTCGGAGATTCGTTACAGTAAACAAAGACAAGGATTGATGATTTCTTTAGCAAAAGTTGTTTATAAATTTCTTGAAACGTGCCACAAAAATTTTGAAAATCGGTTCACTATTAAAACAAGAGGGCCCAGAGGGCCCTGAATCGCTCACCTGAGAATCAGTGTCTCTAGTACATTCTTGGCCCAAGGGCTATACTAGGTGAAGCTTCATACCAAATATCAAAGACCTGAGCCTTGTGGTTTCAGAGATGAAGATTTTTAAATATTTTCCATATATAAGCCTATGAAAAACCAATGGGCCCCAGGGATGGGGGCATTTTTGGCCCCAGGGCTATAATTTGAACATTCTTGGTACAGGTCCACTAGATGAAGCTTCACACCAAATATCAAAGATCTGAGCCTTGTGGTTTCAGAGAAGAAGATTTTTAAAGATTTTGCCTGTATAAGCCTATGTAAAACCAAAGGCCCCAGCCCAGGGGGGGGGGGGGGGGGGGGGGGGGGGGGAGGGGGGTGCATTTTTGGCCCTAGGGCTATAATTCGAACAATCTTGGTAGAGGTCCACTAGCTAGGTGAAGCTTCACACCAAATATCAAAGACCTGGGCCTTGTGGTTTCAGAGAAGAAGATTTTTAAAGATTTTACCTATATAAGCCTTTGTAAACCCAAAGGCCCCCAGGGCGGGGGCATTTCCGGCCCAAGGATCATAATTTGAACAATCTTGGTAGAGGTCCACTAGATGAAGCTTTATACCAAATATCGAAGAACTGGGCCTTTTGGTTTCAGAGAAGAAGATTTTTAAAGTTTTTCCCTGTATAAGCCTATGTAAAAACCAAAGGCCCCCGGGGTGGGGGCATTTTTGGCCCTGGGGCTATAATTTGAACAATCTTGGTAGAGGTCCACTAGGTGAAGCTTCACACCAAATATCAAAGACCTGAGCCTTGTAGTGTCAGAGAAGCAGATTTTTGTAAGTTTTTTTCCCTATATAAGCCTATGTTAAACCAAAGGCCCCCGGGGCGGGGACATTTTTGGCCCTAGGGCTATAATTTGAACAATCTTGGTAGAGGTCCACTAGATGAAGCTTCACACCAAATATCAAAGACCTCGGCCTTGTGGTTTCAGAAAAGAAGATTTTTAAAGACTTTCCCTATATAAGCCTATGTAAACCCAAAGGCCCCCCAGGCGGGGGCATTTCTGGCCCAAGGGCCATTATTTGAACAATCTTGGTAAAGGTCCACTAGATGAAGCTTCATACCAAATATCAAAGACCTGGGCCTTTCGGTTTCAGAGAAGAAGATTTTTAAAGATTTTCCCTGTATAAGCCTATGTAAAACCAAAGGCCCTCAGGGCGAGGGCATTTTTGGCCCTAGGGCTATAATTTGAACAATCTTTGTAGAGGTCCACTAGGTGAAGCTTCACACCAAATATCAAAGAACTGGGCCTTGTGGTTTCAGAGAAGAAGATTTTTAAAGATTTTCCCTATATAAGCCTATGTAAACACAAAGGCCCCCGGGGCGGGGGCATTTCTGGCCCAAGGGCCATAATTTGAACAATCTTGGTAGAGGTCCACTAGATGAAGCTTCATACCAAATATCGAAGACCTGGGCTTTTTGGTTTCAGAGAAGAAGATTTTTAAAGTTTTCATTTCAAAAATTTATTTTTGGGTCCTGTGACCCAGATGTGCAATGGACCGGAACCATTTGAACAACTTTGAAAGGGGACCACCTAAGGATCATTCCTGTGAAGTTTGGTCAAAATCCGATCAGTGGTTTAGGAGGAGATGTCATTTGAAGAAAAAGTTTACGCACACACGCACGCACGCACGCACGCACACACGCACACACGCACGACGGACGACGGACAAAAAGTGATACCAAAAGCTCACCTCGTCACTACGTGACAGGTGAGCTAAAAATTATGACCAAAATAAGATTTGAATAGAGATTTTACATTGAAAGGGGAGATAATCCATGATCATAAAGTTTTAATTCTGGAATCTTTTTGGCCTCGATTTAAATGTTTTGAACTTCATGATGTGTTTTGCATCATTTATGATTATTTCAGTTATTTAGTAACAGTGTATGAAGAAATTTAAAGTTTGCGGGGAAATATTTACCTCCCTTGCTAGCAATTTAACAATGGAAATTTCCCTATTCAAATGTGTTTTTGGTTATAAAATCCTTATTTGTCAACAGATTTTCTAAATTATTGCAACGCTAGTTGTTTTAAACCTTGTTCTTTATCCTGATGTAATTTTTATTGAGTTTTATCTGAAAACCCATTATCAAAAGAGAAAATGTCCACATTAGTATATAGAGAAAGAATATATATGGTTAATGGGTGGGGAAATATTACGCATTTTATTAAATGATGTGGGTAGGGCATGCCCCCAGGGGCCCAAATTAAGGTCCATGTCACTAAATGCATCTGGCTGTATGACCAAGTGGTCCTTAATCACATTCCTGACTCTTGAAGATCAGTTGGAAAACTTTTGACTTTTCAGTTATATTTAGCCAAGATAAAGCCTTAGATGAGCTAAAAGGTCAGGAACAAGAAAATATATGGTTAATGGGTGGAGAGCTTAACCATTTCTAAAGGGGGTGTCGGCCCCCAATTTAACCTATGGTGTTCAAAGATCCATGTAACTAAATGCCCCTTATCACAAGAAACAAGAAAATATATGATTTATGGGAGGGGATCTGAACAGTTTCTGAGATTTGATGCATTTTATGTAATGCAGGGGTGGGGCATGCACCCAGGGTCTCAAGATGCATGTCACTTAAAGCCCTTTAGAATATATATTGTTTATGGGTGGGGATCTGAACAGTTTCCAAGATATTGGGCACTTTTTGAAATGAAGGGGGTGGGGCATGTCCCCGGGGGACCCCCTAGACTCCTAAGGTCCATGTCATTAAACATGCTTAATCACAAGGAACAAGAATATACATATGGTTAAGGGGTGGTATTCTCAACCATTTGCAAGATATCAGCCATTCAGACTTTTTCCCATACAAATACCAATGTGACCAAATTTGACCTTGGCATAAAATAGGTCAAGGTCATCCCAGGGCAATTCTTTGAACAAACTATGATGGGCCCCGAGTCCCGAGGCTACATACCAAGTTTGGTGGAAATCGGCCCAGCGGTTCCGGAGAAGAAGATTTTTGAAGGTTTTTTTAAGGGATCTGGTGGACCCCATGTCAATAAATGCGCCCTATCTTAAGGAACAAGAATAAAAATGATTTAGTGGTGGAATATTGAACGGTTTGTTAGATATAATGCATTTTCACTTTTTCCCATACAAATGCATATGTGACTAAATTTTACCCTGGCATAAAATAGGTTAAGGTCATCCGAGGGTCACCATTTTAAGAATTTATGATGGGCCCCGCGTCCCAGATGCTACATACCAAGTTTCATGAAAATCCGTCCAGTAGTTTCAGAGAAGAAGATTTTTGAAGGGTTTTAACCATATATGGGCATGGCGGCCATCTTGGTTATGTGACCCAACATCATCAACTTAATTTACATGTCCTTCTCCCATAAAGCTTGCATATGAAATTTGGTCAAAATTGACCAAGTAGTTTCCCTGAAAAATAAGTTTAAAGTTTGACATATTAAAAAACTTGACCCAAGGTCACGGAATGACCTTGACCTATAAATCTCATATATACTTATTAACTCATTTAGCTGATGTCATCTACCAACTTTCAGGCCAAAGGCTGCAACAGTTTTCGAAAAATCCACCGTTTTCACTTTTTGCCATTCAAAAGCCTATATTACCAAATTTGACCTTGGCATAAAATAGGTCAAGGTCATCCAAGGGCCATTATTTGAACAAACTATGATAGGCCCGAGTGCCCAAGGCCACATACCAAGTTTGGTGAAAATCGGACCAGCGGTTCCGGAGAAGAAGATTTTTGAAGGGTTTTTACCATATATGGGCATGGCGGCCATCTTGGTCATGTGACCTGGACCCCACGAACAAACTTTCGTTCCCCATCCCACTGAGGCCCCACATGAAATTTGGCTGCAGTCCGCCCAGCGGTTCCAGAGGAGAAGATGTTTGAAAATGTTGACATACATACATACAGCATGACCACCCTATAAGCTCACCAATGAGCCTACGGCTCAGGTGAGCTAATAATTTGACCACTATCAAGCTTGTTAAGCTAATGAAGCTTTGAACAAATGGCCCTGATGCTGCAGCAGCGATGAAATAATGTTTTTACCTGACAATGACTTATGGTAGGTAGTCATCTGTAATGGGGCAGTAACTCCTGCTAATTGTTGGTCTCTAAGGGAGGGAACTTCCACATCTTTTTCTTCCAATGTATCTTCCTCATCGGTCCAATCCTGTGAAGGCAATGATTTAGCTAATAGAAAGAATGCTAAAAAAAAGCACCAATGAACTTGACATTAGCGGTTAAGTTTTAAAAGTACACCAAAACCTTTTTATAACACTACTGTTGGGATCCAAAGCAGCAACCATGTTAATTAAACAATCATGTTATAGCCAAATAAAAATGTATAGATTCTATAGAAAAAAGACCATTTTGGACATTTTTCTATATAATCTATACATTTTTGGGATCCATCTTGAAACCGTGTTAAATCCAAAACAGTGGTATAGCGAACAGTGATATAATGAGGTTGTAGTGTATCCAAAGTACATGTAGTTGGACTCAGCTAAAATGTTGTTGTATACCATCAACTTATACAAGTGACTGATGATCAAAGTTTAATTCACCAACAAAACTGCAAAATATATTGTTGTTCTTTATTACATAGTTTTCAATATATCTGGAAACTTGTTGGCGACATGTATGAAATATACCGTATTTACCCTAAATATTCGGACACATTACGGTATATTTACCCTAAATATTCAGACACATTAACTCCTTGCCATACTTGTTCTAAAAATTGAACAAGTGCAATCTACTAACCCATGCTGTGTCTAAAAATAGCTGGATGAGTGACAAATAGTGTAGACCCTGATGAGATGACGCGTTCTGCGGCATCTCATCAGGGTTTACATTGTTTGCTGGGAACTGTCTGTCCCAATACATATGGTAAATACGGAAAAGACGGAAAAGAAAAAATGATCAAATTTTGTATGTACAGGTAATCTATACATTTTGAATTAGCTGTAATTACAGGTAACACAGATTTCCCTTAAGTCTAACCATAGAATAAAGAGTTAAGGCAAGAAATTTGCTACTGGAGCCATAGTGTATTCATTTGTCACCACCCCCCCCCCCCCCCCCCACCACCCCATTAATGTTTTTATATACCACTTTAACCCTTGTCGTGCTGAATATTCATATATGCCACACCCACTACCAATTATCAACCAATCAGATTACTTGATGCAAATTATTGCAACAAATTCACAATCTGAATGGCAAACAATGTAGATCCTGATCAGATGGCTTCTGATGAAGCCATCTGATCTGGATCTTCATTGTTTGGAAAATAAGGCATATCCAGGCTCAGCAGGACAAGGGTTAACCAAAAGCAAAATAAAATTTAACACTCTTAGAACTTACAGATGAGTCATCATCTGATGGTACATATCTTTCTATTCCCTCAAGAAGGTAGGTTCCCCAGTCAAATGTCTCTTCTTCTTCTGTCAAAATAAGATAATCACGAATCAATAAAAGGATTTACTAGCTATTTTAGATCCAATTCTCTATAAAAAAATGTGTGTTCATTTGAGGTTTAACACTTTTTAGGTCATATCTATCCGGCCAGTTTACCAAACAGCAGTTTTTCTGAGCAGGCTTACACATACATGGTTAACCAGTACAGTGCACATTCTTTGACCAGAAACTGACAACTGCCCTTCTTAATTAGAATTGTACATTCTGATGGCAGGTGATAACAAGAGGGCCATGATGGCCCTGGATGGCTAACCTGATCCATAGAGTAACAAGTGGGCCCCGGGGAGGGCCAGTATTGACCCCAGGGTTATAATGTGCATAATGTTGAGGGAGTGTGCATAATGTTGAGGGAGGTCTAAAATGGTGAAGCTTCATACAAAATATCAACAAAGGCTATAATTTGAACAATCTTGGCAAAGGTCTACTAGATGAAGCTACACACTAAATATCAAAGACCTGGGCCTTGCGGTTTCAGAGAAGAAGGTTTTTTTTTCCAAGATATTCCCTATATAAGCCTATGTAAAACCAAATGGCCCCGGGGCAGGAGCATTTTTGGCCTCAGGGCTATAATTTAAACAATCTTGACAGAGGTCCACTAGATGAAGCTTCACACCAAATATCAAAGACCTGGGCCTTGCTGTTTCAGAGAAGAAGATTTTCAAAGATTATCTCTATATAAGTCTATGTAAAACCAAAGGGCCCCGGGGCGGGGGCATTTGTGGCCCGAGGGCTTTAATTTGAACAATCGTCATAGAGGTCCACTAGATGAAGCTCCATACCAAATATCAAAGACCATGGCCTTGCAGTTTCAGAGAAGAAGATTTTTAAAGATTTCCCTATATAAGTCTATGTAAAACCAAAGGGTCTCGGGCGGGGGCATTTTTGGCCCCAGCACTATAATTTGAACAATCTTGATAGAGGTCCACTAGATGAAATTTCACACCAAATATCAGACCTAGGCCTTGTGGTTTCAGAGAAGATTTTAAAGATTTTCCCTATGTAAAACCAAAGGGCCCCGGGGTGGGGTCTTTTTTGGCCCCAGCACTATAATTTGAACAATCTTGGTAGGGGTCCACTAGATGAAGCTTCATACCAAATAGCAAAGACCTGGGCCTTGTGGTTTCAGAGAAGAAGATTTTTAAAGATTTTCCCTATATAAGACTATGTAAAACCAAAGGGCCACGTGGCGGGGGCATTTTTGGTCTCAGGGCTATCATTTGAACAATCTTGGTAGAGGTCCACTAGCTGAAGCTTCATAACAAATATCAAAGACCTAAGCTTTGTGGTTTCAGAGAAAATTTTTCAAGATTTTCGCTATATTAGTCTTTGTAAAACTAAAGGGCCCTGGAGCGGGGGCATTTTTGGCCCCAGAGCTATAATTTGAACAATCTTGGTAGAGGTCCACTAGCTGAAGCTTCATAACAAATATCAAAGACCTAAGCCTTGTGGTTTCAGAGAAGAAGATTTTTTCAAGATTTTCCCTATATAAGTCTATGTAAAACCAAAGGGCCCCAGAGCGGGGGCATTTTTGGCCCCAGGGCTATAATTTAAACAATCTTGGTACAGGTCCACAAGATGAAGCTTCATACCAAATATCAAAGACCTGGGCCTTGCAGTTTCAGAGAAGAAGATTTTTAAAGATTTTCCCTATATAAGCCCATGTAAGATCAAAGGGCCCTGGGGCGGAGGCATTTTTTGGCCTTAGCAATATATTTGAACAATTTTGGTGGGGGTCCACTAGATGAAGCTTCATACCAAATATCAAAGACCTGGGCCTTGCTGTTTCAGAGAAAAAGATTTTTAAAGATTTTCCCTATATAAGCCCATGAAAAACCAAAGCGCCCCGGCGCGGGGGCATTTTTGGCCCCAGCACTAATTTGAACAATCTTGGCAGGGGTCCACTAGATGAAGCTTCATACCAAATATCAAAGTCCTGGGCCTTGCGGTTTCAGTGAAGAAGATTTTTTAAGTTTTCGGTGAAAAAAATCTATTTTTGGCTCTTGTGACCTATATGTGCAACGGACCGGAACCATTTGAACAACTTTGAAAGGGGACCACCTAAGGATCATTCCTGTGAACTTTGGTCAAAATCCGATCAGTGGTTTAGGAGGAGATGTTGTTTGAAGAAATTGTTTACGCACAGACAGACACACAGATGGACGGACGACGGACGAAAAGTGATCCCAGAAGCTCACCTCGTCACTAAGTGACAGGTGAGCTAAAAATTGTTGACGTTCTTCTACTTTTAGCTCTGGCCGCCATCTTGCTCATCAGAGCATCTTGCTCATCAAAGCGAAATAATTTTAGCTATGTTGGTAGAGGGTCACCTAAGCAGCATCCCTATGAAGTTTGAAAGAAATTGGTCAAGGGGTATGGGAGTAGTAGTCGTTTAAAGATTTTTCTTTTTTAGCTCTGGCGGCCATCGTTTGTCAAAGCAGAACAATTTTAGCTATTTTGGTACAGAGCCAGGTAGGCAACATTCCTATGAAGCTAAAATGAAATTGCCCAAGGGTTTAGGAGGAGTAGTCTTTTAAGCAAATTGTTGACAACGGATGCGGGATGACACACAACAGACATTCACTGATCACAATAGCTCACCATGAGCACATTGTGCTCAGGTGAGCTAATTAAGGATGTTTTATTTTTTCATCTTTAATTGCAAAATATGCGACATTTTGAAGACGTGAGTTAGGGTTAAGTATGAATGTAATTATCCAATATAAAAATGGTTTTAAAAATCACTTTTGCTCAAAATATTGTAAAAAAATTTAGTAGAAAATATTTCATGCTTGCAAAAAGACGTATTAAACACATTATTTACATTCTTAACACTTGTAATATCTTTTAGGTCACCTTTCTGTTTTAGAAATGGCATAGCGTAAATATTTTGTCTGTGTTTAGAAAGACAAATCATGGGCAACCCAGTACGCTCAGCTGTAGTGACTGACTACATAACATGTATCATATACCAAGTGTTGTATACAATCTGGTTACTTTTCATTGACTGAGTGACCCGGATATTGAGAAAATTGAAGTAGATGAAAATTTGTATGTTTGAATAATCAAGTTACCTATGTACAAGTTCAATCAGCAAGTGCAAGCAATATTGGTATGTCATTTGCAATGCTAACCATGCACCCTGTGTTAAAAAAAATTGCAAAAGGATATGCTATGGAAACAAACGATGTTTACGGAAATGAAAAAGATTCATCTCGGCTAACTCTGTAATTGTGAGTAAACTGGACCAACTAGAGCTGTCAGTGAAACTGACTAGGGCCCCGGCAGCGCTATCAGAGGAGTAGGAAAATGTTGATGTTAAAAAAGACGTTTTTTTTTTCCTTTCACCTCTAAGTATGACCTTGACCTTTGAGGTACGGACCTGGGTCTTGCACGTGACACACTGTCACATTATGGTTAATATTTCTGCTAAGTAATATTTAAATCCATCCAGGTATAAGAAAGTTATAGATTGGACACAATAAAAAAGACGCTTTTTTGACCTTTTATCTCTAAGTATGACCTTGACCTTTGAGGTACGGCTGTGGGTCTTGCATGTGACACTTCGTCACATTATGGTTAACATTTCTGCCAAGTAATATTTAAATCCATCCAGGAATAATAACAAAGTTATTAATTGGACACAGGAAAGACCCTTTTTTGACCTTTAACCTCTAAGTATGACCTTGACCTTTGAGGTACGGACCTGAGTCTTGCGCGCAACACTCCATCACATTATGGTTAACATTTCTGCCAAGTAATATTTAAATCCATCCAGGAATAAGAAAGTTATGGAGGATAAAAAAATTTGTGGACGGACAGACGGACAGACAGACAGACAGACAGACGGACGGACAGAATGATGCCAAGTAATATTTAAATCCATCCAGGAATAATAAAAAGTTATGGAGGATAAAAAAAATTGTGGACGGACAGACGGACAGACGGACGGACAGACAGACAGACAGACGGACGGACAGAGTGATTACTATAGGGCACCCACACTTTCAGTGCGGGGCCCTAATTAGCATTCTTCATTTCTCGAGCCCTGGTTGTCTGCTGTTAGTAACAGTCTGCTATCAGTAATAGGAAAATACCATGTTATTCCTGCCCCAATGCTTCAGTATATTGACTGTTGACAGGGCTATTTGCTATCAGTAACAGCCTGATATCAACAAGAATTCTGCCAAAGGCTATGTCGCGCCTATGGGTGCGCAAAGTCACCGGACCATGTAATCTAGGACAAGGTCAAAGGTCAAATATTAATACTTCCATAAAAGTTGCTATTCCTAGATGCAAGCTTGTACCAAGTATCATTAATGAATCTGTAACAGCTGTTGAGAAATGAACTTAAACATTAGGTTGAACACTAGGGTTGATTCAATAGTTCACTTGTTTGTTTGATTTGAGGTTTAACGTCCCCGTCAACACTGTAAAGGTCATTTTGAAGACATTGCTTCCAATTTTGTGGGACTTTTACCCGACATTGAGATGAAATGACATCTCAAGCCCTGTCGCCCAATGAAACCAATAGGGTTTATTAGCATGGACGGTCCGCCTCGCACGGCGGTTCCTGGAAGGCTTAGATCCTCCAAGTGGTTTACCAGTACTAGTGTGCGGGCCAGATTCAGCTCTGCGTGGAAGCATCATGCAGCCCATATATTTCTTCAAGCCCCTATGGGCGGTGGCCTCAATAGTTCACTAAGTCGGTGAACTATGAAATGTAGGTCAAGGTCAAATATGGATGCTTGCATTAAAATTGCCATCCCTAGATACAAGTTTTTATCAAGTATCATTAATAAAGCTCTTATAGTTCTTTTGATATGAACTTGACCATTAGGGCGAACACTAGGGTGGTCACAGTGACAATATTTCACAATGTCAGTGAACCATAAAATGTAGGTCAAGTCAAATATGGATGCTTGCATTAAAATTGTCAGCCCTAGATACAAGTTTGTACAAAATATCATTAATGAAGCTCTTATAGTTCTTGAGAAATAAACTTGACCATCAGGGTGAACACTAGGGTGGTTGCAATATTTTACAAAGTCAGTGAACCATGAAATGTAGGTCAAGGTCAAATATGAATGCTCGCATTTAAGTACAAGTTTGTGCAAAGTATCATTAATGAAGCTCTTATAGTTCTTGAGAATTTAACTTGACCATTAAGGTGAAGGCTAGGGTGGTCGCAATAATTTACGAAGTCAGTGGACCATGAAATGTAGGTCAAGGTCAAATATGGATGCTTGCATTTACGTTGCCATCCACAGATACAAGTTTGTACCAAGTATCATTAATGAAGCTCTTATAATTCTTGAGAAATAAACTTGACCATTTGGGTGAATGCTAGGGTGGTCGCAAATGTTGACGCCTTGCCAAACGGATGCATGGACGGAAAACCGGTCGCCTATACCGTGCCATGCTAATAGCAGGGGCCACAATAACAGCAATGACTAAGTTCCCTTCTTGTTCTTGTCCCAATGCTTCAGTATACTGGCTGTTAACTGGGTTGCTTGCTATTAAGTAACAGTCTGCTATCAGTAATAGGAATTACTAAGTTACCTTCTTGTTCTTGTCCCAATGTTTCAGTATACTGGCTGTTAACTGGGTTGTCTGCTATCAGTAACAGTCTGTTATCAGTAACCGTCTGCTATCAGTTAAAGGTATGACAAAGTTACATTCTTGTTCCTGTGCCACTATTACAGTAAACTAGCTTTGCCATACATGTATTATGTAACAGTATTCTGGCTGTTTACAGGGTTGTTTGCTATCAGAAACAGGTGCCACTATTACAGTAAACTGGCTTTTAGCTATAAGTTGTACATGAATGACAAAGCTACCTTCTTGCTCTTATCCCAATGTTTCAGTATACTGGCTGTTAACTGGGTTGTCTGCTATAAGTAAGTCTGCTATCAGTAACTGTCTGCTATCAGTAACAGGTACGACAAAGTCCTGTTCTTGTTCCTGGGCCACTAATACAGTAAACTGGCTTTTAGCTATAAGTTACACGAATGACACTCTTGTCCCAATGTTTCAGTATACTGGGTGTTAACTGGGTTGTCTGCTATTAGTAACAGTCTGTTATCAGTAACAGGTATGACAAAGTAACGTTCTTGTTCCTGTGCCACTTTTACAGTAAACCTGTTTTTAACAGAGTTATCTGCAATACCGGTAAGTAACATGAATATAACAAAGTTACCTTCATGTTCTTGTCCCAATGTTTCAGTATACTGGCTGTTAACTGGGTTGTCTGCTATCAGTAACAGGAATGACAAAATGGCATAGTGTGTATCTGTCTGAAAAACAACATCATACAATCAGCAAGAACTGCCAAAAGGTATAGTGGAGTGTAGTGTCCAAGTGTAAGACCTTAAAATAGCTTTTTACTGAATTGAACCAAATTAATCCATTGAATGTTAGTGGACTCTTCCATTGCTATATGTTGGACAAGTCCATTTGTCATATAAGGGGTGTCGGGCCTATTTTTCGTTTTTATTCTATTTTTGACAGAAAATTCTGTAAACAAATAGTGCAGGCCCTGATCAGACGCCGCGCTCTGCGGCATCTGATCTGGGCCTGCACTGTTTGCCAAGGTATCCCTTTAGGGGTTTCCCGCATACAATTGGTTAAAAGTAACACATTAAAGACTGACTACATTTAACATTTTACACTTATAGAACTGACGACATATTAACCCTTAAAATGCCAATCACTACATTGTTGTCCATTTTGTCGTCATCTGCTTACTTTAAGTCACTGTTGCAGTGTAGGAGCAATCTGATCAGAGTCCACAGGATTTGTATGTATGCAAAAATATGTTTGAAAAGCTTGCTAGATGATGACATAAACTGACAACATTTTCAGATGCATTTGTTCTTGGCTTCTTAAAGGTTAAGAACTAAAGCTGACACGATTAATCGTATAATCGATTAATCGTTCGATTTAATCGATCGATAAATTCCACAAAAATGATTATCATTTCTGATTTGCTTTTAATCGATTACTCGATAGGTACAATTTACTACCCAAAGTTATGCCTAAAATAGCTGGATGAGTGGCAAACAGTGCAGACCCTGATGAGACGCCGCATTCTGTGGCGTCTCATCTGGGTCTACACTGTTTGCACAGGCCTGTCTGTTCAAATCTACATATGGTAAAGTGCAACATATGGTAAGAGTCATGCTTAGACAGAAAGCCAGATAGGTAAAATTATGACAAAAACCTCAGCGATTACTAATCGATTATCGATCGCGATGACAGGACTGATAATCGATTATCTTTTCAGCTCCAATTAGCCAGCTCTATTAAGAACTAGCTAAAACAACAGCTGTTGATCAATATTTACTGATTTTAAATCCTTATCTTGCTGAGCCCGGATATGCCTTATCTTTCAAACAATGTAAATCGAGATCAGATGGCTTCTTTAGATCAGGTTCTACCTTGTTTGTCATTCAGATTGTGAATTTGTTGCAATAATTTGCATCAAGAAATCTGATTGGTTGATAATCAGTGGTGGGAGTGGCAGATTAAAATATTCAGCAGGACAAGGGTTAAGAGCTACAGTATAAGCAGTGGAACTTCAATAACTGGAACTAGGCTCGTTTGTTTGAATTGGGGTTTAACGTCCCCGTCAACACTGTATTGGTCATTTTGGAGACGTTGCTTCCAATTTTGTGGGACTTTTACCAGACATCAAGATGAAATGACATCTCAAGCCCTGTTGCCCAATGAAACCAATTCAGGTTTGTAAGCATGGATGGTCCACGTTCTCTGGGCAGGCTTAGAACCTCCAAGTTGATTACCAGTACTCGTGTGCGGTCAGTTTCAGCTCTGCGTGGAAGCATCATGCAGCCCAATCTATTTCTCCAAGCCCTGATATGAGGGGGTCGCATAAAACAATTTTATATCAGATTTAATTACAAAAGAAGTTCAAATGAGTTTTAATAGAAAACACAGGGTTCCCACAGATGTCATCATGACAATATGCAGCAGCAAACATGTTATTACCGTAGCCCCAGATAAGGCGCATTTTTTATCCAAAAAGTATTCATATATTTCATATTTCTTCACAAAAACATTTGTTGTGGGCATTCATTAGAAGCGCCTCAGCGAGGCACTTCTAATGAATTCCCACAGCATATGTTCTCGTGCAGAAATAAGAACAAGAGGGCCATGATGGCCCTGGATCGCTCACCTGATCCATAGGGTATCAAGTGGGTCCCTGGGAGAGCCATTATTGGCCCTGGGCTTGGTAGTGGTCTTAAAGGTGAAGCTTCATACCAAATATCAATTAAAGAATGGAGACTTCTGGTTTCAGACAAGATTTTTAAACGTTTTCCTTATATAAGTCATTATAAACCTTAGGGTTCCCGGGTCGGGCCATTTTTGCCCCCATGGCTATAATTTGAACCATCTTGGTAGAAATCCACAAGACAAAGCTCCATACCAAATATCAAAGACCTTGGCCTTCTGCTTTCAGACAAGAAGATTTTCAAAGGTTTTCATTGCCTTGACTTCTATTTCCTGGGGCTATGTAAAACCAAAGGGCCTGCAGGTGGGGGCATTTTTTGCCCTAGGCCTATAATTTGTACAATCTTGATAGAGGTCCACTAGATGAAGCTTCACACCAAATATCAAAGAACTGGGCCTTGAGGTTTCAGAGAAGAAGATTTTCCCTATATAAGTCTATGTAAAACCAAAGGCCCCCGGGGTGGGGGCATTTTTGGCCCCAGGGCTATGATTTGAACAATCTTGGTAAAGGTCCACTAGATGAAGCTTCATACCAAATATCAAAGAACTGGGCCTTGCGGTTTCCAAGAACAAGATTTTTAAAGATTTTCCCTATATAAGTCTATGTAAAACCAAAGGCCCCGGGGCGAGGCATTTTTGGCCCCAGGGCTATAATTTGAACAATCTTGGTAAAGGTCCACTAGATGAAGCTTCATACCAAATATCAAAGACCTGGGCCTTGTGGTTTCAGAGAAGAAGATTTTTAAAGATTTTCCCTATATAAGCCTATGTAAAACCAAAGGCCCTCATAGCGGGGGCATTTTTGGCACCAGGGCTATAATTTGAACAACCTTGATAGAGGTCCACTAGATGAAGCTTCACACCAAATATCAAAAGCCTGGGCCTTGCAGTTTCAGAGAAGAAGATTTTTAAAGATTTCCCCAATATAAGCCTATGTAAAACCAAAGGCCCCCAGGGCTGGGGCATTTTTGGCCCCAGGACTATAATTTGAACAATCTTGGAAGAGGTCCACTAGATGAAGCTTCATACCAAATATTAAAGACCTGGGCCTTGTGGTTTCAGAGAAGAAGATTTTTAAATATTTTCCCTATATAAGCCTATGTAAAACCAAAGGGCCCCGGGGCGGGGGCATTTTTGGCCCTAGGGCTATAATTTGAACAATCTTGATAGAGTTCCACTAGATGAAGCTTCATACTAAATATCAAAGACTTGGGCCTTGTGGTAAAAGAAAAGAAGATTTTTAAAGATTTTCCCTATATAAGCCTATGTAAAACAAAGGCCCTCGGGGCAGGGGCATTCTTTGGCCCCAGGGCTATAATTTGAACAATCTTGATAGAGGTCCACTAGATGAAGCTTCACACCAAATATCAAAGACTTGGGCCTTGCGGTTTCAGAGAAGAAGATTTTTAAAGATTTTCCCTATATAAGCGTATGTAAAACCTAAGGCCCCCCGGGGCGGGGGCATTATTGGCCCCAGGGCTATAATTTGAACAATCTTGGTAGAGGTCCACTAGATGAAGCTTCATACCAAATATCAAAGACCTGGGCCTTGCGTTTTCAGTGAAGATTTTCAAAGATTTTCAGTAAAAAAATCTGTTTTTAGCTCCTGTGACCTAGATGTGCAACAGACCGGAACCATTTGAACAACTTTGAAAGGGGACCACCTAAGGATCATTCCTGTGAAGTTTGGTCAAAATCCGATCAGTGGTTTAGGAGGAGATGTTGTTTGAAGAAAAAGTTTACGGACGGACGCACGCACGTACGCACGACGGACAAAAAGTGATCCCAAAAGCTCACCTTGTCACTACGTGACAGGTGAGCAAAAAATAATATGTGGATACCCCCTCTTATCTGGGGCTATGTATAATAATAATTACATGTGTAGTCATATTTATAAGACATGACATTATACACTAAATAATTATGACTTTATATGACAAATGAAAATCTTCAATAATTTTGTTTTGCACATTTCCACAAACACATACTCAACCTACTATCACAGAATTAAAAGAAATAATCTCGACAAATCGTCAGTCAGAGCTCTATTGTTTGGTAAAATGGATACAACCGACATATTCTCTCCAATCTCAACAAGGGCCGGCCTCAGTAGCTCAGTCTGATACCAGTCTCATTGTGATCAGGAGATTGTGGGTTCCATAGCTACCTTGTCCGCAACATTCTTGACATGACTGATCATGTTTCTGGACTTGACCTGTATTCAATTGGAAGACCACAATCTTTTTAAAGAGAAGCTATTCTTTGAAGGTGTATTCATGTCCCTGTGTCCTGTGTAGGCTTTCATCCTGCAAAACCTGGAGTGTATGTAATATACACCTGCGGTAATGGTCAAATGTGACCGACGCAGTATCAGAAGATAGATAGATAGTCCCTATAAGATTTTTATCCTGCTTGCCAAAAACCAGTTTTCTCACGAGCTCATCCAAATTTCAAGTGTCATGCTTGTGTCATGTCAACAGAAAACATTCTTTCTTTTTTTGATGTGTGTCTGGCAACTCCACAAGTAAATGAGCCCCGCCAAGTGAATTTGTGTCTTCGAGCATTCTGTCATGACAAATTTTAACTGTGCATGCCCAGCCATTCAGAGGGGCCAGGGATATAGCTTTCTGTCTGAAGGTTCCTCTTGATTCACTGCTCGCATCGGCGATAAGTACCAAAATCGCTTGAAGGGCCCATATAATCAGTTCAGCCCATGTAGTGCACTCTGATCAAAGACTTTGGTGTCAGCTTCCACCAACGCCTAAAAACATTCACCAGCAGGGCTGAAAAGATCACCTTGTTCACTTGTCATGGCTTGTGCTGGAGGTTGTGTAAAAAGTTTGTCCAGCCCCATTGAAATTTAGCAAATATCAAAATCTACTCACGCAGGGCAAGTGACATTTTTTAGAATTTTCGAGCCCTGACCAGCATCCCTCTTATCATAGTAAACAGTTGTTGTCATCTATAAGTTAAACTTGAAGATAACAAAAACTGTCTAGTTTAAGACAAATGCTGGTGATCAACTCCAGCGAGTTGTTTTAAGTTATCTCCCAGAGAAAAGAAGAAATTAATGTAGTGATGACAGTTTGTTTGATTTGAGGTTTAATGTCCCCATCAACACTGTATAGGTCATTCTGGAGACGCTGCTTCCAATTTCGTGCGACTTTTACCCGACACTGAGATGCAATGAAATCTCAAGCCCTGTCACCCAATGAAACCATTGATAGGGTTTATAAGCATGGACGGTCCGACACGCACCACATTTCCTGGGCAGGATTAGAACCGCACAGCGCTTTACCAGTACTCGTGTACAGTCGGTGTCAGCTCTGCGTGGAAGCATCATGCAGCCCAATCTATTTCTCAAAGCCCCGATGGAAGGGGGGCACTCAACCCTAGTGAGTCGTTTTGTGTTGTCCATTACGATAACACACCCATGCGACATAGTGCATTTTATCACATCTCTAAAAGGCTTCTTTTCTGAAGAAAACTTGTGATATTTTTCTTATTTATATTGCAAACATAGGTTGTGGGTGCTCGTTAGAACCGCCTCATTGAGGCGGTTCTAACGAGTACCCACAACCTATGTCTTGGAGAAGAAATAAGAAAAATAATGTATTCCCCCCTAAACCCCAGTTGTCTCTATATAAAGTGGGGTTTAAGGGGGTGTTTATTTCACGGACTTGTTCACGTGATGCTCCCAGAGAAAAGAGGACATGAAAGTAGTGATGATTGATACAAAGGGGGATGTGGAAAAACAGAACAATGGAAGCAGAAACAGAAGAAATAAAAGCATCGCCTTGCAAGATTGTTTGTTTGTTTGATTTGAGGTTAAACATCCCGTCAACACTGTAAAGGTCATTATGGAGACGTTGCTTCCAATTTCGTGGGACTTTTGCCCAACACTGAGATGAAATGACATCTCAAGCCCTGTCGCCCAATGAAACCAATAGGGTTTATTAGCATGGACGGTCCGCCTCGCACCGCGGTTCCTGGACAGGCTTAGATCCTCTAAACGGTTAACCAGTACTAGTGTGCGGGCCGGATTCAGCTCTGCATGGAAGCATCATGCAGCCGATATATTTCTTCAAGCCCCTATGGGCCGGGGCCAACCGCCTTGCAAGAAGAGCAGGTCTTGGCCAACTGTAAGTCAGAATCGGCTGGATGCCCTAATGTCAAAACATATACGACAACTTCGCCTCCATTACAAAAACATGCCTATAAAAGTACATTGTAACCTTTATCGCCTAAAAAAAAAAAAAAAAAGTTTAAGTTGAAAATTGGGATATTTTTCTTATTTCTGCTCAAAATATAGATTGTGGGTACTCGTTAGAACTGCCTCATCGAGGCAGTATTGTGGGTACTCGTTAGAACTGCCTCATCGAAGCGGTTCTAATGAGTACCTGCCATCTATATTTCTGAGCAGAAATAAGTTGGTTCTAACAAGAAATAAGTTGGTTCTAACAAGTACCCACAATCTATATTTAGAGTAAAAATAAGGCAGTTCTAACGAGTACCCACAATCTATATTTTAGAGCAGAAATAAGGCGGTTCTAACGAGTACCCACAATGTATGTTTCAGAGCAGAAATAAGAAAAATAAGCTTTACCCCAGCAAATCCCTGTTTTACTATATAAAAGTGGGGTTCAAGGGGGTTAAAATTATATAGGTGTGTTTTTGTGATGTCACTCAACCACTCAGATCATACTAACTAAACAGAACAAAAGACTTATCTATATTTTTCACTCAGAGAACCTTTAAGCTAGGAATTCTCATGATGGTGCTTAGATTTTTTCTTACCTTTCCGACCCTCTTCTGTTCAAACACTGGGGAAGACAGGAATTTCTCTGATAAATCTTGTAACTTCTCTGCCCTTTTCATGTCAGAGTGAATCCTGAATTTGTCACATATTCTGAAAACATATCAATATCAAACATATAGACTAAGAGGGCCTTACATGATCTAGTGTCTGTTGTTGCCTTACATGTGAGTTTATTTCGTGTCGTGTTTGTCTTTGCTCTACATGAGACTATTTCATATACATTGTAAGGTCTACCTTTGCCTTTAAATGCAAGTTTATTTCATATACAGTTTTATCATATGACGTCGCGTCTGAGAGTGTAATAATGCCATGTAATATTTTCGATAATCCACTAGTGGATTAAATATGCAAATTAGCTAGATACGTTCCGTAACGTTACATGTACGACGCCCTTAAAGACGTCGCATTTACTAATGGCGGAATACTGACATTTTTGTAAACAATCGTGAATGAAATGCGTTTTAAATGTCATATGATAAATAGAATCTTGCATTCGTGCTCATGTATTATTGAATTTATTAAACTCGTTGAGGAAAAGGGATAAAATGCTCGACAAAGCCTCGCATTTTATCCCTTTTCCTCAACTTGTTTAATAAATTCAATAATACATGAGCACTCTCATGTAAGATCCTCTATGAACTCCTCTGGGGCCATGAAAATTTGTCCATAACTAAGGCCAGCTGCTTAACCCAATATATGCTAGTGGACTCTTCCATTGCGAACAGTTGGACAAGTCCATTTGTCATATAAGGGGTATGAGGCCTATTTTTCGTTTTTTATTCTGTTTTTTTTTTTGACAGAAAATTCTTAATTCCACTTAACTGGTTATCGTTACTGATTTGGTAGTAATCGATTATTTGGTGAGTATAATTTACTACCCAATGTTGTGTCTAAAATAGCTGGATGAGTGGCAAGCAGTGCAGACCCTGATGAGACGCCGCATCTGGGTCCCCACAGCTTACTCAGGCCTGTCTGTCCTAATACATACGGTAATGTATCACATATGGCAAGAGTCAATGCCAGAAAGGTAAAATTATGGCCAAATCTACAGTGATTACAAATTGTTTATCGATCACAATGACAGTACTGATAATCAATTATCATTTTAGCTCTGAGTAGTGCCGGCTCGGTAGCTCAGTCGGATGCAGATCTGACTGGTAATCAGGAGGACTCGGGTTTAATACCTACTGAGGTCTGCAACATTCTTTCGTGAAGATTGATACTGAAATCTTTTCTACAGTCATTCTCTCCCTTCCACTGATTCAAGAAGGGCAATTGTCTGTTTCTGGCGAAAGAATGTGCTCTGTAATGCTTAACCACATTCGTATAAGCCAGCCCAGGTAAACAGTGGAAAGGTAAACTGACCGGCTCAAACATGACATACTGGTAAATAGTGTTGACTGGGCCGTTAAACTCCAATACAAACAAACAAACAAAGCTGATTAGCCAGCCCAATTCGTGACAGCAGTAGTTTGAGCCACTGAGGGTTACTCATAACACTAGATCAGGAGGCATAATGGGCAATGACATCTGTATCTTCTATCCAGGAGTCGCAGGATTGGTCCCGGGCTTCTCCAGACTTTCGGATGAGTCTTTAAACCGAGGTCCCGTCTCCGTATGACCTTAGCTGTTGGTGGGACGTAAAACTCAAACACTCACTCACTCACTGTATCTTCTATAAATTATGAAAGCATACCTATACAAATACATATTAATTTTTACGCCGAAAAACAAAAATTTTAAGCGGAAAAATTGTGATAGTTTTCTTATTTCTGCTCAAATTATAGATTGTAGGTACACTTTAGAACCGCCTCATCATTGAGGCGGTTCTAACGAGTACCCACAATCTATATGTTAGAGCAGAAATAAGAAAAACTAGAATTTGTTTTTCTACAAAAAGTTAAACTTAGATGTCTCCCCAGTTTTTGACCTCTAAGTATGACCTTGACATTGGAGGTATTGAGCTGGGTCTTGTGTGCAACACATCATCTAATGAAGATGAACATTTCTGCAAAGTAACTTTAAAAATGTTCATCGAGAAACTAGAAATGCGTCCAAAGGACACGGATGCCACCGCCTGAAAATGTGTCTGTTCGTATTCATCCATAGAAAGTTTAAGTGACCATGTTTAAGTTTTGGACCCTTTTTTTCACACCTGATCTCTAAGTATGACCTTGACCTTGGAGGTAAGGACCTTGGTTTTGTGTGAGGCAGATTGTCTCATGATGGCCAACATTTCTGCCAAGTAATTTCAAAATCCACACAGTTATTGACTGTGTTTAACTTTCAGACCATTTTTTTACCTTTGACCTCTAAGTATGACCTTGACCTTGGAGGTACGGATCTGGGTTTGCACGTGACACATCGTCTCATGATGGTTAACTTTTCTTCAATGTAATTCAAAATCCATCCAGAAATAAGTAAGTTATTGACTGTGTTTAAGTTTCGGACCCTTTTTTTTTACCTTTGACCTCTAAGTATGACCTTGACCTTGGAGGTACGGACCTGGGTTTTGCATGTGACACATTGTCTCATGATGGTTAACATTTCTACAATGTAATTTCAGAAACCATCCATAAATAAGAAAGTTATTAACTGCGTTTAAGTTTTGGATCCTTTTTTTGACCTTTGACCTCTAAGTATGACCTTGACCTTGGGAGGTACGAACCTGGGTTTTGCACGTGACACGTCGTCTTATGATGGTTAACATTTCTGCCAAGTAATTTTAAAATCCATCAAGAAATAAGGAAGTTATTGACCGTGTTTAAGTTTCGGACACACGGACGGACGGACAGGGGCAACGCTATATGCCCTTTCCACCATTCTTCGAATGGCGGGGGCATAATAAGGTTTACCCCTGTAAACCCCAGTTTTGCTGCATAAAAGTGGGGTTCAAGGGGGTCAGAATTATATAGGCGTGATGCACTGTGAGTACTCCTTAGAATCACATCACTGAGGCTACAAAGTCTCTCATGAAATTTGGCCAAATGAAAGTAAGTTTCTCTCTGCATCTTGTATAAAATAAAATACACTGTACTCAATATTTGGCCACATAAAGTGAGTGAGTGAGTGTTTAAGTTTTATGTCCCACCAACAGCTAAGGTCATACGGAGACATGACTTAAAGACTCATCCGAAAGTCTGGAGAAGCCCAGGATCGATCCCGCGACCCCTGGTTTACAAGGCGAGTAGCGTAACCACCCAACCACGGAGGCTTCTGGCCACATAATGTAAGGTAACAAGTATCCACAACACAGGCCATCTAGTGGCCCACTTTGAAAATATAGTGTTTTTATATAAGTTCTTCCTCAAAATATAGGTTATTTTCAGGTTTTTAATGAAATTTATAATGTTAGAAAAAAGGCTCTTCCAAACTCACATAAAGATTTAAAACTAAAGAAAAAATATTTGATGTATTCCTGCGCCACAATTAATCAGATATAGTTGATTTAAATTTTACAAGTCCGAGCAAACGAGGAAAAAAATTACAATTTCTTGACACTTTTAATCACCTTTATGGGACTGAAAAGTAAAAATAGTAGGGCATATTGAAAAATAGTTATGGTTGAGTCCCAAGAAGATTCAAAAAGGATTTTTTTTCATGAAAATATAGGCTTTTTATAGGTTTCTGGGAATGTGTGGTGGCCGTAAAATGTCTCCCTGCCCTACATCATAGCGTTGCCCTACATCATAGTGTAGTTTATATTTTCTTGTCCTTTGGGATCATTGATTCCATTGTGGAATTTTGAAAATTTATGAGGGTCACTGATGAGGTCTAATTGGCCAAAACTAGCTAGTCTGGCCCAGAAAACATGTACACTCCATATTTCCAGTTCTGTAGTGTATTCCTTGCTTCCAAAGGATAACCCTCCCTAGAACATATTTATGAACAAAATAAAAGGTTTTATAGATGTGACACAAAATTATAGATTATTATAGGTTTTATAGGTTTCACTAGGAGGCCTGAATTGTCATGTTTTTATGAAGAAAGATAAGGAAGGGATAAATAAGAAATAGTCTTGCTTATTTCCAGTTGCAAACATAAGATATGGATACTTGCCAGAATCACCTCAATGAAGCGAATTAGGTTTTTATGAGGAAATTAAAAAAATTATGCTTAATCCATAAAATGCCAATCATGCTTTGTCGTCTGCCAGTTATTTTAAAAACTCTTTTTTGCAAACAGTGTGAACCCAGATCAGACTGCTCCTCTAGGAGCAGTCTGAACTGGGCCCACACTGTTTGCCTGTATGCAAAAATATTTTTAAAATGTTTGCAAGAAGATTCAGTAGACGACATTTTCAGATGTAGTTTTTCTCAGCATTTTAAGGGCTTATTGTCCGAATTACTCCCTAGTATCGGTGGCCTCGGTAGCTCAGTCGGAAGCGTGTCTGACTGGTGATCAGGAGGACGCGGGTTCCATACCTGACGGGTCGGCAACATTCTTTTGTGGAGATTGATCATGAAATCTTTTCTACAGTCATTCTCTCCCTTTCGCTGATTCAAGAAGGGCAGTTGTAAGTTTCTGGCGAAAGAATTTGCAATGTACTGGTTAACCGCTTACGTATAACCCTGCCCAGGAAAGTGTGGATAGGTAAACTAATCAGCTCAAAAATGACCTTAATAGTGTTGACGAGATGAGAATGTTAAACCTCAAATCAAACAAACTGAAGTTATGCTTACCCTTGTAAACTTCTTGCCACTTTGTGACTGTCTACACTGAGGAATCTGTGATATTTCAGGTTGGACAAGGCAAACTGGAGACAGATCGCAAAGTTCTCTTCATCTTCCTGTAAAATTAATTGTAATTACACCACAACCTCTTCATAACATCTCTGTTAGGGACCTAAGCAGAAACCATGTCAGTTAACGCTCTGCATGCTGGGTATTTTTTTCACAACAGACGAAATTTTGAAATATTTTTCTAATTTTTCCAGAAGACAGGATTTGACATTTCATGCAAATTGTCTCCTATGGAGACAATTTGCATGAGATGTCAAGTCCTGTTTTCTGGGAAAAATACGAAAAATATTAACAATTTGTCATCTGCTGAATTAGCCTAGACAACAACTGTGTTATACCCAAACAAAAATGAATAGATTATAAAGAAAAATGGCCATTCATATGTATGGCCATTTTTCAGTACAATCATTACATTTTTGAGACCCATCTGTAACCCTTTTTTTCCAAATGCAATCTTCCTCCTTATACACATTTATATAGCAAGAGTCCATTTCAAAATTTAGGGTTGTCAGATTGTGTTTTCTTCAAAATTTATTTGGAAAATAGTTGAACTTTTTGCAAACAGATCAGAGGCTGTGGGCCTGCACTGTTTGCCAAGGTAACCATATTGGGGGGTTCTGGTACGGCTTTTTGTTAATTAGCATTGATAATGCCTGAGAACATGCAGGAGAATGCTTAAATGACAGCAATTACATGGTAGGAAATGTTTAAAATGTTCACCAACAATTTTTTATATTTAGCCCATTATGACCCCCATTATGACCATTTACCGGCCCCGAATAGCTCAGTTGGTAGAGTGTCTGCTCCGGGGAACGGGAGGTCACGGGTTCGATCCCGGACCGCGACATACCAAAGTCGTTAAGAATGGTACTAGCTGCTCCTCGCTTGGCACTCAGATTTACAGGGTAGAGCTAGGACTGGTCAGCCCAGTGTCAGGATAATGTGACTTGATGTGGTATCATGTAATGTGTCTGGGACATGATACTTCATAGAGGCAGCACTATAAAAGTGAGCACTGAGCTCCCTGCCATAACCAGACACCGTCGTGATATGATTGAAAAATTGTTGAAAGCGACGTTTAACCCGAATTCACACACACACACACATTATGACCATTCTGTAAATTCTGTTACTAAAGGTCAATTAAATTCCTTTGTTGTATGTAATATTTATTTAGCACAATTATCAGAAGCATATATTCTGTAGGTACACTACAACCCCATTATAACACGGTTCATTATAGCATGGATATGGATTTAACACAGTTTCAGGATGGATCCCGAAAATGTATAGATTATTTAGAAAAAAAATTTCTACATAATCTATACATTTTGTTTGGATATAACATGGTCGTTTCACTAACAAGGTTTCTGCTTTAAACCCCATTAATTGTGTTATAAAGAGGTTGTGGTGTAGTTTAAATTTCAGTTCGATATATTTATTATTTCCAAAGAAATAAGCATGTTACTATAACTACCCCATTAATTTATGACTGTAAAAAAATATTTGGCGCTGACTGAACTTTTCACTATACATTTGGCATGTTATTACCAATGAACAGGCCTCATACTGACCAAGCTTTTCAAAGCCTGAAAGACCTGATTTTGTAGCCTTAACCCTCATCCTGCTGAACATGACAACCATTACCTTTGCAAACAGTGTAGATCCAGATCAGATGGCTTCTTCATGGCTTCTGAAGAAGCCATCTGATCAGGATCTACACTGTTTGTAATGCAGTTTGTGACCTGAATACATTATATCATATAATTTGATTGGAGAATAGGCAGAAATGGGTGTAGCAAAATAATTTCATTCAGAGGATAAATGTTCAATAGTCATTTTAAACCGCATATAGGAGATAAAATCAAAATCTAAAAAGTCTGAAATCAAGAAAAAAAACAAGTAACAATCAAGCCCTAAAAGCCAGAATTCCTGCATATGCCTGAAAAAATATAATGGCAAGGAGTGCATGATTATTGTGGGGCTAACAGCCATATTAAGATCATTGCATGTGTTCTTTACACTGAAACAACAGTTTCATTACAAAATGATGATCAAAGCATTTAACATTGTAATTATGATTAAGATTGTTTGTTTGTTTTGGAGTTTAACGGCCCAGTCAACACTATTTTAGGTCAGTTTTGAGGCGGTCAGTTTACAACACACTTTTTCCTGGGTAGGCTTATACGTAAGGGGTTAACCAGTACAGTGCACATTCTTTCGCAAGAAACTGACAACTGCCCATCTTGAATCAATGGAAGGGAGAGAATGACTGTAGAAAAAGTTTCATGATCAATCTCCACGAAAGAATGTTGCACACCCGGCAGGTATCAAACGCGCTTCCAACTGATCACCAGTCAGACGCACATCCGACTGAGCTACCGAGGTTGGCGATAAAGAGTAGCAAATAAGTGCTTACTGTAACAATCCTAAGTATTGGGACAGACAGGCCTAAGTTAGCAGTGCAGGCACAGATCCAACAGCTCCTACAGGAGCAGTCTGATCAGGGTCTTCACTGTTTGCCATTCCGTCTGCACCTTTTTGACTCCTTGCTGGAACATGAAACAAATTTGTTAAAATTTTAGGAGAATTACAGCAAGTTCTCGAAGTGTCTGAATTTTTAGGACTTGTACGGTATTTAATATTATTATTTACCAAAGTACACTCATTCTTTTCCATTCTTTATAGGAATAAGGATAAGTGTATTTTGATAAGTGTATGTTAAAAGAATGAAGAATATAATGAGTTAATTTAATTCTATTTTGTTTGTATTGGAATTTAACTGCCCAGTCAACACTATTTACATGCAGGTCATTTTTTAGCTGGTCAGTTTACCTAACCACATTTTTCCTGGGCAGGCTTATATGTAAGCCGTTAAACAGTGCAGTGCAAATTCACCGTGCCCTTCTGGAATCAGTGCAAGGGTGGAATGGTTGTAGACAAGATTTCATGGGATCCCGTAAAGTTAACTTAAACCCACCAGTAAATTTACTGACCATTCCAAATCGGTGCATTTGCTGTTTGTCTTGGTGGTTCTGATTCTTTCCTTAATCATATACATGTATGTTGTTACATTGATTATTCTGTTAGGTTGTTCATTTTTAGTTATGTTTGTCCTTCCAGTGTAATGCTTGTCATGTTGGTGATTCTGATTCTTTCCCCCATTATGTATTTTGCTCCTTTTTAGTTAGATTTGGATATTCTGTGTCACCACCTATTTGGGAAAGAGCTGCTGATTCGGTTTACTTAGTATCACCATCACTGATATCTTGATTGTGGTAAACATATTTCAGAGATAACATCTAAAGCAACTAGGACCTTTGGATTTCTTATACGTAATTTGGCCTTTGCAACTATGCAGACAAAGGATGTTGCATATAAAACATTGGTTGGCCCTCAACTTGAATATACATCACCCATTTGGCATCCCTTTGTTAAAACTCAGATTCAGCAGGCTAGAAGATACAGGAGACAGCCGCTCGATGGACCTGCAGACGATGGCGAAATAGAGGTAGCACTGATGACAGAATAAATGAGGTAGAACAACCATCCTTTATGGCATGCCGCGAGCAGTCCTCTTTAACTTTCTTCTGTAAGATACACTCTGGTATAGTGTCTGTTTATAAAGATAAGACACTTGACCCCACCCAAATAAGAGCATCAAATATAAACAACTCACAATATTGTAGGTACCAGTCCTATTGTGATGCCCTGAAAAATTCTTTCTTTCCTAGAACTATTCCTCAGTGGAATTGTCTTCCCTCCTCTGCGGTGGATGCAAAGACCACAGAGGAGTTCAAAGTCCATGCAGTGTAGATTCGGACTCAGAGGTATGCATTTTAAGCATACCCTTTCATTGGGCGACAGGGCTTGAGATGTCATTTCATCTCAATGTCGGGTACAAGTCCCACAAAATTGGAAGCAACGTCTCCAAAATGACCTTTACAGTGTTGACGGGGACGATAAACCTCAAATCAAACAAACAAAACCTCAGATGGTAATAGTTTTAAGGACTTGTCCAGTGACCTCTTTTTGTTTTCTTAAGCTAAATTCTAAATTAATCCATCAACTGAGGTAACTGGCAGATATGACCGACTCGGTATAAGAACAGAGGAACAGATAAGCAGGGTATTTGCGTAAAAAAAACTGATAAAATTGATAGAATACCCAATTGAAAAATAAATTAAAGGGTAAAAACCACAAATGAAAATCAAAGATACCCAAATCTTACTGATGTACTTGCATATTATTCTTATAGATTTGAAACTTTCAGTTTCCTACATGTATAATAAATAAATTGCACATAGTTGTCATTTATTTTGCTTTTGAGATGCTTGCATTTTACAAATGCACAAGTGATGTACACAGCAGTTAAAGCAAAAACATTGTGATCCATTTAGACCTCTGTCAAGTTATATGGTATTAGCTTAAACAATCAGCACAAATGTACATTATTCTCAATTAGTTTCAATAAAGTGGGTAACCAAACATGAGATTCCCAGTCATCTCTTCAGATACCCAATTAAAGTTGAATATAGTGGTTATTACCCAATTCCTCTGAAGAACATCACGTGAACAAGTCCATGAAATAAAGACCCCCCCCCCTAAACCCTACATTATATAGAGAAAACTGGGGTTTACGGGGGTAAACATTATTTTCCTTATTTCTGCCCCAAGACATAGGTTGTGGGTACTCGTTAGAACCGCCTCAATGAGGCAGTTCTAACGAGTACCCAAAACCTATGTTTGGAGTTATATATGAAAAATATCATAAAATTTCATCAGAAAAAAATACTTTTTTGAGGTTTGAAAAATGCACTATATCACACGGATGTGTTATCGTAATGGAAAGATAGAATATGTAAGCTTAATCCAAGCCTTCTCTGACGTTCTAAAAGCCTTTTTATGCCCCCAACTTCGAAGAAGTTGTGGGGGCATATTGGTTTTGCCCTGTTCGTCCGTCCGTCCTTCCGTCCGTCCCACTTTTTACTGCATAGCATAACTTTAGAACCATGGGTGCTAGGTTTTTGAAATTTCATATATGGATTCCTCATGAAAAAATAATTGACCCGTGTTTTTTTTCTCGTCAGGATTATGCCCCTTTTTTGAGTTATGCCCCTTTGCAAAAAATACTATGAAATCTTGTAAGCAAGATATCTCAAAAACTGTTTGAGCTATTGCCCTGAAACTTTACATGCTGGTTGGGGATGATGAGTAGATGAACTGATTAACTTTTGAAAAAAATCCGAAATTTTTTTCTTGAGTTATGGCCCTTTGAAATTTTTCGCGTTTTAAGTTTGTAAGCAAGATATCTAAAAAAACTATTTGAGGTTTTTCCCCGAAACTTCACAGACTTGTCGGGGATGATGAGTAGATGAACTGATCAACTTTTGAAAAAAATCCGATTTTTTTTTCTTGAGTTATGGCCCTTAGATTTTTTTCGTGTTTTCAGCTTGTAAGCAAGATATCTCAATAATTGTTTGAGCGATTGCCCTGCAACTTTACAAGCTGGTTTGGGATGATGTGTAGATGAACTGATTAACTGTTGAAAAAAAATCCTATATTTTTTTCTGAGTTATGGCCCTTTGAAATTTTTCGCGTTTTAAGTTTGTAAGCAAGATATCTCAAAAACTATATGAGGTTTTTCCCCAAAACTTCACAGACTGGTTGGGTATGATGAGTAGATGAACTGATTAACTTTTGAAAAAAATCCAATTTTTTTTTCTTGAGTTATGGCCCTTTGATTTTTTTCGTGTTTTCAGCTTGTAAGCAAGATATCTCAAAAATTGTTTGAGCTATTGCCCTGAAACTTTACAGGCTGGTTGGGGATGATGAGTAGATGAACTGATTAACTTTTGAAAAAAATCCGAAATTTTTTTCTTGAGTTATGGCCCTTTGAAATTTTTCGCGTTTTGGCGTCCTTCCGTCCTTCCGTCCTTACGTCCGTCCCACTTTTTACTGCATAGCATAACTTTAGAACCATGGGTGCTAGGTTTTTGAAATTTCATATATGGATTCCTCATGAAAAAATAATTGACCCGTGTTTTTTTTCTCGTCAGGATTATGCCCCTTTTTTGAGTTATGCCCCTTTGCAAAAAATACTATGAAATCTTGTAAGCAAGATATCTCAAAAACTGTTTGAGCTATTGCCCTGAAACTTTACATGCTGGTTGGGGATGATGAGTAGATGAACTGATTAACTTTTGAAAAAAATCCGAAATTTTTTTCTTGAGTTATGGCCCTTTGAAATTTTTCGCGTTTTAAGTTTGTAAGCAAGATATCTAAAAAAACTATTTGAGGTTTTTCCCCGAAACTTCACAGACTTGTCGGGGATGATGAGTAGATGAACTGATCAACTTTTGAAAAAAATCCGATTTTTTTTTCTTGAGTTATGGCCCTTAGATTTTTTTCGTGTTTTCAGCTTGTAAGCAAGATATCTCAATAATTGTTTGAGCGATTGCCCTGCAACTTTACAAGCTGGTTTGGGATGATGTGTAGATGAACTGATTAACTGTTGAAAAAAAATCCTATATTTTTTTCTTGAGTTATGGCCCTTTGAAATTTTTCGCGTTTTAAGTTTGTAAGCAAGATATCTCAAAAACTATATGAGGTTTTTCCCCAAAACTTCACAGACTGGTTGGGTATGATGAGTAGATGAACTGATTAACTTTTGAAAAAAATCCATTTTTTTTTCTTGAGTTATGGCCCTTTGATTTTTTTCGTGTTTTCAGCTTGTAAGCAAGATATCTCAAAAATTGTTTGAGCTATTGCCCTGAAACTTTACAGGCTGGTTGGGGATGATGAGTAGATGAACTGATTAACTTTTGAAAAAAATCCGAAATGCTTGCTTAAGACAGGTTGCTCGCTTAATAAAGGTGGCCACTAAGACAAGTTTGACTGTATCTCTAAAACTGTATGAGCTATTATCCTGTAACTTAAAAAACTAGTAGGGGGTGATAAATAAACGACCTGATTAACTACAGCTTTTCTTGTGTAATTTCAGCATTACAGCCACATAAAAACAAGATATCTCAATTACTGTTAGGGACAAGCAGTGTTAGGGTCAAGCAGTTGGGGGCATTGTGTTTCATAAACACTGGCTCTAGTTTATTTTCTGATTTGGTGGCTTTAACTACAGCCAGAGATCTCGGGTTAATGTAAGCTGTGTATACAGGCCAGTAAAACTGATGTTTTTATTGTGTATAAAATGCTTTCACATTGAAAAGTTGCCTTCAGTAGGTTTAAAGGCCAACGGTACATTTCTGAAATCTTTGTGTGTCAACCGAAGCATGATCCTCTGCCACAGGGATCTGCAAATGAAACCAAATGGTTCCTTATGATGGAAAAATTACCGTAACTATATGAAGCCCACTCTTTGATGCTGCCAATAACTAGCCAATGTCCCACTTCCTTAATATCCCTATACAGAGAGAGACAGTGAACAGACTGCGCAAAATATAAAAACGGTTTCATTTCATTTCAAAGCCATATACTGGCCGAGATAACCCAACAGCCCCTGCCCATCAGGGCTTTAAGAAAAAGATGGGCTGCACGATGCTTCCACGCAGAGCTGAACCCGAACGCACATGAGTACTGGTAATCCGCTTAGAGGATCTATGCCTGCCCTGGAAAAGCAATGCGAGTCGGACTGTCCATGCTTAAAAACTGTTTTGGTTTCATTGGGTGACAGGGCTTGCGATGTCATTTCATCTCAATGTCGGGTGGACGCAGGTTCTGCTGTATGAATGTCATTTGACGTATCACCAGTAACAATTCTAATTCTGACCCATTTATTCTGGACTTCGAGAAAGCTTTTGACATCTCATGAACTGCTTAAATCCAAATTATTTGGTTATGGAATTGGGGGGGGGGGGACTCTTAAATGGATAGATTCTTTCCTTTGCTACAGAAAACAGTGTGTTGTTAATGATGCATCCTCAGAATGGGCGCCAGTTTCATCTGGGGTCCCACAGGGGACTGTTCTTGGTCCACTGCTATTCTCCCTGTACATTAATAATATTTCCACTGACATTGACTCAGAAATATGACAGTTCGCAGACGACTCTGTTTGCTATTGGGACATCAGAGATACTGAGGACTCAATGAAACTTCAGAAGAATATAGATAGATTTGGATGTTGAGCACAAAAATGTGGCATGAGATTTCAGCCCGATAAATGCAATATTATACAGATAACTAGGAAGAGAACAATTAAACTGAGGCTTCATACTCCTTAGAGGGAAAGGTCCTTGAAAATGTGAAAATTTTTCCATTTATTTACCTTGCTGTGACCAACACACACGATTTGTGATGGAATACACACATAAGCAACATGTGTACAAAGGCGAAAAGAACACTTGGTTTCGTGAGGCGAAATCTTCATCAGTTTCCTCAGGTTGTAAAAGAGACAGCATATAAGGGACTTGTTCCCCCAGTCTTGGAATATGGTGCATCTGGGACCCTTAATGAAGAAATTGAAAACGTTCAGAATAGAGCTTCTAGATTTGTAACAAGCAATTACTGCTTTGAAACTGGGAGCATGACTGGAATTCTAGGAAAATTAAGATGAAAGTCTCTCAATTTGTTTGGTTGAATTGGGGTTTAACGTCCCCATCAACACTGTTGTAGGTCATTTTGGAGATGTTGTTTCCAATTTCGTGGGACTTTTACCCGACATTGAGATGAAATGACATCTCAAGCCCTGTCATCTAATGAAACCAGAAGGTTTATATGCATTTGAAGATCTGACTCACAACGCTTTGCCTGGGCAGGCTGAGTCCTTCTAAGCCGTTTTAATACCACTACTCGTGTGCAGTCAGATTCAGCTCTGTATGGAAGCACCATGCAGCCCTATCTATATGGGTGGGGGCAAGGACGTCTCTCAAGAAAAGAAGAGACAGTAGGCTCGTTCTCTTGTACAAAGGTCTTAAGGGTGCTGCCTGCTTTCCAACAGTTGACCTTGTTCCCCCAGCTAGGCACTGTAGAAAGCACCATTTAATGGTGTTTCAGACCCTTACTGCAAGAACTGACATTAATGAAGAATCTTTCTTTCCCCTGAACCATTAGACATTGGAACGCCCTTCCTGATTCGACTATTTCGATGGCTGAAAGTGCTGAGGATTGTGTAGCTAAGTTTACCTCTTTGGTTAGAGTGAAGGACTAACTTCCAATATCACAGGTCCTGGTGCCTGAATGTCATTTGACGTGTCACCAGTAACAATTCGAATTCTGATTCTTTGGCATATGTGTAAAAGTCTGTAATAGATGATACCCTACCAAGAAAATTTCAGTCAGAAAATCAATTTGAGTAACCTCCCTTGTTTCGGCCCCCGCCCATCGGGGCTTGAAGAAATAGATGGCTGCATGATGCTTCCATGCAGAGCTAAAACTAACCCTTCCATGCAGAGCTAAAACTGACCCGCACACGAGTACTGGTAAACCGCTTAGAGGATCTAAGCCTGCGGAGGCAAAGCGGTGCGAGTGTCGGACCTTCGTTGCTTTTAAACCCTATTGGTTTCATTGGGCGGCAAGGCTTGAGATGTCATTTCATCTCAATGTCAGGTAAAAGTCCCACAAAATAGGAAGCAATGTCTCCAAAATGACCTTTAGTGTTGATGGGGTTGTTAACCCTCAATCTATCAAAACCTCCCTTGTTCATCAGAATCAGATGCCAGTTTGGAGACGGAGATTTTCTTACCGCTGCCAGGAATCGAACTGGGGGCCTCTAGCATGATAGGCAAGTGCACTAACCACTGAGGTCCTCCTGGTATATGAATATTTGTTTGATTTGAGGTTTAACATTCCCATCAACACTGTAAAGGTCATTTTGGAGACGTTGCTTCCAATTTTGTGGGTCTTTTACCCGACACTGAGATGTCATCTCAAGCCCTGCTGCCCAATTAAACCAAAAGGATTTATAAGTATGACGGTCCAGCTCGCACTATTTTGCCTGGTTTACCAGTACTTTGTGGGGTCTGTTTCAGCTCTGCGTTGAAGCATCATGCAGTCCATCTATTTCTTCAAGCCCCGATGGGCGGGGGCCGAGGTGTATGAATGTCAAGTACCAATTCTGATTCTGGTCCTATGCCTAACCCAGGGCGAAACGTCCCACGGGCGAAACGACCCACGAGTGAAACAACCCAAGGGCGAAACGACTCACGGGCGAAACGACCCGTGTCTAGACAGGGGCCGAGTTTGTCAGGGTCCGAATTTGTTTCGGGCCGAGATGTCCTGTTACCTCGATTACGCCTAATTTAGGGCGCGGCTCAGTTGTGGCGCATAATTATGACTGTTAAATACATTACCTCAAAGCCTGTAGTATTCTTAATAACTGTTTCTATGTCTGTCAAACCATCTTGTTCGATGTAGCGCGCCATGATAACATTTCTGGTTTCCCGTCGCCGGGTTAGTTTTAGCTCTGCATGGAAGCATCATGCAGCCATCTATTCCCATCAACACTGTAAAATGATACCGACAAAACTAGATGGATTTTATTACAGGAAGATAAAAATAGTTAGTTTTAGCTCTGCATGGAAGCATCATGCAGCCATCTATTCCCATCAACACTGTTAAATGATACCGACAAAACTAGATGGATTTTATTACAGGAAGATAAAAATCTTCTGATGGCCCTTGGGTCTTTTATACATGTTTGTTTTGAAAAACGATGCAATAATTTCAAATAGAATTATGTATATTCTATCATTCTAGTATTAAGACCGTCGACACAGATCATCCATACTATAACGTCATTCATTTTCACCCCTTAATTCAATCAACATGATTTATGTTACCTTTGTTACATGTTCAACATTGGTTCGTTGGTATGTCCTAAATGTTTTTGTCTGTCCTTGTTGTTGAGTCAATGTATTTTTTCTAATCAATTCATGTTTGCATTTTTATATACCCGAGAGGGTCCTTGATTGGAAATAAAATTATTCTATTCTATTCTATTTCTTCAAGCCCCGATGGGCGGGGGCCGAAACAAGGGAGGTTACTCAAGGAGCGGGATAGCTCAGTGGTTAGTGCACTTGCCTCTGATGCTAGAGGTCCCGGGTTCGATCCCCGGCAGCGGCGATAAAATTTCGGTGTCCGAACACGCTCCATTGGCATCATTTGCAGGGATGAATGTCATAAAGTGCACCGTCCTTCGGATCGGGACGTTAACTGGAGGCCCCCTGTGCAGGGAGAACCATCCCCTGTGCAGGTTAAAGATCCCTACCGTAATTACATGATTACTGTGTAGGCTTTCATCCTGCAAAAACCTTGAGTGTATGTAATATACACCTGCGGTAATGGTCAAATGTGACCGACGCAGTATCAGAAGATAGATAGATAGATAGATAGTACCTAAACACAGGAAATACCAGAAAAACAAAAAGCTCTGACAAAAATCAAAGGCTTGAGGAGCCTCGAAGTCGATGAATTACAAAAGAAGGAAACACTATAGCGCTCACACAAAACGTTTGAAATTACTATCTAATGTTTTATTATAGCCACTTTGAGCAGAGATCTATTCTAGTTTAACAAGCGGACCAAATGGCCTATATCGCTCACCTGTGTACCAGAAAGTCATTAATGATATTTTAAGAATGCCCATCGGGGCCTGAAGAAATAGACTAGGCTACATGGTGCTTCTATGCAGAGCTGGAACCGACCACACATGAGTACTGGTAAACAGGTTCTAAGCCTGCCCAGGAAAAGTCACATGCTTAATGACCCTATTGGTTTCATTGGGTGGAAAGGGCTTAATTTCACCTCGATGTCGGGCAAAAGTCCCACAAAACTAGAAGCAACGACTCCAAAATGACCTACACTGCGCTGACAGTGGATTTTTGAAAATCTTCATACCACCTGTAGTGTATCCGGTGGTAAGGCAAGTAACAACACAGTCTTATACTATTCTACTATTATAATTATACTATAAAGCTAAAGCATCTTTACTCTTGTAGGTATATCAGAGAACTCCCAGCTTCACCCCACACACTCATGCTAGAGACAATATTATCTAATGTTACAACTAACTATAATTGCTTGTAAGACAGTATATCCCTTTATTCCTCGCAATGATACTTATCTTAAGATAAAACAGTTTCTGCTTTATTTTATTTCGGTCAGGATAACCTGGATGTAATTATTTCTGAAACATGGGCAGATCTTATCTTAGAAAGTCATGAACCACTTCATTTTGCCAATTACCATGAAATTCTTCTGACAATAACTGTCACTATTTACAGATAAATATCCTTGGAATTTGTGACTTATTAATCGACTTCAGAATTGTGTAGAGAATTATATTTTTAACAAAATAACTCTGATTTAGGCACAACTAAAATAATTTCTGTTTCACTGGATCTTATTGCGAAGTAGTTTTGAAGTTTATTTGCTTTACAGCTCTTCAACAGTATTTGTATGAGTATATATATGTTGCTTACTTATATCCGCACACACCATACACACAAAAATGATTAAAATAGAAAAAAGCAAAGCTTAACTGCAAAATTATTACTATGGCTATGTAATGAATATATGTATAGTATATTCCTAAATTGTCTCACTGATCTCACTAAACTATTGACTAGTCTTTTTAGTTCTGTAACTTCAAGTTGTCACGTAATCTTCCAGGTACCTCGGACGTCTAGTTTCACGCTTCGGTCGTACGTTCGGTTCAACTGGTACTGGGATCGAAACTGGCATCGCCGCGGTTGATGCACCATCCCGATCAACGTCTGGTCTACCGGTCATATCGTTGTCCTCGTACTTTTTGACGTTCTTTCCGCCGTCTTTTCCCTCCATAACGACTTGGTTACCAATTTTTGCTCTGACCAAGTATGGTTCATGTTCAAATCGTGTTGATAGCTTGTTTTCGTGTCTCTGTTCAAGAATAAATATAAAAAAATGAGTTCTTTTAAGAGCAATGAAAACATTCATAAGAAAGAAGATGGGTCATCTTACGTAGTTTTGGCTAATAAAGCCTCATCAGTGACCCTGTAATGATCCGACAACGAAAGCCGGAGGAAACATACTGCAATTTTGCGAATTTCGAATAGGCAGTCGATTCAAAGACTGATATAAATCAAAATGGGTCCAAATAATTAAAAACCTGTCTATAATATGAGTCTAAACCAATAATTTATTTCTGATTTCTCAGAATATTCACGCTGATCTCAAAGGACCAAAAGTAAAATATAAACTGCACTATGGTTGATGTACGGGGAGACGTTTTACGGCCGCCACACGGCACAACACCAGCTGCAGTGAAGGCAAATAAAAATAAAAAATGAGTTCCTTTAAGAGCAATAAAAACATTCATAAGAAAGAAGATGGGTCATACTACGTAGTTTCGGCTAATAAAGCCTCATCAGTGACCCTGTAACGATCCGACAACGAAAGCCAGAGGAAACATACTGCAATTTTGCGAATTTCGAATAGGCAGTCGATTCAAAGACTGATATAAATCAAAATGGGGTCCAAAAAATTAAAAACCTGTCTAGAATATGAGTCTAAACCAATAATTTATTTCTGATTTCTCAGAATATTCACGCTGATCTCAAAGGACCAAAAGTAAAATATAAACTGCACTATATAGAAGCACTTTATCTACCGAACTAATGTGTGACGGGAAGCAGAACGTTTCTGATCTGCGTACTGCTTCCCTTTCTCTTTCTCGGAACTGTCCCTGTCACGTACACCTATTAAAAGTAGGAGTAAAACAAAGATCAGGAATTGATACAATTAACTTACTCCACCCATAAAAGACACCAAAGGGAAAGAAATACAAACATTAAGCGACCAGACCATAATGGAAACCTAAACCAAGGAAGGCCATAAGGACAGTTACTTTCCCACAAAATGGCCATATGGCCATCCAAAAATCTGTTTCAGTGTCCATAAGATATGGTAATTTAGTCCGTATTTTGCGTTTAAACATCATTTCAGCTGGGGATTTCCGAGTGCATGAATGTGGAGTTGCACGATACGATAAAAGATATTTGTCTAATTCTTTTCTCCAGTCACTTTTTTCTATTTGTAACGTTTTGATGGCTTTTAGAAGCGACCTGTTCTGGCGTTCAACTTCTCCGTTGGCCTGAGCATAATATGGTGTAACTAAATGTTGTTGTATTCCATTATACGTGAGGTAATCCTTTATTCCTCTGATACTGATGTGCATTATCACATGTAACTGATAATGGTAATCCGTGTGTACAGAACATTTTATTTAAACAGTTAATAATCTTTGATGACGTGATTGTTTTTAACAATGCAATTTCGTACCATCTACTATAGTAATCCACTACAACTAGTACGCGATTACCTGATGGAAATGGTCCCATCAAATCCAAGGCAAGGTGTTGCCAAGGTCCTTCAGGTAATTGTGTTCTTGACATTGGTTCTGGTTTTGTTGGTTGAGAAACCAACTGACACGCATGACACTGTCTGACCAGTCTTTCTGCCTGTGTGTCTATACCTGGCCACCACACTGAGTCTCGTAGGAATGCTTTTGTTTTTTCTATTCCTTGGTGTCCTTCATGACCTATTTCTAATACACATTTTCTCATTGATGACGGTATTACAATTCTAGTCCCTCGTAAAACTAGTTTTCCAATAAATGTCAGTTCATTCCTTACATGTTTGTATTCAGGCACATCACTCCAGTTGTTATTTCTTATAGCATATCGTAACAACTTTATTTCTGGATCTTTACCTGACTCAAGTTCAATGTCATGTGCAGTCAGTGCACCTGGCACTGCATTAACTGTCATAAATCTTATGTACTCCTCAGCTACCTTTGAAACTTTTGATTTTTCAGTCTTTGTTTGAGTTAATCTTGATAACGGATCTGCTATGTTAGATCTTCCAGCTCTGTATTTCACAGTAAATCTGTAAGGCTGTAGTCTTAACACCATGCGCTCGATCCTCGCGCTCGGCTTTAAGAGCAATGAAAATATTCATAAGAAAGTAGTCGAAACTACGTAGTATGACCCATCTTCTTTCTTATGAATATTTTCATTGCTCTTAAAGGAACTCATTTTTGATTTTTATTTGCCTTCACTGCAGCTGGTGTTGTGCCGTGTGGCGGCCGTAAAACGTCTCCCCGTACATCAACCATAGTGCAGTTTATATTTTACTTTTGGTCCTTTGAGATCAGCGTAAATATTCTGAGAAATCAGAAATAAATTATTGGTTTAGACGCATATTCTAGACAGGTTTTTAATTATTTGGACCCCGTTTTGATTTATATCAGTCTTTGAATCGACTGCCTATTCGAAATTCGCAAAATTGCAGTATGTTTCCTCTGGCTTTCGTTGCCGGATCATTACAGGGTCACTGATGAGGCTTTATTAGTCGAAACTACGTAGTATGACCCATCTTCTTTCTTATGAATATTTTCATTGCTCTTAAAGGAACTCATTTTTGATTTTTATTTGCCTTCACTGCAGCTGGTGTTGTGCCGTGTGGCGGCCGTAAAACGTCTCCCCGTACATCAACCATAGTGCAGTTTATATTTTACTTTTGGTCCTTTGAGATCAGCGTAAATATTCTGAGAAATCAGAAATAAATTATTGGTTTAGACGCATATTCTAGACAGGTTTTTAATTATTTGGACCCCGTTTTGATTTATATCAGTCTTTGAATCGACTGCCTATTCGAAATTCGCAAAATTGCAGTATGTTTCCTCTGGCTTTCGTTGCCGGATCATTACAGGGTCACTGATGAGGCTTTATTAGTCGAAACTACGTAGTATGACCCATCTTCTTTCTTATGAATATTTTCATTGCTCTTAAAGGAACTCATTTTTGATTTTTATTTGAAGTTTTACATATATAACTTCCAGTGGTTTATGATCTGTTATCAGCTCAAAATCAATTCCTTTTAGGAAGATACTGAATCTTTCACAAACCCATACCAAGGCAAGAGCCTCTTTCTCAGTTTGAGAATATCGTTTTTTCAACATCGGTCAATGTACGGCTTGCATACGAGAGTATTCTCTGTTCTCCATTTTGTTGCTGAACTAGTACTGTACCTAGTCCGACAGGACTTGCGTCTGCGACTACCATTGTTTTTGCATTAGGTTTGAAATATCCAAGTGTCTCTGCATTTGTGAGTCTTTCTTTCAACATACTGAAAGAATTACTTTGTTCTGGTCCTCATTTGAACTCAACATTATTCTTTGTCAAACGACGTAACGGCGCTGCCACTGTCGACAGATCCGGAATAAACCTTGCATTGAAGTTAACCAGTCCCAGAAAACTACGAACTTCTGACGCATTTTCAGGTTCTTTTGCATTCAAGATTGCTTCTACTTTCACCTTCTCAGGAGCTATCCCTTTGCGCGACAATACATGTCCCATAAACACTAATTTGTCCATGGAAAATTTACATTTTTCAGCATTCAATGTCAATCCTCTTTCTTTCAAACGTTCAAACTCTGTGATCGTGTTCCTCTTTTGTTTTTCCATGCACAATGATGTCATCTGAAATGTTTCGTGTACCTTCGCATCCCTGTAAAGTAGAAGTAAAACAAAGATCAGGAATTGATACAATTAACTTACTCCACCCATAAAAGACACCAAAGGGAAAGAAATACAAACATTAAGCGACCAGACCATAATGGAAACCTAAACAAAGGAAGGCCATAAGGACAGTTACTTTCCCACAAAATGGCCATATGGCCATCCAAAATTAAAAGACACAAGTGATACACACAGTCAGTAACAAACAACAACATAAATAAATCGCCACAGAAGAGCCGCCTTGGAACGGTCAGTGGAAGATTTCCACTGGGGGGCTTAAATCGATTTTACGTGGCCACAATCCTCGCCCTTACTTCCGTCGCGATTTAGACAAATAATTTGTTCAGTCCGAATGAAGGCCTCCTAACTCATCTGCAGTGCCAGGTGCATCAGTGCAACATCTCCGTGAACACAAAAATCAAAGAACCACAGAGGTGAGACAACGGTGAGGACTCGACAGCAAGAAACCACTGAAATGCTGGAGCAAAAGAAAACCAACAGTTAGACTCCGATGGGCCCGACCAGAGACAGAGCATCAGGCACCAACCAACATTACCTTGAATTAGATCTCTCTAATTCTCAATAAGCCTTTACGTTGGAACCGTCATAGAATCTGAGGCCTGACCCACCGGCGTGCAATTAAAGAGGGAAGCAAAGTTGCCAACCGTGGTTGGGTTAACTACCATGCATGCAGTCTGTCGTATAATATCCATGTTGTACCCAATCTTTTTATATCGAAGAATGATTTTACGAAATTGGGTGCTGAAGTCATTGCGGTTATATATTTTTCTGAATTTATATACTAAGTCACCATAAAATTCGGGTTCCGATAGACCTTGTTGCAGAAGAGATTTAAGTCCAATATTGAATTTTGAAATTAAATCAGAATGGCGTCTAATAAAATTTTGAAAAGGTTTTTGCGTAGTTTAATGGTACCGATAACCCTGATTAAGGAGTTTAGCCGTTAATAATTTATTACGAGTGTTGAAGTCAGTTACATGACTACACACTCTAGTAAATCGAATTAATTGCGAAATATAAACGCCTGTAAGACTTGCTCTACAACATGCTGATATATTTTCGCTAGCTGATGAGATCACAAAATTTAATCTTTTGTATCTATACAGTCCCTTGTTCGTAACAAATGTTGTAATGTCTCTCGACCGGCGTCTTCAGAATTATTTGATGATACACCTGGACAAGATCTAATTACTGAATACATTAGCCTCGTTCAAATCGTGTAAAATTTCATCCACCGTTGGGATAGGGTGTCTTTCGCGTTGTACAGCTTCGTTAGCTCTCCTCATATCCACGCAAACTCTCACATCGCCGTTCGTTTTTGGTACTGCAACTATAGTGATACCAATGACTAGGACCGGAAACAGGCTCTACACTTCCTCATAATCTTATAAAAAGAAAAGCTTAATGATTTAATTGAATGGGCTTTTCACAGAGAAGATTCTCTCTATCTTGCATGTAATGTCAGAAATGCATTTTTCACTTCTAAAGAGCATAAGAATTATACACTTTGGGTCATGTCAGAAAGTGTGTGATTGCCCTCACCTTCCTACTTGACGATATTTATATTAGATTCGGTACTAAGTTATTTAGACAAATTGTGGGTATTCCGATGGGTACTAATTGCGCAGCTCTTGTGGCTGATCTGTTCTTGTATTGTTATGAAAGAGACTTCATTTTGTCGCTTTCCATTGATAACCAATCTGAAATTATTGAAGCTTTTAGTTCTACTTCTAGATATTTAGATGATTAATTAAATATTGATAATACCTATTTTGATGGTTTGATCAGTCAGATTTACCCCCTAGAACTTCAGTTAAATAAAGCAAATTCTTCTGATACCGAGGCCCCGTTTTTGGATTTACATCTATCTATTGAAGATGGATTTGTTCGTGCAAAATTTATGATAAACGCGATGACTTTGATTTTGAGATTGTAAATTTTCCTTTTTTGGATGGTGATGTTCCTCGTGCGCCATCCTATGGCGTTTATATATCGCAATTTATTCGATTTGCTAGAGTGTGTAGTCATGTAACTGACTTCAACACTCGTAATAAATTATTAACGGCTAAACTCCTTAATCAGGGGTTATCGGTACCATAAACTACGCAAAGCCTTTTCTAAATTTTATAGACGCCATTCTGATTTAATTTCAAAATTCAATATTGGACTTAAATCTCTTCTGCAACAAGGTCTATCGGACCCGAATTTTATGGTGACTTAGTATATAAATTCAGAAAAATATATAACCGCAATGACTTCAGCACCCAATTTCGTAAAATCATTCTTCGATATAAAAAGATTGGGTACAACATGGATATTATACGACAGACTGCATGCATGGTAGTTTAACCCAATCACGGTTGGCAACTTTGCATCCCTCTTTAATTGCACGCCGGTGGGTCAGGCCTCAGATTCTATGACGGCTCCAACGTAAAGGCTTATTGAGAATTAGAGAGATAATGTTGGTTGGTGCCTGATGCTCTGTCTCTGGTCGGGCTCATCGGAGTCTAACTGTTGGTTTTTTTTTTGCTCCAGCATTTCAGTGGTTTCTTGCTGTCGAGTCTCACCGTTGTCTCACCTTCTGTGGTTCTTCGATTTTTGTGTTCACGGAGATGTTGCACTGATGAGTTAGGAGGCCTTCATGCGGACCTAACAAAGTATTTGTCTAAATCGCGACGGAAGTAAGGGCGAGGATTGTGGCCACGTAAAATCGATTTAAGCCCCCCAGTGGAAATCTTCCACTGACCGTTCCAAGGCGGCTCTTCTGTGGCGATTTATTTATGTTGTTGTTTGTTACTTTCTGTGTGTATCACTTGTGTCTTTTAATTTTGGATGGCATATGGCCATTTGTGGGAAAGTAACTGCCCTTATGACCTTCCTTTGTTTAGGTTTCCATTATAGTCTGGTAGCTTAATGTTTGTATTTCTTTCCCTTTGGTGTCTTTTATGGGTGGAGTAAGTTAATTGTATTCAATTCCTGATCTTTGTTTTACTTCTACTTTCTATAATATCCATGGCCTCAAGTTCTTCCAACTTTTTATCGACCTTTTATCTGATTTTGAAGGGTAATCTGCGTATTGAATGTGCAACAGGTTTCACATTTTTGTCAATATGGATTGTCAATTCATAGTTATTAAGCTTTCCAGTACCTTTAAACAGTTCAGGATATTTTTGACGAAATATGTTAATTGTCAGATTCGACAGCATTTATGTTGGATGTTGGAGGTCCGATATGTAAAATGTTCAAATCTGTGGCGGTTTTACACCCAAGAATAGATCCACAATTTGTATTTACCACGAGGAATTCTGCTTTCTTCCTCCGATCATTGATGGAAATGTCAGTTTCAAATTTTCCAAGAACATGTAATGGTGATTTAGCTCCATAGGCATACACTTTTCTGTCAGATTTTGTCATTTTCACATTGATTTTAATATTTTCCATGTATCACTGTCTATGATGTTGCAATTAGCTCCACTGTCAATCAATAAATTTATTGAATGCCCTGCAATATTTACATTAACAGTTGCAAGTTTACTACCGATCACAAAACAATGTTCGTCTGTACTATCAGAGTCAGATTCAAGCACGTAAACCTTAGATTTTTCTTGTTTGGCCTTATCCTTTTTCAGTTTAGTTCCACAGCATTTCTGGAAATGACCTTGCTGGTGACATTTATGACACTTTTTGCCTTTTGTCACTAAACAGCGTTTCCCTGTGTGACCAGAACGACCACACCGTGAACAGATGATTTGTCCCTGACCACTATGTCCTTGACGTTTATATGTTCCTTGGGGTTTTCTCCCTTTAAATTCTATTTTGTTCACCTCTGACGATGCAGGTCTTTCCATCTTTGAAGCGCACATATCTGCTGCCTCATAACTTCTGCCAATGTCAACAGTTTATCCAGTTTTAAGTCTTTTTCACGTAGAAAGCGTCTTCTTAAGTCATTTGATTTACATTTGTCAATGATTTGGTCACGGATTGCGTCATCCTTTGTGTCCCCAAAGTCGCACGTTAACGCTAGCTTTCTCAAACGTGTTGCAAACTGTTCTACTGTTTCATCCTCTTCCTGGGATGACTGTCTAAATACATGTCTTTCATATGGAACATTAGCCTTTGGTTTAAAATATGAGTTCAAAGCATCGAGAGCTTTGTCAAAGTCTCCGTTTCCTCCCCGGTCTGGTAACGTTTCAAAGATTTCCTGAACGTTTTGGCCCACCATGTGCAACAAAAGCGCACGATTCTGTGTTTTCTCGGTAACTCCAGGCCATGTTGCGAAGTAATGAAATCTTTTTAACCAGACTGTCCATCGTTGCCCCAAACTTGTTTGATCTCCTGTATTGTCAAACGGTTGAATACTCGGCACATTTATTGCTTTCGCCATTTTCTCTTTAGAATGACTGAATCACATTGAATATTACTTCCAAATACTAGCAACAGAATTTAATCCAACGGAATTTAATCCATTCAAATATCACTGAATTTCTCCATTTCACACTCACAGAATTTAATCCTTTTGAATTTCACCGAATTGAATCATTTGAAATTCACGGAATTTAATCCATTTATTTCGAATTTCCTGAATTAAATCATTTGAAATTCACGGAATTTAATCCTGAACTGGAGCCCTGATATCATATTATCTGTTGATCATATTCTGTACTTTACTTTTTCTGTTCTCCTCTACTCTCCTTTTGTTCTCCTCGTCGCCATTGTAGTGTATCCGGTGGTAAGGCAAGTAACAACACAGTCTTATACTATTCTACTATTATAATTATACTATAAAGCTAAAGCATCTTTACTCTTGTAGGTATATCAGAGAACTCCCAGCTTCACCCCACATACTCATGCTAGAGACAATATTATCTAATGTTACAACTAACTATAATTGCTTGTAAGACAGTATACCACCTATAAAGAAACCTCGTAGAAAGGTGTACTTATATCAAAAGGGTGACTATGAAACTATGAGGAAGGATGCCCTAAAATTTGCAAGAGAGAAATACTTTAATGGTCATTCAGACGCTCGGTCTGTCCAGGAGAACTTTGATTTGATAAAGTATTTCATTCAAGCTTCGTCCGAAAATCATATCCCCTCCAAAACTAGCAGGTCTGTATCTTCAATTCCTTGGATCACACCAGAAATAAGAAGAAAAATTCGGAGGAGAAATAAGTGATCGTGATAGCTCAGTGGTTAGTGCACTTGCCTATGATGCTAGAGGTCCCGGGTTCGATCCCCGGCAGCGGAGATAAAATTTCGGTGTCCGAACACGCTCCATCGGCATCATTAGCAGGGAAGAATGTCATAAAGTGCATCGCCCTTCGGATCGGGACGTTAACTGGAGGCCCCCTGTGCAGGGAGAACCATCCCCTGTGCAGGTTAAAGACCCCTACCGTAATAACATGATTACTGTGTAGACTTACATCCTGCAAACCCTGTAGTGTATGTAATGTACACCTGCGGCAATGGTCAAATGTGACCGACGCAGTATCAGTGGAAAGAAAGAAATATTCATGCTAAGGCAAAAAGGTTGGGAAGTGGTAAACTCAGAGCAAAATTTGAAAACTTGAGACGAGAAATTAAAAATGACATCAAAAATCAGCATGATCTGAATGTAAATAACTTGGTAGGAGATGTAAAGGCAAATCCCAGAGACTTCTACAGATATCGATAGCCAGAAGAAAGATAGGCAAGGTATCCCACCCCTTAATAAAAGAGGAGGGAGCGGGGTCGCTGAATCGGACCCCGGAGTCTAACTGTTGGTCGGGCCCCTCGGATTCTAACTGTTGGTTTTCTTTTGCTCCAGCAATTCTGTTGTTGGATGCTGTCGAGTCCTCAACCTTGTTTCATCTCTGTAGTTTTTTGACTGTATGTTCTTGAAGATGTTACACTGATGAGTTAGGAAGCCTTCATGCGGACTAAACAAAATTAGTGTATACCGCGACAGAGGTAAGGGCGAGGATTATGGCCATGTAAAATCGATTTAAGCCCCCCCCCCCAGTGGAATTCTTTCCACTGACCGTTCCAAGGCGGTTCTTCTGTGGCGGTTTATTTATGTTGTTGTTTGTTACTTACTGTGTGTATCACTTGTGTCTTTTTATTTTGGATGACGATTTGGCCATTTTGTGGGAAAGTATCCCTTATGACCTTCCTTTGTTTAGGTTTCCATTTTGGTCTGGTCGCTTCATGTTTGTGTTTCTTTCCCTTTGGTGTCTTTGATGGGTGGAGTAAGTTAATTGTATCGATTCCTGATCTTTGTTTTACTTCTGCTCTGAAAGGGCAGAGGAATTGGTTGATATTCTTGATATTTATTAATGATCTTCCTGATAATATCAGGTCATCTGTTCGCTTGTTTGCTGATGATTGTGTTTTGTATAGGAATATATATATATACTTCTGACTGCCTCATCTTACAAGATGACCTGGATAGCCTTGCACGTTGGGAGGCCGATTGGCAAATGAAGTTCAATGTGGCCAAATGTCATTCAGTGAGGGTGTCACGGCACCCTCCAGACAAGCAGATTAAATTCAACTACTCACTACATCAGCATACATTGGAACATGTCCAATCCGCAAAATATCTTAGTATCACCATCACTGATAATCTTGATTGGGGTCAACATATTTCTGAGATTACATCTAAGGCAACTAGGACATTAGGGTTTCAAAGACGCCTTTTGGCTTTTGCTCCTAGGCAGACAAAGGATGTTGCATACAAAACCTTGGTTCGACCTCAACTCGAGTATGCATCACCTGTTTGCCATCCCCATGTTAAAACTCAGGTTCAACAGGTTTAGAAGGTTCAGAGGACGGCTGCCCGACGGACCTGCAGGCGATGGCGGAACAGAAGTAGTGTTGCTGAAATGCTTGATGAGCTGGAGTGGCCATCGTTGGTGGCCCGTCGCGAGCAGTCCTATTTAACCTTCTTTTATAAGATATACTCTGACACAGTGTCTCTTAATAAAGATAAATACTTGACCCCTGTGACTACTTCAACTCAAACAAGGGCATCAAAATTAAACAACAGTCAATATCGTAGGTACCAAGCCAATAGTGATGCCCTGAATAATTCTTTCTTCCCTGGAACTATTCCTCAGTGGAATAGTCTTCCCTCCTCTGTAGTAAATGCCAAAACTGCAGAGGAGTTCAAAGCCCGCATGGTGTAGATTGGGGCCCAGAGGTCTGCGTTTTAGTACACCTCTGAAAGCAGATTGTAAATAGTTTTAAGAACTCATCCAGTATTTTTTTTTTTTTTTTTTGCTAAATTCTAAATTTAGCGCACGAACCAACTGAGGTAATGGCCAAGTATGACCGACTCAGCATATGAAGAGAGACAGATAGATAGATAGTAATGAACTTGATGACCTTATGGATCTTAAACATTTCTGCTCTATAAATTGGGGTCACATTATATGATGCTGGACAACCCTTTACCCAGCAATTGTGAGCTGCCAGATTTAATCAGACTATTGAGTCATTCATACTGATAAAAATATCAGCGAATGATATGCCACTTTGAGCAGACGTCTAGTTTAAAAATAGGAGGTTTTAGGAATTCCGTTTATGACGACAATCTTGCGCATGCGCAAAGCACTGGTCGTCAATTGAAACTGCCATCGCTATTCAAATGTATTGGCGGAACTTTAAATGCTAACAATATTCAGATTTTGAGAGAAAATATACCCGTTTACATTGAAATATAGCCTCTAGAAGGAAAGAATGATATTTTGCTTTTATTACTGAAATTCATTTATCCTGGATCCGTTTTTAATTGACGAAAATATCTTCGTGAATGACCCATGTCACTGGCTTGAGATACCGTTATTCACGAAAGCGTAGCCCATAAGGACTGGAAACTTAGCATTTTAAAACTAGTGAATAAACGCATTTCTTTCTATTCTCAAAATACTAACTTATTACCTCCTAAGCCCAAGACGTCTTTACGTCATCTTAAACTAGGTATTCAAGAATTTCATAAGAAGTTTGTTTTGGCCCCTGCAGACAAGGCCGCTAACAACGTCGTCGTTGTGTGACGGCTCCACTATGTTAACACGCTTAAGCAGGAGCTTGGTGGTACTAAGGCCTATGAACTTCAGCCTTTAGCTGAAGAGAGAGCTATAGTAGATAAACATGTTTGTCTTTCAGCCACCAAATTTGCTGTGTGTGTTAACGAAGGCCAAGACAAGCTTCCTACGCTATACTGGTTACCAAAACTTCATAAAAACCTTACAAAGCACGGTTTATTGCAAATTCTAGCTCTTGCACTACCACTGAACTTTCTAAATTATTAACTTCCTGTCTTACTGCTATTAAAACGCATGTAATTAAATATTGTGATAAAGTCTTTGAAAGATCAGGAAGAAATCTGTTTTGGTCTATAAAAAATTCGAATGAGGTTTTAAATAAATTGAAATCTAGACATTTTCGTGCTTCTAGTCTGTCTACCTACGATTTTTCCACTCTTTACACTACACTTCCTCATAATCTTATAAATGAAAAGCTTAATGATTTAATTAATGGGCTTTTCACAGAGAAGATTCTCTCTATCTTGCATGTAATGTCAGAAATGCATTTTTCACTTCTAAAGAGCATAAGAATTATACACTTTGGTCATGTCAGAAAGTGTGTGATGCCCTCACCTTTCTTCTTGACAATATTTATATTAGATTCGGTACTAAGTTATTTAGACAAATTGTGGGTATTCCGATGGGTACTAATTGCGCAGCTCTTGTGGCTGATCTGTTCTTGTATTGTTATGAAAGAGACTTCATTTTGTCGCTTTCCATTGATAACCAATCTGAAATTATTGAAGCTTTTAGCTCTACTTCTAGATATTTAGATGATTTATTAAATATTGATAATACCTATTTTGATGGTTTGACCAGTCAGATTTACCCCCTAGAACTTCAGTTAAATAAAGCAAATTCTTCTGATACCGAGGCCCCGTTTTTGGATTTACATCTATCTATTGTAGATGGTTTTGTTTCGTGCAAAATTTATGATAAACGCGATGACTTTGATTTTGAGATTGTAAATTTTCCTTTTTTGGATGGTGATGTTCCTCGTGCGCCATCCTATGGCGTTTATATTTCGCAATTAATTCGATTTGCTAGAGTGTGTAGTCATGTAACTGACTTCAACACTCGTAATAAATTATTAACGGCTAAACTCCTAAATCAGGGTTATCGGTACCATAAACTACGCAAAGCCTTTTCAAAATTTTATAGACGCCATTCTGATTTAATTTCAAAATTCAGTATTGGACTTAAATCCCTTCTGCAACAAGGTCTATCGGAACCCGAATTTTATGGTGACTTAGTATACAAATTCAGAAAAATATATAAACGCAATGACTTCAGCACCCAATTTCGTAAAATCATTCTTCGATATAAAAAGATTGGGTACAACATGGATATTATACGACAGACTGCATGCATGGTAGTTAACCAATCACGGCTGGCAACTTTGCTTCCCTCTTTAATTGCACGCCGGTGGGTCAGGCCTCAGATTCTTTGACGGCTCCAACGTAAAGGCTTATTGACAATTAGAGAGATAATGTTGGTTGGTGCCTGATGGCTCTGTCTCTGGTCGGGCTCATCGGAGTCTAACTGTTGTATTTCTTTTGCTCCAGCATTTCAGTTGTTTCTTGCTGTCGAGTCCTCACCGTTGTCTCACCTCTGTGGTTCTTTGATTTTTGTGTTCACGGAGATGTTGCACTGATGAGTTAGGAGGCCTTCATGCGGACTGAACAATTTATTTGTCGAAATCGCGACGGAAGTAAGGGCGAGGATTGTGGCCACGTAAAATCGATTTAAAGTAGAAGTAAAACAAAGATCAGGAATTGATACAATTAACTTACTCCATCCATAAAAGACACCAAAGGGAAAGAAATACAAACATTAAGCGACCAGACCATAATGGAAACCTAAACAAAGGAAGGCCATATGGACAGTTACTTTCCCACAAAATGGCCATATGGCCATCCAAAATTAAAAGACACAAGTGATACACACAGTAAGTAACAAACAACAACATAAATAAATCGCCACAGAAGAGCCGCCTTGGAACGATCAGTGGAAGATTACCACTGGGGGGCTTAAAATCGATTTTACGTGGCCACAATCCTCGCCCTTACTTCCGTCGCGATTTAGACAAATAATTTGTTCAGTCCGCATGAAGGCCTCCTAACTCATCAGTGCAACATCTCCGTGAACACAGAAATCAAAGAACCACAGAGGTGAGACAACGGTGAGGACTCGACAACGGTGACGGAAATCTTCCACTGACCGTTCCAAGGCGACTCTTCTGTGGCGATTTATTTATGTTGTTGTTTGTTACTTACTGTGTGTATCACTTGTGTCTTTTAATTTTGGATGACCATATGGCCATTTTGTGGGAAAGTAACTGTCCTTATGGCCTTCCTTTGTTTAGGTTTCCATTATGGTCTGGTCGCTTAATGTTTGTATTTCTTTCCCTTTGGTGTCTTTTATGGGTGGAGTAAGTTAATTGTATCGATTCCTGATCTTTGTTTTACTTCTACTTTACAAAATATGTTTTTACGTAACTTTTCGTTTTATTTGCTATCCAAGTATAGGTATCACATACGGACAGAACTTAGATCTATCTATCTATCTATCTATCTATCTATCTATCTATCTATCTATCTATCTATCTATCTATCTATCTATCTATCTATCTATCTATCTATCTATCTATCTATCTATCTATCTATCTATCTATCTATCTATCTATCTATCTATCTATCTATCTATCTATCTATCTATCTATCTATCTATCTATCTATCTATCTATCTATCTATCTATCTATCTATTGAGA